>CM066996.1:6543472-7792400 GCA_033977485.1 Hydrangea macrophylla | reverse complement strand
GAGCTACCATACAAAGTGGAGCACTTGTTTACTAGTGGAGAAATATAGGAAAAAGCATTAAATAAAGAGAACTTACTTTGAATACACCAATTTTATTCCAATAGAAGAGAATACAAGAGAGAGAGAGAGAAAGAGAGAGAGAGAGACTTCTTAAAACTTTTGATAACTTTGGATGCCTTACCACAGGTTCGAGGCCATCCTTAAATAACCAAACACTTCCAATAGCCTAGGGACAAATCACTATAGGAAAATAGTAAAAAGAAATAAAGGCAAAACACGCATCCTAAAAGTAATGGAGTCACTCCGTTTTCCTTTACTCAAACGCTCAGTGGAGATAATGTCAATGCATGCGTCACCAAGGCTTATGACGTTATAGCTTACGTCATTTTGTCCTTTCCACTAGAAGTGAGTTCCAGTTGGTCTGTCTGGCTTGAAACTCGATAATAGCATCGAAAAAATCTTCCATTAAAGGAGTTTGACTAGAGGATGAAGAGGCTGTGCCCACATCATCTTCATAAGGGTTTTGGGCTTCTCCTGCTAAACAATCAAAATTGTTTGGTTGAGTGTCCTGGTTCTTTTGAGAAGCCAATTGGGATGTCATAACCATAGTCTGGGCTATTTGGGAATTCATAAACTATTCTTTGAGTGCTTCCATAACTTTAACATTCTGCTCTCTGAATGAGAGATACTTATTTTTTACTGAACTGAGAAGGAGATTAAAAAGATTGTTCTATGAAGTAGAAAAATCTAATTTCTCATTTTTCTTATCCTTTTCATCATTAATTCTAATGTATTCGGTGGTGGTGGTTTGGATTTTATCCAGAGCAATCTTTGAATCAAAACCACTCTACCATTTGGACCAAAAAGTCCTCTAAAGTACTGGTAACTTCTGATTATCAATACCCTGTTGGATATCCCATCTCCAAATATAGACTATCCTGAATTCAGCAAAAAAGAAGAAAGTATTTTTCCCTATAGGTGGATATGTGACCCATTTTCCCAAGAGTTTAGGGTGAAAATCATACTAGGTGGTAAAGTAATCCAAAAGTTCACGAGGAACAATATTAACATCTGGTCCCATTTTTTTCCCACTAGTGACAAAACCATTGTGGAACACATTTTGAGTCTGATTTTTTTCATAATCTCATCATTTATTACAAAAAGCCAAGTCTGCTTTCTGAGTGGGTTTTGATAATAAAAAGCACAGTGCCAAGCTTTGATGTAATCTCAGTAATTAAAGGAACTTCCATTAACTTCAAGTATTTTTGCTTGTGATAGGTTTAATCCCCATTCATTAGCATGGAGAACCTTAACCACATAACATTTAGAATGAGTAATAGGACTTTTAACATTGTTTCAATTAGCATGGCTTCATAAGCATATCTAGGTTTGGCTTCATGGATCATGAAGTTATGGTTCCCCAGATATCTTTCTTTAAGACCCTGTTTGCTAGTAGTTATGCGCGGGCGTGCCAGAACCAAAAGTGGTTCGGTGTATGCAAACTAATTTCCTATATGCTTGAGTCAGTGATACTCAAGGCTTTTAGATCTGACTTCTAAACTAAACAATTGTGTGCGGCGAGTAGGAAAGTACCCTCACCAGAAATCCCTTGGCAGTACTGAAGCGCACAAGCCAAATAGTGTATGAGTTTACCAAGTAAACAATCACAAACGATTAATAAAATACAGATTTTATTAAGTGTTTGGAAAATACAACCAAAGAACAAATTCAGAACAGACTGATTGTTCGTAAGAATGAAAACAGCGTAAGAATGAAAACAGTAGAAGAAATTAACAAAGAAAAAGGGTAGACCTATTTGCTATGCGTGCAGAAAAAACTAAAGGTTGGATGCTTTTGAATGCTGTGTTGAATGCTGTTTTCGATAGTGACGCGGAGTGCTTTGCTTGAAGGCCTGCCATTATATTTATAGCGGCCACAGTTTAATTCCTACTAGGAAAGGACTCCTTGACTTGCGCCTTAAGCTATTCACTGATTGGTTAATTGAAGAAATCCTTCCTTATCCAAAACTTACTTGAATTGATCCCTTTAATTTAGGGATTACACGCTCCCATCCAGCTGGAAACTAACAACTCCTTTCCTAAACGGACTCCTGTTTCCCAAAAAACTCTCAGAGATGACGTCATCATGCCAGCTGTGGACATCAATGCCCTGTCCTTCATCAATCGACCTCTCCCTGTTGGACGAATCGGGCTCATGACTCTTTCCATGTCCGATCATATTTCTTCACCTTCTTATGATCAATCGGACAAACTCTTCCTTTTCCTAATGTCCGATCAGTTATAATGCTGCTTTACTTTTCCATCGGGCTCTCAACATGATGAGTTATGTTCTCATAGCCCGATGATGCTTACACTTGCCACACGCTCCCATCGGGCTTACCTCTTGAGTCCGATGAGTCATCACTAGTCCCAGCGTCCTCTTCGCCCAACTTCAACTCCACTCGGGCTCAAAAATCACTGACGGTTTTTGGGTGCAAACAATTGCCCCCCAAAAGGTCATATCAAACATCCCGCCCTGATTGATGTGACGTTTTGAATTTCAAATATGCCACGCGTCAAGTACGCAGCCAACGTCAGGTTATGGAGAATCCCACCAGTCACCCTACAATTAATGCGCCATGATTACGGCGTCGTGATATTTAAATACCACCCAACGTCCGAAAACTCATCACACATTCATATTTTACCTTCAGCAATTCAAGCAAACACAGAGCTTCTCACTCTTATCTTCATCTTTTCCAGCGACCTTTCTTCTTTCCATTGCCATGGCTCCCAAAACCGCTCCAGCCACCTTCAAAGGAAAAAAGTCCTTCGCAGACGCTCCACCACCACAAAATCGCTGTAGGGAGGTTAGGGCTTTAGCTAAAGCGCACGCCGCTGACATATCCACCGAATATCTCACCCCCTACAGCTCCTCCGACGGTTCTCCCGTCGCTCCAGGCTTAGGCGCGGCGTTTCTGGGCCACCCTCCGGCGCCTTTCCTCCCTTTCTTTCCTCCGGTAGGAAACGAGACATTCCTACAAGTCCCTGCTCACTGGGCCAAGGTTCAGACGGCGAATCAACCCATTCGGGGATGGCCGACCCCCGCCGCTGACTGGGACAAATGGGTGACTAGGGTTTCAGCCTCTAAGGCCGCCGTCTGGAAGCAAACGGGCATCTACGACGCAATCATGCTCAGCCGGTCTCGCATTGAGATAGACCGGCCTCTCCTCCTTTCTGCTCTACTCTTCTGGTCCTCGTCTTGCAACGGCTTTCTTTTCCGTTGCGGACCAATGGCTCCTACTGTCAAAGATATTAGTTATCTGCTCGGCCTCCGTCCCCACGGACAAGAGATCACTCCAGGGCTTAATGTTGGAACGGCCAGCTTTGCCTATCCACAACAAGATATTGTCAGGGACGGGGCCGTTTCTCATAGGCCGATCACGGCCTTTGGAGGTTTCCTTGCGGCCTGCATAGGGGCAGATGATACAGCGGTGTCCAATGCAGAGCACACTGCCTTCCTCATCTACTGGCTCAACAAGTATCTCTTCTGCTCAGCCAGCCAGGCTATCACTAAAGAATATACAACCGTAGCCCTGGCCCTTGCATCAGGGCAGCCACTGGCCATGGCTACGCTGGTTTGGGCACATTTAGTTCGAGGCACAACAGACTTCGTTCATTCGGGCTTCAGTGCTGGTGGGAGCCCGATGTGGATACTACAACTGTGGCTTCATTCTTACTTCCCTGAATTCCAGCCCACAATTACTCCCTTGGCCGACGTGCCTATCTCTGCCGTTCAATTCGTGAACGTATCCCCCTCTGTACATTCCTTTGAAGAGTGTTTTTCCTTCTTTTACCAGGGTTGCTCCCCTCGGGACGTCAATCTCTTCACCCCATTCTTTTCTCTTCAATTTTCTTCTTTTCTCCAGCTCTCCAATAACCCTTCAAACTGGGGTCCGGGCACCCAGTCAACCTATAATGAAATTTTTTCTAGCTACTTAGTAGCTAGAGACATTATTTTTAGCCCAAGCATCCCGTCGGCCAACAATAAATGCGGGGCCGAGTACTACTTTGCTCCTTTATATGCCCGCCAATTCGGGCTTACTCAACTAGTGCCCGTTCCTCCTGGTATCACTGTCAACGTTGATTGGGTTGAACGGGGCCTTATCGTTAACGACGGGCAGGTGAAGAAGATAGCAGAGAGGTCTGCCCGGCTCAAAGCCGCGTTCAATTTTACACCCTTCTCCGCCCGGCCAGTAGTATCAGAAGAGTTCACCCAATGGTGGGGTGAACGGGCTAGACACATATTTCCACGCTCCGCTGCTGAGGCCCTGGCTCCTTTCTCTGCAACATCGGCCACTGTGGCCGATGTCTCTATACCAGCAGCAGCTCCAACCCGGCGCAAACAAGTCGCCAAGAGACTGGCTCGTAAACAAACTCCGGGCAAGGGTCCGCCTCAAAAGAAGCAAAAAACACCGGCCTCTGTTCAGGTTTGCTCTTCCCCTTTTGATTTGAGCCCGAATTCCTGTTATTCCATATTAATCCTTTTGTTCTATCTTTGCAGCTTGCTGATGAAGATTCGGGAGAGGATCCACTTCCAAACCTTGCTCAGACTCTTCCCCCAACTCTCCCTACATCACCGGCCTCTACAGCGGCTTATCTAGAGCGAGTGGCCGTTAGGGTGATGCCACTTCACATCGTGCCTCCTCTAGATCCTTCAAGCGGAGACGGAGACGAAGACCTTGCTCATGTCGGCCAAGTCCCTGAGCAGGTCGTTCTTTCTTCGAGTACTGAGGGTGAAGCCGGTGCTGAACCTGCCACCGAGGCCGCTGGGGAGGAAGTAAATCAAACCGTCCCCTCTGAAACCGAAACTCCAGCCGGTCAAGGGGCACCTACCACCGCCATCAGCTCTCCTGTTCATTAATTTCTATCGGCCTTACCTCTTCTGTCCGACTTAGATTGTGATAACCAAGCTTTAAGTTTGGTAGAATTTCTTTACGGAACGTGGCTGCATTTGGTCTACCAAGTTTGCCACATCCTAGTAATTTGATAGGTCCGATATCATCTTCATATAATACTGCATCGGCCGTCTGCACCCGGGCTACGAATGGCTTCGTATCAGCCCCAACCACTTCCACTTCGTCATCTCTCCAAAAGATCAACAATTGATGGAGAGTGGAAGGGATGCAGTAATTGGGATGGATCCAATCACGGCCAAGCAACGCGTTGTAGGCGGCCGATGTCTCCACAATAAAAAAGGCTGTCATGGCCGTTTGGGTTCCCACCCTCAGCTCCAGAGGCAAGATGCCCTTTGTCTTAGATGGTGTGCCCGTGAAGCTCTGAACATTCATCTCGGTCGGAATCAGTTCCGACTCAGATTTTTGAAGGATCCTCAGCATGATTTGGGGCATGATGTTGATTGTAGATCCCCCATCAATCAATATTCTATTCACGGGGATTCCCTCAATGTGACCCTTTACGTACAAGGGCTTCAGGTGCTGAGACATTTGATAGGTAGGTTTTTCGAACACCACCTTGACTGGCCCCGCCGGTTTCAGCCCCTCCTCAGTTTGGATCCCTTTCGGCCTCAAGATGGTTATCTTAGGCCGATCGGTTTGTATATCGGTAGTGTCAATGTTCTTGCTCGTAGCCTCTACCACCTTGGGTCTAACAGTCTCACCACCACCCCAACATACACTTTCTATTACTGCCGACTCCTTTGTCCGGCCTTCTATTACGTCACCTTCAATGGCCGTTGGCTGATCCGATTTGGCCATAAATGACATGGGCAAAGTAAACACCATGTTTGAGGATAGATTTTTTGGGATTGTCCCAAATTGAATCGGTGAATCATCCTCATCTTCATAATCATCAGCCTCCTCCATTGGATGGGCCGATGGCTCACACTTTTCTTGTTCAAACAGCTTCTTCAAGCGCTCTGTGGCATGCATTGCCCCTTTGCCCGCTTTCTTGTCGAAAACGGGCTCATCTTCTTCCATGGCCGTTATCTGTTTGTCGGCCTTGCTCTGAAGGGACTCTTGAGGAATCTGGACACGGTCTTGCGAGCGCTGCCGTTCCCTCTCGGCCTGTCTCAGTCTCTGGTACCTCCTCTTCTGAGACTTGCTGTATTGAGGCATCGCTGGAAATTTTGGATGCTCAGCTCTATACCATCTCCCATCACTCACTCTTGGTGGGAGTATCATTCGGGAGCGAATGTCCGATGCTGCAACCCTTTGTGATGTACTCATCGTGGGTCGTGATCCATATTCCCTTCCTTCCCTATGACTCGAGCTAGGCATACTGCTTGCTGGCGGCGGCTTTGGCTTCCACTCGGGCTTTGGACGTCCCTGTTTGGGCAAGGAAAGCCTCTCATGCACGGATCTCCTCGGGCTGTACTCTCGTCGTTCCTCAACCCTAGGCCTTTTGCTTGGGCTAGAGGCCCCTTTCTTAATATCGGCCTTGCACCTCGGACACAGGCCTTGTTCAATCAGCTCTAGTTGGTGTCGTAAATCCGTAATCAAGCTCTCTGTAGTTGACCGGGCTCCATCAGCCTTTAGTTCTGCCTCCTTGCGTTCCTGGTATGTCCTCTGAAGCTCGTGAATAGTCACCTTCGGTCTATCCGTTCCTGAAACGGCAATTTGTTTTCCTTCCCTTTGCTTTGGGACTTTCTCGCTGTCGGTCAAGTCTATCTTGACCCTTGGCCGTGTCAGCTTAGTCAAATCGGGCATTACCATATTGGTTCCAGTGATCTGTGGGAACGGATTCGCATCAACTCCCATAGCTTTGTCCGAAAATTTGAACACTCCTTTCTCCACGTTCTCCTGTATCACATTACGAAAAACAACGCAGTTGTTAGTTGAGTGTTTCCAGGAATTATGCCACTTACAATATTCCTTATTTTTTATGTCATCGGCCTTGGGTATCCGATGACCTTCACCTAGCCTGATCACTTTTTCAGCCAAGAGGGCGTCAAAAATCTGATCGGCCATTGTTATGTCGAATGTGTAATTTTTTCCTGCCTCGAACGTCATTTTTTTAGCAGCAGCGTTATTATTGACCGGTTTGTTCAAGGCATTACACACAATAGGCCGCTTAGAGATTAGTTCGGCCATGTCGATTTCTGCCTCGAGGTCACATTCTGCTAGATGGACCTCGTAATTGGGATCTTTGTAATACGTTCCCTTAGAAGAATTCTTCTTTTCCTGTTCATCAAGCAGGATACGCTCGTAACGGGCGGCCCTTGACGCCAGCTCGAATAAATCACGGAAATCGGTCCCTTCGAACTTTTTGCGAAGCTCGAAAGACATTCCGCCCATAGCCATCTTTGCGTATTCTTCCTCGGGCAATATTGTCTTACATCTGTACTTAGCCTTCCTGAATCGGGCTATATATGTTTCAACGGTCTCTCCCACTAGTTGGAGCATCCTAGACAGATCTGCCAACGAGATCTCGGGCTCAGTCCTATAAAACTGCCCATGAAACAATTCCTCCATTGCTGGCCAATTTCGTACTGAATTGGCCGGGAGATTGACATACCACAAAAATGCTATGCCCGTGAGCGAATTTGGGAACAGCCTTAATTTTAAAGGGTCACTATTGCCTGCATGGCCGCATTGCACAATGAACCGACCTATGTGCTCTACCGTGGTATGCTCACTTTCCCCAGAAAATAGAGTAAAGTTCGGAACTTTATACCCTGGTGGGAAATTAACTTGGTCAATTTCAGGCGGGTAAGGCCGTCGGTACGTCGGCCTCTCCATCCTTCTCATGAACGGGCCATACTCTTCATGTATGGCCGCCACCAACTCCTCCCTGTTAATAGGCTGCGCAGCAGGTCGGGCACCACCCGCAGGGGGTGGTGGTTGCTGTGGGTTGTTATTGGCCTGGCGAAGCCAAAAATCATTATCATTCCTTTGCCCCCCAGCAGCGTTACCTGGGGGCACTTGTTGGCCGATTACCTCTGGGTTACGGCCTATTGTTGCAATTACCTCAGGCTGAGCCCCTGTTCCCGGGGTTTGTAGAGGTGGCAACTGTTGATTATTGTTGATCTGGTGGGTCCAAAACCCCCCATTGTTTCTTTGCCCCCCAGCAGCGCGAACTGGAGGTGGAGTCCGGTCGAACTGGGTTTCAACACGGCCTCCTATCTGGACAAAACTTGGTGTCGCCGATCCACTGGGATCGGTGACCACCACGCCACTGGCCGTTTCGTTATGTAATTCGGGCTTCTTGCCCGAGATGTTACCCTCCCTTAGGTTTGGACAGACATAGAGTGGGTCTTTTAGTTTGTCGGACTCAAGCGGCGTGCCAGAGCCCGATCCCGAGCCTGAGCCTGATCCCAAGGCCTTTTGTTTGTTATTGGCCTCAAGAACGGCGCAAAGCTGTTGTATTTGAGTAGCCAGGGCGTCCAGCTTCACGTGGGTAACCCTAGTCTCCATGACCAACTCAGACTGTTCCCGGCGTATATCGGCCGTTTGCCTGACCACATGGTTGAGACCTGCCATTGACCCTATCAAGGTGTTATAGTCCTGCCTCAAAGGATCAACGGTGGCTCTCACGGTTTCCGAGATTGCTTCGATAGTAACGCCACCGTCATCCGGAGAATGACCAGTGCTTTCCTCCGTAGGTGTATCAACGGCCGACTCTTCTTGGCCGTTTTTGCCGATCTGCTTATCCCTCTTTGGCGGCATGTCTTGACACTATGGGTCCCACCGGGCGTGCCAAAATGTTTGCTAGTAGTTATGCACGGGCGTGCCAGAACCAAAAGTGGTTCGGTGTATGCAAACTAATTTCCTATATGCTTGAGTCAGTGATACTCAAGGCTTTTAGATCTGACTTCTAAACTAAACAATTGTGTGCGGCGAGTAGGAAAGTACCCTCACCAGAAATCCCTTGGCAGTACTGAAGCGCACAAGCCAAATAGTGTATGAGTTTACCAAGTAAATAATCACAAACGATTAATAAAATACAGATTTTATTAAGTGTTTGGAAAATACAACCAAAGAACAAATTCAGAACAGACTGATTGTTCGTAAGAATGAAAACAGCGTAAGAATGAAAACAGTAGAAGAAATTAACAAAGAAAAAGAGTAGACCTATTTGCTATGCGTGCAGAAAAAACTAAAGGTTGGATGCTTTTGAATGCTGTGTTGAATGCTGTTTTCGATAGTGACGCGGAGTGCTTTGCTTGAAGGCCTGCCATTATATTTATAGCGGCCACAGTTTAATTCCTACTAGGAAAGGACTCCTTGACTTGCGCCTTAAGCTATTCACTGATTGGTTAATTGAAGAAATCCTTCCTTATCCAAAACTTACTTGAATTGATCCCTTTAATTTAGGGATTACACGCTCCCATCCAGCTGGCAACTAACAACTCCTTTCCTAAACGGACTCCTGTTTCCCAAAAAACTCTCAGAGATGACGTCATCATGCCAGCTGTGGACATCAATGCCCTGTCCTTCATCAATCGACCTCTCCCTGTTGGACGAATCGGGCTCATGACTCTTTCCATGTCCGATCATATTTCTTCACCTTCTTATGATCAATCGGACAAACTCTTCCTTTTCCTAATGTCCGATCAGTTATAACGCTGCTTTACTTTTCCATCGGGCTCTCAACATGATGAGTTATGTTCTCATAGCCCGATGATGCTTACACTTGCCACACGCTCCCATCGGGCTTACCTCTTGAGTCCGATGAGTCATCACTAGTCCCAGCGTCCTCTTCGCCCAACTTCAACTCCACTCGGGCTCAAAAATCACTGACGGTTTTTGGGTGCAAACAGACCCCAAGCTCCAAGTTCAAGCATGGGATCTTTCTTTTCAAGAATCAAAATATTTTTAAAAAATTGCTTTCGTTGGAAAACTGCTTCTTGAGTTAATACATCTTTAGCAGATGGTGTACCCTTTGATGGATGGGAATCCTTGTTGGATTGGGAACCCTTAGTGGGTTGCTGAGACTCCCTTTCCCTTTGTTGGGACACCGTTGAGGAAACTAAAATCCTCCTTTATTAGGAGGTTACATCTTGTTTTGCCTGCAAAAATTACCTAGTTAGAAAATCAGGTAAAGAATTTTGACTTCCTTTAATGTAATCAATTTGGAAATCAAAAGTAGATATGTCAGCTTGCCATCTAGCAAAATTTTTGTTTAGAAACAAGATTTTTAATGTTTAGTCTAGCTTCGTCTTGAAGATAGATTAGGTGTCTTTCTTTTGATCTTAATAGTGAATTTAATTCATTCACTATTCTTGTCTCTGAGTCTCTAATAAAATTGAAGACTAGATCAATATTTTTATAGGTACAAAAAATGCATGTTTGATCAATTTTTGTTAAAGGCATTAAAAGATTTAAAAAGGAATACCTAGAATTACTTTTTACTGCAAATTTTTAACAAGTAAAAAGGTTGAGGGTATACAAGCTCTTCATTACAGATAAGTACTTCAGAAAGTTTGTATTGTATCGCCATAAGGCTTCCACTGGCTGAAGTTAAAAATTGTATAGTTTTCTCAAAATGTTTTGTAGGAGCTATGCCTTCTTGAATACAATTTAAATCTGCTCCACTGTCAACAAGAGCAATAGCATCAAGAATAGTATATTCATTTTGGATTACCAAATTGATTTTTATATACCATTTTTGATATGTAATTTTATTAAGTAAATGTAAATATTGATCACCTACATTCTTGTCTTCATTAGTCTCCTGGAAATCTTCTTGCTTTTTTTGTGGAGGAAGACTGGATGAAGGAATGTTGTTGTAAGGCAGAATTTGTTCCCCATCTTATGAAGAGAAATTTGGAGGTTTTTCACTTCTGATTTTACAAAATTAACTTCTTGTTTAAGATCTTGAATGGTAATGGATTTTTCCACATTATCCATTCTGTTAAATATTTCCTGAATACTATATTGAGGTATCATATACCTGTTAGATTCAATTTTTTCAGGGATGTCTTTTTTTTTATCAATACATAACTGAATTACTTTAACCTTTAGTTCAGGGTCAGTAATTTTATCAATTATGTTGAGCATGTCACTTTGCTCTTCAATAAGAACATTTAAAGAAAGACCATTCATTGTCGCAATGGCTTTCCAATAATTAGCTTCCTGACATCCATTTGTACAGGAATTGCCTTCTTGCTCTTCTTCTTTATGTGAAGCATTATAATCTTGATCAGGGTTATCGCATTCTTCTTCTTGGAATTCTTCATCTGAATTTTCAAGAGTTGCATTTAGCATTATTTTAAATAGTTGGGATTTGAGGTCTTTATCTATGTTTAATTCTGCTAAATTTTTCTTTGCAGTACATTTGTTTGCCAAATGTCCTACTTTTCCACACTTCCAGCAAACACGAGTTTCTCGAGTTATAGGAGGTTTTTCATAATTCCTTTTAGTAAACCTTCTTTTTGGCAGTGGTTTAGGCTTTGAATAATTGCTTTTCTTATCCTTGGTTGGACAATTGTTCTTCCCTTTTCTTCTTTTGGAAGAAGGGAAATTGATTGGCATGTCATAGCCAAATTGTCTACAAAATTCTCCCAATTCTTGTTTTTGGGTGAGAATTTTTTTTTTCATCTGGTATTGCAATTTCATGTCATTGCATATACTTAATCCAACTTGTGTACAGTCACTTATGATTTGCCCATAGGTTAAATTATCCTAAGGAATGTTATTCTCATCATTCTGATCACGAAGTTTTTGTCTAACTTTTTCTGCAAATGTATGTGGAAGCCCATCAATGAAATGGGCTTTCCAGTGTTTAGCATTTGCATCAGTTCTTTGCATGACTTTGCATAAATAAACATCCTTATACCATCTAAAATGGGTTAAGGTGGGACACCTTAAATTTTGTAAAAGTTCCCTATTTCTTTTAATTATTTGTGATGCAACTCCAATAAAATGTTGGATTATGGTATGAACCAAAGTAATAACTGTATTAGGAACCAAAAGATTAGTAGTCTGTTCGAATTTTATAGAAGTAAGGATTTCTGTCTTTTGTATGGTGGTTAGGACATTGTCCTACCATCCTTTAAGACATCCTATAAAACCATTTACTGACGGAAGAATGCATAGGCATTCTGTGAGCTACCTCAAAATTTTAGTATTATGAAAGACCGTTAATATTCCATTCATAAACAGATCTACCATTATAAGAATTTTGATTTTGAAAGAAACTTTTTTCAAAAAGTAGATCTTGTGGTGTGGGTCTAGGATAGTATGTTTTCATACCACTAGGCTGTTCAAATTCTAGTTTATGAACTTGAGGTGAACTAATAAAATTATTTTGAGCAGAAGAAATTGTTAATTGAAAATCTTCTGTCTTCATCTTCTTCAGAGGCATTTGAAGAATTTTTTGATAAGACATTTTTAGTGTCTTTTGGAGTTTCTTAAGGAGAATCTTCGTTAAGAGAGATAGTTTTCAGCTTCTTAACTAGAAGATCTACAAATTCATCTTCCTCCTTTTATACTTGAGTTTTAAATTTAGTGACAGGAAATGGAGGTTGTATACTTGCAGGTTCTATAGAGGAGGTAGACGGTCTATCCTTCTCCTGAAATATAGAATTCAATTTGTCTTCTATACAGTTTCATTGTTTTTCCATAGAATGCATTGAGGCATTTGTCCAATTTTTCTAATGAGAAAGATGTATATTAGTAATATGGTCAGTGACCGTTGCAAGTGCTCCAGTAAAAGCCACTACTTCCAATGTTTTATTATTGGAATCAAAATTAATACGCATAGGAGGAGGATGTCAACTGTTAATAGTTTTTGTATCCCCATGTAGTCTCCACTTGGGTGACTCTAGTACTCTGAGGTACTTTTGAGTAGGATACCACCATTGAAACCATTCAACAAACCATATAATAATTTGTTTTGCATTAAGTCTTGATAGTAAAATTCTTTTATAAGACTTAATTCATATTTACTAAATGTTTTGAAATCATCTTGTCTAAAATCTTTATGTTTTGTAGACATAAACTCAAGATTAATCATACATCTAAAAAATGAATGGGGACTTAGATCCATTAAGCATAAAAATATTTATTTTCAAATAGAGGATAGGAGGGACTGAAAGGATCCCTTTTTTCTTCATCCTCTATTTTTGGGCCATAAACACCATGTGGAATTTATTGCTCAGAAAGTTTAAATCCTTTTAAAGTGTTTTCTTTCTCCAAAGTTTGGAGATGTTCCATATCCATATTTGGTCTGGGTTGATCTGACATAGAATGTCTAGATGAAGAAGGATAAGACACAGTATAAGGTGTTTTCTGTAAAATTTCTCTTGAAGAATTACTCCTTCCTAAATTTAACTTGTTAGTTTGGGTAGGAGCAAAAGAAACTTCTATATCACCATCTTTTGTTTGGGTGATCTAGTCAACAAAAGGTGGAAGTACCGGAGCAGGTGGAACTGTGTTAGGTAAAGTCCAGTCCGTGGGGAAATTTATTTCATCCCACTTGATCAGTCTAGGAATAGCAATATTAGTAGTTAGACAGGTACTATCTATAACAACTGTCTACCTGGTTCACTTCTTAGCACAGCATTAGGACAAAGAGTATTCACGACTTTATAGTATATCCTATAAGAAATATTAATGTTGCTAGTTCCAGGTAAATAATTATAACCTTGCGTTTGAATCTTCAAAGTAGTAGCTTCAAACACATTTCTATTGTTTAAGGAAAGTGTCAAATTTGGTTAAACATCAAAGTAAACTGGACCATGACACAAACTGGTTTGGATTATACCCATAAGAGATGGTACAAAGTCTGTACATCTAGCATCTCTAATATATACTAAAACACTTGCATTTAATCCTATTAAAGTAAGAGGTTTAAAAGCAACTTGTATACATCCTATATGAATGTATTTATATTTATCCAAACTTTTATCAATGTCTCTAAGACTTAGTAGTCTAAGAGTTTGCTCAAAATTTTCCAGAGCAATGTCTTGTTGGGTTTGTGAAGTCTGATCCATTCTGATACCGGGGGTTCGGGGGGCGGGCCGCAATATGTAGAGAGCTGCGTTCTTTGAGAGAAAATCTGTAACCCTATTTCTTGAATATAGTGAACTGGTGTGAGAGGCTATGGACGTAGGCAATTTGGCCGAACCACAGGGTATATCTTGTCTCGTGATTTGTCTGTTTATTGTTTTCTGTGTGCGTTTGCATTGTGTGTGTTACAGGTCATATTCGCAACATTGTTCTACAGTTTTAGTATGATCTTGGGATAAAAAATTGAAATATCCTTTTTTTTTTTATATAAATTTGTTTTAAAGATATGGACGGAATTTTCCATTCATTCCACTGTTGTACTTGATCGTACGCAACAAGTTCTGTATTGACAATATTGGATCTGGATCTTGAAGTTGATCCAGGTTCAGATTTGGATGTTCTTTTGAACATTCAAATAATAGGCTACCTTGGTATATAATTAACCAAATATTATGTCTAGATGAAATATACTTTCATACAGTCTATATAGAGTGGTTACCTATCCACAATAGTATAGCCAAAATGGCAAATCTCATTCCTCAACTGACCATCCATTGGACGAAATGGTAACAAGAATCCCAAAAGACATCATACAATGGTACATTTTAATCTACCTATAATTTCTGCATGATATACCATGGTGGCCTAAGAATTAGCCACACATGGCTCTTGTAGTAAACCTCCAAAAGACTCTCTAAATGTCTTATCAAAAAATTCTTCAAATGCCTCTGAAGAAGATGAAGACATAGAAGATTTTCAATTAATGATTTCTTCTGTTCAAAACAATTTTATTAGTTCAGATCAAATTCATAAACTAGAATTTGAATAGCCTAGCAGTATGAAAACATACTATCCTAGACCACACCACAAGATCTACATTTTGAAGAAAATTTCTTTCAAAATCAAAATTCTTATAATGATAGATCTATTTATGAATGGAATATTGACGGTCTTTCAAAATACCAAATTTTTTAGGTAGCTCATGGAATGCTTATGTATTCTTCCATCAGTAAAAACTCTAGAAATTCATATCTAGATGTTGTTGGGGTTTCCCACATTGATTGTGGAAGGGGCTGGTGGTCAGTTTATAAGTGTGAGGGAAAGCCTCACCTCATGCTAGCTTTTGGGGTTGAGAAGGCCCAAGACCACCCAACACTGGTATCAGAGCCCAGGTTACAACATCTCGGCCCAACAGCCACAAGGGAGAGACTGGTTGATGGTTTACCGACCAAAGGCCCAATGTGTGAGGGGGAGATTGTTGGGGTTTCCCACATTGATTGTGGAAGGGGCTGGTGGTCAGTTTATAAGTGTGAGGAAAAGCCTCACCTCATAAGCTAGCTTTTGGGGTTGAGAAGGCCCAAGACCACCCAACAGATGTTGCTATTCTTCTTATTAATGGGTTTGCAAGATGTGTTAAAGGATGGTGGGACAATGTTCTAACCACCACACAAAAGACAGAAATCCTTACTTCTGTAAAATTGGAACAGACTACTAATCTTCTTATTCCTGATGCAGTTATCACTTTGGTTTTACCATAATCCAAAATTTTATTGGAGCTGCATCACAAAGGATTGAAAGAAATATGGAACTTTTACAAAACTTAAGGTGTCCCTCCTTAACCCATTTCAGATGGTATACAAATGGTTATTTATGTAAAGTCATGCAAAGAACTGATGCAAATGCTGAACACTGGAAAGCCCGTTTCATTGATGGACTTTCACATACATTTGCATAAAAAGTTAGACAAAAACTTTGTGATCAGAATGATGGGAATAATATCCCTTATGATAATTTAATCTATGGGCAAATCATAAGTGTTTGTACCCAGGTTGGATTAAGTATATGCAATGACATGAAATTGCAATACTAGATAAAACAAAAAAAAAAACAAAATCTCTCCCAAAAACAAGAATTGGGAGAATGTTGTACACACTTTGGCTATGACATGCCAATCAATTTCCCTTCTTCCAAAAGAAGAAAAGGTAAGAAATATTATCCAACCAAGGATAAGAAAAGCAATTATTCTAAGCCTAAACTACCGCCAAAAAGAAGTTTTACTAAAAAGAATTCTGAAAAACCTTCTATAACTCGAGAAAATCATGTTTGTTGGAAATGTGGAAAAGTAGGACATTTGGCAAGCAAATGTACTACAAAGAAAAAGTTAGTAGAATTAAACATAGATGAATGCCTCAAAGCCCAATTATGTAAAATAATGCTAAATACATCTCTTGAAAATTCAGATGAACAATTCCAGGAAGAAGAAAGCGATAACCCTAATCAAGATTATAGCTCTTCACATAAAGAAGAAGTGCAAGAAGGGAATTCCTGTACAAAATGTCAGGAAGCTAATTATTGGAAAGCCATTGCGACAATGAATGGTCTTTCTTTAAATGTTCTTACTACAGAGCAAAGTGATATGCTCAACATAATTGATAAAATTAATGACCCTTAAAGGTTAAAGTAATTCAATTATGTATTGATCATAAAAAAGACATTCCTAAAAAAATTGAATCTAACAGGTATAAGATACCTCAATATAGTATTCAGGAAATATTTAACAGAATGGATAAAGTGGAAAAATCCATTACCATTCAAGATCTTAAACAAGAAGTTAATTTGGTAAAATCAGAAGTGAAAAATATCCAAATTTCTCTTCATAAGATAAAGGAACAAATTGTTGCCTTACAACAACATTCCTTCATCCAGTCTTCCTCCATGGAAAAGCAAGAAGCTTTCCAGGAGACTAATGAAGACAAGAATGTAGAGGATCAATATTTACATTTACTTAATAAAATTACATATCAAAAATGATATATAAAAATCAAGTTGGTAATCCAAAATGAATATACTATTCTTGATGCTATTGCTCTTGTTGATAGTGGAGCAGATTTAAATTGTATTCAATAAGGCATAGTTCCTACAAAATAATTTGAGAAAACTATGCAATCTTTAACTTCAGCTAGTGGTAGCTGTATGACAATACAATACAAACTTTCTGAAGTGCTTATCTGTTACGTAGGAGCTTGTATACCCTCAACTTTTTTACTTATTAAAAAATTGCAGCAAGTAATCTGGGTATTCGTTTTTTAAATCTTTTAATGCCTTTAACAAAAATTGAACAAACGGGCATTTTTTGTACCTATAAAAATATTGATCTAGTCTTAAATTTTATTAGAGACCCGGAGACAATAATAGTGAATGAATTAAATTCACTATTAAGATCAAAAGAAAGACATCTAATCTATCTTCAAGACGAAGCTAGACTTATGAATATTGAGTAGACTTAAATGGAAAACAAACTATTATATGGTTTGTTGAATGGTTTGAAGGGTGGTATCCTACTCAACAGTAGCTCAAAGTACTAGAGTTAGCTAAATGGAGACTACACGAGGATAAGAAAACTGTTAACAGTTTACGTCCTCCTCCTATATATATGTATATATATATATTGGGCTAAAACAAAAATTGGGTAGTGTTAGAATCATGTCAAATTAGTAGTTTAGGTTTTCATGTAGCTTTCGTACCAATGCAATCTTCTTCCTTTTCTCTCAACTATTCTATCATGGTATCAGAACTATAAGCTCCTGGACCTTGGCTACAACTCTACCGCATTCCGCTGCCAACGGCGGGTGACGATCATGCCACCCGCCGGATCTCGGTCAAGATAAAATCATACCTTATCCGCTACTCATCACCACCACTAATCAACATCATCATCGTCCAGTCTCATCATCACCACCAATCATATCAACCCAGCCTCTATCAAACCTCCCGATCGGCCAGCTCTCTACCTCATCAAACCAGCTCACTATCGGACCTCCCGATCGGACGGAACTCTACCTCATCAACTAACCTCTCTATCGGACCTCCCGATCGGCCAGATCTCTACCTCACCAACCGGCCTCTCCATCGGACCTCCCGATCGGCCGGATCTGAACCTCATTAACCGGCCTATCTATTAGACCTCCCGATAGGCCGGAGCTCTTCCTCATCAAACTGGCCTCTCTATCGGACCTCCCGATCGACCGGATCTCAACCCCAACAACTGGCCTCTATCGGACCTCTGATCGACTGGATCTCACACCACCCGGCCTCATCCTCCGTCGGACCTACGACTGGCCAGATTGGCCACTACTCCCTCAGGCACCCTCTATAGCCGGACCATCAACTACACCTTCCGACTCACATTGTTGTTCTTCACAAAGACTCTACCTCTAAGACAACTCTAAGATTCAGTTTATAAACTCAAGCTATTTTCATTTTCCACCTTGACTTTGAGGGGCTGTTAGAATAACTATTCTAGGTGTCTAGTTTCACTGTACCCCTAATTCTACTCTTAATTGTTCTCTTTCTTAATTAGGTTTCTATCTCCTTATTAAGATCATCTCTAAACCTATATAAATGCACCATATTATAATGTTTCATATACACAATTATACAATCTTCTTCCGTTTCTCTCAACTATTCTATCAGGTAGATTGAAAATCGATTATTTTGGCAAACCAAACATAAAATTTGCCACAAACAAGAATTGCAAATTATATTTTTTCTTGTTTGTGGTAAACCAAACAAAATAGGCCAAAATAGTTTGAATTAAACACAATTTTTTTTTCTTGAACTAAAGTATAAACTCGGTCAAAAAGTAAATATAGAAATTTAGAACTTGTTTTTTTCTACACTACAGAACCGTTTTACCCAAGCAACCTCTACGAAAAATAAAATTCACCATCTCGCCAACCATCTGAAACTCTATCACAGTCTAATCTTAATTATGCAAATCCCTTTGAGAAATATTGGGCCAGCCCAGCCCAGCCAAAGTCCTGGAGAATCTTTTGTTCTATTATTTAAAGAGTAATGTTATGCTTGTCTAAGTGAATCCGATTCACGTGAGGTTCAATGCGGGCACGTGCCTCCACTCAGATTTTCAAAATTGTTTTTGCTTCATCTGTATTTTGTATTATATGCATTGGTGTCCCCTCTCAATTTTCTAAGTCTAATTTTTACCCTTTATATTTTATAATATATCCATTTGTGTCCTTCCTTAACCTTTTAATTTACCCCTTTTAAACTAAAAAAATTCACTTTTGATCCTTAGATTTTCCGATTTTTTTTCCCCAAATTGACATCCTATTTACTTAATTGGCGACAATTATTTAAGTCCTTATAGATTTTCCTTTTCAAAATACTAATGATTCTTTGTTTTAAGCATTTGAAATTAATTTTTTCAAAAGAGTTATATAGAGATTCGTTTATCTTTGAATAATTATGTTTTAATCACCAACCCACTATGTATGAAACCCACAATACAAGCACACAATTTTTAAACGGAAATTGAAACTTCTACCCAAAAAAAAAAAAAAAATGGCCACCTAAACCCCCCTATAGATTTGTGCCCCCACTAAGGCTTATAGGCTGTTTGTCATTGCTTATTTGCCCATTTTAAGCAGTTTTGGTGGCCCAAACTGCTTATTGATCTGTTTGTTTCAGCAAAAATATAAGCAGATTTGGTCTAAAAAGCAGTTTGACAATAAGCAGGTGGAGAGGTGCTTTTTAAGATTATCTTTATATTTGACCAATTCACAGCATATTAACCAAACACTCAAACCATAAATAAGCAGTTCTACTTTAAGCAGTTCTACTATCCACGATCTAGATCGCATAAACATAAGCACAGACAAACAGGCTCTTAGTTTGGCCACCATTTTGGTGCTTCTCCTTTTTTAAAGCACAATTTCATGTTAATTTATTTGGTAACTAGTTTCTAAGCTTTGCAAAAATTAAACTTAGGGCTTTTTTTTTTTTTTGGGGGGGGGGGGGAGCTTTTAACAGCTTTTTAGAGCTTTTAAAAGCTCATGATTGCTTTTTGGTTTCATGATATTTTTTTCTGAAAAGTAATGTGCCACTTGTACAAAATTATCAAACAACTTAATAATAAATTTTATAAGCTACTTTTAAAAAGCCACGTGAGGGCCAAACTAAGCCTAAGAATGATTCCAAGCTCCGCCCCTGATTTCAAATAGTTTTAAGAGTTGCACCACAAGCTGTGATAGTGATCAATGATACCATATATCATTGCATGTGACACAACTAACAAAGCATTTGGATCCCAAATTTATCAAAATTGGGAACAATATCATTACTCTCAATCAAAGCAAGAGGTAGAACCACAAGCCCAGTGGAGGAGGCAGCATGGGACCAATTAAAATTCTACCCTAAATGTTTTTAGTATTTTACATTTAGGCCCCTCTAACCCCCACCTCCCTCACCCCCCCCCCCCCCCCCCCCCCCCCCCCCCCCCCCCCCCCCCCCCCCCTATGTTTAGGCCCCCCAAAGGGGTCCAAGGCACAATTTAGTGCCATCAACTACATATATATTGATATTCATGTATATACAACTCAAAAGGAAAGGCACTTAGAATTTTAAAAATTACACTTTTAGTGTGAGAATTTTATGCGTTTTAAAAATAGGCCCCCCTAAAATTTTGAAAGACACTATACAATATTTACGTGTCACCAAATAGACTCATATCATAAGCATACCCAAAAAAATAAAATTACAATTACATACATGTAGACCCTAAAAAAAATTGCCAGTTATATATAAATAGACACCAAGAAAATACCTCGGAGGCGCTGCCTCTGAACCCCTGTATAGCCTAGGCCCCCCTAACCAATATTTCTAGCTCCGCCCCTGCACAAGCCCATCATTAATTTGAAGAATTGATAATTTGTATCAGTTATAAGACTTGAAGACATATACATGTCAACTGAAACTTTCTTCATATTTTTCTGGATGGCACTGATTCCATTCATTGGTTAGTTTTTGTTCCAATTATACATTCAAATAAATGATGTTCAATGAAGAAAAAAAAATGGGACAGAATAACAGACTTTCCATTTTAAGCTGATTTGTGTAGGAATTCTGAAGCAATATCCTCTGCACACATTTCATTTGGATCTGAAGAAAAAATATCATATTTCTTAACTTACATGGACAAGGGCTTTGGTTGGCAGTGTTATAGAATGCAATAATTGTATTCCTACTTTTTCATCAGAGTGAGAGTAATAAGTGAGCAAAAAAAAAAATCTTCCTATTTATGACTTTTTTATAATTTGTTTTTGGGTATATTTCTACGAATTATGGTAATCAGATTGATATACTCAGAGCAGGGGTGCAACTCGCGCGGGACTCAAAGGGTTTTGGCTCTGCCCAGACCCAAATCCGAATTCAATCGGTCTGCTCAAGCTCGAGCCCGACCTAAATCCGAAGATTAGAACCTGAGCTTGGTTCGTGATTTAATATTAAAATCCGAGCCCGAGCCCGAATTGAGCCTGAATTGCAATTTTTTTTTTTGTGCAAACCGATTTTTAATATGTAAACAAACAATATGTAGTGTATCAAATCTTTTTTTTTTTTTTTTGCTTAGATTTGGGAAAAAAAATATATTCATGTATTAATTTAGTGCTTAAATAATATCTAATAGTATATTCTTGTTACTAAAAAAATACTATAATCTAATGTAAAAAAAAATACATAAATAGAATTCGGGCTCGGATTCCACGGGTTAACAAAATTATGTCCAAGCCTGGCCCAAATTGACTTAAGACTTGCATTTTTCGACTCAAGTCCGCCTATGGTGAAAGTACCGTGAGCCCAAGCCCGGTAATTTTCAGGCCGGGCCCAGGCTGACCATGTTGCACCCGTAACTCAAGAGTCCATCTCTCTGTCTCTTTAGACTTATCTTTTAAGTTGGTGGGTTATTTAGTCTACTAAAGTCTTGTACAAATTTGGCCCGACCCAATCTCTTATCAGGTCGTTTAGCCTCTTACTTGAACTTGTCATGTGTCAGCTTCTTATTGGTCATCAATTAGAGGTGTCAAAGATTCATTTCGGTGGGATTATTTTTAGATGAACCAATCGAATTTGGTTCAGTTCGACTTTTACACTAATGGATTTTTCTAAAAATCGATCAAACTGCACTGAATCGCTCGATGCAGTCAGTTCGCTAACACCCCTAGCCATCATATTTTGACCTCAGCATAAATTACAAATCAGGATTTGGGATTGTTCAAATGACAAATATCAACCTAAGATGTCATAGATGTTTAAATTTGTATGATTATTTTATATGTACATTCGAAATGATGTATTTGAAAATACAAGGTCGAAGGTAAAACTCCGCTAAAATTACGGAGTTCTAAAATATATTTTACCCTTGTAGAAGTTGAGGATCATGGCATCCCATCAATCTCCAAATTATGTCCTCGTACGCAAACCACAACTTCCCTCTTCTTCTTTTTTAAAAAATATAAGTGGAATGGGGTGGAGGTTGAACACTCTCATCATGGAATGAAGAGGCTTAAGACTCAGCTCAGTGCCAAACAAACTATACTAATTTTGAATCATTTTCATCTTTAAAGCAAAATCAAGGAAAAACTTGGTTCTGTAAATATTGCGTAAGAATTCATCTTTAAAGTAAACTAAAATAAAGAGGATAATATAATTACAATATCTAAGAATGCATACTGAAAAATATAAATTGCATAATATATAGACAAAATCATCAGAACAAAACATACAATATTTGTTATAAAAAAAACACACACACACAAATAAATTTTTTTTTTCAAAAACTGGTTAATTAACGAAAAAGCCAAACGACACTACAAAATTGCAAAGGGCATACCCCCAGGATAAACAATAAGCACAAAACAAATGCACGGGAAGAAATCCTAAGCTAAAAGGGATGGAAATCTTTCTAAAACAAAAGCCAAGAAAGAGGACCATCCAAACAAAACAACACAAATTCCCCAAAGGGAGTACAAACACTCAAGCCTTCAACAAGACAAAAAGGCCAAAAGACCTACACAACCACCATGAACAAGCAAGAAAACAAAGAGAACAAAGAAAACAAAGAGAATTAGACGGTCAATTCCATCTTTCAATAAAATGCGGGAGGTGAGGATCGTTCTTCCACTTGATTTGGATTTGAGTGACAATCTGGAGGAAGATATCTTGAAGGATCATTTCTTTGGTTTTAGATTCCATCTTGAATGTGTGAGCATTTCTTTCATTCCAAATACTATAAGTGGCTAAACCCAACCAGAGCTTAGAGACAATGTGATTGGGAGTCTTCTGCTTCCAGGTCCTAGCTGCCCACTCCACCAAGTTATTCCAAGAGGAAGCCATTCTGGACATGCCCAACCGCTGCAAGATCCCCCGCCACACAAAAGAGGAATAAGAACAATTGAAGAATAAATGATCATGGGATTCCATAACTTTATGGCAAAGAACACAAGCCAATGGCCCTGTAGTGAAGGAAAAAATCATATCATGTGTTGATAACCTGTTGAGAAAAGCAAACCATAAGATGACACTATGTCTAGGAATATGACCAGAGAAACAAGCAAGACAATGCCAAGGGACCTTGGGATTAACTTCCCTAATCAAGTCCCAGGTATGGGCTGAAGAGAACCTCCCATTGGGAGACGGTAACTAAACTACCACATCACAAGAATCAGACGGAGAGGGAAGGGAATGTAATTGGCCTCTTATTGCCATAAGCTCAATAGTATTAGTAAGAGGCCAATTCCACGACTCCCCATCAATCACTTCAGAAACTCTTTTATTAAGATTAATAGCAGTATCATAAACAACACAGTGGCCAAATCTAGCCACAAGCGGTCCTAGAGGATGCCAATTGTCATACCAAAGGTAAGTGCCACAACCATTCCCAATTTTATGACGAAGCATAGGCCTAACGGTATCTCTCAAATTAAGAAGCTTTTTCTAGTACCACGAACATTGGGACGGGGACTTCACTATCCAAAAACTTTTTCCTTTAAGCATATAAGCATTAATCCATCTAGTCCAAAGAGAGTTATTTTGGGAGGTAAACAGAGTCCAAATGTGTTTTAAATTTAAAACAATGTTAAGTTGGACTAGGTTTTTAATGCCCAAGCCCCCTTCCTTCTTGGGTTTACAAAACTTGTTCCCAAGATACCTTAGCACCATGAGACTTCTCAATACCACCAGACCAAAGGAATCTACGCATAAGTAACTCCACATGTTTAATGATACTTTTTGGTAAGATAAACACTCCAGCCCAATAATTCTGTATACCTACAATGACAGATTGAATAAGTTGAATTCTACCAGTATAAGATAAGAATTTAGAGGTCCAAGAGAGAATTCTAGAGCTTATCTTTCTAATTAAATCATCACACTCTCCCTTTTTCAATCTAGAAGTAATAAGAGGAACACCAAGATACTTAACCGGAAGTGAACCAACAGTGATTTGGAGAGTGGCATATGGAATTAGAGATATCATTCTCAATACCAGATAAGAAAAGACAGCTCTTACCAGAGTTGGCCAATAACCCTGTAAACTCAAAAAAGTGATCTAAAGAGTCTTTCATGACTACTGCAGAATTCACATCACCATAAAAGAGTAATAGAAGGTCATCTGCAAAACAAAGGTGGGATATTTTAACCTTCTCACATCTCCAATGGTACTTAAAAAGGAGGATCTCTGAATATTATAGTGAATTAATTGGCTCAGCGCATCCATGACAAGAACAAAAAGATAAAGAGACATAGGGTCGCCTTGTCTCAGACCTTTAGCACTAATAAAATACCCAATCGATTCACCATTGAAGTTAAGAGAGTATTTTGGGCTAGTAATACATGCTTTGATCCAGTTTTGCATCTTAGGGGGAACCCCATGACATTAATTAAATCAAGCAAAAATTCCCAACTTACACTATCATAAGCTTTCATAAGATCTACCTTTACTGCCACTCTAGGTTAACCTGAGGTTGTATGATAATCCCTCAGAAGATCCTGGGCTAAAAGAACATTATCACTTATTTTCTGGCCTTTAAAAAAAGCAGATTGAACATTATCAATAATATCCGGTAAAATCCGTTGGAGTCTTTTAGAAAGAATTTTAGAGATGCACTTATAAATAGTATTACAACAAGATATAGGCCTAAAGTCACCCATCTTCGAAGGGTTGGGAATCTTGGGAATAAGAGCGATAATCGTGGCATTGGACTCTCTTAAAAGCTCTCCAGTAATAAAATATTCTTTAATAGCTTTAGTAACCAAATTACCAGTCGTGACCCAAGTTTCCTTGAAAAAATGAGCGTTATAGCCATCACGGCCCGCTTTGTTACTATGGAGGCTAAATAAGGTATCTTTAATCTCTTCATCACTAGGAATGTTATCCATACTAGTGAAATTTTCAACGATTATGCGCTTATGGATAATATTCCTCAAAATATTAATACCTGGGTAGGGATTAGCAGCAGGAGTACCAAGAGTAGATTTGAAAAATCTAATGGCCTCATACTTAATTTCCTCCTCGTTTTTAGTTTGGCTCCCATTGGGAAGAATAAGGGACACAATTCTATTTCTATTACGTCTGTTTTTGATGTAGTTGTGAAAGTAGGCAGTATTCTTATCTCCAGAATGAAGTCATTGAATTCTAGATTTTTGTCTCAAATCCTCTTCTTCCACCCACATAGTTTCCCACAGATTAGCCCGGAGGCTCTTTTCAAGTTCTTTTAAAACAACATCCTGAGGATATTCGTCTAAGGATCTCTGACATTTTAAAATGGTTTTCTCTAGCATTATTAACCAACAGCTTTTCTCTTCCCAAAGAGTCCTTAGAACGTTTTTTAAGTTCAAGTTTAAGCTTCGACATTTATGGCACAATTGAAACTGGAATCAATATTTTTATCCCAAGAGTTCTCAACAGTGTGAGCAAATGTGTTCAAAGTAGTCCAATAGTTATAAAACTTAAAGGGTCTACCTTTTTTCGTACAAGGATTACCAGCTTTGACCAGAATAGGGGAGTGGTCAGAAACCCCAAAAGGAAGGAACTCGGCATGAGCATAAGGAATGGAATCAAACTCGGTCAAAAAAGTAAATATACAAATTTAGAACTTAGTTCTTTTCTACCCTACAGAACCGTTTTATACCCAATCAACCTTAAAGAAAAAGAGTATTTACCAACTTGCCAAGAATCTGTTGTTCTATTATCCAAAGAATAATGTTATGCTTTAATTCCCAGTATGAATCCGATTTCAAATAATTTTAATAGTTGTACCACATATATCCATTAGCCAAGTTATGCAACCGTCTATGGCCTCATTGTTTTTAGACATCTATCATGTAATATCACATGTTTATCAAAAAAGAAAGGAAAAATGTCCTATTAATAACTCTTAATAACCTTTAAATATATTCACAATATATCTAATCACTTAACTGCTGTCTAAAAAAACCCTACTAATTATAACCAACTACATATATCTATTCCTAAAAAAAAAATACATTCTTAAAGCAAATAAACAGAAAAATAGAAGGAAAAAAAATCATAAGATTTTCTATTTAAAAGTCTTAAGAGGAAGTCGATAAGAAACAATAAACACGCCAATTGAAATATTAAATTTTATTTAAAAACAATATTCATAATCACATTCATTGATAGCTTATAATATAACAATCGCTTATGCTAAAAGGTGTTATTCAAAACAAAACCTGATAAAATATTACCTAAGACCATCCATGTCACATGAGAGATTAAATAGATTAGTCATGTTACCGATTAAAAAAAATTAAAAAATATACATATATATATACAGAACCGATCAAGTGTGGACACACAAAAGACGGATTAAGGAACGGATGACTTTTTCAACGAAAATGTCGCTTTTTGCGAAGAAATTTTTCGTCATAAAAAAATTCATTGTTTTTAGCGACGAAAAATTTCATCGCAAAAAATGACATTTTTGTTGCAAAAAGTCAGTCCACTCCTTGGTCTGTCTTTTGTGGTCCGTCGGAGATCCGGGCTATATATATATATATAAACCTTTTAGTAATTTTGCATCTAAAAAGCAAGAAAACTGAATATTAAATAATAAAACTTAACTAAAATTAATATATAATTATTAAGGTATGAAAATATAATAACGGCCCATTTTTGGTCTTCATCTCAAGCTCTAAAATGTACTGAGCCATCGTTGACCACATGTTGTAACAGTGATCGATAGTACCACATGTCACTGCATGTGGCACAACTAACAAAGCCAAATTTGAAATTCAAATTTGGAAACAATAACATTATTCTCAATCAAAGCAAGAGGTAGAACCAAGCCCATCATTAATTTGAAGCATTTGTAATTTGTACCATCTATTGTAATTTGTACCATCTCTTGAATACATATACATGCCAACAAAAATTTTCTTCATATTTTTCTGGATGGCACTGATTCCATTCATTAGTTAGTTTTGGTTCCAATTATACATTCAAATTTTCAAATAAATGAAGAAAAAAAAATTGGGACAAAGTAACAAACTTTCTGTTTTAAGCTGATTTGTAGAGGAATTCTGAAGCAATAACCTCTCCACAAATTTCATTTGGATTTGAAGAAAAAAATCTCACTTCTTAACTTATATTGACAAGGGCTTGATTGGCCGTGTTATTGAATGCAATAATTACATTCCTACTTTTTCATAGGAGACTGAGTGTAAATTGTGTAATAAGTGAGCAAGAAAAATGAATCTTCCTATTTATGGCTTTTTAGATTTTGTTTTTGGGTATATTTAATTTTGGTAGTCAAATTGATATATTCATTGAGCAGTTTTAGGGCGACTCTCTTTTGGCACTCCACATGGACCAAAATTGCCATTTATGGTAAGAAAAATAGTTTTCGATGCAACAATGCAAGTTAGTTTCCAATGCAACAATGCAAGGTAGTTGCATCGGAAATTGCTTTTATTACCATAAGTTGCATTGGAAATTGTTTTTCTTGTCATAAATGACAATTTCGGTTCAAATAAAGTCCCAAAAGGGATAAATAAAAATTTAGGTCCAAAGAAAGTCCCAAAAGGAGTCTGCCCAATTTTTTCCATACTCATTACTCACACTCCATTTCTTTATAGAATTCTGTCTCTTGAGACTTATCTTTTACTTCGTTGGGTTTCTTACTCTAATAAGTCTTGTACATATTATCCCGACCCAACCTCTTATCAGGTCGGTTAGCCTTTTACTTGAACTTGTCTTGTATCAACTTTTTATTGGTCATCATTAAGGGTGTTAATGGTTTGGTTCAGTTTGGTTGGATTAATTTCAGACGAACCGATCGATTTTGATTCAGTTCGATTTAGTGCATTTTCACGGTTCGGTTCGACTTTTACACTTGTGAATTTTTTTTTTAAAATCGATCGAACTGCACCGAACCACTTGGTTTGCTAACACCCCTAGTCATCATATTTTGACCTCAGGATAAATTACAAAGGATTAATGCTTGTAACACAAAATAGTTACAAAGAGATGCTCACAAAAAGATGTGGCATCCCATGTGGCAATAGAGCCCACCACACTTAATGTTGGGGTTATATCACATGTGGGTCAATTCCATTGATTTAGGGATTGTGATTTGGTTTCTTTGATAGAGTTGTATTACTTATCCAACAAGTAATGGGTCATAAACTCTATATATAGGGATGTTGTATACGAATTTAGGTAAGCCCTTGGTGTACCAAGTTAGGGGTCTCCCCTCATGGAGGTGCATAGTGTAGGGTGAGAGAGATATTAATCATTGGGGTTTTCTGTGAGGGTTGTTCACAAGGATAGGGATGTGAGGTAGAGATGGGTATATCTTTATCTATGTTATTTCTCTATGTTATAGTGATTATGTCAGGTTCTTTGGAGTATTGAGTGGGGAGTGTACAAGGGTCTTTGTATTTGGGTTATGAGATTTAATCCATGTAACTTGTACCATATTTTACTCAATAGTGAAAGAATGGATCTCTCGGGTGTGGACGTAGGCAGGTGTTTGGCCGAACCACGTAGAAATATGTGTCTTTTCTTTGGTGTCCATGTTTAATTACTGCTCATGTGTGTGTTTATTTGGGGGAATTTGGTTCCGCATGTTAAATTCCCAACAAGTGGTATCAAAGCCAGGTTGGTGAGATCATGGTGACAAAGGCGCACGGTGACAGTGGAGTTTAACAGCACGATGGTTAAAAGATAACACAGGATGAAAAAAAATAAAAAAGGAATCAGTGAGAGTAGTAATCACGTTTCGGCGATCCGGACATTCTGGTTGGCTTGGTGACACCTTCAGTGCCTTGACTTCAAATGGTTTTGATGATAGTCATGGGAAGTTATCAAGTGTGACAGGGTGAACGTGAAGCAAAGGTTCCGATTGGTCAGAATTTCAGATAGCTTGTGGGACTAGCTATGTTGATTGAAATTTGGGTCAGAGATGGGACCTAAGGTCTATGGGCGCTGCGAATTCATTTGTTGGTGCGGACTTATGAAATTTTGCACGGATTGGATTTTTTTTTCTTGGTGACAGATCCTATATATATAGCAGCAGGTTAATTTTGATGCTACTATGATTGTAGCAGGTTGCGTATGATGGAGAGGTCCTCACATTCCACTCGTACGGGCATTTCTCTTGGGTTGTTAGATTCCGGGTACGGTAAGTGTATCCTTCTGGAGAAAAATAACTTGATGGGCTCCAAGAAGACAGGGGCAGACATAGGCGCAATTATCCGACAGAGGTAATTGTTAGGATACTGCACGTAGGAACGTTGATCAAATATTTTTGGAGCAGGTTCGCTATTTGGGTGGTGTGATATTGATCCCAAAGTTGAAGAAGAATCTAATATTGTTACTGAAATCACACACGGCAGATGAGAGAAGTTTGGATGGTTTGTATCGTCTGGTTGGTAAAGTTATACTCCCAAATCCTCAATGAAAAATTCTTATATAAGTGAGTGCATGGATGGTTTATTCACGGTTCAGACGATGGTAAGGGGAAATCCTGCTTTGGGAGAAGGAGAGGTCAAGCCTCTTCTCTGGTGGAGTTAATGTGTATAATTAACTCGGGGCAGCTACACATTAATTGGCCATATATAGTTTGATGAATCGAAGGTGTTGAGACCATGTTGATTCAGGTGTGCATACTGGCACGAACGAAGGTCAATGGTAAAATTAAAGGTTACAAATTTATTGTCACGCCCCGACGTAGCATAAATAAGGAAAGTGTTTAATTTCCTTTATGGACCCGTAGGTCGTGACAGTTTGAAGGATCGATTCCGTCCCAAACGTCAACAACAAAAACATAATAATCAGAGCAGAACAATCAAGGCTTACAATATTTTTCAAACTTAATAGTCATCACAGTACGGGGTCTCTAAAGGCACAAACCGCCTTAAATCAAAACAATAACTTAACATCTATTACAGTCATTCTTATTTCAAAATAGTTCATAAATTAAAGCATAGGATATTGATAACAGTTCTATCTTCCAAAGCAGCCATTCTCAGTTTGCATAATCATAGGGCCCAGCATAGTCATAACCTGAAAAGCCTGAACACGAATGTCCAGGGCGCATCGACGCCGTCAGCTTCAAGAAGCTGGTGAGTATTAAAAACATAACTTTGAATGTAACACATACTCATTTACCATTTTTCAATTCCCATTTAATTCAACAAGTTTACATTAAGTAAAGAGTTCATTTTTATAAAGCAACCACAATATCATTTGAAAGCTTTAATTCACATATACGTGACCGTGTATGAAAAATACTGCACCATCTCATCTTACAAACTCTTTTCTCTCGACAAACATAACAACCCACTATCTCACACCAGTATCCTTGTAATACTCCGAGAGCCAAACTTTAGCACAGGGGTGCCAGGGAATGTCCAGTTTGCCTCACACTTTGGTCCGGGGTACCAGGGAGTGTCCAATGCCTCACACTTTAGTACCTAATCCACAGCGCAAATACCGGAGGTAAGCTCACGCAGTATCTAGACTCAGGTACCAGGGAGTGTCCGTAGGCCACACTTTAGCACTACCATGGGTGCCAGGGAATGTCCAAGTTCGGCGTCACACACTTTAACGCTACCATGGGCGTCAGGGAGTGTCCAGTTTTGCCACCGTCGCATTACAAAGATACTCTCACCGCGATCTCAACACGTCACACTTTGGTACACAATTACTAGGGAGTGTTCAAAACACAATCTCAACCACACACTCTTTTCCACTCTGACTACCACACACCATGCATGTACAACTGACTCCACGTGAATGTCATGTAACTATCCATAGAACATATGAAGTGTTAGGAATAATAACAATGTATGCTTGAAATGAATTGAATTCATAATCTTTCCTTAATGACCAATCATACCCAAAACGTAATCTGTTTAAATATTTTTCGCAAAACAGAGCCTTAAGGTTCATAATACATCACCCAAACAGTTCCTTAACATAAAATAAGCAAAATCTAGTAACTATCAGAAGTCGCGCGCGTGGGCCGCTCGCGCGAGGGGTCGCTCGTGCGAGCCGCTCGCGCGATTTGCCTAATTTTCCTTTTTCTTTTAAAACCTTTTCTGTCTGCCTGAAACCAGCCACCTCGCTCGCGCGGGTCGCTCGCGTGATGTGCCCATTTTTCATTTTTCTTTTAAAATCTTTTCATTCTGCCAGAAAACACACAGCTCGCGCGCGCGGGCCGCTCGCGCGATCGCGCTCATGAGTTCACGCAGTAGCTTCGTCTTCTTCGCTGAAAAGTCCCTTGTTTCATATTTTGATGCTAATTTGACCCATTTTGAAATTTGACAACAACCAAGCCTTATTATATATGGATTTCTCCGATTTTTCGCAAGGATTATGAATCTACAATCAATTTTACATGAATTAATTCGTAGCTCTCGGATTTTACGATAAACTAAGAGTTGACGGAAACTTTGTTTTAATCATACGTCGCGATACGAACAAATTAAGCTCTAATATTACAATCGTATACTCTACATACCATAATCTTTCATATTTCATTCAAAAAACAAATTTTGGTTAAGTTTGGAAAATCCATGTTTTTCAAGTTTCAAGTTTCAAACATAAATCATCAATGGAGATTAATATACACATACATATGAACAGTAATTGAACACGAATTACATTTGGAGTGAGTTTTAAAATACTCACTGAGATTGATTATAGAGGAATTGTTGAGAAAGAGAAGCAATCAAGGAAAATTCAAACCCAAGCTTTGGCTATGGGGATTGGGTTCTTCAAGTTTCTCTCTCTCTCTCTAAAATTCTGAATGAATAAACTCTCAAATTCTCTCTATATTAATGTGCAGAGAGTGTGTAATGAAGAGAGTGTGTGAGTGTTGTAGCATATATAGAACTTACAATTGATAATCTTGGAGGCCAAGTAAATTCTCCTACACTCTACAAATTCAAATTGGCTAATCAATTAATTGAGCTGCAAAATACACATACAAACATACGTATGTATATGCTCAAGATATGAAGAGGCAATATATAGACTCCTAGGGGCCAAAGTAGGGGTGTTTGGCAATTAAGCTTTTGGTCACAACAATAACACACACAAGATAGATAAATCCAAACAAGGCATAAGCCAATGATCACTTGCCATTAATAGAAATAAAGCATAAGTCATGTCCGACTTTACATCACTTCCAAAATCTGTGAAAGTTTGACACGACGCAGACAGTTTTAAACATAAATTGGTATTTTCGGGGCGAGGTGGTCACCACAAAAATACAGAAAATTCATTTTAACGTAAGAAATGGTTTTCTGGTTTTATAAAAATACTGATTGAGTCAAAAGCAAACATTTCCACCGTTTTGAAATACAGTTTTAAAATCCAACACAGGTATTGCTAAATTTGTAAAATTACAGTTTGACCCCAACAAGAATTTTAAATATGAAATAAAGCAAGTATTAAAATTCTAAACATGAGAATTGCAAATTAAATAAAAGCAGACATTACAAATTTGAGTTAACATCAGGAACATTAATTAAATATGAAATGCAAAATTTAAAATTAAATGCAGGTTGTTACATCCTTCCTCCCTAAAATAGGATTTCATCCCCGAAATCAAGACTAACTAGTCCTGAAACAACTCCGGGTACTTCTTCCTCATCTTAGCTTCAACTTCCCACGAGGCTTCGTTCTCGTCATGGTGATTCGACTAAACTTTCACCAACGGAACATCCTTGTTTCTCAACTTCTTGATACTCTGATTTAGAATCTTCACAGGTCTCTCCTCGTAAGAAACGTTATGACTCGTCTCAATATCGTCATAACTAACCACGTGCGAGGGGTCTTGTATGTACTTTCTCAGCATACTCACATGAAATACATTGTGAACCCCAAACATCTTCGATGGTAGCGCCAGTCGATATGCCATTTTCCCAGCACATTCCAAAATCTTGAACAGTCCGATGAAATGCGGAGCCAATTTTTCTTTCTTGAGACCGAAGCATACTACTCCTCGAGTCAGTGATACCTTAAGAAGTACGTGATCTCCAACACTAAACTCAAAATCTTTTCGGCGTCGATCGGCATAACTCTTATACCGGATTTGAGCGATTCTCATCCTTTCCTTGACCAAAGAAATCTTTTCGTTGGTTTCTCTAACCAAATCTGATCCCAACAACTCCGTATCTCCCACCTCTGCCCAACACAACGAAGAACGACATGGTCGTCCGTACAATGCTTCGAACGGAGCCATCCCGATAATTGTGTGATAACTGTTGTTATAGGCGAATTCAATCAAAGGCAAGTACGTCTCCCAAGATTCTTCAAAATCAATGACAGAAGCCCTAAGCATATCCTCCAGGATCTGATTAACACGCTCAGTTTGCCCATCTGTCTGAGGGTGAAAATCAGTACTCATCTTTAGCGAGGTTCCCATAGCCTCTTGCAGACTTTCCCAAAATCCAGAAGTAAAACGCGCATCACGGTCTGACACAATTGACACAGGTGCACCGTGAAGTCGCACAACTTGTTATATGTACATCCGACTCATCTTTTCTATCGGGTATGTCATACCATAAGCGATAAAGTGAGCAGACTTTGTCATTCGGTCCACAATTACCCAAATGGCATCATGATTCTGTTGAGATCGAGGCAGTCCCACTACAAAATCCATGGTGATGTGCTCCCACTTCCAACCGGGAACAGGTAGCGGTTGCAACCATCCCAAAGGTCTCTGATGTTCGGCCTTAACTTGTTGGCATGTCAAACATTTAGAAACTAATTCTGCCACCTCTTTCATCATTCCTTCCCACCAGAAATATCTCTTCAAATCTTTGTACATATTTTTTCCTCCTGGGTGAACTGTATATCTTGACTTATGTGCTTCTGCCAGAATATCATTTCTCAAATTCCCATAGTCTGGTACACATAACCTATTTTTACATCGATATCCTCCATCGATTCCCACCTTCCATTCTGTCAGATCTTTCTCTGACATCTTCGCAAACCATGCTTGAAACTTCTCATCTTCTTTCTGAGCTCCAATAATGCGGTCGATAAGAACAGGTTGTAGGATAAGACATCTGAAAAGTTATCCTTCTCCTTCTTCAGCGCTCTGTACATCGAACTCTACCAACGACTCCAATGCTCATCATTCTCTAACCATTAAGGAGGCGATCGTCTCACGAGTCTGCCGACTTAAAGCATCAGCGACCACATTCGCTTTACCAGGGTAGTACTCTAATGTGAAGTCGTAATCGTTGATCAGCTCCGTCCATCTGCGTTGCCTCATTTTCAACTCTTTTTGTGTGAACAAATATTTCAGACTCTTGTGATCGGAGAATAAATCAAACTTCTCACCGTAGAGATAGTGTCTCCAAATCTTGAGTATGAATACTACTGCCGCCAACTCCAAATCATGAATGGGATAGTTCAACTCATTCGGCTTCAGCTGTCTAGATCCATAAGCGATAACTCAACCATCTTGCATAAGTACACACCCTAGTCCTTGATATGACGCGTCACTAAAGATAGTGAACTTTTCATCAGGCTTGGGTATAGCTAGTACCGGTGCGGTAGTGAGTCTCTCTTTCAACTCTAGAAAGGCGCGCTCATGCTTCTCTGTCCAGTCGAACTTTAAATTCTACTTTGTCAATCTGGTTAATGGTGCAGCTATTTTTGAAACCCTTCAACGAATCTTCTGTAATAGCCTGCGAGTCCCTAGAAAACTCCTAACCTCTATAGGGTTGCTTGGCCTAACCTAGTTTGACACAGCATCTGTCTTGGATGAATCCATAGAAATTCCTTGAGATGACACCTTGTGTCCCAAAAACTTCACTTCTTGTAACCAGAACTCACACTTACTGAACTTGGCATATAAGTGATGGTCCCTAAGCGTCTGCATCGCAATCCATAGATGTTGCTCATGTTCTTCCTCTGACTTAGAATATATCAAAATATCATCAATGCAGACGATGACAAACTGATCCAAATAAGGCTTGAACACTCTGTTCATCAGATCCATAAACACTGCCGGGGCATTCATCATTCCAAACAGCATTACCAAAAATTCATAGTGACCATATCGGGTTCTGAATGCAGTCTTAGGTATATCTTCCTTCCGTACCCTCAACTGATGATATCTCGACCTTAGGTCTATTTTGGAACATGTCGTAGCTCCTTGTAGTTAATCAAACAAGTCATTGATCTGAGGCAAGGGATACTTGTTCTTGATAGTTACGCGGTTCAATTCTCTGTAATCGATGCACAATCGAAGTGTCCTGTCCTTCTTCTTCAAAAATAACACCGGTGCTCCCCAAGGCGATGTACTTGGACGTACAAAACCTAGGTTCTTGAACTCTTGAACTTGTTCCTTCAATTCTAGTTCGGTGGGGGCCATTCTGTAGGGGACCTTGGTGATTGGAACAGTACCTAGTATAAGCTCAATATAGAACTCTATACTTCTCTCGGGCGGCAAACCAGAAATGTCTTGAAATACTTCTTCGAAGTCCTTGACTACAGGTATAGACAACACTGTCGCTTCTGTACTGACGACTTCAATGTTAGCCAAACACCTTGTGAGGAATATATCTCCCGAAGGGTTACATTAAAAATCAAAAAATTGATTCTCATTGTCGGGGAATGTAATTCTTTTCCTCGTACAATCCAACCTTACTTGATTCTGAGAGAGCCAATCCATTCCTAGGATTATGTCAAACTCCTTCATCGATATAACAATCAGCCTTGCAGGGATTTCATGATCTCCTAATTGTAAGGGACAATCCTTGCACACATGTCCTAACTTGACTGCGGCTCCTAATGGTGAGGTAGCCCTCATAGCTTTCTCTAAATGATGAGGTAAGATACCCAATCTCTGAATCGTATTAACAGATATGAACGAAAGAGCAGCACCCGTATCAAATAACACTTTAATATGGGAGTTAAACAGAGTCAAGGTACCTTCTACCGCTTGCTGATCAGGTTGAGCTTTTTCATAGTTTCCTTCTTCGTACAACATTCACGCGAGTCTGACCTTGCTGACCATAAGTCACTTGCTTAGGGGCAGAACAGAACTTGCTGATATGACCTGGTTCACCATAGTTGTAGCAGACTATGCCTTGCTGAGCAGCACGCCTTGGTGCTTTGCAATCTCGAGCCAGATGACCGGGGTTTCCACAATTGAAACATTTCCCAGCGCTACTTCCTTCACCAACTCGAGGTTGAGTCGGATAGGTGATAGCTTGGGTCCTCTTGTTTCCATCAAAATTCCTCTTTTGTCCTTGGGTACGATTCATTGGTGGTCTATTTCCAAAATTACCCCTCTGAGGCGGCCGGAATTCAAATTGCTTTCGGTTCACTCGAGCGTCCTCTTCTAGATCAGTAGCCAAGCCAACTAGTCCCTCGAAAGACTTATCTAGGTGACCAAGAGTCATGCGGCAAATCTGCGGTGTCAGCCCTTGGTTATACTTACGGATCCTCTTTTCCTTAGTATCAACCATATGAGGGGCAAACCGGGACAGTCTCTCGAACTGAGTGGTGTACTCTTGCACCAATTTCGCTCCGTAAGTCAAGTCTATGAATTCCTTCTCCCTCAAGTGCCTTTCTATAGCCAGAAAATACTTTTCCAAAAACCTCTCCTTAAATGCAGTCCATGTCATTCCCGTCGCAGCTTCATTCCCGATGGTAGCTGTGACTGAATCCCACCAATCTGCGGTGGCATCAGTCAATTGGAAAGTAGCTAACCTCCTCTTGTCCATCTCATTGCACTAGACAGCCTCGAACATGCGGTCCATCTGTCTTAACCACTGTTCCGCTTTCCATGGTTCTGCGGTACCCGCAAACTGCTCAGGCCTTAGAGCACGGAATCTCTCCAGCAGCTTATCTCCAGTTTTTCGGTCTCGTCGATTTTCATTTGGGTTATTAATCCTTTCGAGACGTCTGACAAAAGCGTCAAACATTCCTATGGGATCGGTAGCCTCAGGTGCTCCCTAATGGTCTTCCAGCCATTCTATGCATGAAAATGATGACAGGATGAGAAATATGCATGAAGCAGAAATGTAAAGCAGTTTAAGCAGCGATAATATCAAAAAGGGTATTTCTATATATAACTTCTTGTCAAGTTGATACAAAAAGCATGTATGATCAGTCAATGCCTACCCTAGCTCTATGAGTTAGGACGCATATGTCCATGCAAGAGTTAATGTTACAAAAATGGGGTCATTGCCCTATACTCGAATGTATGATGGGGTACTGGTCATGTGTGATAGAATGATTGGACTGTTTCCCCACATGTAATAGAGGGGGTGATTGTTGGGGTTATATCACATGTGGGTCAATTCTATTAATTTAGGGATTGTGATTTGGCTAGATTCCTTTGATAGAGTTGTATTACTTATCCAACAAGTAATGGGTCATAAACTATATATATAGGGATGTTGTATATGATTTTAGGTAAGCCCTTGGTGTACCAAGTTGGGGGTTTCCCCTCATGGGGTTGCATGGTCTAGGGTGAGAGAGATATTAATCATTGGGGTTTTCTGGGAGGGTTGTTCACAAAGATAGGGATGTGAGGTAGGGATGGGTACTTCTTTATCTCTGTGATTTCTCTATGTTATAGTGATTATGTAAGGTTCTTTGGAGTATTGAGTGGGGAGTGTACAAGGGTCTTTGTATTTGAGTTATGAGATTTAATCCATGTAACTTGTACCGTGTTTTACTCAATAGTGAAAGAATGGATCTCTCAGGTGTGGACGTAGGCAGGTGTTTGGTTGAACCTCGTAGAAATCTGTGTGTCTATTCTTTGGTGTGCATGTTTAATTACTGCTCATGTGTGTGTGTTTATTTGGGGGAATTTGTTTCCGCGTGTTAAATTCCCAACACTTAACTCAATCCATGGAATGCCACATGGGATGTTTATCCTTTTATGAGCATCTCTTTGTGACCCTATTGTGTTCCAAATATTATTCAATTACAAATGAAAATTTGGATTTGTTCACATGACAAATATCAACCTAAGATGCCATAGATGTTTACATTTGTATGATTAATTAATATGTACATTTGTAGAATGAAATTTGGAGTTGTTCGCTTGTGCGAGAAAGCAGGCAGCAAAAGTCACTTGAGTGTGTTAAGATAAAAAAGGAAACTAATTCTATATTGAGTTAAATTAGCCAAATTGAACTCCCCAATCAACGTTTCTTTTCTTTTTTTTTTTTGTAGCAACTCCTCAATTAACTTTAACTCCAAGCCAAATAAAAATGAAATAAAATAAATTAAAGGCTTTCCAAACTTAGTAAACTTGTTTATTTCGGTATTTGTATTTTTCGGTCTCGCTCAAGCGACTGCATTCTCGCTCAAGTGACTTTTCAACCTACTTTCTCAACCGATTGGGACTCTATAGTACCTGTAAATTTCTATACGATTATATAAATAAATTTCTTAATTTTTATGTCCGATCTCGTAATCTAATATCACATTCCTAATATTCAATGTCGTTTAGTTTCGTAGCTATAAGTTATAATTATAATATTATATTGACGGTTTATTATAATGTCGGATGTTAAAAATAAACTCGAATCGAGATTCTATTCTAAACCCAGACTATAACTTGGACACGGACTTAACTTAGCACGCATTTGTTTGCGCCCAAAAAATATATTTTTTAAGTTAAAAATTGTATTAGGCAGATTGAGATTTTTATATCAGACTTAGAGACCGATTTTATAAATTAGGGATCAGGTGATTGATTGAAAATTGGTAGGACTGAATCAGTTTCAAAATTGGATTGATTACGATCGGTCTGATCACATTTATTCTAACAAACCAAATACATATCTTAGCCTTGATGAAAATTGTGTCACATCAATTGACTATTTCCTAATTATGGCCAACACCACAATGATTTCACAGTCCAATTCGAACTGCCATGTGCTTCATTCGGGCATTACCATATTTTTGTTACAACGGAAAATGGCGGTGGGCCACCCCTTTGACATGTCAGTTTGGCATGCATGAAGTATTCTCCATTTTTTTGCTAAGAAACATTTCATTAAACCAAAAGCAAATAACAAAGCAGAGCCACTAGTCCCATTGGTGGCTTTCCTTTAAAACAAAAGAAGGTAAGTCTCCAATGGAGATGGGGCCAAAAAGATTACAAAGTAAAGCCCAATGGGCAACATTGTAGGCAACAAAATTCACAGAAACATAGACTTTGGACACATGCCAAAAATCAAAGAAATCAAACAACAATTTTCTAGTTTCCACAAAAGGGGAATGATAGGACCAATTGGGCGTAGAGTCCAATTCCTGAGGGTACCCCAAACTAGCAAGGAGTCCCCTTCAAGTATAACATTTTTAAAACCCAACTTACCGGCTAAACTAATGGCATGGACAGCAAAGTTGGCCATCATTCAGACTATTCTAAAGACATGACGTGCCCGATTCATTTTTACTAATTTGGGCATAATATGATGCTATATCATTTGGCCACATGGATGACAATTTGCATCAGTACTTTGATTAGCCAATTTGGTATTACAACCACTTTGGAAGTATACGGTGGGGATCATAACTGGAAAATTATCAACCCTACAATCTCTCTTTAAATATGGGGCAAATCTATAGTGAGCAGTTTTTTATTTGAGAAGACGGGTTTTAACCGTTGGATGAGCATCTGGCAATAACTGTATCTCTAGATTCTTGGGAATCTTATGGCCATATGCTCATCCAACAGTCAAAACCCGCCTTCTCATAGGAGAAGTTTCTCACAACCGACTTGCTCTTAATATGTGATAAATATTATCACATTGTTGATTAGGGTGATATTTTTATATCTAAAAGGGGATGATATTTCAAGATATGGTATGATATTATCATGTTCTGGAAGGATAATATCTCTAAGTGGTGATAAATACTATCATATCAAAATATTACTAATGATTTGGGAGATAATTTTGGTGATAAAAATGTACTATATTGTTGATATGGGAAGTTATCTCTTACTTGGAAAGGAAGTCAACTGTATCAAGACCGATAATGGACCAGATTTAAGATATACATATATGTGCATATATATATATATATGAAGATATGGAAGATATGATCAGACTAGTGGGAGGTAAATCTAGCATTTTTACCAGATAATTATAGAGGAATTTTTCTTGCCTTATCTCATATCAGTTCGGGCCGCTATAAATCAGCAGATTGGCCAAGTTGAAAACCACTCTGCATCACTTCGAAAACTGCATCCAAAAAAAGCATTCGAACCTGTAATCTTCAGCATTATTTTTATTTCCCTCGCATTCCTAGCACTCTAGTGCTTGTTAGCAATTTTACCTTCCTTGTAATTTTGCTTATTTTAATTAAATAAAATTCAGCTTTTAATTAATGTCTCTTAATTTTATTTCATCACTTGCTAGACTTGTGCGCTTCAACACTGTCTAGGGACCTTTAGGTGAAAGTACTGTCCTACTGACCTTTCACAATCGCATCTTAGAAGTTAGATTATAAAATCCTGTGTATCACTCACACAAGTAGTTTTAAAAAATTTTGTTTTTATAAGTTTGGGTCTACCTCACAAGGCTCTAGCACGCCCGAACTATAAAATATAGCAAACAATTTGGCACGCCTGGTGAGACAGCCAAGTGATGAACCATGCACACCGCGATATGGCTGTAATTCTACCACGACCAGATTCGTTGGCGGAATGAAAAAATAAGCCATCTTCATGGTTTAATTTATTGGTTTAAGGACTGATATGATGATGAGGTCGGTCATGTTCATAAAGATATTGACCGTTTTAAGGCCGATATACAGTTTTTCAACAACGAAATTGGTCTCCTTCTTGCTTTAAGTGGAGCAGAAGAGCCACCACCTAATGGAAATTTTTTCATGTCAATGAAGGAATTTCTAGATGGTGGTTGGAGGAAAAAACCAAGCGGTTTATCATATTTACCGCTTGGGGGGAAAGCTCTAAACGAACCTCACAATTCTGTAGAGGCCGAAAAGGAAGAGTTTGATAGGCTGAGTGATCATGTTTCAGCTGAAGACCTTGTTGAGGCTATCCTCGAGATAGGTCGCCCATTCGAACGTGCATGGGAGGATTTTCCAAAGATACTTTATGAACAATTGAAAGCCAAAGGGATAAAGTTTTTAAGGCTGAACTGATTCGGTCATAGAACCTCCTTTTGATGAGGAGGACGTTGATGAAGACCCCTTTGGTGATGAAGAAATCGGCAATGAAGTGCTCGGGGGGCAAGCTTCGCCGAGACCGATTGACTCTAAATCGGTCCATGATTTTTTTTGAGCAACTTCCTTTGAGGAAATTCACCATTAAAGAGCTGCTCAAATTTTTCGATCTGGTAATAGTAACTGATACGCCCAAAATTATGGGCAGTTTCCTACTCAATCTAGAAGACTAATGGAAAGTGCATCTATTTCCTAATCCAATTGGGAAACTCCCACAATTAATGTCAATCAATCCTAATACAATTAGGAAACTCACTTGATTGGTGTCAATCACACCCTAATAGGATTATATTTCCTTATCCATGTATGAGTAGGTCTCTTACATCTATAAAAGAGACCACTCACCCCCCATTGAAGGGGCGGCCAATTCTGTAGTCTACACAGCACCTCTACAAAATTCACCATTATATGCGTACACCCGACCGGTATTACTGGGAGTGCCGCCCCTCTTTGTTGGCTCACCAGGCCCGCCGGTGATCTGCTAGTGAACGTGCTCAGACACACCCGTGGACGTAGGTACCTTCATTAACAGGGCCGAACCACATACAAAAAATAGTCTCTCACTCTCTCCCCTTCTCTCCTAAATTGCTTTACTTTACTGGTACCAATTTTTGGCATCATCAGTTTGGCGCCGTCTGTGGGAAACGACAATTCTTCTCATCAACAAATTCTTGACTGATCGATATGCCACCAAAGAAGGCTGCGCAGCAGTCCGACCGGGATGTTCCTTCGGCCCCGGCGTCGACTGCAGCAGTCCTGACATATGAGCAAATCACCGCAACCCTCACACAACTCTTGGAGGGCCAGCGTCAAATCCAGCAACAGATCGAAGCCCTGCTAGCCCAGCAAAGCAATCCTCTAGTGGCCGGGAAACGACCCGGGAACGTTGCGTACGGTCGGGAACCGATCTTGACCAGACAACGGACCCGAGCTAACCCGTCCCATGTTGAGGATGCCAGAGACATCAACAGTGGGTGTGCTGCTCGAGAGGAAAGGCAGGAGCATATGGCCCGGGAATCAGTCCAAGGTCACTCGGTCAAGAGCCAAGTCGTCCCTAGGCGAACGGTTACCCGGAGTCATAGCCGAGCCCGATCCCAGAGGACAACACCCTGCCATGAAGAAGCCTCTTCCACCAACCCGACCAGCTCCTCAGATACCGGTCGGGAAGGAGTGGAAGTCCGAATCAAGGACTTGAAGAAACAGATCGACGGAGTGGCCAAAAAGCTTGGTCAAAACTGTGTTCCGAATCAAGCCAATACCGAGACAGAGTCACCATTCTCCAGCCAGATCACGAGGTTCTCTATCCCGCGCAAATTCAAGCAGCCTCGGCTAGATTCATACAACGGCTCGGGAAGCCCGATTGACCACGTCCGAACCTATAAGGCTCAGATGGCCCTAGCCACCAACTCCGATGAGCTACACTGCCTAGCCTTCCCCAGCACTTTGAAAGGCCTGGCCATGCAGTGGTTCTACTCCTTGGAGCCCCGATCGGTCTGCAGTTTTAAACAACTCAGCAAGCAGTTCATCAACCAGTTCGCCGGTATGCATGAGCGGCCAAAGCCAGACATGCAACTACTAACAGTCAGACAACGGAATAATGAGTCCCTCAAGGAGTTCACCGACCGGTTCAACCAACAGAAGCTTCAAATTCGCGATCTGAACGAAACAATCGCCATCATAGCCTTCTGCTCGGGAGTTCAACACACCAAGTGCGCCGCGTCGTTCCACAGAAACCGACCGGAAACTTTGGTCGAGCTCTCTGAGAGGGTTGGAAAATACATTGACACTGAAGAGTTTCTGAAGACCAAAGACACCGGGCAAGAAAGCAACGAGTCCTCCAGAAGTAAACGGAAGCGAGATCAGCCCGGGAATTCTGACAGTTCCTTCGGCTCACAGCAGGCAGAGCCCGGCAGCCCCGACCCGACCTCCAGTTCGCAGCGGTCTGAGTCCGGCAGCCCCGGCCCGATCTCTAGTTCACATCGGTCAGGATCAAACAGTTCCGACTTTGCCTTCAGCACATAAAAATTAGGAGCCCGACGATCCTGATCCGACCCCCTGTCTCCATCATTCTAGATGAGCCCGACTACAACGATACTTGCCTGATCACTACGTGAGGCTCCACCGATTGTCAGAGAGCTCATCCAAAGACCTCGAGCCTAACCCCGAGGCATATAAAAAGACCTCGGGACTAACCCCGAGGCATCCAAAGACCTCGGGCCTAACCCCGAGGCACTAAAAAGACCTCGAGCTCCGAACTCAGGCATTAAAAAGACCTCGGGCTCCGAACCCAGGCACCAAAGACCTCGGGGTCACGTCCGGGGCACCGGCTTCGCTTAGGTCCAACCGACGATGGGGCCAAACCCCCTAGGTGGCCGACGATGGCAAGCTTCAAAAGACCCTGCAACCACCATGTTCCAGGTCGGTTACCTACAGATCATAGCCTCTGTAAGACCCTCGTCTTAGCGAAAGCTTGGGGGGCAAGATGGCGCAGTGAACTAAACAGGTAATCACACCGGGTATCTACAGGCCTCGCGGATAACCAAGTCAAAATCTTGGACAACCCGAGCACGTACAATACTCAGAGACATTAACTCCACTTAGGTCCAGACCGACGATAGAGGTGACTAAAATATCTTAGGTTGGCCGACGATAGAGGAGTAAAAGGACCCTAAAGCAACGTGATTTAGGTCGGCTCCATCAACATGGTCAAGCTCTTCTCCCAACAGTCTTGACGAAGGCTGGTCGGGTAGACGACAACCATCCTGGGGAGTTAACAGTAAAAAGGACCCTAGAGCAATACGCTTTAGGTCGGCTTGTCCAACATGGTAAAATCCTTCTACCCACAGCCTTGACGAAGGTTTACGGGCAGAAGATAACCATCCTGGGAGCTAACTCAAGAAAAGAAGACTCCGAAGTAGGCCGAGTCTCAACTCTCGGTCACTTCCCGAGCATTCAAAGACTCCGAATTAGGCCGGGTCTCAACTCCCGGTCAGTTCCCGAGCACCCAAAGGTCCCAAGCTAGGCTGGGTCTCAACTCTCAGCCAGTCCCCGAGGACTCACCAGGCTCAGAAGCCCCGAGGCAGCTTCCACAAGCACTCAGACAGTGACAAATGGCATCAACTAATTTCCAAACTTGCCCCGATATAGCATCTGGCCAATCTTGGAAATGGGGGGCAGCTGATACGCCCAAAATTATGGGCAGTTTCCTACTCAAGCTAGAAGACTAATGGAAAGTGCATCTATTTCCTAATCCAATTGGGAAACTCCCACAATTAATGTCAATCAATCCTAATACAATTAGGAAACTCACTTGATTGGTGTCAATCACACCCTAATAGGATTATATTTCCTTATCCATGTATGAGTAGGTCTCTTACATCTATAAAAGAGACCACTCACCCCCCATTGAAGGGGCGGCCAATTCTGTAGTCTACACAGCACCTCTACAAAATTCACCATTATATGCGTACACCCGGCCGGTATTACTGGGAGTGCCGCCCCTCTTTGTTGGCTCACCAGGCCCGCCGGTGATCTGCTAGTGAACGTGCTCAGACACACCCGTGGACGTAGGTACCTTCATTAACAGGGCCGAACCACATACAAAAAATAGTCTCTCACTCTCTCCCCTTCTCTCCTAAATTGCTTTATTTTACTGTTACCAATTTTTGGCATCATCAGTAACCAATTACCTTTTAATTTTAAGCCAATTAATTATTTGGCTTGAGTTGATCTAAATCAACAATGACTGTGTGGATATCACTAAAAATTAATTGTGATTTGGTGGCTTTTCTTGCACCAATACTACTATCAAAGGGGATTGAAAAAGTATTGAAAGTTGAACTGAGATATTAGTTTGGTCAAAACAATATTTTGGACTGAAATATCAGACTAGAGAAAAAAAAAATCTAATGCAAATCGGACAAACAGGCCGATGTATCACATAGAAAAAGAAGGTGGATACTTTGGTATTCCAAATTCAGTCTTAGTTGTAGGACCCAGTATTCAAGTTTTTGTGTTCTAACAGCATTCTAGTCATTGGCCCGGATCAGTCTTGCCTCGTATGCAATTTAAGTATAAAGAGGGCAGTGTATTTGGTGAGTTCATGCGATCGATAGCAAACAGATCCATATCTAATAAATACGGAGTACAAGTATTGGGCACACACTTCAATGTAATCTCACAACAATATAAAGTTTGGGGTGGTGCTGGAGACAGATTATGTCATCCAAGCTTTGGCTTTTAGTCTAAGTAATCACTAATCAGGAGACCCACGATTGAAGTTGTGATATCATGTTGGCTTAATGACTAAAGACTATTCAGCTTTTCCATGTGCTGTTTTATTGTCTAATAGAATATAAATGGAGGTCCCAATGTAAGACAGGTAAGGTGAGCTAATTCCAGTGGCCCGGTGAAACTAAGAAATTCGTTCCGAGCTATGTGAGGAAAGTATTCGGTCTGATAAGTTTGGCTCTCAAAAAATTACAATGATTTCATTTTTAAAGAGTTAGAGGGGCATTGTCTGCACCCAAAAAACACATTTTTAAGTTAAAATTTGTATTAGGCCGATTGAGATTCTTAAATCGAACTCAGAGACCGATTATAAAAATTAGGACTTGGGTGATTGATTCAAAATTAGTACGGCCGAATCAATTTCAAAATCAGACTGACTACGATCGGACTAGTCACATTTATTCGGACTAAATAAATGCATATCTTAGCCTTTTGATAAAATTTGTGTCACATCAATTGACTATTTCCTAATTATGGACACCACCACAATGATTTCCCAGTCCAATTTGGACTACCATGTGCTTCATTCGGGCATTTACCATATTTTTCCTACAAGAAAAATATGGTAAATTTTGTTTTTATAAATTTGGTTCTACCTCTGGCACGCCCGAACCTTAAAATATAGAAATTAAACAGCAATTCGGGAGTAGCACGCAAACCGAGACACACACTCATCCACAAAGTCAACTACCCCCAACCACTCACTTACAAGTGTAAGTGCCACCTATGCCTTTCTCTACAACTTCAACGATCGACTCTTGGCCATCTGAACCAATCCTTCAAAGCCCTGGTGGGAATGGAAAATGGTTTTGAAGACATAATTAGCCGAGAATAAGGACGATTTGGGAACCGACCACCCCCATGGAGGTTCATCCAAGGACAGAGGTAAGCCCCTGATCAAGAATTTCCAGAAAGCGACCAATTTCTCCGAACAAATCCAAGAAAAAGGTGGAAAATAACCACCATGGGTACAAAAGGCATAAGAATGGCGAAAGGAAAGCTGACGCAATGATAACATCAGTCTAAAACAAATCACGCAAACGTTGTTTCAACTGCAGAAAGCGTGGACATCACTTCAACGAATTTCCAACACCGAGACAAATCAAAGGACGAGGATCACGGTGCCACGAATGCGGTGGGACGGAGCACATCTGTAAGAACTGTCCGAGAGAAGAAACAAACAACACTACTCGCAGTCAAGACTAATTCGCCAAACAAGCAAACCATCAACAACGATGGAATAAGCAGAACGACAAGAAGGACAGAAGGTAATCACTCGATTCATGTGGTGCCTATCATCCGATAATGGTGTCACAATAACATATTATCATCATGAATGTTAATATGAGTGGAACAAACCCAGCCATTTAGCAAATAGAAGTAGTGCAACCATTAGAAATACTATAGATACCATTATGAGATAGGTTTCTATAACCCCATATGATTACCTACTTCTAGATTTTGGGGACGAAATATCTTGTACGGTGGGTAGATTGTAGTACCTATAAATTTTTATGCGATTATATTAATAAATTTCCTAACTTTCTAAGTCTGATCTTGTAATCTAATATCATATCCCTGATATTTGATGTCGTTTAGTTCTGTAGCTATAAGCTATAATTATAATATTATATCGACTCAGAATGAGATTCCAAACCCAGATTGTATCTTGGATCGGGACTTAACTTAGCACGTAATTCGAGATAAACGTACACCTGTGCACAAAGTCAACTACCCCCAACCACTCCCTTATGACCTCTCACCTTAACCACTTACACACTCAAACCCACTCAAACACTTAACCTCCTATACCACCCATCTCCTCACCATCACACTACCTTATACCCCTCCTAACAACTCAACGTACACACTGATATATGCACATATGTATGTTGTATTTTGTCTAAATATATATTATAATATAAGTGTGTGCAGTGTATGTATAACATACAATATATGTGTGTATGTGTATGTGTGCATGTGCCATGTGTGTATGTGTACTATATATATATCATATAATATATGTGTGTATGTGTATATGCGCACGTGCGTGCTTGTGAATTTATATATATATATATATATATATATATGTATAGATTGAGTAGAGAGAGAGACTGCCAAAGAGAGAGAGAGATAGGGAGAAAGAGACCGCTAGAAAATGAGAGAGAGAAGATAAAGAAAAAGAATAGGGAGAAAGAAGGAGACCCACAAACCCATCCCCACTCTCACTACTCTCGCTCACCCTTTGTATACCCTCACAAAAACCAAAGAAGAAAAAGGAAAAACAAAAGAAGAAAAAGAAGAGAGAGAGAGAGAGAGAGAGAGAGAGAGAGAGAGAGAGACTGAACCCCTGAGGTATGCCCAGCTCGTCCCCCTCTTTGTCTTCTTTTTGTACACCACACACACACCCTCACGCACACAAATAGAGTCTCAGCCCTGTCAAGCTGAGACTACCATTAAAGCTACCATGGAGCTTTATTTTGTAACCATCATCAAACCACCCCCAAACCACAACCAAACAGACCCTAAGGATCCCTTTAGGCACCCATTGAAGCAGTTTAGAGTTTGGCAGAGCCAAACATGGCCTACGGGCCATTATCATTTTTAAACCCCAAGAGGATAATCCTCTAGTTCAAACAATAACGAGATATTTTGGTCCCCAAACCTATATAGTTAGATAGAGGAGAGAGAGACGAAGAAAATGGCGTTTGTCTCATCCATTTCCATGGGGAGAGACGAAGAAGATACATAACCTAGAAGTTTTTCGGTAAAAACGGGCTCGCCTACAGTAGTTTGGTTGTCGGAGATGGCAACAACCCGTTTGGTTCAGCGAGTTATAAGACCCGAATCGGGTCGGGTTTGGGCTTGGGTTAGGATGGGTCTGTATATAGGTAAGGGTTATAGTCAGGCCGGGTTATTTATAACCCATGGATCTTTTTTAATGGAACGACATCGTTTCATGTCGGATCTGACCGAATCCGATGGGTCAAGCCTGTTTGTGAGTAGACATGGGTCTGATTTTATATCGGGTTTGGGTCGGATATTGTCACGCCTCGGAGCGACAAAATAGAGAAAAACAAATTTCCTTTTTGGTCTATAGGGAATGACGGGTGAAAGTCACTAATTATCCACACCACACAGTACTAGTCCACAAGATACACAGGAACAGTAACAACTGAAATATAAAAGCAGTTCTATCTATTACAAATATCAAAGTGTGGTCCACAGGATTACAAGAGATCTGGAGACAACATATGCCCAAGTACCCGTTAACTAAAACAAAACAGAGTTCAATAGGACAACAGAAATATAAACTAGATATAACTCTTCAGCTGGCGTAAGGATGGTCGTCAGCGTAATACTCCTCTCTAGTATAACCAGCATCAGTAGGGCCACCGTCTGCATAATCCAACTCCGAGTAGTATCCATCACCGTAGGTTCCAATACCTGCATTGTTAGAGATAGGGTAGTCTGGACGGGGAATGTCCAGGCAGTAAAGGCCATCGGCTTACTGAAAGCTAAGTGAGGACTAACTAACACTGTCTCATAGAAATAAAATAATTACCATTTATGAACAATATATAACAGTGATACTAAATATATCTCTTCCTCTTTTATTCAGACACATCATTAACCGATTCTCATCGTCTACCAACTCTAAGGCTGATTGTACCAATACCAATTGACTATCTCGAACTGATTATATCATCATGACATACTAGTGCTCCTGTTCACCGCTTTTAAGAACTCTTGCGAGCACCCATACATCGTTCTCATATAATGACTGGTCTACGGACGTACCCATACTCTTGTTCACCGATTTTAGGAACTCTTACTGTTCACCGCTTTAAAGAACGCTTGCAAGTATCGTACATACATAGATCTGGTAAATACAAACCATGGGCGTGCCACATCTACTCTTGCTCCCCGCTTTTAAGAACTCTTACTATTCACCGCTTTTAAGAATGCTTGCGAGTACTATGCACCCATAATTCTCACAATCCTGGTCAAATCCTTGTTACACACTTATCGGATTCAACCTAAGTGAATCATCAGCTCGACTTACATAACCTCAAAAATAACCAATAAGCCACTGACTCAAACACCAGTTACTCAATGCTACCCTGTATTATTATCTCAAATCCTTATCTCGTTACCGTCTCATATTATTACTAACATTCTGAACCTGACTACGTTACTCACCATATTATCTCAATCTCATTATCGTACCCTATTATCTCCGTAATTCATAATATCACATAATAGGAATACAAAATAACTATTAAATAACTATGCATTATGAATTATAAACTTAAGGAACATATCCATGTTGTGCTAGGTTCGATCGATTGAAGTCATCTCAATCGCTTGAAGAAAAGTGATGTTCAATCGCTTGAAGTGTTCTCGATCGATCGAAGTGAAGGTGGTCTCGATCGATTGAAGTCATTTCGATCGATTGAGACTTAGTGTTGTTCGATCGATTGAACTTAGTTCAATCGGTCGAACTTCATCTTTTCCAGATTCTACAGTGAACGTCCAAAATTTGGTAGGGTGTGTTTGGGTCCTCTTTAAACGTACAGAATAAGTAAAAACATCACAATTAAGCTACTGAGTGAGTTTAGAACTCACCAAAAGATTGTAAGGGAGTGTTTGGCTTGGATTCCAACCTCGAGCTTTAATGAGGTCTCCTCTCTCTCTTCTCTGCCTCAGTCTCTTCTGCCTCTTTTTGTCTCTTTCATTTCTCCTCTTCTTCTTCTCCTTCTGCTTGTCTCTCTCTGTCTCTGACTGTGTATGTATATATATGTGTATGTGTATATATATATATGGATGTATATATATTAAAACACACAAAAGCTCATAACTCTCTCTCTCTCTAACTCTCTCAAGTGTTCAGCAAACACTTACAACACACGAGCACAATGTCTATATAGAGGGGAGGGAGTGCAGATGGCAAAGTTTGTGTGAAACCTGGAAATTCAAATGATTACACGTTCGATCGATCGAAGTATGTTTGATCGCTCAAACTCAGATCGGCCAATTTAGATTGATTGAAAAGGCTTTGATCGATTAAAGTAGGGTCCACGTACTAAATTCAGGTCGGTAGGGTTTCAATCAATTGAACAAGGTTCGATCGCTTGAACTTTGGAAATGCTCGATCGCTCAAACTGACTTTGATCAATCGAAGATTGAATTTCAAATAGGATCAAGGAAAGTATATAGAATCTCTGTGCATAAATAATTATTTAAAATATGGGGTATTACATCATCCACCACACATTAAGGATTTCGTACTCGAAATCAAAAACATTCAAGGTCTAAAACAAAAACAGAAACTTATCACGCATCTCTGACTCTAGTTCCCACAAAGCTTCTCCTTCATCATGATGCTTCTATTGAATCTTTACTAACGGAATCTCCTTGTTCCTAAGTTTCTTGATTCCACGGTCTAAAATACGAACCGGTCCTTCGTTGAACGTAACATTGTCATTGATTTCAATATCTTCGAAGTTGATCTTGTGCGCTGGGTTATGAGCATACTTCATCAACATACTGATATGGAAAATGTTGTGCACTCCTGACATCTTCGGTGGCAGCTCAAGTCGATAAGCAACTTTCCCGGCACGCTCTAAAATCTTGAATGGTCTGATGAATCGCGGCGATAGCTTGCCTCTCTTTTGACCAAATCTGACAATCCCTTGAACAGACCAAACCTTGACCAGCACGTGATCTCCAACTACAAACTCCAAGTCTTTGCGTCGCTTGTCAACATAACTTTTATGTCATGTCTGAGTTGTCCTCATTTTCTCACGTACAATCTGAATCTTCTTGTTGGTCTCTCATACCATCTCTGGCCCAAGAAGTTGAGTATCTTCAACATCAGTCCAACAAAGCGGCGATCGACAAGGTCTTCCATATAAAGCTTCAAACGGCGCCATTCCTATGCTTGAATGATAACTGTTGTTGTAGGCGAATTCAATCAAAGGTAGGTGTGTCTCCTAAGAACTCTCAAAATCAATGATACAAGCGCGTAGCATATCTTCCATCACTTGATTGACTCGTTCAGTCTGCCCATTAGTCTGTGGATGAAAGGTTGAACTCAAGTTTAATGTTGTTCCCATCGCTGTCTGGAGACTCTTCTAAAATTCTATAGTAAAACGTGAATCTCGATCTAATAGACACAGGTATACCGTGTAATCGCACAATGTGCTGCAGATACATCCGAATCAAACATTCTACTGGATATTTCATACTATAGGTGATAAAATGTGCTATCTTTGTAAGTCGATCCACGATTACCCAAATAACGTCGTGGTTCTGTTGTGACTTCGGCAATCCTATCACGAAATCCATAGTGATGTGGTCCCATTTTCATTGAGGAATCAGTAACGGTTACAGTAACCCAGGTGGCTTCTGATGTTCTGCCTTTACTTGTTTACAAGTAAGACACTGAGATACATACTCAGCTACCTCTCTCTTCATTCTTTACTACCAAAAATTCCTCTTTAAGTCCTTATACATTTTCGTACCTCCTGGATATATAGTCATCCGTGACTTATGTGCTTGATCCAATATTTCTTTCTGGAGATTTTCTTTATCAGGTACACAAAGTCTACCTTTGCATCGTAAGGCTCCGTCTGTACTGATACTCCAGATTTCTGGCTCCTTAGCTGACATCTTCGCGAACCACACTTCAAATCTTCTGTCATCAGTGAGCTTCTATGATACGACTGATCAAAGTTGACTATACCATCAAACATCTGAAATGATGTCTTTCCATTGGTTCCTCTGGCTGAAGCTCGAATTCAGCTAACACTTCCAATGCTTTCCATTCTCAAATTAGTAATGCAATGATCACTAGTCGAGGTTTACAACTTAGAGCGTCTGCTACGACATGTGCTTTACTCAGATGGTATTGAAATGAAAAATTATAATCTTTGAGTAACTCCATCCATCTCCGTTGTCGCATGTTTAACTCCTTCCGATAGAATAAATACTTTAAGCTCTTATGATCAGAAAATAGATCAAATTTTTCTCTATAGAGATAGTGTCTCCAAATCTTCAATGCAAACACTATTGCTGCTAACTCCAGATCATGCGTAGGATAATTCTTCTCATGTACCTTTAATTGTCTTGATCCATAAGCAATCACATTCCCGTTTTACATTAGTATACATCCAAGTTCTTGGTGCGATGCATCACTATAGATCACATACCTTTCTCCACTCTTAGGTATCGCAAGTACTGGTGCAGAAGTTAATCTTTTTTTTTAACTCCTGGAATGCACTCTCATGCTTGTCTGTCCACTCGTACTTCATCTCCTTTCTCGTTAAATTCATCAATGGCCCTGCTATCTTGGAAAATCTTTCTACAAATCTTCTGTAATATCCTGTCAGGCCAAGAAAACTTCTAACTTTAGTAGCATTAGTCGGTCTATTCTAGCTTAAGACTGTATCAATCTTAGATGAATCCACTGAGATACCATCTCAAGATATAACATGTCCCAAGAATTTGACCTCCTATAGCCAAAACTCACACTTTCTGAACTTTGCATACAACTTGCTATCTTGAAGTGTCTGCAAGGCAATCTGTAAGTGCTCCTTGTGATCGTCCTCCATCTTTGAGTAGATCAAAATGTCACCGATGAATACTATAATGAATTTGTCCAGATATGGTCTGAATACTCTATTTATTAAATCCATGAATACTGCTGGAGCATTTGTCAATCCAAAAGGAATAACTAAAAACTCATAATGCCCATATCTCGTCCTAAACGCAGTCTTCGACATATCCTCCGGTCGAACTAAAAGTTGATGATATACTGAAGGTAAATCGATCTTTGAAAATATCCTTGATCCTTGTAACTGGTCGAATAGGTCATCTATCCGAGCTAGTGGATATCTATTCTTGATTGTAACCTTGTTCAATTCCCTGTTGTCTATACAGAGTCAAAGTGTTCTGTCCTTCTTCACAAACAGAATTGGTGCTCCCCAAGTTGACATACTTGAACTTGCTTCTTCAGCTCCAACATCTCAGTTGGTGCCATCCTATATCGAGTTTTAGATATCGGCAACGTACCAAGCACTAATTCCACGCAAAAGTCTATGTCTCTTTTTGGTAGAAGTCATTTAATATCCTGGAATACATCCTAAAAGTCTTACATAGTAGGAATCTGATCCATCTTAAGCTCTATACTGTTATTACTGATCGTAGCTAAACCACTCGTGAAGAACATATCGCTTGTTGACTGACACTGAAATCTGATCGTTGGACATCCTTGTATCATAAATACAGTCATCTTAGTAAAGCAATCCAAATTGGCATCATATTTAGTCAACTAATCCATTCCCAGGATAATGTCGAACGCTGACATTGATAGAATTACCAAGTATGTTAAAAGATTCCTATCTGCTAAGGTTAGTGGACAATCCTTACATACTTTACCCGACTTAACAGTCATTCCCAATGGCGACACAACATTAAGTGATGGCTCGAGTGTCTGGGGTTCTAAACCCAACTGACGCATAATCTTAACAATAATAAATGAACGTGCAGCTCCAGTATTGAATAAAGCTTTCACTGGACTATAAAAGAGTGCAAGCGTACCTTCCAAATGTTGCTGCTCATCAGCATTAAAGCCTGACTCCACTGGACTGATAGCATTCATCCTTGTCTGATCTGGGGGTCCTTGAATTCCTTGAACTGGTGCCCCATAATATCCTCTTTGTGGTGCATGTCAATCCTTGCCCAAATGTCCTGGCTTATTTCAATTTCGGCAGATGAGGTCCATTCGGCGATTTACCCTCGGAGTTGTGCAAACTTAGCAATGTGCCATGGCTTTTCGCAATTAAAATATCCTCTGGTGTTGGATGGCGGGGGTGTTAGCAATGCCTGCGGCTATGGTCCTTGCTGACGATATTGTTGGGGTCGAGAATAACCCTACTATGGCTTCTTGGTTTCTCTCCAGGTTCTCTTGTTCCCTTGAAAATTCCCTTGAGGTCTCCAACCCTGGGTATTCCTTAGCGGTTGGTTCTAAAAATTTCAGGGCTGAAATCCCCTTGATGACTAAGGTCAATTTATCTGTGGTTGTTATGCTGGATAGGCGTCTTTCTCCAATCCTGTAGCAAATCTAATAATTCCTTCGATTGACTGATTCAAATGACCAACCATCATATGTTTGAGGTGGGGGTTCAATCCTTGGTGAAATCTCTTCACCTTCTTTTGTGGAGTGTCTATCATATGTTGGGTGAAATGAGATAGACGCTCGAATTGTGTTGTGTACTCTTGAACAGTCCATCCTCCTTGAACCAAACTGAGAAAATTCTTTTCTTGTTGATCTGTCTCATCCTTTGGGAAATACTTTTCCAGAAACCTTTCTCGGAATGTCCCCCAAGGCATTCTCCTTGTAGCTTTGGCTCCTATCATTGCTCTTTCGGCTTCCCACCAGTCTACGGCAGCAAAAGTGAGTTAAAATGTAGCAAGGCGACGTTTCTCTTGTTCGCTGCACTCTAGTGCTTCAAAGATTAATTCCATCTTTCTTATCCAATGTTCAGCTTGCTATGGTTCTGTAAGCCCATCAAATTTCATGGGACGTAAACCAAAAAAATTTGCTAGTAACTTATCACCCATCTGTCTCGGTGGCGGTGGTACAACAGGCCTCTGGTGAGTGGAGTGATTGTAAGTATCTCCCACATACTCCATCCTTTGCATGAAGGCTTCAAAAACTCCCGTTGGATCCATTCCCTTTGGAATAGGAACTCCCAATTGTGCTTGAATCCTTGGTCTAACCATAATGATAACGAGTGCCGCCTACAAGAGACTAAATGATCAGCTAAAAGTCTTCTCGCAGAAACGAAAACAAGATAGAGTGAGAAGTAGCAAGAACTAACAGTTCTACAAAACAACACATATCAATCAAACATACAATTAATAGCGAAAGTACTGCTTGGATATATATAAATATCAAAAGATGTATCGCATAGTTACATTAGTCAAACTGTGTACCACGTGGGACAAAACAAAACACAATGCTAAGGTCAGCTATTACAATACTACTACTAAGGATAACATCTATACAAAGCTATGGTCAAATAGCAATCTCTCAAGCTCCCAAAAATCTGGTGGACAACATGTCCTGATACAAACTAACAAAAGCTAAACCCTGCAGACCCTAACTCAAAAGTCGTCGACATCTGATCGTCTTGCTTGTGCCTCATCCTCTAGTGCAATATCCATCTCTACAGGTGGATAGGCCTCTGTTGCTGCTACTGCTCCTCCAACTACCACTCCTATATCCTAATCCTCGATAATCATGTCGTCAACCTCCATATCCTCAATACCAAAAGCTGGCTCGGCTACATCGGCGACTAATTCATCAAAGTCTCCCACTAGGGCCATCGCCTCTGCTAATGTAGCTTGTCCTATTAAAACTCCAGCTGGCTGTGCAACCATCGCTGCTACCTACTTGGCTGCCATATTGGCAATGGCTGCCATATGTAGTATAGGACCTACTGGTAAGTCAAACTCCACAGGCATCTCAAGTCGTACAATCTCCTCTGGCTCAACTGCAGCATCCTCTATACCCTCATCTCCTACTATATCTTAAGGAAAAATAGGTTTAAAAATATTTTAAATGCGCAGCAAAAAGATTGAGTTTCAAAAACTTATTGGTATGCCCGGATCTACTACCCGTTAATTCTATAGATGTGTATAAGAAGGGGATAAGAAGTCATACCTCAGGTCTTGAACCCAATTATGAATTTCTTTCTCCTGGATGGTGCTGCAGCTTCCACTAGGCTGTCTTCACTCTTATGACTCCTGTAGATGCTTTCCAAAAAGACTAGATATGGTGGGATCTCTAATGAGGATAGAGAGGGTTTGGGATCTATAAAATAGTTTCTGCAGTATCTGGCATATTAAAACAATGACTTCTTTTTTCTGGACGCAGCTAAACTATTTATAGATTCCCAAATCCGACCTAACATTCAATCGATCGAAGTAGCCTCGATCGATCTAACCTTCGATCGATCAAACTAAATTCGAGCGATCGAACCCACCAAGACTTCTATCGATCGAACCCGCCTTGACAAGATCCTCATGTGCCTTTCCAAGCATCCTAGCAAAGCTAAGAGTGGGACCTCTTAGGTTCTTTATTATTGGCTCAGACCAGTTGTAAATGCCCATGACCAAACTCTTTGATCAGTAACTAACCAACTGATCAGTTAATGTTTAATCCACTATAAAATGATAACTGAACTCCAACGCAAAAGAACATATCCGAAGCGATAACTAGACTTATATGGTGTACTAATATCCCTCTACCTTCAGCATTCGTAATCATATTCAGGTAGTTGGATAACTGTTACTATCAACCTGAATTATGATTACTTCTTGTATTCCTTGAGTCCCATTCACCTCTCATGATTACTAAACATGTTGATAATGTTGGGTTTGTGCCCTCACACCTTTACTTTATGTATGAGACATTGACATTTTAATATATGGAAATCAGCTTTATATTTTATTGCGTTTGTTTCTTTCATGAGATGATTGTTAATCCTTAAGTATCATAGTAAGAAATTCGTGTGTGTATGAGATACATATAAGTGAGATACGAATTACTATTCTTTGATACTTATAACTTATCATAGTGGATGATAAGACTAGATATCTCATCATGCTTACACTATAGCATGATTAACTACCATTAGATGGAGTGATTAATCTCAATCACTAGAGTGTAACTCTTAGTTAATATGCTAGTGCTTGTAGTGCATTGACGGATCTGAGCTTTCCTATTAACACTCAAGACTGTCAAACAGTCAATAAGAACTCATAACTTGTATACGTGTTCTCAATCTTGAAACAATTATGAACACAGACTGTTGATATGGCTGGTTTGACTTACCAATCAGTAAGGTCTACTGAAGATCAACACTTGGGTATCTTGGGTATGCCATGTTCATAGGGTTGTGTACATATATTGTCAAGATAGAATCTACTCTCTGATTCAGAGTAAGCATTCCCTTGAGAATGTCACTAAGTTGATTACTGAGAACTGTAATCTGTTTGATAAGTAGTTATCAACATGTTTGATAATCAAGAGAGGTGAATGGGACTCAAGGAATACAAGAAGTATTCATGATTCAGGTTGACAGTAACAGTTATTTGACTACCTGTTATCACTTCGAATATGTTCTTTTGCGTTGGACTTGAGTTATCATTTTATAGTGGAATAAATGTTAATTGGTCAGTTGGTTAGTTTGATGATCAAAGAGTTTGGTCATGGGAATTGACAACTGGTCTGAGCCAACAATAAAAAGACTAGGAGGTCCCACTCTAAGCTCTGCTAGGATGCTTGAAAAGGCACATAAGGATCTTGTCAATGCGGGTTCAATCGATCGAAGTTGTCTCAATCGATTGAATTCTTGGCAGATTCGATCGCTCAAAGGTGGTTCGATCGATCGAAGTCTCGATCGATCAAAGCCACTTCGATCGCTCAAACATTAGGTCAATTTTGGGAATCTATAAATAGGCAGCTGCATCTAGAAAAAAGAGTTCATCGTTTTAATACTCCAAAAGCTGCAGAAATTGTTTTAGAGCTCCCAAACCTTCTTATTCCTCTCTATTAGGGTTCCAAACAACCCTAGTCCTTCCAGCAGGTATCTGCAGGAGTCATAAGAGTAAAGACAACCTAGTAGAGGCTGCTATATTACCAAGGAAAAAGAATATCAGAATTAGGTTCAAGACCTGAGGTATAATTCTTGTCCCCGCTTGTTAGTACACATCTATGGAATTGACAAGTAGTAGATCCTAGGCTACCAATAAGTTTTTTGAAACTTAACCTTTCCGCTGCACATTTAAATGTCAATTTAAACCTTTTTTTCCTTTAATTGGTATCCGAGCCACGCTTGCTTGGATCTATAGATGCATTTTAGAACACTAGTTTTGATGTTTATGTTGATTTTAGAACTGTTTTTAAAACTGCATCGTCACAAACCTATTTCTGTAGTGTTATCATAGTAGAATACAAATTTGTGATTACATTGGATGCATGATGAATTCGATCAATTGAAGTAGTCTCGATTGATTGAACTTCGTCTGTTCTCAAGCGATCGAACTAGTTTTGATCGATCAAACTTTTGTTCTGTTCGATCGATGGAATGGTGTTCAATCGATCGAGTATGTTCATGTGTTCAGTTTATAGTTTTAAAGTTTATTAAAATGCAGACTTTAATTTTTAAATATGCTATAAAAAAATTTCAAACTTTTCTGTGAAACTGAAGGTTCAATCGATTGAACTTTCAATCGATCGAAGGTTCGATCGATCGAACATCTGTCGATCAATCAAAGTGTGACAGAGAATTGAGATGTTGTCTTATGTTCTAAATCAATGCGTAGAGAGTTTATGTACTCTATAAATCAATTAAGGGTTCTAATGATGGGAAAATTTTGGTTAAAGCTAATTTAGGGGAGAGGGAGAGGGAGAGTGAGAGACTGATTATTGTATGTGGTTCGGCCCTGTTAATGAAGGTACCTACTTCCACGTGTGTGTCTAAGCAAGATCACTATACTGTAAAAGAGCCGGGGGCCTATGGTGAACCAACAAGTCTGGAACTACCATAGGCCGGTCGGGCATGTTGATGAATGCTATAGAGGTGATGTGTAGACTGAAAAGTCGACCCCTTCAATGGGGGGTGAGAGTTCTCTTTTATAGATGTAAGAGACCTACTCGTACAAGGAAAAGGAAACATAATCCAATTGATATAGAATGGCATTAATTGTAGGGGTCTCCTAATTGGATTAGGAAATAGTTTTCACTTTCCATTAGTCTTCTAGCTTGAGTAGGAAACTACCCAGAATGCTCGGGATCATGCCTGTAGGCCCAGATGAGCTGTTCCTGCGGTGGGATGTGCATGTGCGGTCTTCTCGACCTGTTGGCCAAGTCGTGGATGAACCGCTCGGGAGGCATCAGGTGGACCAAACCGCTCGGGATGATGCTTGTCAGTAGTTGCAGAACAGAACTGCTCGGGCATGGGCTAATTTTGGGTGTATCAATTGCCCCCTATTTCTAAGGTTGGCTGGATGCTATATCGGGGCAAGTTTGGAAATCTTCCTGATACCAGTCTGAGTGCTCGGGGAAGCTGCCTTGGAGCTTCTGAGTTTTGTGACTCCTCGGGAACATACCGGGAGTTGAGACCCGGCCTAATTCGAAGTCATTTTACTTGAGTTAACTTCCAGGATGGTTATCTTCTGCCCGTGAACCTTCGTCAAGGTTGTGGGTAGAAGAATTTTACCATGTTGGAAAAGCCGACCTAAAGCGTATTGCTTTAGGGTCCTTTTATGTTAACTCCCTAGGATGGTTGTCTTCCGCCCAGCCAGCTTTCGCCAAGACTGTTGGGAGAAGAGCTTGACCATATTGGTGGATCTGACCTAAATCACGTTGCTTTAGGGTCTTTTTGCTCCTCTATCGTCGGCCAACCTAAGAGATTTTAGTCACCTCTATCGTCGGTTTGGACCTAAGTGGATTTATTGCCTTTGAGTACTGTAGGTGCTCGGGTTATCCAAGATTTTGACTTAGTTATCCGCGAGGCCTGTAAATACCAGGTATGATTGCCTTTTTAGTTCATTGCACCGTCTTGTCCCCCAAGCTTTTGCTAAGATGAGGGTCTTACAGAGGCTATGACTGTAGGTAACCGACCTGGAACATGGTGGTTGCAGGGTCTTTTGAAGCTTGCCATCATCAGCCACCTAGGGGGATTTGCCTCCATCGTAGGTTGGACCTAAGCAAAGTCGATGCCTCAGGCGTGACCCCGAGGTCTTTTGCCTCGGGTGAGATCCCGAGGTCTTTAGTGCCTGGGTTCGGAGCCCTAGGTCTTTTTAGTGCCTGGGTTCGGTGCCCGAGGTCTTTGTATGCCTCGGGGTTAGGCCCGAGGTCTTTGTATGAGCTCTTTGACAATCGGTGGAGCCTCATGTGGTGATCAGGCAAGTACCACTGTAGTTGGGCTCATCCAGAATGATGGAGGCAGGGGGTCAGATCAGGATCATCGGGCTCCTGATTTCTCTATGCTGGAGGCAAAGTTGAAACTGTTTGATCTTGACCGATGTGAACTAGAGGTCGGGTCGGGACTGCTGAACCCTGCCTGCTGTGAGCTAGAGGTCCAGTCGGGAATCAAAGGAGTAGAACCATTGCACTACTGGACCTTTCAAAGTGCTGGGGAAGGCCAGGCAATGTAGTTCATCGTAGTTGGTGGCTAGGGCCATCTGAGCCTTGTAGGTCCGAACGTGGTCGACCGGGCTTCCCGAGCCGTTATAGGGATCTAGGCGAGGCTACTTAAATTTGCACGGGATGGCAAACCTCGTGATCTGGCTTGAGAATGGTGACTCTATCTCGGTATTGGCATGATTCTGAGTAGGGTTCTGGCCCAACCTTTTGGCCACTCCATCAATCTGTTTCTGCATGTCCTTGATACGTGTCATCACACCTTTCCGACCGGTATCTGAGCTAAAGGTCAAGCTGATGGAGGAGGCTTCCTTCTCATGGCGGTGTGTTGTCCCCTGGGATCCGGCTTGGCTATGACTCTGGTTCATCGTGTGAATAAGGACAACTCGGCTTTTGATCGAGTGACCATGGACTGATTCCCAGGCCATATGCTCCTGCCTTTCCTCTCGGGCATTACGCCTACTGTTAATGTCTTTGGCATTCTCAATGCAGGACGGGTTGGCTCGGGCACGTTGTATGGTCAAGAGTGGTTCCCGACCGTGCGTAACGTTCCCAGGTCATTTCCCGGCCACTGGAAGACTGCTATGCTGGGCCAACAGGGCTTCGATCTGGTGCTGGATTTGACGCTGGCCCTCTAAGAGTTATGTGAGGGTCGCGGTGATCTGCTCAGATGTCATGACTACCGCAGCTAGTGTCGGGGCAGGCGAAACATCCCTATTGGCCTGCTGTGCAGTCGTCTCACTCTTCTTCGGAGGCATGCCTATCAGTCAAGAGATTTGTTGATGAAGAACTTGTCGTTCCTACAGACGACGCCAAGCTGATGATGCCAAAATTTGGTTAAAGCAAATTTAAGGGAGAGAGAGAGAGTGAGAGACTGATTTTTGTATGTGGTTCGGCCCTGTTAATGAAGGTACCTACGTCCACGTATGTGTCTGAGCACGTTCACTATACTGTAAAAGAGCGGGGGGCCTGTGATGAACCAACAAGTCTGCAGTTGCCGTAGGCTGGCTGGGCATGTTGATGAATGCTATAGAGGTGATGTGTAGACTGAAAAGTCGGCCCCTTCAATGGGGGGTGAGAGGTCTCTTTTATAGATGTAAGAGACCTACTCGTACAAGGAAAAGGAAACATAATCCAATTGATATAGAATGGCATTAATTGTAGGGGTTTCCTAATTGGATTAGGAAATAGTTTGCACTTTCCATTAGTCTTCTAGCCTAAGTAGAAAACTGCTCGGAATTCTCGGGGTCATGCCTGTGGGCCCGAATGAGCTGTTCCCACGGTGGGATGTACCTGTGCAGTCTTCCTAACCTATTGGCCGAGTCGTGGATAAAACGCTCGGGAGGCATCAAGTGAACCAAACCGCTTGGGATGATGCTTATCAGTAGTTACAGAATAGAACCGCTCGGGCATGGACTGATTTTGGGTGTATCAGGTTCCAATGGATTATATATTTGTTATATATGCGTGGATGTACGTATGACTAACCCTTTTTACAGCAAGATTAGTCTGATATCTCCCATAGCACCAAGATGAAAGTTTTAATTTTGTATTAAGATGTTTGTGATTGGTGGATAATTGTAAATTGTATATAATTTTCGTATGGTTTTAAGGCATGTGTAAAGAGCATTGCGACTTCAATCCTATGAAAAGGAAAGTCACACTGGTTTCCCTAGCCTTATTTATTTTCTTGTTGTTTTTCCTATTTCTAGATAAATTGTAAGCTTTGAAAGAAGCATAGGACCAATGTAATAGAATTAGAAAATCCATAAAGATGGAGGAGCAAGCCATTGTCCATGAAGATGGAGATGGTGGCGATCAAACCAAGAAGGAGGTTCTATAGAGATAGAGCCATGGGAGATAGAGGCATCATTTGGATGTTTTTATTTTATTTTAGTTTTTTGTTTTATGTGATTGGTTTGTGATTGGCATTTAATTATATTGTTACTACTTGCATGCACGTAAATGAAGTTTTCTAACATAAAATTCAAAAACCATTTTCAACACATTAGTAAACATTAGATGTTTATGGGTAATGTGTGGAAACAATTTTTTCAAAAGCAGAATCCTTATGTACCAAAACTAGTAAGAGAGGGTCTTATTTATAACACCCACAATCTTTCATTAACGGTTCACTGTAAGATGAGTAGTGCATTATGTGTCACCTCGCTAGGGGTGATCATTCCATACAGAGGGTACACTACTCATTGGCTACTAGATGTGAACTTCCTATGGATAGGATCAATCAGACGTGTTAGAGGGTGACCACCATACGGAGGCGCTACTTGAGGCGATTGTGATTGGATCCTAGTTAATGGAAAACACTAGCTAAGCTATGGATAAGGGATCCCACACAGGGCATTATTCAAAAACTTAGAGATCAAATAGGTTCGTGAGTCATAACTTGTTTTGCAAGAGTTGTATAGCAGACAAGTCATGATTGATCGAAAGATTGAGTATTGACCACCACACGGAGGCTTTACTCTTTCGTTTTGATATTCCGGCGACTTTGTTTTAAAAAAAAGAGTTTTAAGGATTCTTTTATTTCAAACTGTCAAATTCTAATATCCATATTTATTTTGTCTTTTTATTTTTTCAGTAAATCATAATGTCTGGATCTACATTTAGTCCACTTGCCACCATACTCACTCAAAACAAGTTAACTGAAAATAACTACACTGAATGGAAACGAAACCTTGACATTGTGTTAACTACGAAGGATCACATATATGTCCTCACCACCCCATGCCCCGAATAACCCGTGGTAAATGCTTCTGCAAATGCCAAACACGAGTTCGATAAATGGAAGAAGTCGAATGGAATGGCCCGTTGCTACATTCTAGCCTCAATGGCTGGTGTGTTGCAATACCAATTCCAATCGAACAATTCTGCTAGTGACATTATCGAATCCCTGAAAAAAGATGTTTGGGGAGCATAGTAGGCCTGCCAGGCAGGTAGCTATGAAGAAGATAATGAGTGCTAAGGTGTCAGAAGGGACTCCAGTCAAAGAACATGTTTTAAAAATGATTGGTTATTTGAACGAGCTGGAGACCCTAGGTGCCAACATCGATGCACAGACCCAAGTTGATATGATCCTCAATTCGCTGTCGCCTTCATTCGCTCAATTTAAACTTAACTATAATATGAATCAAATGAATTTTTCAATGAGCGAATTGATGAGTTCTCTTTTGGCAGCGGAAGGGGTGATCAAACCTGGGGTCAACGTTTTGAACGTTGAGAAAAGCGCTTCCTCTTCCAGATCTGTACCGAAAGGAAAGAAAGGGAAGAAGAAGGCTGGCACTGGTGGTCCAAGTGTTGGACCGGTCCCTAAGATTGCAAAATCCAAGGGAAAAGGTAAGGGTAAAGGGAAGGTGGGTGGCCAAGGAAAAGTAAAGTGTTTCCAATACGGTGAGAATGGCCACTGAAAGATGAACTATCCAGAATTCTTAGCTACAAGAGTTTAAGGTATGATTGAATCATATGTGATTGAAGTAAGTTTTATTACGGATACTTCAAACACTTGGTGCATTGATTCTGGTGCGACTAACCATATCTGTAATTCATTACAGGGATTCAGATCAACTAGCAGGTGCAGTGATAGGGAGATCGTACTTACTCTAGGTTCTAGCGCAACCGTATCTACGGTTGCTATAGGAGTCGTAGTTCTAGAATTTTTAAACAATAAAGTTTTGATTTTATCAGATGTACTTTACGTCCCTTCAATGAGACATAATTTAATTTCAGTTTCAAATTTATCGAATAATGGTTATTCTTTTCATTTTGAAACTGAAGTTGTGATTAAAAGAAATGGTTCTTTTATTTGTTCAAATGGTTTGTATATGATTACTCTTAATATTTCTAAAGATTCTTGTATGGAACTTAATAACTCAGTGGTAACTATACAATCTAAAAGAAAGGAGCCTTCCACTAATCCAACAAGGCTATGGCATATGAGGCTTGGCCATATCAATCTAAATAGGATTGGCAGACTAGTCAAGAGAAGGGGTCTTAGGCGATTTGGTTCTTAAACCAATGGAAATTTGCGAGTCTTGTTTAGAGGGTAAGATGACCAAAAGGCCATTTCCAGCAAAGGGCAATAGGACCAATGTGTTGTTGGAATTAGTTCATACTGATGTGTGTGGACCAATAAATATTAGAACAAGGGGTGGTTATGAGTATTTCATCACATTTACTGATGACCACTCTAGGTATGGATATGTGCACCTAATGAAGCACAAGTCTGAAGCCTTTAAAAAGTTTAAAGAGTTTAGGGCTGAAGTGGAGAAGCAATTAGGAACACATATCAAGGCCATTCGATCTGATCGAGGTAGCAAGTACCTCTCTAATGAGTTTATTGATCACCTCGTACAGAATGGGATTCTGTTACAGTTGACTGCATCTGGCACGCCTCAGCAGAATGGTGTAGCGGAGAGAAGGAATCGAACGCTTTTAGACATGACTAGGTCGATGATGAGTTATTCGGAGTTGCCATTATTCCTTTGGGGTTATGCTTTGGAAATTGCTGCGTACATACTAAATCTAGTACCAAGCAAATTGTTCCCAGGACACCACGAGAGATGTGGATTGGGCGCAAGCCTTCTTTGCAACATCTCTGGATATGGGGGTGTCTGGCAGATATGCTGAAAGGAAAGATGAGCAAGTTAGATTCTAGATCGAAAGTTTGTTACTTCGTAGGGTATCCAAAAGGTAATTATGGATGGAATTTTTATGATCCAAGAGAACAGAAAGTGTTTGTTAGTACAAATGTTATTTTCTTGGAGGATGATTATACCATGAACCATAAACCTAAGGGAACGATAGATCTTAGAGAGATAGAAGGAGAGCCCTTAGTCCAACTTGCAGTTGATAACGATGTAAATCAAAAAAATACTACTTCTTCACCCATTTCCGCATCGGTACCTCATCGTAGTGGGAGGAATATCAGCCATCCTGATAGATACATGTTCTTAGAAGAAGTTTTTGAAGCTGTCTCCATAGATCTGAATCTGATCCTACCACATACGAAGAGGCAATGGCTGGTGTAGACTCAGCTCATTGGGTTAAATCTATGAAGGCTGAATTGAAATCTATGGATTCTAATCAGGTCTGAGATCTTGTAGAACTTCCAGCCAATATTAAACCAATTGGCTGTAAGTGGGTCTACAAGAGGAAAAAATGATCTGATGGAAAGGTTGAGACCTTTAAGGCTAGGCTTGTAGCGAAAGGTTATACTCAGAGAGAGGGCATTAACTATGAGGAAACCTTCTCGCCGGTAGCCATGCTCAAGTCCATCAGAATACTCTTATCCATTGCTGCATGCCTAGATTATGAGATCTGGCAGATGGACGTCAAGACAGCAGCACTCTTAAATGGCAATCTTGAGGAGGACATCTATATGCAACAACCAGAAGGGTTCATAGCTGGTAGGAAAGGTAACTTGGTATGCAAGTTGCAAAAGTCCATTTATGGGCTTAAGCAAGCATCTACAAATTGGAACATTCATTTTGATCAAGCGGTCAAATCGTTTGGTTTCATGCAGAATCTAGATGAACCTTGTGTATACAAGAAATGTGAAGGAAAAGTGGTGGCTTTTCTTGTGCTCTATGTTGACATTCTACTCATTAGAAATGATGTAGCGGCATTGTCAACGGTCAAGGTTTGGCTAGCTAGTACTTTTTATATGAAGGATCTAGGAGAGGCGAGCTATATTTATGGAATAAAGCTCTTTCGGGATCGTAAGCGAAAGATAATGGGATTATCTCAAGATGGTTATATCGATAAGGTGCTAACTAGGTTTTCAATGAATAATTCGAAGAAAGGTTTGCTACCTTTCAAGCATGGTTTAGCGTTCTCCAAGGACCAGTGTCCAAAGACATAGGAGGAGAGGAATCGCATGTCAAGAGTTCCCTATGCTTCGACAGTGGGAAGTCTCATGTATGCAATGTTATGCACTAGACCAGATATCTACTTTGTTGTTGGCATGGTTAGTAGATATCAATCGAATCCAGGTCCAGAACACTGGACAGCCGTTAAACACATTCTTAAGTACTTGAGAAGGACTAAAGATTACATGCTTATGTACGGCGGTAGTGAGTTAATTCTAGTGGGATACACTGACTCGGACTTTATGTCAGATAAAGATTCAAAAAAGTTAACATCCGGACATCTCTTTACATTGGGAGGTGGTGCTGTTAGTTGGAAGAGCATTAAGCAGAAATGCATTATAGACTCAACTACAGAAGCTGAGTATGTGGCTGCTTGTGAAGCCACAAAGGAAGCTGTTTGGCTCAAGAAGTTCCTTATGGAGCTTGAGGTGGTACCAGCATCGCTGTCGCTCATTACGCTTTATTGTGATAATAGTGGGGTAGTGGCTCAGTCCAAGGAGCCAAGGAACCACAAAAATGGAAAGCATGTAGAGCGGAAATATCATCTAATCCAAGATATTGTTCAATGTAGAGATGTGACTGTCAGCAAGATTGCCACCTCTGATAATCTTGCGAATCCGTTTACGAAGGCCTTGCCACAGTTTGTCTTTTATTGTCATTTAGATAGTCTAGGTCTCAGATGTAATCCTATATGGTTGTGAGTGTAAGTGGGAGTTTATTGGGTTTGTGCCCTCAAACCATTACTTTATGTATGAGACATTGACATTTAATATATGGATATTAGCTTTACATTTCATTGTGTTTGTTTCTTTCATGAGATGATTGTTAATCCTTAAGTATCATAGTAAGTAATTCGTGTGTGTATGAGATACATATACGAATTACTATTCATTGATACTTATAACTTGTCACAGTGGATGATGAGACTGGATATCTCATTAGGTTTACACTGTAGCATGATTAACTACCATTGGATAGAGTGATTAATCTCAATCACTAGAGTGTAGCTCTTAGTTAATATGCTAGTACTTATAGTGCATTGATGGACCTTAGCTTTCCTATTGACACTCAAGACTGTCAAACAGTCGATAGGAACTCATAACTTGTATAAGGTACGTGTTCTCAATCTTGAGACGATTATGAACACAGACTATGGATATGGCTTCTTTGACTTACCAATCATTGAGGTCTATTGAAGATCAACACCTGGGTATCTTGGGTATGTCATGTTCATAGGGTTGTGAACATATATTGTCAAGATAGAATCTACCCTCTAATTCAAAGTAAGTATTCCCTTGAGAATGTCACTAAGTTGATTACTGAGAACTGCAGTCTTGTTGATAAGTAGTTATCAACATGTTTGGTAATCATGAGAGGTGAATGGGACTCAAGGAATACGAGAAGTATTCATGATTCAGGTTGACAGTAATAGTTATCCGACTACCTGAATATGATTATGATTGCTGAAGATAGAAGGACATTAGTACACCATACAAGTCTAGTTATCGCTTCGGATATGTTCTTTTGCGTTGGAGTTCAGTTATCATTTTATAGTGGAGTAAACGTTAACTAGTCAGTTGGTGAGTTTGCTGATCAAAGAGTTTGGTCATGGGAATTAACAACTGGTCTGAGCCAACAATAAAGAGCCGAGGAGGTCCTACTCTTAGCTCTGATAGGATGCTTGGAAAGGCACATGAGGATCTTGTCAAGGCGGGTTCGATCGATCAAAGTTGTCTCGATCAATTGAAGTCTTGGCGGATTCGATCGCTTGAAGATGGTTCGATCGATTGAAGTCTCGATCAATCGAAGCCACTTCGATCGCTCGAACATTAGGTCAGTTCTAGGAATCTATAAATAGGGCAGCCATGTCCAGAAAAAAGAGTTCTTCATTTTAATACACCAGAAGCTACAGAAACTGTTTTAGAGCTCCCAAACCTTCTCCTTCCTCTCTATTAGAGTTCCCACTAACCCTAGTCCTTCTAGTTGGCATCCGTAGGAGTCATAAGAGTGAAGACAGCCTAGTGGAGGCTGCTATATCACCAAGGAAGAATAATATCATAATTAGGTTCAATTTCTGAGGTATAATTCTTGTCCCCTCTTGTTAGTACGCATCTATGGAATTGACAAGTAGTAGATCCTGGGCTACCAATAAGTTTTTTGAAACTTAACCTTTTTGTTGTGCATTTAAATGTCAATTTAAACCTATTTTTCCTTCAGATAACTACTTATCAACAAGACTGAAGTTCTCAGTAATCAACTTGGTGACATTCTCAAGGGAATGCTTACTCTGAATCAGTGGGTAGATTCTATCTTGACAATATATGTTCACAACCCTATGAATATAACATACCCAAGATACCCAGGTGTTGATCTTTTATAGACCTCACTGATTGGTAAATCAAAGCAGTCATATCCATAGTCTGTGTTCATAATCGTCTCAAGATTGAGAACACGTACCTTATACAAGTTATGAGTTCTTATCGACTGTTGACAGCATTTAGCATCAACAGGAAAGCTCAGGTCCGTCAATGTACAATAAGCACTGGCATATTAACTAAGAGTTACACTCTAGTGATTGAGATTCATCGCTCTATCCAATGGCAGTTAATCATGCTATAGTGTAAACATGATGAGATGTCCTGTCTCATCATCCACTGTGACAAGTTCTAAGTATCAGAGAATAGTAATTCGTATCTCATTTGTACGTATCTCATACATACACGAATTATTTACTATGATACTTATGGATTAACAATCATCTCGTCAAAGAAATATACATACTGAAATGTAAAGCTGATATCCATATATTAAAATGTCAATGTCTCATACATAAAGTAATGGTTTGAGGGCACAAACCCAACAATATTATCCCCTCCGACAATAACATCCTCATTGACTAACTCTGGGTCCTCCTCCGGATCCTTCTCTAGCTTCTCGTCATCCTCAACTGGCTCGATGTCATCTACGGGATCCTTTTCTGGCTCAACATTAACCATTGGCTCGGCCTCTGGTGACTCTGGAATAGGTACCTCAGGTACTGGTGATCGATGGTGGTGCTACTACTAGTGCTGCCTCAATGGGTCTTCCAAGAATAGCTCGAAGCTCCAGCTTTCTCTGGATCAAACGTAGAATCTCCTGGTAAATATCCTACCAATCCTCGCTGAATGGTAAGTAACTATACGCATCTCTGTAGGGTGGGTCTTCCATGTCACGTAAAAAGCCTTCCACAGATCCTCCACTAGATATCTACTAGCTGTCTGATGTGTGCGATCATGATATAACTCCGGATCAGCTGGTTCCACGGTATCCCCATGGATTACGTGTCCTCCATAGGCATCGGTCACAAACTTATGGAACTCTGGATCCATAATGCTAACCTGCAAAGGAAAACTAACTATCGTCAGGAGGATGAACTTATCTTAAACTCATATCTCATCTCAAGGATCTTAAGACATTAGGACCAGATGGTGTGGAATCGTTTAGTGAACGAAAGTATTAAAAACCTAGGGCTCTGATAGCAAAAATCATGTCACGCCCCGGAGCGGTAAAAATAGAGAAAAATAAATTTCCTTTTTGGGCCCATAGGAAATGACGGGTGAAAGTCACTAATTATCCACACCATACAGTACTAGACCACAAGATACACAGGAACAGTAACAACTAAAATATGAAAGCAGTTCTATCTATTACATATATCAGAGTGTGGTCCACAGGATTACAACAAGTCTGGAGACAACATATGCCCAAGTAACCGTTAACTAAAACAAACAGAGTTCAACATAACAACAGAAATATAAACTAGATATAACAAATCTTCAGATCTTCAGCTGGCGTAAGGATGGTCGTCAGCGTAATACTCCTCTCCAGTATAACCGGCATCAGTGGGGCCACTATCTGAATAATCCAACTCCGGGTAGTATCCCATCACCGTAGGTTCCAATACCTGCATTGTTAGGGACAGGGTAATCTGGAAGGAGAATGTCCAGGCAATAAAGGTCGTCAGCTTACTGAAAGATGAGTGAGAACTAACTAACACAGTCTCATAGAAATAACGTAATTACCAATTATGAACAATATATAACAGTGATACTAAATATATCTCTTCCTCTTTTATTCAGACACATCATTAATCGACTCTCATCATCTACCAACTCTAAGGCTGACTGTACCAATACCAACTGACTATCTCGAACTGATAATATCATCACAACATACTAGTGCTCATGTTCATCGCTTTTAAGAACTCTTACTGTTCACCGCTTTTAAGAACTCTTGCGAGCACCCATACATCGTTCTTATATAATGACTGGTCTACGGACATACCCATACTCTTGTTCACTGCTTTTAAGAACTCTTACTGTTCACCGCTTTTAAGAACGCTTACGAGTACCGTACATACATAGCTTTGGTAAATACAAACCATGGGCGTGCCACATCTACTCTTGTTCCCCGCTTTTAAGAATTCTTACTATTCACCGCTTTTAAGAACGCTGGTGAGTACTGTGCACCCATAATTCTCACGATCCTGGTCAAATCCTTGTTACACACTTATCGGATTCAACTTGAGTAAATCATCAGCTCAACTCACATAACCTCAAAAATAACCAATAACCCACTGACTCAAACACCATTTACTCAATGCTACCCACTATTATTATCTCAAATCCTTATCTCGTTATCGTCTCATATTATTACTAACATTCTGAACCTGACTACGTTACTCACCATATTATCTCAATCTCATTATCGTATCCCATTACCTCCGTAATTCATAATATCGCATAATAGGAACACGAAATAACTATTAAACAACTATGCATTATGAATTATAAACTTAAGGAACATATCCATGTTGTGCTAGGTTCAATCGATTGAAGTCATCTCAATCACTTGAAGGAAAGTGATGTTCAATCGCTTGAAGTGTTCCCGATCAATCGAAGTGAAGGTGGTTTCGTTCGATTGAAGTCATTTCGATCGATTGAGACTCAGTGTTGTTCGATCGATTGAACTTAGTTCGATCGGTATAACTTCATCTTCTCCAGATTCTGCAGTGAACGTCCAGAATTTGGTAGGTGTGTTTGGGTCCTCTATAAACGTATAGAATAAGTAAAAACATCACAACTAAGCTACTATGTGAGTTTGGAATTCACCAAAAGATTATAAGGGCGCGTTTGGCTTGGATTCCAACCTCAAGCTTTAATGGGGTCTCCTCTCTCTTCTCTGCCTCAGTCTCTTCTGTCTCTCTCTGTCTCCTTCCTTTCTCCTCTTCTTCTTCTCCTTCTGCTTGTCTCTCTCTGTCTCTGACTGTGTACATATATATATATATATCTATATATACGTGTATGTATATATGGATGTATATGTATATAAAAACACACAAAAGCTCACAACTCTCTCTATAACTCTCTCAAGTGTTCAGCAAACACTCACAGCACACGAGCATAATGTCTATATAGAGGGGAGGGAGTGCAGATGGCAAAGTTTGCATGACACCTAGAAATTCAAATGATTACACGTTCGATCGATTGAAGTATGTTCGATCGCTCGAACTCAGATCGGCCAGTTTAGATCGATTGAAAAGGCTTTGATCGATTGAAGTAGGGTTTACGTATTAAATTCAGGTTAGTAGGGTTTTGATCGATTGAACAGGGTTTAATCACTTGAACTTTGGAAATGCTCAATCGCTCGAATTGACTTCGATCGATCGAAGATTGAATTTCAAATATGATCAAGGGAAATATATAGAATCTCTGTGCATAAATAATTATTGAAAATACGGGGTATTACAGATACGATTCGGATTCGGGTAGATATGTGCTGGTTCAGTTTATTTGTATAAGTGGGTTATTCAATTGTACTCGGGTGGAGTTTTGTTTAACCCAATGGGTCAGTGGGATTGGGCTCCTTTGTTCCTGTAAATGTGTAACCCGTCTCGTTTGGGTCAGATCATGGTCAACCTGTGGGTTTTCTTTTATTATCATAATTAGTAATTAGTTTTATTTTTGTTTTTTTTTTATGTTTTCTTTATGTTTCAAATATTTAAAAAAGTAGTTTTTAATATATAATTAGTATGTTTAATTCTAGAAATATTATTACATAATATTTGATACACCTATATTTGGCTCTATCCTATGACCGAGCGGTTCAAACCATCAGCGAGTCCATGTCCCGATCAAATCATGCACAACTCTTCGGACAAGTATCTTCCCGAGCGGTTCATCCACAACCCGGCCAGCAAGTCGGGAAAACCGTACATGCACATCCTACCGCTGGAACAGCTCATCCGGGCCCACAGGCATGATCCCGAGCATTACGGGCAATTTCCTACTCAAGCTAGAAGACTAATGGAAAGTGCACACTATTTCCTAATCCAATTAGGAAATCCCCATAATTAATGTCAATCTATATCAATAGGATTATATTTCCTTATCCATGTATGAGTAGGTCTCTTACATCTATAAAAGAGACCTCTCACCCCCCATTGAGGGGGCGGCCAACTCTTTAGTCTACACAGCACCTCTATAAAATTCACCATTATATGCATACACCCGGCCGGTATTACTGGTAGTGTCGCCCCTCTTTGTTGGCTCACCAGGCCCGCCGGTGATCTGCTAGTGAACATGCTCAGACACACCCGTGGACGTAGGTACCTTCATTAACAGGGCCGAACCACATACAAAAAATAGTCTTTCTCTCTCTCCTTAAATTGCTTTACTTTACTCTTACCAATTTATGGCATCATCAGTTTGGCGCCGTCTGTGGGAAGTTGACAAGTCTTCTCATCAACAAATCTCTTGACTGATCGTCATGCCCCGGCACCGGCTGCGGCAGCCATGACATCTGAGCAGATCACCGCGACCCTCATGCAACTCCTGGAGGGCCAGTGTCAAATCCAGCGACAGATCGAAGCCCTTTTGGCCCAGCAAAGCCATCCTCCAGGGGCCGGGAAACAATCCGGGAACGTTGCGTACGATCGGGAACCAATCTGGACCAGACAACGTGCCCGAGCCAACCCGCCCCGTGTTGAGGAGGCCAGAGACATCAACAGTGGGAGTGCTGCCCGAGAGGAAAGGCGGGAGCATACGGCCCGGGAATCAGTCCAGGGTCACTCGGTCAAGAGCCGAGTCGTCCCTAGGGACACGGTTACCCGGAGTCATAGCCAAGCCCGATCCCAGAGGACAGCATTCCGCCATGAAGAAGCCTCTTCCACCGACCCGACCAACCCCTCGGGTACTGGTCGGGAAGGAGTGGAAGCCTGAATCAAGGACTTACAGAAGCATATCGATGGAGTGGCCAAGAAGCTTAGTCAAAACCGTGTTCCGAATCAAGCCAATACCGAGACAGAGTCACCATTTTTCGTCCAGATCACGAGGTTTGCCATCTCGAGCAAATTTAAGCAGCCTCGCCTAGATCTCTATAACGACTCGGGAAGCCCGGTCGACCGCGTCCGGACCTATAAGGCTTAGATGGTCCTAGCCACCAACTCTGATGAACTACACTGCCTGGCCTTCCCCAGCATTTTGAAAGGCCCCGACCGTGCAGTGGTTCTACTCGTTGGAGCCCCGATCGGTCTGCAGTTTCATGCAACTCAACAAGCAGTTCATCAATCAGTTCATCGGTATGCACGAATGGCCAAAGCCTGACATGCATCTACTGACGGTCATACAAAGGAATAATGAGATCCTCAAGGAATTCACCGGCCGGTTTAATCAAGAGAAACTCAGCGTCTATGATCTTGATGAAACCGTCGCTATCATAGCCTTCTGCTCGAGAGTTCAACACACCAAGTGTGTCGCGTCGTTCCACAGAAACCGACCCAAAACTTTGGTTGAGCTCTCTGAGAGGATTGGAAAATACACTGACACTGAAGAGTTTCTGAAGACCAAAGACACCGGGCAAGAAAGCAACGAGTCTTCCAGAAGTAAGCGAAAGCGAGATCAGCCTGAGAGTTCTGATAGTTCTGATAGCTCACAGCAAGCAGGGTCCGGCAGTCCCGACCCGACCTCTAGTTCGCAGTGGTCTGATTCTGGCAGCCCTGACCCAACCTTTAGTTCACATCAGTCAAGATCAAGCAGTTCTGCCTTTTCCCGACGATCCTGATCCAACCTCCTATCTCCATCAGCCTACATGAGCCCGACAATAGTGGTACCCACCTGATCTCCACATGAGGCTACACCGATTGTTAGAGAGCTCTCCCAAAGACCTCGGGCCTAACCCCGAGGCATACAAAGACCACGGGCCTAACCACAAGGCATAAAAAGACCTCGAGCTCCGAACTCAGGCACTAAAAAGACCTCAGGCTCCTAACCCAGGCACTAAAGACCTCGGGGTCACGCCCGAGGCACCGGCTTTGCTTAGGTCCAACCGACGATGGGGGCAAACCCCCTAGGTGGCTGATGATGGCAAGCTTCAAAAGACCCTGCAACCGCCATATTCCAAGTCGGTTACCTACAGTTCATAGCCTCTGTAAGACCCTCGTCTTAGCGAAAGCTTGGGGGGCAAGACGGCGTAGTGAACTAAACAGGCAATCACACCGGGTATCTACAGGCCTCGCGGATAACCAAGTCAAAATCTTGGATAACCCGAGCACCTACAGTACTCAGAGGCATTAACTCCACTTAGGTCCAAACCGACGATAGAGGTGACTAAAATCTCTTAGGTTGGCCGACGATAGAGGAGCAAAAAGACCCTAAAGCAACGTGATTTAGGTCGGCTCCACCAGCATGGTCAAGCTCTTCTCTCAACAGTCTTGACGAAGGCTAACTGGGCGGAAGACAACCATTCTGGGGAGTTAACATAAAAGGACCCTAAAGCAATACGCTTTAGGTCGGCTTTTCCAACATGGTCAAACTCTTCTACCCACAACCTTGACGAAGGTTCCCGGGCAGAAGATAACCATCCTGGAGGCTAACTCAAGCAAAAAGACTCCGAAGTAGGCCGAGTCTCAACTCTCGGTCACTTCCCGAGCACTCAAAAACTCCAAATTAGGCCGGGTCTCAACTCCCGGTCAGTTCCCGAGCACTTAAAGGTCTCGAGCTAGGCTGGGTCTCAACTCTCAGTCAGTTCTCGAGGACTCACCAAGCTCAGAAGGCCCGAAGCAGCTTCCTTAAGCACTCAGAGAGTGGCAAGTGACATCAAACTGATTTCCAAACTTACCCCGACATAGCATCTGGCCAACCTTGGAAATGGGGGGCAGCTGATACACCTAAATTTGGCTCTATCCTATGACCGAGTGGTTCAAACCATCAGCGAGTCCATGTCCCGATCAAATCATGCACAACTCTTCGGACAAGCATCATCCCGAGCGGTTCATCCACGACCCAGCCAGCAGGTCGGGAAAACTGCACATGCACATCCCGTCGCGGGAACAGCTCATCCGGGCCCACAGGCATGATCCCGAGCATTACGGGCAGTTTCCTACTCAAGCTAGAAGACTAATGGAAAGTGCACACTATTTTCTAATCCAATTAGGAAATCCCCATAATTAATGTCAATCTATATCAATAGGATTATATTTCCTCATCCATGTATGAGAAGGTCTCTTACATCTATAAAAGAGACCTCTCACCCCCCATTGATGGGGCGGCCAACTCTTTAGTCTACACAGCACCTCTATAAAATTCACCATTATACGCATACACCCGGCCGGTATTACTGGTAGTACCGCCCCTCTTTGTTGGCTCACCAGGCCCGCCGGTGATCTGCTAGTGAACGTGCTCAGACACACCCATGGACGTAGGTACCTTCATTAACAGGGCCGAACCACATACAAAATATAGTCTTTCTCTCTCTCTCCTTAAATTGCTTTACTTTACTCTTACCAATTTCTGGCATCATCAATATTTGTAATATTTTAAAATGTATTCTATTATGTTATAACATATTTATTATTTATTTTAGTTTATTATAAATAATAAATATTAATTATGCATGTTATTTAAATAGTGTCACCCCCCGACGTAGCATAAATATGGAAAGCATTTAATTTCCTTTATGGACCTATAGTTCGCGACAGTTTGAAGGATCGATTCAGTCCCAAACGTCGAACAACAAAAGCAAAATAGTCAGAGTAAAGCAATCAAAGCTTACAAATATATTTCTAACTTTTTACATAATACAGCACGGGGGCTCTAAAGGCACAAACCGCCTTAAATCAAAACAATAACTTAATATCTATTACAGTCATCTTTATTACAAAACAGTTTATAACTTAAAACATGGATGATCGGGAGAGAACTAATCCTATTTATACGCCTTAATGAACATTTGTTAGTACTATTTTATCCTATTTTTGTATATTTTTACTCCGTTTTCTAGTTTCTGACAGGTTTTGGAAAAAATCAACTAAACCAGGCTAAACAGGGTGAAAAAGAAGAGCTAAAGAAGCTGAAAAAGACAAGTCGCGCGCGCGGTCCGCGGGCGCGAAAATCAGAGAATCGCTCGCGCGATCCGCTCGCGCGAGACCCCCAATAACTCGCTCGCGCGATCCGCGCGCGCGAGGTACCAAAAGTCGCGCTCGCGCGACCCGCTCGCGCGATATGAGGAAAAATCATAGTTGCGTATTTCAGTGTACTGAAGACTCCTGTGCAAACGAAACTGCAGAATGACGTCCAGATTGTAAATTACATCAGTTTCAGTCTGTTTCGAGTTGTAAAGGCTTCCAAAACTTGTTGTAAATCTATATATACTCTATTTTACTTCAATTAGAGGGTTGGCAATTATTATACACACATTCTACAACCATACTTCCAGCCATTGAAGAGAGGGAAGCAAGGAGAAGAAGAAGAAGACCAAGGGTTTCCATGGCCTCCTCCATCAACTACTTGCCATCTATCACTTCCATGGACGGCTAGATCATAGATCTAGGGTTTCAATGAAGCCCTAGACGAGTAGTAGGGTTTTATTTATGTTTTTATTTTAGTTTTATTATGTATGGATGACAGTCACATGTTTAGAGGATTTTTATAAATAAATCGTACTTCTATTGATTAAATCATTACTTTCAGAATTTATTCTTGTCTTAGATCTATTTTGACTGTGATGTGCTCAACGATCTATTCTTGCTGTGCTTGTTTAGATTGTTTACATGTGATGGTGCTTTATTGATTTGTGCTATCAAGTATCCGAATAGTCCATGCCTAGGTTAGACGGATTAGATCACAACCCTAGTTTAGTGTGTAATAATTCGTGCTAACCGAAGATGGATTATGTTGGTGCTTGAACCATGAATATCTTCTTGTCGGAGGAATTGGGCTTGTAGCTACAATTCCCCATTATCATCCAATGTAATAAGCTAAAGTAATTCATAAATATGCCTATTATGAAGCTAGTGGTGGATTTGCAATCCTAGGTTCCATTAAATATTATTTAAAACAACTTTAATTGCTTTCATAAGTTAGATTTAGTTTTATTGTTATTAGTTTAATTAAAATCAAATTAAAATCCGTTTTCATAATTAACTAAAGTTCGATTTTAAAATTAAGTCGCTGTAGTAATCAATCTCTGTGGGTTCGACCTTTACTTCCACACTGCAAATCTTTAGAAAAGTAAAGAATACTTTTTACATCTTGATTTTGACAACATCAATTTTTGGCGCCGTTGCCGGGGATTGTATTACTACTCTTAGTTTTATAATCGTAGTTTAGTTAATTCGTAAATATTAGATTAGTTTTTATTTTTCTTATTTTCTGTTTTTGTTTTTAGTTACTAACTTGTTTTTTTTTTTTATTATTGTAGTCAACGTTTCCGAGTGGAGCAGCTAATTACATCAAAGGAGCTCACGCAAATAAAAATATAAATAAAATTAAATACATTGCTTCCTTTGGAATTCGCTTTAAACCACTGTAAGTCAGGGCGCTGTGACGCACTATTTGCATTAGTTTAGGGTTAATTGCACTGCATTAGCTAGGAAACCCGGGGCGCTGGGCTTGACGCGGTCATTGCATTACAGGATAATTTGCATGCATCATAGTAGTTGAGTGCTTGTTATCTTATTTGCGTGATTGTATTTGTTTATTTTGTTTAGTTAGTCTTTGTTTTTAGTTTCTTTTCTTTTGTTTTAGTTTATGTTGGGTACACGTTCAAATAAACCAGATTTAAAATCTTTCGATCTTGAACTTGAACGTACCTTAAGAACTAGTAAGTCCACAACCCAAGCTTCTAGAGCTAGGTTGCAAGACGACGAATCAACTCCGATTCCGTCGTCGTTGTTTGAGGCCGAAATTCAGAGTACCCGTGAACGGATAAGGAAAACTCGAACTTTTCAAATTGAACCGATTAAAATGGCTGACGGTGGAAATAACAATAACAATCAAAACGACGGTGCGAATATGAACAATCTTAATATACCGCCGCCACCTCCACTTATAAATTATTTTATTCCTACTACTTACACGCCGCAAGCCGGTATCGAATTACCGGAGGCGACGGCATCTCACTTTGAGATTAAGTCGTCTACGATCTCGCTACTACCTTCCTTCCATGGCCGTCTAAATGAAGACCCTTACCAACACTTAGGGGATTTTCAGGGTATATGCTCTACTTTGAAAATACAAAACCTAAATAATGATGAATTAAAATTGCGGCTCTTCCCATTCTCTTTAAGAGACAAAGCTAAATATTGGCTTCAATCTTTGGAGCCAAACACAATAAAAACATGGGAAGCCTTACACACCGCCTTTTTACAAAAGTTTTTCCCTATTATGCGTACAATTAAGATAAGAAAAGATATAACTAATTTTGTGATGCAAGATGGGGAGACTCTTTATGACACGTGGGAAAAATTTAAAGAATTATTACGTTCGTGTCCACATCATCAGGTTCCCAAGTGGCAATTGGTTTAGGTCTTCTATGAGGGGCTTATTCCCTCTGTTAGGAATACCGTCGATGCCGTTTGTGCGGGAACGTTCCTACACAAAAGCGCCGACGAGGCCTGGAAAATATTTGAAACGTTAAGCGAGAATTCGATGCATCAGGCTGTGTCGGTACGTTTTGAGGGATACCTTCAACCTAAGCGAGAGGTGACAGTTGAGTCAAGTCAATCAATTCAAATACAAGAATTAAATAGAAAACTTGACCGACTTATGCAAATGAACAAATCGTCTAATCCATCCTCTTTAGAAGTATGTGCATTATGTTCTGAACCGTCCCATAATATCTTTGCATGTCCTTCTGCATCTCAATATCCGGAATTCGTTGAACAACACGTTAATTCTATGCAACAATTCCCACAAAATAATTATAATCCTAGGTCGACTAATTTTCCAAATACGTACCGACCCCAATACCAACAAGGTCAATACCAACCACCTCCTCCACCTCCACGCAATAATGCATTCGAGGAGAAGGTGTTGGCCTCACTTGAAAACTTTGGTTCGGTGGTTCAGTTAGTACACTCTCACACACAATCCATCGCAAAACTGGAGTCCCAAGTAGGGAAAATTGTTAATACATTAAACTGTTTAACTGAGAGTAAGTTGCCGAGTCAACCTACTCAGCAACCTAAGGGGCAATACACAGTGGGTAGTACGAGTGAGAGCGTGAACGCTGTTTCGACTAGGACGACTACTCGAGATGAGGAAGTTGTTGTAATTCCGGATGGGGGTGAGAAAGATAAAAATTTAAATTTGAATAAAGAAAAAGGTGAGGATGTGAATCAAAGTAGAAAAGAAAATGAACCGGTCTCAACGAATTATATTCCGAGAATGCCATATCCACCAAACGTTGAGGGACCGTCACATTTGCCTAAGAAAGGGTCTAAGGTTGAGGATATACTCGAGGTGTTTAAATAAGTCAAAATAAATATTCCTTTCCTCGATGCTATAAAACAAATTCCTGCTTATGCTAAATGTTTAAAAGACCTTTGTACTCAAAAGCGCAGAATACGGAGTCATACTCCTAAAAAGGTCTTTCTCACGGAAAAAGTAAGCTCTATATTCCAACACGCTCCTCCAAAATATAAAGATCCAGGTACGCCTACGATTTCATGTGTCATAGGTGACACTATCATTCATCGTGCTCTCCTTGACTTAGGAGCGAGTGTTAACCTTTTACCCTATCATGTTTATAAACAACTAGGTCTAGGTGAACTTAAGCCCACGGCCGCTACTATTCAATTAGCGGATCGTTCTGTTAAAATACCTAGATGAATCGTCGAAGACGTACTAGTAAAAGTTGATCAATGTTTCTATCCCGTTGATTTTATGGTCCTTGACACCGAACCGGTGCTAGATGCTAGGAAACATACTCCTGTCATCTTAGGCCGTCCATTCTTAGCAACCGCCAACGCACGTGTTAACTGTCGGATGGGGGTAATGAAAGTGTCATTTGGGAACATGAACTTAAAATTAAACGTTTTTAATGCTATGGATCAACCTCCTAAAAACGACGATTCCCTATGTGAGGTGGAAGGTGAGGTAACACGGAATATTGAGCCTACTAAAGAAATAAAGGTGAGTGGGAAAAATAATATAGCGGACGATGATGAGTGGATGAATCCTAATCTCGTGGACCCTAATGCTGAATCTACGCGGAAGGTAAGAAATCGATTCGAACATAATGATAAACCGTTAATCGATTTAATTCAAAGCGATGTTATTTCTGCGTACCACCGAGCTCTACCTGACATCCTTAGGGGTACACAGTCCGATTTACGGCCTCCATGAGTCTTATGCTAGAAAGGTCTAGCTAAAGACGTAAAAGAAAGCGCTTCTTGGGAGGCAACCCAAGCTTAATGTCGTCTGTTTTCTTTGTTTTGGTCGTTTTTGAGTCTGTTTGTGTCTGTTTTGGACATTCTGGAAAGGTTTGGGGGTGGAATTAATTTATTTTAATAGCATATATATAATTTTAAACAAAAAAATGGAAAACACCATTCTCGCGCGCGCGGCCCGCTCGCGCGGCCCGCTAGCGCGAGTTTGCCCCTTAACGTTTTTCTTTGCTTTTCTTTATTATGAGCCTCATGTTCTCCTCGCGCCTGGAATCGCGGGCGCGAGGGACCTCGCTCGCGCGAAATTTTAAAAAAAAAAAAAAAAAAAAAAAAAAAAAAAAAAAAATTCTGGGAATTCGCGCGCGCGACGGCCGCTCGCGCGATTCCCCCATTTTCCTGTTTTTCCTTTTTTGTTTCCTATATCTTCCCCCTACCTATTTTCTTTGTGTTTCTTTTCTGTTTCTGTTTATTTGTTTCCGTTTAGTTCAAGATAGTCGTTGTTTTCCTTATTACATTTATACTTTTTCGTTTTATTTCTTTTCCTTTTGCTAGTTTAGTTTAGTTTAACTTGGTTTTTAGATTTATATGTTATATTTTTGGTTTCATTTACTTTTCATATTGTTTGTTAGTTTCTTTTCGTTTATCTAGTATTCACAGGTAACATTGAATTTTATTGCCATATTCCTTTGTGTTCACCTGTTCTAGGCTTGTCAAAGATCGAGGTACTATCGTTCCTTTCTTACGTACTATCCTTTCTTTCGTTTTATTGTTTCATTAGGGACAATGAAAGGTTTAGGTTTGGGGGTATGCACACACATGCACATTATTTTATGCAAAATTTTAATATTTTTCAACAAGTGTGTTTAAATAAACGATAGTACTAACGTTTTTGCAATATCAATTTGATACTTCTTGTTCAATAACTTTGAATTGTTATAGAATGATAAACATGAGAATATGTGGTTAAATATTTACTAAAGTCATGTTGAAATGTTTTAGGTTATGTATTGTTTGAATCGTAGTTTTATATCATAGATTTGCACATAAACTTATGCACTGCACGTAGTCACTTGAATACATGTTGGTTGTGAACTATAATATGATTCGGATTTCTAGATAACATAAGGTGGAGACTAAACTCGGTGAGCTTTTGAGCCTATCTTTTCTTTTTAGAGGGTTATAAATACATTGTGTTTGTCGAATTTCATTGAAACTAGCGCATCTACTTGTTATTTAGTCTCATTATTCTTGCTTTGGTTGATAGTCAAGTAAAATCTTTGTTACCATACTAAATAATCTTCCATCATAAACGTTGAAGAACCATATGACCATAGGAAATGATTATAGGCCTTCTTTGTTTATTACCGACCGATAAATTATAAATTTCCTTAGTTCGCCCTTTGAGCTGTTAAAATGCCATTTCTTTCTTTGATTACCGTTATCCTTGTTTTTGCTCCGACTTGACAAACTTGGAGTTCACCACTGAGAGATTTGTCACCTTTTAGTAGTGTTAAGGTGATGTGTGATTGAGAAGAAGAAGAAAATAAGATGCTATTGGGGTAGTTGCTCGGTATTCGATGAATAATCATTTGAGAAGTAAGAAAAGAAAAAGGAAAAGAAACAAAATAAAGAAGAGGAAGGTTGAAAAAAAAAGAAAACAAAATAAAAAGAAGAAGGCTGAAAAATATATGAATGAAAAGAAGAGAATGAAATGATGAAGTTGGAAGAAGAAGAATGAAAGAAATCGAACATGCCTAACAATGCCATTCTAAACCTACCCAATTAATCCGTTCTATCGTTTTCCATTACCTGAGCCACAATACAACCTTTGAAAAGTCCTATTTGATCCTAGTGAACATGGTTCGGATATGAAAACGATGGGAGAGGGATTAAAACATGGTAATGATTAATTTTTCTTGATTGTTGGCATCCTATCCATGAGACTACTGTTCTTTTGTGTCATGCGTCTTTTTCGAGTCATATGTGAGGGTTTATTGTTTTGAAAACATATTTCCTTTACTCACATATTTTAGAAAAATTACACCTGCTTCTGAGTGTTTCATTTGAGAGTGTAATTAACATTGTGAGATTCGTAGTCGAAGCATAGTTGGATGGTTATCCGAGTTATATTCCAAGTTCATGACATGCGCGTGTTCATTTGACTACCATATCACACACGTGCAATTGTATGAGAAACTCTATTGATTTATACGATGCATGTGCTTGGGATTGTTTTTCATGATTTAAGTGGACGTTTGATTCCGTTTCTTCTTGTTCATTATTCTATTTCGAATCATTGAGTTATAATAAGGAGTATTGAATATTTTGTTTTTCGCTTTTAATAAAACCTTTTAAGTTTACAACTTAATAAAGATGGTTGTGGGTGACTTGTTGACGAGAACCCTCACGAGACTTCACTCGTCCGACTAGGGACACCTAGGGGTTTAAAAGGCTTGTTGCATATGCTAAATGCAATCGTGATCCATACGAAAATGGAATAGATTTTTATTAGTAGTTTTTATTTTAGTTTTGCTCGAGGACTAGCAAAATGTAGGTTTGGGGGTGTGATCGGGAGAGAACTAATCCTATTTATACGCCTTAATGAACATTTGTTAGTACTATTTTATCCTGTTTTTGTATATTTTTACTCCGTTTTCTAGTTTCTGACAGGTTTTGGAAGAAATCAACTAAACCAGGCTAAACAGGGTGAAAAAGAAGAGCTAAAGAAGCTGAAAAAGACAAGTCGCGCGCGCGGTCCGCGGGCGCGAAAATCAGAGAATCGCTCGCGCGATCCGCTCGCGCTAGACCCCCAATAACTCGCTCGCGCGATCCGCGCGCGCGAGGTACCAAAAGTCGCGCTCGCGCGATATGAGGAAAAATCATAGTTGCGTATTTCAGTGTACTGAAGACTCCTGTGCAAACGAAACTGCAGAATGACGTCCAGATTGTAAATTACATCAGTTTCAGTCCGTTTCGAGTTGTAAAGGCTTCCAAAACTTGTTGTAAATCTATATATACTCTATTTTACTTCAATTAGAGGGTTGGCAATTATTATACACACATTCTACAACCATACTTCCAGCCATTGAAGAGAGGGAAGCAAGGAGAAGAAGAAGAAGACCAAGGGTTTCCATGGCCTCCTCCATCAACTACTTGCCATCTATCACTTCCATGGACGGCTAGATCATAGATCTAGGGTTTCAATGAAGCCCTAGACGAGTAGTAGGGTTTTATTTATGTTTTTATTTTAGTTTTATTATGTATGGATGACAGTCACATGTTTAGAGGATTTTTATAAATAAATCGTACTTCTATTGATTAAATCATTACTTTCAGAATTTATTCTTGTCTTAGATCTATTTTGACTGTGATGTGCTCAACGATCTATTCTTGCTGTGCTTGTTTAGATTGTTTACATGTGATGGTGCTTTATTGATTTGTGCTATCAAGTATCCGAATAGTCCATGCCTAGATTAGACGGATTAGATCACAACCCTAGTTTAGTGTGTAATAATTCGTGCTAACTGAAGATGGATTATGTTGGTGCTTGAACCATGAATATCTTCTTGTCGGAGGAATTGGGCTTGTAGCTACAATTCCCCATTATCATCCAATGTAATAAAGCTAAAGTAATTCATAAATATGCCTATTATGAAGCTAGTGGTGGATTTGCAATCCTAGGTTCCATTAAATATTATTTAAAACAACTTTAATTGCTTTCATAAGTTAGATTTAGTTTTATTGTTATTAGTTTAATTAAAATCAAATTAAAATCCGTTTTCATAATTAACTAAAGTTCGGTTTTAAAATTAAGTCGCTGTAGTAATCAATCTCTGTGGGTTCGACCTTTACTTCCACACTGCAAATCTTTAGAAAAGTAAAGAATACTTTTTACATCTTGATTTTGACAACATCAATGGAGTATAGATAACAGTCTTTCTTCCAACCAGTCGTTCTCAATTAGCATAATCATAATGTTCAGCCTGATCATAACTTGAAAAACCTGAACACGAATGTCCAGGACGCATCAACGTCGTCAGCTTCAAGAAGCTGGAGAGTATTAAAAACATAACTTTGAATGTAACACATACCCATTTACCATTTTCCAATTCTCATTTAATCCAACAAGTTTATTTAAAAGCAAGGAGTTCATTTTAGGAAACAAGCACAGTATTAGTCAAAAGACATAATTCACGTATATGTGACCGTGTATGAGAACAATGGACCATCTCATCTTACCGACTCTTTTCTCTCGACAAAACCCAACAACCCACTATCACACACCAGTATCTTTGAAATACTCCGATAGCCACACTTTAGCACAAGGGTGCCAGGGAATGTCCAGTTTGCCTCACACTTTGGTCCGGGGTACCAGGGAGTGTCCAATGCCTCACACTTTGACTACCTAGTCCGCTATGCAAATACCGGAGAAACCCTCACGCAGTATCCAGACTCGGGTATCAGGGAGTGTCCGTAGGCCACACTTTAGCACTACCATGGGTGCCAGGGAATGTCCAATTTCGGCTTCACACACTTTGACGCTACCATGATCGTCAGGGAGTGTCTAGTTTTGCCACCGTTGCATTTCAAAGACACCCTCGCCGCAATCTCAATCACAACACACTTTGGTACTCACTTACCAGGGAATGTCCACAACACAATCTCAATCGCACTTACTATGCCACACTGACCATTACTCTTTTCCATACTGACCAACATTCACACTCACCATGCATGTACAACTGACACCACATGTATGTCATGAGACTTTAAAACATGAGGAAATTCACTGAATTATATAATCGACGTGCGTACGGGGATTGATAAGTCACAATTCATCGTTTTAATCGTTCAAACATAACAAATTAAGATTTCTGATTTAATAAATTTCCCAAACGGAGTTTTAACAGTTCATAAAATATCACCCAAACAGTTCTTCAACACAAAACAAGCAAAATTAGAAACTGCCAGAAGTCGCGCGCGTGGGCCGCTCGCGCGACCTGCCTATTTTTCATCTTTATTACATAAAATTTTCACCTCGCGCGCGCGGGTCGCTCTCGCGATTGCGCGCATGAGTTCCAGCAGAGACTTCATCTTACTCGTGAAACTGCTCTGTTTTAGAAATTCAGGGTCTTTTTGACCCATTTTCAAATCCGAAGCAAATAGGGCATGTAAAATATGAAATTCTTTGTTTTTCAACAAGGATTAAGAATATGAAATCAATTTCGCATGAATCAATCTATAACTCTAGGATTTTATGAAAAACTAAAAGTTAACAAAATTTGATTTCTTATATACTTTCTCATGTGAACAAATTAGATTCTAAAATTTTAGCAGTATCTTCTATGAACCATAATCTTCCTAAATCATCTCTAAAGACTCATTTTGATTAAGGTGGAAAAATTTGTATTTTCAAGCCATGGAGTTCATACGTAAATTCATCCATGGTGATTTTAAATTTTACAACATATGCATAGTAACTAAGCATGAATTACATTTGGAGTGAGTTAGAAATACTCACTGAGATATAGATGAAGTGTGTGTTGAGAAAGAATCACAAGCTAAGAAATTCAAACCCAAGTTTCTGGCTATGGAGGATTGAAGTTCCTCTCTTTCTAGCAATATCTGAAATTAACTCTCCACCTCTTTCTTTTCTCTCTGTGTTATGTATGTGCAGAATGTGTGATATGTATGAAGGTGTGTATGTTAAATAGAATTCCCAACTTGGAGCCCAAGTTGTGTCTTCCTCACTCTACAAATGAATTGTCTTCGAAATTCTAATTAACCCATAATATACATACGTATATACACAATGTTCAAATCATAAGAGCTCCAAAGTTGCCCAAGAGCCAACATAGATGTATAGGGGGCAAGAGCTAGGAGTGTTTGGGAAATTAGCTTATGGCCTTAGGAATACACACACACACAAAGCGTTCCCAAACAATGCCTTAACCAATGATTAGTTTCCATAATTAAAAATAAAGCAAATGTCAAATCTTGCTTTACATCACTTCCAAAATCTGTGAAAGTTTAGCACCGCTTGGACAGTTTTGAACATAAACTGGTATTTTCACGGCGCGGTGTTCACCACAAAAATACAGAAAATTCATTTTAACGTAGGAAGTATTTTTCCGATTTTATAAAAATACTGTTTGAGTCAAAAGAAATTATTTTCACCATTTCGAAATACATATTTGAAATCTAACACAGGTGTTCCTAAATTTTATAAAATTGCAGTTTGACCCCAATAAGAATTTCAAATATTAAATAAGGCATGTCACAAGATTTTAACACATGAGAATTGAAATTAAAATAAAAGTAAACAAGACAATTGAATTTAAATATGAAATGCAAATACCGATAAATAAATGAAAATGCAGGTTATTACAAATAGAAATTATTCTTAGTAATTTTTCTTTATTATAAATACTTTCAAGTACTATTTCCTATGTTGAAATATATTGATGTAATTAAGTACTCTATCGGTTGTATTTTTTATATTATTTTATCTTCAATAATTTATAATAAATAATCCATAGCTCCGATAATTACGGGGTCAGTTCTGAAATTCCTAGAATAATGTTTGGAACTATTCCCTTGAGTTTGATGACATTTTGACTAAATAAAAAAAATGCAATTTGTGTTTAGGACCCACGGTGGTATAGAAAACCTAGTCTTTTATACGGTGAACTCCGAATGATCTGAAGATCATCATATAGAGGTTAAGACACACATTTGGCATAATTACCATTCTATCCCATCTTTAGAATGTACGATTAACCACTGTTTATTGTAGTACGTTGTAGGGATTGAAGTTTAATCATTTCCAAGAATTCAGTGCCTTATTAAGATATCGTGGTGAGTGTTTCTAACCTCACTCCTAATATACATAAGAACTGCTAGAACATTTGTATGTGATATATATAAGTTGTATTTACATCTCACCCTCCCCAGACCCCGTAATGGTAGGAGCCTCGTGCACTAGGATACCTTTTTTTTAATTTATAATTACTATGCTATAATTGTAAATTGATGTGCTTTAATGTATTTGTGGAGTATGTTATGGAATGGATTGCTATGAGACAAGCATGTTAGACACTATTATGTTGTATTTATAAGAAGTAAAAGAGGAGAACTATATGTGAAAGATTATACATATATATATATATAAGTCATGAATACGTAATGATGGATAGTTGCTTGTGGACAATAGGTGGTATGATTAATGTGTTGATGGTCTTTATGTGAATATGTTGCTAGTATTCCTTTGATTACCATGTCTAAATATGCCAATTGGATAAAGAGCATGTAAAGAGTTTTATTTTTACATGTTACATAATATAGTTATGTTATCAAAAATCACGTAACTGAATATCATGCTATGGTATCTACGTACACGTAATTGATGTCGGTGACTTCGGCCAAGTGAGGTCGTAAGTCGATGTGTTTGGGATTCTTGGGAGTCATGAGTCAATGTCTGTGGAATCATTGTGATTCGTGAGTCGTAAGTCGACGTTGTCAAAATCATTGTGGGTCGTGAGTTGTTATAATTATAAAGCTTTGCACAATGATAAGTATATGTAAGAATGTCATGCCTTAGAGTAGCAAAAATAGAGGAAATAAAATTTATGGTCCGTAGGCCATGACTGGTGAGTCACTTAATTGTCCACACCATACAGTTCTAACAATAAAATAACAACAAGACAGTAGAAATAAAACATCTGCCATAACATAAAAATGAGTCACTAGATTATTACAACATCTTAAACAGAAAATAAACTAAAGTCTGAGGGCAACATATACTCGATTACAAAATGTAGTAGATTGGATCTGATAACAAGAATAGAAACTATAATCTATTATATTCTTCAGCTGGCGCAAATATAGTCGTCACTATAGTAGTCCTCCCTTGCATATCCGTCCTCAGTAGCGCCACCCTCTGCGTAACCAACCTCTTGGTAAAAGCCTTCGTCATAGGATTCGTTACCTGCATTGTTGGAAATAGGGTAGTCTGGATGGGGAATGTTTTAATACCCGCTCCCGCGATTAATCGTTAAACGTGATTCAGCATGCAATAACATACACAATTGGTGCTTATTAGCACATGTTTAAGTAAGCTTTAACTCACTAGTTAATTATGGGTGTCCAGTTTGGGAACCTAAAGTTGGCCAATGAGGCAATCCCAAAGTGGGATATGAGTTGAGAAAGTTCCATTGTGATGGTACAAGGCTATAGAATCACCCTTATGTGCTTAAATGTTTATTAAGTCATATGTGAAATATTTATATGTTGTTTGGAATATATATTATTCACTACTAGAGACCAATTATGTGGTCATTTGGAATACCTTGGTGAGGACGAATTGAACACGCTACTTAATTAGTAGGCTAATTAGAAACTTCATAAAATTATGTGGGACCACTTATGAGACCCACGCGAGACATTGACAAACACTCATTTAAGTTTGGGATAATTTTAAAGAGTTCTATAACTAGCCGGGGTATGATTGCAAAACTTATAAAACTTAGGGGAGGCTATAATAGAAACCCAAAGCTTGGATCACATGCCATGGGACATGTGTCCCATGACTCACCAATCATAATCACCATCTACAACAAAACAATGAATTGGATTTATAGATAATTCCTATGGAAATTTGACGACGACGACGGCGACGCTATTGACGCCGATTGACGCGCCGTTCGACACCCAATTTCAATTCTAAGATCGGATTTGGACTCGTAGAGGTGAGTTCTACGTTTCGGTACTAATTTTATAGAGTTTAATAGTCGTGTTTCTCGCGACCCAATTCATAGCTGTAATCCGTAGTTTGCCCAATTCATGTAGGATTTGAACCCGGAGTAGATTTGGGCTTTAATTTCACAACTGGAACGAATTGTGAAGAGGTGAGTGGTTTCAATCTTGTTATTTTTCGGATTACATTCATGTTTATGTTCTTTGGATGTTAATAACATGCCTATTTAGCTTAATTACTCATGTTTAGCTATGATTTTGTGAAAAGCATGGTGATATGGTTATGTAAGCATGTTGAGTTGCATATTTGGGTGAAAGGAAAGTTTGTATGAATCGGCCATGAGATTTTTCTGTGGTGATAACCACATGTTGTTGACAACGGCATTAGACCGCACGTGTGTGGCATGGGTCACTGGCTTGTACCGTGGACTATTGGGGGAGTCACGGACTTGCGGGTAGTGGCGAAGGAAATACCTACTTATCTGGACATCATTTTATTTGTTGAGTTGAATATAAATATTGATATATCATCCGTGTGCTTGATTGATATCTTTCACTAAGCATATAGCTTATATATTGTAGTGGTCATTGAATAATTAACCATAGTAGGTGAGCATGACTGCGAGAATCTGGGGAGATGAACTTGGGGGATCATGGAGTCGAGTAAGTTTGTGAATATTGTAGTTTCATGTTTATAGTATTTTTTGTGCAAAACTTATAATTTTGAAGTAATCCGAATATGTACGGGTTAAGTTGGGAATGTATTAAACTTAGTTGGTTATGTTAGTTTCTTGTTTTAACGCTCCAAGACTTAAGTAAATTTTGTAACCGGAGCTTAAAATCATGTTGGGACTTTCAAACTCTTGTTTTTATGGTTTGGATATGTTAGTTGTGAATTTGGATCAAGACTCTTGTGTTTTGGTTGGTTTTGTGAAAATTAGAGAGATTCAAGTGTGGTAGCATTAGTGGATCTTTTTTTATGCTTAAAATCATGTTAATATATCTTGGGAATGGTTTGAAATGGTTCTAGAATGGTTTTGGAATGATTTTAGAAAGTTTCATGAAATTTAGTTTGGTTTTGGTAGTGTTTGGAATCTACAGAGTAGGGAAATCTGCTATAAAGTTGAGTTCTGCAGAATCTGGATCGATTCGGGTCTTGGGCAGATAGATCCAGTGCATCTGGAGAGCCAACAATGAGGTTCTGTTAAAATCGGATTGATTCGGTTGTGGGGCGAATCGATTCGCAGGTCATTTTGCTGCACTGTGGACATTTACAGAAACGGACATAACTCTCTCTAGAAAACTCAGTTTTGCGTGCCATTTTTTGCATTAGAATCAGGACTCAAAAACTATCTTTGGTACAAAATTTGCTACACTTTATTAAAGACCATTTTGCCCTTGGACTTGATTTGTCTAACATATTGGTATAAATGTGCTTGTTTTCCTTCCTTTTCTTTCCTAACTTGGTGTCTGAAGGCCTTGGTGGCATGCCACGTGTCCTAGGTTCATAATTGTGGATCTAGGGCGTGAAATTTAGTGGTATCATAGCAAATGGCTTAGAAACTTTAGAACAAGAGATGGCGACTTAAGAGTAACGCGTAGATATTGAGCATGTAGATGCATCACATGTATGCATATGGTTATTGATGCTATGTTATGATAGTTTAATCATTTATATCATATGACATATGGCATAGCATGTATAGCATTTATGCATATTTATATCATATCACATGTATGAATTTGGAAAAAAAAAATAGACCCAAACCGAGAACTTGATGCGAGAATGGATCGTTTGGTGGACTTGGTAACTAATTTTGTGGTGCCGTTGGTGATCGAGTGCCACCAGTAGATGTAAGGCATGCGAATCCAAATCCTGAACCAAGGGTGGACCGTATTACTACTAAGCAATTTTATAAGAGAAACCTGAGTATGTTTGATGGGGGTCCGGATCTGATGACAGCTATTCACTGGGTATCGGATATGGAGCGAATATTCCGCACTATAAAATGTACCGAAGAGCAAAAGATTACATTTTCCATTGACTCTTTGAAGGAAGGAGCTCAGAATTGGTGGGTGAATTTGCTTGAGCAAAGTAGGCCGAGCACTAAGGATAAGTTTATGAAAGAGTTTTACAAACGATATTTTCCTCGGACGGCTAGAGCACAAAAGCCCGGGAATTCATGAATCTTCAATAGGGGGATATGACGGTGAATGAATAGATGTCCAAGTATAGTGAATTGCTTCGATTTGCGAAAGATACGGTGATATGTAGGAAGGATAAAGCTCGAAAGTTTGATGAGGGGTTGAGGGATAACATCCAATGTAGGGTGGATACTCATGAATTTGGAACTATGGCTCAAGTTCAGAATGCAGCTCTCATAGCCGAACGAGATATTAACAAATACAAGCAGGGCCAATAAGGAAAGCAACAAGGTGAAGATAAATGGAAGGGATAAGGCTTCTTCAAGAAACCATTTTCACAAGGGCCTGGGTCTAGGCCTGTCAATGGACCGGGTCTAGACCCGGATCCGGTCCAGATCCGGCTCTGTTAGACGGATCTGAGCATTTTTTAAGATTCATATCCAGATCCAGATCCGAATCCGTATTTTATGCTTAAAAAATGGACCGGATATGGTTTTGTAATATCCGGTCCGCCTAAGACCCGGATCCGAATAATACTTATATATATAAATATATTTATATGTATCTACATATTTTATATATATATATATATAATATAATTATGTGTATATATAATGTATATACATACTGTACATACTGTATTATATTTAATATATTAGTCATGTATATACAAATATATTTATATATATACATATTATATATATATATACAAAAATAGTATAGATATACACATTATATATTATTTCGGATTGAATCCGGATCCGGATTCGGTATATTTTGGCGGATCTGGATATGGACTGACTTATAACAGATCCGTTAGATCCGAATCCGAATCCATATATAGTTTAGCGGATCTGGATCTGGATGCACTAGATCCGGTCCGGATCCGACCCGTTTACAGGTCTACCTGGGTCAGGTTCAGGTAGTCAAGGTGGTAGTTCAGTTTTTTAGGGGGCTCGATCGCTGTGTCCTACATGTAATCACTGACACGGGGGAGTTTGTTATTTACTCAGCACGTATAACATTTGTAAGCAAGTGGGGCACATATCTAAGAATTATCCATAAGCCAAATCATGACCGCCTAGCTCTATGAGCTAAATTCCAGATATGAGGGGTAAATGCTTTGATTGTGGGCAGCCAGAACATTTACTAAGTATTGTTCAAAGAAGCGACAAAAAGGGCAAGTTCTATGGCGTCTAGCAGGGCAAGATCGAGACTGCCCACTGATAAAGAAAAGGGCATAGAGCAGAGGCAAGGGAAGTCTTTTCAACTTGCACCGGGAAATGTGTCAACTACAGACTCTATGGTGTCAGGTATACTTCATATCTATTCACATCCAGCATGAATTTTAATAGATTCAGAGTCTATGCATTCGTTTGTCTCACGTGAATATGTTAAACATTTGAATAGCATGTCAGAACCTCTAGGGTATGATCTATCTATATCATTACTGCTAAGTAAACCATTAGTGATCTCTTCACTGTTCAAAGCATATGAAATCAGAGTAGGTGATAGAGTATTGACTATTGACTTAATTTCGTTAACTGTCACCTACTTTGATGTAATCTTGGGCATGGATTGGTTGTCTACAAATCAAGCTACAATTAATTGTGAACAGAAAATGAGTTACCAGGATAAAAAGAGTTTATTTTCCAAGGAGTCGGGATAATAGTGCCACCGTATATGATATCAATATTCAGGTTGGGAAGTTATTGAAAAAGGGTTGTCAAGGATTTTTATGTACTGTAATTGATACACGTGTCATGGGGACTCGGGTTGAGGATATTTTGATAGTACGAGAGTTTCCAGATGTATTTCCTGAGGATTTACTAGACATGTTGATTGAGCAAGAGATTGAGTTTACTATTAAGGTAGCAACTGGATCACAACCGGTATCAAATACACCATACAGAATGGCACCCATGGAATTAAAAGAGTTAAAGAACCAGTTAAAATAGTTGCTCGATAAGGGATTTATTCGACCTAGTATTTCTCCATGGGGAGCACCGGTTTTATTTGTCAAGACGAAAGACGGAACCATGCGAATGTGTATTGATTAACAAGAGCTGAACAAGTTGACCATTAAAAACAAGTACCCATTACCAAGGATTGATGATTTGTTCGATCAGCTTCAAGGAGCTCAAGTCTTCTCAAAGATTGACTTGAGATCGAGCTACCATTAGCTGAAAGTTAAAAAAGAAGATGTGGAGAAGACAGCATTCAGAACTCAATATGGACATTATGAGTTTATGGTTATGCCGTTTGGGGTTACCAATGCGCCCGCAGCTTTTATGGATTTGATGAATCGGGTATTCAAGGAATACTTGGATGAATTTGTAATTATCTTTATAGATGATATTTTGGTCTACTCTAAAAGTGTTGAAGATCATGAGAAGCATTTACGATTGGTATTGTAATGGCTTCGCGAGAAGAAAATATTTGGTAAATTAAAGAAATGTGAGTTTTGGCTAACCGAGATAGCATTTCTGGGACATGTGATCTCTAAAGAAGGTGTTTCAGTGGTGATCTTGTCAGAATCAAGATATAAAAGTATTCTTTACTTTTCAAAAGATTTGCAGTGTGGAAGTAAAGGTCGAACCCACAGAGATTGATTAACTACCGTGTTTTAATCTTAAAACCTAAATCTAATTAATTATAAAAATGGATTTTGATTTGAATTTAATTAAACTAATAACAATAAAAATAAATCTAAATTATGAAAGCAATTAAAAGTGTTTTAAATAATGTCTAAGGGATCCTAGGATTGCAAATCCACCACTAGCTTCATAATAGGAATATTTATGAATTACTTTAGCTTACTAAGTTTGATGATAATGGGGAATTGTAGCTACAAGCCCAATTCCTCCGACAAGAAGATATTCATGGTTCAAGCACCAACATAATCCATCTTCGGTTAGCACGAATTATCCCACACTAAACTAGGGTTGTGATCTAATCCGTCTAATCTAGGCATGGACTATTCGGATACTTGATAGCACAAATCAATAAAGCACCATCACATGTAAACAATCTAAACAAGCACAGCAAGAATAGATCGTTGAGCACATCACAGTCAAAATAGATCTAAGACAAGAATAAATTCTGAAAGCAATGATTTAATCACTAGAAGTACGATTTATTTATAAAAATTCTCGAAACATGTGACTGTCATCCATACATGATAAAACTAAAATAAAAACATAAATAAAACCCTATTACTCGTCTAGGGCTTCATTGAAACCCTAGATCTATGATCTAGCCGTCCATGGAAGTGATAGATGGCAAGTAGTTGATGGAGGAGGCCATGGAAACCCTTGGTCTTCTTCTTCTTCTCCTTGCTTCCCTCCCTTCAATGGCTGGAAGTATGTGTGTATAATAATTGTTTAATGATGTGTAACCCTTTAATTGAAGTAAAATAGAGTATATATAGATTTACAACAAGTTTTGGAAGCTTTCCCAACCCGAAACGGACTGAAACTGATGTAATTTACAGTCTAGACGTCGTTCAGCAATTTCGTTTGCACAGGAGTCTTCAGTATACTGAAATACGCAACTTTGGTTTTTACACATATCGCGCAAGCGGGACGCGCGAGCGCGACATTTGGACTTCGCGCGCGCGGATCGCGAGAGCGATTCTGGGGATCTCGCACGAGCGATTTCTGGATTTCCGCGCCCGCGGGTCGCGCGCGCGGCTTTGTTTTTTCAGCTTCTTTTCTTCTGCTTTTTCACCCTGTTTAGCCTGATATACTTGATTTCTTCCAAAACCTGTAAGAAAATAGAAAACGAAGTAAAAATATACAAAAACAGGATAAAAAAGGTACTAACAAATGTGAATTAAGGCGTAGAAATAGGATTTGTTCTCTCCCGATCAAGTGGACCTGCAGAAATCTGAAGCTGTAGTCAATTGGAATCCGCCGAAGAATGTGTCAGAAGTTTGAAGTTTCTTGGGTTTGGCTGGGTATTACCGAAGATTCGTGGAAAATTTCTCAAGAATTGTGATGCCTATGACTCAGCTAATGAGAAAAGATGTTCCTTTTGTTTGGAGTTCTGAATGTGAGGAAAGTTTCAAGGAATTGAAGGCTAGACTTTTGACAACACCGATATTGACGATTCCGTCGGGGACTGAGGGGTTTGTCATATTCAGCGATGCTTCTCATCGAGGTTTAGGATGTGTCCTAATACAAAATGGTAAAGTAATTGCATACGCTTCACGACAATTGAGACCACATGAAACCAACTACCCAACACACGACTTAGAGTTGGCGGCGGTGATCTTTGCCTTAAAAATTTGGAGGCATTATCTATACGGGGAAGGATGTGAAATTTACACGGATCACAAAAGCCTGAAGTATATATTCACTCAGAGAGACTTGAAAATGAGACAGAGATAGTGGTTAGAGTTGATGAAAGATTATGATTTGTCGAATCAATATCACCTGGGGAAGGCTAACGTGGTGGTCGATGCATTAAGCCGAAAGTCAACCGAAAACTTAGCTTATGTTTTGACTTCTCAAGAGAAGCTGATTCGTGAAATGGAACTACTAAAACTTAAGGTAAGTCCAAGAACTGGGGGAGCTTTAATGGCACCTATTATAGCACAACCGACACTTGTGGATGAGATTAGAATGAAACAGCTTGAAGACCCAAATTTGAGGAAGATTTGTGATGGAATACCTGAAGGTAAGCAACCAAATTTCACTTACGTGGATGGTGTATTGAAATACAGAAATCAAATTTGTATACCCATTGTTAGTAGGATTAAAGAGACGATTCTAGAAGTGGCACACAATACAAAATATTCTATTCATCTAGGGAATACCAAAATGTATTGTGATCTATGAAAGAATAATTGGTGGTTTGGAATGAAGTAGGAAATAGCCGAACATGTGGCAAGGTGTATGGTATGTCAACGAGTAAAAGCAAAATATCAAAGATCAGCGGGGTTGTTACAACCATTTCCAGTACCAGAATGGAAATGGGAGAATATCGCGATGGATTTTATAGCAGGTTTACCGAAATCTAAAAGATCAAATGATAGTATTTGGGTAATCGCTGACCGATTAACCAAGTCTGCACATTTTCTACCGATTAAGACTAATAATCCAATGAAGTTGGCAGTATGTTCAGGAAATTGTAAGGGCTTCATGGAGTTCCAGTATCTATTATTTTGGATAGAGATAGTAGATTTCCATCAAGATTTTGGAAGGGTTTACAAGAGGCTATGGGCACGAAGTTGAGTTTTAGCACTGCTTTCCATCCGCAGATTGATGGACAATCAGAGTTGGTAATTCATATATTAGAAGATATGCTTAGACTATGCGTTCTTGATTTTAAGGGTGATTGGGAACAACATTTGTCGTTGGCTGAATTTACTTATAATAATAGTTTTCAATCCAGCATTGAGATGGCACCTTTTGAGGCTTTATATAGGCGTAGATGTCGTTCGCTGATTTGTTGGGCTGAGGTAGGAGAACGGAAATTGTTGGGACCTAAGATAGTTTAGCAGACCACCGAGAAAGTTAAGTTGATACAGCAACGGTTACAAACAGCTCAAAGTCGTTACAAGAGCTAAACGGATTTGAAAATGAGACTAATAGAGTTTGAAGTTGGTGATTATGTATTTCTAAAGGTGTCACCAACCAAAGGAATTGTGAGGTTTGGAAAACATGGGAAACTGAATCCGAGGTATGCTGGACCATTTGAGGTCATTGGTCGAGTTGGCTTAGTAGCGTACCGATTAGAGCTACCACAAGAAATGGAGAATGTGCATAATGTATTCCACGTATCAATGTTGCGACGTAGTGTGTCAAATTCACGTCACCTCATTACGCCAGAACCGTTGGAGACTAGAGAAGACCTGACTTACATAGAACATCTAGTGAGAATTCTCGATGCAAAAGTTCAAGTTCTAAGGACCAAGAGTACTATTCCATTGGTTATGGTTTTGGGGCGGAATCACTCCGTTGAAGAGGCTACGTGGGAACGGGAAGATGAAATGCGTGAGAAGTACCCATTCCTATTCAAAACTTGAGGTACTTTAAGTTTGGGGACAAACTTCTTTTAAGGAAAGGAGAGACGTAACACCCGCTCCCGCGATTAATCGTTAAATGTGATTTAGCATACATTAACATACATAATTGATGCTTATTAGAACATGTTTAAGTGAGATTTAACTCACTAGTTGATTGTGGGTGTCCAGTTTAGGAACCCAATGTTGGCCAATGAGACAGTCCCAAAAGGGGACATGAGTTGAGAAATTTCCATTCTGATGGGACAAGACTGTGGAATTACCTTTATGTGCTTAAATGTTTATTAAGTCATATGTGAAATATTTATATGTTTGGAATACATATTGTTTAATGCTAGAAACCAATTATGTGGTCATTTGGAATACCTTAGTGAGGACGAATTGAACACGCTACGTAATTAACTAATTAGAAACTTTATAAAATTATGTGGGACCACTTATTGGACTCACGCGAGACATAGAAAAACACTCATTTAAGTTTGGGATAATTTTAAAGAGTTCTATAACTAGCAGGGGCATAATTGCAAAACTTATAAAACTTGGGAGAGGCTATAATAGAAACCCAAAACTTGGATCACATGCCATGGGACATGTGTCCCATGACTCACCAAGCCTAGTCACCATCTACAACTAAACAATAAATTGGATTTACAGAGAATTCGTACGGAAATTCGACGATGGCGACGCTTTCGACGCCGATTGACGCACCGTTCGACACCCAATTTCAATTTCGAGATCGGATTTGGACTCGTAGAGGTGAGTTCTGCGTTTTGGTACTGATTTTATAGAGTTTAATTGCCGTGTTTCTCATGACCCAATTTAGAGCGGTAATCCGTAGTTTGCCGAATTCATATAGGATTTGAACCCGGAGTAGATTTGGGCTTTAATTTCACAACTAGGAACGAATTGTGAAGAGGTGAATGGTTTCAATCATGTTTTTTTTCAGATAAGATTCATGTTCATATTCTTTGGATGTTAATAACATGCCTATTTAGCTTAATTACTCATGTTTAGCTATGATTTTGTAAAAAGAATGGTGATATGGTTATGTGAGCATGTTTAGTTGCCTATTTGGGTCAAAGGAAAGTTTGTATGAATGCGCCATGAAATTGTTCCGTGGTGATGACCACTTGTTGCCGACAATGGCATTAGACCGCACGTGTGTGGTGTGGGTCATTGGCTTGTGTCGTGGACTATTGGGGGAGTCGCGGACTTGCAGGTAGTGGCGAAGGAAATACTTGCTTATCTGGAGATCATTTTATTTGTTGAGTTGAATAAATATTGATTTGTCATCCGTGCGCTTGATTGATATCTCTAACTAAGCACATAGCTTATATATTGTAGTGGTTATTGAATAACCATTGTAGGTGAGCACAACGGCGAGAATCCGAGGAGATGAACTTAGGGGATTGTGGAGTCGAGGAAGTTTGTGAATATTGTAGTTTCATGTTTATAGTAGTTTTTGTGCAAAACTTGTAATTTTAAAGTAATCAGAGTATGCATGGGTTAAGTTAGGAATGTGTTAAACTTAGTTGGTTATGTTAGTTTCTTGTTTTAAGGCTCCAAGACTTGTGTAAATGTTGTAACCGGAGCTTAAAATCATGTTGGGACTTTTGAAACTCTTGTTTTTATGGTTTGGATATGTTAGTTGTGAATTTGGATCAAGACTCTTGTGTTTTGGTTGGTTTTGTGAAAATTGGGGAGATTCAAGTGTAGTAGCATTAGTGGATCTTGTTTTATGTTTAAAAGCATGTTAATATATCTTGGGAATGGTTTGAAATGGTTCTAGAATGGTTTTGGAATGATTTTGGAAAGTTTAATGAAATTTAGTTTGGCTTTGGTAGTGTTTGGAATCTGCAGAACAGGGGAATCTGCTATAAAATTGAGTTCTGCAGAATCCGGATCTATCCGGGTCTTGGGCGGATCGATCTGATGCATCTGGAGAGCCAAAAATGAGGTTCTGTTAAAACCGAATCAATCCGGTTTTGGGGCGGATTGATCCGCAAGTCATTTTGCTGCACTGTCGATGTTTACGGAATCGGACATAACTCTTTCTAAAAAACTCAGTTTTGTGTGCCATTTTTTGCATTGGAACCAGGACTCAAAAACCTATCTTTTGGTATAAAATTTGCTATACTTTATTAAAGGACATTTTGCCCTTGGGCTTGATTTGTCTAACATAGTGGTATAAATGTGCTTGTTTTCCTTTCTTTTCTTTCCTAACTTGGTGTCTGAAGGACTTGATGGCGTGCCACGTGTCCTAGGTTCACATGTGTAGATCTGAGGCGTGACAAATGTCCAGTTATAAAAGGCCATCAGCTTATTAAAAACTGAGTAAGTAGAAAACTACCGTAGTATCATAAGTGTGAATTAATTACAAGTTATAGAACGATATATAATTAGTGCTACAAATAATATATTTGCCTTCCAATCCATTAGTCAATAACTATAGTCTTGTTACCCGAAGATCGACAATGTACTCTTGATTAAAGAACATACTCAATAGTTCAACTCTTATAGATACACCATCATTCTGTCCACCGATTTTAAGAACATATTCACAACTCACCGCATGTCACAGACACCACGTCTGTTCGTCCCCATCTTTTAAGGACATATTCATAGCTCACCGCATTACAAGAACACAATATTATGTTTGAACAAGGCATATCAATCTATTACCATGACTTAATGACATCTAGTAGTGATCCCAGCTCACCACCTTTTAAGAACATATTAACAGCTCACCGGCTGTTAAGAACATATCATGGATCACCTGATCTATCTTAGGGCTACTTGATCCAGCTCACCGCCTTTTAAGAACATATTAATAGCTCACCGACATTTAAGAACATATCATGACCAAATGCCCACCCACACAAGATTTCCAGATCTTAGCAAACCCACCTAAGTTCCATACTATTTCCGATACAAGACAATTCCCATGTGGTCTGACTACATTGAATGAAAAGAATAACAACCCCAACGGTTCATGACTACTACGTTATCTAACGTTTATGAATTGTTCTCACATTATCCTTAACGCTATCTCATTATCGTATCATAGTATCTCTTATTCATTAACGTATTTCACGCGGTACTAAACAGTTATAATATCAAATAACATGAATTATCTCCATTCTGCATCTTCTAATCAATTGAGACATAAGTCCAATTGATTAGGTAAAAAGTAGTAACAATCTATTAGGAAAAAGTCCAATTGGTTGGATCACATTGAATGGCAATCAATTGCAAACTTTGGCAGTCGATTGGGAGTTACACAATGTCAATCGATTGGGAAAAGTGCCAACCGATTGGGTCTAGCTCCTTGGCAATCAATTGGGAAAAGTTCCAATCGATTGGGACTTTGTCTTCTTCATAGAGACTGGCAGTCTAGACCTTAAACGTTCGGGGACGTGTTTTGCTACGTCTTTCCTTCTTTAAAACGTGTAAAACTTCATATAAATGAGACCGAGTGAGTTTGGGACTCACCTCTATGTGTGTGCTTGTGTGTGTGATCTATGGAGCTTGGAAGCTTCAAGCTTCTCTCTCTCTTCTTTCTCATTTCTCTCTCTCTCTGACTGTCTTTCTCTCTTCTCTTCTGTTCTTCTTCTTCTTCTTCTCTGATTCTCTTCTTCTCATTCCCTATGTGTATGTGTATGTGTATGTATATATGTATATGAGGGTGTATAAATATGTTAGTGTATATATATGTTAGTGTATATATATCCAATCTCTCTCTCTCAATTTCTATAATCTCTCCCAATCCATGAATGAGCCCATATATATAGAGAGTGAGAGTACCAAGTGTCAAAACCCTAAGCAAACTTGGAGACCAAGTTCAGTTCCGACCAATTGATTGGCGTTAGTGGCAATCAATTGGGCTCCTATATTTATGAAGGCAATCGATTGGGATTGAAGCAGTTGCTTGCCAATCGATTAGTAATAGTTCCAATCAATTGGGACTCCAAAGTTGGCAATTGATTGGTACATTGGTCCAATCAATTGGATCACTAAATAGGCCAATGGTGAAGTAAAGTTACAAGATTGAGCCATACATAATGGAATTTTCATTTATAAATATATCCAAAAATACAGTGTATTACATCATCTACCACTTATTAAAAGATTTCATCCCTAAAATCTGAAATAAGTAGGACTAAAACAAAAATGAAAACTTCTCCCGCATCACCGATTCTAACTCCCGTGAAGCCTCTCATTCATCGTGATGCTTCCACTGAATCTTCACTTGTCCTGAGTTTCTTGAATCCTCAGTCTAAGATCCTCACTAGTCCTTCATTGAATGTTATATTGTCGTTGACTTCAACATCCTCAAAGTTAATCTCGTGTGCTGGATTGTGGGCATACTTCCTTAGCATACTGATGTGGAAAAAGTTATGCACTCCTTACATCTTCAACGGCAATGTGAGTCTATAGAAAACCCTTCCAACGCACTCCAGGATCTCAAACGGTCTGATGAATTGTAGCGATAGCTTGCATCTCATTTGACTAAATCCGACATTGCCTCAAACTGGTTACACTTGAATAACACGTCATCTCCAATTACAAACTCCAAGTATTTACGTCGTTTTTCAGTGTAGTTCTTTTGTCGGGTCTGTGCTGTCTTCATCTTCTCACATACAATTTGAATCTTCTCACTAATTTCTCGTACCATTTATGGCCAAAAAAAGTTGATTATCTCCGATTTCATTCCAACACAACGGTGATCAGCAAAGTCTTCCGTACAAAACTTCAAATGGCACCATTTCTATGCTTGTGTGATAACTGTTGTTGTAGGCGAACTCAATCAACGGTAGGTGCGTCTCCCAAGACTCTCAAAATGGGTAACACAAGCTCGTAGCATATCCTCCATCACTTGATTGACTTTTTCAATCTAACTATCGATTTGCAGATGAAAATATGAACTCAAGTTTAATGAAGTTCACATCACTGTCTAAAGACACTTCCAAAACTCTACGGTAAAACGCAAATCCAACACGATTAAGACAGGTACGCCATGTAGTCATATAACTTGCTATAAATACATCTGACTTAATCATTTTACTAGATACGTCATATTATAGGTGATAAAATGTGCCATCTTGGTAAGTCGATTGACTATTAACCAAATAGCGTCGTGATTTTGTAGAGACCTTGGCAAACCTACCACGAAATCCATGGTTATGTGCTCCTGTTTCCATTGGGGAATCGTTAATGGTTGTAGAAGTCCCAGTAGTTTCTGATGTTCTGCCTTCACTTTCTTACAAGTAAGATACTAAGATACATACTCAGCTACTTCCCCATTCATTCCTTTCTACTAGAAATTTCTCTTCAGATCTATGCAAATCTTTGTACCTCCAGGGTGTACAATCATTCGTGACTTGTATGCTTCGTCCAATACGTCCCTCTTGAGATTATCCTCCTTAGGCACACAAAGTCTACCCTTACATTTTAAGGCTCCCTCTGTACTGATACTCCTTACTTCCAGTTCCTTCGCTGACATCTTCGTGAACCATAGAGTCAAATCCTCATCCAACTGTTAAGCTTCCATAATACGGTTGATTAGATTCAGTTGAATAACGAGACATACAAAGTGTTATACTTTTGACGATTCTACTGGCTAAAGGCCAAACTAGGCTAAAGTCTCCAAAGCTTGCCATTCCCGAATCAATATGGTGGCAATCACAAGATGGGGTCAGCGGCTCAAAGCATCAGACACAACATTTACTTTACCCAGATGGTATTGCAAAGAAAAGTCATAATCCTTGAGTAACTCCATCCATCTTTATTGACGCATGTTCAACTCCTTCTTAGAGAACAGATACCTCATACTCTTGTGATCTGAAAATAGATCGAACTTTTCTCCATAAAAGTAGTGTCTCCAGATCTCCAGAGCAAACATTATTGCAGCTAATTCTAGGTCATGTGTTGGATAGTTCTTCTTATGCGATTTTAGTTGTCTTGATCCATATGCAATCACATTTCCATCTTGCATAAGCACACAACCAAGTTCTTGGTGTGATGCATCACTATAGATGATAAACCTTTCTCCAATCCTGGGTATCGCAAGTACTGATGTTGAGGTTAAGCTTTCCTTTAACTCTTGAAATGTACTTTCATGCTTATCCGCCCATTCATACTTTTCCTTTTTCTGTGTTAGGTTCGTCAATGGTCCTGCAATCTTGGAGAATCCTTCCACAAATCTCCGGTAATAACTAGCCAGACCAAGAAAACTTCTAACTTCCGTTGCACTGGTCGGTCTATTCCAGCTGAAGACTGCATCGATCTCAGATGAGTCAACTAAAATACCATCTTGAAAAATTACATGTCCCATAAATTTGACTTCCTGTATCCAAAACTCACACTTATTAAACTTTGCATATAACTGATTATCTCAGTGTGTCTGTAGAGTAATTTGTAAATGTTATTTGTGCTCTTCTTCGATCTTTGAGCAGATCAGGATGTCGTCGATGAATACTAGAATTTTCGCATAATTCTTTTGTGCATTACATGGAAGAAAAGGCCCACAATTTGGTTGAAGTCAAGAGCTCTATCAAGATGATGAACACTGAAATGGAGATCAGAGAGCTGAACCACCCACACCACATCATCTGGGTCGCCCTTCAATTCTATAAGAGAGAGAGAGAGAGACCTGCATTCGTGAGATAGAGGGAATGGAGTTCGTCTCCGGACGGGGTGTTGATGAGGTCGCTGGTGGAGTGAGTGAGAGAGAGAGAGAGAGAGAGAGATTTTTGGGAGCGGGAAATTTATGGCTTGTGGGTTTCCAAATACTATCTAGGGCTCTTTCAATTTGGGGAAAACACTGAGGCTCTTTCAATTCGGGGAAAACAATAAACAGTTTGGGGAAAACACTAAACAGTTGGCACGATTTGGGGATTTTTTTTTTTTTTTTTTGGGGGAAAACACTAAACAATTGACACAATTTGTAAATGTGGGTCCCACAAAACTTTTAAAATTTGTTAAGAAGTCCTGAGTTGTGCATTTTGGTGTACAAATCAGAGTGCATATAGCATTATTGATAATATAATACGGTTTTGTAACAAATATTAGCTTTGAGCAGTAAAAGTGTTACTCATAATTTCCATTAAACTAAGACTTAGTTTGGCCCCCATATGGCTTTTTAAAAGTGGTTTATGAAATTTACTATTTTGTTGTTTGATAATTTTGTACAAGTAACACATTACTTTTCAAAAAAAAAAACATCATGAAACCAAAAAGAACCCTGAGTTTTTTTTTTTTTTTGGTAAGCTTCTTGGGTGTACTACCACATCCATTGTGGTCGAGTGGTAAACTTCTTGGGTGTACTACCCAAGAGGTTTAGTGTTCAAGTCATGGGGAGACTCGGCGACTCCAGGGTCTCGGGGGATTAGTTGAGGTGCGGGTAAGCTGGCCCGAACACCCCCGATTACCAAAACAAAAACCTGAGCTTTTAAAAGCTCCATTCTGGAGCTTTTAAAAGCTTCCCCAAAAAAGCTCTAAGTTCAATTTTTATAAAGCTCATAAACTAGTTACCAAATGAATATTGTGCTTTAAAAAATGAGAAGCCCCAAAATGAGAGCCAAACTAAGCCTAAATAGGTTTAAAATAGTAAATATTAAAATTAGAGAAAGTCAAGTGTATTATTTGTCATTTGTCATTTTTATCATTGTCATATGTCATTGTAAACTTTTCTTTTTATTTAATTAATCATTTCCCTGAAAGAAAAATAAATTCATTCTTATTTGTCAATAACTTCTCACTAGTCCAACTCAACATCTTTGTTAAATAACCAAATTCAATTGTTGCGAAATGCTTAAGAAACTTAAAGATAAGGTTGGTAATAGTATTGACAATAATGTGTTAGGTGAATAAGGGGTAGCGAGTGGCACAACGCAGTGGTTGAACCGTTGAAGAGCGAGAAAGACAAAAAAAAAAAAAAATTGGAATGGAATGGTTAAGGGGACGAAGATCCCATGCAAGTTATATAAGCATGGAAATAAAAACATTTGAGAAGAAAAAGTTTTTATTTTTCCTCCTGATTCATTAACCAAACAAAGTCTTAGAAAATTTTCAAATAAAAATGGAATAAGTGAAAGAAAAACTTGGAAAATATATGCAACTTGCGAAGTAATTTCACATTGTCGTTAAAGGTTTACTTTTTAAAAAACTACAAAAATGGTTGTTGAAATGTAAACACAATTAAGATTAGATAAATCTGAGAGAGAGAGAGAGAGAGAGAGACTGAGAGAGAGAAAACACTTGGAAATTATATGCAACTTGCGAAGTAATGTACTAATGGTTGTTGAAAGTGTAAACACAATATAATATTTGGGTGAGTAAAAGACAAAATAGGAAGTAAACGCCACGTCTTGTTTTCCATGGGAGTTTTTTCAAAAGTTCATGGAAGTTGTATTTGATGAGCAATGATAGATGCACAATAAAAACCCACAACTAATTGTACAATCTGCTTAAAATTGTTGGACTTAGTGCTGAAAAAGCTGTACACACAAAAAGACAAAAAAAAGAGTGTACAACTTTTTCAGCACAAAGTCCAACATTTTTAAGCAAGTTGTGCAATTAGTTGTGGATTTTTGTTGTGCATCTATCATTTCTCGTATTTGATTTTCCTGGGTTTGACTGAAGAGGCTGCTTAGAAAAGATGCTTTGAAAAGAAATCTTAAAAGTTGTTGAATTCCACGTAGAGTTTTAAAGCTACCACAATAAGGCTTTTTTTATGGCCACTGCATGCACCAAAGAAACTATCTCGTTTTGACTGTTTTATGAGTGATAACTTTTTTTTTTTTTACCAACAAACAAACTGCATTTCATGCAACAGGAAGGATTTCAAGTGGAATCAATACAGCATCAAGAAAAAATAATAATAAAGAGCACAACAAAGAGCAGAGAAAATAAACACAGAAAAATTTTCTGAAATCGCACTACTGTCTCCCATTCAAAGATATCTCGAACTGTGGCACTGCTAACAAACAGGGGTTAAAAGGACACTGCAAAACACACCCGCCAATGCGGATCTCCCCCAAGAGAATAGAGTCTGCAACAAGAACTCCCTTAAGCTCTAGATCTAACAAAAAGACGGTAGATCTGGAAGAAAGAAAGTTTTATGAGTGATACTTAATTTGAGTATTATGTGTGTCTAATAATTAAAAGATCACAGTGATCACTCAGGGGCGGATCTTGAAAATTAATCTATGGGACTTGATGCGTTGTCCCCGAAACAAAAAATTTGGATCTATTTATACATATTTTGAATTTATTTATGCATATTTTGGATATATTTATAAATTTTTTTGTGTATATTTTAGACCTATTTATACACCCCTAACGTCAACCAGGGGTGGAGCCAAGATTAACAACTTTTGTGTGTGTGTGTGTGTGTGTGTGTGTGTGTGTGGGGGGGGGGGGGGGGGGGGGGGGGGGGGGGGGGCGGAGTGTATAGAGGGTCTAGAATTACATGAAGGTTTGGGGGCAGTGCCTCCTAGGCAAAAAAAAAAAAAAATTGGGCCTATTTGTAATTTCACAATGCTTGCAGATTATCGCTATTTTTTTTTTTTAAATGTTAAGTGCTAATTTGTAAAATTTGCGATGATAACAACAATTTGGGTTGGATTTAATGGTATCACTATTTTTTTTTTTTTTTATGTTCAGTACTAATTTGTAAAATTTGAGATGATAATAAAATAATTTGAGTTGGGTTTAATGGTACATGATAAAGAAGAGAGCAATATTGTACAATAACTTAGGTTGGGTTCAAATAGTAAGTGTAGAGAAAGATTATTGGTCTAAATATTTAAAATGTGTTAGATTATAATTAGACCAATATAACATATTATATTTTTTTTTTCAATTTTTGGGTAATTCGATTACAATTAGGCCAATATACACTAAATACAAAATTTTTATTTTGAGTGTAGCCAATATTTTTTAGTATTATATAACAATTACTCCGTATATCAATTTTAGGGGGTCAATCTAAATAAAATTTTCAAAATTTCAAAAATTATACGTTCTAAAGTGAAATTCTAGAAAATCTTGGGAGACTCAAATATGTGACCCACACTTAAAATGGTAACCCTACATGTAAAGGGTATGGGTCTCACCTAAAAAAAAAACCCAACCCATGTTACACCAAAGTTATCCTATAACATTCTCCGATCGAACAACACACTGTCCTATTGAAGCAAAAAAAAAAAAAAAAACACAAGAAAACAGTCCTACACACACAAGACTAACAGTTCGGTCAATTGTTAGTCAATCCAGTCGCAGCAGCCAAGAAATTTACAAAACTCCAGTTTTTTTTTTCTTCCAGGCCACCAGCCCAATAATTAAACCCAAAGGAAGTCAGGTTACCCCACAATTTCGCCCTTTTAACATTTACACACACGATTTTGCCCCACCCTGGCTACTCTCTCTCTCTCTCTCTCTATAAATAACCAATGAATCTAAAACTAACACCACTACTACTACTACCACACTCAAACTAATTATTAAGCTTCTCCTCTCTCTCTCTCTCTCTTTCTAACTGATCACACACCCATCACCGGCCGGCAATGGCACAGTCCAATTCTCTGGTATTCACGGTGAGACGCCGTGAACACGAACTAATCGCTCCGGCGAAGCCAACCCCACGTGAATTCAAACTTCTCTCCGACATTGACGACCAAGAGGGTCTTCGATTTCAGATCCCAGTGATCCAATTCTACAAAAATGACCCATCAATATTGAGAGGATCAAGAGACCCAGTGAAGGTGATCAGAGAGGCAATAGCAGAGACGCTTGTTTTTTACTACCCTTTCGCCGGCCGGCTCAGGGAAGGTCCTGACCGGAAACTTGCGGTGGAGTGCACCGGCGAGGGGGTCGCGTTTATCGAGGCGGATGCCGATGTTAGGATGGAGGAGTTTGGTGATTCACTTCAACCTCCATTTCCATGCTTGGAGGAGCTCTTGTTTGATGTTCCTGGAACAGAGGAGGTGCTTAATTGCCCTTTGCTCCTCATTCAGGTATACATATACACATACATATTTATGCATATATATACCCGTATGCAGTAAGCTTCTTGTGTAGACATCCGTTGGATCCAGTTTTTATTAAAGGTATTGTGGTAATTTCATAGAATCTAGTTAAATAAGCCCATATAAAGGTATTGTACTAATTTCATAGGATCCAGTTTTTATTAAAGGTATTGTAGTAATTTCATACAAAACGCGAACTGTATATATATGTATAATACAGTTAAATACACATACATATATATATAGGAACAGATCCAAGAATCGAGCTTAGAGGACGAGCTTAAAAAAAAAAAAAAAAAAGATAGGGGCACATCCATCCACACCCAAAAAACATCCACACCCTAAGGTGAATCAATGAGAAAAGAGTCAAAAGACTGACAGTGGACCCCGTAGTCTCTATCTCTCTTCTCATTGATCCAACTCAGGGATAAATGTTTTTTGAGTGTGGATGAGTGTGGCTCAAACATTACTAAAAAAAAAAATGCCTATATATATACTTAAAGCATATGCATATTAATACTAACATAAATATAAGCTTCTTTTACAAATCTAAAGGGATGGTCGCCTTTGCTAGCTAGCCCCTAAATTAGGGGGATTATTCTATATAACGGATTTTTATGTGACAAATTATCGTAGACTGTTGATCTTAATGGTCCATACCAAAAATGTGCACAAAACATTACTCGTAAATTTGGCATAAAACTTAAAAGTGAGGCTGAATTTAAACCTGCGACTATTTTAAGCGGTTAGACCAACTGTAACCTCAAATCAACTCCTATGTCTTATCCCATACCATCATGTCCTTTGGTAGGGCCTTGGAATAGTTTCCACACCATCAAACAATTAAAGGGTCTTAGAAATACAAAATAATAAAATAATAACAAAATGAAAAAGAAAGAAAAAGTTACAAACATGGATCAGGGGACTAAACAAAGTTAAATGTTCTATTAAAGCAATTTTACTGAAATTTTTTCTTAGAGAAAATTATTTTGAATCATCTAGCGACACATGCGGACGTCACTTGCCATTAGGGTGGGCACGAGTAGAGCCACTTAACAAGGGTTCGAAGTTCGGCTCGATAAAGATTAGGTTCAGCTCGCTCATTTGTGCTCGTGAACACGATTGATTAAGGCTTGCGAGCAAGATCATAAAAAAAGCTTGTTAATAAATTTGATAAAGAGCTTGTATAGGAACTTATATATATATATATATATTATAAAATTATATAATTTTAGAGAAAATATGACAGATCTCGTAAATGGGCTTGATCATTAAACTATATATTTTTAAAGGGCGCACGAAAAAGCTTGTTAAAAAGCTTGCGAAAAAGCTAGTGTTATTCAAGTAGCAAGGCTCGGTCTTCTACCCGAGGAATCGACAAGTTTGAAGTGGAATCACTTGAAAGCTCGGTTCATTTGAGCGCAAAAAAGTTCGCGAGCAGGCTCGGCTCAACTCGTGTCCACCCCTACTTGCCAGGATATAAATATACAATTATATATATATATATATATATATTTGTACGTAATATAGCAGTATGCAATGGCGGATCTAGGGCGTTACAGGTGTTCACGATCTCTAAATATTTAAGGAAATTAGTAAATTTTTATATATTTGAAATTTTTTAAATTTTATAACATTAACCATCTAAAAATTTTTGATATTTTTACACTCAATTAACCAGGATATGATCCAACGGAGATAAATGCTATATGATATTTTTAAATGTTTTTAGATGGTTTCACATTCCATTATTGTGAAACCGAAGATATGATCAGAAAGGCCAAGGGCCCACTTTTCTTGCATATTTTCACTTCTTTATAGTCCTGGTTACATGTCACCAGTGGCAAATTCAGAAACGAAGGTGATCTTTTTTATAATTGATGTGTGGTAGTGTGAAACGCATGTAAGATTAAGGGGCTCTTTCCGAACGTAAAGAACCAGTTTTGTAGTCCACAGTTAAGTTGATTCTACAAATTCAAGTATTTTGAGGAGTACCTTTCTTTTTGTGGAACTTCGTGCTTAATTTAAAATCACTTTTAAAACCGTTTTTATAAAATTAAAATAATATTGGTTTCATAAGAACATATAGAAATAAGGGTGAACAAAACCTGGTCCTCTTTTTAATTCCCAAACAAGGCCTAAAATTTGAGAACAATCTCTTAAGTAATTGCTAAAAGTCGCAACAAACCCTCATTGGCCTTGAACGGAGTTATTATTTGTGAACCAATCAATAATTCACATGGGCCACATTAGCGTGAATTATGTGTGTATGTGGATAAAGGTTTTCCACTAACAATTATTGAACTTTTTCTGCATTGTCCTTTTTAAGGATTTGAAAGATGTTGCCTCTCTTGAATTGATAAGCTAACTGTTTGGCAAATCATTCTTCACAAAAATACTTTTATGTTTATATTTACACTTGTAATTAGAGGTGAAATTCGGTCAGTTACTTTCTATGTTTTTCACGTTGTAAATACCGACCGATTGGTCGGTTCGGTCGGTTTTCATCAATTTTGGTCGGTTCGATCGGTTATTTAGCTTGGTGGATTTTTTAGAAAACTGACCGAACCGCTCGGTTCGGTCGGTTGGTTTGATTTCGAGTTTTGACTCTCACCCGACTTGTAATAAGTGGTAAATGAACTATACTAGTAGCATTTTAGGAATGCATTTTAGCCAATTATAATAATATTATTTTCTTTATATTTGATTTATTTTAAAAATACATTCTCATTCTATTTATACTTTTCTGAAAAAGAAAAAAATACATATATTAGTCATACTTACTCTTGCTATGAAGTTGGAGACATTAACATTTGACCATGCAATTATCATACTATAAACTATCCTCTTCAAAATCTTCATTGAATGTGCTACTATATCATATTTTGATTTCAATATGTACTTTTCTATTCCCCTCTATTTGAACAAACCCTTGCATAAATTCACCATGTACAATGTGCATCAAATTAAAATCAATGATTGAACATGCATAATAAATGTCAAAATACTTTCAGAAAAATAAAATAAAATGTTAAAGCTCACATTTCTCCCCAGCATAATCAACCATCTAACCTATATGAGCAAAAAGATAAATCCAAACAAAAATTTATAATCCCTCTCTTCCTCATCAAATGCTTTGGTGATTTCCCTGTGGTCTTCTTCAATACACAAATAATGGGTGCAAGGTCTTCAGAGTGACTATATGAAGTAATGAGTCATTTAGACATTTTTGGAACCACCTGACCTTGCTATGCATCTCATTCCCCTTCAAAATATTCATTTTCAAACTTCTTGGGGAAACATTATTCATTGCATGAAACTATGTTTATTGATCTGAGATATGTGTAAGGTTTGAACACAAACACACACACCACTCCAAAAAAGAAACCGGGGGGATCCAAACAGCAAAGGTCGGGGCGGGTCAAAAAATTCATAAAACCTAAATATCCCCTCTAATATATTTTTGTGTATACAAGAAGAGACAGCTAATGTTGGCATATACATTTTTTTGGCTGATAGGTGACCAGATTGAAATGTGGGGGCTTCATATTTGCCCTCCGTCTCAACCACACCATGAGTGATGCAGCCGGGCTGGTCCAGTTCATGGAAGCAGTGGGAGAGATGGCACGAGGTGCACGCACCCCTTCTGTGCAGCCGGTGTGGCAGAGGGACCTTCTCAACGCCAGGGACCAACCGCGAGTGACGTGCACACACCATGAGTACGAGCAAGTGCCTGACACGAAGGGCACCATCATCCCCCTCGATGACATGGCTCACCGCTCTTTCTTCTTCGGTCATTCGGAGATGTCTGCCCTTCGCCGGTTCGTCCCTTCCCACCTGTGTGGTAAATGTTCCAGCTTCGAGGTGCTCACTGCGTGCCTCTGGCGGTGCCGAACCATCGCCCTCCAGCCCGACGCAGAGGAGGAGGTTCGAGTCCTAACCATTGTCAATGCGCGCACCAAGTTCGACCCTCCTTTGCCAATCGGCTACTACGGTAATGCCTTCGCATTCCCAGTCGCCCTCACTTCTGCGGGAAAGCTATGTCAGAACCCGTTGGGATATGCATTGAAGTTGGTGATGAAGGCCAAGGCGGATGTTACTGAGGAGTACATGAGATCATTAGCAGACTTAATGGTGATCAAAGGGCGACCCCATTTCACGGTGGTCCGAACCTACCTTGTGTCAGACGTGACCCGAGCCGGATTTGGGGAGGTGGACTTTGGATGGGGTAAGGCGGCTTATGGTGGGCCAGCTAAAGGTGGGGTCGGCGCAATCCCCGGTGTGGCGAGCTTTTACATACCAATCAAGAACAAGACTACTGGTGAGGATGGGATTGTGGTGCCCGTATGCTTGCCTGCCCTGGCCATGAAAAGATTTGTTATGGAGCTTGAGAGCATGCTAAAGGATGATATAGTTGAACAATTCCCAAGTAAGCCGACCACAACGTTTATCACATCTGGCCTCTAAACCATTTTCAGGATGCTTGAGAGTTGATTCAAGTCTATAAAATTGTAATGTGATGGAAAGAGAAAAGAGAGAGAAAAAAAAAAAGCAGTGAATGTCATCCAGAACGTAGGTAATGTGCGGTGAATGATGTTCCTGTACTGTGTGGTGTTTTTTGTTTTGTACGTCTTTTTTGTAATATAGAATATAAAGCATGTTCCATCTTTTAGTTTGTGTCACTGTATAATAAATTTAAGTTTGATGTATAGGACAAAAATCATAATTTATCGTTCAAAACAACTTTCGCAAGTGTAGTCCAACACATAATCACTTATAATTTATAAGTATCTTTGAAACACAATATCCAAGCACTATACACAACTAGATTCACTTTTGAAAATCAATTATCAACAATCACTATTGAAAAAGCTAAAAACAAAAAAGCAAAAGCGTAAATATTGCTTTGTTTCAAGCTGCTACATAGTAATAGTAGTGCAATTATCACTGTGTCACCACTTAATTAAGCTTAGTTTGGAACTGGAATCCTCCAGGAAAGAAAAGAAAAGAACCCATAAGGGATATTAAGTTTTCTTCATTTGAGTGTGAAACTATGACAGTAATACAAACAAAGTAAGGAGAAAGAAAGAACTTAAAATCCTGGCAGAGAAAAAAAAAACAGTTGTCCTCATAAAACTGTGAGGAACATGCAGAAACCTTTGACGAAAGGGGAGTAGAATTTTTAAAAATATATTAATTTTTTCACTTTCCTTGTTCTTTTTGTTTTTCTTTCCCTCACTATTCTTCATAAACAAACAAAGGTTTAATAAAAAAATCAATGAACACAAAGGAAGCAAAATTAAGCTACCAGGAAGATAAAATTTCACTTTTAGATCTAACTGAATTGTATCCTCCACTTTAAATGTTATACTTTGGTGTATTATGTAGATTTCCATTTTCATTACCGCCAATGAGGGTTTTTACCATAGCAAGACCCATGTTCTGGGAAATCGGGAGACAGATTAAGGTGCTTCTATGAATAAGTTGTTTGCGTACGTTTGTGCACGAGAGAGAGAGAGAGATGGTTCTGGTTCATACGAGTAGATTGGTTCCTCAAACCAGTGGTCCCTCACAATATGTTCTGGTTCATATAATACAAGAAACTACTTGGAGTTGACTTGTGGTTCTTTCCTTTTTTTCCCCTTTTTATTGAAGGCTTTTTCATGTTAAACCATGCTGTTATTTGTTGTCAGAACTTATTTATTTGCTTCACTTCCGAACATAGTGTTTTACTCTCTTTTTCCCTTCTAAGGATCAACACAAGGAGGAGAAAAAGTGTCGCTCTAGAAACAAAATTCTAAAAAAAACAGCATAAAATACTTCCATATCAATGGTATTTCCATGCACACATAAAGCGACTAACCTCCAATCCACATAAGCAGATTGCAATGTCTTCACATTTCCCCAGAAAATCATTCCTCCCTCGACCAATCCCCACTCTTCCCACCAGTTTTCCGTTCAAGCCGAGCATCCGTAATATGAATATCCTTCGAAGCAGCCTTGCACATATCATATACAGTTAAGCCCGCAACAGTCACGGCTGTCATTGCTTCCATTTCTACCCCGGTTTTCCCCGTTGAAACAACTTCCCCTTCTATTTCCACACTAAAATCATTTGGATTCAAAGCCAAATCAACACGAACATGACTCAATAGAATGTTGTGGCATAGTGGGATGAGATTGCTTGTTTGCTTTGCTCCATGAATTCCCGCAATTTTTGCTACACTGAGAACATCGCCCTTGGAAATTTGGTTGGCTGAGACCAAATCAAACGCCTTTTTGCCTAGAATAACTTTACAACTAGCAATGGCAACTCTTTTCGAAACTTCTTTGGGAGAGACATCTACCATTTGAGCTTCACCCTTGGTGCCAATATGGGTCAAGCGAAACTCATTTTTTGATGCTTTTGGAGTCGAGAACTGAGAATCTTGAGTCGTAAATTGGTTGTCTGCAGAACCAACTTGGCTCGTTGAAGGAGGTTCCCCGAACACGGATTCCATTTCCTGAGACATAGGTTCCGTTTGATTGCAGATTTAGAGGACAGAAAAGGAAAGGAAAATAAAAACAAAGTGGAAAACTATATCCCTAGTGTATTTATCTCCTCATGCTTAAATAACATTAGAACGTAAATTATTTCAAAATGAAATGGGAACTTAAGAAAGGAGGAAGGATAAGTGACTTCGTAAAATTTAGCACTTGTATTTCCTTTTTTAACCCTGTTTTCTTTCTCTTTCTATTTTCCTCACTATTACTTAATAACGAAACAAAAACTGTGATTTACTCAGTGTTCCCTGCTCCTTTCCCTCACTAAATCCATGAACCAAATAAAGCCTTAAGGCATCTATTGGTCTATGTTAAGAGGGAGTTTCCAGTTTCAAATCAAGAACTGCAGAGATAGGAATTTTGATTCTTCTTAACATGACATCACACAGCAAAATTGTTTCTTTTCATAATCACATTGATTTTCTTGTCTGTTCTGACAATGAGAGCAGCACAAAGATTTTGAATAAACTCTGTATAGGCAATGATTCCATTTAGTGATCAAAGCTTCTCATTAAGAAGTAAATTCTCAAATGTATGATCTCATTCAGTTTCTAAAATTTGTTGCGTTGTCATTTCATAGAGATAAATCTCTGTTTGGTTCACTTCAGGGATTCAGCGAGGAAGAGGAAAAGAAAATACTAAGAAAAACATTTTTTTTTCTTTGTTTTGTTTGATTAATAAGGAAAACAGTGAGGAAACAAGAAGAATGAGGGAATAAGTTCTTTCTTGACTTACTGCTATGTTTTTTAAATATATATATCACCCAAACAGTATTATTTACGCATGGAGGAAAGCACTAAGAAATAGTTTGATATGTGCTAATTACGTGCACAAGCCATGCAAAGCCATTGGATGATTTAGTCAAGGTGGTTACTGAAGGTGCCGAATTGTTTGGGGTTGCATGAACTGAATTATCGCTCTATCTTCCACTACCTCCATATATTGCATTAGTTTAGGCATTGTGATTCCACTTTTCATTTAGTAGTGTATTGGCCACGTTCCATGTAAATAGGCATTGGTAGGTCATGCTTTTTTCATCAGTTTCTACTTTGCATGCACGGGAAATGTAAGGCTATTATAGCCAATTCGTGTGCCAGTTAGAATAGGAATGAATACATTATTTTCCCACCCTTGCGTCTCTCTCTAAGTCTCTCTCTATCTCTCTCTCTAATTTGTCTCCCTCCCCAAGCTATCTCTCCTTCTCCTCTATTATATCTCTGTCCAAGTTTGGACCGTATCAGTGGAATCAGAGCCGTAAGATCTCATGGACACCCGTGGGAAATCTGACACTGAGTTCCGCAATGAAGTTATCGAAATTTTGGCTCGTCATGAGTCGAGTTTTGACCAAATTAACAACACCCTTCAAATGATCCTTACAAAATTGCAGGCTCTACGCGCCACTCGCACCCATAACCATGTCCCTGATATGGCCGATGTTAACCCATTTGCCCCCAACGAAACTTTCCTCCACGATCACCCCAACCGCTGGACCGCAACCAATTCAATACCGCCCTTCAATCAGTCCTTACCGAATTGCAGGCCCTACAGTCACTCGCAACTAACAACATGTCGTCGATATGGCCGATATTAACCCATTCGCCACCTGTGAGTCTTCCCACAACACTCACCCCAAAGAAGGACGCCGCCCACTCACCAACCACCACCCACCCCCCTTTCAACCTCAAATTATCTTTTCCCAAATTCACTGGTGACGAAAACCACCGGTTGGATACATTGGGTTGAACAACACTTTGAGTTCCAAAATGTTGCTCTCAATCAGAGCGCCCACACCCAGCAAGCCATGCGAAAAAAAGGCATGGTTGGTGAATAGAATGTCGTGGTCTTGCTGGACACAAGCAGTCCACACTTCTTTGATCAAATTTTCAAAATGAAAGTTTGCTATCCCATAGTTATGAACAGGGGTGGATCCAGGAGCTTTGTTCAAGGGGGGCAGAGACTTATACGGGGGTTCGGGAAGGACCCCGACTCGATTTCTTTAAGCTTAAAAAAGATAAAGTGCATTTTTTTTTAGCTTAAAAGGGATAAATGATAAATTTAAGGGCCAAAAATAAATGAAGTATGAAATATATATAAGGTAAAATAATTATTTTGAAAAGTTGTGGGGGCAATTAAGAGGCAAAAATGAATAAAGCATGAAATGTATAAGGTAAAAGAATTATTTGAAAAGTTGAGGGTTGGGGGGGGGGGGGGGTGGCAATTAAGGGGCAAAAATGAATAATGTATCAAATATATAGGGTAAAAGAATAATTTTGAAAAGTTGAGGGGAGGCAATTGCCCCCCATAGTGCCTTCCTCGATCCGCCCATGGTTGTGAAGGTGACCAGAGGAGAGTTAGCTAGTCAAGACAAGTATAAAGGGGTTTAAATCGTTGTCTAGAATTGGGATCCTTGTGGACTTACAAATTTTCATTTTGATTGGACTTCAACCTTGTGGACAAGGTTGATTTTATGGGGGAAGGATTGATATGTGCTAATTATATGCATAAGCCATGCAAAGCCATTGGATGATTTAGACAAGGTGGTTATTGTAGGTGCCGAATTGTTTGGGCTTGCATGAACTGAATTATTGCTCTATCTTTGACTACTTCCATATATTGCATTAGTTTAGGCATTGTGATACCCACTTTCCATTTAGTAGTGTATTGGCAACGTTCCATGTAAATAGGCATTGGTAGGTGTAGGTCATGCATTTTCATCAGTTTCTACTTTGCACGCATGGGAATTGTAAGGCTATTTACAGCCAGTTCGTGTGCTAGTTAGAATAGGAATGAATATATTATTTTCACACCCTTGCTTCTCTCTCTAAGTCTCTCTCTATCTCTCTCTCTCTAATTTGTCTCCCTCCCCAAGCTCTCTCTCTTTCTCCTCTATTATATCTCTGTCCAAGTTTGGACCGTATCATAGTTTTACTTTTACTTTTCCTTTTCCAAACATAAATGCGCAAAAACCCGATTGATATGCAACTAAAAAAACACTAATTGATATGAGACTACCAATTAGTTGCAAATAACATTGATGTTTCCTAAATCTATCAATTAGTGAAAAAAAAATTAAGAAAACCAATGCGATAGTACAAATCTTGAATGACAAAACATATAGCTTAAACTAACAAAGCCAGTACGATAGTACAAAACTTGAATTAGGCATTTATGAAGACACCCCACCCCCCATGAAACTAACAATTAGTTGCATATAACTTTGATGTTTTTGACAATGTTTATGAATACCCAGATCACAATCGAGGCTTAAACTAAAAAGAAAGCCAATACGATACCGCAAAACTTGAATTAGTATCAATTAGTTGCATATAACACTAAGATATTTTTGACATAACATTTAAGTCTAAAGCAAATACAACACCTTATTGAGCTCAACAATGGCGTTTGAAAGATCATGATGACTATTGTTGCTACTGAAGAACCTCGTAGACCGAATAGGCACAAGCACAACCCCCAATCGACGAAGTAACATGATCACTTCTCAGATTGTCTTGGAAAACTATGACAAAAAAATCACATTGTATTCAAATTGGTAAATAAAGCTTTATATAGAAATCTATTTTCTCATTCAGGCATATTTACAAACAGGTAATGTACACTCTGTATAATCATCAGTAACACATACAGAATATGACTTATAAGAAAGAAGGACGAGTTCGATTATAAACTGTTTAAACACAGTTGGAAACCTGTCGTCTGGTTGTTCTGTAAACCTTGTTTAGGGGGCGGCTTTGTGAGTAAACAAAAGTGGATTACACTTTGGGGGCTATACTTCTGTCAAATGGCAAGACGAGCTACTGTTTATTGGATCCTAAAAATAAAATATTGGGTAAAATTGCATTTGTGTCGTGAAGTTTGGATGGTTTGACACTTTAGTAGGGGTGGGCAATCGGACAGTTCGGGTTCGAACCCAGAAGTTTGGGTTGGGTTGGTGGGGTTCGGGTTGAGGTTTTTAGTAATGAAATCCGAACTGTAGTAAAGTTCAAAACTATGGGTTCGGTTCCGAAAAAGAAGTTCGAGTTCGGTTAGAAGTTCGGGTTCGAAACTATGGTTCATCATTAACACAAAAAATAAAAAATAAAAACAGCTAAGCCAACAGACACACACATACACTGTTCATCATTAACTCAGTGTTTCACACCGACACACACTTACACTGTTATACACTTGTACACATACAATGATACAACTTTTTTTTTTTGATAAATATACACATACAATTACTATTTACTTTACTAACTTCGTGTTCATCAGAGAATAATTTGCCCTTTTGAATAATTTACCCTTTTGAAGGGCCAATTGAAACCCTCTGACTCAGTGGACTCCCAAACTTCATCTGCTACACAAATTTGAAGCCCACCATGGAAGGTCAAATCCGATACTCTGAGAGAGAGAGAGAGAGAGAGAGATCAGATACCTTGTGGCTCGTGGAGTAGTGGTCGTGGCCGTACGCCTCCGCCTGACAGAGACCCGCCGTCGCCGACAGGAGGAAGGAGTGAGCTCTGGTCTGGGACTGCGACTCTACGTGAGTTGAGCTGTTGAGGTTCAGGCTGTTCGAGAGAAGTGATATGTACAGTTCGTTTCGAACTGAAATAAATTCGGGTCGGTTTTTATCCAAATCGACTTGTGTAAAAATTTTGGGTTCGGTTCAGTTGTTTGGGTTGATCCGAATTATGCTCACTCCTATACACTTTAAATTTTACAGTCTGTTTGGTATGCCACAAACAAGAAAAGAATTGATTTGCAATTCTTGTTTGTGGCAAATCATGTGTTTGGCTTGACACAAAAACTAGAAATGAAATGATTTACAATTCTTGCCAATTCTTGAGAATTGAAGATTTAGGCTAAGATGAAATCCGACCAATTTTGGTCGGATTTGGTGAGAATTCAGTGTTGAAATGTGTTCTTCCCAACATACCCTCGTCTTCTTCGACGTTCTGGTCGTCTTCTTCGGTCGTCTTCGTCGTCGTTCGTCTTCTTCGTCTTCTTCGTTGTTCGTCTTCTTCATCCTTCGTCACAGCTTCTTCTTCAGTCTTCTTCGGTCTTCTTCAGTCTTCTTCTTCAGTCTTCTTCTTCTTCTACGATCTTCTTCTTCTTCTTCTTCTTCGGTCTTCTTCTTCTTCTTCTTCAGTCGTCTTCTTCTTTTCTTCTTCAGTCTTCTTCTTCTTCTTCGATCGTTGGTTCTTCTTGTCTGGTCGTCTTCTTCGATCTTCTTCTTTCTTTTTGTTCTTCTTCTGGTCTTGCGTGTTTGGGTAAATTAGGTTTAAGGTCTGGGGTATTTTAGGAAGTATTATTAATTCTCTTCAATTCTATTCTTTCTATTTCTGTTTCAAACCAAACAGGAGAATTAGAATTGCAAATCAATTCTACCCTTTTCTTTTCTTTTCTATTCTCTCCAATTCAATTCTATTCTATTTTACAACCATACCAAACGGACTGTTAAAGTTTCAAATGTTGTATTTTGGTCCCCTAAAATTTCACAATTGCAACATATAATTTCAATTAGCTCTTAGTAACGAATAATTTCATCATTAAAAGTAAAAACTTCATTGCATAAAATCTCCAAGGGACCAAATTGGGATTCATCCCAAACTTTAAGAACGAATGGTCTAAAGTACCAAACTATCCAAACTTTAAGGATAAAAAGTAACCAAGTCCCTTGTGGCCGAGTGGTAAGCTTTTTGGGTGTACTACCCAAGAGGTTTAGTGTTCGAGTCATGAGGGCGTAGCCACTGGAGTATTCACCCAGCGCCTCCAGGCCTCGGGGGATTAGTTGAGGTGCGCGCAAGCTGGCCCGGACACCCCCGATTACCAAAACAAAAACAAAAACAAAAACAAAAAAAACAAAAAACAAAAAACAAAAAAGAGGGTAAAAAGTGTAATTTACTCTTAAAAAATATTTGCTTTTACCAAAAACTAGCTCTTTGCCAGTGCAACTTGCAGTCACGAACTCATAATCTTTTATGCTTAAATTATAGTTTGTTGATTTTGCCAAATAGTTTTATTATAGATTTTGAAGTTCCATAATAACCTAGGGGAGAAATTTCAGTTTCAGCCTTGAAATTTGGGTGGTTTGAAACTTTAAATCCTAAAGTTTTAAATGTGGTAATTTGATCCTTAACTTTCATAACGACAGTAAATAAGTTTAATTAGTCCTTTAGTGATGAATAATTACATCATTAAAAGTATTAACTCCGTTGCAAAAAGTCTTTGAGGGACCATAATACAACTCATCTCAAACTTTAAGGACTAAACATGTAACGCCCTGTATTTTATTATCATTAATAAATAAATATTGCATTTTATTTCCATGAGTAGTTGATTTAATTTCTATTTATAAATAATTATCTGGGGCCAAACCGTAATATTTAAAAATATAGAAAATATTTTCTATGGTTTCAAAATCGATATCTATATTTTTGTATAAACCGGGAATTTATTTCCTACGCTAATATGATTTCTGTATTTTTATATCAACCGTAAAATACCAGTTTATGTTTTAATCTGCGTCTATACCGCGACTTGGGTGTGGGAGCACGTGAGCTCAACCACACCGTGCGATTTCCGGTAGTTGCTTGGAGCCCAAAACAGTGAAATTATATATACGTTGGTTTCTCTCTCTCTCACTCACAGTCTCTCATCTCTCACTCACCCAAACTCTCTGAAACTCTCTAAACTCTCTAGATACTAACACTGCACACTCATATACAGATTATATATGGTATATATATATACTCATACACATACATAGTTATATATATATATCTCAAGATCACAAACGGAGGAAATTTCAAGAACGACGGAATTATCGGCGGAATTTATCTGTCTCAAATTCTCTGTATCAAACACCTCTGTGAGTATTATAAACTCACTCGCCATGTTTATATATGTATATTTCAGTTCATATATGTGTGTATATATGTGTATATATATAGATACACCATGGGAGCTTAAAAATGGAGTTTTGTAAAACTTAATCAAAATCGATTCTGTAAATTGGGAATGGAAGATATTGGTCCCAATCAGTTGTGGTTCGAATCCTACGCAATAATTCATCTGTATCGCGGCGAACGGTTGATTTAAAGTTTTGACACTCTAACTTTAATCGTGAAAATTAATCGATACAATCCGTATTAGTTAAAATTGATCGCGTATTCTTAATCTACGCGGAAAACCGAGGAGATCCATATATTACATGTCCTGGTATGAACAGAAAACAGAAATGGGTAAAATTCAGTTTGAAAACCAGAAACAGGGGAAAAAACGAAGAAGATGACATTCTGCAAGAACTCGCGCGCGCGACCCGCTCGCGCGAGGCTCGCTCGCGCGGCCCGCTCGCGCGGACCATCCCTCCCCTTCGCGCGCGCGATCCGCTCGCGCGACCTGTTCTGCCCCTTCGCGCGCACGACCCGCTCGCGCGATATGTCCTCCCCCTTCGCTCGCGCGACCCGCTCGCGCGATTTGTTCTCCACCTTCGCGCGCGCGACCCGCTCGCGCGACCTGGCAGTTTGAGCAGTTTTTGTATTTTATTATTAGGGACTGTTTGGAAAAGATTTTAAAAGTTTTTAAAGAACTGTTTGGCAAATATATTGTTTTAAAGGTCTATGTTTTAAGAATTGTACGAAACAGAACAACTAAGGCCAAAATTTATGCTCGTACGATTATCCGGCTTTGTGATTTATTAATGGTGTTATTTATGAAACATTGACATACATATTAGGGTTGAGGTTGTGTCAACATGCATGTGTGTGAGAAAGCGTGAAAAGAGTAAAGGGTGGCGGTCTGGTGTGCGACCTCAATATCGATCGGATAGTATTCCTGGTATTGGAGGCGACAGTGTTGTGTACGGCTTAGATATCGATCGGATAGTATTCCTGGTATCTAAGGCGCGCGTTTCGGATATTGATCGGATAGTATTCCTGATATCCGAAGCGATGGTGATAGTGTGGTGTACGGCTTAGATATCGATCGGATATTATTCCTGGTATCTAAGGCGCTTGTTTCGGATATTGATCGGATATTATTCCTGGTATCCGAAATGATGGTATTGAGTGTGGCTTAGATATCGATCGGATATTATTCCTGGTATCTGAAGCGATAGTTTGGTGTGCTGTTTTGGATATCGATCGGATAGTATTCCTGGTATCTGATATAATGGTTTGGTTGTGTTGAGTTTTGTTGAGAGAAAAGAGTCAGAAAGATGAGATATTACATTGTTCATGCATGGTCGCATATTTATTGCTTTCTTTATTCCCCCATGGCTTATGTTGGAATTGGAACCTTGAAACTATTGCTTTTAAAGTTTAATTTGCACTATTGGTTATATGCTTATATATACATTGCGAGCACTTGTTTATTTTGCTCACCAGCTTTCATAATCTGACGGCGTTGATGCGTCCTGGACTGTATGTCCAGATTTTCAGGGTCAGGAGCAGCCAGGGTATTTTGACTATGCTACTTAGAGTCAGGAGACTTTCCAGGAGGCTGCTTTATATTTCCTATGTCTTTTAATTTGGGTTTGTAATAAACTAGCTTTAGACATTTGAATAAGGCGTTTTGTGCCTAAATTTATGACTGCTGTAATAGTTAGTAAGTTTTAATTGTGGAGGTTATGTTTTGTTAGTATCCTTTGCTCTAGAAATGTTGTTATGTTATTTGTTGCAGGGACAATTGGTCATACTCACTTGTCACGACCTACGAGTCCATAAAGGAAATTAAATGCTTTCCTGAATTATGATACGTCGGGGCGTGACAGGCTTTTTGGTATCAGAGCCAGGTTTTGGCTCGACCAATTGTCCAAAGACACATAGGATCTCCCATTAAGATAGAATTAAGATAAGATAGTTCGACTTCATTCCGTGTTTAGGTCGCTTTCTATCGTCGAGAACTTTCTTTCTTATCTGGAGTTTGACCGTATTCTTGTTGATCAATGGATAGGTACCGTTCTCTCGATCATATGGCTGGAAGAAATCTCAGGAATCGTCCCGCTATTGAAGATGCACCCCCGGTAATAGATCCAACTGGAATGTTCGAGGCTTTTGTAAGAAGATTGGAGAGGGTTAGTGATCAGAATGCGAGGAACAATAATCAGAATGGGAATCACAACGGGAATGGGAGGCAAGCCTACCAGACGGGAGACAAGCTTCTCAAGGAGTTTCGCGCCCTGCGACCTGAGTATTTTGCGGGGACTGATGAACCCTGGCAAGCGGAACAGTGGCTACGCCAGATGGAGCGTATCTTTGAGACCATAGAGTGCACTGATCTGGAGAAGAAGCGTCTGGCTATCTTTCAGCTGTCTTATGCAGCGGCTGATTGGTGGGATGCAGAAAAGGCGACCATAGGGGAAGAAGCTGCAAGGAGAATGCCGTGGGTGGTGTTTAAAGAAAGATTTCTCGAAAAGTATTTTCCTGAAGAAGAGAAGGACAAGAGAGAGAAAGAGTTTATGGAGTTGACTCAAGGGAATCTGACTGTCCGAGAGTACACTACTCGATTTGAGCGTCTGTCTCGCTTTGCTCCACATATGGTGGACACACCCCAGAGGAAAATCAAGAAGTATCACCGGGGCCTCAACTTGTCTCTCCGACATCTGACTATGGGGCATCTGAGCCAGTCATTTGAAGCTCTGGTGAGATTGGCTACGGGGTTGGAGAATGATGGGTGTCAGAATTCGAAGCCGTTTGGAAATCGACCTCCGCAGAAGAGTTATTCAGGACAGAAACCTGGGTACCCTCAAGGACAGAAAAGGACCTGGGATGGAGGGAAGAAACCTCAACAGACACAAGCAGTTCAGCAATATCAGCCTCTAGCAATAGAAGGGGCCAAAAACAATAACTGCTTCAATTGTGGTAATCCCGGTCACTGAGCTAAAGATTGCAGAGCTCCTAGGCGTGCTGATCGTCCGGGAATTGTGTGCTATAATTGTGGCATGCCAGGTCACATAAGTCCGGAATGCAAGGCTCCTAGGAAAGGTAACTATGGTCAGCAAGGACAGGCCCGCCTGAATGCTGTTATTCCCGAGGCTGCTGGTTATGAAGAAACAGGGTATGGAGGAGGTGCTTATGAGGAAGGATTGCCTGAGCAACGAGCAGTGGAAGGTACTCTAACCTTGTTTAACTCTCATGTTAAAGTTTTATTTGACACGGGTGCTACACATTCGTTTATATCTGTTAAGATCGTTCAGAAGTTGGGTATAGTACCGCAACGTTTAGAGGAAGCTTTGAGTGCTGTCTCACCCTTAGGGACCACAGTCAAGTTATTACATGTGTGTAAGGATTGTCCTCTACGGTTAGGAGACCGCGAACTTTTGGCAAGATTGGTGGTACTGTCGATGAAGGAGTTCGATATTATCCTGGGAATGGATTGGCTCGAGAAGAATGATGCGAAGTTGGATTGTACAAGGAAGAGGATCACATTTGCGGACAAGGGGAATCGACTCTTCGATTTCCAATGTAACCCTTCGGGTGATATGTTCCTCACTAGATGCCTAGCAAACATTGAGGTTGTCAGTACAGAGGTGACAGTATCATCAATACCGGTAATCAAAGAGTTCGAGGAAGTATTCTGAGATATTTCAGGATTACCGCCGGAAAGGGACATAGAATTCTGTGTGGAATTGGTGCCAGGTACTCGACCTATAACCAAGGTTCCCTACAGGATGGTCCCTACAGAGTTGTTGGAGCTGAAGGAACAAGTTCAAGAACTTGAGAAGTTGGGTTTTGTTCGTCCAAGTACTTCACCCTGGGGAGCACCAGTATTGTTTGTGAAGAAGAAGGATGGGACAATGCGGCTGTGTATTGACTACCGAGAACTGAATAAGGTTACTATCAAGAATAAGTATCCTTTACCTCGGATAGACGATCTGTTTGATCAGTTGCAAGGAGCCACGACTTTTTCTAAGATTGATCTACGGTCAGGGTATCACCAGTTGAGGGTGCGGAAGGAAGACATACCTAAGACTGCTTTCAGGACGAGATACGGACACTATGAGTTCTTAGTGATGCCGTTTGGGATGACAAATGCTCCGGCTGTGTTTATGGACTTGATGAACAGAGTATTCAAGCCCTACTTGGATCAATTCGTTATTGTCTTTATTGATGATATTTTGATCTATTCCAAGTCAGAGGAAGAGCATGAACAACACCTGAGGATCGCGTTGCAGACTCTCAAGAATCACCGCCTGTATGCTAAATTCAGCAAGTGTGAATTCTGGCTTCAGGAAGTTAAGTTTCTCGGGCATGTGATCTCTCAACAAGGAATCGCGGTTGACTCATCAAAGACCGATGCAGTGGCGAATTGGACTCGGTCGACCAATGCTACAGAAGTCAGAAGTTTTCTGGGACTAGCTGGTTATTATCGGAGATTTGTAGAAGGTTTCTCAAAGATAGCAGCCCCGTTAACTGGTTTGACTAAGAAAGATTTGAAGTTTGAATGGACTGATAAGCATGAACGCGCTTTTCTGGAATTGAAAGAGAGATTAACAACAGCGCCAGTGCTTGCGATACCAAGGGATGGTGAGAAGTTCACTATTTTCAGTGACGCCTCGTATCAAGGATTGGGATGTGTCCTTATGCAAGACGGAAAGGTTATCGCCTATGGTTCGCGACAATTGAAGCCGAATGAATTGAATTACCCAACTCATGATTTGGAACTGGCAGCAGTAGTGTTTGCGCTCAAGACCTGGAGACACTACCTCTACGGGGAGAAGTTTGATTTGTTCTCGGACCACAAGAGCCTTAAGTATTTGTTTACTCAGAAGGAGTTGAACATGAGGCAATGTAGGTGGATGGAGCTGATTAAGGATTACGACTTTACATTAGAGTACCACCCCGGTAAGGCTAACGTAGTCGCTGACGCCCTAAGCCGGAAGCCTCGAGGAATGATTGCTTCATTGATGTTGAGGGAATGGAAAGCTTTAGAGACAATCGCAGAATTTGATATGCAGATTTCTGAAGGAAGTGACGGACATCACTTTGATGCCTCGTAGTACAACCAACACTTGTGAGTCGAATCATCGAAGCCCAGGGGGAAGATGAAAAATTTCAAGCATGGTTCGCCAAGATGTCAGAAAAGGACCCTATAGAATGGAAGGTTGGGACCGATGGAGGATACCGATGTCGAGACAGATTGTGTGTGCCAGATTCCGGAGATTTGAGAAAAGATATTCTCGAAGAAGCACATAAATCGAGACTGACAGTACACCCAGGAGGAACAAAGATGTATAAGGATTTGAAGAGAAACTTCTGGTGGGAAGGGATGAAGCGAGAAGTAGCCGAGTTTGTGTCTAAATGTTTGACTTGTCAACAAGTGAAGGCCGAACATCAGAGACCCTCGGGATTGTTGCAACCCTTACCTGTTCCAGGATGGAAGTGGGAGCACATAACTATGGATTTTGTGGTTGGATTAGCCCGGTCACAACAGAATCATGACGCGATTTGGGTAATTGTGGATCGTTTGACGAAGTCTGCACACTTTATCGCGTACAATATGACTTACCCAGTAGAAAGGATGAGTCGAATGTACCTACAGCAAGTGGTGCGACTGCACGGTGCGGCTGTGTCGATTGTATCAGACCGCGATGCACGTTTTACCTCGGGATTTTGGGAAAGTCTGCAGAAGGCTATGGGAACTTCGCTCAAGATGAGTACTGCTTTCCATCCTCAGACCGATGGACAGACCGAGCGTGTTAATCAGATTATGGAAGATATGCTCAGAGCTTGTGCAATCGACTTTGAAGAGTCTTGGGAGACGCACTTACCTTTGGTTGAATTTGCGTATAACAATAGTTATCACTCAAGTATTGGAATGGCGCCGTTCGAAGCTTTGTACGGACGGCCATGTCGATCTCCATTGTGTTGGGCTGAAGTGGGAGACACAGAACTTTTGGGACCAGATTTGGTGAGAGAGACCAATGAGAAGATTTCACTGGTCAAGGAAAGGATGACAACTGCACAGAGTAGGCATAAGAGTTATGCGGATCGACGTCGAAAGGACTTGGAGTTCAGTATCGGTGATCACGTACTCCTAAAGGTTTCACCTATTCGGGGAGTAGTGCGTTTTGGTCAGAAGAGAGGGAAGCTGGCACCTCGTTTCATCGGACCGTTCGAGGTTTTGGAGCGTGTTGGGAAAGTGGCTTATCGGCTCGCGTTGCCACCAAAGATGTCTGGTGTTCATAATGTGTTCCATGTCAGTATGTTAAGGAAATACATACGGGATCCTTCACATGTGGTTAATTTTGATGATATTGAGACGGGTCAGAATGTTGTCTACAAGGATAGACCTGTGAGGATTCTTGATCAGAGTATCAAGAGGTTGAGAAGAAGAGACGTTCCTTTGGTTAAGGTTCAGTGGAGGCATCATGACGAAGGAGAGGCGTCGTGGGAGTTAGAGTCAGACATGAGGACTAGATACCCCGAGTTGTTTCAGGACTAGTTAGCTCAGATTTCGGGGCGAAATCTCTGTTAAGGTGGGTAGGGTGTAACGCCCTGTATTTTATTATCATTAATAAATAAATATTGCATTTTATTTCCATGAGTAGTTGATTTAATTTCTATTTATAAATAATTATCTGGGGCCAAACCGTAATATTTGAAAATATAGAAAATATTTTCTATGGTTTCAAAATCGATATCTATATTTTTGTATAAACCGGGAATTTATTTCCTACGCTAATATGATTTCTGTATTTTTATATCAACCGTAAAATACCAGTTTATGTTTTAATCTGGGTCTATACCGCGACTTGGGTGTGGGAGCACGTGAGCTCAACCACACCGTGCGATTTCCGGTAGTTGCTTGGAGCCCAAAACAGTGAAATTATATATACGTTGGTTTCTCTCTCTCTCACTCACAGTCTCTCATCTCTCACTCACCCAAACTCTCTGAAACTCTCTAAACTCTCTAGATACTAACACTGCACACTCATATACAGATTATATATGGTATATATATATACTCATACACATACATAGTTATATATATATATCTCAAGATCACAAACGGAGGAAATTTCAAGAACGACGGAATTATCGGCGGAATTTATCTGTCTCAAATTCTCTGTATCAAACACCTCTGTGAGTATTATAAACTCACTCGCCATGTTTATATATGTATATTTCAGTTCATATATGTGTGTATATATGTGTATATATATAGATACACCATGGGAGCTTAAAAATGGAGTTTTGTAAAACTTAATCAAAATCGATTCTGTAAATTGGGAATGGAAGATATTGGTCCCAATCAGTTGTGGTTCGAATCCTACGCAATAATTCATCTGTATCGCGGCGAACGGTTGATTTAAAGTTTTGACACTCTAACTTTAATCGTGAAAATTAATCGATACAATCCGTATTAGTTAAAATTGATCGCGTATTCTTAATCTACGCGAAAAACCGAGGAGATCCATATATTACATGTCCTGGTATGAACAGAAAACAGAAATGGGTAAAATTCAGTTTGAAAACCAGAAACAGGGGAAAAAACGAAGAAGATGACATTCTGCAAGAACTCGCGCGCGCGACCCGCTCGCGCGAGGCTCGCTCGCGCGGCCCGCTCGCGCGGACCATCCCTCCCCTTCGCGCGCGCGATCCGCTCGCGCGACCTGTTCTGCCCCTTCGCGCGCACGACCCGCTCGCGCGATATGTCCTCCCCCTTCGCTCGCGCGACCCGCTCGCGCGATTTGTTCTCCACCTTCGCGCGCGCGACCCGCTCGCGCGACCTGACAGTTTGAGCAGTTTTTGTATTTTATTATTAGGGACTGTTTGGAAAAGATTTTAAAAGTTTTTAAAGAACTGTTTGGCAAATATATTGTTTTAAAGGTCTATGTTTTAAGAATTGTACGAAACAGAACAACTAAGGCCAAAATTTATGCTCGTACAATTATCCGGCTTTGTGATTTATTAATGGTGTTATTTATGAAACATTGACATACATATTAGGGTTGAGGTTGTGTCAACATGCATGTGTGTGAGAAAGCGTGAAAAGAGTAAAGGGTGGCGGTCTGGTGTGCGACCACAATATCGATCGGATAGTATTCCTGGTATTGGAGGCGACAGTGTTGTGTACGACTTAGATATCGATCGGATAGTATTCCTGGTATCTAAGGCGCGCGTTTCGGATATTGATCGGATAGTATTCCTGATATCCGAAGCGATGGTGATAGTGTGGTGTACGGCTTAGATATCGATCGGATATTATTCCTGGTATCTAAGGCGCTTGTTTCGGATATTGATCGGATATTATTCCTGGTATCCGAAATGATGGTATTGAGTGTGGCTTAGATATCGATCGGATATTATTCCTGGTATCTGAAGCGATAGTTTGGTGTGCTGTTTTGGATATCGATCGGATAGTATTCCTGGTATCTGAGATAATGGTTTGGTTGTGTTGAGTTTTGTTGAGAGAAAAGAGTCAGAAAGATGAGATATAACATTGTTCATGCATGGTCGCATATTTATTGCTTTCTTTATTCCCCCATGGCTTATGTTGGAATTGGAACCTTGAAACTATTGCTTTTAAAGTTTAATTTGCACTATTGGTTATTTGCTTATATATACATTGCGAGCACTTGTTTATTTTGCTCACCAGCTTTCATAAGCTGACGGCGTTGATGCGTCCTGGACTGTATGTCCAGATTTTCAGGGTCAGGAGCAGCCAGGGTATTTTGACTATGCTACTTAGAGTCAGGAGACTTTCCAGGAGGCTGCTTTATATTTCCTATGTCTTTTAATTTGGGTTTGTAATAAACTAGATTTAGACATTTGAATAAGGTGTTTTGTGCCTAAGTTTATGACTGCTGTAATAGTTAGTAAGTTTTAATTGTGGAGGTTATGTTTTGTTAGTATCCTTTGCTCTAGAAATGTTGTTAAGTTATTTGTTGCAGGGACAATTGGTCATACTCACTTGTCACGACCTACGAGTCCATAAAGGAAATTAAATGCTTTCCTGAATTATGCTACGTCGGGGCGTGACAAAACATCACATTTGAAACTTTAGATTCTAAAGTACAAAATCATTCAAACTTCAATGATAAAAAAATAAAAAATAAAAAAAAACCAATTAACCCTAATATATGTGTCCTAGGCTGCTAATGTGGGGCATTTTTTTTCTGGGTAATACTTGGGACACACCTAAAGACAACTTTTGGGACACAATCCAAGAGATAACATATCTCTTGGGTTGTGTCCCAAAGTGTCTCCCCTCGGATTTCAACCTCGTTCCTCAGAGGAAGAGGAAAAACCAAAGATTTCAGATAACATATCTTTTGAGTTGTATCCCAAAAGTTGTCTTTAGGTCTGTCCCAATCTTTACTCTTTTTTTCTTCTCTTTTTTTCTTGAGTAAATTAGGCTAACCTCCGTGATAGACATGGAACCTAATTGTGTTTAGGGTAAGTTGTGCTTTCCAAATTTTTATTTCAAAAGTGCTTTTCAAATAATGTGACAGTAAAGTCAGGTAAATAACTTTCAATCAAAATCAACCGGTCCCGCTGTACATATTAGACCTGATTCCACTATCACATCATTTGAAAATACTTTTAGATTAAATATTTTAAAAACATAGCATTACTCTTTTGTTTACGCATATGGCCCTATGGGTGGGCAATTCTAAATCACACTCTCTAGGAGCATCCGGACGGATTCACCAAATTGGTTGGCAACTCAATAAGTACCAATTTGGTGACAATCCAACCCTCCAATTAGCACTCTAACAGAACAAGAAAATCATATGCAAATTACAAATTGGTGAAAAGTGGTGACATGTTTGCTAACTATGGAAGAAAGACAAAGTAATCAAAATTTGGACTGTCATGTCACATGGTGTACTAACATATTTTAATATCAAAGTTGCTACAGTACTTATTTTATGGAAAAGGCTCTTAGGTGTGTTGGGTAAGTGCAATGATTCAGTGTATTCATTGTACTAGAATTTTAAGCTTAAAAAATATGCGGGCTGTCCCGCTGATCCGGGTCCTGTCCCGCCCCGCTGTCTCGCTAATCCGCAAATTTTTTAAGCTTAAAGCCCAGTGCACTAGGTCAGTGCACCTTACTAGTGCACCTAAGAGCCTCTCCCCTTCTCTTTTTTTTTTTTTTTGGCAATCGGGAGTGTCCGAGTCAGCTTACGCGCACCTCAACTAATCCCCCGAGACCCTGGAGTCGCCAAGTAAATTCTCCAATGACCACTCTCCCCATGACTCAAACATTAAGTCTCTTGAGTAGTACACCCAAAAACCTTACCATTCATCCACAAGGAATGTGATTCCTCTCCCCTCCTCTTACTATTATTATTCGAGCGCATCTTGTTCAAGTGCATCTTTGATGAAAATCCATACTCTGTAATAGTTATTTGGATAGCCAAAAAAATTTGGGTAAATTACACGGACCTCCCCTGAGGTTAGGTCAAATTACAGGAACCTCTCTCGTGGTATGCAAAATTACACTGACCTCCCTTGAGGTTTATAGTTGGGTAACACTGACCCCCCCTTCCGTTACACTGACCTCCTTTGTGGTATGCAAAATTACACTGACCTCCCCTGAGGTTTGACAAAATTACACGGACCTCCCCTCTAATTTGAATAATTGAACTCCGAATTGGATTTGGGTTTTTATTGTCTGTAGTAAATAATGGGCTATTTAATTCTTGCAGTTTGGAGATTTTATAGAATAAACATTTGGAGTGCAGTTTTGCTCACCCCAAAATTGCTTATCCAACTCTCCCATTGGTTAATAAAAAGTCATTGGTCCCACTACATTAACCAAAGGAAGAATTGGATGAGCAATAGGTGAACAATTTTGGGGTGAGCAAAAATGTTTTGATCAACGAAATTCATTAATTAACAAAAACAACTATTGAGAAAAAAATAAATCTTCAAGAAATAAATCAATATGGACATCGAGAAAACATCTTTAAAAAAGGATAAATTGCAAATTACACCCATATAGTTTGAGGGTTGTGACAATTTGGTCCTTGTGGTCTCAATTTTGGCAATTTACACTCTATAGTTTGAAAATTGTGCAAAATTCACCCAACTACAAAAAAACCAAGGGCACAATTTTTAAAATTGTGCAAAATCCACCCAACAACAAAATTGTTTTTGTTAATTAATATATTTGGTTGATCAAAACATTTTTGCTCACCCCAAAATTGTTCACCTATTGCACATCCAATTCTTCATTTGGTTAATGTAGTGGGACCTATGACTTTTTATTAACCAATGGGAGAGTTGGATAGGCAATTTTGGGGTGAGCATAACTGCACTCTAAATGCTTATTCTATAAAATCTCCAAACTGCAAGAATCAAATAGCCCACTAATTACAACAGACAATGAAAATCTAAAACCCAATTCGAAGTTCAATTATTCAAACTAGAGGGGAGGTCCGTGTAATTTTGTCAAACCTCAGGGGAGGTCAATGTAATTTTGCATACCACAAGGGAGGTCAGTGTAACGGAAGGGGGGTTAGTGTTACCCAACTACAAACCTCAAGGGAGGTCAGTGTAATTTTGCATACCAAGAGGGAGGTTCCTGTAATTTGACCTAACCTCAGAGGAGGTCTGTGTAATTTACCCAAAAAATTTCAAATAACCTGAATACCATTTGCTATCAAAAAAAAAAAAAACTGAATGCCATTTTGGTGACTCAAATGTCAGCAGAGAGTTTTTTTGGTGTTGCTCTAACACAACTACTTAGCGAATTATACAGGATCCTGTTGTAATTGGGTCAATTATTTACTACAATTAATAAATAGGTCGAGTTAGTGCTAGGATTATATCACACGTGAGATAATTCTATTAATTTAGGGATTGTGATTTGGCTAGATTCCTATTGTTATTTGGTTTTCTTTGTGATAGAGTTGCATTACTTGTCCAATAAGTAATGGGTTACAAACATGCACTATATAAAGGGATATTGTATAGAAATTTAGGAAGTCCTTGGTGCACCAAATTGGGGAGCTTCCCTCATGGGGATGCATGGTCTAGGGTGCGAGAGTGTGAGTTATTTGGGGTATTGAGAGTGGGTATACAAAAGGGTGTGAGGGTTGGGTCATGGGATTTAATTCAAAGTGTCTTGTATCAATTATTTATTCTCAATAGTGAAAGAACTGGTCTCTCGAGTGTAGACGTAGGTGTATTTGCCGAACCACGTAGAAATTTGTATTTTTCATTGGTGTGCGTGTTTATTATTGTTTGTGTATTCATATGTGTTTATTGGAGAAATTTGATCCCGCGTATTTAAATTCCCAACAAATGGTATCAAAGTCAGGTTGTCAGGTCATGGTGAACAGAAGCGCACTACGGGCATTGGGATAACAACACTGTGGTGAAGAAAAAGCAAAAAAAAAAATTTGGAAAATTCGATGAGATGTTCGGCGCGATAGCTTGTAGCTTGAGGAGCAGGATGGGAACAATTTGATTTTGGATGCAAAGCTAGGATAAGGAAGTTATCCGGTGTGGCAAAGCACATTAAATCAAAGCACTTTTATTAGTTAGAATTTCAAGGAGCTTGGGAAACAAGCTATGTTGCTTGGAATTTGGATCAGAGATGGTTCTTAAGGTTTTCAAGCGCTGTGGATTCTGCAGATTTATGAAATTCTGCACGGATTAGAATTTATTTTTCTTGGTGATAGATCTTATATATTACAGCAGGTTGGGATTTAAGGCCAAAAAATAATGTTGATATTATTGTAATTGTATCAGGTTGTGTATGGTGGAGAAGTTCTCACATTCCACTCATACGGGTATTTCTCTTGGGTTATTAGATTCCGGGTACGGTAAGTATGTGCTTCTGGAGAAAAAAAAATTGATGGGTTCCAAGAAGGCGGGGCAGACACAGGCGCAATTATCCGACAGAGGTAATTGTTAGGATACTGCACGTACGAATGTTGATCAAATATTTTTGGAGCAGGTTCACTATTTGGGTGGTGTGATATTGATCCCAAAGTTGCGGAGGAATCTAATTTTGTTGCTGAAATCATACACGGCGGTTGAGAGAAGTGTGGATGGTTTGTGTCGTCTAGTTGGTAGAGTTGTTCTCTCAAGTTGTCGATGAAAAAATTCTTGCAAGTTGGTGAATGATTTACGGTTCAGACGATGGTGAGGGGAAATCCCATTGGAGAGAAAGAGAGATCGAGGCTTTTCTCTGGAGTTAATGAGTATAATTAACTCGGGCCTGCACATGTATTGGCCTTGTTGATCGAATCGGATGTGTCGAGAGCGTGTTGATTCGAGAGTGTGCAAACTGGTATGGTGATGGCCAATAGATTCGATTGCGGTTTGACAAGCGGTGGAAAATCGGTTTGCTTTGTGGGCGTTCAGGTTGAGGGTGTGGTAGTCACGTGTGATAGATGGATTAGGCAGCTCCCCCACAAGTGATAGAGGGGTAATTTATAACACCCGTGTACTGGTTTATTGTTTTTCATTACATTGTCATGCATGACAATGTGATGTGTTGTGTATGATAGCACATGTGAGTAGTTTTGACTCGCGAGTCGATTTGAGTGTCTGTGTAAGAGAACCCTCTGAGACATTATAGAATGGATGTTTTGATGTTGTGAAGTCTCTCCGAGATTGAGACGTTCATTGTGGAATACCCTAAATGTTTATTTGAAAACAAATGTTTACCTGTGTTTTTCACTATCTGTATTATAATTTGGTTTAGAATTTATTTCGGTTTGTTAATTTTAGTATCCTAGTGAGTACGAATTAACACGCTACAATAATTGGTAGGCTAATTAGCAAATTTCGTAAAATTATGTGGGATCGCGTAATTACGGACCCAAACGGAACTTACACGACAACTTTTATTAACTAGAGATTTCACTCGTGAAGCCATAACTTAGACGTTTAAAACGTTTTGGAGGAAAATCGGAGGATTGGATAAACTCGCAGGGAGTTAAACACAAATTCCAAGGGTTATGGCTATATATAAAAAGAGGTAAGATATTTTCATTTGTTAAAGTTTTCTAACCTAAATCAAGAGGAGGCCAAAGGGGGATTTTGGAAGCTTCGATCTTCACGACGCCAAATGACGACCGTTCGTCCGTTGGTTTGCAACCAAAATTATATTTTCGAACTCCTAAAGGTAAGAGCTTCATTTCGATACCTATTAGGTCTTGTTTGGATAAGTTTTCCAAAAATTCATTTCTAGAATTTTCATAAAAGGTTGTTAATCGGACTTTTGATCGATAGGAATTGTATTAGACGGACTTCTACACGTTCCTTGTGCTCAAGTTTTCCTGGGAATGGGATTTATGAGCGTTAATCGGAGGTGAGTGATTCAACTAAGTGTTTTAGAATGATTTCTTGACATGTATTCATGTTTTGTATGAAAAGCATGTATTAGTTCATAGATATATATTGTTTAGTTCATATTGGGCGACTATATTGATAAGTAGGCCCAATTGTACAGTTGAATGTTTGACTTACTTCAAAACCACGGTGAAATGTGATTTGAGCATGTTTAGTTTCTATTTAGGTCAAAGGAGCACGTGGTACCAAGCCATTGTTGTGAATCTATTATAGGCATAAGATCGCATGTTTAAAGAAAAGAAATGTTGGTCTTACCTAGTCGCGTGGACTTATTGACGAGGAGTCGTGGACTAGGAGTGTGGACCGTACACGTGAGACTCTGGAGACTAGTATGAATTGTAGAAATGTGAATGCGAGCATGTTTATCATTCATGTGCATTGTTGTTTTATTCACTAAGTGTTGGCTTAAATAAATCGAAATATGTGTAGTTATTTAAATAACCATTGCAGGTGTTAATGCTGACGAGGAATCGGGGAAGTGATCAAGGGATGATAGTTGTTCACTTAAAAGGCGACTCTCCATGTTTATCTCGAGGTTTTGTAACCGAAACATTAGTTTAATTGTTTTATTTAACTTGTAATAGAACCGGATGACAATATTGTAATAGAACTTAGAACTTGTAGATTAGAAGCTCTGGATAGATTCCAAACGTTAGTAATATATTTCATAGGTCTTCTAGATATATTAGAGTTGTGAAAGAACTCATGAGCATAGGTTTAAGTGCATAAAGGAGTCAATAGTCCACATTATTCAAAACATCGAACATTATTGAGATTTGTGCCAAATGTGTCATTAACGAGTTTTGTAAATGTTTTCCTTAAAGTGTCTTGTTGTTATATATGTTTAAATACCTTCCATAAAGTTTCAGAAGAAACAGATTTGGAGAGGGTACTTTTTGTCACGTTGGAATTTGGACAAAAACAAGTGGTTTGCTATCAAAGGGACTTTTGATCTGTCGAAGATACCCATTCGACCGGTCGAATGCCCCTCTGGTTGAAACTTTTGCAAAGGCACCTGGTCGATGGAACTTTTGACCGGTCAAGAGGGACGATTGACCAGTTGAAATACCCCCTGTTAGCTTGGTTAGTTCTTCCACTTCCAAACATTTTCAAAAGTTCTAATTACAAACTTAAGCTTCTTTTGGAACCCTTTTAAGGAAAAATTTATCGGATCAAATATTGAAGCCTACAGGCAAAAAGTGTACTTTGGATTGACTCCGGTATGTACTGAAATGAGAGTTATGTTTCTATTTTCGCTGCATGTTCTTAAACTAATCTTTTTTGGAAACGTTAATGAATTGAGTTAGCCTCGGTGGCGTGCCACGAGCTTCAGTTCCGCTTGTTATGGGACCGGGCGGTGACATTTAGTGGTATCAGAGCATTAAGTTTAGAGCCTTGGGGACGAGTGACGATGATATGGAATCAGGAACGTAGGATAACGTGCACGTGATGAGATAACATATATAATGTATTAAAGCAAGATATATATATATATATATATATGAAATATGTGGTATGATAACTCATTGTTGCATGTCACGATATGATTGGTAATGTGATGTGTATGGATGAATAGTGAACATATATGTATTGTTGAACATTCCATAACATTCATTGTCATACTATATGGATGCGATGAGGTAAGGTGTCACACCCCGATTTTTGGAAAGCCAAATAATCAGCATAGAACTAAATCAAGACTACTATTCTACTGTCCAACTATCGGAGTGAACACCACGAAGCCCATCCTAATAAAACTTTTTAATGGAAATAGATGTTCTTAAAAACCTGGTTAAAACAATTGTAATAAATTTCCATTTATGTTTTTAAAACAAAACCACCACATTTCCATTTAAAAAAAAAACACTCATGCGGTTCCGAAAATACTCAAATATATATGATTAAAGCTACAACTACTAAATCACTTATATTGAAAAGCAGAAGCTGAATAAACATTTCTAAATTCTGATTAAGAATAAAAATCTTTTCATTTACAATTAAAACTTTGAAAGAATAACCTCTATTACAACCTTTGGTCACAGCTACTAAACGTCCCAATACCAACTACAATAATGGCCCACAATGCCAAATAAATGAAAATAGCAAATGAACAGTAAAGGTCTTCATGCCCTCAAGCAAATCCATGCAATTCAAAAGTCATACCGGCCTACTCCTTAATCTGCAAAACGGCTGCGTTTCCTGAGAAACGCCCCCGCATGATAACCATCACACGCGTCAGCATTGTATAACAACACTGGTATGAGTAAACACGCCCCAGTCTCAAGGATCACTCGTGGTCCCCTCAACTCCAACCCAACAATAATCAATTAACATAATAATACCCAATAAATTTCCTGGAGGTTGGGAATCTGCTGGACTCCCTCCCTCTCTTGACCACAACACATACAATGTTGTAGGCAGAACTGTAGTTCCACACGTGAGTGAGGACAAGCGGTAGTTTCCTCGAGTCACGGCGGTATTTTGTTCCATCCACAAAGTAAAAGAAACACTTACTCTTAAATAACATGGTGAGCCAAAGCCTGCATACAATGGTTAGTGGGCCCACCATCCTGCAACTCGAGAGTTAGCACAAATCCTTAGTATTAGAATAAGAAATTCTCCAATATCGAATCATTATATCAATTTCCTTCACATTATACCACGGTAACCATTTCGAGTTTTCAATTTCATGTTTCGCAACAGTTTATCCATTTTCATTTAACGCTCTACAATCACTGTCATTTTTTTCTTGCCCTAGGTTCACCACTAAGGTCACCCTACTCATGGTCAACTTACTTTTTTTATGAATGATTCATTATTCAATTTCCTAGGTTCACCACTTGGTCACCCTCCATGGTACACCCACACGTATATCCCATGTGTGCCCGGACATACTACTAACATCCACTCTGGTGCTAGTTTGGTTGGGGTATCAACCAAACCAGGTATACACACAGAAGGCCAGTCAATATGCCTAGACGTCTAACAAATAAGCCGGGCATAAGTCTTAGGCCAGCTTGATCACGAAGCCACTGGCAAAAGGGTACACTCAGCAAGTCGAGCTACCAAAAAAAACATATCATACAACAGGGAGCAGTGAACACTAAGGAACTTGAAACCATTTATTATTTTACCATCTACGCTAATTCACACAAGTACCATTCATGAGGATTTAATCACGTCATTAACCACTTCAAAAATTTATCATTTATTACATGGATTATCATTATCCGATTATTCACAATAAGGCCCTTGCGCCAAACTTCTATTCACGTCTCTAACGTAGTATTTCCACAATCATCATTTAATACCGCACATAGCATAAGTTATAGCATTTAAAATCGACATTCAATAGCACTATTTAAAATTGTCCCAAACAAATCTTATATTAAACAGCCCCAAAACTAGCATGGGTTGAAATTGTTCTTCATAATAATACCGTACAAAGAAACATCTCTAACAATTTTCATAAACATAATTCGAAATTCGGAGTTAACATTTACTGCTACTGTAATATGAATTTTCTACCCTAGGATATATTATCTACATATATGCATATAATACACACACAATACATATATTACTCATACAAATATTAATAATCCCGTTTTTCTTCTTATGGGCTCACTAAAGAGACTCATATGAACCCAAAATATAACACAAACCATTAAAATGGCTAGCCCAAAGGGTACTCATACCCCGGGTACTTAATTTCAATACCAGATACACTATTTGACACATTTGCGGGCCTGTAAAAACTATATTAAAAAAATACATATCAACACTTCATTTTTTTTTAATAAATTTAAATTAATAAAATATAACTCCCAAACTAAACGCACTCTCTCATGATTTAATTTATATGTCCACCAAACACAGAAAACGTTCCAAACACATGTCTTACATAGGCACACTCATATAATATTGCTAATTGAAAATAATAATTAAAATGATTATTTACATAGGTATTCTTATGTCTACAACATCTTATGGATCTAGACGGGTATTCTTATTCTGAGTGCAAGCTTCTGGAAGGTTTTGAAGCTATCGGTTTGAGTGGTAAGTATTGGGTATCCCGATGAGAAGTGGTACGGGACAAGGTAAGAGGTCAACATGGACACATAGTTAAATCTTTGATTAACTGTGAGCATGTTGCATGCATAGTTCGTATTCATATGGTTTGCATCAATCTCTGTGTTTTGGAATATCTATTAACGTTTGATGATTGACTATACGAGAATAAGGTATATATATGAGGGTTTCCTTGTTTGGATTATTTGCTCGACGTACTAAGTCTTGTATAGTTGAGAGTTAAATGTAATCAATGATTTGTATGAAATTGCGTGCCTAACTTTATTTATGACTGAATTGTGTATTTACCGTTGCTACAAATTTCGGGACGAAATTTTTTTAAGGAGGGTAGAATGTAACAACCCTAAAATTTCTATGTAAATAATCATTTTAATTATTATTTTCAGTTAGCAATATTATATGAGTGTGCCTATGTAAGACATGTGTTTGGAAAGTTTTCTGTGTTTGGTGGACATATAAATTAAATCATGAATCAGCGCGTTTAGTTTGGGAGTTATATTTTATTAATTTAAATTTATTAAAAAAAATGAAGTGTTGATATGTATTTTTTTTAATATAGTATTTACAGGCCCGCGAATGTGTCAAATAGTGTATCTAGTATTGAAATTAAGTACCCGGGGTATGAGTACCCTTTGGGCTAGCCATTTTAATGGTTTGTGTTATATTTTGGGCTCATATGAGTCTCTTTAGTGAGCCCATAAGAAGAAAAACGGGATTATTAATATTTGTATGAGTAATATATGTATTGTGTGTGTATTATATGCATATATGTAGATAATATATTCTAGGGCAGAAAATTCATATTACAGTAGCAGTAAATGTTAACTCCGAATTTCGAATTATGTTTATGAAAATTGTTAGAGATGTTTCTTTCTACGTTATTATTATGAAGAACAATTTCAACCCATGCTGGTTTTGGGGCTGTTTAATATAAGATTTGTTTAGGACAATTTTAAATAGTGCTATTGAATGCCGATTTTAAATGCTATAACTTATGCTATGTGCGGTATTAAATGATGATTGTGGAAATACTACGTTAGAGACGTGAATAGAAGTTTGGCGCAATGGCCTTATTGTGAATAATCGGATAATGATAATCCATGTAATAAATGATAAATTTTCGAAGTGGTTAATGACGTGATTAAATCCTCATGAATGGTACTTGTGTGAATTAGCGTAGATGGTAAAATAATAAATGGTTTCAAGTTCCTTAGTGTTCACCGCTCCCCGTTGTATGATATGTTTTTTTTTTGTAGCTCAACTTGCTGAGTGTACCCTTTTGCCAGTGGCTTCGTGATCAAGCTGGCCTAAGCCTTATGCCCGACTTATTTGTTAGACGTCTAGGCATATTGACTGGCCTTCTGTGTGTATACCTGGTTTGGTTGATACCCCAACCAAACTAGCACCAGAATGGATGTTAGTAGTATGTCCGGGCACACATGGGATATACGTGTGGGTGTACCATGGAGGGTGACCAAGTGGTGAACCTAGGAAATTGAATAATGAATCATTCATAAAAAAAGTAAGTTGACCATGAGTAGGGTGACCTTAGTGGTGAACCTAGGGCAAGAAAAAAATGACAGTGATTGTAGAGCGTTAAATGCAAATGGATAAACTGTTGCAAAACATGAAATTGAAAACTCGAAATGGTTACCGTGGTATAATGTGAAGGAAATTGATATAATGATTCGATATTGGAGAATTTCTTATTCTAATACTAAGGATTTGTGCTAACTCTCGAGTTGCAGGATGGTGGGCCCACTAACCATTGTATGCAGGCTTTGGCTCACCATGTTATTTAAGAGTAAGTGTTTCTTTTACTTTATGGGTGGAACAAACTGCCGCCGTGACTCGAGGAAACTACCACTTGTCCTCACTCACGTGTGGAACTACAGTTCTGCCTACAACATTGTATGTGTTGTGGTTAAGAGAGGGAGGGAGTCCAGCGGATTCCCAACCTCCAGGAAATTTATTGGGTATTATTATGTTAATTGATTATTGTTGGGTTGGAGTTGAGGGGACCACGAGTGATCCTTGAGACTGGGGCGTGTTTACTCATACCAGTGTTGTTATACAATCCTGACCCGTGTGATGTTTATCATGCGGGGGCGTTTCTCGGGAAACGCAGCCGTTTTGCAGATTAAGGAGTAGGCCGGTATGACTTTTGGATTGCATGGATTTGCTTGAGGGCATGAAGACCTTTACTGTTCATTTGCTATTTTCATTTATTTAGCATTGTGGGCCATTATTGTAGTTGGTATTGGGACGTTTAGTAGCTGTGACCAAAGGTTGTAATAGAGGTTATTCTTTCAAAGTTTTAATTGTAAATGAAAAGATTTTTATTCTTAATGAGAATTTAGAAATGTTTATTCAGCTTCCGCTTTTTAATATAAGTGATTTAGTAGTTGTAGCTTTAATCATATATATTTGAGTATTTTCGGAACCGCATGAGTGTTTTTTTTTAAATGGAAATGTGATGGTTTTGTTTTAAAAACATAAATGGAAATTTATTACAAATGTTTTAACCAGGTTTTTAAGAACATCTATTTCCATTAAAAAGTTTTATTAGGATGGGCTTCGTGGTATTCACTCCGATAGTTGGACAGTCGAATAGTAGTCTAGATTTAGTTCTATGCTGATTATTTGGCTTTCCAAAAATTGGGGTATGACATAAGGGGTATGAATGATGTAATAAACGATATGAGATGAGATGAGATGAGATGAAGTGAGATTAGATGATGGTAAGATTACTGTGTGTTGTGGACACTATAGAGTTGCCGAGGATAATAGATGATCTTAAATCGTAAAAAGTTTTCAAAACCGATGGGAATGAGCTTTCTTTGAGTACGAGGTGGAGATGGAATTCGGATGATAAACAGTAGAAGAAGTTGGATGGTGGTTCATGTGTTGAGAGAAGTACTTTCCATATACAGGTAGTGCGAGTGGTTGTTGGAAGTTATCATTTCAGGATTAGTTTAACCATTGTGACGTAAGTATATGATATTGTGATATGAGTATAGAGGGGCGACGGTAGAATTGACAAGATATCAAGCATCAGGAAGTATGTGTATATATATAGATATTTTTGTGTTTGGTGTATAGTTGAGGAATCTCTGAACTTACCTTACGGTATTGAGGTATGGGATGGTTGAGGAATCTCTCAACCTATCTTACGGTGGGTATCAGATGGTTGAGGAATCTCTCAACCTATATTACGGTAAGTATTGGGAGTTGAATACGGTATTGGGATAGTGGACGGTTGAGGAATCTTCCAACCTATCTTATGGTCAGTATTGTGGGATATGAGGAATTTGTCAACTGAATCTATTATCTTTGGTTTACAAGATGATTTTTCTATGAGTGGTCAATATGCATTTAGGAATAGCTGCAATGAGAATATAGTCAAAGATTTGATGAGTTATGTGACGTCAATTGGTCTTGGAAGTAAAATGATGCCAGAACAAACATTAAAAAAGGGGTTGAGGTTTGAGTATGAAATTTTGGTGTGAATTTCAAGATTTAGATGGCATTGACAAAACTATTATAACACCCGTATTTGTGTTATTACATTTCATTACATTGTCATGCATGATAATGTGATGTGTTGTGTCTTATGACACCTGTGAGAATGAGTTTTGACTCACGAGTCGATTTGGGTGTCTGTGTTAGAGAACCCTCTGAGATGATGTGAATGAGAGTTTAGATGTTGTGAAGTCTCTCTGAGTATGAGACGTGCATTGTGGAATGCCTTAAATGTTTATCTGGAATTAAATGTTTACCTGTGTATTTCACTATCTGTATTATTTTCTGGTTTATAATATATTTCTGTTGTTAGATTTAGTATCCTGGTGAGGACGAATTAACACGCTATTAATTTGATAGGCTAATTAGCAACTTCGGAAAAGTCATGTAGAAATTCGCATTTTAGTAACCAAACGGAACTTAGTCGAAATCTGTTATAATTGTGAGGTTTTCACTTGTAAAGCTATGAATTAGCTGTGTAGAAAGTTTCAGAGACTAATTAGGAGTTTTAAAAACTCGCAGGGAGGTAAACATATTTTGCGAAAGTATTGCCTATATATAGATAGAGATGATCTTGATATTTCATAAAGTTTAACCTAAGTTTCAAGAAGAGGCCAAAAGGGAGATTTTGATTGCTTAGAGCTTCTCAACGCCAAATGACAACTATTCGTCCTCTGGTTTTTCACCAAATTTCGTATTCGAACTCCTTAAGGTAAGGTCGTCGTTTTGATACCTATTAGGCCATGTTAGGCTAAGTTTTTCAAAAAGTTATTTTCTAGAATTTTCATAAAAGTTGATATTTGGACTTTTGATCCATAGGAATTATACTAGACGAAATTCTACATTTCTTTGTGCACGGGTTTTCTTCGGATTGTATTATATGAGCGTTATTCAGAGGTGAGTGATTCAACCTTGTATTTTGGAATGATTTCTTGACATGTATTCATGTTGTGATATGAAAAGCATGTGTTAGTATAGATATATACTGTATAGTTCATATTGGGCGATTATATTGATAAGTAGGCCCAATAGCACGGTGAGATGTTTTGATTACAGAGAGCATGGTGATATGTAAATTGAGCATGTTGAGTTGTTATTTAGGTCAAAGGAGCATGTGGTTACTAAGCCATCTTGTGAAGCCAATATAGGCATTAAGGTCACACGATTGAAGAAAAGAATCGTGGGTCTTACCCTTTCGCGTGGACTTATTGGCGAGGAGTCACGGATTGGGAGTATAGAATGTACAGGTGAGTCTCTGGAGACTAGTATAAAATGTAGAGATGTGAATGCGAGCATGCTTATCATTCATAAGCATTTGTTGTTTTATTCACTAAGCATTAGCTTAAACAAATTGAATATGTATGGTTATTCAAATAACCATTTCAGATGTAAATGCCGGCGAGGAATCGGAGAAGTGATCACGAGATGTCGGGAGTTCACTTAGAAGACAACTTGTCATGTTTATCTCGTAATTTTGTAATCGAATCGTTTATTTTCTTATGTTTCATTAAGGAACATGTAATAGAGTCGGATAATAGATGGAAATAAGAATTTGGAGAATGGAAGCTCTGGATATGTTTTGAAACTTTATAATATATCGCGTATGTTTTTTTGATATATTGGAGTTGTGAAAGAACTCATGAGCTTGGATCTATGTACGTAAAGGAGTCGATAGTTTATGTTTATTCAAGACTTATAGCACTATTGAAATTTGTGCCAAACATGTCCGTAATGCGTTCAGTAAATGTTTTCCTGCTAGTGACATGTTATAAATGTCTAATTAACTTTCATAAAGTTTCGAAAGAAACAAAATTGGATAGTGCACTTTTTGTCGCGTCGAAAGTTGGACAGAAACCAGTGGTTTTGCTGTCAAGGGACTTTCAACCAGTCGAAGGGACCCATTCGACCGGTCAAATGCCCCTCTGCTTGAAACTTCAGCAAAGGCATCTGGTTGATGGGACTTTCAACCAGTCGAGAGGGACGTTCGACCGGTCGAGATACCCTCTGTCAGCCTAGTTGGTTCTCCTACTTTCAAATATTTCAAAAGTTCTAATTACAAACTTAAGCTTCTTTTGGGACCCTTTTAAGGGAAAATTAATTGGATTGAATTTTGAAGCCTCCGGGCGACAGGTTTATTTTCGGTTGGCTCTGGCACATACTAGAACGAGAGTGATGTTTCTTTTCTACTGCATTTTCTTAAACTAAGATTTTGGGAACATTAATGAATTGGTTTAGCCTCGGTGGCGTGCCACGGGCTCCGGTTCTGCTATTGTGGGACCGAACTGTGACATTTAGTAGAATCAGAGCAATAGGTTTAGAGCCTTGGGAACGAGTGACGTTATATGTTGAGTGACATCTAGTGGAGTATATGTTTATGACGATAATGTTGTTATCATTGTTGAAATTGCTCATATGTTAGCATTTGTTAATTATGATGACGATCTGTGCACACACACACACACACACACACATACACACACACACATATATATATTGTGGCATGGCATGCATAGTCTTTATGCATTGTACTCAACAGGGTGAATACTTGAAACGTTATGGCTGATCCGGTAAGGAGTTGTCACTGCATTCGCATATGGATCATATAGTGAACATGGTGGGAGATTTTATTCAAGCTGTAAGTGAAAGAGATCAGAAGAATGTTCAAGCTCCACCGGTTGAAATTCGTTATATCAATGCACCACCAGTACCGAGAGCTCAACACACCATCGTAGAGCAATTTCATAAACGGAAATCGACTTTGTAACATGGACAGGTTGACATAGACTTGGACGATTATTGGATGATGGACATGGAAAGGCACTTCCGTACTGTGATATGTACTAACGAGGAAAAAAATTTGTGCGCATCCAATACGTTGATGGGCAAAGCATTGGATTGGTGGAATGATGCTCTAGAGCAAGGGAAGCCAACTATGTGGGAGGCATTTAAGGATGAATTCAACAAGCGTTTCTTTCCGCAATCAACGTATACTCAGAATCGCCAAGAGTTTACAAGTTTAGTCCAGGTTGACATGATTGTGAGTGAGTATGTATCCCGTTACAATGCTTTGTTGTGCTTTGGGAAAACTACCATTTCGACTGATGGGGATAAGGCTCGTAAGTTTGAGGAAGGGCTTAGGGAGAATATCCATAACCATGTGGACATGTTGCAACACCCAACTGTTTCTCCAGTTGAGGAAGTTGCCCGTATTGTTGAGAAAAGTGTCGATCGCTATCGACAAGGACAACAAGAAAAGAGGGCAAATGACAATAGGGGCAAGAGTCAAGGCAATACCAAGAAACCATTCAGATAGAGTTAGCCAAGAAGGGAGTACGTTCACGGGAGACTCAAGACCGTTATGTCCAACATGTAACCTGCGACACAGAGGGATTTGCTATCAATTGAGCACCTGCCACCTTTGCAAGTAACTAGGACACATATCCCGTAATTGTCCTATGAATGCGAATACGACTACACCAAACACCACCTGGAATACCAAGAGCTACAACCCAAAGATGAGAGGGAAATATTTTAAGTGTGGACAACCGTGGCATATAGCGAAGAACTGTCTGAGTAAGAGACAACCGGGAATGAGTACCGGGGCATCGAGTATGTCGAGTGGATCAAAGATAGGGCAACGAGTGGATAAAGGAAAGGGAGTCGAGCAACAACAAGGCCGATATTTTTAGCGAGGCTAGGGAATACAGATGATACCGTCGTATAAGGTATTCTTCCTATTTATCGTATCCTGTACCTATACTTATGGATTCTGGTTCAACGCATTCATTTGTATCACGTGATTTTGTTAAGCATTTAACTGTTAGATCCGAACCGTTAGAATATGACTTGTGTGTATCGTTGCCCACTAGTGAACCGTTAGTAACTTCTTCAGTATTCAAGTCATGTGAGATCAAGATAGGGATAAGGTCTTGAGCATTGATTTAATTTCGTTGACAGTGAATTACTTTGATGTTATCTCGAGTATGGATTGGTTATCGGTCAATCAAGTTAGAATTGATTGTGAACAGAAACGGGTTAGTTTCTATCCGTCAGGACAAGAAGAGTTTACTTTTCAGGGTAAAGGTGTGACTGTACCGTCGTACTTGATATCAACGATTCAAGCAAGAAAGATGTTGAAGAAGGGTTGCTCGGGTTTCTTATGTTCGATTGTTGACACGAAAGTTCTTGGACCACTAGTAGAAGACATTCCAGTAGTTCGAGAATTTCTAGATATTTTTCCCGATGAGTTACCTGATGTATTGATTAAAAGAGAGCTTGAGTTCACGATAGAGGTAGTACCAGGGTCACAACCGGTATCTAAAGCACCGTACAGAATGGCCTTGGTAGAATTGAAAGAATTAAAAATTCAGTTAGAAGAACTATTGGAGAAGGGTTTTATCCGACCGAGTGTTTCACCATTGGGGAGCTCCAGTCTTGTTTGTGAAGAAGAAGGATGGGACAATGCGTATGTGCATCGACTACCGAGAGCTGAATAAGTTGACCATTGATTAGAGGTGAAAAGTGCATATTTATAGTGTATTACGTGGTCTTTTATGCATACTTTTATCCCCAAAGTCCCTACATTTAGGTGCATTCTAATAACAATGTTCTTTTTATTGTGTTAATGCTAAAACATATGTTTTTGCATTGTTTTATAGGTATTAGGATGCAAATCAATGAAGTGGAGCTAAACAAAAGTGATTCTGGTGGATAGAACAACAGAAGCAGCTGAGACAATTCCAATTTTGACAATGAAGACTTCAGATTTGGAAGATTTTCCCAGAGATATAAAATGTAGATCTTTGAGTTACGGTCGCGTGGCCGCAAACGGGAGGTCAATCCGAGGTCCGAGTGAAAAGTTATGGCCATTCTCCCATCGATGCGCAGAGCTGTCAAAATCAGAGAGTTCAATCGATTGAAGAAGAGTTCAATCGATCGAACCTTCGATCGATCGAACTAAGCTCGATCGATCGAACTTTATATTCACCCAAAAGTTGCGTAAACTCTGCGGGAACCCTATATATAAGATGTTTTGACGCCAGACGGAGGGAGGACGCTCCAGAACGCACAGAACAGCAGTTTAGGGTAGTTTTAGGGTTAGTTTAGGAGTAGATTAGTTTAGTTTGATGTTTTTCTTCCTCTTTTTCCATTGTAGATTGAAGATTCAAGTTGGTTAAATGTTTATTACAAGTTTATTTCAGATTATTCCAAGTTTTTCTTTTCCTTTTCTCTATTTCATTGTTTATTAGTTTATATGTTATGATTACTCTAGTTTGTTATTCCTGTACTTGTTTATTCATGTTTTCGTAGTTTAGACGTTGGGAATATGTGATGAAACATTGATTCCCAACCTCTGCCATGCAACCTTTAGAAACCTTGGGCTCGATCGATCGAAGGTATTTCGATCGATCGAACCAGGGCCATAGTCAAGCGATCGAAGGCATTTCGATCGATTGAAGGATGATGTTGTCCGATCGATCGAGAGCGCTTCGATCGATCGAACCTGCAGAATCTTGAGATGATTCTTTTAAGTATTCCATGACTTTCTGTTTTAGAAATCTGTCATCAAATTGTCCCAATAAGCTCAGTTTGTCACAACATTTTTTAGAACTTAAAGGCTTAAGGCCTTTTCTTCAATGACTTTTGAAAACCACTTTGAATGCTAACACCATTTAGAGTGCAAGTAATAACCATTGTTTTAAGCCGTCTTCCAAGTATTTTAAATCAACTGTGATGATGTAGTCCCGGTCATGAAAGGGCTATTGATTCTTTATCTTTAGAAAAATACGGAATACTGAAAAAGGATGTACTCCATAGAGCGTTAATGAATATGCATGGTAGATGGTTAGGATTGATGTGGATTCACGTGTTTCCAACACCGTTAGTTTATTAATTTTATTAGTTATGTTTCTATATGTTTAGTTTAATATTTAGTTTGATTTAATTAATTAGGATTCATTAGAACCTCCAATCCTTCATTTTTATTTTCTTTTCTTTAGGTTGTAACTTAGTATATTTTCTTCCTATTCCTTCCCTGTGGGATCGACCTGGACTTCCAGTACTATATTACTTGCACGATCACCTACACTTGGGTGTTGCACAAGAGCGCACAACTATTTAGTCGTGTCAACCATCAAGAACAAGTATCCGTTGTCGCGAATAGTTGACTTATTTGATCAATTGCAAGGAGCTTGGGTATTTTCGAAGATTGACTTAAGATCTGGTTACCACCAATTAAAAGTTAAAAAAGAAGATGTTGAGAAGACTGCTTTTAGAACTAGATATGGTCACTTTGAATTTCTAGTTATGCCGTTTGGAGTGACTAACGCACCAATCGATTTCATGGACTTGATGCATCATGTTTTCAAGGACTATTTAGATGAGTTTGTTATTATGTTCGTAGATGACATCCTAATCTATTCCAAGAGTGTTGAAGATCACAAGTATCATTTGCGATTCGCTTTACAACGCTTACGTGAGAAGAGATTGTTTGGGAAGTTAAAGAAGTGTGAATTCTAGTCGAAAGAGATTGCTTTTCTTGGACATATAGTATCAGCAAAAGGAATTTTAATAGATCCTCAGATGATAGAAGCAGTTACCAATTGGGTGAGACTGACAAATGTGATAGAGATCCGAAGTTTCCTAGGATTAGCTGGTTAGTATCAGAGGTTTGTGAAAGACTTTTCACGTATTGCATTGTCGATGACACAGTTGATGAGGAAGGATGTTGCTTTTGTATCGAGTCCGAAATGTGAAGAAAGTTTTCAAGAATTGAAAGGTTGACTAGTGAAGGTACCAATCTTAGTCATTCCAACAGGGACTGAAGGGTTTATTATTTATAGCGATGCTTCGTATAGAGGTTTAGGTTGCATTCTTATGCAAGGTGACAAGGTCATTGCCTATGCCTCGAGACAACTTAGATCGCACAAGAAGAACTATTCGACACATGATCTAGAATTGGCCACCGTGATTTTTGCATTGAAGATTTGGCATCATTACCTGTATGGGGAAAATGTGAGATATATATGGATCATAAGAGTTTCAAGTACTTGTTTACATAACAAGATTTGAACATGAGGCAAAAGAGATGGCTAGAGTTGATGAAGGACTATGATTTGTCAATTCAGTATCATCCGGGCAAAGGTGAATGTCATCGTCGATGCTCTTAGTCGTAAAGCACCAACCAGTACTACATCAAATTTGACCTCTCAAAAAGGATTGAATCGAGATATGGAAAATTTAGAGCTTGAGGTGATTCTGAGGATTGAAAGTGGCTTGATGTCGATGATTGAGGCTCAACCACTCTTGATTCACAAGATCAACTTCAAGATGTGGCTTTTGAGGAAGATTTATGATGAGATTCTGATGGGCAAGCAACCGAGATTTACTTTTGAGAACAATGTTTTGAGATTGAGGGGTAGAATTTGTGTACCTGACGAGAAAGAATTGAAATAGAATATTCTAGAAGAAGCACACAATACAAAGTAAACCGTTCATCCAAGAAGCACCAAGATGTATAGAGACTTGAGACATGTTTATTGGTGGTCGTGAATAAAGAGAGAAATAGCATGCTATGCTTTACGTTGTACGAGTTGTCAACAAGTGAAGGCCAAACGTCAAGTATCTTCAGGACTGTTACAACCGTTACCGATAGCCGAATGGAAATGGGAACACATTACAATGGACTTTGTTAGTGGGTTTTCTAGATCGAAAAAATTGAACACTATCATTTGGGATCATTGACCGTTTGACGAAGTCGTCGCATTTCCTACCACTTCGAATAACTAAGCCGATGACGCAGCTAAGTTGTATATTCGTGAAATCGTGAGACTATATGGTATTTCAATTACTATTATTTCAGATAGAGATAATAATTTTACATCAAAGTTTTGGAGAGCCTTGCAAGAAGTAATGGGTACCAAATTGCATTTCAGTACCGTTTTTCATCCTCAAACCAATGGTTAATCAGAAAGAGTAATCCAAATTTTGGAAGACATGCTTCAGTTATGTGTCCTTGATTTTCAGGGTGATTGGGAAGACCATTTGCCGTTGATTGAGTTTGTATATAACAACAGTTTTCAGTCGAGTATTGGGATGGCTCCTTATGAAGCTTTGTATGGTTGTGTATGTCGTTCACCGATCAGTTGGGCCGAAGTTGGAGAAAGAATGATTGAAGGGCCAAAAATTGTACAAGAGACAGCGAACAAGATAAAGGTGATTCGACAACGATTACTGACAGCTCGGAGTATGTATAAGAGTTATGCCAACAAGCGTATGACCGTTGGAATTTGATGTGGGAGATTTAGTGTATTTGAAGGTGTCACCTTCAAAGGGAATTACTAGATTTGAGAAATACGGGAGACTCAACCCGAGGTACGTAGGACCTTTTGAGATCATTGGGAGAGTTGGACCCGTAGCGTATCGTTTAAACTTGCTGAATGAGTATGCCCAAGTTCATAAGGTATTCCATATATCGTTATTACAAAATATTTAACGGAGGATAGAGATCAAGTAATGACTCCGACACCGAATGAGATTCAGAGAGATTGGAAGTATATTGCATATCCGGTAGAGGTTTTGGATCGGAAGGAACAGGTCATGCGAAATTAGGTGATATCGAAGGTGAAAGTGTTATGGCATAGCCAAACAATGGAAGAGATGACATGGGAGATCGAAAATGAGATGCGTACCCAGTATCCACACCTTTTCGATACATGAGGTATAAGTTTGGGGACAAACTTCTTTTAAGGGGGAGAGTATTATAACACCCGCATTTGTGTTATTACATTTCTTTACATTGTCATGCATGATGATGTGATGAGTTGTGTCTTATGACACCTGTGAGAGTGAGTTTTGACTCACGAGTCGATTTGGTGTCTGTGTTAGAGAACCCTCTGAGACGATGTGAATGAGAGTTTGGATGTTGTGAAGTCTCTCTGAGTATGAGACGTTCATTGTGGAATACCTTAAATGTTTATCTAGAATTAAATGTTTGCCTGTGTATTTCAATATCTGTATTATTTTGTGGTTTATAATATATTTCTGTTGTTAGATTTAGTATCCTGGTGAGGATGAATTAACATGCTATTAATTTGGTAGGCTAATTAGCAACTTCGGAAAAGTCAGTAAAAATTTTCGTTTTAGTAACCAAACAGAACTTAGTCGAAAACTGTTATAATTTTGAGGTTTCATTTGTAAAGCTATGAATTAGCTGTGTAGAAAGTTTCAGAAACTAATTAGGAGTTTTGAAAACTCGTGGGGAGATAAACACAATTTTAAAAAATGTTGCCTATAGATAGAGATGATCTTGATATTTTCATAAAGTTTAACCTAAGTTTCAAGAAAGAGGCCAAAAGGGAGATTTTGATTGCTTAGTGCTTCTCGACGCCAAATGACGACTGTTCATCTGCTGGTTTTTCACCAAATTTCGTATTCAAACTCCTCGAGGTAAAACCGTCATTTTGATACCTATTAGGCCATGTTTGGCTAAGTTTTCGAAAAGTTATTTTCCAGAATTTTTCATAAAAGTTGATATTTGGACTTTTGATCCATAGGAATTATACTGGACGGACTTCTGTATGTTCTTTGTGCACGGGTTTTGTTCAGATTGTATTATAGGAGCGTTATTCGAAGGTGAGTGATTCAACCTTGTATTTTGGAATGATTTCTTGACATGTATCCATGTTATGATATGAAAAGCATGTGTTAGTATAGATATATATTGTGTAGTTCATATTGGGCGATTATATTGATAAGTAGGCCCAATAGCATTGTGAAATGTTTTGATTACCAAAAGCATGGTGATATGTAAATTGAGCATGTTGAGTTGTTATTTGAGTCAAAGGAGCACGTGGTTACTAAGCCATCTTGTGGAGACGATATAGGCATTAAGGTCGCACGATTAAAGAAAAGAATCGTGGGTCTTACCCTTCGTGTGGACTTATTAGCGAGGAGTCACAAATTGGGAGTATAAAACGTACACGTGAGTCTCCGAAGACTAGTATGAAATGTAGAGATGTGAATGTGAGCATGTTTATCATTCATGTGCATTTTTTGTTTTATTCACTAAGCGTTAGCTTAAACAAATCAATTATGTGTGGTTATTCAAATAACCATCTCAGGTGTACATGCTGGTGAGGAATCAGAGAAGTGATCACGAGATGTCGGGAGTTCACTTAGAAGACGACTTGTCATGTTTATCTCGTAATTTCTTTTGTTTCATTAAGGAACTTGTAATAGAGTCGGATAATAGATGAAAATGAGAATTTGGAGAATGAAAGCTCTGGATATGTTTTGAAACGTTATAATATATCGCATATGTCTTTTGATATGTTGGAGTTGTGAAAGAACTCATAAGCTTGAATCCAAGTACGTAAAGGAGTCGATAGTTCATGTTTATTCAAGACTTGTAGCACTATTGAAATTTGTGCCAAACGTGTTCTTAATGCGTTCAGTAAACATTTTCCTGCTAGTGACATGTTGTTATAAATGTCTAATTAACTTTCATAAAGTTTCCGAATAAACAGAATTGGATAGTGCATTTTTGTCGCGTCGAAAGTTGGACAGAAACCAGTGGTTTTGTTGTCAATGGACTTTCAACCGGTCGAAGGGACCCATTCGACCGTTCGAATGCCCCTCTGCTTGAAACTTCAACAAAGGCATCCGGTCGATGGGACTTTCGACTGGTTGAGATACCCCCTGCCAGCATAGTTGGTTCTCCTACTTCCAAACATTTTCAAAAGTTCTAATTACAAACTTAAGCTTCTTTTGGGACCTTTTTAAGGGAAAATTAATTGGATTGAATTTTGAAACCTCCGGGCGACAGGTTTATTTTTGGTTTGCTCCGGCACGTACTAGAACGAGAGTTATGTTTCTTTTTCGCTGCATGTTCTTAAACTAAGATTTTGGAAACATTAATGAATTGGTTTAGCCTCGGAGGCGTGACTTGGGCTCCGATTTTGCTATTATGGGACCGGACTGTGACAACTATTGGGTGCATGGATAGTGAGCTCATACCAAGAGCCAACAACTTAATCGAGGTGTAACTTATGATGGGTACGGTGCGGACTTGTCTCTTGTGATATTCCCATGTAGATCTAAGTTTCACGTGAACGTAGATTGAATATTGGTGGGGTAGTAGTGAATGAGAATAGGAGGAGTGTATGTAAAAATTATTTGGGGGGTTTGACCTTTGAAACAAAAAAAAAAGAACAAATGAATAAATATATGAGACGAGAAGGTTTAGAATTTACGAGGTTGGTTAGAGGTGATACGGGTGGTGCGTAGCAGGATAATTGTCGCATTGTCACTGGAGGCGTTGATGTGGTAAGTGGATATTGAATTGAAAATGCATTTCAGAAAGTAAAGGGCGGAGTAGTAAGTAGAAGATGTTGATCGATAATGTGTTTAACGAGTTCTGCGGAAAGGAGGACGTAAAAGGCAGTTTACAAGGACGTGAATGTATAAATTAGGAAAATGGCACTTGATGAGTAAGTGAACGGTATGAGTATGATGGACGCTGGTGGTACGTGAACTTAATTACGATCTTGGCTATTGTTAAAGGAATTTGTTTTTAAAAAAATGTGTATGAAAACTTTATTTTGTTACGATGTCGTAAAGGCAACAGTTGGAAGGAAGAAGCAGAACGAGAATGAATGTGAAGAAAAGTTGTTAAATTAGAGAGAAGACTACAATGGTCTTAATCGAGGGTAAATATCTTATTAGAAAGTTACCAATGGAATATTGGGATTAATATTAGAAAATGACCGATGAATTATTGGGAATGAGGGGAAAGAGACTATGAAGTAACTATTGGGATTACGAGGATGGAGATTGGTTTATGTGAGGAGTTGGTTCAGGAGAAAATGGAGAATGAAATGGTTAACTGAAATTGCAAAATTGTTGTCTGAAGGACACACGTTTTGAACTTTTAAAATATTTTGGTAATGATCAAAATTTCTATTGGAAGTAAAAGTTTTGTTTATTTTTTAGATGCAAACGAATTGGTTATGAGATGCGTATTAAGAATTGAGAAGAATAGGAGTGGTGTTTGATGTTGATTTCGGTAGAGGGAAAGACTGGGGATTGTAAGACTATTATAGTTGTATCGGTATTTAATTTAGATTGATGAATTTGAAAGATGGGATAAGATTAGTAAAGGATGATTTCCATGAGTTATAAGATGAAAGTGAACTGATGTAGTGAGATTGATGTAACAATCTTCAATACAAAGGTAATCAGATCAGACATGACTAGGACGGATTCGAATTGTCACCGATAAGACAGACAGAATATCAGAGATCGTATTGTAATCTTGAATATGTTACAAGGAGGAATATGTGTTGAAGGAATTACAAGGAGTGTTGAGTAACACATAGATCAAATTCTGTTAGCAATTGTGGTTGTTACGATAGACGTAGTTAGAGTAGTAGTGTTGTGATATGGAAGAAAACGTCACAAGAAATTTGAGAAGTTTGTTTTAAAACAAAAATGAGAAAACGTATTTGTTTTAGTGAAAGTTTTAGATTGAAATTCTTATAGTTTCTTTGTTTGTAAATCGTTGGCTTGTTCTAGTAGAATGTAATTGGAGGATAAGATGTTATGACATTTTGACTTTGCTCGAGTAAATAGGGCAATAGTTGTGAAGGTTTGGTTTTAGCAAAGATTTGCAGTTGAAATCCAGAATGTCACTTTAAGAGGTATTGAATGAATGGGGATATATTGATGAGTTGGTTGATGTAGTCGGAAGGGAAAAAGATCACAAAATGATATTTATATATATCGAGGGTTACTGTTGTGAATAGCTTAGAAGGGGAGCATTGACATATGGTGAGAAATAGAAGGAAGTTTGAGTGTGTAAGTATTACACAAAGGTTTCATGGTTAGAAAAGATAAGAGATTGAATTTTGAAGGTATCAAACAATTGGTTGAGGAATCAACGTATTAATAGAACATGAAAGGATGTTCGTACTTGATTATGGTTCCGTTCGAGATATGGAATCAGAAGAACTTGCTAAATGGTTCGAGACAATTCGTAAGTGACTATAGGTCGGAGAGAAAGAAAAGTGAGGAGAGATGACTCATTTTCTTGGTTGGCGTATTGTAGTTTAGGATTTCGAAAAAGGTATAATAGAATGAGTATGGGACATTGTGGTGTAATCTATTATCAGAAATGAATGAGCGTACGTGTTCTACTTGAGTCTTGATGTTCTATAATACCCGGTGTTTTCGGATACATGGTTATATAAATAAGACCTTGTATGCTTGTGTGAACCCTTGGTGTAGAACCTTTCTCAATCGATTGAACTCTTCTCAATCGATTGGTCTCATTTATTTCTCAATCGATTGAAGCATTCTCAAGCGATCGAACTTGTGCTTTCTCAATCGATTGAACCAACTTCGAGCGATCGAAACTCTGTCAACCTAATTTTGTGACGTGGACCTTTTCACAAGCAATCGAAACATCTTTCAATCGATCAAACGTTGACCGACTTGTTCTCAATCGATCGAACTCACTTCAATCGATCAAAAGTATTATTATCTTTATCCCCGTATCTACCACCTGCCCCTCTTGTCTCCCTATATATGTGTGTTCTCCACGTGTATGTGTGTGTATGGTGTTTGGACAGAAGGAGAGTCAGAGAGAGAGAGAGAGATTGCATGTGTGTGTGTCCTATATATATAACCGTGTGTGTGTGATATATATATACCCCCAGGCAGAGAGAAGAAGAAGGAAGAGAGGAGGAAGGAAGAAGGAGAAGGAGAAGAAGAGGAGCAGAAGACAGAGAGAGAAAGAGAGAGAGAGCTCACCATAGCTGCCACCGTTGTCGAGCTCGGAACGCCATCGCTAGACTACTGGAGTAAGGTGAGTTCATTAACTTACTCAAGGGATAATTCTACGATGGTTTCTGTATGTTTAGAATGTGTATATTGTGACCCCGAGACACATGTTCGTCGCTGCCCAATTTCTGGGTAGAAGACGATTCTCAAGCGATTGAACTTGGTTCAATGATCGATCGAACTTATTGTTCTTCAATCGATCAAACTTGTTATTTCTTCAATCGATTAAAGGGACATCGATCGATTGAAACTACTTTTCCATAATCGATTGAATGGACTTCAATCGATCGAAACTTACAAAACACTGTCATTTTCTGTTGGTTATGATATGAACTATTTAGCTATTTAAATATTGCTCTATGCCTTTAATATGCGATATTGTTGATTGAAGAGATAATGCAACACTGTAACAAGATGAACTGTTTAACTGCTACATGATGAATTTGCTAAACTGAATAGCATAACAAAATGCGACAACATGGTCACAACATGATAACAAGTAGATGTAATAAATACAGAGCAAGTGGTAATTCCTGTATCTAGAGCATGAGCATTGCATAACATGTGGTCAGCATGCATAGGATAGTAATGTGACGAGATAAGAGAATATGATAAGAATTGGGAACTGTGCCTTAATGTGGAATATGTGATATGTTTACTTTGGATTCGTGGGATCAACAATTGACGAGCTGGGTAGACGTGGGATTTTTAGAGTTCCTAATGTGCCTCTCGCTGTTGAAGACGTCTAGTAATGCGTATACACTGTTGAAGTCATCCAGTGTACCGTTGACGATTACGTCCGGTGAGTGCCCTAATGTATTTTTTTACCGTGTAGACGACCAATGGGAATATTCACATCATAGAAGACGTCCAATGTGCTGCTTCCATCGTTTATAGATAGGATGTACCGTGTAGACGACCGATAACCTATCAAGGGATCGTGTGAAATAGGACACCACCGAGTAAATGACTGGTGTTGCCTGCTGGCTATATTACATGGTATCGACATATGGATACAGAATTCGTGTGGCGTAGGACACCATCAGGTAAGCGACTGGTGTGGCCTGCTGGCTTTATTAAATGGTATTGACGTATGGATACATAATTTGTGTGATGTAGGACACCACTGGGTAAGCAACCAGTGTGGCCTACTGGCTAAGTTATGTGCCATCAGATTGGTATTATGGTATCGACGTATGGATATAGAATGGTATTGTGGTATCGACGAATGGAAACAAAAATGGATATGAATATAAGAATGGTTAGTAAGATGATTGTTCATCCAGGGATTCAACATCCCGGCATAAAGGTAGATACATGGAAAGGATGCATGGATGTGATAATACTAGACATGGAGAAGCATGATGAGATATTATACCATGATCTTTATCTTTGTCATTATTTAATATGTTTCCTATTATTCCATTCATCTTTGATTTTGATTATAGTTTCATGAAACCTTTGCTATGTCCGTGAGAGATGTCATAGATAGAAGTTTAACCGCATTTTAAGATGCTGAACAGTAACGGGTGAGGAGTGTGTTTGATGTGCTCTTTTAGTTTTGTATTCAAAATTGATGGCATTTATGCCTTGGACATTCCAATGTCTAGAGCTTGGTAGGTAGTAAGGACGAGAGACTGATGTTTAGCCGGACTTGGATCTGAAGGCTTAAAGACGAAGTCGTGCTGCTTTGTAATAGTTAGTTTGTATATCTGTTATACTTTTGTAAATATTTGTGGTAGGCCTCAGACTCTAAGTTAGCTGTTGTAATAGATTTAGTAGACTTTTATAATTGGTACTTGGGCATATGTTGCTTCCAAACCTTTTATATTTCCACTTTAGCCTCTGATTATGTTAATAAGATATGTTCTATGAATAGCATCCTCCTTATCATTGCATTTGTTGGTTTGAGTAGATGACAATGCGGTTATTCACTGTAATACCCTATATTTTCAGTAATTATTTAATACACAGAGATTCCATATTTTTTCTTTGACCAGACCTGAAATTCTATCTTTTGATCGATCGAAGTCAGTTCGAGTGATTGAGAATTCTATCTTTCGATCGATCGAACCCTGTTCAAGCGATCAAAACCATATTGACATGAATTTATGATGTGGTCCCCACCTCAATCGATCAAACCCCTTTTTCAATTGATCAAACTGGCCGATCTTCTTTTGATCCATCGAACGAGTCTCAATCGATCAAACTTGTAATCATCAGGATTCCAGGTTTCACGCAAATACAGCCACCTGCACCTTCCCTTCTCCTATATATACCTTATGTTCATGTGTAGGATGTGGTTGCTGAACCAAGAGATCTTACGGAGAGATTGGGGGCTTATGGTTATATAGATTTATACATATCTATATATGTATACACACATATATATATCATATATATCTACTCTGTGAGTGAGAGAAAGAGAGATACAAAAGAAAGGGAAAGAGAAGAAGAAGAAGAAGAGAAAGTGAAGACAGAGAGAGACATAGATTGAGGAAAGAAAGGAACAGCCACCATTAGAGGCCATTGGAGCAAAAGTTTGCCAAACACGCCCTTAGCAAGATTCAGTGAGTTCTAAACTCACTTGGTACCTATTATATGATGTTTTACAAGTTTTTGACATGAATAAATAGACCCAAACACACCCTAATGCTTCTGGATGTTCACTATTCAGAACTCTGGAGAATATGACCCTCGAGCAATTGAACTGGTTTCAAACGATCGAAAGTTCAATCGATCGATGAGACTTCAATCGCTTGAACATTATTTTCCTCAATCGATTGAAATGGTTTCAATCGATCGAGCTTTGCAGAACATGGATTGTGACTTTAGTTATTTACATATAGGGTTAGGTTGTTCGATTCTTGATTCAAACTTTTAGTATGCGATTATGGGTAGATTAGGGATAATGTGACATCAAAGAATAAGTATGTTTTATGAATAATGGATTTTATATGATAACGTTAGTTAATATGTCATTCGTGGATAAAGTTTGATATCCATTTCTTTTCATTTAGAGTAGTTAGGCCACAGTGGGAATAATCATGTATCGATATAGTACGAAACCTAGATAGGTTTGGTAAGTTCTGGGAATGGTACGTGGATGAAGTTTTGGTCATGACATGCTCTTAAAAGCGGTGAGCTGATAATATGCTCTTAAAAGCGGTGAGCTGGACCAAGTAGTCCTAAGATAGACGAGATGATTCATGATATGTTCTTAAAAGCCGGTGAGCTGTTACTATGCTCTTAAAAGGCGGTGAGCTGAGATTTCTGGTAGATGACGCTGAGTCGTGGCATTAGATCGATATATCTTGTTTGAAATGTTATGTCCCTATAAAGCGGTGAGCTGTGCATATATTCTTAAAAGATGGGGATGGACCGACGTGGAGTCTATGACATGCGGTGAGCTATGAATAAGCTCTTAAAAGTGATGGACGGAATGAGGGTGTATCCCTAGAGTTGAACAATTGAGTATGTTCATTCAGTCAGAGTATGTTGAATATATGTCTTCGAGTAACACGACCACTAGGGTTGGTTAACGACGTTGAGTAAAGGAAAAAGATATTATTATAATAGAATTTAACTCGTGTCTTCATAAACTTGTTATTATTTCAGATAACTGGTACCTCCTTAGTTTTTATTCTCTCAGCTCTTAGTAAGCTAACAACCGTTATTGCTTGGACATTCTCCATCCAGACTACCCCGTTCTTAATGATGCAAGTGATGAAGCTTATGACGATGGCTACTACCCTGAAGGGGAATATGCAAAGGGTAGCCCCACTGATGCCGGTTATGCCATAGAAGACTGTTACGCTGACGACTACCCGTAGGCCAGCTAGAGATGAAGAAGTTATATCTAGTTTATATTTAGCATTATATTTCTGTTGAACTTTGTTAGTTAATGGTTACTTGGGCATATGTTGTCTCCAGACCTGTTGTGATCCTAAGGACCACACTCTGATGTTTGTAATCAATAAATTATTATTTTATATTTAGTTTTTTACTGTTTCTATTTTTTTGTTGGACTAGTACTGTGTGGTGTGGACAATTAGTGACATTCACCCGTCATTCCCTATGGACCCAAAAAAAGAAATTTATTTTTCTCTATTTTTGCTGCTCCGGGGTGTGACAGGTTTTTTGGTATCAGAGCTCTAGGTTTCGTTCACGTTGTTCCACACCATCTAGTCCTAGCATTTTAAGATTCTTGAGTAGAGATATGAGTTTAAGATAAGTTCATACTTCTGACGATAGATAGTTTTCTTTGTAGATTAGCATAGATCCAGATTTCCACTTATTTGTGGATGATTCATATAGGGGCATGTTATTCATGGCGACACCGTGGAGCCAGCCATACTAGAGATATACCAGAGCCACATTCCTTAGACAGCTAGTTGATACTTAGAGGAAAGGATATAGACTTCTCTCTATGTTGTAAGCACAACGCACCCGACAGAGATACGTATGGATACGTATCACTACGCTAGCTATGACCCGAGCAACCATAGACCAGGAGATGGCTAGATTGATTCAGAGTAAGCCAGAGGTAGACGAGATTGAGTTGCGAGCTATTATATCCGGGCCTGTTCCACCAGAGCCCGTAGTTGCACCAGCACCAGTAACCCCACTATCACTGGTACCTGACATACCAGTACTAGAGCCTGGGTCGATTCAGGGTGAGGAGGACTCAGAGCCAAAGGATAAGCATCCTGACAAGGATATTGATGGGGATGGAGAGGAGGAGCCTATGGATGATGAGGACCTAACAGAGGAGGAGCCTGCAGACGATGATGATGATGATGAGCTAAAGGATGACTCGGAGGAGCCAGAATATGTTTTCGACGAGGAGCTTGAGTTAGAGGACCCAGTAGAGGGAAATGTGATCATGAAGGTAGTAGAGGAGGATATTCCTGACGAGGAGGTAGTTGTGCCAGAGGTACATGTTATGCCTGAGTTATCAGCTAGACCTATAGTGCATATGGCAGCCATGGCCGATATGGCAGTAGGATGGATAGCGGAGATGGTCGGACAGCCAGCTAGATTCATTATGGGAGAGGCTGCATTAGCAGGTGCATTGGATATAGCTGATGGATTTGTTGTTGTAGCCATCGAAGTCGCTAATTAGGCGATGATGGCAGAGGACGTAGTTGAGGATTGGGATATCGGAGTGGTAGTCGGAGATCTTGCCGCACCAGTTGAGGATGCACCCCTTAAGGGGATGGATATTGTTTCAGAGGATGAGGCACCACCAGTAGGATCAGATGCTGACGATTATGAGTCAGGATCTAGAAGAGGTTTAGTTTTTGTTAGTTTTATCAGGACATGTTGTCCATGTGATTTTTGGGAGCTTGAGAGATAGCTATTTGACTATAGCTTTGTATAGATATTATCAGTAGTAGTAGCATTGTAAATAGATGACCTTAGTACTATTTTAGCCTATGTCCTATATGGTACACAGTTTGACTAGTGTGTACTATGCGGTACATCTTTTGATATTTAGATTTGAGCAGTACTTTTGATATTGATTGTATGTTGGAGTGATAAATGCTGATAGTAGAACTGTTAGTTCTTATTGCTGGTTAGCGCTCTATCTGATTTTGTTTCTCTAAGAAGACTTTCACCTAATCGATAGGTCTCTTGTAGGTGCACTTCACTAGCACACTATGGTAGGAACCTTGAGAAATCATCAAGCATGAATTAGAGCACCTATTCTAGAGGGAATAGACCCATCTGGAATTTTTGAAGCTTTCATGAAAAGGATGGAACATGTAGGCGATACCTACAACCATGCTACCAACAACGACCTGTCCAACCCACAGTTACACCGTTGTAGCAAAGACAGACCAGGGATAAATTACTAGCCCATTTTCGTGGTTTACGTCCCGAAAAGTTTGATGGATTAACAAAACCATGGAAAGCCGAATAGTGGATAAGAGAAATGGAATTGATCTTTGAAGCGTTAGAGTGCAGTGAGCAAGATAAACGTCGTCTTGCTACGTTTTAACTCATCTATGCTGCTGCAGATTGGTGGGAAGCTAAGCGAGCCACTAAAGGGATGAACTCTGCAAGGATGATGCCTTGGGAAACATTCAAAGGAAGATTTTTGGAGAAGTACTTTCCGGAAAATGAAAAAGACCAGCCGGAGAAGAATTTTATGAGCCTAGTTCAAGGAGATTGGACGGTAAGAGAGTATACCATCCAGTTTGAGCGATTGTCTTGATTCGCTTAGCATATGATTGATACAATGCAGAGAGTATACCATCCAGTAATTATTTAATACACAGAGATTCTATATTTTTCCTTTGACCATACCTAAAATTCTTTCTTTTGATCGATCGAAGTCAGTTCAAGCGATCGAGAATTCTATCTTTCGATCGATCAAACCCTGTTCAAGCGATCGAAACCCTACCGACATGAGTTTATGACGTGGTCCCTACCTCAATCAATCAAAACCCTTTTTCAATCGATCAAACTCACAAATCTTCTTTCGATCGATCGAATGAGTTTCAATCGATCGAACTTATAATCATCAAGATTCTAGGTTTCACGAAAACATAGCCACCTGCACCTTCCCCTCTCCTATATATACCTTATGTTCGTGTATGGGATGTGGTTACTAAACCAATAGATCTTATAGAGAGAGATTGGGGGCTTGTGGTTATATATATACACATATCCATATACACACACACACATATCATATATGTATACACTCTATGAGAGAGAGATATAAAAGAAAGGAGACGGAGAAGGAGAAGAGAAAGAGAAAGTAGAGAGAGACAGAGACTGAGGAGAGAAAGGAAGAGCTACCATTGGAGGCCGTTGGAGCAAAAGTTTGCCAAACAAGCCCTTAGCAAGATTTGGTGAGTTCTAAACTCACTTGGTACCTATTATATGATGTTTTACAAATTTTTGACGTGAGTAAATAGACCCAAACTCGCCCTAATGCTTCTGGATGTTCACTGTTCAGAACTGTCTGGAGAAGATGACACTCGAGCGATTGAACTGGTTTCAATTGATCGAAAGTTCAATCGATCAAAGAGACTTCGATCCCTTGAACATCATTTTCCTCAATCGATTGAAATGGTTTGAATCGATCAAGTTTTGCAGAACATGGATTGTGTCTTTGGTTATTTATATATAGGGTTTGGTTGTTCAATTCTCGATTCGAACTTTCAGTATGCGATTATGGGTAGATCAGGGATAATGTGACATCAAAGAATAAGACGGTTTATGAATAATGAATTTTATATGATAATGTTAGTTAATATGTCATTCGTGGATAGAGTTTGACATCCATTTCTTTTCATTCAGCGTAGTTAGGCCATAATAGGAATAGTCATATGTCGATGTAGTATGGAACCTAGATAGGTTTGGTAAGTTATGGGAATGGTACGTGGATGGACGTTTGGTCATGACATGCTCTTAAAAGCGGTGAGTTGATAACATACTCTTAAAAGCGGTGAGCTAGACCAAGTAGTCCTAAAATAGACGAGATGATTCATGATATGCTCTTAAAGGCTGGTGAGCTGTTAATATGCTTTTAAAAGGCGGTGAGCTGAGATTTCTGGTAGATGATGCTGAGTCGTGGCATTAGATCGATATACCTTGTTCAAATCGTTATGTCCCTGTAAAGCGATGAGCTATGCATATGCTCTTAAAAGCTGGGGATGGATTAACGTGTAGTCCATGACATGCGGTGAGTTGTGAGTATACTCTTAAAAGCGATGGACGTAATGAGGGTGTATCCCTAGAGTTAAACGATTGAGTCTGTTCATTCAGTCAGAGTATGTTGAATATCAGTCTTTTAGTAATAAGACGACAAGGGTTGGTTAACGACGTTGAGTAAAGGAAAAAGATATTATTATAGTAGAATTTAACTCGTGTCTTCGTAAACTTGTTATTACTTCAAATAATTGGTACCTCATTAGTTTTTATTCACTCAACTCTCAGCAAGCTGACGGCCGCTATTGCTTGGACATTCCTCGTCCAGACTATCCCATTCTTAATAATGCAGGTGATGAGGCTTATGACGATGGCTACTACCCTGAAGGGAAATATGCAGAGGGTGGCCTCACTGATGCCGGTTATGCTAGAGAAGACTGTTACGCTGATACTACCCGTACACCAGCTAGAGATGAAGAAATTATATCTAGTTTATATTTAGCTTTATATTTAGTTAACGGGTACTTGGGCATATGTTGTCTCCAGACCTGTTGTGATCCTAAAGACCACACTCTGATGTTTGTAATTGAAAAATTGTTATTTTATATTCAGTTGTTTACTATTTATGGTTTTTTTGTTGGACTAGTACTGTGTGGTGTGGACAATTAGTGACATTCACCCGTCATTCCCTATGGACCCAAAAAGGAAATTTATTTTTATCTATTTTTGCTACTCCGGGGTATGACATTCACCAGTCACGGGCTTATGGGTCCAAAAAGAAATTTATTTTCTCTATTTTTGCTTCTCCAGAGCATCACAAGATTTTTGGTATCTGAGCCTAGGTTTAGTTGCGAACCTGTAGACACCCTAATTTTGACCAAACGTCAAATTAAGGGGAGTGTTACCTCTAGATCCAATGATGATAGTGTCCGACTAATCTAGGACTTCCAAAGGTGATTTAAGCTCTTCGAAAGGCTCTGTAATTCAAACGAAAAGAAAGAAAGAAAAAAAGTAGAGAATAGAAGAAAACGGCACATGGCACAGTTTGCGGCATTCACGGGTTGTCGGTGCGGCACTCTCTAATTGCCGTATGACAGTCAGTACATGCTACAACAACATTCACTGATAGCCGCAAAAATACATCAAATGCTGCAAAAATTAGAATTCCAGAAAAGACGGTAGTCCACGAAGTTGTCCGTGGCATTCATTGAGTGCCGCATCGGTATTCAGTGAATGTCGCGCCGACAATCAGTGAGTGCCGATCCGGCACTTATTGAGTGCCGCTTCCATCTCCGTTGAGTGTCGCATTTTGTGGCTGTCAGCTTTGAAATAGTACGTTTTATACCTTCAATAGGACATCCGGGATTAGGGTTTTTACTATGAAATTACCAGAATAACCTTCCAAAGTTTGCCTATGTATAGGGGATGAATATCCCATTACAAATGACTTGGAATTTTGAATCTTAGAACCTTATCTTGATTCTCTTTGTTTTAAACCTCTTAAAATTCTCTAAACACCATTAGGAGCAAGTTTTAAGGGAGTTTAAGGAAGAAGTTGCATGAGTTAGAATAAAAAGATCTTGAACCACCCTTGAAAGACCTTCAAAAACCTAAGAGTTGAGGATAGTTTGAAGTAAACTCTAGACTAATTAATCTTAATCTAAGTTCAATCACAATATTAGAATCTTTTAGGATCTTTTACACATTTTCAAAAACTCCTTTCCCACCTCATTTCTTCACACACCACCAATATTGTGATTGAACTTGCATTTCATTGGTTTGGATCAAAGTAACTTAAGGTTTAAGGTTAAGTAAATCATGAAATTATCTTAGATATTACTTGAATCTTGGTTTCCTCGTTCTTTTTTATTATAATCATCTCTTAGGATTCATAAGACTTTCAATGCCTTACTTGAATCCTTAAACTTGAAATCCTTTAATCTTTGTATAAATTCATGATTTGTAAGAGGATTAAGGTTGATACTAGCATGTTTGGTCAATGAATCTAAACTTATCTCCATGGTTTAGATTCATTACTTTGAGATTTCATGGAGTTTCTTCATTCCATTTGTAAGAGGATTAAGGTTGATACTAGCATGTATGTAACGGTGACAAATGTAGCCTCAATAAAATATTTTCTAGGCACTTTATTTCCCTCCCAATTTTTCTCATATCCCTCGCTACGAAAAATGCGCTGGAAACCACCCCTCAATATTTGGTTTCCCCCCCAACCCTTCTTTTCCCTCACTTTACCAATTCTAGCAGACCTTCTCTAGTACTCCATCTCTCTGCCTCTTGCTCTACATGACCACCACCACCGACATTAGTCCTTGCCACCGTTACCCTACAGGTATGTCTCTCTCCCTCTCTCTCTCTCTCTCTCTCTCTCACACTCTCTCGGGCTGCAATCGATTCCTCCAGAACTCTCTCCCTCTAAATCTATTTGATACCACTTAAAATCTCTTCGAAATCGATTTGATTCTAGGGTTCTTTTGATCACAGAACACATACTCGTAGAACTCACAATCGCAAAACACACACCCTATTAGATTTCAGGGTTCTAACCCTTGTTTGTATGACTATGACATTAATTGTATTTAATCTAACTATTATTTTTGTGACTGGTAATTTTTTCAGATTTCGTATTTTTTTCCAGGTCTACTTTTTCGATGGAGAAGAAAAAAGGGCTGATGTGTCTGATTATAAAAAATTGTCAAATAAAACATTGGTTTTACCTAAATAGAGGTAATGAGCAGACTTTGCTTCTTATTTGCTCTATTTTGTAGAACTCATGACTTTCTCTTTAAAGATGATTTGAGGTTTAACTTCCACTCAGGACCTACACTGTCACACCCCCAACCCACCTCGGGTGAGTTGGGACAAGCGTAAGAAACACACACATCAAAACACCCTTAATTCACTAAGAAAATCATGGATTAGACCTCATTAAATAGCTTCGTTGACACAAAATAATTCCAAGGGCAAAATGGTCATTTATAAAGTATAGCAAATTTTATACCAAAAGATAATTATTTGAGTCCCGGTTCTAACGCAAAAAAACAGCGCACAAATCTGAATTTTCTAGAGAGAGTTATGCTTGTTTCCGTAAAAGCCGTCGGGCTGAACCCAGACTAGCGGATCGATCCTCCCCAAATCCGGATCGATCCGGTTTTGGCAGATTGCTATTTTCTATAGCTCCAGGTGCCCCGGATCCATCCATACATGACCCAGATTGATCCAGATTCTCCATATTGGTTTTTCTGCTGCTAAAAACATTAGATTTCAAGTTCAAAATACTCCCAAGTTCTACAAATTGTTCCAATCATCATGAAAACTCTTGGGAACACCTCCCAAACACCCATAAACATATCCACAACATACTTAAGTCTTTCCAAAACATTTAAAACAAAATCCATGTTCATTTAAATGAGGAACTAACCATAAAAACCTCAAACTTACAAAACTAGTAAGGAAAATAAAATGTTCTTGTCAAAGTAAGCTCAACACCTCAAGTACATATCATAGAACTGATAGAAATCATCTTTAAACATGAAACCAAGTTCTTTCAACATTCAAATATGTACATGATCTCATTTGAAAGGTTGTTTTAACATTCAAACCCATTAACCCTTTTCACTAAAACATCAACTTGCATCACATTACCCCCAATACCTACATAACCATTCAACATAAGGAAAACAAGATAAGCTTTACAACCAAAGCTCTAGCTCCTTTCAACTTCACTCCCAACATACATAACTTATAACTTGCCTCAACTCATGGTTTGGTGCATAGACAACCAACAACACCCAACTTTACATATTATAAGTTTTCAAAAAGAACTCAAGATACATTTACATTGCCAGCAAAAGATACACTCTAGGCATAAACTAGCTAGACATATGAACATATACACATGGACACAACTCCCACGCCCAACCCGTCTGCGATGGTTATTCAATAACTATAACAGAAAATATATTTTCATTTAAGCTTTTGCTTAGTGAGGGAACTAATCATGTGACACCCGCTCCCGCGATTTATATTTAATATTGTTTTAACATGCATAATCATGAGTTAATGTTAATTATAGCGTTATGTGACACATATTGGAAGTGGGTTTAAGCCACTAAGTTGGTTTTGGGTGTCCAGTTAGGAACCCAAATTTGGCCAGTATGGCAGTCCCAAGTTGGGATATGTGTTGATGGGTCCCAGTTGAGATGGGACATTATATGTGGAATACCCTATGTGCCTAAATGTTTATTAAGGCTTAAATGATTTATTATTTTATTGCTAGTAATATCATGTTGTTAGATGATGACCACTTCTGGGGTCAATTAGGGGTACCTTTGTGAGCACGAATTGAACACGTTGTATAATTAATAGGCTAATTAGAAACTTCACATAATTATATGGGACCACTTATGGGACCCATGCGAGACATAGACAAATACCCATTTAAGTTTGGGATAGTTTTAATACAGTTTAATAAGTAGTAGGGGCGTAATTGCAAAATTAGCAAACTAGTGGGAGTTTCATAATAAAAATGGGAAACTTATGTAATTAGGCCACATAAAAGGATGACTCCTCATCCTTGTTTACTTCATGTTAGGTTAGTATAGATTGCAGAGACGAGATGAGAGTTTGCAGCAACGTTGACGGTGACGATTTCGACGCCGATTGACGTGCCTAACGACGTCGGTTTTTAAAACAGACTACATATTCGGACTCCTGGGGGCCTTATGCACTACCACTAAGCAGTTTCATCTCTTCTAAATTCTTGAGGAGTAACTCTAAAGCCACAATTTTTATTCACAACTTTTTTATGTGTCTATCTCTCTCCTGATGGGTCCTACTGGCACTGTTGGGCCCATTGAATTGTGGGACTCTTTAGGAGAGAGAGACACATAAAAAATTGTGAGCAAAAAGTTGTGCCCAAAGTATTACCTATTCTTGAGTAAATTAAACTTACCTCCATGCTTAGAGATGGACCTAATTTTGTTCGTGGGAAGCTGTGGACACGCGGGATTCCACCACTTGCTTGTTTTTGGTTTGAAATTGATTTGGATCAAAGAGAAAGAAAATGGTCTGTTGAAAGCAGATATAGAGTCGCCACTTGGTCTTTAAGGAACCAAGAAACCTAATTTTGACTCACCCAAATGGATAAAGGGCACCGGCCCTTCATAACCAAAGAACTTGGCTCGGGGTTTTGGTACGAGAGAGGAAGGAGCCTTTGTCGCGACTAAAAAACCCTCAACTCGCCCCGTCTCTCGACGGGCCTCAATTGGCATCCAAATAATCATCTTATACTATGTATGGTCCGACAATTAATACTATGATAGTATATTACATCACATAAGAAAATTTGAAATGGAAGATCTAAAGATAAGATATCATTCATAAAATCTAAGCCAAGTATCACACAATGTAAAGTGAAAGATCACACAAAATAAACCTAGGAAAAATCGTCTAATCACTTATCAAGTAATAAAATTTTCCTAATCTAAGGGGACATGAATTATTCTTGAAACAAATAAATCAAAGAAAACAATGATGCTTAACAAGCTAGAATGATGCATGTTAATCTTTGAGAAAAAGAAGATCTCTCAATCCCCGGGATGGATGAGAAAGGATGATTAGATCGAGGGGAAGCATGGACGTGTTATCAAGTTCATTCCTTATAATCTTCTTAGATTAGGAGTCACAAAAAGCCCCAAATCTTTGCATGGATGCAATGTATGTATCTAGAATGTACCAAGGTTGTAGTGTGTTTTATGTTCATGGATTCCTAGAATGACTTAGAAATCTAAAATGTGTATGAATGAATGAATGAAATCATCATGGGATATGTACAAATGTAGTATGAACTACTTCCTAAGACATGAGCTAATTTAGAGTACATGTAAGCATCAAATCAAAGGGTGGAAGTGAAAATATGCTTGCTGTGAATAGTGGACAGAACAGTAACATGATCTTCTAGAAATTGAAATGAGGGGTTAGGAATGTTTTCAATGCATGATTTTTTATGGAGACCTTCCTTATTGTGTCTAGAATACAACCCAAAAATACAACCTTTAATAACTATCACATATTGAGAGAAATCATATAAACAATAGAGGTTATTCAGAAACAGAGTCCGTACTGTCGACTGAAATGTTAGAAAATTTTAGAAAACGAAAACAAAAGATCTAGAGGCCCATATTTTACAAAAAGTTCACTAAGACATTGAAGTTTAAGGAAAAAATAAGTTGGGACCACTCTTTTTGAAAAAGTTTTCTATAAAACAAGTTGAAAGTCAACCTAGCTGCTGTGACAGCAGAGGTAGAATATTTGGAAGTAATGTTTGGACAAAAATGGACCCCTTTCAAGTGCTTCTAAGTCAAGCCAAAAATCAAGGGTGTTCTATAATGAGTTATAAAGACTTTCCAAGTGGTCTTGCATTCATGTATTGACTATTGAGTTCTAGAGAAATCTTTGAACTCGGATTACTCACTGTTTTGACTCACTGTTTTGAAGATTTTGGGAAAAACTAGAGTTTTTCTTTCTTGAGATCAAAATGAGGGGGTTAAAGAGGGGTTTTGAAATAGAGGTTTTGAAAGTATATTTTCAACATCAAATAGAGATTATGACCTCTTGGAATATCAACATCAAACTTATCATCAAGAACCCCCAATATTATTGGAGAGATTCATTTTTATTTTGAATATAACTTCAAGAATACCTTGGAGGTATTGAAGTTATAATCATCATCTATTAAACATGTTTTTAGGTCAAGAGCTACTATCCATAAGGATTTACTCTCCTGAAACTTCATGTAATCATTTAGATGATGATGAACTATAAGTAAAACAAAGAAAATCAAAAAGAAAAGAGGTAAGAGGAGATGAACATTGTATATAAGCAAGAAAATAAACAATCAATAGATGATATTCAATGGTGGAACCACAAGCATTCAACCTCTCATATATGTGTGTATGTGGGTGTAGATTGCTCTCTAACTCATTGGAAACTCAAATAAAATGAAGAAAATGAATTGAAATCTTGTAAATACTAGTTTAGTTTTGAGAAAACTAAATAAAAATTCACATTTGTCTTGGATTTGAAGAAGAAAATATTTATTTCTCTCTCTATTTCTTCCTAACTCTCTATATCTCTCTCTAATGGCTTCCAAGCTCTCCCCCAAATGAGAGCAAATGGGTCTCCTTTATAGGCCAACTTGGGGAGGTATTTTAGGTTTTAAAAAGTCGCTAATTAGTCCAAAATCCCGGAATAATCAAAACTATGTCGTTTTATTTGTTGGAAATTTGAATTAAAATCCCAAAAATTAACTAAAAATAACAAAAAAAAATGAAAAATCACTCAGAGTGCTGCCGCAGCACTCGGCCACTGCCGCCGCGGCAGTCAACTCTCCCGTTGGCCAGAATTTTCATTTTGGCCCCCAGAACTCCCGAAATTCGCAAAATGGCCCTATTTCGTCCGAAATTCACAGAAAATTCATACAAAATCCAAATTGAGATTGTGATATACCGTTCGAAAGGTATTGAGGTCTACTTTCTATAAAAAATAATTTGGGGTTGGGTCACTTTGGAAAGTTTTGCGGTATTCGCGATAAAAGTCGAATTGATTGAATTTTTCACCTTTAGAAATTCATAACAAATTCGTTTTAGATCTAAAAATTATGTGCAACATACCGTTAGAAAGCTATTGACCTCTAGTATTTGATAAAAATATTTTAACATCGAAAAGGAGACTTTGATTTTTGGTCAAACTTGCAGTCAAATCAGTCAAACAGTGCACTTCCAGGAAATTCTGAGAAGTTCTGGGAGCCTCCAAAGACTGACGTTTCCGTCCAATTTTCTTTTAAAATATGTTTTAAGACTTTTCACATGATCTAGGATGATCTGGGAACTTTTGGACGAATTTGGATGATTTTGGTCAAACCTTGGTCAAACTTTGGTCAAACCGGTCAACGAAGACTTTCTGGGAACTTTCGGGGGTCTCTGGGAGCTTGCGATTTCAAATATTCATCTTTTCAAATACCATTTTTTTTTGTTTTGAACAACATCGAATGATTTATGAGATTTTGGGTCAATCCGGAGAGTTTTGAGCTTTTAGAGACATTTTGGTCATTTCTTTGATTTCTTAAGAGTTAGAGGCAATCTCTGAAAATCCGATCTTTATAATCATCGAGGTTTGACATGCTTGTGGCCTTCTAAATCTGTTAGCTGACAAAATGGGGTGTCTACAGTAGCCTAAAATCCTATGTAACCAAAATGGTTCAAATGTCAATACCTTGTTGGAGATACTCTAACATAACATTTAATTAGCAAGCTATACATGACCGTGTTATAAATGGGTCAATTGTTTACCACGATTAATAAATAGTTCAACTTTGTTTAATAATCAAGTCAAACTATTTAACACGATTAAAGATATTTCTTTCTCATCTAACGCTTATCTTTTAAATATAAGAGTAATGCCTTTGATAACCAGGATGTTGGGACTATGGCACTATGCCCTCAAACCAGTTCTGTACGTTTGAGACACTGACATTTTATATATGGATATCAGTTTACATTTTATTGTGTATGTGTCATGAGATGATTGTTTTAATCCTTAAGTATCATAGTAAGTAATTCGTGTATGTATGAGATACATACGCATGGGATATAAATTACTATTCTTTGATGCTAAGAACTTGTCACAATAAGTAATGAGATTGGATATCTCATTAGTTGTACATTGTAGCATGATTAACTACCATTGGATGGAGTGATGAATCTCAATCACTAGATTATGACTCTTAGTTAATATGCTAGTGCTTATAGTGCATTGACGGACCATGAGCTTTCCTATCGACACATAAATCTGTCAACAGTCGATAGGAACTCATAACTTGTACAAGGTACGTGTTCTTAATCTTGAGACGATTACAGACACAGACTGTGGGTATGACTGCTTTGACTTATCAATCAGTGAGGTCTTAACGATCAACACCTAGGTATCTTGGGTATGTCATATTCTTAGGGTTGTGAACATATATTGTCAAGATAGAATCTACCTTCTGATAAAGAGTAAGCATTCCCTTGAGAATGTCACCAAGTTGGTTACTGAGAATTGCAATCTTGTTAATAAGTATTTATAAACATGTTTGGTCATCATGAGAGGTGAATAAAACTCAAGGTATGGAAGAGGTAATTATCATTTAGGCTGATAGTAATAGTTCATCTGACTACTTGAATATGATTACAAATGTTGACGGTAGAGGGACATTAGTACAACTGTGCATGTCTAGTTATCGCTTCAGATATGTTCTTTTGCATTGGGGTACAGTTACCGTGTTATAGTGGAGTAAACGTTAACTGATTAGTTAGTTAATTTGCTAGTCAAAGAGTTTGGTCATGGAAATTAATAACTAATCTGAGCCAACAATAAAGAACCTAGGAGGTCTCACTCTTAGCTCCAAAGGGTGTAAGAGGATTTGAGAAAAGAGGATCCAATCGATTGGTATTATTTGCAATCGATTGGTATGGCAATCGATTGGTATTCTTGGCAACCGATTGGTCCCAAGGTTAGTGAGAAAACCTATACATAGGAGAGCTACGTCCAGAATTAATTAGAACGTCGTTTTTCTACTCCAGCCCTCTAGAAATTAGTTTTAGGGTTTTCTATCGACCTTTCCTCTCTCTAGTAGGATTCCCAGAAGTCTTATTCCTCTTGCGAGCATTCACCAGAGTTATAGGAGTGAATAAAACCTAGTGGAGGCTACTAAAAGCTAGGAAGAAGAAGGATCAATGGAGGGTTTGTCGATTCTGAATTGGGTTCAAGACCTATAGGTATTCTTCTTCTCTACATGCTCCTAGATTCACATGAGTAGTAGTTCATGTTCATCAAAGTTTTTGAAACTTATTTTCCACTGCAAATTCTGTTTTTCATAACATAATTCCTTTAATTGGTATCAGAGCCTCTCTCAAACAAATCTAGTAATATGTTTTGGAAGTCTAGATGTGATTGCATGTATAGTTTTAGTTGTTTTATAAAACTGTTATTGCAGAAATGTGTTTTTATGATCGTTTTGATTATAAAACAGGTCTATAAGATTCTGGATCAAAAGGGTACCAATCGATTGGCTCTATTGCCAATCAATTGGGGTCCAGGCAATCGATTGGTATTTTATCTAATTGATTGCCATAGATCTGGATATGGCAATCGATTACTGTTTAATGCAATCGATTGGCATTGATCTGGGGATGCAATCGATTGGTGTAAAGTTCCAATCGATTGCCACTGTTTTAATCCATAATATGTTCTCTGAATATTTATAAGTCTGATAATGTTTTATAAACAGATTCTAAATTTTTAAAATTCTCCCTTACTACTTTTTATCCAATTAATTGGAGTTTAGATCCAATTGATTGGAATTGACAGAGAACATGTTTTGCTATTCTATGAGACTAAAATTTTGAGACTAAAATGTTCATGAATCCGGTTTATGATATATACATGTCATCTAGGACTTCCAGTTGATATATTGTTGTATATATATGCATGGTTGTTTGTACAACTAACTTTTTGTAGCTAGAATTAGTCCTCTACCTCCCATGGCACCAACATCATTTTTTAAAAAAAATTTGTATTTGATATTTGTGATTGGTGTTTTATTTATGGTTTGATTTTAAGGCATGTATAAAGGGCGCTGCGACTTCATTCCTACGAAAAGGAGAGTCACACCGATTTTCCTAGCCTTTTTATTTATTATTTTCCCTTTCCTAGATCAATTATAAACCTGGAAAGATGTATATGAAAAATGTAGTCTCTAGGATAGTCCATGCAGGCGGAGCCGGAGGCAATCAAACCAAGAGATGGATCTATGAAGATAGAGCCATGGGAGATAGAGACATTTTATGTGTCTTTACTTCATTTTAGTTTTTTATTTTATATGTTTGTTGTGATTGGAATTTCATTATATTGTCACTGCATGCATACAAAACAAGTTTTCTAAAATAATATTCAAAGCCGTCTTCGACACATTAGTAAACAATGGATGTTTATTGGTAATGTGAAAAGAAAATTTTTTCAAAAAGAAAAATCCTTAATTATCAAATCTAGTGGGAGAGGGTCTTATTTATAACACCCACGATCTTCCATTAATAGTTCACTGTAAGATGAGTGAATAATTCTGTATTACCTAGCCATGGGTGATCATTCCATATAAAGGATAAAATACTCATTGGTTACTAGATATGAACTTTGTACGGATAGGATCAATCAGACGCGCTAGAGGGTGACCACCACATGGAGGCACTACTTGAGACGGTTGTAATTAGATCCTAGTTTATGGTACACACTAGCTAAACTATGAATAAGGGATCCCACATGGGGCGTTATTCAAAAACTTAAAGATCAAAATGGTTCAGAAGTCATGACCTATTTTGCAAGAGTTGCATAGCGGACAAGTCATGATTAATCAAGAGATCGAAAATTGACCACCACACGGAGGCTTTATTATTTCATCTTGATATTTCAGCGACTTTGTCATTACATAAGAGTTTTAAGGATTCTTTTATTTCATGCTGTCTAATTTTTATCTCCATATTTATTATGTTATTTTGTTTTTTCAGTATTCATTCTCATGTCTTCTGCATTCAGTCCACTTGCTACGATACTCACTCAAAACAAGTTAACTAGAAACAACTTTGTTGAATGGAAACAAAATTTAGACATTGTTCTTACTGTGGAGGATCACGTATATGTCCTCACGACCCCTTGTCCTGCTGAACCCGCGATAAATGCTTCGGGCAAATGCCAGACATAAGTTCGATATGTGGAAGAAGTCAAATGGAATGGCTCGTTGCTACATATTGGCCTTTATGGCTGGTGTGTTGCAACACCAGCTCCAATCGAACAATTCCACAAGTGCCATCATGACTTCCCTAAAAGAAATTTTTGGGAAGTATGGCAGACCTGCTAGGCAGATCGCTATGCAAAAGATTATGAGTGCAAAAATATTGGAAGGAACTCTAGTCAGAGAGCATGTTTTAAAGATGATCGATTATTTAAATGAACTAGAGACTCGGGTGCCAACATTGACACACATACCCAAGTTGACATGATCCTTAATTTGCTGCCACCATCGTTCGCTCAATTTAAACTTAACTACAGTATGAATCAAATTAATTTCTTTGTGAGCGAACTAATGAGCTCTCTTTAGGCAGCGGAGGGGGTGATCAAACCTGGGGGCAACGTTTGAACGTTGAGAAAGACACTTTTTCTCGATCTACCCCAAAAGGCAAGAAAGGAAAAAAGAAAGCCGGCTTTGGTGGTCCAAGTGTTGGACCAGTTCCAAAGATTGCAAAATCCAAGGGAAAGGGCAAAGGCAAAGGCAAAGGCAAAGGCAAAGGTAAAGGGAAGGCAACTGGTCAAGGCAAAGGAAAATGTTTCCAATGTGGTGAGAAGGGCCACTGGAAGAGGAATTGTCCGGAATTCTTAGCTACATGAGTTTAAGGTAGAATCACATGCGATTGAAGTGAGTTTTATAACGGATACTTTGAACACTTGGTGCATTGATTCTGGTGGGACTAACCATATCTATAATTCGTTGCAGGAGTTCAGATCAACCAGGAGTTGTAGTAATAGGGAGATTATGCTAACTCTAGGATCTAGTGCAACCATTTCTACGGTTGCTATAGGAGTTGTAGTTTTAGAATTTTTGGATAATAAAGTTTTGAATTTATCAGATGTACTTTATATCTGTTTAATGAGACGTAATATAATTTCAGTTTAAGATTTATCGAATAAAGGTTATTCTTTTCATTTTGGAACTGAGGTTGTGATCAAAAGAAATGGCTCTTTTGTCTATTCTGGTATTAAGTCAAATGGTTTGTATGTGATTACTCCAAACATTTCTAAGGACTCTAACATAGAGCTTAATAACTCAGTGGTAACTATACCACTAAAAGAAAAGAATCTTCCACTAATCTAACAAGGCTTTGGCATATGAGGCTAGATCATATCTATCTAAACAGGTTGGCAAACTAGTCAAAGAAGGGGTCTTACGCGATTTGGATCTTGAACCAATGGAAGTCTGTGAATCATGTTTAGAGGTAAAAATGACCAAAACACCCTTTCCTGCAAAGGGCAACATGACCAATGTATTGTTTGAATTAGTTCATACTGATGTGTGTGGACTAATAAATATTAGAGCAAGGGGTGGTTATGAGTATTTCATTACATTTATTGATTACCACTCTAGGTATGGATATGTGTATCTAATGCAACATAGGTCTGAAGCCTTTGAAAAGTTCAAAGAGTTTAAGGCTAAAGTGGAGAAATAATTGGGCACACATATCAAGGCCATTCGATCTGATCGAGGTGGCGAGTACCTCTCTAATGAATTTATTAATCACCTCGTACAAAATGGGATTCTGTCACAATTGACTACACCAAGTACGCCTCAGCAAAACGGTGTAGCGGAGAGAAGGAACCGAACTCTTTTAGACATGACTAGGTCAATGATGAGTTATTAAGAGTTGTTATTATTCCTTTGGGGTTATGCTTTGGAAACTGCTACATATATACTAAATCTTGTTCCAATCAAATTTGTTCCTAAAACAACACAGGAGATGTGGATTGCGCATAAGCCTACTATGCAACATCTCCAGATATGGGGGGTGTCCAACACATGTGCTAAAAGAAACGATGAACAAGTTGGAGCCTATATCGGAAGTATGTTACTTTATAGGGTATCCAAAGGGTACTTATGGATAGGGGTGGCAATCGGGTCGTGTCGGGTCATAATCGTGTCGGGTCATTATCGTGTCGGGTCATTGTCGTGTCGGGTTATAATCGTGTCATTCTTAACGTGTCATAATCGTGTCGGGTTATAATCGTGCCGGGTCATATACGGGTCACCCATTTAACCCGTCTAACCCGTGTAGGGTGTCATCGGTTCGGTTCAGTTCAGTTCGGATCGGATCAGATCGAATCGATTTTTTTTTTTCATGCTTTGAAAACCAACCGAAGTGGTCGGTTCGATCTATTTTGCCAATTTTGGCGATCAGATCAATTTTTTAGTTGTAAGTAATTTAAGAAACCCAATCGGTTAGCTTGGTTCGGCTATTCGAAATAAGCTTACAGCCCTACTAAGAACACAAACAAGTCTTCCATCAAATGTATCAATTATTAACACGTACATCTTAAATACCAAAATACTACAAATATAGCAATATCTAACTATTATAAACTTAACACCCAAGCACATCCACACAAACTGAATAAGAAGAAATATCATTTTTACTAGCAGTATAAAAAAATTTCTTCACTTGCCATCCATCAAGAATCAAGATTAACAGTTGTATTTATCTAATTGACTAATTTGTCTCCCTCCCAATCCACCAATCCTAGCGAACTTCCTCCCTTTTTTTTTCTTTCTTTTTTATTTTTTAATTATTTTTTATTTTTATTTTTTATGCAATGGTTGATGCATGAATGCTTCCAGGCTCCAGTTTCCTTCGTCCCTTATTAGTTATTAATTATTATTTTTTGTTACATTAGTTATTAATTATTATATATAAATTTACTTGTTTGGTAAGTTGGTAACGACTCTCGTTTTTTTTTTGAGCAAAAAAAAAAAATAATTTTAGTTTATATATATCTACTAGGTGGGGGCACGTGCAAGGCACGTGCAGTGTTGAATGCCCCGTTGCTCGTTGCAAGGGTCATTTTCTACAGCACACAATCCAAACTGACCAATATAATTTTGAATTTCAAAATTTCATGTCACCGACACCACACAATATTTCCAATTCGTAAAATACAGTAAATAATTAAAAATTAAAGTAGCATTTTTACTATACAGAATATGCCAAAAAGAAAAACACCACCCACCAATTGTATTCTGACTTCCTTGTAGACAAGAAGAAGCTACCCCACAAAAGAGGAAATTCCCAAAAAACAATACCAGATACATACATGTTGCAAGTAAACAGAATTAAAATTGATTCAATTGAATAAAAAAAATGGAGGACAAGACTAAAACGGAAGTGATGAGAGAGAAAGAGAGACTGGCTGATCTGATGAGTAGTATCAGGGATTTGGACGGCTAACTGATCATCGAAGTGGACTTTCCGGGGCCTGAATTCAAGTCATCGTTGATTGGTCGTCCATAGTCAACTTGACCAGCTCTTCTTCTCCTTCCAAGAGCGATATGGTCTCCTCTGCCAATATTCGTGTTACAGCCAGCATAATCTCTCCCTCTTCCTAAAACAATAAATCACAAATGCATAGGGGAAGGGGGAAAAAGATAAATCATTACTCCAATCTACGAACAAAAATAACATATTTACAAGATAATGTCCTACCTAAATGGAATTTGGACAACATCCAATGGCACTGCGAGAAATATCCACCCGCAGCCCAACATTAGAGGTCTGGCTTTGGAACCTGAGGTCTCTAATTAGTTTCCCAGCCACGCCAAAAAAGTGAATAGGTTTTCAAAAAATCCTGGTGAGATTGAAAGCTAGAGAATTAAAGTTTGCGTAAAACAGAGTAACAATTTGAAACCAAACAATGCATTTTGTGCGTAAGATGATGGTAAATATTGTATTGGTAGGGTAAGAAATAGAAACAGATCATGTTGATTTTTCCTGTAATATTGTATAGGCAGAGAGGTGAAATGCAAAAATGTTTGGTTATACTTCAAATACATGTGCTTTGTATGAGAAATGAGAGGAGAAACAATCAACCAATTTGAAGGGACAATAGATTAGCAGCACCTACAACATTCAGTGAAGTCAAACCCTTGAAACTTGGTTGGAGAACACATCAACTTTCAAATCAAAAAATATTTGTCAACAAAAGAAATCATGTCACCAAACCATTGACCTATTAGCAAATGTCAACCATACTATCTATATAACAAAGGAGTAAAGCATATTATGATGAGAGTCAATATGCAATGAACAATATCAAACGCCAGAATTTTAGTTTGGACAACATATGGTTTGCTTTCCTAATAGAAATCCTGGTTCTCTTCTTAAGAATAAATATGTCAAAACACAAAATGCAAATATAGAATGATTGCTCCTTGCAATGAAGCAAATCGTATGAGATCACAAATTTTATTCAAAATACCTAATAAGATTAGAACTATTTTTGTATTCAACAAACACGTCTGATTGCAGGTGTTCAACAAATACGCGCACTGCACCTTTGCAAAGTAATTGTAGTTTTGCCTCCTTATCTCTTGCAATCACAATCACAATCACAATTAGCTATTTTAAACTACAAAATGCTGAGACATACACAAGTTTATACAACCTGATAAAATGTAATAGAATGTTCCCTAAACATGCTCATTACTCAAACACGTTGTTACCTTAAAGAGAACATATAAAAAACATATGAACATATTATTAGTAGTTAAAAAGTATAATAATAACATCCAAACACACCTTGCCACGAGCTCTAAGTTATTGATCAACACTAAAATAAATTCAGGTACTGAATGATTTCTTATTGCAAGAAACTAACCTTTCAACCTTCCTAGTAGAGGTAGTATCTAACTCACATAGTGGGATACCCTTTTGAGACTTAATCGACAATTCAAAGCTAAGTTCTCCTACTGCAATAATCTGGAATTGTCCCATTTTTTTTAATATAAAAGTAATATATTAGCAAAATACAACTAAATCAGTCTTGAAACAAAAAAAAAAAAAAAGAAAAGAAAAAAGAAGCTACACATTCACATATCACCGCTTTCCAACTTCAAACATTAACATGGCCTGGTCAATTCTACAACAATATGGATTTGGTAACAATAATCCAATAAAATAGCCAATCTAATAATTTAAGTACTCCAGGCACTGAATTTCCTTTTAGCTGGTTCCTTATCCTTTCTATCCTTACGTAACTGAATTTAATTATCACAATGACCCAAAAGCAAGTACCACAACAGACGGTTGTGCCAAAATTCAAATATGATAGTTTTGTTATTACCAAGTATTTAATTTCACAACTGTTTATATGCAGATGATTGACGAGGTAATTAGCTATTACAATGAGGGTCTGCTTCATGTTTCTAGAAAGGACCAATAGATATATTTCCTAATAAGAGATTTCTCAAAATAGAATGTAAACAATCCTACATGTAAATTTTGACAAGCAAGAAAAATAATAATTTTCACGATATCTTAATCCTGTAAGTTAATTATACGATATACATGTGAGATATCCTTAGAAAGTGTCTGATAGCAGCTTTTGTTTTTCTTTCGGATAGGATCGGTGGGATGTCGTAGCTTCAATCATTGCACAAATAGGAAAAACCCATTTTTATCGGGATAAAGCACAGTTGAGAACATGAGGATACCTTATTAATTGGATGCTCATCTCGAAGTTTGGTATGGAAGTCCTTTGTCTATGGTACTTGGGCAAACTTTGGATCGCATGGAAGAGGCTTCATTTGAAGAACTGAAAAAGAAAGTGAAGGAAAAAATGTATAGCTCAACAGCAAATTACAATAAAATTACTAACAATAATCCAAATTGGATAGAGAGAAAATTTGATTTGAGATTGAACAATTAGCCCTCAAATAATGAGCAAATGCCAGAATTTTCCCCTTTTGGTCACTATGGTGTTTTTAATACAAACAAGCATATACTGATTCTACAATCTGGTAACATTCCATAAGCATCATTGAAGAAATTTGAGAAATTACTAACTTGAAATTCCATATGATGATTACAAGTAACAGATTTATCTCGATTTTAATGTTCATGTATCATTATATATACAAATTGAAGAATGCGAAGAAGAGAGCAAGACAAATCCATAATTCCGTATTAGTCACTAAAGAAGGTCCCTCAGACTATCAAAAAATTCAAAGCAAGAGCTCAATTTTGGTTTTGGAGTCTCGTCGTCATCATCATCATTCTTTCAAAAGTTTCAGAAGCTGGTGGCATTCCATTGTTGAAACAGATGATGGACTTTGAATTGGAATCACTCTTGAGGGTGTTTTTAGAACTGACGGTTTCAGAATTTTGGTGAAAGAATTGTTGGGGTAGAGTTGGTAAGGAGGCAGATTCATGTGTAACTCGAATGAAACTTATTCAAAAGGAAAATCAAAACTACTTCAACAAATGGACTCAACATTTCACTTACAAAAACAGAAAGTATTCGGGGATATTGGAAATAGCCTTTCAGGTACAAGAATGAAGGAGCACTGCGGCACTTCCACGATATGGGAAATGAATGTCTTTGCCCCCCCCCCCCCCCCCCCTTTTTTTTTTTTAAATTTTGGTACAATACTTCAACAATATCAATATTACAAAAAGGGAGACTTAATTAAGAGAAGTGTCAAATTCGGGTTAGCGTAGTGTTTGAAAGACTTGAAAATGAGGAGTGTCAAATTGGGTGCCAAATTCAACATATACATTATACAATATCTTCTTTTTTCTTTTTTAAAGAATACAATATACCGTAATATTTCTTCAATCAACGAATATAGCCTTAAAAAAATAGGAGGTTAAGAGAACGCTATAGAAATTATCCCAAGCCCAAGTAGTAAAAGGGGCTCCTGAGATATTAGTGTAGTAAAAGGGGGCACAAAGGTGACAAGTAGGTCAATTACTCAACTTGATTAAAGCCAGATGGTCCACCATAAGAGAATTTTTAATTAAATCTTTCAAAAAGAACGAATATGTACCACAGACATTTCCTTAATAGTTGTGTTACACACAAAAATATATCCCCAATAACTACGAATAAGTTAATTAAAAGCCTATCAAAAACAAGTAAATTATCCTTAAAATTCGTAAAGACAATGAAGATTGTGACAGAACTCTACATCAAAGAGACCAAATTCAAACTCTCTTCCACTAAATTAATATTTTGGAGATACTCTGGCACCATTACATAAAGCAAGATCAACTTCTTAGCAAGACAGCAACCAAAAAATGATGCTTTAGCCTCAAAAAATGACAATCTCCATTGTCTTTATTCGTATAGTCTCCTACCTTATTAAAAAGTAATGTGTTTATTCACAAGTCATTCAAAATCGTTATTCAAATAAAGCAAATAAATAATTATCATTGCAAACATATTTTGAACCAGCAACTGATGGTAAAATGGAAGATGGACCATTGGCTGTGAACGTGATGATATTCAAACTTGATTCCCCTAATTTTCATCATCCAAAAGTACCAAGTAGGATCATCTCTCCCAACTTGGTATAAAGCTAGGGAGAACAATGGAAAAGACATTAAGTAAATTTTCAAAAGCAAGAAAAACAAAAATTTTCATGATGCTTTATGGTGTAAATTATATGAAACCCATGTGGCATATCCTTAGAAAGTGTCTGATAGCAACTTTTGTTTTCTCCACAAATAGGAGAAACCCATGTCTATTGGGAAAAAGCACAGTTGAGAATGTGAGGATACCTTCTTGGATGTTCATTTGAAAGTTTGGCATGGAACTCTTTTGTCGGTGGGTAAACTTGATGGATCGCTTGGAAGAGGCTTCATTTCAAGAGCCAAAAAAGCAACTGAATGAAAAGTGCATAGCTCAATAACAAAATTGCAATAAAATTACTAACAATAATCCAAATTGGATAGAGAGAAAAACTTATTTGAGTCCCACTTGGGAACTCAACTTTTTAAGGGGACAAAAAGAATCTAGACCTACTTTCCAAAATTGCCCATAATCATTCCAACAATTTTTTTACTGTCTTAGTATAGATTTCAAGGAGGGGTAGTTTTGAAAAGCAAGTAAAAAAATTTATGCCAATTTAGGAAAGTGGACAATAATTTTATGCCATCCCAAAAATGGAATAGTGGACTCAAAAAATGGGACGGAAAGAGTAATAAAAGAACTGTGTCCTTTAGGTTTCAAAAGGAAAACAAATAAAAAATAAGTCATTAGAGTTTGAGGACCCAACGTGATGTATGATAAAGAGCTAGTGAGAGTATAATACATGACAGCTCTTAAGAATTCACGTCTAATTGTAGGCAGTTGCACCCGCACAAGGTGTGTACTAATTAAATTAGAAAGTAGACTCTTCAAAAAGGCACCCGCACTGGGTGTGTACTAATTAAAGGCAAACGCACCTGTGCTTCCTACAATTTGTAGGCTTTTAATTCGTACTTTGAAAGTACGAATTTTAAGCCTAAAAGTTGTAAGATATATATATATATATATGTACGTAGAGAAGCACCAGAACGACAAGGACTGTGGACGTCAAAGTAAAATACATTTCTCAATATACCTCCAAATGAATTGCTTGTGCTACCCATGAAGCACTATTTTATGACATGCCTCGTAGACATGAATAGTTGAACGAGGAAGAATTCTCTTTTAGCCTTCAATAGTTGATCTGGTTGTTTCTTTCACAACAAAGAAAAGAAAAGAGAAAGCTAATACCTGATAGAAGGGCCACCACCAAGCACCATAGCTATTCTATTTATTTTGTTGGAAGTATCTCAAAGTATATTGTAGTAAAATTAATTTTAGAACCCGACATGAAATGCATTTGTGAATGTATTTGAATGCCACTAATGCTACTATCACAGAATTTTATTAAAAAAAGAAAAGAAAAGAAAAAGAAAAAGAAATCAGAGCAATCTTTCTGTGCTACTTTAGTTCATCACACAAAAGAAAGCTTTAGATTATTTTCTTAAAAATAGATTAGACAGAATCCAAACCCTTATGGTGTACCAAAATATATATTTTCGTACAACTAAATGGCTGATTTGAGTTGAACTTAAAAACAAAAATGAAAAACACAACTTCAGGCTCAAATGCATTTGTTCTACGTAAAGTAATTGGACAATGAAAGACAATCTCAATTGTTCAACAAGAAGAGGCAAGTCAAACGAACAACCTGTATAAATTACTTATAGAGACTGAGGTTCACAATTCTTACCCAGAAAAGAATTTTTGTTCTCAATATGAAGAAATTACACCTGATGCTGCTGCTCCTTACATAACTACTTATATATATATAGTGTGTGTGTATGTGTGTGTGTGTGTGTGTTACAAAGCCTCAGTCGAATGGCAACCTTCAGCATATGAACAACAAAAAAATTCAAAAATTGGGCAAATAAACATTAACCAGAACTGTTAATAAATGTACAAAAGATTAAAAAAACATGAATAATAGGAACCCAATATCCATGTTAGCAAGATATATTCTTCATTATTAAACAACAAAAAAATGAGATAATAATTCAGAGAAAGACAAGACTTACGTTCTGGCGCGAGCAGAAACAATATGACATTTGATCTGAGATCCCACGTAGACATCACCCTGAGACCGGTTCATTTCCACAATTAATTCTTATTTGGAGAGTGCTAAAACTCTGATAAAATTCACAACCGCCAAAACCACGAGCTCACTGTACCAGAAAACAAAGCTTAAATAGAAAGACTTATAAGCCAATAGAGCTTCATTCGACATACCCAAAGCACAAATATACCATACAAAATTTCAGAAGCTAGCTGCCACTATAATTTTTTTTTTCTCACTTTCTTCTTCTTCAAAAAAAAAAAAAAAAACAGATCACAGAACTAAGACAAAATCCAAAGAGAGAGAAAACTAATCACAAATCATACAAAATGAAATAGAATTCAAGGCTACACATACAACAAAAGAAAATAAGTTCAATTATTTTTAATCACTTCTACTAATGTAACCAAACAACTCATACATAGAGGGAAAGAGAAAAAAAATTGCCATATGTGCGTGTTTATATATTTTTCAGCCAAGGGGAAAAAAGTGTGTTTATACACATATGTGGGTATAGGTGCATGTTTAAAAGGAAAGCAAAAAATCAATAACCAAGAAGAGTATCCATAGTCTTTCATGCAAATATAGCTTGAAAAAATAAACCATACATGCTTCTTAGAACTCGGAACTTCAAACTCTGAATTCCTCATAATAATATTGAAGGGGAAGAGTACGTGGTACCCCTTATCCAAACCCTGTGGGAGACAAACAAGGCTTAAACTCTAATCGACACAACAATACTCCCACGACTCCATATTTCACCCCGAAATATATATAAACGGACCCAAAAATTCCTGCGTCCGCCACTTCATGTAAACAGTGGACTGTAAAAGTCACAGGGTTGGTTGTGGGCTGGGTGTGTGTTTGTGGGAGAGAGAGAGAGATAGAGAGAGAGAGAGAGAGTTGCTATTGGGCTAAATGAGCAAAGCCATGTAAGCCTGGATGAGGGTGGGCCACTCTTAGCATATCCTTATTGGCTGCACATATTGATATAGCAATAGAGACACACTAACACTATATATACAAGTGCCACCCACATCTCTTCATGAAGTACTACAACTTTCACTCTACTATCTCTTGAATCAATCAAAACCCATTCAAAAACAACTCCAAAGATCATCATTATCACATCCAATTCAAAACCAGAGTCATGGGTATTCGATTTCCATCCATGAATATTGTCAATCCCAAGCAAATCCACAAATTGCAATCACTTCTTACAAAAAATCAATCAGGTGTTCCAAAAGGACATATTGCAGTTTATGTAGGAGAAGAAGTTCAGAAGAAGAGATTTGTGGTTCCAATATCATACTTGAATCATCCTTCATTCCAACTCTTGTTGAATAGGGCAGAGGAAGAGTTTGGATTTGTTCATCCAATGGGTGGCTTAACAATTCCATGCAGAGAAGACACTTTCATCAATCTAACTTCTCAGTTAAATTCTTCATGAACTAATAGCTTAAAAAATAACCTCTAAGGTTTTTTTATTTTTTTAATTTGTTAGCCATGTAGAACTTTTCTAACTGTAACTGAGGTGGGAAGAGAGTAGATAATCCTTTCCCACCATAGCATTATGTACTAATGAAATGAAATCCCTTTTTCACTACTAAAATTGGTCTCATTATTATCATTTGAACTTGAATATGTTTATACATGTATAAAAATAAATGTGTGTGTAATTTGAATAATAAATTAACATCCAGATTTTATGACCATGCTTGTCCAAGGTGAGGTTTTGTGTATTGATTGTGTCTCGGTAACAATTTTGAGAATAGAGCAAACAGTGGCACAATGAATAAAGTTAGAGGAAATGCTATTATGAGCAGCTTCTCATATCCACAAGCATTCAACAATCATTGGATGGAGATTTAGTCTCCAGATAGCAAGTAAAAAAATTATTAAATGGTTATTTATTGACAATCTCAATAAAATTTGGACAATCAAACGGTTTAGAGTGGTTGTGCATATGAGAAGCTTCTCATAATAGCATTGTCCGTTAGTTAAAGACCGTGCTCAATATATTTTAGATATGTAAACCTAAGCTCTTATATTCTTTACGTGCCCCACTAAGTCATGATCTTCATTAAACTTTATAATCAGGTCCCTAAATTATGAAATTCGTTATAGATCTCTTGATTTATACTCTCCTTTTTTTTCTTTTTTTTTTTAAAAGCAGATCCCAAAAGGAATCATTATATGCATATATACAGAAATAAGAAAATACATGAAAATTAACATACGTAAACTTCTTTACCCGCATTACAAACTTTCTTAATTCCAAATAAAACTGTCTATAAATGGAAAGAAATAGCACAGAAATATTATACAGGACTCCTTATGACATGACAATCTAGTATATTGAGGGCAATCACTTTAAGCCAACAAAATATAAATTGTAGTCTTAACATGTGGAGTGACAGCAGTGAAGTGGTGAACAAGCAGACCATTGCCGGTCCAATATTCATTTGTGTAAGAAAAATATGTATTAGGTATATATTGTTTTTTGTGAACTCTATACAAATTGATCATCAAAGTGATGATAAATCGCTCTTATAGTCCTCTTGATCTTGGTATTGGCCAACTATTACCACTGTAAAACTTAAAATAAAAAAAAATAGTTATCAACATATAATTGCTCAAATTGTAATTAAAAAAAAAAAAAAGGGAAAAAAACTTTTGTCAAAATTAATTAGAGACTACACTTAATGAAGCCACTACAAAGATTAAACATGCATACTTCTTCCAAAAAAAAAAGTTTAAACACACAGATGCAGATATAATGCATGTATATTGCACATACACACAGAGGCAGATTTCTACGCAAAAATATAGATAGAGAGAGAGATCGGAGGTAAAGGTAATTTTATTTTGTTTACGTTGTGTTATTTATTAAAGAGCTAAGATCAATGAAACCAAATAATGGTTATACATAACTTTTCCGTAAGAAAAAATAGTGGAGATGGAATTGTACATACACAAATTAAAAATAAGATCCCTTAAAATCCTTACCCGCAAAAATCAGATCCGACCACAATAACCACAGCACAGAGCCAAAAAACCCTCGATCTAGGAGATTCCTCGCACTGGGCGGCCTCTAGTGACCGGTGGTTGGCGGCGCCGGTGACCGTGGTCAGTGGTGGCTGTTGGTGTGAGTGGGGAGAGAGAGAGAGAGAGAGAGAGAGAGAGAGCAAGAAAACCACATCCAAGAGATCACTCACGCTTCATGGACTGGTGGCCGGTGGTTAGCGGCGCCGACGATGGCGGTGAGTAGTGGCGGTGGGTGTGAGTGTGGGGAAAGACAGAAAGAGGGTGAAGAGAGGGAGAGAGTGGGAGGCTGGGAGCCCAGCTGCGCAAGTGGACAGAGAGAGTGAAGGTGAGAAGTTTTTAGGGCTATGAGTGGGCCAAAAATTGTGTAAGGTCTAACATACCCCCGAGCAATAAGGCATCAAGTGGAACAACAAAGGGCAAATCAGTACATTCACAATTCAAAAGTGTGAACAGTAAATCATGCTATGCCTCTTTTATATAGTTAATGGATATGTATTTGAAATATTTTTTTTCTCTTAAAAAAAAAAAAAAAATTTAAATTTTTTTTTTTAATTTTTTTTTTTATATTACTTTTATTTTAGACTTCCAGATTATGAAAAATTACTTTTAAAACTAAAAAAAAATGCCCCAACTGCACTTAAATACTTATTCGGGTCAAACGGGTTGACCTGCTTCAACCCGTTTATTAATCGTGTCAAACGGGTCGACTCGTTTATGACCCGTGCCCTTATACGGGTCACCCAAACCCGTTTATTTTAGTGTCGGGTCGTGTCGGGTTGCCGTGTCGTGTCGAAAATTGCCACCCCTACTTATGGATGGTATTTTTATGATCCAAGAGAACAAAAAGTGTTTGTTAGTACAAATGCAGTTTTCTTGGAGTGATTATATCATGAACCATAAACCTAAGGGAGTGATAGATCTGAAAGAGATAGAAGGAGAGCCCTTGGTCCCACCCATAGTGGAGAAAGATGAAAGACAGGAAAATAGTACATCTTCATCCATTTTCACACCGCTACCTCATCGTAGTAAGAGGATAGTCAGCCAACCTGACAGGTATATGTTCTTAGTAGAAGTTTATGAAGCTGTCTCCATAGAATCTAAATCTGATCCTGCCACATATGAATAAGTAATGACTGATGTTGATTCAGCTCATTGTGTTAAAGCTATGAAAGCTGAGATGGAGTCTATGAACTCCAATCAGGTCTGGAATCTTGTAGAAACTCCTGCCAATATTATACCCACTGGTAGCAAGTGGGTCTACAAGAGGAAAAGAGGATCTGATGGTAAGGTTGAGACCTTTAAGGCAAGGCTTGTGGTGAAAGGTTATACTCAGAGGGGGGCATTGACTATGAAGATCTGGCAGATGGACGTCAAGACTGCATTCTTGATTGGAAATCTTGAGGAGGGCATCTATATGCATCAACCATAAGAGTTCATAGCTAGCGAAAAAGGTAACTTGGTATACAAGTTGCAAAAGTCCATTTATGGACTTAAGCAGGCATCCAGGAGTTGGAACATTCAATTTGACCAATCGGTCAAGTCATTTGGTTTCATATAGAATCTGGATGAACCTTGTGTATACAAGAAGTGTGAAGGGAAGGTTGTGACTTTTCTTGTGCTTTATGTTGATGACATTCTACTAATTGGGAATGACATAACGGCATTGTCAACAGTCAAAGTTTGGCTAGCTAGTACTTTCGATATGAAAGATCTAGGAGAGGCGAGCTATATCCTTTGGGTAAAGCTCATTCGAGATCGTAAGCGAAAGATAATGGGATTACTCAAGCTGGTTATATCGATAAAGTGCTAACTAGGTTTTTCATAGATAATTCGAATAAAGGTTTGTTACCTTTCAGGCATGTTCTCCAAGGAGTAGTGTCCTAAGACACAGGAGGAGAGGAATCGCATGACAGGAATTCCTTATGCTTCGGCAGTGGGAAGTCTTATGCATGCGATGTTATGCACTAGACCAGATATATGATTTGCCATTGGTATGGTCAGCAGGTATCAGTCGAATCCTGGTCTAGAGCACTGGACAACCGTTAAGCACATTCTTAAGTACTTGAGAAGGACTAAAGATTACATGCTTATGTATGGCGGCGACATATTGATTCGTGGGATACACTAACTCAAACTTTATGTTAGATAAAGATTCGAGAAAGTCGACATCCGATCATCTCTTTACCTTGGGAGGTGGTGCTGTTAGTTGGAGGAACATTAAGCAGAAATGCATTGCATACTCAACTGCAGAAGCTGAGGATGTGGCTGCTTGTGAAGCCGAAAAGGAAGCTGTTTGGCTCAAGAAGTTCCTTAAGGGCTCGAGGTGGTACCAACATCATTGTCACCTATTACGCTTTACTGTGATAATAGTGGGGCAGTAGCTCAGTCCAAGGAGCTAAGAAACCACAGAAAGGGAAAACTTGTGGAAAGGAAGTATCATCTCATTCGAGAGATAGTCTAGCATGGAAATGTGACTGTCACTAAGATTGCCATCGCTAACAATCTTGCAGACCCGTTTACAAAGGCCTTGTCGTAGAAGGTTTTTGATCGTCATCTAGATAGTCTAGGTCTCAAATGTAGTTCTGATTGGTTATTAGTGCAAGTGGGAGTCTATTGAGATTATGCCCTCAAACCAGTTCTATATGTTTGAGACGTTGACATTTTATATATGGATATCAATTTACATTTCATTATGTATGTGTCATGAGATGATGTTTTAATCCTTAAGTATCATAGTAAGCAATTCGTGTATGTATGAGATATATACGCATGAGATACAAATTACTATTATTTGATACTCAGAACTTGTCATAGTGGATAATGAGACTGGATATCTCATTAGGTGTACGCTATAGCATGATTAATGACCATTGGATGGCATGATGAATCTCAATCACTAGAGTATGATTCTTAGTTAATATGCTAGTACTTATAGTGCATTGACGGACCATGAGCTTTCCTATCGACACTTAAAACTGTCATCAGTCGATAGGAACTCACAACTTGTACAAGGTACGTGTTCTTAATCTTTAGACGATTACAGAAACAGACTGTGGCTATGACTGCTTTGACTTATCAATCAGTGAGGTCTTAAATTCAGAGGGTATAAGAGGATTTAAGAAAAAGAGGAGCCAATCGATTGGCATGATAAGTAATTGATTGCTTTGGCAATCGATTGGTATTATTAGCAATCGATTGGTATTCTTGGCAATCGATTGGGCGTAAGGTCGGTTAGAAAACCTATAAATAGGAGAAACTTTGAAGTTTCAATTGAAAGTTTAGAAGAAACTTTAAAGAATTGGAAGATGCCCACTATGCCGATAGATAATCTCTATCACAGAAAAGCTTTTAATTTAAACAAGTCTTATAAAATAAAGACTGTTGAAAGCTCTCATCAAATCTTAAAAGAAAGAGAAAGTTTTATGTTACTTGCTCCTCAATCCATTTCAGAATATTTATCACAAGGTTTTAAATTCTTACATATTGGAATGGTACAAGTAAGTATAAAACCTATGATTCTTTTAGGATTAGATACTTCGTTATTAGCATGCTTAAGAGATGCTAGACATTTAAACTTTATGAATTCATTAATAGGAATGATTGAATCAAGTTTATGTCATGGACCAGTTTATTTTAACTGTTTCCCAAACTTCAGTGTTAGCTTAACTGATGCTAACATTCTTGATGTCTTAACCTTAAATATCCAGACTCAAAGATATAATATGAAAATTGGAAGTGAGAATATCTTGGTTGGATATAGAATATATTATAAGGTTATGACAACTATGTGTCCAGAGTTTAAAACTCTGATAACTAGGAATAATCCATAACAGACCACTGCTTTAATACAAGCTAATTTAGATAAATCAGCTATATCTGCTCCTAGAATGATTAAATGGTATGAGATTACACCTCCAACAGAATGGACTTTAGAAAATTCTCATCCCCAAAATACTCTAAGGAATTTTGAGCCACAAGAAATAATACAGGATGAAGATGGTAATGTTATTCTAAAGTGTCCTTCTAGAAATTCTGTTGATTCTAGATGTTCTATGACTAGTACTTCTTCCTCACGATTAATCAGAAGAACAAATAGTCTTAGAAGAAGGCCGGGGAAAGAACCCATGGTCTATAGTGAAACTGAGTTTAAAGAACCCAGTATTCAAGGAATTCAAAAAAATGATTCCCAGATTCCTAGAGTTGTTTATCATAACAACAATAATAATGAAAGTACATTATCAGGAGAATATTCTGTTAATACTATTTCAGATTTTGAAATAGACAGAGATCTTTTAAATAAAGATTATTTGAAACCAGAAAATAAAAAGTACAGATTACTTTTAAAAGAATTTTCTGAAGAAGAACAGAATAGTTTTAAAGAACAATTATTAGCCTATTTAAAGATAATAGGGAAACATATTTCTTACTTTGATTGGTTAAAGTGGCACCTTTCAAAAAACATCAATGTTACTAGTACCACTGGTAATGCTATACTTCACCAACGGGGTTTATTCCCAGATGGGATTCATGAAGGCATTCATCCTCCTAATGCTAAGTTTTGGGTTAGGATGAGGGACACTAATGAAAAAGCTAAGGCTGGCCCTGTTAAAGTTGGTATGGAACCCACTTCTCCCAGAGCCTCTCATCCTGTTTTAAAAGAAGATATGTGTAACACCCTGTATTTTTAATTTTCATTAATAAATAAATACTGCATTTCATTTCCATGAGTATTTGATTTAATTTCTCTTTGTAATAATTATCTGGGGTCAAACTGTAATTTCCATAAATACAGAAACATGTTTTCTATGGTTTCAAAATCGATATCTATATTTTTGTATAAACCGGGAATTTATTTCCTACGCTAATATGATTTCTGTATTTTTTATATCAACCATAAAATACCAGTTTTGTTTTAAAACTGCGCCTTTACTGCGTTTTGGTGTGGGAGCACGTGAGCTCAACCACACCGGGCGAAATCTATTGATTTCTTGGAGCCCAAAACTGTAAGTTTATATATATGTATAACAGTGTCTCTCATTCTCTCCCACACAACTCTCTGCATCTCTCAATCTCCCTCAATTCTCTCAATCTTTCTCTTACTCTCTCAAGAGATAACATACACACAGATTATATATTATATACATACACATAGTTATATCTATTGATATATATCAAACCAAGAGCGGGAGTAATTTCGAAACGATGGAATTCTCGGCGGATATTACGGCGGAATTCTCGATCTCAATTTCTTTGTACAAGCACCTCAGTGAGTATTATAAACTCACTCACAATGTTTATATATGTATTAATTCAGTGTATATGTGTGTGTATATGTGTATATATGTGATACACCATGGAAGCTTAAAATTGGAGTTTTGTCAAACTCAACCAAATTCAATTCCGTGAATTGATTATGGAAGATCTTTGTCCCAATAAGCTACGTTTCAAATCCTACGCAGTAATTCATCCGTATCGCGACGAACGGTTGATTTAAAGTTTTGACACTCTAACTTTAATCGTGAAAATCAAGCGATATAATCCGTATTAGTTAAAATTGATTGCGTATTCTTAATCTACGCGGAAAACTGAAGAGATCCATATATTGCACGATATGTTTGAAACAGAATCTGAAAATGGGTAAATTTTAGTTTAAAACCAGAAACAGGGGAAAAACGAAGAAGATGACATTCTGCAAGAACTCGCGCGCGCGACCCGCTCGCGCGAGGCTCGCTCGCGCGGACCATTCCCCCCTTCGCGCGCGCGATCCGCTCGCGCGAACTGTTTTGCCCCTTCGCGCGCGCGATCCGCTCGCGCGATCTGTTCTGCCTCTTCGTGCGCGCGACCCGCTCGCGCGACCTGGCAGTTTGAGCAGTTTTTGTATTTTCTTATAAGGGACTGTTTGGAAAAGATTTCGAAAGTTTTTAAAGAACTGTTTGGCAAATATTGTTTTTAAAGGTCTATGTTTTAAGAATTGTACGAAAAAGAACAACTAAGATCGAAATTTATGCTCGTACGATTATCCGGCTTTGTGATTAATTAATGGCGTTATTTATGAAACATTGACATACATATTAGGGTCGAGGTTGTGTCAACATACATGTGTGTGAGGAAGCGTGAAAAGAGTAAAGCGTGGCGGTCTGGTGCGCGACCTCAATATCGATCGGATAGTATTCCTGGTATTGGAGGCGACAGTGTTGTATACGACTTAGATATCGATCGGATAGTATTCCTGGTATCTAAGGCGCGCGTTTCGGATATTGATCGGATAGTATTCCTGATATCCGAAGTGATGGTGATAGTGTTGTGTACGACTTAGATATCGATTGGATATTATTCCTGGTATCTGAAGCGATAGTTTGGTGTGCTGTTTTGGATATCGATCGGATAGTATTCCTGGTATCTGAGATAATGGTTTGGTTGTGTTGAGTTTTGTTGAGAGAAAAGAGTCAGAAAGATGAGATATTACATTGTTCATGCACGGTCGCATATTTATTGCTTTCTTTATTCCCCCATGGCTTATGTTGGAATTGGAACCTTGAATCTATTGCTTTTAAAGTTAAATTGCACCGTTGTTTATATGCTTATATATATCTTGCGAGCACTTGTTTATTTTGCTCACCAGCTTTCATAAGCTGACGGCGTTGATGCGTCCTGGACTGTATGTCCAGATTTTCAGGGTCAGGAGCAGCCAGGGTATTTTGACTATGCTACTTAGAGTCAGGAGACTTTCCAGGAGGCTGCTTTATATTTCCTATGTCTTTTAATTTGGGTTTGTAATAAACTAGCTTTAGACATTTGAATAAGGTGTTTTGTGCCTAAGTTTATGACTGCTGTAATAGTTAGTAAGTTTTAATTGTGGAAATTATGTTTTGTTAGTATCCTTTGCTCTAGAAATGTTGTTAAGTTATTTGTTGCAGGGACAATTGGTCATACTCACTTGTCACGACCTACGAGTCCATAAAGGAAATTAAATGCTTTCCTGAATTATGCTACGTCGGGGCGTGACAATATGATCCCTGTTACAGAACAATTAAATTATGCTAACATTCATCTTCAATTCTTAGGAAAGCAGACTAGTAGAATTGAAGAATATGTTAGTATCATAAAGCATCAATTATCAATTGATAAGATAGAGACTGATGTTGTGCCATCGGCTTTACCCAAGCCACCAAGTTTTGTTAAAACTAAAACATGGCAGAAGCCTTTGATTAGGAACACTGTTAATACAGAATTCCTAGATGTCTTAAAAGACAAATGGAAAAATATTGTTGAAGCTCCTATTAGTTCCTCAACTAGACCACCTGTTTCACCTAAAAAAGAACCATTAGGGTCAGGAACTAAGAATGAGGAAACGGGTAAATCTGTCAACACCATTTCTCAGGCTGATAATGAATCATCAGAAATTGAAGAAATAGATGTAGTTGCCTTGGAAGGACAATTCATTAATTCTACTGTTAAATCTACCCAGAATTATTATCCCAGGCCTACACCAATTGATCTTTAATTTGAAGAAAGAAATGTGATTAACCCAATGCAATATAATGGAAATTCCATTTATGAATGGAATATAGATGGGTTATCTGACCACCAGATCTTAAAGGTCCTTCAACATATGGCTATGGTAGCTAATGCCATAAGAGCTAGACTAATAGATGCAAATCCAGAAGTTACTGTTTTAAATCTTTTAGTATCTGGATTTACTGGACAACTTAATGGTTGGTGGAATCAGTTCTTAACAGACATACAAAGGGATGAAATTAGAGATGCAGTTAAAACTGATGAAGAAGGAAATCCTATTCTTGATAGGACTAGGAGTCCTATTCCTGATGTAATAATTGCATTAATTACTGCTATCACTTTCCATTTTCTGGGAGATGTTTCCCAAATAATGGAAAGAGGACGAGATTTATTAATCAATCTCAAATGTCCAACACTTTCACATTTTAAATGGTATAAAGATATTTTCTTATTCAGATTATATTTCAGAAATGATGCTAGTCAAGATTTCTGGAAAGAAAGATTTATTGCAGGTCTTCCTGGTCTTTTTGCAGAAAAGATTAGGATAAGATTAAGGCAGAAGAATAATAATCTCCTTCCTTATAATTTATATACTTATGGAGAACTAATCAGTGAAATAAATGCTGAAGGATTAGCTCTTTGTAATGTTATAAAACTGAAAAAAACAAATGAAAAAGGAAAGAAGTTCTAGTAATAAAGAACTGGGAGATTTCTGCAAACAGTTAGGTTATGACATGGGTTCAGCTGAAAGAAAAACTAGGAAGCCTTTTAAAAGAAAGACTTCAAAACCTAATGCAAAACCTGCTACTAGGAATACAAAACATCAAGGTAAACCTAGAGGAAAACCCAAAGGAAATTTTAAGAAAAAAGTTCCTGTTTGTTTTAAATGTGGAAAACCTGGTCATTATAAAAGCCAGTGTAAAGTTAAACAAAAGATCAATGCTTTAGACATTGATGATGATTTTAAAAATCAGTTAATCTCTATAATGCTCTTGAGTCAAGAAGAAGAAGAAGCATTAGAAGAACTTTATGGTTCTGAGGAAATTGAAGAAGAAGAATCAGAACAAGAAGTAGAAGAAGGATGTTCTAATCATTGCAGAGATAAAATTGACTTCTATGAATCCATTTTAAAAATGAATGGTATGAGCATTAATACCATTACAAGTCAAGAAAGTTTGATTTTAAAAATTATTGATAAAATACCTGATCTTGAAGAAAAGAAAAAGATAATTCAACAATACATGAAGTCCTTAGAAGATGGAGAAGGAACTTCACAAAACCAAGATCAAGAGGTTGTTAAAAAACCTATTGAAATTTATAATTTCAAAGACGTTGTTTCTAGGGTTACTGCTAGAGCTCAGAAACCTCGAAATAATCTTCCTACTATTAAAGATTTACAGGAAGACATTAATGATTTAAAATCATATGTCAGAGATTTGAAGTTAAGAGTGGAAACTCTTGAACAAGAGAACTTTATTCCTGAAGAAGTTTTCAATCCAATTAATCCATTGGATAAAGGAAAAGAGATAAAATATGACAATGATTTTCCAGAAGGTTTTGTGGAAGAAACAGGAATATTTTCTGTGGAAAAATTCATTTATCAAAAATGGTATGCTAAAGTGTCCATTGTCATAGGAGAAGACTTTATTCTTGAAAATATTGCTCTTATTGATTCTGGTGCAGATATGAATTGTATCAAAGAAGGATTAGTTCCTTTTAGATATTTTGAAAAAACTACCCAGAATCTTACAGCTGCTAATGGGAGTAAACTTGATATTTGTAATCAAGGGATTTGTGTTCCTATCACTTTTATTCTTGTTAAATCCCTTAATCAACCTATTATATTAGGTACTCCATTTTTGTCTCTTATTAGACCATTTACAGTTACTAAAGAAGGTCTATTGACAAAACTAATGGATGAGGAAGTTATATTTAAATTCCTCCATCAGCCTATGGAAACTGAGGTTCATTCTCTTAAAGAGAAAATTGTTTTTAAAGAAAAACAAATTTGTTTTATAAAAGAAGAATTGGTTCATAAAAGAATCCATGAACAACTTGAAAATACTGTTTTAAAAACAAAGCTTGAAAAATTCCAAAAGATGTTAGAAGACAATATATGTTCTGAACATCCTAATGCTTTCTGGCATAGAAAGAAACATATTGTCTCCTTACCATATGAGCAGGGCTTTGATGAGAAAAATATTTCAACAAAAGCTCGTCCTATTCAGATGAATAAGGAATTAATGGAATTTTGCAAAAAAGAGATTGAAGGTTTATTAAATAAAAACCTTATCAGAAAAAAGTAAATCTCCTTGGAGCTGTTCAGCTTTTTATGTGAATAAAAATGCAGAAATTGAAAGAGGTGTTCCCAGACTAGTCATAAATTATAAACCTCTTAACACTGCTCTTAAATGGATTAGGTATCCAATACCTACTAAAAAGGATTTACTAAACCGACTTTGCCAAGCATCAATTTTTTCAAAATTTGATATGAAGTCAGGATATTGGCAAATTCAAGTGGTGGAGAATGACAGATATAAAACTGCTTTTAATGTTCCTTTTGGACATTATGAGTGGAATGTCATGCCATTTGGGCTTAAGAATGCCCCTTCAGAGTATCAAAATTTAATGAATGATATTTTTAATGCTTACTCTGATTTCTATATTGTTTACATAGATGATGTTTTAATTTATTCTTCATCTATAGAAAAACATTGGAAACATTTGGAATTATTTTATAAAATAATTCAGAAAAATGGTTTAGTTGTTTCTACCAAGAAAATAAAACTATTTCAAACAAATGTCAGATTTCTTGGTCATAATATAAATAAAGGAACAATTATTCCTATTGATAGAGCCATTGTCTTTGAAGAGATATTTCCAGATGAAATAAAAGACAAGACTCAGTTACAAAGATTTTTGGGAAGTCTAAATTATATTTCAGATTATTACAAAAATCTTTATAAAGACTCAGCAGTCTTATATAATAGACTGAAAAAGATTCCTCCTCCTTGGACTAATGTCCATACTGAAGCTGTAAAAAGGATTAAGGCAAAAATAAAAGTTTTACTGTGCCTATGCCTTTCAAATCCTACTGCTTTTAAAATAGTAGAAACTGATGCTTCAGATCTTGGCTTTGGTGGGATTCTTAAACAAAGAGTTAATAACTCTGAACAATTGGTTCGATTTACTTCTGGTGCATGGAAGCCAGCACAGAAGAACTATTCTACAATAAAGAAAGAGATTTTGGCAATTGTTTTATGCGTCACAAAATTTGAAAGTGATCTACTCAATCAAAAATTTCTTATCAGAGTAGATTGCAGAGCTGCACAGGATGTCTTAACTAAAGATGTCAAAAACATTGCTTCAAAACAAATCTTTGCTAGATGGCAAGGCATCTTGTCTGCCTTTGATTTTAAAATTGAATTTATCAAAGGAAGTTCATATTCTCTCCCTGACTTCCTTACACGTGAATTTTTGCAGACAAGTCATGAGACCTAACTTCAGAGGTTATACCACTGAAGGAAGAGGAAGGGGCAGATACCCTTCTCATCATAATGCCAACTATAAAAGTAAAAATAAAGTATATGTTAATCCTCCAATGGAAAGGGTCATAAATTATTCTGATCCAATTGACAAAGTTAAACTTTGGCCGATTCTTGTCTTAAACGACAACAAGGAAGCAGTTAAACTGCCCAGTGACATTGCTACCCATTATTTTGATATTCCCAATGGATGGTTCTACCCAAAGACGGCAAATGGCAATTCACGAGAATATTACGAAAATATTCTTATTGAATCTGGATCAGTGGAAATAAAGCACAAGCTGGCAGCCGGAAAACCAGCTTTCTCTCAGATGTTTATTTTAAAGATTTTATCCTCTTATGAATGGGGATTGGATCTGACTAAGGAAAGGAAGTTGTTAAGGACTCTTCCAAATGATTCAAAGACATACAATTATTATGACTATCAGAAAGCTTTGGATAAGGTCCTACTCACTCAAAACCCAGTATATAAACATACTTGATATTTTCAGTTCAACAGGAATTTTAATTTCGAAATTCCTCCATGGTTTCATGCATGGATTAATAAGCATGGTCCTGAGCCTGAAATATTGCCTTTCAAGATAAATCTCTATTTCCAAATGTACAAAAACAAGGATCTTCCTAGCAGAAATGAAAGTCCTTTGTTTTATTTCTTTGTGGAATTCACAATTCCATGGATTCTTAAATGGGAATTTAAGTTACAGAATTCCCCTTCTCATGTCTGGACTCTTTGCCGAAAGTTTCAAGTTTGGTGGTGGGCCAAATATAATAATTCAAATCTCACCACAGAAAGAATGGAGAAAATTCTCAGTATTGATCTCCCTTCAGCCTCTTCAAAGAAGGAAGATGCATTTTCTTCTCCAGATATTTTTGAAATTAAATCTCAGGTTAAAATGGATTTAAAATCCAATTTTCCATATCTAAGTTCTTCTGAACTAAAAGCTCTTCTTAAAGAAGAACTATGTGAAAAATTAAAATTTGATTCTGACAGTGATAATGAAACTGTTGCTCCATCTGATACTTCTATGCAAGATAGACAAGGAGATCCTTATTATGAAAGTAATGAATTTCCTAAAGATGATGAAGACTATGGGTTTGAAACCCAGTTTAATCATTAAAGGATCTCTGCATCATGACAAAATACTTTTAAAAAAGTATTCAGATTCTTATCTTTAATAAAGATATTGTCAGCTTTTAATAAAGCAAAAGCCATCATTAATAAAGATATTGTCAGCTTTTAATAAAGCAAAAGCCTTTATCTTTCCACGTCATAAAGACAAATGCTTTGTGTGATTAGTCAAAGATATTTGGCAGACAACTTTTAAAAAGAAAGCTACTTTTGCTACTTTCAAGATAAGAAGATAAGAAGGAATCATTGGGTGCGTTCCGGCTGTCTCTCTAGAGAATTCTGAATCCACTATAAATTCAGACTCCTATTCCATTCCAGAGGCATCCTTTCACAATCTCCTTCTGCATCCATTCCTGAATTCTTCTATCCTCCTTCTCTTGTAATATATTTTGTGTGTGTTTTCTTGTAATATAAGTGTGAGGTTTGAGTGTGATTTGAGTGTGAAGAAAGCAAAAAGCTCCTATAGCTGAAGCTAGTGTGATCTGTAAAGCTTCGCTTTCATATGTAAGTACTCAGTGTGTTTAATATTTGTTTATGTCTTATCGTTTTCTTATTCTAAGTCTTATTCAAATTAAAGAAAAGCTCAGGGATAATTATCGTGCTATTTACGACGAAAATAATCAATGGTTAACCCCTGAAAATAGACTTATGTTACTCACCAGGTGTTCAATTTTAAATACTGAAATTGAAAGGTTAAACAAGAAATTAAAAGTTCTTGCTGCTTAATGCGTGATCGTCTTGATATTCGCTTACAGATCAGGACTTTAATTGATTTAAAAGATTTATATACCGCTGCCATATCTGATCTTCATACTACAGGAAACTATCATCCCTACACGTTAATACGTCTACAGTATTCACTTAACAGTGTTAATCCAGAGATCAAGTCTCTTAAACAGATACTGTTCATTCTTGCTTGCTACGATGGTCTCCCTTTTTTGAATAATTGTTCCTTTATTTATATTATGACCAAGAAATCTGACATTTGTTTGAAATAGTTTTATTTTCTTGGCAGAAACAACTAAACCATTTTTCTGAATTATTTTATAAAATAATTCCAAATGTTTCCAATGTTTTTCTATAGATGATCCTCCATCAGCCTATGGAAACTGAGGTTCATTCTCTTAAAGAGAAAATTGTTTTTAAAGAAAAACAAATTTGTTTTATACTCTGGACACATAGTTGTCATAACCTTATAATATATTCTATATCCAACCAAGATATTCTCACTTCCAATTTTCATATTATATCTTTGAGTCTGGATATTTAAGGTTAAGACATCAAGAATGTTAGCATCAGTTAAGTTAACACTGAAGTTTGGGAAACAGTTAAAATAAACTGGTCCATGACATAAACTTGATTCAATCATTCCTATTAATGAATCCATAAAGTTTAAATGTCTAGCATCTCTTAAGCATGCTAATAACGAAGTATCTAATCCTAAAAGAGTCATAGGTTTTATACTTACTTGTACCATTCCAATATGTAAGAATTTAAAACCTTGTGATAAATATTCTGAAATGGATTGAGGAGTAAGTAACATAAAACTTTCTCTTTCTTTTAAGATTTGATGAGAGCTTTCAACAGTCTTTATTTTATAAGACTTGTTTAAATTAAAAGCTTTTCTGTGATAGAGATTATCTATCGGCATAGTGGGCATCTTCCAATTCTTTAAAGTTTCTTCTAACTTTCAATTGAAACTTCATCCATATTTTTAATATTACTGAAATCATACTTTCTTTCAAGAAAGTCTTGTTCATTTAAGGTATAATTACCAAAGAGCTTGGCTATTGTCTTCATTATTATACTGTGAATAGTACTATTCCAAAGACACGTTCCAGTCAGGTTCCAATCCTAATGCTATATTTCACCAATGGGGTTTCTTCCCAGATGGGATTCATGAAGGCATTCATCCTCCTAATGCTAAGTTTTGGGTTAGGATGAGGGACACTAATGAAAAAGCTAAGGCTGGCCCTGTTAAAGTTGGTATGGAACCCACTTCTCCCAGAGCCTCCCATCCTGTTTTAAAAGAAGATATGATCCCTGTTACAGAACAATCATTCCAAGTTCTCTCTCTCTCTCTCTCTCTCTCTCTCTCTCTCTCTCTCTCTCTTTCTCTCTTCAACAAAGGGCGGAGATTCTGCTTAACGTATCCAATCAACAACTGAAAATGGCAGACTCATAGAATTCTTTGTAGTTCAGTTCAAAGATATCTACAATATATATTCACTTTCTATTGCAAGCATTGAATTTCCATCTCTCAATCCCTAGGGTTCTTCGTTGATCCTATGTATAAGCAATGGTTTTGTTTTTATTCCCATTGATGTTGTTCTCGTCTTCTATGTGTTACTTACCATGAATGTTCTTAGTTGAAAAATAAATTGATGTACTCTAGTTGAACACAACACACTATAAAATTTCTCAAAAGTACTTTAGGAAAATACAAATACATAACATTTTGAACACATTTTGAAATTTCTCTAAAGTATTTTGGAAAAATAGATGCACATTTACATCATTTTAAAATTCCTTGTGAAATTTCTCAAATAGTTTGTAAAAAGTTTTATATACGTTGCACTTTGAACATTTTGTGAAATTTCTCGAAAGTATTATGAAAAAATAGATGCACATTCACAAGAATTTGAACACCCTGTGAAATTTCTCAAAAAGGTTTCTCGAACAATGTAAACACAACATTTTCACCTTGTGAATTTCTCAGATGGAATTTTTAAAATTTCTCAATTTAATAGTTCATTAATATTCTCAAACTTTGTTTATAAAATTCTCAAAAGATATTTGGGAGCTTTTCTCATCGCAGATCTGGCGTTTTTTCATCATATCAGGCATTTTAGTGGGGTTTTCTCATAGTCATAGTATTTTATGGGGTGCTATATGATGCAGGTCTTGTTGGAAGCTTTCTTCCTTTTAGTCAGCTCAGTTTCGAGCTATGCCACAGTCAGTCAGATCGAGGATTTGGGAGATTTGCAGTGCGGCTCAAAAGTTTGTTGTACTTATTTTTATGTATTTTTCTTGCTTTTGTATACTTGTACTTGTCCTTTTGGAATATTCTTTTTATAAAATGGTTCTCTTACAATCAAAAAACAAAAAAAAAACAAAATAAAAACAAACCAAAATAGGTAAAAGGAAAGGGACATAACATTGTATAGCTTTCTTTTTAATATTCGTAGATGCAACATAGAAGCAATGTTTTGAAAACCGGACCGTTCGTTGAATTGGAAAATTGACCGAGCCATGGGTTAGAGGTTCAACCGTCAGGTGAACCATAACAACTAGTGACGTCATAATTATGTAATATTTAATTATTTATATTTATACATAAGTTTTAATAAGTAAATACATAAAAAAAAAACACACAAAAACTCAAATTTTATTTTCACACTTTCTTATCATAAGTATAAATTATTAAGAGATTCATAGTATCAAAAAAATGTACGGGAAATCAAAATAAAAAAAAATTTTAAATAAGTAAATACATAAAAAACACACACAAAAACTCAAATTTTATTTTCACACTTTCTTATCATAAGTATAAATTATTAAGAGATTCATAGTATCAAAAAAATGTAGGGGAAATCAAAATAAAAAATTTTAAAAAAGTTTTGTAGGCAAAAAAACGATTTTGAGTGGTTTGGTCAAAAAAATAGTTTTTGAACGATCCCCACCAGTTCTGGGTGATTTTGGTGCCAATAACGGTTTCCGAGTCAGGCCGGACTGAAAAACTGACCGGTCGACGGTCCAACCGGCCGATCCGGTCTGGTTTTTAAAACCATGCATAGAAGAAGGAAACGATGTTCCTAGTCTCAAATTTAATAAACCAAAGAATTTGAGGAAGAAAGGGGCAAAGCATTGAAAATAGAAAGACAAAAAAAAAAAAAGAGTAGGTGGTTGTAGATATAATTTCAAATAGGTTAAACAACATTTTAGTACCTTGTAATTTTAGCAAAATTTTATATTGGGCCCTGCATTTTCAAATGCATTATTTTGGTATTTCACAGTGCAAAAAGTTTCACTTTGGGACCTGTATATTCAAATGTTCATAATACAGGGTCCAATCGTTAATTGAAATGTAATTTTACCTTTCAAATACATTAAATAAACAGCATCAAAGAAGAATGGTTCCATGGTCTAGTGGTCAGGACATTGGACTCTGAATCCAGTAACCCGAGTTCAAGTCTCGGTGGAACCTTTTCAACTATTGTTGTTTTTTTTTTTTTTTTATTTTTTTTATTTTGGTTTCCTCTGAACTCTCTTCAGACATTTGCCATAAAAAGAAGCTCAAATGGATTGTCCCCCCAAAATTGATTCATTTCAAAAGTTGGAAAACTAACCTTTCTTCTCTCTCCTCCTTCCCACTGGAAATGGCGGCCGACGACGGCCAACGTAGAAGAATTGAACAAACAGTGATCGAAATCTTAAAAGATGCGAACTTGGAAGAGGCGACGGAGCACAAAGTTCGAACCATGGCCGCCGAGAGGCTCGGCGTCGACCTCTCCGACATGGACAACAAGCGCCTAGTCAGAACGGTGGTCGAGTCTTTTCTGTTATCATCGGAAGAGACGAAAGAGGTCGTAGAAGAACAAGAGACCATACCGAAGGTTGCGGTGAATGACGATGGAGACCGACGACTTCTTTGCAAGGTTAGTTAAAAATTAAAAACCCTAGTGTTGTGTTGTGTGTTTGGTTTCTGAGAAAGTGAAAGTGAAAATGAAATTTTACTTCTTTGCAATGTGAGATAGTAGTTAAGCCCTAGGGTTTTAGTTATTAGAAAGCTTTAGGAACTAATTTTCTCCAACCCTCACCTAATTTTTTTAAACCCTAATTTTACTTAAAATTTGAGTAAAAGCTTGGTTTAGTATTTTGCTCTCCAATGGTCTTAACCAAATTTGTTCAGAATATTAGTATTATTTTCCCCCATTTGAGTATGAAACTCCAAACATTGGGCAAATCCATATCAAATCAAATTTGAGTAAAAACTTAAAATTGTTGAATAAAGTCATTTCCAACCCTTACTCCAACGCATACCAAAATTTGATTAAGTGAATAATGTTATTTCAATTTGGTATGAGATTTGGGTAAAACTCACTTTGTTGTTATGGGTTTGGTTTTAGGATTGGAGAGCATTTTAGGGGATTTTGAACCAAATTTAAGTTTGATATGGGTTTAGTTCAAGAATTAGAGATGCTCTAGTTATGTATTACTCAATCTAAAGAGGCTTTTGTCTCCTTTGGTCCAATGGTAGGATTCACAATGGTTCCCACCTGAATCGTGACATGAATTTATAATTTAGATTGGTAAAGTAATGCACTTAGTACATTTTTATTTTCCCAATCAGTTTAGTTTGTCAACTTATGTTACATGGACTCGTGTGTCGATGTCAGGTGGCGTACGTCTTCAAGCGCCAGACTTTCCAAATTGTATGTAAAAATATTTTCCGGAAAATATTTTACATTGAAACAAACGGAGCGGGGGACACGGAAATAAATCTGTGTTTTACTCCTATTTCTGAGAGGAAATAGTGTTTTTATGTAATAATGATGAGATTTTAATATGAGCGTTTTGTCTATTTCGAAAGAACTTTATAAAAAAGGCAACATAATTATAGACTTTAGCAAAAAATTATACAAGTGGGTAATAACATCTGTTAAGTTACCAACTACTCCAAAAGCTTAAGCTGTTAGAGATGGGCCAACAATGTATATCAAGCTTCAGCACCCTCGCTCACGTGCAATTCCGACTTGCACGTGGAGAGCAAACAAACCAAACTCCATCGTAGTGGACAATGTTCTAAAAATCGCTAGGCGCTAGTCGGACGGCGGAGGGGGGCCTAGCGCCTAGGGGCCTAGGCGGACGCCTAGCGGGGCCTAGACGGATTTTTTTTTACAAATAAAATTAATTATATAATAGATATATATACAAGTTATGTGGTGTTAATTAAAATAATTATAGATTTGTGGTTCAAATAATATATATGTGTATATATATATATATAAAGGTTATGTGGTGCTTTTTGAAAATAAGTAAAGATTATTAGAAGGTTTTTAATATTTAAAAAACTATTAGGGATCTCTCCATAATTAACTTAAACCTTAAGTATACTAATGTTAGAGTTTTTTTTTCCAAAGAGTCAGACCCAAATGAGACTTTCTAGCATTCTCACCCTAATTCGCCTAGCACCGCCTAGCTCGCCTAGGCCCCGCCTAGCACCTCCTAGCTCCGCCTAGAGGCCGACTAATCCATTGGCCGATTTTCGCAAACGCCTAGGGAAAATCTCGGCGGCCGGGCACCGCCTAGGCCGATTTTTAGAACACTGGTAGTGGAGACAAATAACAAAGTGTAAATATGCACAACAAAGTAGAGATGGAGAGTTGAACCTAAGACCTCCCACAAACAAGGCTCTGATACCATGTTAAGTTACCAACTACTCCAAAAGCTTAAGTTGTTAGAAAATGGGCCCAACAATGTATATCAAGCTTCAACAACGTCCAACCAGAAGTATTGTACACATATCCCAAACCCCGTGTCGACTGTCGAGTGTCCAACACGGGCACTTCGGCGTATTATGCGGAGTCCATGAAACATACTCTATCGACAATGACAACATAGAAATTTTGACATCAAAACCCTAGTGAAGCATAGCTTATAATCTGCTTTCAGATGAACAATTTGTTGGAAGCGTAGCTCATAATCTGCTTTCAGATGAACAATTTTGTTGGTGCAGCATGGAGTTTGACTAAAAAACCTTAGTATTTAAACAAAAACCCATGCTCAACTGTTCTATGTAACATATATTACCAATCTGTTTGTGTTTTGTTAAGAATTAACATAGCTGTGCTGCTGTTTGGATTGGTTGAGGTGGCTCTGAACTCGGCATCAAATATGTATTATATGTGTGTTGAGTGGGACAATTGTACCTAAACCATAAACTTCACATATAAGGACAAATCTTTTTTTTTCTAAAGAGCTATCACTCTTTGATGGTTCTGCTTATATGAGGTGTTGACACTTCCCTGTTACACGAAAGAATGATATTGGGACATCAAACAAGTCCAAGAACAGTCAATGACAAGTAAGCACATGCATATATCTGTATGTGTACGTGTGTAGTTAAAATGTGGGTTCCAATGAAGCAAATTTAGTTATTAGTAAAGTGGTATTCAACGAGTGGTAAGTATCTAAAAGTGTATTTGAGATAGTCCAACATATGTTTGTTAGCTCATAACAGTGGTGGCTGTTAAAGTTACAGGAGTTAATTCTTCTCAGTAACTCTCTTAGTTGTAACTTGTAAGTTAGGGTGCGTTTGATAAAACTGAAAATTAAGTGCTGAATTTTAAGTACTGAAAATTTTAAGTGATTGAATTTGTAATACTGAAAATAGTGCTTCAACTACTGAAAAAGAATGCATTCAGTGATTATTTTCAGTAAAAAATTTTCACTTAAAATTTTCAGTGATTTTTTGGCTGCTTTTTCAATTAAGTGGTATGTTATCAAACGCACTGAAAAAGAATAAGTGCTGAACCTTTTCATTTTCAGCACTTAATTGGGTTATCAAACACACCCTTAGATTTAGTTTGTTAGATAGCCTTCATTAAGGTTTTTACATTTAATAACAAGGGTTAAATCTTTGGTTCGAGGTCACGGTATCGGTCGCGGTCGCTGAGGTCGCGGAAACGACGAGGTCGCGGCGCCGCGAATTGGTATCGGGTGATACGCAAAGATACGCTAGATTTAAGGCTAAAAAAATATAGAAAAATAATGAAAAATTCTAAAATAATTTGAATAACAAATTTGGCCTACTAGATTGTCACAATACACAATATACCAATTACAATGTTACATAATATCCAATACACGCTGCGTATTGAGTATTTTAATAACACTACATACATAGTTAGGGTTACCTTCATCAATAAACTTAATTTCGAAAGAAATAATAAGTTTTTTGTTTATTAATAATTAAGTCTTTTTTTTTTTATTAATAATTATATACTGTGGCATATAATTTTTTTTTGAAGCATTATGTAATCAAAATTAAAAAAAAAAGAAAAAAAAAAAAAATAAAGCCTACTATCTTATATTAAGTCTAATATAGTGTAAGTCTATTATAAGTGTATTATATAATTTATAATGTTAAGTCTAATATTTTTCAAAAATAAAATGTTAAGTTTAAGCGAAGCCTACTATATACTAAGTATAGTATATTGTAAGTCACTTTAGCAATATTCAAGCACAAACAAGTGAAATCACAGCGAAATAAGGGGGAAAAAAAAAACACAAGCAGCCCTACCTCTCCTCTACAGATTGTGCGCACAGAGAAATGGAGCTCCAGCCGCAGATGCACAACGAGGAGCAGATCGAACTGAGAGAGAGAGAGAGAGACGGACCAGAGAAGTCCAGATCAAGATCGAACAGAGAGAGAGAAAGACGAACTAGAGAACTGGAGATCCCAGATCGAGATCGAACACAGAGAGAGAGAGAGAGAGAGAGAGAGAGAGAGAGAGAGAGAGAGAGAGAGAGAGAGGAACCAGAGAAGCCCGCATCTGCTTGTTTTTGATCTATGAGCAAGAGGGAGAGAGAATCAAACATGTTTGTATGGATCTGACCTCAAGTATGATTTGCCCTTTTTTTTCCCCTCGGATTTGTACCTCTAAGATTCGTCTCGTCATCTTGTCCGAGATCTCGTGCGAGACGGCACCATCTCGTCCGATACATGGCGGTACGGCCGAGATGGTCACCGATCCTACGTCGTTTTGATTATTTTTTGACTCGGCTCTAGATCTCGTCTCATTACCCTACGAAACCGAGTTGACTCGGCTGAGATTACTCGGTTTCGGCCGAGATTACGAACCATGGTTAACTCCCCTGGCAAACTTAGTATTACTACGAGGTATTCCCTCCGTAGTAGATGTCACCAACACAAGCAATGGATAAAGATCTTACAAAAGTGTTTAGTGAGTGTGTTGGTGTGTCACGCATTTATGTGCTTATACTAGTGCTTGAATATATTTGTTTTTAAGTCTTCCACTTTTATTTCAAAAAGTTGGTATCAGAGCCAAGTGGTGAGGGACCATTGTTGAGACTTCTCGTCAGCCAGCTAGGGACAAGTTTTGAGGCACTACTTTGATATCATTAATTGTGTACAGTCTAGGACTGTGAAGCTTGCGGTCTTGGACCAAGCTTATTTAGTATTGTGCAAACGTTATACTAAGTGAAATGTGAAGGTTTACGATAGTGTGACAATTTCAAGTAGGCCAATTATGGAAGGATGGAGGGTCGAGTCTATCTACCTCATGTTGGTAGAGTCAGCTTATGTAGAGAAGACATGGTAGAATGAGGCTGCAGACTTATGGCATGCACGACTAGAACGTGTCAGCCACCTTAAGTTACATATAATGATACATCGTTCTATACTGAAGGGCCTTCCCTTGTTAGAGATTCAAAGAGATACCATCTGTGCTGGATGTCAATATGGCCAAGCACACCAGTTACCTTATAAGGAGTCAAAGTATCGAGCAAAAGAACTGTTGGAACTTATCCATACAAATGTGTTTGGCCGAGTCAGGCAAACATCAATCAGTGGATTTCGATACATGGTCACCTTCATTGACGACTTCTCAAGGTATGTTTGGGTAGACCTTCTCAAAGAAAAGTCAAAAGTATTCGGTAAGTTTAAAATGTTTTAAGGAAAAAGTTGTAAATGGGTACGAGTACACATCAGCCCTTGGATGTCTGTGTACCACTCCACTATGACAACCAATGAGCCATAAAGTTAGTTGAGAATCCTATATTCCATGCTCGAACAAAGCACGTGTAAGTGCACCATCACTATATCAGAGAGACAGTGGTACAAAGAAAAATAGAGATGAAACCAGTCAAATAAGAAAATCAAGTTGTAGACATATTTATGTAGAGTTTGAGTCTTTCCCAGTTCGTTCAATTTTGAGGACAACTTGGCATCACCAACAGATCGAGAGGAGTTCATGTTGAGGGGGAGTGTTAAAGTTACAGCATTAACTTTAAGGATTTAGTGCTTTTAGTAACTCTCTCATTCTCTCTTTGTTGTAATTTAGATTTAGTTTGTTAAATAGCCTTCCCTAAGGCTTTTACGTTTAATCAGAAGGGTTAACTCCCTTGACAAATTTAGTATAAATACGGGGTATTTCCTCCTTATTCGATATCACTAACACAAGCAATACATAAAGAAAATACTATAAATGTTGTTTGAAAAGCATAAATGTGCTATAACACAAGCACTCTCACCAAATACTTCTTGTAATTTCTTTATGTATTAAGTGGAAGCTAGGATGCACCGGTGCAGGTGGGAGGGATTTGCCAATTTCTCAAAAATCAAGGGTGCTGTGAGGCAGGGGTACCTGTATAAAATGTTAAAAATCTATTTTCATATAATACTGGATATAAACTATTCTATCACTACTGACCACACTATCTTTTTTACTTTGCTTTGTTAATTAAGACACAAATAACAATTAACAAGCAATAAACATAAATTACTAGTTTACAAAAGCAAGTAAGCAACACACAAATTACTAGTTTACTAATAAACAATGCAAGAAAATAAATAGAAAACAATTTCATATTAAACATTGACAAAGAACGAGTAGATTTGTGTCCATTGATTCAAGCAAACTATTAACTATACATCTCTGTTTTCCATTTCAAGATAGGCATTTATTGACAAAACTTACATTTCTACACATTTTTTTGTTTTCTATTCCATAAAACTAACCTAAATCTTGAGGGTGTACTAACATAAACTAACATTAATATAGAGTGAGCTAAAAAAATTGAGGTTTTATAAGTAAAAAAAATAAAATAGAAAACCCAACCGCACCACCCCCTATTCCTTGAGCGGAAGACTTAAAAAACAACTCTATTTAAGCACTAGAATAATGAACATGAATGTGCTAGACACAAGCACTCTCACATGACACTTATTGTAATTTCTACGGACTACAGGTGTTCAGAATTACCGTGAACCCGCAAAACCTAGCTGAACCGATGTAACTCGAATCACTTTGGTCGATTTTTTTGAGCCTCGGTTCGAGTCAGGGTTTCTCTCTTGAAATTTCTTCAATCTCGATTCAAGTCGCGATTTTGCTCTTCTATTTTGTAAGTTCACCTGAAAAGAACCGACCATGTGTATATAAGGGGAAAAAACCCCTAGCCATCTTATTCTCATTTTGTCACCGCTCTCATCCTTTCTATCATTTTCTTTCCATTTTCGACAATCAAGCCCTGTCAATTATGACTTTCCATATCCTAATCTCATCCCTTTCACATTTTCTTTTCATTTTTCAACCATCTGCCCTATCAAATCCTGCTGATTTCTCTCTCACTCTCTTAGATCCCTCCGATCTCTCTCTCTCTCTCTCTCTCTCTCTCTCTCTCTCTCTCACACACACACACACACACATATGACATCCCTCAGATCTCTCTCTCTCTCTCTCTCTCTATCTCAATCACAGATCTTGGCGATTGTTGCTTCTCTCTCTCTCTGTCTCTCTCTCTCGCTCTCAAATTCAAGGGCACCAATTAAAAATCAAATTGTTGCCAAATACTCCAAGCATGTGATCTGTCTCCATCTTTGCTCAAGGTTAGGAGAGCCTTGATTTGGGTTCCGTCCATGCAAGGTTGGGAGAGGAAAGAACTTTAACTTATTTTTATTGCATAATGGTTTAGGAATATAACTCTCTATTTTCCTCCTCTTTTTCGTGTTTGGGTATTGGGAAAATTGAGGGAAAAAGAAAAAGCAATTAAGATCATGATTTTCAATGTCGATGTTGTTATTGTTCCAGTCCAACCCGAGACCCGAGCATGATCGGTTTGGCCTTGGTTTGGTTTGGTTGGTTGGTGAGATTTCTTCAACCCGAACATGGTCGGTTCGGGTGGCGGTTGCCACCAAACCCGACTAACACCAACACGTGAACACTCGTAGTAATTTCTTTATGTATTGCTTGTGTTGGTGATATCTACTATGGAGGGAATACCTCGTATTTACACTAAGTTTGTTGCTGAAAAACATTAATTCATTAGAGTTATTTTTGTAACTTTAACGGTGGCTTCATATCCACCAAAGAGTTCTTGTTCGTATCCGAAGATTTCGTCAATCCTCTTTCTCAAGTTCTAAATGAACATACCTCTTCAATCATTGTCAGATCAATTTCTCACCATTCGCCACCACCCAAAACCCCAAAGGTCTGTGGTGGTGATTAGATGAACTTCGTTAAGCCCAAATGTACAACCTATGTACCTGTACCTCAAATAGACATGCTTAAAGTCTAGAGAGAGAAGTTACAGAGCTAGAGAGCGAGGGTCTTTCATTGGGAAAATAAGGGAATGGAGAAGGAAGTTTTTTTCAATATTAGCCAAAACGATGTTTTTTCATAATGGTAAAATTGAAACTTTATTTCTATTGATTCTGTTACCCAAGTAACCCAACAAACTTGACAGGAGAGTCTAGTGTTCTGCTTGAACCGTGAGGAGTACGTTATGACATGTGCATTGGTGACAACCCTATTGCCCAAGAAAGACATATCAACAGGTAGTGATTGTGCATACAGAATAGGTTAAAACGATGACAATCGTTTTTTAAAAGTTACTGTCATATGTTAGAATTTCAGTTTTCTTGGGTTGAGAGCATGTATATAGTGACTAAAATTAGTGGCAAAGCCACGTGAGGACCAGGGCGGACATATGCCCCCTCTAATATTTTTAGCCCTGTGTGTTCTATATTACATGCATTTATGAATCTTTTAATTTACCCTTCTAAACTCGGAAATCTCACTTTGGTCCTTAATTTATTTATTTATGTTTAATTTTTACCAAATAAACATCATAATACCCAATTAGCCTTGACTATTTAAGGCCTTTAAGACATCCCTTTTGAGCATACTAAGACTGTGTTTTATAAGTGAATCTCGTGCAAAAAAGCAAAAACAATTAAGTGTATCATATATTACCTGGACCTTTCATAATGTCTAGAGTACCTGTGGTCGACCCGACACCCGGATAAGGGTACTTCTCTCTCCGACCCTTCAAAATAGTGTAAAATCTTTGAAAAGTGGACGAGCCCGACACTTTGGATAAGTGTCCAACTTGTACATGAGTCTGGGTATCATAAAGAGTATGGACACAGTTTTTTTGGAAAGAGTTTTAGAGATATTAGTTTTTCTTTGAATAATTATGTTCTAACCAGGGACGGAGTAATGAAGGGACAAGCAGGGGCCATGGTCCCCCCAAGAATTTGGGAAATTATATTGTGTGGTTATGCTAAAAGATTTTTTTTAAAGATGTTAAAGAAGATTACAACCCAACCCCCTCCCCCCCCTATCTAAATATTTTTCTTAGCAAGTAAAAACAAAATGTAACACGTCTCTTGACTCACTATTACTTTCCCCAAATCAAAGTATAATGCTATGCTTTCCAAATTTTGTATCCCAAATGCTCCTAAACAAGTGTGGCAGTGGGATCACTTCAATATCCTTCAATCAAAATCACCACTTCAACATCCTCCAATCAAAATCAAGTGGTTCCACTGCCACATGTGTTTAGGAACTATTTGAGATACAAAATTTTGAAAGCATAATTAAAATAGCCCTATAAGTATGTGGTCGAACTCATTATTTTTTCACTTCTTAGTTTAATCTAACCCAAATTGATTTTATATTAGTACAAGCTTTATAAATTATAATATGCGATCAGGACTTCACTATTGAAAAAAGGGACTATATATAAAATAAACCAAAAAAATTTGAGTAAATATCAATAAGTATTAAATATACCCAAAAAAATCGACTTAGCGCCTCCAAACTCCCGTGTGGGCCTTTTTACCAACAGACCCAAGGACTAAAAACTTGGCCCCACGGGAGAAATTTCCTGGCTCCGCCCCTGCTTCTAACACTCAACCCATTATATGTGAAATCCACGGAACTACCACACAATTATTAAAACTCTAGAAACCCAAAATTATAGAAGTTCTTAAGAAAAAAAACAGAAGAAAAAAAAAAGGAAAGAAGAGAAAATCCGGTCGGGAGTACTGCCCCCGAAACCCATTTAAGTGTCCACCCTAAGATTAAATCCTGGGTCCCTGACTGAAATAGGAGACAATTTTCTTTACTTTAGTATCCATATACCCTATTGGTTTAAGAGGGTGATAAAAGTATGAGAAGATGACTAATAAAGGAAACGAAGTGTTTGTGCTGATTTACGGTGTGCATTGGTGTTACAGCTATCAGACAAGAGGAATGTGGCAGTACATGACTTCAGAGGGAAAACTTACGTGTCGATTAGGGATTACTATCAAAAAGATGGAAAGCAGTTTCCTTCTTCTAGAGGTGCTCTCTCTCTCTCTCTCTCTCTCTCTGTGTGTGTGTGTGTGTGTGAGTGTGTGTGTGAGAGTGTGTGTGTGGAACCTGTTCCTTTGTCTTATTTGTTGGTTTAATGCTCTCTTTTGAAGTAATTATAAAGCATTGAATATATATCTAGCTGATCAGCAAAAAAACGAATATATCTTGCCTATCAGTATGATTTATCTCTGTGGTCAACCATATAATGCCATTAGGCTTTTACTCTGTGGCATAGCAATGCTTCTTATTGAGTTGACATTATTGCCAATGGTTAGTACTTGTATAGTTTATAACAATCTGTTGTACTGTGTACTTTTGGAATTGAACATCAGAGTGGCTATGCCAGTGGTCCATTATATCCCTAAAAGGCTAATAAAAGCGTATGAGATCTCTATAACTATTATAGCAGCCTTCATCAAATTGATTTTGAAGGTCCCAAGTAATAGGTCCCTTTTTGCTCTTTTATTCTAGTTGATTGATTGTGGAAGGGAAACCCATGAAAGTGACGGTCCTTATTTTGAAAAGTTGAAAAAAAAAAAAAAAAAAAAAAAAACTTGAGCTAGTTATCAAGCAGTTGATGTTTGGATGGTGTGTGCCACAGAATATGTTTTGTTTGTTGCTATATGCAGTTAGGAGCTAGACAGCGAACTATAGATTATGTTTTGCCTTGGACATTCGAGGTTCTTGTTTCAAGGCAATAACATGTGTTGCACATGAATACCGGACACTTTTACGTGTGTCCAAAGGTCCCTTCCCATATGCCTGTGATTCCTTTGTACTGTGCTCAGAAATATTAGCTTTTCTTAATTTTGTATTGATTGGTCTACTCCATGTGAACATATTCCACTTGGTTTGTTTTGCATCTATGGTGCGCTTTTTACTTTAATAAAATAAATTAAAACAAAATTGATGTTGTCTATTGCTAAATTTTCTAACCGTTTCCGAGACAGTCAGATTATTACATCTTTTAGTACATCCGTTCATGTTACTTTAGTGAGATGTTATTGTGGGCTTTTGATTGCATTCTCGGTACCAGCAGAGCTATCACCAAGGCTGACAAGGCTTGGATTGTATCTATCAGTATGCTGTTTTAGTTTCAAATGGCTTTTGACTCCAATTTGAGTTTGATTTGTGTACTGGTGGTACCAAGTTGAACATTTAGCTTTAGAAGCAGTTACTTTTCCGTCAGGCTTAATTAACATTTAAAGTAGACATTTGTTAAATAAAATTGTGATATAAGAATGAAGGAAGGGAAATGACTCACAATATTGAAAATGTTTTTTTTTTTTTTTCTTTTTTTATTTTATTTTATTTTATTTTATTTTTATTTTTATCAACTCATTTCCAGAACCAAATAAAGCCTTAAAGATTTACCACTAGGAATTTGGTCAAGAAATTTTCTATTTTCCTCCTACTTGTAAGTTGGATGAGTGCCATAACTGGTGTTTGAGATATTTGGGAAGCTTTGAGGGGTAGGCAGAGCTAAGAGCTACGGTTTACTGTTAAGGAATGCTGTGATAGTTTCAATTGCGTGTAATACTTTTCATATCATGCACTTGTATTTTAACTTTGGTAACCAGCTTTATCATGTAAAAGAAGCTAAATGCTTGGCCTTTAAGTGTGAGAAACCATGGAATATTTATACCCTCTGGCCGCAAAGATCCTCGTTGTTGTACTCCTGCATCTATTCATTTATTGCACGAGTCTATATTTTTTCTAGTAGACTTATAAAGCCCATTTGGGAAAAAGCTGACTGTTTGGATTAGTTTTTTCATAGATTTTTAAAAAATTTGATTCCTCTTTCAAGCTAAGAAACAGCTTTTTAAAAGAGCTCCAATTTGTAGTTTTTTAAAAAATCTCTTATTCCGAAAGGTGACTATTTAGAAAGGTAACCCAAACAGGCTCTTAATATTGAGTTTCCTCCATCGGGCTTTATTCAGCTGTTCGTTTGATGCTAATAATTTTTGTTTCCTGACTACACTCAGGAATAAGCTTGACACCTGAACAATGGTCCGCTTTTAGGAATAGTTTCCCTGCAGTAGAAGAAGCCATTAAGAAAATGGAGTCACGGATAAGGTGAGATATCTGAGCTGGCATTTGAAGTCAGTAAAAAAATTCCTCATTCAGCTTTGATTTGGCTTACAGGAATTGTGAACTCTGATTTGAAAATGGGTTTGAAATGTGAGTGTAGGACTCAAAGAGCCATTAAATAACAATTGAGTAACCCAATATGATCGATTTTAATAATAAAAAGTTGGGTTAAATACATTTGCAATTTACTCCACTATGGTTCAAAAGTTGACACTTAACCCTCTGTGGTAGTGACTGAAATGAAACTATTAAGCTGGCGTTTGATAACCATTTCAATTTTAAGTTTTTGTGTTCATTTTCTAAAAATAAAAACAGAAAATGCGTGTGGTAACCGTTCATGTTTTCACTGTTTTTTTTCGGTATCGATTTAAAATTTTGGAAGCTACTTTTTTTTTTTGCTTCCAGTTTTGGCCCTTTTGAAAATCAATTTTGAAAAAAAAAAAAAAAAAAAAAAAAAACTGATTTACCACACACATTTTCTATTGCCATTTTAGAAAAAACTGAAAACAATCACAGAAAACTAAAAACAAATTGGTTATCAAACAGACGCTAAGTTTTCCATCAAAACTAGCGGATTAAATAGATTTTACCCCCGTGTTGTTGACCCATTCTCACTTTTTCCCCTGTGGTGCAAGAGTTGACACTTAGATGTGGTTGTGACTGAAATGAAGGATTTATTTGTCATTTCGAGTCAAAAGTTAATATGATTAGGGTTTGCACTAACCACAACCACAGGAACAATACGGGGTAAAATGAAAAGTTAATATGGTGGTAAAATGTATTTAAGCGTAAAGAGTTATATTCATTAATCATTAATATAACAATTCAAACAAGTATTGGTAAAGTTGTTTTTATTTTCAATAATCTATTCGATTCATTATATTTGGAAAGGTTAATATGATTGTGTAGTAAGTTTATTTGAATTAACTTAACATGTGAAGCACCTACAATAACATGGTTTAAAGTTTTTTTTTTCCTATAATCTACTTGGTTCATTATTTTTGAAAGGTTAATCCTAATTTGTAAGTAAATCTAAAATTAACTGAACCTATTTTATACATGTAATCCAATTATGTATATTACATTTATCTGCATTCAATTGGTACATCTCGTATAAGAAATTTATAATATAGTTCTTTGAATTTTCTCTTATCTTTTGGAAATATTTCAATTTGAATTGGTTACCCATAACTTGGCTTTACTCTTTATCTTATCTCATTTAATAAATTGGACTGTATAGGTATAAATATTTTATAAGGTATCATGCAAGATGCGTCCAAAAAAAAAAAAAAAAAAAAGCTTCTGCTTTGATATATTTATGCGGACTTCTTGTGGCTGGAATGCTAAGTTGCTTTGATTGACGAACTCGGAGTGTCAAATAATAAATTGCAGACCCAAAGAAGTTGGAAAACAAATAGAAGCAGATGTCTCTAATCCAGTGACTTCTTGTGCTTCTCAAGGATTCGTTCCTGTTGAAAGAGAACAAGTTGAAGCAGATAGACCTAATTCAGTGACTGCTACAATTCATCAGAGACTCATTGACAAGGAAATAAATGAGGTTGGAGCAAATGGATCTAATACAGTGAGTGCTTTCGATCCCCATGGATTTGTTCCGGTTGACAGAAAAGAAATGGCTACGGATATGTCTAATTCTGTGAATTCTCTCACTCGAGGACTCGTTCCTAAAGAGAGAATGCAAGTTGAAGCAGGAATGTCCAACTCCGCCACTGATTTTGCTCCTCGAGGTCTCATTCCAATTGAGACAACCCGTCTTGATGGGAAAAATTACAATTCTTGGGTGCACCAAATGGAAAGCTTCCTGAAGCAATTGGATATTGCATATGTGCTCACTGAACCATGTCCAAACATGGCCTTTAGCCCAGAAGCTAGTGCTCAAGATATTGCTCAAGCCAAAGACGCTGCACAAAAATGGGTAGATGATAATTACATTTGCCATCGCAACATCTTGAACTCTCTATCCGATCATCTTTTCAATCAGTGTTCGAAGAGAACTTATAGCGCAAAAGAGCTTTGGGAAGAACTCAAATTACTCTACGATGAGGATGTTGGAACAACGAGGTCTCAAGTGAACAAATATATCCAATTCCGAATGGTTGATGGAACGTCCGTTCTAGATCAAGTTCAAGATCTCCATAACATCGCCAACTCGATAATTGCTTCCGGAATGTGGATTGACGAGAATTTTCACATTAGCGTCATCGTCTCCAAGCTTCCTCCGTCTTGGAACGAGTTTCGTGTGAAGTTGATGCGCGAGGAGTTTCTACCTGTAAACATGTTGATGCACCGTTTGAGGATTGAAGAAGAGTCTCGGAGTACATATAAGAAAGTGTATCCGTTTATGAAGCCTAACGGACAAGAAAATATAGTTGGACCTAGGAAAAGAGAAATGAAGAGGACAGGTATGCACGGGGAGATTGAGAAGGATAATAGGGGTAAAGTTTGTTATAGTTGTGGCAAGAAGGGACACATTTCAAGAGACTGTCTCCAACGGAAATTTGAGATAAGGGAGACAAGAAATGAGAAGGACACTGTAGTTGTACCGGTAGATAGTAAAGATAACAGAGTTGAGGCTATTGTGGAGGCTATCTGATTGATAAAACACTGCTAACATAGGAAGAAGAAGAGAATATTGTCAATATATGCTCCGTTCTTTCAGCTGGGCTGGTGTAAATTATCAACTTAGGGAAGCAGATCAGCTGAAGATCGGTCAAGACTCCCTTGGGAAGGAGATGTTTGGGAATGCCCAGAACCGGATTTGTGCTTTATTGGAAAAGCGGTTCTATTAATGTAAGTGATGGTAGATACCCTTTATCATGGAGGGGAATAGGTTCTTTGTTAAACCATCAAAATGTTGGATTTTGGAAAATGGGTTCATTTCAAATGCGAAGACAATTTGTTCAGCTGCTCTCACCTTGCAAACAGGTGTTGAAACTGGTTTAGTTTTTGTTTGCTGAATTGTCTAATGAATAAATTTTTTGGAATTTTACATCATCATTGAAGTAATGTTCATATTTGTAACTTTTTGCTGTACAGATGATAAATGAAATTCCTGTAAATTAAAATTTCAAACTTATTATACAATGATGGCATTGGGAAATCTCTTATCTAATTAGCTTATATACAAAGATAGTGGCTCATTTTAAGGAGCTGTTTTGGGATTACCCAAAACAGGTTCTATGGTACATTTTATGCAAATGAGGTCAATATGTTTGTGTTTGGCAGATACCTTGTGTTACAGAGTTCCTATCGGATCTAAAGTTACTCTTATAACAAGTTTTTTATGAAAATAATAGTATATGTTAGTTTTCATTTTCATAAAAGTTAGATTAAAAAAAAAAAAAAAAAAAAAGGAGAGTGGCAATATCGTCTAATTCTGTATGGAGTATTTGTTTGTTGGTTTAGTAGACACTCTTTTGTTACAGGAGTTCTATATATTTGTGTTTTCAATAATGATACATATACACACTTTTGTAAGTACATACATACATATACACACTTTTGTAAATACTCCTGTACGCCACACAATTCTGGTCACGAGAACCAGAACTAGAGTGGTGTACAAAAGTGTATACAAAGTGTCTCTCATTACTTTTGTGTTTGAGTAATATTTGGGACACAACCTTCATACAATTTTTCATATAACCTCTCCAAAATATGTGTCTATCTCTCTCCTGTGATGTCACTGGACCCCATAGTGACACAGGAAAGAGATAGACACATCTTTTGGGGAGATTGTATGAAAATTGTATGAAGGTTGTGTCCCAAGTATTACCCTTTGTGTTTTTAGTGATGCTTTGTGAAAACATGATGTAGCTTTTCCTAAAAATCTAACGAAAAATAAGAATAAGACCAAAACTGACACTATTTTATGTATTTTCGAATGGACATTTTTTTTTTTTTTTTTTTTGCTAAAATTCGAATGGACATTAAATGTTCTCTGGAGTGGTCTGCAAGAGAGAAGACTTGGGTGGGGTGCAGTTAGATTGGTACTGAGCAAACTGAGGCAAAGTTTGCACAGTAAACAGTTTTTTGAACAAAAAAAAATATTTGTATAAATTGTGAAAGATAGTTTTTCTCACAGTAACACCTATCTAACTGCACCAAGTCATCTACGTCTGAAAGTGGAGATTTCAAAGCTGGGGTGATAAATTCTCTGGGGATGTGTGCTTTATTAAATTAATTTATTGGAAATTTTGGTAGTATTTTGTAAGGCACGTGTACATATTGAATTTGTTAAATTAATAAAGGTTTGGCGTTTGTTAACATGTGCCCTTAAGGTATATGTTAAGGGTTTAAAAGTATAAATAAATAAGTGGTACTATGTGGGTTTCAGTGTCTGGTGTGAGATTCAATGTTTGTCTCCCTTGTTTATTTTCATTTTTGGAACCATAACATGTGCCCTTAGGGCACATGTTAACAAGACTCTAAAGGTAATACTTGAGACACACCCAAAGACACAATTTTTGGGACACAATCTAAGAGATGTGTCTATATCTCTCCTATGATGTCTCTAAGAGATGTGTCTATATCTCTCATCTCTTAGATTGTGTCCCAAAAATTATGTCTTTTGGGTGTGTCCCAATCTTTACTCAATTAATTTAGGGTGATGCTATTGCCACTCTATTATTGAACCAATGCACTCCATGGTACCACTCTTAAATCATGTGGTACCATGCATGCCATGCATTACATACATGGTACCACATGCTCTAAGAATGGTACTAAGGAGTGCTTTAGTTCAATGATGGAGTGAAAATAACAATTCTCTTAATTTATTAGAAATGTTGGTATTATGTAAAGACACGTGTACATTATTCTCATAACGTCCTAAATTTATGGTCAAAGCACACCGCATTAGAATTTCTATTTGCTAGTTGGATTGGGATTTCCCAAACCCCGTGTTGTTGAGTGTGGTCCTTGTATTGCAATTGGTTTAAACAGCTGAGCTAGCCTGTTAGAGAGTGGTGTTAATAATGTAAGGTACATTTAGGCTAATTTTGTATACAAAAAGGTGAAAAATTATAGTGTTGTAGTGTCGAGCCGGTAGAGAGATTATCAGCTATCAACCAACCGGCATAGTAAATGTTGGTTAGCTCCAGGGCCAGCCCTGAGTTTTAGGAGATCCAAAGCGAATTTTAAATGGGGCCCGGGGTTATACGGCCATTTGGGGGCAGTGCTCCCGACGATTTTTTTTGGAGTCTACGTATACATAATTATGCGTATATATTGGTTTTCAATGTCACATTACAAAATATTCTAACAACTTGCAGCATAATTAAATACTTATTTGAACAACCAATAATTTGAAACCAAGCTATAAATTGAAAACAACTTACAACTGGAAGGTTTGTTTGGGCTAAAACTAAAAAGAATTGGGGGAATTGAGAAAAACGTATTTTTCTTACATTTTTTTCGATACACTGATTTTTTTATTTTTTATTTTTTATTTTAAAAGTGTATCACACTATGGGGCCGTTTGATAAAACTGAAAATTAAGTACTGAAAATTAAGTGCTGAATTTTAAGTACTGAAAATTTTAAGCGATTGAATTTGCAAAACTTAAGACAGTGTTTCAAGCACTAAAATGGAATGCATTCAGTGATTATTTTCAGTAGAAAATTTTCACTTAAAGTTTTCAGCAAGTTTTTGGTTAGTTTTTCAAATAATTGGTGTGTTATCAAACGCGCTGAAAATAAATAAGTGCTGAAAATTTTCATTTTCATCACTTAATTAGGTTATCAAACACACCCTATGAGTTGATCAATTAGTCTTTTTTTCTTAATAGTAAACTAAATTGTTCTCCAGTAATAAAAATATTGTCTTATTCTAGAGGGTTTGTTTGGGCTTAGCTTCGTAATTTTATATGTGAAAATTTTGAGTCATTTTAGTTTGGGTTGGGGCCTTTATTAGGATAGGTTATAGTAAGTTTTTTTTTTATAAGGGTTGAATATAGAAATGCAAAATTAGTACAAAAAATGGGACCCTTAAATTAGCTAAATATCTGGTGGCTCAAAGCGGCCGCTTTGCCGACTTTCCCCAGGGCCAGCCCTGGTTAGCTCGAATCGACATAGGCATTGCCAGCTAGTCCACATGACAATTGATAGGAGCTAACCACCAGACGCTAGAGGGTCGGTCCGGCTCACCCATTGGAGGTAGACCGACTCACCCATTGGACGGGGCATGCTAAAGTTAATCCTGCTATTATATACTATCCTAATTTTTTATTGAAAAATGTTAGACACATAATATATTTTATAACACATTTTACAATAGAGCTTTAAATGTGTTATACTCTGTACTGTTTGAATATTTCACACTTTTTTATGCACCACTTACATAGCATAAAGTACATACATTTAAAGTTATGTTGTGGAATTTGTTGTGTGCCTAACATTATCGTTTCCCATTTAAGCTACTACTTTCGTCCCATTTTATGTGTCCCTCTTTTTATTTTGGGTCGTTCGAAAACTATTGTCCACTTATAATATTAAATCATCAATTTTTAGTTATTTTTCAAAACTATCCTTCTTGGGTTAACAAACTAAACTATTTTTTTTAAGCAACTAAGGACAATTTTGAAAAAAGTGAAATGCAATTATTATATTTTCTTAAAGTTTTGAGTTTTTTTAAAAAAAAGAATGACTAATATTAGGCATACTTTGAAATCTACACTGAATTTGACACTTAGTTTTAAATGCATGTACCCTGTGTTGTGTAAGTAGTGCACAGAAAAGTGTGAACAATTCACACAACATAATGTACATGCATTTAAAATATAAGATATCAAATTTAGTGTGAATTTTAAAGTGTGCCTAATATTACTCTTAAAGAATAATGAAAATGCTCTTATAGACTAATATTTTTACTGAGTTACCGTACACGTCTACACCACCAAAGATGCTCTTATAAACCAGTAGTTTTACTCACCATTGAATCACACCTTTTTCATATTAAAAATATCTAAGTACGTACATATGTAGGGTCCACATTGAACTGTGATGTAGATGTGCTTGTGAATTTAGACTTTGACCACCTTTGGCTCGTATATATTAGTCTAGAACCACTAGTGGTACATGTCCTAGAAATACAGAAAGAGTACTACTATACTCACACTTTTTTAACATATTTTTTGATATTTAATTTTAAATGCGTATATTTTGTATTATGTAAATGATGCATAACAAATATAAAAAATTTAAACAACACAAGATACATATAATTAAAAATATAAAATATCAAAAAATATATAAAAAAAAATATGTATACCTAACATTATTAATACAAAATTTGGGTCTCTCTCGTTTGAAAAGAAGAAAATTCAAACCAACAAAAAAGTGAGGCCAAACCATGAAGTGATTGAGGAGGTTGGAATGAGGTATGGGCACAAAAGCATATGCACAACATGTCTCTATTTTGGTCAATTGATTCAGCATTTTGTTTTTTGTTTTTTTACACTCTTTTCTTCAAGTTTTATCAAACCAAAGATATGGTGTACTGTCCATTTGCGCCTAAGTTACAAGTTAATCAAGTTTTTTCAGTCACTAATATTAGTAGATGAAAACATTGTAGTGTTCACTAGCAAAAAAATGGATTTCACTATCTTTTATCTCCTAGTAGTTAAGCCTACTTCACTTTGTCATCCTACTATGGTTTGTATTTGCACAATTGTTCTCTCATTAAATTAAAATTGTTAATTATTATTATTATTTTTTTTTGAAAAAGATGCATTGTCTTGCAAAAGAAATTTGGGCCTATAAAACTGGAATTTATGCTTGTCGAGGAAGTGAGTTAAAACTAATTGATTTTTTATAAGTGGACTAATATAACAATATTAGGGGCACAAACACTTTATACAAACGTTTACAAACACATTCTATCTCTCTCCTGAGTGGCATTGTGGGGTCCAGATAATTTCAGCAGACCCCACATTGCCACTCAGGAGAGAAATAGAGTATATTTGTGTAAAGTGTTTGTTTCCCAAATATTACTCGAAATAATATTGTATATTTAAGTGTTTAGTAAATGCATTTTTAATGCATGATAGTCTTTCCGTTACTCTTAAAATAGATTTTTTTATCAAATGACATCTATAATATAGAAAGGGAAAGGGAAGGTATAAAAAAATTGTTTTCCACCACCGGTAATTACAGTAACACCTATAAAAGTTTTCTACTAAAAAAATTATCACAAGGGTACTGAAATGTTTTTTTTTTTTTTTTTTTAAATAAAAAAAAAATACTCTCGATCACTCACCCTATTCTCCATCTTTCTTTCTCTTACTTGCACTCAAGTGAGCGCCACCCCTCTATTAGTAAGAACAAGATAGAAAATAAACTTAGGACAAAACCTGATTAAGTTCTCTGCTTTCCCAAATAGACTCCCTATGGCTCACTCCAACTAAAACATGTTCTTTGTGAAAAGCAACAAGATGAGAACAAGATAGAAATAAACTTCTATTGACGTTCATGAAAGAAAATCGTATAGAATCATTAATAATTGGTGCAGTGGAAAACAAAAATTTAACGATTTTTTAAAATCCATGATTAAGTCTATGATGCATACAAAACACATAAAACATTTATAGGGGGTAATCGAATAGTTACCCTTGATACGTGCTTTACAAATCTATTAGATCCTTATTCGCTCTGGCTCCTTTTGTTACCCTCGTATAAGGTTCACTTGAATTGCCTAAGTATCTGATCTCTAAGGCCCCGTTTGGTTCGTGGGAACGGAAACAATGAAATGGAAAGTATTTCTAAGGAATCAGAATCCACAGAAAATGATTCTTACCACTTTATATTATATTGTTTGGACATCAATAGGAATGTAATCCTGATAAATGTTCGTTTATCTTCTTAAAATATTAGATTCTATCTTATAGTTATGTATATAATGGGTACTTTAAAATTTGAAATTTCAAATGTGTAATTTCAAATTTAAGATGATAAGGATGGTTTATTAGTCATAACATAAGTTAAAAAATTTGAACATGAAGTTGTCAAGCAAATTTTTTTTTTGAAAATGAAGTCAGATAATGGTTGTTAAGGTTGATATATACATGCATGGTCTTTCCCAAGGAAAGTAATCTGATTACCTCTTCTTAATCAGGATTGTGTTTCCTTTATTTCGTGGGAATCTAATTCTTTTTGGAAATACATTCCAATAACATTTAAACACACCAAACACAAAAAAACTATTCCAAGGAATGAGGTTCCTTTTCTTTCCTACTTTCCAAGCCAACCAAACGGGGCCTAAGTGTATCGACAAGGATGAATCTTGAATTTGAAGAAACCTTGATCAATCTCCAAAAATTGAAGAAATTGAAAATGCCAAACATGGCACTACATGTTTTTGGCACGTGAGAGAGGGATGTTAGAAGTATATATTAGAATGTGCTAGCATTTTTTACACGTATACTTTTTAAATATAGTCTATTTCCTAATCATCTTAGGAATTTGATTGAATTATAGTTCAATTATAATGCCGTAACTATTAACTCTTAATAGTAATTAGCACCCCCCCTCCCCCCCCCCCCCCCCCCCCCCCCCCCCCCCAAACCCCAAACATCAAACATGTTTCTTCAAATTACATATTATTTTATTGTGTATGATCCCTTAAGTTCATGTTAATCTGGTAGTAGGAATAAATACTTCAATTACCCTTATGTTCATGCTAATCTGTTAGTAGGAATAAATACATCAAGTATTACAATTAGATCTCTTTCTAATTATTATTGAATTAGAACATCTTCTACTTCTCTCTTATGGGAAAATAATAAATATGCTATTATTTTTCAGGCAACTACTAGTCATGAGTGACACCTAGCAGCAAATCATGCCCTAGATATTCTAGCGAACCTTTTAGTTAAAAGTTACCATACCATTCAATCCTTCTATCACCCAACGTCCCAATTAAATCTTTTGGGTAACAGACATATTTATCAAACCCCTATTTAGTTATATGTTCTCAATCTAAATGATATTACTTTGTTTGGTGAAATTAGAAAATTCTTTTCTAATTGTCACCCATCCTTGACTAAGGAATTTAACTTGAGTTATATCATAGAAGGTCACATAGAACATTCTCTCTCTTTACTTGAGAGTAGGGGTGAAAGTCTAAACCGGCAAACCAAACCGAGCGGTCCGGTCGGTTTTCCCAAAAACCATCCAAGCTAAAAACAGAAACGAACTGATCGAAACCTACCATTCGGTCAGTTTTTAAAATGGCAAAAACTGACCAAAACCAAACCGAACCGACCGAATTTCACCCCTACTTGAGAGTGACAGGTTCCTTGTCATACATCCACATGCCTCTATGTGTATAACACTCGTACCCGAAAAAGGGTTAATTAATATGTTAATCTGCATTAATTACTCTAAATAGCGTAGGTGCTGGTTTAAAGTGAGGTTGTGGACTCGCTAGTGAAAAGTGTTCAGTGAGGAACACAATTGGAAAGTCCCTTGTTAGTTGGGACATGTATTGAGGTAGGACCCAAGAAGTGCCCAGTTGATATAATTTGCATTTAGATGCATTTATGTGATTAATTGGATATATGTTTAGTGGCATATATCATATATTTTAATATGTTAGCTTTTGATACCAGTTTGGTTATCTAAATAAGGACGTTTTTGTAATGTCGTGCATTTTAATTTGTCTTTAAATGTTTATATGACCTTAAATGCGCATTTGAATACTTGGTATGAAAATGGAGGCTAATTTGAAACTTTTTGGAAAAATTGATCACAAGGGTATTTTGGTCGTTTGTACCTCTGATGTTAGACTTGACCAGAACTTCGAAAATAAAATTTTTGGACAGAAAGAAGCGAGTGCTCAAATGATTCACTATCTGTGTTTTAAGTTTTGTCATAACTGGTACGGTTAATGAAATATAGCAGTTTCTGTGAGTGGTACTACATGCTTTAGGAATTATACCTTGTCACTTACTATAAATAGAACATGTTTGGGGTTCTAATTCATTAGTTGTCAACTACTTCTCTCTCTATATCACTCCTCCCTTTCTCTCTCTCTCTCTCTCTCTCTCTCTCTCTCTCTCTCTGTGTGTGGACTTAGAACTTTCGGGTTTTAAGCGCAAAACCCTCAAGATCATCTAGATCCGTCGATCTCCGGGTGAATCCCCGAGCACTAAAGTTGTTCCTTAATACGAAGAACACGTGTGGACACCAAAATCAATCTCATCCGACAACTTATCTCAGTTAGAATATTTCTTAGAAGTTAAGGTAGTTCATATAACTCTCTAATATAGCATATTATATGTAAACTAAGTCAAATCTAGAAGACTACTAAGTTTGGAGCACATTTGGCCTGTCGAATCCAAACATAGTTTTCTTAAGAAATTGCCTATGTGTTATGTGCTTTGATGCTTATGTGTTTTCTTTCTATGTGATTAAGTGGTTATTATATGCTTAATTAAAAATTGGAACCATGTCTGCAAGCTTTATTTAGAAATTGATAAGTATGCTTAGATTTGGTTTCATGTATCTAGCTATACTTAAAGACATGTAGTTCATGTTTATTTGTTTGTTTAAGTAGCATGTTATTGTACATTAGCATTTTATAACATGAGCTAAGCATGGTTATTGTCATGACTTATCCTGCTACGCTCGAAAATAAGACACTTGGCACGCCACCAAGGCTCATCCAAAACAATTACAACATAGCAGCAGAATAAATTAAAATACAATAGTGATAAAAACAACTCCCAACGATTTTAATGGATCATGAAAATTAGAGTTGTAAAAAGTTTTCCCCCCTTTAAAACACTTAAAGAAACAAGTCCTTTTTGAAAGTAGGCAATCCAGTCGACTGTATCGGGGTCCCAATCGACTGCTTTGGGGTTACAGATAGCATACAAATTCAGCACCCCAATCCATTCAACTGGCCTTTGTCCGGTCAACTGTGCCTCAAAACTTCCAGTCGACTGACATACATCCGTTTGACTGGACTCAGTCCTGCAGTGACTCTTGTTTTTGATACACAATCCAGTCGACTGTTTCTCCACCCAGTCGACTGGTTTTTGAAAACTGAAAGAGAAAAATCATCCACCCCATGTATCCAGTCGACTGTATCGAGGACTTAGTCGACTGGTTTCCCAAAACATAGCACATTCTGCAAAATTTCATTACTAAGGTTATCCCAACTCATCCCATATCAATACCAATTGAATTGTAATTCATTACCAACATTCTGTATTATACAAGAACTTAGAACAAGATTAGATATAAAATTATTACATGATCTTGAATACTACAAATGTTTTGAGATTTCAAAACATAATCCTCCTCATGATTCATTTACAACGAGGATAACTACAAATCTATGTACAGGTGGTTTAGGACTCGCGTGATCCTACGGCCTCACTCCTCGCATTTCTTCTTTCCCTTTTTTCTTCTCATCTGCAATGGAGTAAAACTCCACTGCTCAGCTATATACTGAGTGCACAATTCTAAACAAATGCTTACATGACAATTCATGCTCTAAACATCAAAACACATCAAATAGTCTCCGGGGTGAGAGATACGCATTCATCCAGTAATGAGCTTATGAAATTGATGTCATGGAGGGCCTTCTCGCAACTACTTATTCAAGTGCCCTGGCAGGGCCTTCTCCCAAACCATGCACTGTGCCCTGGTAGGGTCTTCTTGCACTATAGTCGTCGCTATAATTTAATCCTCAAACATCGAGGAGCTTACTGCCAGAATGAAATTGTACCAAACTCCCCTTTGACCCACATAGACACATAGCATGTGATACGCCCAAAATTATGGGCAGTTTCCTACTCAAGCTAGAAGACTAATGGAAAGTGCATCTATTTCCTAATCCAATTGGGAAACTCCCACAATTAATGTCAATCAATCCTAATACAATTAGGAAACTTACTTGATTGGTGTCAATCACACCCTAATAGGATTATATTTCCTTATCCATGTATGAGTAGGTCTCTTGCATCTATAAAAGAGACCACTCACCCCCCATTGAGGGGGCAGCCAATTCTGTAGTCTACACAGTGCCTCTATAATTCACCATTATACGCATACACCCGGCCGGTATTACTGGTAGTGCCGCCCCTCTTTATTGGCTCACCAGGCCTGCCGGTGATCTGCTAGTGAACGTGCTCAGACACACCCGTGGACGTAGGTACCTTCATTAATAGGGCCGAACCACATACAAAAAATAGTCTCTCTCTCTCTCCCCTCAAATTGCTTTACTTTACTCTTACCAATTTTTGGCATCATCAGCTTGGCGCCGTCTGTGGGAAACGACAATTCTTCTCCTCAACAAATTCTTGACTGATCAATATGCCACCAAAGAAGGCTGCGCAGCAGTCCGACCGGGATGTTCCTTCGGCCCCGGCGTCGACTCCAGCAGTCCCGACATATGAGCAAATCACCGCAACCCTCACACAACTCTTGGAGGGCCAGCGTCAAATCCAGCAACAGATCGAAGCACTGCTAGCCCAGCAAAGCAATCCTCCAGTGGCCGGGAAACGACCCGGAAACATTGCATATGGTCGAGAACCGATCTTGACCAGACAACGGACCCGAGCCAACCCGTCCCATGTTGAGGATGCCAGAGACATCAACAGTGGGCGTGCTGCCCGAGAGGAAAGGCAGGAGCATATGGCCCGGGAATTAGTCCAGGGTCACTCGGTCAAGAGCCAAGTCGTCCCTAGGTGAACGGTTACCCGGAGTCATAGCCGGGCCCGATCCCAGAGGACAACACCCTGCCATGAAGAAGCCTCTTCCACCAACCCGACCAGCTCCTCAGATACCGGTCGGGAAGGAGTGGAAGCCCGAATCAAGGACTTGAAGAAACAGATCAACGGAGTGGCCAAAAAGCTTGGTCAAAACTGTGTTCCGAATCAATCCAATACCGAGACAGAGTCACCATTCTCCAGCCAGATCACGAGGTTCTCTATCCCGCGCAAATTCAAGCAGCCTCGGCTAGATTCATACAACGGCTCGGGAAGCCCGATTGACCACGTCTAAACCTATAAGGCTCAGATGGCCCTAGCCACCAACTCCGATGAGCTACACTGCCTAGCCTTCCCCAGCACTTTGAAAGGCCCGGCTATGCAGTGGTTCTACTCCTTGGAGCCCCGATCGGTCCGCAGTTTCAAACAACTCAGCAAGTAGTTCATCAACCAGTTCGTCGGTATGCATGAGCGGCCAAAGCCAGACATGCAACTACTAACAGTCAGACAACGGAATAATGAGTCCCTCAAGGAGTTCACCGACCGGTTCAACCAACAGAAGCTTCAAATCCGCAATTTGAACGAGACAATCGCCATCATAGCCTTCTGCTCGGGAGTTCAACACACCAAGTGCACCGCGTCGTTCCACAGAAACCGACCGGAAACTTTGGTCGAGCTCTCTGAGAGGGTTGGAAAATACATTGACACTGAAGAGTTTCTGAAGACCAAAGACACCGGGCAAGAAAGCAACGAGTCCTCCAGAAATAAGCGGAAGCGAGATCAGCCCGGGAATTCTGACAGTTCCTTCGGCTCACAGCAGGCAGGGTCCGGCAGTCCCGACCCGACCTTCAGTTCGCAGTGGTCTGAGCCCGGCAGCCCCGACCCGACCTCCAGTTTGCAGTGGTCTGAGTCCGGCAGCCCCGACCCGATCTCCAGCTCACATCGGTCAGGATCAAACAATTCCGACTTTGCCTCCAGCTCAGAGAAGTCAGAAGCACAATGATCCTGATCCGACCTCCTGTCTCCATCGGTCTAGAAGAGCCCGACTACATTGGTACTTGCTTGATCACCACATGAGGCTCCACCGATTGTCAGAGAACTCATACAAAGACCTCGGGCCTAACCTCGAGGCAGCCAAAGACCTCGGGCCTAACCCCGAGGCACGAAAAAGACCTCGAGCTCCGAACTCAGGCACTAAAAAGACCTCGAGCTCCGAACTCAGGCACCAAAAAGACCTCGGACTCCGAACCCAGGCACAAAAGACCTCGGGGTCACGCCCGAGGCACCGGCTTCGCTTAGGTCCAACCGACGATGGGGGCAAACCCCCTAGGTGGCCGACGATGGCAAGCTTCAAAAGACCCTGCAACCACCATGTTCCAGGTCGGTTACCTACAGATCATAGCCTCTGTAAGACCCTCGTCTTAGCGAAAGCTTGGGGGGCAAGATGGCGCAGTGAACTAAACAGGTAATCACACCGGGTATTTACAGGCCTCGCGGATAACCAAGTCAAAATCTTGGACAACCTGAGCACCTACAGTACTCAGAGATATTAACTCCACTTAGGTCCAGACCGACGATAGAGGTGACTAAAATCTCCTAGGTTGGCCGACGATAGAGGAGTAAAAGAACCCTAAAGCAACGTGATTTAGGTCGGCTCCACCAACATGGTCAAGCTCTTCTCCCAACAGTCTTGACGAAGGCTGGCCGGGCAGAAGACAACCATCCTGGGGAGTTAACAGTAAAAAGGACCCTAGAGCAATGCGCTTTAGGTCGGCTTGTCCAATATGGTAAAATCCTTCTACCCACAGCCTTGACGAAGGTTTACGGGCAGAATATAACCATCCTGGGAGCTAACTCAAGCAAAAAAGACTCCAAAGTAGGCCGAGTCTCAACTCTCGGTCACTTCCCGAGCATTCAAAGACTCCGGATTAGGCCGGGTCTCAACTCCCGGTCAGTTCCCGAGCAACTAAAGGTCCCGAGCTAGGCTGGGTCTCACCTCTCAGTCAGTTCCCGAGGACTCATCAGGCTCAAAAGCCCCGAGGCAGCTTCTACAAGCACTCAGATAGTGGCAAGTAACATCAAACTGATTTTCAAACTTGTCCCGATATAGCATCTGACCAATCTTGGAAATGGGGGGCAGCTGATACGCCCAAAATTATGGGCAGTTTCCTACTCAAGCTAGAAGACTAATGGAAAGTGCATCTATTTTCTAATCCAATTGGGAAACTCCCACAATTAATGTCAATCAATCCTAATACAATTAGGAAACTTACTTGATTGGTGTCAATCACACCCTAATAGGATTATATTTCCTTATCCATGTATGAGTAGGTCTCTTGCATCTATAAAAGAGACCACTCACCCCCCATTGAGGGGGCAGCCAATTCTGTAGTCTACACAGCGCCTCTATAATTCACCATTATACGCATACACCCGGCCGGTATTACTGGTAGTGCCGCCCCTCTTTGTTGGCTCACCAGGCCTGCCGGTGATCTGCTAGTGAACGTGCTCAGACACACCCGTGGACGTAGGTACCTTCATTAATAGGGCCGAACCACATACAAAAAATAGTCTCTCTCTCTCTCCCCTCAAATTGCTTTACTTTACTCTTACCAATTTTTGGCATCATCAGCATGCTCATATAATCACATATACGTGCCTTGTATACATTTTTACGTGCATAATTAATGAGCCTAATTAATACATGAATTTTGCCTGGATCCAAAATATCAAATCAGATATTTAAATACATGAAATTCCTTATAATTCATAAGTCTAGAATTCATACCTTAAGCTATCGTTCTAAGATTTTAGGAGAAGTACCAAGAGACAGATTTTATGTCGAATCTTTGATCTCAAGTGATTCCTACAAGTATAACACATTTTCTCCAAATTTCTAGAATTAGAATTTTCGTAAAACTTAACCAAACGAGGCCTAACTATCAAAACGTAGCTCTTATATCGAGGAGTCAAAATGTGAAATTTAGTTGAAAATAACCGGGTAGAAGTCTGTCGATTGGCTTCAAGAAGCTCTAAGACACAAAATCTCCGGCCCTAAGCTCTCAAAGTTGATTTGGAGTTATTTATGAAAATATCTCAACCTATTATATATACACCAGTCTCAAAATTTACGTTTAACTCCCCAAAAGTTATTAAAACTTCTAATTATCCCCAGAAACATCTTACACGCCTAATTCATTGCTTCCCGAGTGAAAACCATAATTTATAAAAGTTTTTGTCTAAGTTTCGTTTGTCATCGAACTTACGTTCCGAAATCTAATTTTGTGGAATTTCTAGATAACCTACCTGTAGACACCCCGATTTTGACCGACCGTCGAATTTAAGGAGAGCGTCACCTCCACGTCCAATAATGATAAGGACCGAAAGATTCGAAGTATTCCAAGCTCTTCAGAAAGTTCTCCAAACGCAATAAAATTTCACAGAAAGAAGAAAATACCAGGTATTTAGGAGAATTCAGGTATAAAACATCATTTTTAGAAAAAATCTTCAAAAATAAGTATCTTTTAAGAAAAAGGAGGAAAGAAAAGACCTAAAAAGGAGAATTCAACAAAAAAGGCACACGGAAGTATTTTGCGGCACTCAGTGAGTGCCGAATGGCATTCGGTGAGTGCCGAACGGCAGTCACGGAATGCCGGCCCAGCATTTACTGAGTGCCGCCGACAATTTCTGACTACTGTTTGCTTTAACAGTCCGTGTTTTGTGGTACAATACGTATATGTATGCGGATAAAAACAAAAACCTGATAAAGTAAGGTTGACGAAAACGCGGCAATCAATAATTTGGCGTGACACTTACTGAGAGCCACGCGGTAGTCATTGAATGCCGCAGCAGCATCCACTGACTGCCGTAAGAGATTTTTGAATGTCGCCCTGTGCAGCAGTCTGTCTATTTTTAGGAAGTACGTATTGTACCACCAAATGAGGCATTTACAGCTGTTTTTTACTCCGAATTCACTAAAATTACCTAGGTGTTTTTGTCTGTAGATTAATGTGTTAGGAAACTACCCTAAAAAGAACAAAGCATTTCTGATCTTTTTGCTATTTTTAAAAAATCAAACAAAATCTCTGGACAGAGAGTTGTACATCTCTGAGTGATGTCTGGTGTTTGTCCTTTTCCCAGAGATCTAACCGTTGAAACTTTGATTTTCTTTTTGATTTGGAAACTAGACACACAGATGCATCTTGTGTCCAAAAATCATCAAGATCAAACCACGGGAAGCATGCTTTTTATTTTCTTAAAGATCTGGTCTGCTCTCTGCAATTTTCAGAATTTTATGACAGATTTGACCAACTTTGTAAATAATGGTCCAAATGACTTTTCTATGACCTAGGGTTCAAACCTTGTTTCAATAATGATTAGTTAAGCTTGAATTCAAAGTTTAAGTGATCTAAATCATTGAGTACTCCAATAATTTATTCTTTTCATGTACATATTCATATGGCTTGACACTTATAATCAGGACTTGGTTGCTTTAGATTTAATTACATCTGATAGAATTAAGCTAGAAGTCTAGGATTGTTATTTAAGATCCAACTTTATATATTGTATATCATATGGACTAACCCTTTGTTTTGTAGCGCTATTAAGGTATGATTTCTCGAACTCCTCTTTAGTTTATCTTTATTTTATCGATTTTTTCAACTTAACGCGCGACACCTTAGAATTAGGTTTTGCTTTACTTGTATATATGGATTAGAGACTCTTTTCCTAGTTTTTATTTAAATTGCATGCATTGCACATTTAATATTTGCGGTCGGATCCCGGGTAAGTTCTCTTGTTCTTTATTGTATATCATATTGCTTGCTACTTGAATTACTTGGCTTTTGAATGATATTTTATAGATTGGTAATTTTACACCATTTTGACATGTTTGTGTAATGTATACATATACATATGTATTAGTTGAGGGCACATTTAAATTAATAATTCGATTAAAAGGATGTTGAGTAGAGGCCTATCGCAAGATAGGATGAGAGAGGGTGTTTTAGTCCGACGGGCTACGTCCTCTCTCATTCCATAATCCCCGGACCTAGTTAATCTCTGGTTTCTAAAAAGATCAGTTTGCTTTAAAAAATAGTTTCTTAATTTTTCCTTTTAAAAATTAAGTGACGACTCATTTGTTTTGAATTTGAAATTTAAAAGAGCTTTAAAAGAAAAAGCTGTGGGTAGGAAAAATTGCGATATCCACACTACCTTTTATGCAACGCATCCTGTCAGTTATCATTAAACAATCAAAATGATCTTACTCGAGATCCAAACTGCCCGAAAATACCTAAAACAAGTAAACTTACTATTCACATAAACCAGATATATCAAATAACATTTAATCACAGAAATTTCTTCATATCAATGCCTCTTTGATTTACCAACTTCTCGTGTCCTCGATTGATACTCACCGTTGACCCACAGCCAATGTCAATCAAAATCAAAATTATTAAACAACGTTGATAATTTCCAGAAATTCACTTATACATTTTAAAACAATAATTTTCCAGGACAGGCGTGACAATTACGAATTTGAGCATGAACACGAGCATCCTCATGAAAATGCACAAAAAACATTTGGGTGAAAGACCTCCATGTGTGGGATTTTTGATTTACAAAGGTAAGATCTCTGTGTGTGGGACTTTCAGATTTTAAAGATCATGAAAATCTCTGCCAGAGGATTATGATTTGAAATATTAGATAATCTCGATTGCGGGTGTGAAATGTGAGGTTTGGATCCATTAAGAACGTAGTCTCCTACTCTTGAAAACCAGAGGAATCGTAAGCTAATGACCCGTATGAAGTGGTTAAAGGCCTCCATAGCGTGGTGGCCCAGTGTTGTATTGAGAGTGAGTGTTTGGAAAATGCACGAAATGGCCTACGGGCAACATCTTGCTTCGACAACAAACCATTGCATTTATGCATGGAAATCATTGTAACATTGAATTATATGACCATACGGGTCGTGCTCATCATGAACTGTGTTTTAAATCATTTTCAAGTGAAATGAATCGGGCAAGGCCCTAGAATGATTAGCATGTTATATGCCATGTAGTGACCCCGTATGTGGGGAGTTTTTGTCCTAATGTAATACATAGCCTACCTATTGTAATTTAGTCCATTTGAAGCCTTCATGTTTAGGTTCGAATTGTAGGAATTACATGTGTAGATGTTTCAAGTTATGTAATCATGTTGTAGTTTTGCTATCAGACACTTGTTAGTCTACTTTCCACTAAACTTGAATGTTTGATAGATATGGGATGTATGTTATCTCCTTATCCTTAAACTTACACATTTGAGTCCTAAAAACTTGTTAGGATTCATTATGTTCACGTCGGCATGTAATCATGACATAAGTCACTCTACTCTTAATAGATTGTATGTTTCCTATTGTTGTTTGACCTCTTAAACTTCATCTTTAGTGTGCCTGGGTTGGGATTTGCAAACCTGGTTGACTGGACTACTACTAGTCGGCTGGACCAATCCTTTTCAAAAAAAAAAAATGGGATCTCTGTATTTTCAAAAACAATCGACTTGACCTACTACCAGTCAACCTTTCCTTCATAGAAAATGGGCTCTCTAGACTTTCAAAACCAGTCAACTAATGCCCTGATCAGTCAACTGGATCTAAAGATTTTCAAATCTTCTTGTTTGAAAACGTTTTAAAGTGACTGTTGAGTTATTTAATCACCCTAACCCCCATTTCCGGGATTTGGGGCTTTACAGTTTTTGCAAAAGTTTCACAATTAGTAGGTACGATAGAAATTTCATAAAATATTTAGGAGCACGTGTGGGACCCATACGGGACTTAGACAAACACCTACTTAGATAGTGGTTAATGGAATAGCTCGGGGATCTCATAATAAATAATTAGAAGTTTGGAGGGTATAAATGAAAAAAATGGAAAAGGTTGATACATCACTTGCATGTAATGCATGTGTGTCAAGAGAGTGGGAGAAGTCTCAAAACTTAGATAGAAAATTAGAAAAGAAGCGAGGCACTGAGAGAGAAAGGAAGAACATGAGTTCCCGACGTCGTATTTTCTTTGTTCCGTCGCCGTTCGATGTTCAATTCACGAACCGAAGCCATATTCGGACTCGTGGAGGTGAGAATGTCATTTCTATACCTTTCTTTTACGTTTTAATTGTCGTATTTTGGTACCTCGTTCTAATCAGTGATGCGCTATTTACCAAAAAATGTAGGAAAAGGGTGAGAATTGAGATAGAATTTGGTGAAATTATGCATTTCTAAGCTTATTTGGGATAGAAATCGTTAGAGGTGAGTTTTATGACTAAGTTTTGGAGGTGGTACATGTCATATGCTTCAATTTCTATCTAGAGAATGATAATTCTAGATTTAGTAGTTATATTAATGCTAAAATTGAGAATCTCATGTTAATTATGTGTGAAAATATCATATCTATGTGATTATATGCTTATGTGTTATGTGGTCAATGAATGACTGGGAGTAATGGTTCATTATGGTAGAATAAGGGGGAGAAGAGGAAGAAATCCTCTTTAAGAATGGATATCCAAGGAATAGAAGGAACTGCGGGGCCAAGGGAAGGTTTTTGGGTCTGAGTGAATCATTAACCCATAAATTCAGCGATTACAAACTTGTTTATATGCTTAATTATTACATTATACATTCACGACATTCAAGCATGTTAGATTATTCACTAAGCATAATGCTTAAGAAAGCTGTTTTCTTTTTTCTATTGTGGTATATAACAACCACTGCAGGTTCGGAACAAGGCATGGAAAGGAGGTGATTTGAGCTTGATGGATGAAGACTATCAGATTAATTTGTTCTATCAAGATTTGAACTTTAATATCTTTGTTTGATTCAAATGAGATTGGCATCATGTTTTGAATGTTTGAGAGTTCCCTAATGTGTGTTTGAGATATGTTCAAGAAGTTTGTAAGTATACTTTAAGTGTTTAGGTATGTTTTGCTTCCAAAACTTTGTGTTTTAAGGTTGAAAGTTGCTACTGCAGAAATGGTTCTGTAGAGGGGCTTTCGACCGGTCGAAGGGACCCGGTCAAACTACACTCTGCCAGTCTTCTTTATCTTGGCATCCCATATTTTATTTTAACTTCTAAACGGTCAAGAGGGTACCTTTAGGGTCCCTTTGACCCATAAAAATGTTACTTTTGATTTAAAAAGTCGGGGAGTATTTTTCACAGAATTCTCCAATTGGTTGAGGTTTAACCAGTGCTATTTAATTTGTTTTTGCCTAGTTTAGCCTTAAACTTGCTTTCTAATATTAATTCCTAATTTTTAAGTGTTTAATATTTATTGTTACGACTCTAGCCTGTGTGGGGGCGGGTTGGGGTGTGACAATCTGCAACTCACTACATCCAACAATACATGAATATGTTTATGGAGAAAACATAAATACCACGCACTGTTAAAGTGTAACAACCTATATTTAGGCAACCATGATATCTCAGATCTAAGGATCTCTTGTACTATTGTAATTACGACAAACTAATTGATAAATAAGTAAAACTCCATATGGATGCTCTTTACAATTGATCACGTTCAGTGAACTTGTTTTCTAATTAAGCACCAACATGTCTGTTCCAGTATTCCCACACTGATGACTTAAGACTAGTCATATTTTATCAAATAAAATAACCCCCCCCCCCCCCCCCCCCCCCCCCCCCCCCTTGGTTAGGCCCATGTTCACTTTATTCCCTAGACTTCAAAAGTGGACATTTACCCCCTGAGGTTTCATTGTAAAGATTTCTCTCAAAATAGCCCCCACATAGGGATTATTGTTAAAATTAGCCCCCACAAAGGATAGTTTAAGTGTCAAAATTAACTCCACATACGTAGTTAACCCCAAAATTAGCCCCATAAATGGGATGAGTGCTAAAAATTAGCCTTAGATAGTTGGGGCAAATGACAGCATTATCCCCATGTAGAGGTTATGGTCCAAAATTAACCTCACAAAAGAGGTTAAGTGTTAATTTTTTTGCCAATTTTAGATTTTTTATTAGTTTTGAGGGAAATCTTTATAATTTCACTTTAGGTCAAAATCACAGGGGGTTAAGTGTCTACTTTTGAAGTATAAATGAAAATGAGTCTAACCACAGGGGGTAAAATGTAATTAGCCCTAAAATAAATGTGACACGTGTTAGTCTAATCGGATTATTAAATACCCAATATAATAATTCTACGGCTAAGAATATTTTATAAATAAAGTTACTGAAAAGTATAAGGTCTTCTTTCTTAACTCTTTAAGTACATATCTTCTTAACTTTAATTTTATAGACTTATCATAAAGATTAAACAACAATAATTATCATGATAAATAATAAACTTGTCATTTGATAAGTAATGAGACTGTTAAAGAATAAAATATTCCTCAAACACTCTTTCAACAATTGGCTCTTAGAGCATGATACACCTAAAATTGGCTCTATCCTATGATCGAGCGGTTCAAATCAACAGCTAGTCCATGTCCCGGTCATATCATGCACAACTCCTCGGACAAGCATCAGCCCAAGTGGTTTAGTTTACCCGAGACTTACCATTCCGAGCGGTTTATTCACGACCAGACCAACAGGTCGGGAAGACCGCATTGGCACGGTCCGTACAGGCACAGGCCAGCTGGACCCACAACATATGCCCCCGAATTATCCAATCAGTTTCCTACTCAAGATAGAAGACTTATGGAAAGAGCATATTGTTTCCTAATCCAATTAGGAAATCCCCACAATTAATGACAATCAATCCTAATTGGATTGTATTTCCTTATCTATCTATTTTCCTTGTATGAGTAGGGCACTTGCTTCTATAAAAGAGACCACTCACCCCCTTCAAAGGGAACAACTTTTTAGTCTCTATAGCACCTCTATAGCAGTCACGAACACGCCCGGCCGACCTTCGGTAGCTCCAAACTATCGTTGGTTCACTATAGGTCCCCGGCTTTTTACAGTATAGTGAACTTGCTCAAACACACACGCGTAGGTTCCTTCATTAACAGGGCCAAACCACATACAAAAAACCAATCTCTCTCTCTCTCTCTCTCTCTCTCTCTCGTTAATCTGCTCTACTTACCTCTTACCAAATTTTGGCATCATCAGCTTGGCGCCGTCTGTGGGAACGACAAGTTTCTCATCAACAAATCTCTTGACTGATTGTCATGCCATTAAAGAGGGGTAAAAAGCCTGCACAGTAGGCTAATCGGGATGTTCCACTGGCCCCGGCGCTGACTACGGCAGTCCTGACATCTTGGCAGATCACCGCGACCCTCGCACAACTCTTGAAGATCCAACATCAAACCCAACAGCAGATTGAAGTCCTACTGGCCCAACAAAGTAACCTTCTAATGGGCGGGAAACCGCCAGGGAACGTTGCGTATGGTCGGGAACAGATCTTGACCAGACAACGTGCCCGAGCGAACCCGTCCCGCGTTGAGGGTGCCATAGACATCAGCGGTAGGCGTGCTACCCGAGAGGAGAGGCATGAGCATATGGTCCGGGAATCAGTCCAGGGTCACTCGGTCAAGAGCCGAGGTGGCCTTGGGTACACGATCAGCCGGAGTCATAGCAGAGCCCGATACCAAAGGACAGTGCACCGCCGTGAAGAAGAAGCCTCTTCCACCAACCCGACCAACCCCCCGGATACTGGTCGGGAAGGAGTGGTGGCCCGTATCCAGGACTTACAGAAACAGATTGACGGAGTGGCCAAAAAGATGGGTCAAAAACCTACTCAGAAACACGCCAATACCTAGACAGAGTCACCGTACTCCAGCCAGATCACCAGGTTCGCCATCCCGCGCAAATTTAAACAGCCCCGCCTAGATTCTTATAACGGCTCAGGAAACCCGGTTGACCACGTCTGGACCTACAAGGCTCAGATAGCTCTGACCACCAAAGCTAACGAAATGAACTGCCTGGCTTTCCCAGTACTTTGAAAGGCCCAGCCGCCCAATGGTTCTACTCCTTGAAGCCCCGATCGGTCCGCAGTCTCAAGCAACTCAGTAAGCAGTTCATCGACCAGTTCATCGGTATGCATGAATGGCCAAAGCCTGACATGCAGCTACTGACAGTCAGGCAAAGGGATAATGAGACCCTTAAGGAATTCACCAAATGGTTTAATCAAGAGAAACTCAGAATCTATGATCTTGATGAAACCGTCGCTATTATAGCCTTCTGGTTAGGAGTTCAGCACACCAAGTGCGTCACGTCGTTTCACAGAAACCGCCCAATAACCTTGGTTGAACTCGCAGAGAGGGTTGGAAAATACATCGACATTGAAAAGTTTCTAAAGACTAAAGACCCTGGGCAAGAAAGTTACGAGCCTTCCGGAAGTAAGCGGAAGCGAGAATAGCCCGGGAAGAACAATGTGGAGAAGCCCAGTAGTTCTAGCAGTTCCTCCTACTCATAGCGGTCTGAGTCTTGCAGCTCCGACCCGACCTCCAGTTCACAGTGGTCTGAGTCCAGCAACCCCGACCCGGCCTCCAGTTCGCATCGGTTTGAGTCCAACAACCCCGACACGACCTCCAGTTTTCAGCAATCAGGATCTAGTGATTCCGACCTTGCCTTCAGCTTTGAGTAACCAGGAGCTCGGTCATCATGACCTGACTTCTTGTCTCCAACAGTCCAGACAAGCTCAACTATAGTGGTTCTTTTGTCCGATCATAGCAAGAGACCTCGCAGACTACAGAGAGTTCCCGCAAGACCTCGGGTCCTACCCGAGGCACCTCAAAAAGACCTCGGGTTCAACGCCCGAGGCACTGAAAAGACCTCGGAGTCACGCCCCAAGCATCAAAAGACCTCGGGCTCAACCTCGAGGCAACAAAAGACCACTGTTATGCAGTTGGCAAAAGACCTCGGGGTCACGCCCGGGGAACCGGCTTCGCTTACGTCCAACCTACGATGGGGGCAAATCTCCCTAGGTGGCTGATGATGGCAAGCTTCAAAAGACCCTACAACCACCCATGTTCTAGGTTGGTTACCTACAGTCCTTGCCTCCACAAGACCCTCGTCTTACTGAAAGCTTGGGGGGCAGAAAGGCACAATGTTGCGGTAATGAAGTCAAACTCTTAGACAGCCCGGGCACCTACAGTATTCAAAGACTAACTCCACTTAGGTCCAAACCGATGATAGAGGTGACTAAAATTTCTTAGGTCGGCTCCACCAACATGGTCAAACTCTTCTCCAAACAGTCTTGACGAAGGCTGGCTGGGTGGAAGATAACCATCCTGGGGAGTTAACTAAAAGGACCTTAAAGTAACACACTTTAGGTCGGCTTTTCCAACATGGTCAAATTCTTTTACCCACAACCTTGACGAAAGTTTATGGGTAGAAGATAACCATCCTGGGAGCTTAACTTAAGAAAAAGACTCCGGATTAGGCCGAGTCTCAACTCCCGGCCAATTCTAGAGCACTTAAAGACTCCGAGCTAGGCTAAGTCTCAACTCTTAGCTAGTTCCCGAGCACTCACAAAACTCAGAAGCTCCAAGGCAGCTTCCCCGAGCACTCAGACAGTGGCAAGTAACATCAAACAGATTTCCAAATATGCCCCAATATATCATCCGGCCAACCTTGGAAATAGGGGGCAGCTGATACACCCAAAATTGGCTCTATCCTATGACCGAGCAGTCAAATCAACAACCAGTCCATGTCCCGGTCAAATTATGCACAACTCCTTGGATAAGCATCAGCCCGAGTTGTTTAGTTTACCCGAGACTCACCATCCCGAGCAGTTTATTCACGACCAGACCAACAGGTCGGAAGACCGCATTGGCACGGTCCGTACAGGTGCAGGCCAGCTGGGCCTACAACATATGGCCCTGAATATTCTAGTTAGTTTTCTACTCAAGATAGAAGACTTATGAAAAGATCATATTGTTTCCTAATCCAATTAGGAAACCCTCCACAATTAATGGCAATCAATCCTAATTGGATTATATTTCCTTATCTATCTACTTTCCTTGTATGAGTAGGGCTCTTGCGTCTACAAAAGAGACCACTCACCCCCTTTCAAACGGAATGACTTTTCAGTCACTACAGCTCCTCTATAGCAGTCACCAACACGCCCGGCCGACCTACGGTAGCTCCAAACTATTATTTGTTCACCACAGGTCCCCGATTTTTTACAGTATAGTGAACGTGCTCAAACACACACGTGGACGTATGTTCCTTCATTAATAAGGCCGAACCACATACAAAAAATCAATCTCTCTCTCTTAAATCTGCTCTACTTACCTCTTACCAAATTTTGGCATCATCAGAGCATATTACTAACAATTCTATACTTTTGCAAGTAGACTCTCTAGGCTTTTGTTTAGTTCATTGATCTAATGAGGAAAGCGAAAAGAAAATATTGAGGAAAAAACTTTAATTTGCTTGATTAACAAGGAAAAGAGTGAGAACAATAAGAATGAAAAGACATATGGTCAACAATAAATTTGAAATTTTCAAATTCTTTGAGTCACTAAAGTTCCTCTTTTCTTAAAGGGAGGCTTGGTGTAAGGTCCTTAAAGTTGGTCATTCTTGGTTTGAGGGATAGCCCATTAACAATAAACCCCAAAAGGACAAAAGTCCAAGCCTATTTTTTCACTCCAGTCCACACCACTAACAATTTACTCCTCAAGTCCATTTCAACACTATAAACTTACCAAACTACCCCTCACTTCCAAAAATGCCCTAAACCCATATCAGTTTTGGTCTCTCTCTCTCTACGACCTCTCTCTCTCTCTCTCTAAGATCTCTCTCACCACCACTGGTACACCTCTACCACCACTACTGCCACCGCCACCATCCATTCCTACCGAAACCACCACCACTAATCCAGTGCCACCTCCTTCTACCATAGCAACCACTGCCTTCCATGACCTCTCTCTGCACCACCATCATCAATCCACCACCACCACCACCACCAAGCATCCTGTTGCCATGGCCACTACCACTAGCAAGCCGCCGTCGTCATCATTGCAACCAACCGCCGCTATCGTCACCGTCGCCGGTGTCGATCTAGATCCAGATCTAGATCTAGATCTCCTTCACCAGTTGAGATCTAACTCTAGATCTAGATCGAGATTCGAATGTACACGGCCAATGTAATGAACTCCGGTGACCACCATGCAAGCTAGGTGATCATTACCAGCTTTTAGTTGCAGAGGTATGTTAGTTGCAGAATTTACATATTAAGTCAAATTTCTCTTAAGATTTTTAAACTGAAATTTTCAAAATTTTCAGATTATTCAGTGATGTTTCAGTTCTTTTATTCAGTGATGTTTCAGATTATTCAGTGATGTTTCAGATTATTCAGTGATGTTTCACTTAATATGTAAATTTTCAGAATTTACATATTAAGTCAAATTTCTCTTAAGATTTTTGGATTTATGTAGCTAAGGTGTTGTTCTTCTGCCATAGTGGTTTTTTTTTCTTGATTGTGATCTCATGAGTGCTATCTCTATTGTGACTGCATTGATTGCATTGGTGTGTTGGTTGCATAATTTGCAAATCAATCTTAAGTGAAATTTCACTTAAAACAAATCTTAAGTCAAATTTCACTTAAGAACAAACTGTTCATAAAGAAAAAGTAATTTCTGTAATAAAGTTGGATGTGGTGTTGCCGGTGGCCGTCGGAGGTGGCACGGATAGTGCCTGGTGGTGTCGTGAATATTGGTTGCCGGAGATGGCAAGGGTGAACACCACTGTTCATCGTGAACAGTGGTGATCAGAGGTGGTGTCGTCGGTGGTCGCCGGAGGTGGCAGGGTGGTGGTCGGAGGAGGCAGGGTGATGGCCGGAGGTGGCAGGGGTGGTGGTTGGAGGTGGTATGGAGTAGTGGTAATGGTGGCTAGTTTGGTTTATAGGGTTAAAGGTTGAAGATGAGGGCATTTTGGTCCATGGACATTGGGAGGACTCATCTCCAATGTGTATTTTAAATTGTCCTTCAGTCCAATAAAACCCCTCTTAATGACCTTTTCACCAATTTTCCCTTTCTTAAATTCTTAACGTATTGTGAAGATTTTTAATTTCTAATGTAATTTAAGCATGGAGGAAAACATAAGGATGAATACTAGGGATAATGTTTTCCTCACTATTTTCTTGCTCATTCTCTGAATTCACAAACAAGACACAGCCGAAGGCCCTGTTTGGTTCACGAAATTGGTAATAGAAAAGAAAAGAGAAAGAAAAATAAAAGAAAAATCGTTTCCATAGTGTTTTTACTTGTGCTTTCCTCAATGCCTAAATAACATTAAAATTAAGATTTTTCAAAATAAAATAGCAATTGAAGAAAAGAGGAAAGGGAGTGACTTACAAACTCTGAAAATTTAAACTATTTTTTTACTATATTTTCTTTGGGTGATGCTATTGCTACTCCATCATTGAACCAAGGCACTCCATGGTACCATTCTTAAAGCATGTGGTACATGCATGTTATGCATTACATACATGGTACCACGTGCTCTGATAGTGGTACCATGGAGTGCATTGGTTCAATGATGGAGTGGAAATAACAATTCTCTTTTCTTTTCTTTCCTATTTTTCTTATCCTTTTCCTTCCTAACTAAACAAAGGAAAATATTTTCTTCTGTGTTTAATTTTCTTTTCCCTTACTAAATCGATGAACCAAACATAATCTAACTGTGAAACTTTTGAGGTTGAGGGAATAACTTCGCCGGCCAGAAGGAGTGAAACACAATTAACCCATAAACAGAAAGGCCACTAAGATTCCAAATTTTACTCACACGTTTTATGTGAGTTTCATAAGATTCATGGTTTTACTTAATTTAACTATGACATGTACCTAAAATGGTATGACCATTATTTTTTGTATTTATTTGTTTCAAAGTCCTTGCAATCCACTTTTTAGTAAAAACATCAAACATGTTCCAGGTGATTAAGACGGGGCATTGAGACCTTGTCTCCGAAGAAAGAGAGGCCAACTGCAAATTGCATGTCCCCATCTCCCATATAATTATCTGAAATTATTATGAGTTATTCAAAAATTTGAATCCACCTAGCAATCAATTTTTTGTAGCCTTTTCAAGAAATCAAATTAGCATTGAGGCTAAATAAATATTTAAGGGTTAATATCACTTTAACACTTTGAAGTTTGACCATAACAATTACCCTCACGTTTTAAGAACAACACTTCCCCCACTGTTATTTAACGGACCTAACGGCTTTGGTAAAATTACATATAACCCTCAAAATAAATAATAATTGGAAATATGTACAAAATGTCCTGTTAAGTATTTACAAATTTCACGATTTTCATGATTCTTCAAAAGCTATCTTCTGAAATCTGTTTGAATAATTTTCACAGTTATTCAAACATGCAGAGAGAGAGAGAGAGAGAGAGAGAGGGAGATCTTTCTCTCTCTGAGAGAGAAAGAGCTCCAATTTTATATTGACCCGTTGGCTTGCATAGAAATGTGGAAGATGATCAAGACATGAGACTTTATCTCAGCCTCAATGTCATTTCAATCTTCTAAAAATTGGATAAGAGTAGTTTATGTACATTTTAATAAACCCTACATTATTCTATTAGTTTCATAACAATCAATAAACAAAATGGGGTATTTGTTATGATTTATAAAAATCCGGGGATCCAAACTAACAAATAATAAACAGAAGGAGAGATTTGTAATAACTTATAATGTGGTACTGACCCTTATTTTAAATGTAACAAATTGAACCCTTTTTGAAAAAACTCAGTTGGACCTTATTCTGCAACAAAGTTTCAAATTCCTAAAGCATTACCAAAGCATTGAACAACTCTCTCTCTCTCTCTCTCTCTCTCTCTCTCTCTATATATATATATATATATAATACTTTTCCTAATTAAAAAAATCTCTTGATAAAAAGGCTAAATTATATAGACATCCCCTCATGTATTGCACTTTTTCACTAGCACCCCCTAAACTAAAAAAACTCAACAAACTCAACTATCTATGATAGGCTTATTTAAGGAGAAAAATAATAGTTGAAGAGATCAATTTATAGAATTATTAGTTTTGTGGGTGTTAGTAAAAAGAACAATACATGAGGTGGTGTCCATATAATTTACCCTAATAAAAAATCTATTATCCCGTTGTTATGTGTGTATATCTATCTATACTACAATAGAAAGCCAAAGATAAGGGTACCTACCAACTTTTTACCCTCAATCATATTTACCAAAGAACCAATATACTCTTTCACACAAAAAAATATAAGTAAAGGTCCTAAACTGTCATTAATACATTAACTAATACATTCCATAACTGCCACCCACGTCTCAGTTATGTATGTCATTTTGTTTTTCAGAACTCTGAAAGTTCAGATGGACAGAGATTAGGAAAGATAGTTCCTGGTCAGATCATACTGAAGAAAAAAAAGTTAACAATCCCCACTGATTGTCACTTTGCTACTGTTTTGGGGGAAAATATGCTACCTTAATTTATTTATTTGAGGATGTTAAGAATGATGGTATATTGGACATAATTGCTTATTTATTTATTTATTTGAGGATGTTAAGAATGATGGTATATTAGACATATTTGCCTGGTTTGGCGGCATGTAATTGGCCTTCTAAGTGGTGTGCAGTGAATCCAACAAAGGGTCTCCTCAATACTACAACACCAAATTTTATTGTTTCAATTTCCACTTCCGAAAAGATTAACTATTACTGTGTTTCCTAAATTTGAGTTACATGAATGATGATATAGTTTCAAATTTATAGTCCAGATGCTCTAGATCCTAATATATATATATATATATATATATGCATTTTTTCGCATTTCCAAAATATTATTATTTGTTTCGTTCCAAAATTACAACCATATCACAACAAAAATATTATCCAACAACGCTTTGGTTGAAAGAATTTCATATTCCATGAATTTTTGCAACTGTATTTTTATGATAGTGTAGTTCAACAAATTTCTAACAATGCTTTTTGTTGAAATAATTCTAGATTTTCATTATTGCTTGCAAATGTTTTTGTGACAAAAATAAAGTCACTGCAATAAGTAAATTTTTTATTTTTCATTTAATCAAGATTATTCTCCGTAAAACTTTTTGAATTAATTAAGTTTAAAAATACATAACAGATATCACACGTTGCACACGCAATGCGTGTGCCCCGCCTGCCAGAGGCTCTTAATGAAAACACGATCTGACGGTCAAAACAGAAGCCCTCTCTTTAAGAAAAAAAGGGCGCCCTCTTTAGAGCCTGACTGTATATATATATATATATATATATTCTTATGACATGGTCAAACCCCTTCAAGACCGGAATAAAGTACCAAATCAACCGCAATTGGCAATCCCTCTACCAAGCCACCAGGAGGAGTCGATCTGAGGATTTCTGGTTTGCAGGTCGTACCAAACAAGCCCCACAACAAATGGACTACCATGTTATTAATACTCAAATTTGTACAAATTTAAGAGCAACATGTGGCCTAATAACCTCTTCTTCTTCTTTTTTTTTTCCTTCCCTTTTCTGGTCTTTATTTCTGCATGTGTTAAACGTACCTCAATACCCTTTCCTATTTACAGGAAAGAAAGGAAAAAGAAAAAGGATTGGCCTACAATTTCAGAACAAGAATCTATTATTCCCTTCACCCTTTACATCTTCAATCCTCATCCAACTAAGCTCTGTTTGGTTGCCAAGAAAATGGAGGAGAGAAAAAAAAGCTTGTAAAACATTAAACATACAATTTATGAAGGGTTCAAAAAAAAAAAGGCCATCATACTGTTTAGACATTTATCAGGCACTACTCATAAAAATTACCAGTACAACAAAATTAACGAACCAATCAATCTACGTCATCCAATTGGAAGACTACAACACTATACGCCATTACTTAAAAGATTAATGCTAAGTACACACTACTTTGAGATACCTAAACGGTTTATCTGTTGATGTAGACTTCTTTAATTAGAAACTAAAGAACTTCAAGTTAGATTTTATTTCAAATCGCCACTGACACACCTGCAAGTAAACCGTTTAGGTATCCTAAACTAGTGTATTTTGTATTTTCCTACTAAAAGATATGGTGGTCTAGACTCTAGACCCATATTTTTTTTTAGGAAAAGACTTATTTAGGTAATTTTCATACTATTTTGAAGTGTGATTGGTTTCATCGGTAAAAGTTTCTCTATATGACACCTAGGTGGATCACTAGCACTTTAGAAAATTATGAAAAACAAATATACTGAAGTGTTATCCTTTCCTTTAACCTCAAAATTCCAAGATCTTAAACAGTTTAGTAAACGAAGTCCTCAAGTTGATTATTTCTTATTTTGATGATTGATTTGCCCTTTTCTACCAAAAAAACGAAGAGTAAATAATAACTAATTGGTTATTTCTTGTTTGGATAAATTACACTTAACACCCTCCTAGTTTACACTCGGCAACACTTTGCGTCCCCCTATTTTAAAAGTTTGACAAATTAGACCTTAATGTTTATATTGTATTAATTTGCACCTTCAGTCAAAATTCGTAATGGAATTTTAACAAATTTCTATGAACTAAGATGTATTTTGACGGAATTGTTGACAAAACGTCCAAATTAACACAAACTAAAAACTACAGAATCAAATGTGTCAAACTTCTAAACTACGTGGGGCAAAGTGCCATCAAGCGTCAACTACAAGGGTGCAAATTGTAACATAACCCTCTTACTGGCTGTTTGAGCTACCCAATTGGGGGCCCAAAATCTATTTTGTCCCAACACAATCTATTCCTTGGTGTTTGGGTGACTTCAAAAGACAAAGTGCAATAACTTCTTCTATCCAATTCCAGCTTTTTGATTGTGATTCTTGAAAGCTGGTTCTTACCAGCTTTTTGCTCAGATTAGGAAATTGGGTATAGACCAGATGATCAAATGATCCCATTTGTCCCTAAACAAAATGGTTAATTACATGCTTTCCATATCTCATATTGCGAATCTTAAAGAGAAGATACCGCATTTGTCCCTAAACAAAATGGCTAATTACATGCTTTCCATATCTAATAGACCAAACAAAATATATTATGCCAAACAGGGCAGACAACATTTGAACCACAAATGAATAGACCAAACTTGTATTAAATCATTCTAGAAAAGTAGAAGAGAAACTGGAAAAAAAAAATGCTGCTAGGTATGATACAAAAGCAACATAACACAAGTCTAAAATGTCACCTAAACACAAACTAGAAAATGAAAAGTCACGGCCCAATAAGAGAGAAAATAAAAATCAATATTACAATCTTTCAAAAAGGTCCATCCTCTAATCTTTCAACGGTCACAGGCGGCAACAAATTAAATAATTAATGTGGTTGTGCACAAAAAAGCAGAAAAGGAAAAATCAAGGACAAATGTGACAAAGATATATAGAAATACCTCGGCTAGAAACAAATTACCAAAAAAATAAAGAAATAAAGCAAAAGTGGTAAATGTTCGTTGAACTTACAAATTAAATTCTTGCTAAAAATACTTGCTTATGGCAGAATATATATATATATATATATACACTATATATACTACAGAAACAAACAAAGAAAATTTTTGATGCACAAAAATAAATAGTTATTTTTCTACCTCTAGATGGCTCCTCCGCTCTTCCTCCGATCGTCGGCTATATATCGGAACCTCTGAATAAGGCTTTGAACGAGTTCTTTTTTCTACATATTATGCCTAAAATCTATGTTAATACAATAATCTCATTGCCCGACGGATGATAATGACTGAGAGGAATTGGATTCCTGGGAAAACGCTGCGATCAGTCTTTCCTTTGTGAGCTGCTCAGATCCTTGAGACTTGATCACAAATGTATGATACACGGTATCATTCCCCGCGGCAAGTTTGGACTCAACAATGTCAAGCTGTGCCTCTTTGAGTGCCTGAATGACTCTAGATATAGGGTGTTTATCTAACGAGCAGCTCACCCTTACAACAACTTCATCATTTACTGCCTGTATATCTATATCGGGACCTCGGTTTTGATTTTCTGAATTTGGGTTTTTAGCCTCCGAACCAAACGCGCCTTTCGAAGTGCTCCCCCCGAATTTTTCTCTCCCCGATTCCATCTCCTTGAGCTTCCTCTGGAGCTCGGTGATATACGCAATGGCATCTCCCAACAAGGAGGCTTTGTCCATCTTGGAGATGTTTGGCACAACGGCTCGTAATGCGTAGAATCGCTGGTTCAGCTTCTCACGTCGCTGCCTCTCTGCCTCTACGTGATTAAGAGGCTCTTCTCTTCCATTCGCGGGCTTTCGGCCCCTTTTCCGAGGCCTCTTCTCATCAAGTGGGCTTGCTCGGTCATCTTTGCACGAAGCCTCAACATCCGAATGCTCGGAATCAGCAATAATCGGCCGAGAAATCAAAGATGGGCTCGAAGCGCCCCCTCCAAAATCAATTTGTATTTGCTTTTGAGGCTGGTATTGATTTACCTGAAAATCTTCTCTTACCCCATTAACAAGCTCTTGGAGATTACTAGTCGTGGGCTTGGGACTGTAAATTTCTACGGTGCTCCTCTGATTCATCCAATTCGAACCATGAAATCCATTTCGAGTGTTTTGAAATGGAGTTCTATTTCCATTTGAGTACACTTCCCATGGCCTCTCATCGGGCTTCCTAACCGCAAGTTTTTCTCTCACTTGGGGACGGACCGAATTCAAATCCTGACCAAAAATCTTCGGAATTCCATCATTTCGCTCCCCCCCAATACCCATATTGCAGAAATGGGCATTTCCGTCTTTCTTCTCGCTCATCGGTTTGGCCTTGACGAGCGATGAAAACAACGTGAAAGATGATTTTATTGATTGCACCAGCTCTAGTCTTTCAGGTATGGATCTCACGGATCCCAATTCAACTACCCCAACATCGGTTGGGATCAAAACAATTGTTTGAATACCCGCAGACTTAGCGAGGAATGATCGAACACAGTAATCCGACGATGAATTCAATATATCCGAAGCCCAAACGTGGTGCTTACCCGATTCAAAACACTTCCCCGGACCGCCTTCCCCGCGAGGGAAAGAAAAATACATCGATGCAAGAAAGAACATTTCAGTATCAGTAACCCTATCCAATCCAAAAGCATAACTATCCTCATCAGAACCCCCAAACAAGGTGTGCAATTTCTGAAGTACCCTCTTTCTCATTCTCTGTTGGGTCGCATCCTCAAGACGCCGGAGATTGAGAATTTGGGTAAGTTCAGAACCCTCATCTTCCTTTGGCTCCCTACATGACCCATCTCCCCAACCTAAGACCAAATCACCGGACTTGGACCGCGAAATTTGCCAGAAAATCGCGTAATTCCAACTAAAGTTGGCAGTGTTTGGCAGTTCCACTAGATCTGACAGCTTGTTCTGCAAATTTTCATCACCCCCAAGCACCATTAATGAGCATTCCGCCATAACCGAGCTCGAAATCAGGTAATGGAAAGCTCGGGGGCCTAAAACCGCCGCAACCATGGCCTTATCTTCATCATTCCACACCACTCCTCCCATTGAAACCTCTACTTCAAAAATAACTATATATCTACAAAACTACACCCAAAAAAAAACCCACAAACAAAAGTACTTGAAATTGAAATTTCAATCTTCTTTGCCAAAAAAAATTGAACCCAGTACATTAAACATGTGATGTGACCAATTAAATCAAACACAAACCCATCTCAGTTCTTATCCTCCAATACACAAGCTATACACCCAATTGTTCATACATACCTCTTATTTTCAAATCTCACAAGCTTTAATCTAAATTACTCAATCAACCAATGACAATAAAACCCAGAAGCAAAATGAAATTATATATAGAAAAATCACAAAAATTGAAAAAGGATACACACCAGGATTAATGAACTTTGAAACACTTGGGGAAAGTGAAACAATCCAATAGAGAGGGATTTTTTTTTCCCTGGAAAATAAAAGGATCGGCAATCTGAGAAGTAGTAAATAAGCGAGAACGGTTCTACCGCTTCAGCAAAGTGAAGTTTAGAGAGAGAAGGAGAGGGAGAGGGAGAGGGAGAGAGAAGGGCGTTAGTTCTGCTCTCTAAATCCTAACAGCATGTGTGTGTATTGGATTGTTGTGGGTAGTGGGAGGTTAGGGTAAAAAAGTAACCATGGTTAAGTTAATAGAAAAAGCTTCATGGTTTGGACTTTGGAGGTTGAGAAAGAGTCGGCTATGTTTATGTAAATTAGTTACTCCTCTTATACATACCAAAACTGTGTTCTATGCTATCAACAAATAATATATATATATATATACTAATACGTACCCTTGCCCGCGGCCACGGGTGAAAAGAAATTTGCGAGTATAATGACTTCGAGATAATTGGGTTATAAATTTATTTGCAAAAAAAAAAAAGAAAGAAAAGAAATAAAGATAGGCTGTAACTATGTATTTTATTACTTCAAGCGAATTGACATTTATTGATCTATGAAGAAAATAAGTTAACAAATTTTACTTTCAAAATGATTGCCCCAAAAAGTTGGTAGATGTGTGATTATATTTTCAAAAATATATACAAAAAACAAAAAAAGAAAAGAAAAGAAAGGGAACAATCTTCCTAAATCCCAATAAGAAAGCTGTGTATGTACTTCATGTGCATTTAAGTGAGGACATTTGTTCCACGGGCACAATAATATATTTTCAATTCATTGATTTTGATTTTGAAATTAATCTAAAATATGGTTGGAATTGATATGGTTGGAATTTTTACAACAGATTCATAGATATCACAATAAAGACAAAAATGCGGTAAGAATTTTACAACTCATAAAACGGCAAAGATTCAATTCATTAAAGACTCTCTTGATCTTTAACAAATAACCGCAAAATATAGACAAAAATTATATATATGGAGAAAGCTTCTTACGAGGGATCCCTCATTTTATTAAAATGAGGACTTCTAATCTTGGCCGTTGGAGATCATTTTAATAAAATGAGGGATCCGTCGTAAGAAGGGCTCTAATATATGTATATATGTATATATATTTGTGAGTTCTATATCAATTCACAAATAGATGTCTATGCGAAATAAATCCCGAATTTTGTATTCTAAATGGTTTCAATTAAGAGTAATGTTATGATTCTTAAATTCTAAATTCACACTTAAATGATATGGTAGTGGGCCCACTGTGGCGTCACTTCAACAATTGGCTCAATGTCACATTATTTGGGATGCGAATTTGGGAAGCATAACATTAGTGCATTACTCTCCAAATAGTTGTGACAGTGGGACCATCTACGCTAATGATGAGATCACTTGAATATCCTCCAATCAAAAATTAAGTGGCCCCACAGCCATATATGAGAGCCATTTGAGATACAAAATTTTGAAAGCATAGCATTACTCTTAAGGGTAAACACAAAAGCTTATCTTATATGATCGTCACAATCGTTTAACTTTTACTGTGATTTGAATATTTTATAGGTTTTACACGGATCTTGTATTAATGGAAAGATCACAGTGATCGTCTCATAGTATAATGATTACAATTAATAATGTACCCATGCTTGCGAATATTGTTATATTATAACACAGAAGAATGAATCTGAATGATGAGAGTTAAAGAAAATAATTAAGGGTGATGCTAATACCAAAGCAGAAAGTGTCAATGTCAAAGCAGAAAGTGTCGCTAAAAGGTTTAGCGACGAAAGTGTCGCTAAAAGTTTTAGCGACAACTACTGTCGCTAAAACTTTTAGCTACACTTTCTGTTTTGACATTAGCACTAGCCAATAATTAAACTCAAACCTGTTTCTTGAGCCACGTTTGGGCAAAGAGACTTGCATTTCTCAAAACATGATTTCAAAATTTTAAAAATTATTCAAATAAACTAATGCATACGTTTTGGATCCCGGCAATGTTCGAATTCAAAAGAGCATTTGAGAAGTGATTCCCAACCGAGTCTAAACTAAAAAGAGATGAGTAATGATATCCTCTTATGCCTACTGTCACATGTTTTGGAAATTACATTTGAGAAATAAAATATGGAGAGCATAGCATCTGGACTTGCATTAGTCAAAACATGATTGCAAAATTCTAAACTTTATTCAAATAAAGTAATACATACGTTTTAGATCTCAAAAATGTTTGAATTCAAACGAGCATTTGAGAAGTGATTTCCAACAGAGTCTAAACTAAAATGAGATAAGCAATGCTATGCTTTCCATATTTGTTTCTCAAATGTGGTTCTCAACACATGTGGCAGTAGGCAGGGGTGGGTGCAGAAATTCAAAGTTGGGGGGCTTGGCAAGAGCGGAACCAAGATGTTGCACTAGGAGGCAGAATATACGAGGAATTCACGAGAGGTAATTTTGTTTAGTCGATGTTTACATATTTTCGTGTATAATTTTTAGTAATATTTTGAATGATTTTCAATCAAATTGGGTTATGTTAAGCTAAGAAATGAGAAGAAATGTATTGGATCAAATATTCAGAATGAGTTAGATACCAATTATGTCAATATTAGTTCAACTATACTCTTAATTTGTAATTTATAACTTGGCTCTTGGTTTAGGATGGATTGGATTACAATTAGTGTTGTAAATATTAACATAATGCATATGAAACATGGGGGCTTTTTGAAAATTTCAGAGGGGCTTAAGTACAATTTTTAAAGGTATGTCGAGAATTTTCCAAAAGTTTGGAGGGCTCCCTCTTTTGGCCAACTATTTTGGCTGATGGTAGGACCACTTCAACATCAATCAATAAAAATCATGTGGATCCACAATCATATATATTAGAAACGATAAATTGGAAAGCATTGCATTACTCCAAAAAGAGATGGGAGAAATGAAAGTTTGTAGAGAAGGGGACATGGAGGCTATGGTTTTCATGTCAAACAATGACACGCAATTATTTGAACACACGACTCTCCAGCTGTTGTAATATAATGTTTCATTATTATTTAAAGGGTAAAGTAGGATTTAGTTCCTAATTCTAGCTTTTTCTAAAAATAGGTCCTTCATATATCTGAATATAGAAATTAGTCCCTTTGTGTTCTAAAGAAATAAATACCCCTATATTATCCCCTCTCTCTCTCTCTCTCTCTCTCTCTGTATATATATATATATCAAAGATCATAATTTTCAAAATTCAAAACCCAATATAGAGAAAGAGAGAATCTACAACTAGGGCTGGCCATCCCAACCAGAGACCCGACCAACCCGAAGGGATTTGAGTGGTTTTGGTGGATGATCGGATGAGTCATGGTTTTCCGAAGCCACACTCGATTGCTTGTGGTTCGGATGTCGATTTTTATAATCCAAACCCGACATCACCCGACCCGACCTGACCACCTATTGAAAACTAAGAAAACACAATATATGTATTGAATCATTCTCTCACTCACTCATTCAGAATGAGTCATTCTCTTAAAAAAAATTCTCTCACTTCCTTACATTCAAACCAACCCCTCTTTATCTCTCAATATATGTGTATATATATACATATATAGATCTGTGCGTGTACATATATATAGATTTGTGTGTATATATACATATATAGATCTGTGTGTATATATATAGATCTCTGTGTGTGTATATATAGATCTCTTTCTCTCTCTCTCTCTCTTTCTCTCTCTCTCTCTCTCTCTGTATGTATATAATGATTTTCACACCTAAATCTAGTTGTTGATTTCATATGTTCATTTTGTTGATTTTTCACCCGAAACCAACTCGATCGAACCAACCCGAAACCTACGGGTTGGTTCCACTCTACTTGACGGATGGATGATGGATTATAAACTTGCAACCCGATGGGATTTGGATGGATGTTCGGATGGGGGTGAAATCCGACTCACTTGACCCATGGCCACCCTTATTTGTAACTATATGTGGAGAGAGATTTCTACTAGAGAGAGAGAGAGAGAGAGAGAGAGAGAGAGAGAGAAAGAAAGAAGAGAGAGGTTAGCAGCCCCTCCACCGTCAGCACCACTACATCCAGCCATGCCATCGTCGCCCATTCTTGGTCGTCGTCATCACCACCTTCCAATCATCCAATCTTCCATTCTTGAACTCCTTCCCTTTTTTAATTTGTGAGGGTTTCGCGTTCATTCCTGTCACGCCCCGGAGCAGCAAAAATAGAGAAAATAAAATTTCCTTTTTAATTCCATAGGGAATGACAATTGAATGTCACTAATTATGCACACCACACGGTACTAGTCCACAAGCGAAACAGGAACAATAACACAATCAACCGAAAATAAAAACAGTGTCACTATTACAAACATCAGAGTGGTCCGCAGGATCATAACAGGTCTGGAGACAACATATGCTCAAGTACCTGTTAAACTAATAACAGTCGACAGAATAATAGAAATATAAACATTAGATATAACTATCTTTAGATCTTTAGCTAGCGTAACGGTAGTCATCAGCATAACAGCCTTCTCCGGCATAACCGGCATCAGTGGGGCTACCCTCTGCATATTCCCCTTCAGGATAGTAGCCATCGTCATAAGCTCCATTATCTACTTTAAAAGGGACAGGGTAATCTGGACAGGGAATGTCCAGGCAATAATGGCCATCAGCTTACTGAGAGCTGAGTGAATAGAAACTCACAGGGTATCAATGATATAACATAATAACAAGTATTGAAGTGTCTAAAATATAGTGTTACAATAGTATCTTCCTCTTTATTATCCCAACGTCGTTGCTCAACCCTTATCGTCTTGTTAATAACAAACTCGGCATATACTGACCCTTGCAACAGACTTGATTGTAAAACTCCTAGATACACCAATGCTCTGTCTACCGCGTCACTGCAAGTCATAGAGGTCATCTACAGCGTACAGTGCAAGTCATAGATAATACATCAGTCCATCCCTCGCTATTAAGAACATATCATAGTTCACTGCATGTCAGGGATTTAACGCTTCAAGCATCGACACATCAATTCTATGGCCACAACTTATCATCAGCTATATATTCTCAGCCACCGCAAGTTATAGATACCTTCTACCGTGTAACACCGCAAGTCATAGAGGTCATCTACCGCGTTTGAGAACCCTTGTTTACCCAGCCACCGCAAGTCATAGACACCTTCGTTTTTCTATCTCGTTTGGGAAACAGCTCCTCCCGTAATCATCCCAGAACTTAGCAAACCTACCTATCATTATACCACTAACAATTACATGACAGCCCCATTTTGGCCTGACTATTCTGATTAAAACGATTGGATATCGAACTCATACATGAACCGTGTAATATCTAATCGTCATCACGTTAATCCAGTATTCTTAATCATACTTATACTTCTCTTTACTGTCACATGATCCCTGATCAACCCATAATCGCATAATGGAAGTTCGAATCGAGAATCGAACAACTGAACCATATATATAATGAACTAAGGAAACATCCATGTTTTGCAAAGTTCAATCGATTGAAACCCTTTCAATCGATTGAGAAAAATAATGTTTAAGCGATCGAAGTTTATTCGATCGATTGAACTCAGTTCAATCGCTCGAGAGTCGTCTTCTTCACCAGATTCATCAAATAGTATCTATAAATGTCTTAGGGACGTGTTTACAACATCTAAATATCACCAAAAGCTTGTAAACATTATAATAAAGAAACCAAATGAGTAAAAACTCACTTAGGGTGTGTTTGGGTGTATATTGAGCTATGGAGCTTCCAAGCTTTCTCTCTCTTCTCTTCTCTTCTCCTTTGTCTCTGTCTCTCTGCCTCTTTTTTGTTTCTCCTTCTTTCTTCTTCTCCTTCTTCTGGCCGTCTCTCTCTCTCTCTCTCTCTCTCTCTCTCTCTCTCTAACTATGTGTATATATAGTATGTGTGTATATATATTTGGATGTATGTTTAATATATATACCCAACACAAACACACACTCTCTCTCCTTCTCTTAACTCTCTGGTTTTCCAAATACTCCACACACACACACACACAAAATGTATATAAAGAGGAGAGGTGGACAGATGGCCATCTTTACGTGAAACCTGGAAATTCTTATAATTATAGGTTTGATTGATTGAAGCTTGTTCGATCCATCGAAAGCAGATCGACTAGTTTTGATCGATTGAAAAAGGCTTGATCGATTAAAGTGGGGAGCACGTAATAAATTTATGTCAACAGGGTTTCGATCGATTGAACAAGGTTCGATCGATTGAACTTAGAAATTCTCGATCGCTTGAACGGACTTCTATCGATCGAAGATAGAATTTCAAGTATGGTCAAAGGAAGTATATAAAATCTCTCTACATTAAATAAATACTGAAAGTATAGGGTATTACAATTCTGCAGTGAAAATTGAAGTAAATCGATCGGTAGGAGAATACAAAGCCGGTGATGAAGCTTTTGAACTTTACATACAAATGATTTGATGATGATGATGTTAATGGCTGAAATGGTGGAATCAAAAAGTGACTTGATTAGTATAGTAACAAATTGTAGAAGGCAAACGCTTTGTGTTTGGGCTTGAAGGCTTGCTTAGTTCAGAATATTTAAGGTGAGTTTGGATGAATTTTGTATTGAGTGGAAAATGCATTTTGATACCTCCTTAGTAATCTTCAATTATGGGATTTCTTATAAAGCTCTGTGAAATATAATAAAGTCACATAATTAACTATTTTTATGTGAAATTTTCACAAAACTTAATGATTTGGGTTTGAATTTTTTAAAAACAATTTTCTGGTTTGTGGAGTTTTATGACAAACATTAAGAAATTTAACAAATAGTAGAAATTTGTTATGCAAAAACATGATTATGGTTTTTTGTAGGTCAAATACTAAGAAAATTCTCACTAAATGTTGTCATATTGTGTAGAGTTTTATGAGAAACACTGAGAAATTTTACAAATAGTAGCAATTTTTCATGCAAAAAAAATGATTATGATTTTTTATAGATCAAATACTCGCTGCCAAACTTATTCCAATTCCAAAAGCTTGGATTGAATATCGGTATATCAATACCGATTCGATCCGAGCTCTCTTATTGAATTGCTCATTCAATGAGCATTCTCAACATTATGCTTTGAAGAGGACTCAAACCTCCATGCTCTTTAGCACGAGATTTTGAGTCTCACGAGTCTACCATTTCACCACCAAGGCATCTTGAAAGTGAATCGTATTCCATGAATATGATATCTATCTAGTGTGATGTATGGAATATATGATAAAGGTGGAGTGTTGGAGTATTTCTATTGATCGGTCATGTCATATAGGTATCAAATATCTGGAGTTTCTTTTTGTATATTATATGGATGATCCGATCTGCAAGGACCATGATTGGGAATTGTTTGATTGTCTTTCTCTGAGGAAGGGGCGAAATATAATCAACTTGAATTCGGGACCACTATTCAAAATCTTAGTGAAACACTGGATTTGTTATCTCATGTATGCTTTTCATGAAAAAAATACCAATTGAAGTGGAGGGTTTCTTCAAACAACAAGGGGCTAAGAAATTTCTCACTAAATGCTCCCGTGCTGTGTAGAATTTTATGATAAACACTAAGAAAATTAACAAAATAGTAGAAATTCTTTATGCAAAAAAATGATTATGGTTTTTTATAGGTCAAACACTGAGAAATTTCTCACTAAATTTAGATCTGTATTATAATGTCCAGTTCGGATCTTAAGCGGACCATAAAAAATGGACCTAAGAGACGGACTGTGTAAAGACTAAGAAATTCTCACAAAAGACTGAGAAATTTCAAAGATTGAAATTTCTCAGTCTTTTGTGAGAATTTCTTAGTCTTTACACAGTCCCCGCTCCAAAGTCAAGTCTTTTTGGATTGAAATTTCTCAGATTGAAATTTCTCAGTCTTTTGTGAGAATTTCTTAGTCTTTACACAGTCCCCGCTCTGAAGTCAAGTCTTTTTGGATTGAAATTTCTCAGTCTTTTGTGAGAATTTCTTAGTCTTTACACAGTCCGTCTCTTAGGTCCGTTTTTTATGCTCCGCTTAAGATCCAGATAGTTATAATGACAACCAAACTGGATGAGTCAAGTCTGCAAAAAGTATTTAATAATTTGTATTTCAACAAAAAGATCATGGTAAACATATAAGGAGATCTCTTGAATTAAGAGAGCATAATCCCATTATCAGTTAATGACATTTACTTCAAATCTATATTTATATCTATATCTCCATATATAGATACACGAATATATATATATATATATATATGTATATAAATGACCCTTTGAGTAAGGAGTTTTATGACAAACATTGAGAAATTTAACAAACAGTAGATTTTTTCATGCAAAAAAATGATTATAGTTTTTTGCAGGCCAAATACTAAGAAATTTATCACTAAATACTCCCGTGCTATGTGAAGTTTTATGACAAACATTGAGAAAATTAACAAAACAGTAGAAATTCTTCATGCAAAAATATGATTATGATTTTTTGTAGGTCAAACACTGAGAAATTTCTCACTAAATTTAGATCTGTATTATAATGACAACCAAACTGGATGAATTAAGTCTACAAAACGTATTAAATAATTTGAATTTCAACCAAAAGATCATGGTGAGCAGATAAGAAGATCCCTTGAATTAAGGGAACATAATCCCATTATCAATTAATGACATTAACTTCAAATTTATATCTATATGTCCATACATAGATACACGAATATACAGTCCGAATCTTAAGCAGACCTTAAAAAATGGACTATGTAAAGACTAAGAAATTCTCACTCTTTGAGCAAAACGTATTGAATAATTTGAATTTCAATCAAAAGATCGTGATCAGAAAAGGAGATTCCTTGAATTAAGGGAAGATAATCCTATTTGAAGTATTACCAGTTAATGTCATTGTGGATACCGGGCTTCCACCGCTTTTTGTTTTTGAAACTCGTTTGATTTTGAATCAAGGAAAAGAAAAGGTCTGTTGAAAACAGATACAGAGTCGCCACTTGGTCTTTAAGGAACCAAGAAACCTAATTTTGACTCACCCAAATGGATAAAGGGCACCGGCCCTTCATAACCAAAGAACTTGGTTCGGGGTTTTGGTACGAGAGAGGAAGGAGCCTTTGTCGCGACTAAAACACCCTCAACTCGCCCCATCTTTCGACGGGCCTCAATTAGCATCCAAATAATCATCTTATACTATGTATGGTTCGGCAATTAATACTATGATAGTATATTACATTACATAAGAAACTTGAAAATGGAAGATCTAAAGATAAAATATCATTCATAAGATCTAAATCAAATATCATGCAATGTAAAGTGAAAGATCACACAAATAAACCTAGAAAAAATCGTCTAATCACGCATCAAGTAATTAAGTTTCCTTATTCTAAAGGGGACATGAATCGTTATTGAAACGAATAAACAAAGAAATCAAAATATGCTTAGCAAGCTAGTATGGTGCATGTTATTCTTTGATAAGAGAAGACCTCTCAATCCCCGGGACGGATGAGAAAGGATGATTAGATCAAGGGGAAGCATGAACGGGTGATCGAGTTCATTCCTTATAATCTCCTTAGATTAAGAGTTACAAAAAACCCAAATCTTGCATGAATGCAATGTATGTATCTAAAATGTGCAAAGGTTGTAGTGTGTTTTTGTGTACATGGATTTCTAGAGTGACTTAGAAGTCTAAAATGTGCATGAATGAATGAATGAAATTAACATGAGATGTGTACAAATGTAGTATGGACTACTTCCTAAGATATGAACTAATTTGGAATGCATATGAGCATCAAATCAAAGAATGAAAGTTGAGATGTACTCGCTGTGAATAGTGGACAGAATAGTAGCATGATCTTTTGGAATTTGAAAAGAGGGGTTAGGAATGTTTTCAATGCATGATTTTTTATGGAGATGTTCCTTATTGTGTCTAGAACACAACCCAAAAGGCCAATCTTGAATAGCTATCACATATTGAGAGAAATTATATAAACAATAGAGGTCACTCAGAAACAGAGTTCGTACTGTCGACTGAAATGTTAGAAAATCTTAGAAAATGAAAAAGAATGATCTAGAGGCCCATTTTATACAGAAAGTTTCCTAAGACATCTAATTTTAAGGTAAAAATAAGTTAGGACCACCTCTTTTGGAAAAGTTTTCTGGAAAAGAGGTCGTAAGTTGACCTAGCTGCTGTGACAGCGAAAACAGAATGTTTGGAAGGAATGTTGGGACCCAAATGGACCATTTCCAAGTACTTCCAAGTCAAACCAAAAATCATGGGTGTTCTCCAATGAGTTAGGAAGATTTTCTAAGTGGCCTTGCATCCATATGTTGAGTATTGAGTTCTAGAAAAATCTTTGAACTCAACTCACTCACTGTTTTGACTCATTGTTTTGAAGATTTTGGAGAAAACAAAGTTTTGTTTCTTGAAACCAAATGAGAGGGATTGAGAGGGGTTTTGAAATAGATGTTTTGAAAACATGTTTTAAACATTCAATAAGGATCATAGCCACTTAGAATACCTACATCAACCTTTTCATTTAAGAACCTCCAAGATTGTTGGAGAGATTTATTTATTTTTTGAACATAACTTCAATACATTCCAAGAATACCTTGAAAGTATTGAGGTTATGATCATCATCTATCAAACATGTTTTTGAGGTCAAGAGCTACTATCCATAAGGATTCACTCACCCCAAACTTCATGTCATCACTTAGATGATGATGAACTAGTAAGTAAATAAAGAAAATAAAAAAGAAATGAGATAAGAAGAGATGAACAATAAATAAACAAGCAAGTAAATAGCAATCAATAGATGATAATCAATGTGATATTCATGAAGCATGAGACTTGTAGATTGGTGTATCACTCATATGTAATGACACTAGACATGGAAGAAGCTTCCACTCTCTTGAATGCTCACTAAAATGGTGGTTGGGAGTATTGAATGTTGAAGTAAATGGAAGTAATGAAGTAAAAACAAAGTTAGAACTCACTTTTGTTTTTGAAAATCAAAGAAGAAAGCTTCTTTTCTCTCTACTCTAGCCTTATCTCTATAACTTTCTCTCCCAAACTTTTCCAAAACTCACATTTTACTCCCCTAAAATGAGGAGTAATGGGGTGTTTATATAGGCCAACTTGGGGTGTTTTTGGGATTTAGAAAGTACTCCCATTGGCTCCAAACATCTGAAATCATAAAATTACGTCGTTTTGGCTTTTAATTAATCAAAATGGGACCACAAAACATATTACAAAAATGGACTGTTCTGGAGGGGAGTGCCGCGGCGGCACTGGGCTAGTGCCGCGGCGGCAGTGGGCCAGTGCCGCGGCGGCAGTACTCCTCCCTTCGTCTGGATAATGCTGTTTAGGCCCCCCGAAGTTCCGGTATTCGCGAAAAGGCCCTATTTTGTCCGAAATTCACAGAAAATGCATACGAACTCCAAATTGAGGTTGTGATATACCGTTGGAAAGGTAATGGAGTCTACTTTACATAAAAAATAGTTCGGGGATAGGTCACTTTGAAAAGTTTTGCGGTATTCGCGATAAAAGCCGATTTGATCGCCTTTTTCGCCTTTGGAAAATCATAAAATCGTTTTAAATCCAGAAATTATATGCGATATACCGTTGGAAAGCTATTGACCTCTAGTATCTATGAAAAATATTTGAAAATTGTTTTGGTGCCCCGATTCCAAAGTCAAATCTTGGTCAAACTGGTCAAACCTGGGATTCCCGGGAAGTTCTGGGAATCTCCGGGAGCTCCCAGGAGCCGACGTTTTCGCTCGATTCTCTTTTAAAACTTATCTTAATACTTTTCTAATGATTCCGGTGAATTCGGACAATTTTGGTCAAACTTGGTCAAACTCCGGTCAAACCTGGTCAAACCGGTCAACGGGGACTTTCGGGGAACTTCCGGGACTTCCGGGGGTCTCTAGGAGCTGACGATTTCATCCGATTTTTCTTAAAAACTCATTTTATCACTTTTCTTATGACGTAGCATGTTTTCAGAACTTTGGGAGCAAATCTGGGAGTTTTCGGGCTTTCAGGGGCATTTTGGTCATTCTGAGCATTCTGAGAGATAGAGCTGACTTCCGAGAGTCCTTTTGAGTCTTTTACGATCATTGTGAACCACCAAGCTATGGGTCTCCTAAATCTGATAGCCGACAAAATGGGGTGTCTACAGTCATTAACTTCAAATCTATATTATGTCCATAAATAGATACACGAATATATATATATATATATATGTATATAACTGACCATATGAGTAAGGGTAGTTTAGATATTAATAAATTATTAAATTGGGAAAAAAATGACCTATTTATAATTAACATGCCTAATCAAGGATTTATTTCTAATCTAGCGCTTAAGATAGATTAACTTCTGATAAAACGAATAGAGAGGGACTAAATCTTATATTTCTATTATTTAAAATAGTTCAATTGTTCAAAAGGGTTGGATTCACAAGTCAAATTACTATTTTTTTTTCACATTCAAGAAGCTGGTGTGATGATGAAATCACCTCTCATTTAATTTTAAGACCCGAACAGTATATCTATTGATAATCCAGATGATAGAAAACTTTTTCTTCATTCCTATTATTTAATTACAATTTATCTTTGATAGCCCTAATATTTACAAATAAATATCAAGATTTTGTACTAGATATCTTTACAAGGGACATTAAATGTAATTTTAACGAATTCTATTTAATTCCATTTAAAAAAATAACAAAAATAACCCCCTCATCCACTTTCTCCAAATTTGTCTCTCCACATTTTTTCGTAAACAGGGAAATCTTGGATTCAACTCTCAGTAAGCTAGACGCATCTTGACTTAGATGATACTGGTAGCTTGCAAAGCGTTGCTAGAATCCACGGTTTGCGCTATAATGGCAGGTCTAATACAGCTCGATTTTGGGGTGGTTTTGCGTTAACCAAAAAAAAAAAAGAGAAAAGAGAAAAAAGAAAAAAGAAAAGAGAGACAAACTATAAATCGATATGGGTAAATATGCGAACTCTTTGGAGGTTTGTCTTTAGATAATTTATTCCGCGAAGATTTGACACAGCACCTTCTTTAATTTTCTATAGGTGTCTTTAGATAAGGGTAAATATGTGAACTCTTTGGAGGTTTGTCGTTTGATCATTTATTCCCCGAATTAAGATTTGACATAGCACCTTCTTTAGTTTTTCTATAGGGTTATATAGTTCAATGAAGACTATAATTAATTAATGGGTGATACACCCAAAATTGGCTCTATCTTATGACCAAGCGGTTCAAATCAGCAGCTAGTCCATGCCCCGGGCAAATCATGCACCACTCCTCAGAAGCATCAGCCCCGAGCGGTTTAGTCTACTCATCATCCTGAGCAGTTCATCTACGACCCAGCCAGCAGGTCGGGAAAATCGCACATGCACATCCCGCCGCGGAAACAGCTCATCCGGGCCCACAGGCGTGATCCCAAGCATTACGGGCAGTTTCCTACTCAAGCTAGAAGACTAATGGAAAGTGCACACTATTTCCTAATCCAATTAGGAAATCTCCATAATTAATGTCAATCTATATCAATAGGATTATATTTCCTTATCCATGTATGAGTAGGTCTCTTACATCTATAAAAGAGACCTCTCACCCCCCATTGAAGGGGCCGCCAATTCTGTAGTCTATACAGCACCTCTATAAAATTCACCATTATACGCATACACCCGGCCGGTATTACTGGTAGTACCGCCCCTCTTTGTTGGCTCACCAGGCCCGCCGGCGATCTGCTAGTGAGCGTGCTCAGACACACCCGTGGACGTAGGTACTTTCATTAACAGGGTCGAACCACATACAAAAAATAGTCTCTCACTCTCTCTCTCTCCTTAAATTGCTCTACTTTACTCTTACCAATTTTTGGCATCATCAGTTTGGCGCCGTCTGTGGGAAACGACAAGTCTTCTCATCAACAAATCTCTTAACTGATCATCATGCCACCGAAGAAGGGTAAGAAGGTTGATCAGCAGTCCGACCGGGATGTTCCTTCAGCCCCGGCACCGGCTGCGGCAGTCATGACATCTGAGCAGATCTCCGCGACCCTCACACAACTCTTGGAGGGCCAGTGTCAAATCCAACAACAGATCGAAGCACTGCTGGCCCAGCAAAGCGGTCCTCCACGACCCGGGAAACGACCTGGGAACGTTGCGTATAATCGGGAACCGATCTTGACCAGACAACGTGCCCGAGCCAACCCGTCTCGTGTTGAGGATGTCAGAAATATCAACAGTGGGTGTGCTGCCCGAGAGAAAAGGCGGGAGCATATGGCCCGGGAATCAATCCAGGGTCACTCGGTCAAGAGCCGAGCCATCCCTGGGGATACGGTTACCAGGAGTCATAGCCGAGCCCGATCCCAGAGAACAGCATCCCGCCATGAAGAAAAAGCCTCTTCCACCGACCCGACCAACCCTTCGGGTACCGGTCGGGAAGGAGTGGAAGCCCGAATCAAGAACTTGCAGAAGCAGATCGATGGAGTGGCCAAGAAGCTTGGTCAAAACCATACTCAGAATCTAGCCAATACCGAGACAGAGTCACCATTCTCCGGCCAGATCATGAGGTTTGCCATCCCGCGCAAATTTAAGTAACCTCGCTTGGATCCCTACAACGGCTCGGGAAGCCCGGTTGACCACGTCTGAACCTACAAGGCTCAGATGGCCTTAGCCACCAACTCCGATGAACTACACTGTCTAGCCTTCCCCAGCACTTTGAAAGGCCCGACCGCCCACTGGTTCTACTTGTTGGAGCCCCAATCGGTCCGCAGTTTCAAGCAACTCAGCAAGCAGTTCATCAATCAGTTCATCGGTATGCACAAACGGCCAAAGCCTGACATACATCTGCTGACGGTCATATAAAGGAATAATGAGACCCTCAAGGAGTTCACTGTCCAGTTTAATCAAGAGAAGCTCAGCATCTACGATCTTGATGAAACCACAGCTATCATAGCATTCTGCTCGGGAGTTCAACACACCAAGTGTGCCGCTTCGTTCCACAGAAACTGACCAGAAACTTTGGTTGAGCTCTCTGAGAGGGTTGGAAAATACACTGACACTGAAGAGTTTTTGAAGACCAAAGACACCGGGCAAGAAAGCAACGAGTCTTCCAAAAGTAAGCGAAAGCGAGATCAGTCCGGGAGTTCTGACAGTTCCTTCAGCTCACAGCAGGCAGGGTTCGGCAGTCCCGACCCGACCTCCAGTTTGCAGCGGTCTGAGTTTGGCAGCCCCGGCCCGATCTCCAGTTCACATTGGTTAGGATCAAACAGTTCCGACTTTGCCTTCAGCACAGAGAAATCAGGGGCCCAACGATCCTGATCCGACTTCCTGTCTCCATCGGTCTAGATGAGGCCGACTACATTGGCATTTGCCTGATCACCACATAAGGCTCTGCCGATTGTCGGAGGGCACTTCCAAAGACCTCGGGCATAACCCCGAGGCATCTCAAAAGATCTCGGGCTCCGAACCCAAGCACTCAAAAGACCTCAGGCTCCGAACCCAGGCACTAAAGACCTTGGGGTCAAGCCTAAGGCACCGGCTTCGCTTAGGTCCAACCGACGATGGGGGCAAACCCCCTAGGTGGCTGATGATGGCAAGCTTCAAAAGATCCTACAACCATCATGTTCTAGGTCGGTTACCTACAGTTCATAGCCTTTGTAATACCCTCGTCTTAGCGAAAGCTTGGGGGGCAAGATGGCGTAGTGAACTAAACAGGCAATCACACCGGGTATCTACAGGCCTCGCGGATAACCAAGTCAAAATCTTGGACAACCCGAGCACCTACAGTACCCAGAGGCATTAACTCCACTTACGTCCAAACCGACGATAGAGGTGACTAAAATCTCTTAGGTTGGCCGACGATAGAGGAGCAAAAAGACCCTAAAGCAACGTGACTTAGGTCGGCTCCACCAACATGGTCAAGCTTTTCTCCCAACAGTCTTGACGAAGGCTAACTGGGCGGAAGACAACCATCCTAGGGAGTTAACATAAAAGGACCCTAAAGCAATACGCTTTAGGTCGGCTTTTCCAACTTGGTAAAATCCTTCTACCCACAGTCGTGACGAAGGTTTACGGGCAGAAGATAACCATCCTGGGAGCTAACTCAAGTAAAAAGACTCCGAATTAGGCCGGGTCTGAACTCCCGGTCAGTTCCCGAGCACTTAAAGACTCCGAGCTAGGCTGGGTCTCAACTCTCAGTCAGTTCCCGAGGACTCACCAGGCTCAGAAGCCTTGAGGCAGCTTCCATAAGCACTCAGACAGCCATGTGCAGGTCGGGAAAACCGCACATGCACATCCCGCCGCGGGAACAGCTCATCCGGGCCCACAGGCGTGATCCCGAGCATTACGGGCAGTTTCCTACTCAAGCTAGAAGACTAATGGAAAATGCACACTATTTCCTAATCCAATTAGGAAATCCCCATAATTAATGCCAATCTATATCAATAGGATTATATTTCCTTATCCATGTATGAGTAGGTCTCTTACATCTATAAAAGAGACCTCTCACCCCCCATTGAAGGGCCGCCAATTTTGTAGTCTACACAGCACCTCTATAAAATTCACCATTATACGCATACACCCGACCGGTATTACTGGTAGTGCCGCCCCTCTTTCTTTGGTCACCAGGCCCGCCGGTGATGTGCTAGTGAACGTGCTCAGACACAACCGTAGACGTAGGTACCTTCATTAACAGGGCCGAATCACATACAAAAAATAGTCTCTCACTCTCTCTCTCTCTCTCCTTAAATTGCTCTACTTTACTCTTACCAATTTTTGGCATCATCAATGGGTAATACTTTGAACACACCCAAAGATACAACTTTTGTGATACAACCTAAAAGATGTGTCTATCTCTCTTCTGTGTCAATATGGGATCCAATGACATCACAGGAGAGATATAGACCCCATTGTGACAAATGAGAGAGACAGACACATCTTTTGCATTGTGTTTTAAAAGTTGTGTCTTTGGGTGTGTCCCAGTCTTTACTCATAATTTATACCTCTAATATATATACACTAATTCAAAAAGAAAGAAAGTTTCAAAATTTATCAAATAAGGACATATTCATTACTTAATATTATCTGAAGCTAATTTCTTAATTTAAAAAATCAACACATTATCAAGAGATCCATTTTTCCTTGTGATATGCATTAAGAGATAGAGGACGAAATTTAATTTTAGGAGATTTCTTTTTATTTTTGTTTTTGAATTTGATGAGAGCAAGTTAGTCATTTAAATTTTTTTTTAAAATAAGTAGACTAATGATTACTCCCTCCGTCACATTTTATGTGTCTATCTTGGGGAATCCAACTATTTAAGGGGATAAAAAGAATCTACACTTATTTTCCACAATTGCCCTTAATCATTGCACTTTCTTTTTTTGTTTTGTTTTGGTGTTCATTGCAAGGAAGGGTAGTTTGGGAAACTAAGTAAAATTTATATACTAATTTAGGAAAGTGGACAACAATTTTGGGACATCCCAAAAAAGAAAGATGGACACATAAAATGGGACGGAGGTAGTATTAAGGAGATCAGTGATCTCATATACAAATTAAACATAGGTCAATATAATTGGAAAATACTTATGTGCAATTAACACACACAGTTTGCAAAGTTTTTTTTTTTTTTCCAAAAATTGTTTCTGTTATTTTGAAAACTATGCAAATACTATAGAAACTGTGAGAGACACAATTTACACAACATTGTATTAACTGCACAGAAGTGATGTTTAATATAATTTATAGTCTTCTGTTTATAAAGTATTTTCTGTCTTTAATAATTCCTAGAGTACTTGAGTACTTCTACTTTGATCTTTTATATTCCAATCTTGATTTAGTTTCTAACTAGTACTCACTTTTTAGTACATACACTAATTCATAGTGTCCAACAAAGAAATGAAAGGATGTTAAGTAGTGGGTCCTACAGCAAAAGAAAACATGTAAATAGATGGAAACTGACATTATCAACGCCACATTAACCGTCTGATTTTGTGATATTCTCTGGAAATGGACAACATGATGATGTTAAAAGTTCAGCAAAAAAGAAATCCTAGGAAACAAACAGATCTTTGTGAAGTCTAAGGTTTCCATGTTGACAAAGGTTAAAGCACAATTAAAGCTACATAATACGAGTACATGATATATGCACCACCATGGGATTTTGATTGAGTAGAATTTAAGGCAAATTAAAGGTAGCTAATGATTCCAAAAATAGTAACTAACAAATCCTTTACATTAAATTGGGCAATTTTAACATTGGTTTTGGTTGGAACAAGCATGGGCCCATTGATTGGACGGTTGAGATTTCGAGTTCATTTCGGGTCACCACTAATTTCTATGCTGATGATACTGATGGAATAAAAGCTCTCCCAACTAATTATATTCAAGGAAACACCTTTTTCTTTTCGTTCTAAAAGACAAAGGAAACACCATTATCAAAAATAAAAATAAAATAAACCTATCACTATTATCAAAGGAAACTGATTATATGGCAAACTGAAACTTATTTACATAGTCAATTTACTTTGACAACAGTGACAGCTAAAGAAGAAAAACTTAAAAAAAAAAACAAAGAAACTCCTTTTTCTTTTTTGGGTAAATTTTTTTTTGCACCCTTAATGTATATACCGTTTTGGACTTTGCACCCTAATATTTTAATTTTCTCAAACTGACCTTTAATGTATATAGCGAGTTGCAATGTGGCCCTTCCGTTATAATTTCTGTTAAAAGCTAACAGAAACTCGCTCATGTGCTAGTCATGTGACTTATTTAAGGCTACTTTAGTCATTCACTATAAATTAAAAGCATTTTGCACCCTTGATGTTTGGTTCATTTGGTGATTTGCACCCTTAATGTTTAGGTCGTTTGGACAAGTTTTATTTTTATTTCTATGAAGAAAAAAAATGTGTCCCGACATATTTTTTGGGTCCCTCTACCGTTATCCATTAGTAATAGTAAGAGAACTAATCCAAAAAAAAATGAAACAAATTTAAAATTATCTAACTTATTCTAATTGTAATTTTAAATAAACTCTAATTCTAAAAGGGTGGGGCTAAATTCACCACTGTTTTTGCTAAATTCACCACTTTTTGAGAGTACATTATTTACTTTTACCTTATATATTTTAGGTTATATGTATCTGCATCCCTGCAACTTTTGATTTTTCTTTTGCCCAATATATGTATATATATATATATATATATATATATATATAATTTTTTAATCGCAATGGGAATGAGTGTTGATTTAAAGAAGTGTTACAATCAGTGACGGAGCCATGATTTGAGCCTAAGGGTGGCTTGGGGGCAGCGCCCTTTGACCTATTATTATTTTTCTTTTTCTTTTTTTCTTTTTTGAAAAATTGTACTTTTGGGCTTAAAAAATTGCAGTGGGTTTTAGAATTACCCAAAGACAAACAATTAAATCTCTTCATTTTTTTTTATTTATAAAAAGGATAAACCAAACTAAACCAAGCCTTGTGTCCCAATCAATTGGGATCAGCTGTATGAATCTTTTTTCTCCATTCTGAATGAACAAGAGCTATATACTCATATAAATTGTATATATTCATATTTTGTTGCACTACATATTTCCAAGTCAGTCTAGGTCTGCCTCTCGCTCTAGCCATTCTAGGCACTACAATCTTATCACTCTTTCATACAAGTGCATCTACAGGTCTTCGTTGTACATGGCCGAACCATCTAAGTCTATTCTCCCTCAACTTATCCTCAATATGTGCCACTTTGCTAGTCTTATCACTCCTATAGTCAATCGGATGTACTCATTTTTAATTCTATCTTTCCTAGTCTTACCACACATCCATCTTAGCATCTTTATCTCAGCTACGCTCACTTTGCTAGCTATCCTATAAAATTTTCCTTACCATACTCCTACAGTCTATCCGATATACTCATTTCTTAGTTGCCCAACACTCTGTCCCGTAGAGCATACCATGCCTAATAGCTATCCTATAAAATTTTCCTTTCAATTTTGCTGGTATTCTCCGGTCACATAATACTCCAGAACCACTCCTCCACTTAAGCCACCCTACTTTAATTCTATGGGTCACGTTATCACCAATCTCTCCATCTCTACTTATCATTGAACCTAGATAGTGAAAGTGTTCCCTATTTGGGATCTCCTGATCTTCGATCTTCACTGCTTCGTTGTCTCTACTTCCACTGTTGCTAAAACTACTATCATGTGTTCTGTTTTCGTCCTACTTATCTTTAGCCCCTTAGTCTCCAGTGCTTCTCTCCAAGCTTCTAGTTTAGTGTTAAGTACCCTTTTAGTCTCATCAACCAAGATAATATCGTTTGCGAACAACATATACCATGGGACCTCATCTTGAATGTGTCTAGTCAATTCATCCATAATTGGGGCGAACAAATAAAGGTTCAAGGTTGTATACACCCAATTTTGACCACACTGATAGGATTTCGGGTCGACAATGTCTTGGAGGATTCAATGATGAAAAGTACCCCGTGGAAGGTATCGAATTCCACACAATCGAAAGATCAAACTTCAGAAAGTGACTTCAAGCTCAGAAAAGCCCTTTTCCATGCATAAATCTCGGTTTTGTCAAAATTGTCTCTCAGAATTCATATTCACTTAGGGTTAAATACACATGAAGTGTTCTAAATGCAGTATTCTAGGTATCCAGAGATTCAATTTCAAAGAAAAAACTCGAAATCAATGTGCATTGAAAAGCAATTTTGGGAAAGAAGTCGTTTGATTTCAAAAAGACGACGAAAGTTCCAGAGGACTTCCGGGTTCAATTGAACTTCAGTTTTCATTTCAAATCCTCCTGGAATATTTTTATACTGAAATTCAACTCAACAACTTTCTAATGGTACGTAAATAGACGATTTCGGACACAAAAAGCCTTTTTATGAAAATCTGGAAAAGTAGTGCGCGGAATATTTGAAACAGGACATAAGGGCAACCAGAGGATTAGGAATAATAAGTGGCGGGTCCCACTTATGGGGTGGCGGGTTCCACCTAAGCTGCCACCTCACATGTGCCCCCTCTATCAAGCTTTTCAAGTTTTAAATCCTTCCAGAGGCTTCCTACTACGAGGAAATTGCCCAGAAACTGCGTTCATGCACTGAAATGGCCATTCTAACCCTTTTCTAATCTCTAAATATCCTGTTGTAACCCTGAAACTTAAGAGTTAAGTTTTCAAACTCTATGTTAACCTTAAGATATATTAAGGCATATTTAATTATGTTTTGATGATGTCAAATATGCTATGATAATTACATGATTTATATTGATTCATTCTTTGTTATTATCATAGTCATTTTTATGCTCATATATAATCTCATGTATTAATATTGTGTCAATGTTTTAACATCTTTGTGTGCATGAGATTTAATTGATGTAGATCAAGATTATAAGAAGCTCAACAAGGATCAAGCTTGAAGACTTGAAGATATTTCATCATTTGTTGAAGTCTAGGACCATCATTGTAAGGCATCTTGATCTCACACTCATAGGGGCTCAAACAAATTCTAAAAGTTAAAGTTTTGGAAATAAATTTTAAGTAGGTCATTTTTAAAGCAATTCCCCAACCAATTGAAAAATAATTAAATGTTGAATCTTATATGGTTGGAAAGTTATTTGAACCTAGTTTCCAAAACATCAAACGGATCGAAAATATGAGTTTTGTAGAGGGAGTTATGGCCTTTTTAGTGGAGATGTGTCAGGCTGTCAAACAGGGAGGGGCAGTCTACTGAGGGCCCGATGCAGTCGACTGAAGTGAGCAGAATTCAAGAAGAACCCTCTGTAAACACATCTCAGTCGACTGCTTCAAGTCCCAGTCGACTGAAGCGACCTGAAAGGCAATAACGGCTAGTTTTCAAAGGGGCTTTTAATTACCAAACTTGCCACCAACGGCTATAATCTTCCAAGACCTATAAATACATGTTTTCCTAAGCTATTTAGTGTTGAAATTTTGATTGGAAAATATAGTATTGATCACACATCTCTTTGATCTTTAAACATTTTCATTTGAGCCCTAGTTGTGTGAGTTTATCAATTTGCTCAAAATCTTTCATTTGTATTTCTCGAGAGAGCAAAATTGTAGTGAGCTTTATTTGTATTATCCACTCTATATAGAGAGTTTCAATTTGTATTCAAATCAATTTGTAAAGAGTGAGGGTTAGTAACCCTTGATTGCAAAGAAGAGGTTTTCTTCTTTGGGAGAGATTGGAGGCTCTTGTAACGGTTTGGTCTACACCCGTGAAGTAGATCGGAGTAAAGGAATCGTCAAGAGGTGTTCTTGAGTGGTAGACGTAGGCCGCGGGGTGCGATTGCCGAACCACTTGAAAAATTAGTTTGCAAGTATCTCTTACCTTATCTCTTTACATAATTGCTTATGATTGTGTTTAATTTGCTATTAAGTTTTAAAAAGGTTAAAATTCTGCTAAAACCTTATTCACCCCCCTCTAAGGTTTCCATATTTGGGCCAACACTCTATATAAAGATCTCATGCATCTCATATGAGATCATGTTGAATAATCATGGAATATCCTTAAGCATACCTTGAATATACTTGAAGATACAATCACATATACTTAGAATTTGAGAAAATTCTAGAGAGAGAATAGTGAATCATGAATTGATTCTTCTAAAATAATTTTTATTAGAATTAGATAAGATAATTGAAGAGAGTTTTGACATCAATTGCCTCCATTAACTTCCATGGAAGAGTGCTTGAAGAACTTGAAGAACACTTGAAGAAGAAGATCCTTCAAATGAACTTTGATTGCACAATTGAGAATCCTCCAAGATGTAGACATCACAATTCATCTCAAATTCCTACTTTTATATATAGATCTTTAAGGTTTGGATCTAGTTTAGTTTTATTTTTGTTAGAACACTCATCTTCTCCTTCTCTTGTTCACACACTCACATAGCTAGATCCAAATCCTCTTTGATTTTTTGATAATTCATAATTAGAGATTGATTTTCACTTTAATTTTCAATTTTGATTTCATTCTTCTATTTTAGATCCATGCATACATGATTATATATATGTATCTATTTTGAATTCTATGATGGTTTGGAAGTATGATCTATGAGAAGAATGATTCCTATGTTCTTACTTTTCTCTTGATCATTCCTATAACCTAGAATTCCTATTGAAATTCATCGCCAATAGGATATTTGCAAGTCCTTTTGAACCATGATCTAAAGTTCTTTATAGAACTTGAGGGTTAAACTAATTGAGATTCATGATAATCAAGTTGATCTATGAGTTTGATCTCTCTAATAAGCTTCAACCAATACCTAAGATATTTTTCTCACACTTTAAAATGAATTAGATAAAATTCAGCAAGACAGATTGGTTTTGTCCATAAGTTTTGGTCCATCAAAACCCATAGTTTGATGGATTTCAAATTTTTTGAGTAAACTTTTATGAATTAGCTTTCATTTGATCCGTTTTGAGAATCATTAGGATCCATATGCTATTTTTAGAAATTGTTGAGAAATCGGTTGACAGATTTGAACATAGTCTCTTTGTACTTGAATTTCAAAAAATCTATGATAATTATCGATGATCCACCTTTTGGGGATGATTTCTAACTCATGTATCTATATCCCGATGTAAAATCGTGAGCATATGATCGAGTTAAGATCATTTTCTAGGCGTTTGAAGTTGATACAACTATTTTGAAATTTTCTAAGTTTAACTACAATTATGATTATGTATACAAAATGGTCATACCTTGATCACTCAATAACAATTGATGAATAAAACTTGGTTTAGAAATCATCTAGGATAAATGGATGAGAGATCAAAAACTTAGATTAACTTGATTAACACGATTTATGAATTTCTATTATGTCTTGCATTTCTTTGTCAAATGATTCCAAATTTCCAAAATAACAGAGTCTGTTTAAAACAAAATTTCAGCGACCATAAGTTCATGATATGTCGATGGGATTATTTTTGTCATAAACGACAATGACATGACTTTCTTTTAACACCAAATAGAGCTTCATGTGATTTTTGTAGAATTAATTATGATTTTTAGAAGAACAGTGGACAGTTCTGATCCATTGTTCCCAAAACTCTTATTTCTCAAATTTCAAAAATGTTAATGAGGTCCTACTTTTTGGAGAAGTTCCCTACGACATGTATCTAACTTTCTATAAAAGGGCTTTAACCCAACTCATGTTTAAGACCACTTTTGATAGGATTCAATAGAGGTTGCTGAATCTGGAAATTTGATTAATGACATATTTTCCTTGTTTATCATGCATATCATTTGTTTGTTTATATTTTTGCAATGCTTGGGTATTACTTGGTGTCTTAGTGTAGAGAATTGAATGCCGTGGATCTGTACTTCAATTTGTGGATTTACCTCATCTACATATGGTTTAGTGCCCATGTATCATGTACTATCTCTACCCCTCCTCTTAGAATTTTTCTAGGTTTATAACTTTATTTTCAACGACACAATTCTTTTAGGAGAGTCCTCATTTATGCGTTTAGATGTTAGAGACTTCTTATCTAGGATCGTTGCATGATTGCATTGCACGTTTCCTTTCCTTTTCTTTTTGCGACTTCGCTTGAGTCAACCCAATATAAGTTTTTTTGTTTCCTTATGCATATCATGACACATTTTCTGTACTTGTATCGGTCGCGGGTGAGACTAGCCACTGTGAGCATACCTCTCTCTCTTGTATTGTATGTGCATCCAACTGCTATTTGATTTAATCTCTTGAAATGATTTTCATTAGATTTTCCTTTTTGCCATGTATATATTATTTAGTATGTTTGATGAAATAACACATATTTTGAATTAAGAACAAGGATATTTGAATCAAGGTCTACCGTTTAGTAGGGCGAGGAGGGGGTGCTTTAGTCCTGCTCTGACTTCTTCCCCTCTCGTACCAAGATTCCTGAACCATGTTTCTGGTGATGAAGAGAGGATAACCTTATTCAATTTTGGGCGAGTCAAATTTGGTTTCTTAATTCCCGAAAAAAATTAGGTGGCGAATCTTTGTCTCTAGGATCGTGTGATTCCTTGAAGTGTGCTCCTTGGATCCATCTGGGGACATTGTCAAGGAACGCCAGGACCCCCTTTCTGCATCACTGTCCACAATCTGACAACTTCGCTAGGAATTTGAACATGAAACTTATGGTTTCTTGTTAATCGAGGGTTTGACGTGAGCCAATAAATATCCTTGTTATTAATTCAAAAATCATGTTATTTTTGCCTGTATTTGCACTTACATTGTTCTTTCACCGCGACTGCTTGAGACCATTGCCTTGAGGGTGGAGGGCCTCCTTTCTTCCATTTGTCAAGAGACTTTGGTAGCATGTAGTCACTGTTAGCCTTATACTGTGTGCAATATATAGAGCCCTTGGATAATAGACCCTATATGAGACTAAAACCCGGTTTTTGCATATAGTTTCTATAGAACCCTTTAATTAGGATCTTGATTAGACAATGTGATGAATTATTTGTGTTAGGCCATAAGGGATTATGTGGATAATGAGGACGTGTATGAGAAGGCATCATCAAACCTTGTATGGTAGATTCCTCTAGGGTAATATGGTCTTTATCCAAACTTCCAATCATTATTCAAGAACGATTTTTTAAAATTTTGAAAATACAAGCATTTTTCTTTAAAAACCCAAGTCTTTTGAAAATTCCGGGAAAGCTTTGAAATTCACTTTCACAAAATCCTTCCAAAAAAGATTTTCCCTATATTTTAGAGAATTTCAAATTTTCCTACATTGGTTTTCAAGAATCATGATTTCACACTTTGATGATTCAATTTCAAATTCTCCTCTCAGATTTTAGAAATTCAAATTTCTACCTCGATTTTTGAAAATCATGATTTCACACCTCAAACATTAATGGTTCAGAGGTGCTTTTGAAAATTACAAATCTCCCCCTTTCATCCAAGATTTTCATGAAAAATTCAATTTTGTAAACATGAGCCATCAAGAATTTCAAAGCTAAAAGTCCTTGGATAATGATTGGATTACTAGGGTTATTAGCATACTCAAGGAATCTTATTTGTTTATGTGTTGATATGCTAGGTCTAAGCTAGATTAAGGTGCATTGCATTTAGACTAGATTGCATTTCATCTGCATTGCATATACTACACTAGCATTGCATATACTACTCACAAGTGCGATGCCTCTAATATACTTTCGAAAAGAAAAGAATTGTTTTCCTCAGAATTTTGAAAAAGATTTCTATGATTTAATAAAATATTTTTGAAAAGGAAGTGATTTTCCATCCACTTTTGTAAATATCATTCCTTGAAAATTATTTTGCAATAAAGGTGCTTGATTATTTGAAAATCCGTAATAAACCGGAGAAAAGAAGATAGGACCAAAGAGTTATACTCCCTCCTGGGTCAAAGCTCCGAACAGTCATTTAATCAGATCAGAGTTTGGGGTAAGATCAGCCGAATCAGTCAGGGTTGGAAAGATAAGGTACAAAGATGATATGGAAGCCAGGTTGGCAGCAATGCAAACTGCATTGGAACAGAGCACAGAACAAAATCGGGAATAATTTTCTACTATGATGAGAATGATTGAGCAGCTGACTAATCTGCCACCACCACCGCCAAAGGTTCAGCTAGATTAGGAAATTCAAGATAACGACAAGCTAGAGAGTGTGATCAGAACGAGCAAAGGGGTTGATGAATATCTATTCAATATAGAACGTCTGTGTGATGCTCCAAAAGCAAAACTCCCTGATAATTTCGAAATGCCTCATATCGAATTCTTCGACGGAACTGGAAATCCAAAGAGTCATCTGAGACTTTATATAGGAGTGTTACAGCCCATGGGCATTGGGTTTGACTGTTACGCCGTGCTATTTCAAAGATCTCTGAGTAGGGCAGCACTATCATGGTATTTGACCTTAGAATCAGTTGTGGCCAAAGATTCGGAAGCCCTTGCTAGAGCATTTATGGTTCAATACTCATAAAATCAGTCATTCGATGTTACTACAAGATCAGGAAACCACTAGGCAAGAGTGCGAGGAATCCTATCAAAAGTGTTGTCTGCGTGTGTCAATGTCTATCAACCTCTGTCGGGGTCTAGCCTCTCATTGTCTAAGTCTATCGTGATTTTAAGTGTGTGGGTCCGAAGTGATCTATAATGAATTGTTAAACTCTAAGTGCATCTGAAGTTGGATACAAGCGAAAGTTCGAAACACTGTTATTACGTCAATTAATCCTAGTCAAGATGAGGTGTCAAGTGGTTGATGAGAAACATAATTGATTCAGAAGGGAAAATCAGACGATGATCTTCAAACTGGGGTCAAGATATTCAAAAAAGGTCAGAATGAACCCAATATGCATGAGCTGGACGAAGCACCAATATGAGTCTCAGATTGAATCAGCAGGACCTCCAAAATATGAGCCTTTTACTTGCATCTCAGAAATCTCAGATTTCTCCCCAGCAAAGAACTTTCAAACATCATCCAAGAATTACCTCAAGAAAGAGGGCATATTTCAGAATCCGTGAATCAGAATGGGTGTCCGCTAATTAGTTATTTCGCCAGAAATTGGCACTTGTCAACCTTCAGAGATGGATCATAAGCTGTGAACATTTTTTAGCATCTATTGTACCTCTATTCAGAAGGAATGTTGGATCAATTAAGCTAGCAGAAACATCTACTGAAAGTCGTCGTAAGGAGACGCCCTCTACTTCACAAAGTCATCGTAAGGAGATGCCTTCTACTTCAGAAAGTTTTCGTATGGAGATGCCCTCTACTTCAGAAAGTCATCGTAAGGAGACACCCTCTACTTCATAAAGTCATCATAAGGAGATGCCCTCTACTTCATAAAGCCGTCATATGGAGATGCCCTCTACTTCATAAAGTCGTCATAAGGAGATGCCCTCTACTTCACAAAGTCATCATAAGGAGATGCCCTCTACTTCAGAAAGTCATCGTAAGGAGATGCCCTCTACTTCAGAAAGTCATCATATGGAGACGCCCTCTACGAAGTCATCATATAGAGATGCCCTCTACCTTTGAAAGTCGTCGTAAGGAGATGCCCTCTACCTTAGAAAGTCATCATAAGGAGACGCCCTCTACCTTTGAGAGTTGTCATTTGGAGATGCCATCGACAAAGTCATCATAAGGAGATTCCCTCTACCTTTGAAAGTTGTCGTTTGGAGATCCCCTCTAAAAAACCATCATATGAATACACTTTCTATATTTGAAAGTCGTCGTTTGGAGATGCCCTCTACAAAGTCATCAAAAGGAGATGACCTCTCCATTTGAGAATGGTACCAAAAATCATCAAAGAAAATCCTTCATTCTCAGCCTCTGCTTATCGTCAAAGATGAACCCTCAGTCTCAGCTTCTGCTTATCGTCAAAGATAATTATGCAGTCTCTGTAGATTATCTAAAGAATATAGATACCCTCTACTTCATGTAAAGATCATGAAAGCATCATAAAAAAAATTTGTCATGTGTGTGTGAGAGAGAGAGAGAGAGAGAGAGAGAGAGAGAGACGTTGCATTCTTTTCATTAGATTCTACATCTAGAACTTTTGAGAACGATTCCTCCAGCACGAGCACATTCACGTTTTCATAGTGCATCAGCATCCTAGGATATAAGCATTTTATCTATATTGTTGTTTGTGTGTGTTCTCCGTCCTCTTGTATGCTTGAACTACGACCTGGTCTGATTCCTAGACAGGATACGTAGGCAGCTCCAGCAGAGCATGACTAGCAGCAACTTCAATTTAGCAGCCAGCATTGCATTTCATTCTTGCTTTCGTAATTTCTTGATTTCCTCATATTTTGAATTTCTTGATTTTTGCGGACTTTTGTATTTTTTTTCCCTAAAACCTCTCAGTATGGTTATTGGCTGCTTTTTAGCTTTGTCACTCACTTGCAGTTCATGTTGTTCACAACAAGCTTTACCAAAGAGAGGCAAACTGTAGACACCCAATTTTGACCACACTGATAGGATTTAGGGTGGACAACGTCTTGGAGGATTCAATGATGAAAAGTACCCCGTGAAAGGTACCAGATTCCGCATAATCGAAAGATCAAACTTCAGAAAGTGACTTCAAGCTCAGAAAAGCCCTTTTTCCATGCATAAATCCCATTTTTATCAAAATCATCTCTCATAATTCATATTCACTTAGGATTATATGAACATAAAGTGTTCTAAATGCAGTATTCTAGGTATCCAGAGATTCAATTTCAAAGAAAAAACTTGAAATCGATGCGCATTGAAAAGCAATTTTGGAAAAGAAGTCGTTTGATTTAAAAAAGACAACAAAAGTTCTGGAGGACTTCCGGGCTTTAATTGAACTTCAATTTTCATTTCAAATCCTCTTGGAATAGTTTTATACTGAAACTCAACTCGACAGCTTTCCAACGGTACGTAAAAGGATGATTTCGAACACCAAAAAGTATTTTTACGAAAATCTGGAAAAGCAGTGTGCGTAATATTTGAAACAGGACATAAGGGCAACCAGAGAATGAGGAATAGAAAGTGGAGGGTCCCACTTATGGGGTGGCGGGTCCCACCTAAGCCGCCACCTCACATGTGCTACTCGGACTCCTTCCCCTCTCATACTAAGACCTCCGAACCTTATTTCTAGTGATGAAGGGCGAGTAACCTTATTCAATTTTGGGCGAGTCAAATTTGGTTTCCTAATTCTCGATAAAAATTAGGTGGTGACTCTTTGTCTCTAGGATCGCGTGAGGAAGTTCTAGTTCCTTGAAGTGTGCTCCTTGGATCCATCCCGGGACACTATCAAGGAATGCCAGGACCCCCTTTCCACATCACGCTCCACAAAGGCCGACCCTTGGTGCTGGCATATGGTAATTGGAAATTCTCTTATTTCTCTGGCCGGTGATCTAATTGTAGTAATTGGTTCATCATACATATCCTTCACCACATCAATAAAATGCTTGGTTACTTCTTTCTCCTCTAGCACCCACCAAATTAAATCTCTAGGAACTCTATCATAAGCTTTTTCTAAATCAATAAAAACCATATGTAGATCTTTTTTCTTCTCTCTATACTTTTCCATTAGTCTCATAAGTAAATAAATTTCTTCCATAGTTGATCTCCTAGGCATAAATCCAAACCGATTTACTGACACTGATGTTGCGCCTATTAAGAGATGCTCTATCACTCTCTTACACAACTTCATAGTATGGCTCGTCAACTTAATACCTCTGTAGTTGTTGTATTGTTGTACATCTCATTTATTCTTGTATATAAGCACAAGGATGCTCTTCCTCCACTCATCAGGCATTTTTCTAGTCATTAAAATCCTGTTAAAAACTTTTGTAAGCCAACCCCACATCTCCCAAGCATTTCCAAACCTCAATGGGGGATCCCATCTGGTCCTAAGGCCTTGTTGGGTTTCATCTTCTTCAAAGCAAATTTCACCTCACACTTCTTTATTCTCTGATAGAATCTGTAGTCTCTAGTTTTATCGAAACTTCCAGTTTCTTCTTCAATTATGCTATCCATATGTTTTTCATTCAGCAACTTCTCAAAATAGCTCTTCCACCTTTTCTTAATCTTTTTGTCGTTCACTAATACCCTAGAGTCATCGCTTTTTATACACTTAAACTAATTAATGTCTCTTGTTTTCCTTTTTCTCGACTTAGCAAGCTTATAAATACATTTTTCTCCTTCTCTAGTGTCTAGCTTGGTGTAGAAGTTGTCATAGGCTTCCATTTTAGCAACTCTTTAACCTCTTTATTTGCACATTTATAGCTCTTGAAGTTTTCCTCACTTCTATCATTTTGCTGCTTCTTAAAGCAATCCTTTTTGGTTTTTACTACAGCTTGTACCTCTTTATTTCACCACCAAGTATCTTTTAGCTAACCCTCTTCCCATCGACTCTCCAAGGACCTCCTTCGATATTCTCTTGATGCACCCTGCCATTCTAACCCACATAGTATTGCTTCCATCTTTCAAATTCCACAGTACTTATGTATACATTCTCTCTAGAAATATTGCTAGTTTCTCGCCTTTAAGGTTCTACCACCTAGTTCGTGGGTTTATAGGGTCTTTTCTAGTATGACGTTGTCCTTTTATATGGATATCTATAATAGTAAGTCTATGTTGAGATGTTAAACTCTCCCTTGGGATGACCTTACAGTCTTTACATTCTAATCGGTCTGCCTTTCTCACAAGGAACAAATCGATCTGGCCTCTATTAGATCCATTCGTAGAGGTTATCAAGTGTTCTTTCCTCTTTTTGAAAAAAGGTGTTTGCTACTACAAGATCATATGCTATGGGGAAATCTAGAATACTCACCCCTGCCTCATTCTGATCTCCAAAACCATACCCCCATGTACCCTCTCATATCCAATTCTATCTTTGCCTACATGGCCATTAAAATCTCTACCTACAATTATCTTCTCATCTCTCTATATTTCTTGCATTAAATTGTCCGACTCATCCCAGAATTGTCTTTTAGTGTGATCATCCAATCCTACTTAGGGCGCGTATGCACTAATCACATTAATTATATCCACTCCAACTACTAGTTTGATAAGCAATATTCTGTCTCCTTTCCTCGTGACTGTCACAACTTTACCTTGAGGTTCTTGTCAACCATGATTCCGACACCATTTCTATGCCCATATTTCCCCGTATAGAATATCTTATACCCAGTCTTTTCTACCTCTTTAGCTTTCTCTCCAGCCCACTTTGTTTCTTATAAACGTACTACATTAACCTTCCTTCTAATCATTGTGTCTGCTAGTTCAATAACATTACCTGTTAAGGTTCCTATATTCCAAGTTGCTAACCTAAGCCTATAGTTTTGGACTAGTTTCTTTACCCGCGATGGCCAAGACGAGCGCGGGAACTCTTGCTTATTTAGCACAGCAGCCGGGCAACGATGTGGCGCCCCTTGCTCATTTTTTAAAACACCCGAAGGCAGGCGCAATGCGTCGCTTAAAGGGAACGCCCTAGCATTTACACGAGTATTCACATTTGGATTCATATCATAAGGATCCAACATTTTTATTTTATGTGCTGGCTGTCAAGCTGCCTAACGCACTAACCCTCCTCTTTTTATCCAAGTTTTGGACCAGCAGTGTTGAAACAACCCAGGCAGAGGTTTTTTTTTTATTATTATAAAAAGGATCTTATGTGTTATTTCTTCTTTTATTTTTAACACTAGTTTCACCTACAAAACAAAAAATCATTATAAGTTTAGGATCATAGTGAGATTTATGGATCAAAGTCATTTATTTAGTTAAAAAAAATTGTGGATCAAAGTGAGATTTTTGAGTTTAAAGTGATAAACCACATGTAAATCCTGTCTCTTTTCCTAATGCATTTATTCACCCTAAACACTATATCTGACGCGTTTGGAAATCTTTTATTGCATTTTTTTTGTAATTTATTCCTTTCATTTTATTTCCTTTAATTTTAGAAGTAAAGTTTATTTAAAATTCCAATTAGGATATATAAGCTGGGTAACTTTGGATTTGTTTCAATTTATCTGGATTAGGTCTCTTACTATCATTAAAGGGTAGCGGTAGATGCACCCAAAAATTATGTCAGAACACCTTTTTTTTTTTCATAAAAATAAAAATAAAAATAAAACTTGTCCAAATGACCTAAACATTAAGGGTGCAAATCGCCAAATGAACCAAACATCAAGGGTGCAAAATGCTTTTAATTTATGGTGAATGAATAAAATACCCTTAAATAAGTCACATGACTAGCAGATGGGCGAGTTTCATTAATTTTTAACAGAATTTCTGACGGAAGGGCCACATTGCAACTCGTTATATACATTAAGGGCCAGTTTGAGAAAATTGAAACATTAGGGTGCAAAGTCCAAAATGGTATATATACATTAGGGGTGCAAAATGCTTTTTACCCTTTTTTTTTAACCAAAAATATGTACTATTGGTTTGGTTTAGTGCATTTTCATGATTTATTTTGATTTTTATATTAAAGAAATTTTCAAATAAATCAATCAAATTGATCGGTTCAATCGGTCCTGACGATTTCCTTACACCCCTAAGATGTGCTAAAAAAGAAAAAAGCATATTGATCATTGCAAAGCGGGGGTATTTGTAAAATACAATCGCGCTAAAAGGGAGAATTGCATTGGTGTTAATCACAACTTCCCGTTTTATCTGCAATTTGCATTACAAGGCTAGTTTTCATACAATGTGATTAATCTATGATAAGTTGTATTGTTTTAGCTATTGTTTGTGCAGATCTCTGCTGTTTGGACTAGAGAGATGTAATACCCTGTATTTTGGTATATTAATAAGACCTGGTATTTCATTTCTATACTCGTATAAACTTCCTTTTCCTTTTGGTAAATTTTGATACCAATCGATTGACATGTTCCCAATCGATTGACATTGTTTCCAATCGATTGACTACAAATATCTGTTGCCAATCGATTGACTTGTGTCTCAATCGATTGACATAAGCTGAGAAATGTTTTCTTCTTTCCTTCAGCTTTAAACGCGTGGCACTCCCATATCCCTATATATACTCGTCCATTTGTGGCCTTGGGTCACTTTGGCAGCTTGAGAGAGAGATATATACCTCTTGTGAGATATATACATACATATATCCATATCTATACATATATACACACTCTATACACACACTCACAACTTTGGCAGCCAGGAGACAGAAAGAAGAAGAAATAGAAAGGAGAAGGAAGAAGAAAGGAGGAGACAGAGAGGGAAGACAGAGACAGAGAAGAGGAGAAAGAGAGAGAGTTGGAAGTTTTCAAGCTTTAAACACACCCAAACGCACCCTAGGTGAGTTTCTAACTCACTTGGTCCCTTTATGTGATGTTTATGCTAGTTATTATGAAGCTTAGATGGGTTAAATGCTTGTAGTTTACGTTTATATATGCTGTTTTTTCAATCTGCTGGAGAAGACGTAGTACCAATCGATTGACATAATCTCAATCGATTGACATCAGTTATATCCCAATCGATTGAATAGAATTTTAATCGATTGACACTTTTCAGATACCAATCCATTGACATGATCTCAATCGATTGACATGATTTTGATACCAATCGATTGAACTTAGTTCCAATCGATTGGCATAAGCAGAACATGGTTTCCTTTGCCTATTTATTATATAAGAGGTTTAGTTGTTCGATTCTTGATTCGGAATTTCATTATGCGACTATGGGTTAGACAGGAGTAATGTGACACCAAAGATTAATGGATAATGAATAAAAAGAATATGAAGACATGGGTGACGTGTTGATTCTTGTATGGGTTTGATATCCATTTTCTTTTAATGCGAGTAGTCAGGCCACATTGGGAATTGTCATGTGTCGATGTAGAATGGAACGTAAGTAGGTTTGGTAAGTTCCGGGAATGGTACGTGGATGGACGATTGGTCATGATATGCTCTTAAAAGCGGTGAACCGGACCATGGTTCTTAAAAGCGGTGAGCTGGACCAAGAAGTCTTAAGATAGACTGGATGATCTGTGATATGCTCTTAAAAGCGGTGAACCGGACCATGGTTCTTAAAAGCGGTGAGCTGGGATCATTAGTAGATGACGTTGAGTCGTGGCAATAGATTGATATGCCTTGTTCGAAACGTTATATCCCTGAAATGCGGTGAACAGGACCATTGTTCTTAAAAGCTGGGGACAGACTGACGTGGAGTCCATGACATGCGGTGAGCAGGACCATTGCTCTTAAAAGCGATGGACAGAATAAGGGTGTATCCCTAGAGTTAAACGATTGAGTCTGTTCATGGAAATCAGAATCTGTTGAGTTCGGTATTTGAGTAACAAGACGATAAGGGTCGGTTTACAAGAAGGAATAGAGGAACAAGATAATGTTATCCTTATAATAAGATGTTAACTCGTATTTTCATAAGCTCGTGTTTACTTCAGATAATTGGTACCTCATTAGTTTATGCTCACTCAGCTCTCAGTAAGCTGACGGCCTTTTATTGCCTGGACTTTCCCCGTCCAGAACATCCTGCCCCTTATTTTGCAGGTAATGACCAGTACACTGATGAGTGTTATCCAGAGGAAGGCCCCACCGATGACGGTTACGCCAGGGAGAATTATCCTTATGCCAGTTGAAGACTGAAGATGTTATAATTAGATTTCTTTTCGGTTGTTCTGTTAAACCTTTTGTAAGCGGGTACTTGGGCATTTGTTGTCTTCAGACCTGTTGTGATCCTGTGGACCATACTCTGATATTTTGTAATAGTTAGCACTGTGTGTTATTTTCAGTTGTTTACTGTTGTCTTTTTGGACTAGTACTGCGTGGTGTGGATTATTAGTGACTTTCACCTGTCATTCCTTATGGACCCATAAAGGAAATTTATTTTTCTCTATTTATGCTGCTCCGGGGCGTGACAAGAGATGAACGTCAGGACAACTGGAATGCTGGAGTGCAGATAGAAGAATTCAAAGCTAAAGTTTGAAGTTCGAGCGATCGACGACAGTTCGATCGATCGAAGGTTCGATCGCTTAAAGAAAGTTGAAGCGCTTGAGTTCCAAATGTTCAATCGATCGAGAAATGTTCGATCGATCGAACATGGTATTTTCAGAAACTTTCGCGTGCGCAGCAGTTGCAGAATTATAACCCTAGCCTCTAGGTTTTCTATATATATGAGCATTGTATACATCCCTGGGGACGCCCAACTTCTGTTTTTTATCAGTTTAGAGAGAGAGAGAGGAGAGTTTTTATTGTTTTCTTTGTAGGTTTTCCATTGATTACTCTAAGGTTTGATTAAGTTCATCATTCCAGGTTACCTATTTATTGTTTTATTTACATTCTGTACTTAGTTAGTCGTAGTTTAATCTTGAATCTGGTAGTATTGCATGCTAGATAAGTTAAAATCACTAGTTTTCATAGTTTTCATGAAAAACTCACATCCAAACAAAGCCTTAATGTTTTCATATAATAAAAACCGATCTGTGATACTCCAGACGATGTCTGAGTAGTCCTAGGGTTGGGAGAACACGATGAAACAGTGATCTCCAGCCTCTGCCATGCAGCAGAATAAATCCTGTGTTCGATCGATCGGAGGTAGTTCGATCGATCGGTCCGATCGATCGAACCAGATATAGTCAAGCGATCGAAGGACATTTCGATCGATTGAGGGATGAAGGCTTTCGATCGATCGAACGATCGTCGATCGATCCAACTCTCTGATTCTTGAGGATATTCCCTACAGTATTCCAGGACCTTTTGTTTTTGAGATTCGTTATCATACTGTCCCTAAATGCTCAGTTTGTCAAAACAGTTTTCAAAATCAAGGCCCTAAGGCATTTTCTTTCAATACATTTTGCAAACCACTTTCAATGCTAACACCATTGTAGGTGCGAGTCTTAACTATTGAATTAAACCGCTTTCACATGTTTCAAGTTCACTGTGATGATATAGTCCCGGTCATGAAAGGGCTATGGATTCTTTATTTTCAGAGAAATATGAAAAACTGTGGGTAATATACTCCTTAGTGCTTCAAAGTAACTGCATGGTAGATGGTTAGATTACTGTGGATTCGTGTAATCCCAACACTTTCTTCTTAAAGTTAAATCCTATTTTAGAATATTGTTTTAATTAGCTAATTAGTTCTTTAGTTTAATCTGAATTACTTTCGTTATTAGTTTTAGTTTGCGGAACTTTGTGTTCTGCACCATTATTAAATCTTATTGAATTTTTTCCTTTCTTTTGAGTTTAGTCTAAGTTGATAGGTCAACACCTTCCCTGTGGGATCGACCCGGTCTTACCAGTTACTACTTGCACGTCTACCTGCACTTGGGTATTGCACAAGAGCACACAATTATATTATCGTGTCAAGTTTTTGGCGCCGTTGCCGGGGAAGGCGACGATCAATTCCTTAGATTACCTCAACCTTTCCTGATCTATTTCTGTTTTCCTTTTTCTTTGAGTTCTATAGGTTTTCAATCTTCTTAGGTTCTCTCATTTATGTCCGATAGTTCCGTCCACGGAATTTTCGGAAATCCTCTATATTCATCTAATTCTTCCAGTTCTAGTAACCCTGTCACCACTCCAACTGAATCAATGGATGACGATCATAGTGAACATGGTGAAAATGTTATGGTAACAGTTGATGATTCACTACGTCCGTTGTGCGATCTCATGCAACCAGAACACGCACCTACTCCTTCTTGCATTCTCATTCCCCCACACGCTGTCGAATTTCAATTTCGCAATGGGATGATTCAACTCCTCCCAACATTTCATGGGATGGAAAGCGAGAAGGCATATCTACACGTTAAGGATTTCGAGGATGTTTGTAAAACATTCTCCCAAACTTGTCCTGTAGATGTGACATGCTTAATGTTATTTCCCTTCACCTTGAAGGATAAAGCGAAGGCGTGGTTACTCACCCTAAAATCGAATTCAATCTTCACATGGCATGCGATGAACACTGCGTTTTTGAAGAAATTCTTTCCACCTCGCATGACCACAGAGCTCAAACGCCAAATAAGTTCATACAAGCAGAGGAGCAATGAAACCTTCACCCAAACTTGGGAGCGTTTCAAAGATTTACTTCTCTCATGTCCCCACCACGGATATGAGAAATGGCGTATCATTAGTCACTTTTATGAAGGACTAAATGGTGAAACGAAGAAGTTGATCGAAACTATGAGCTCTGGACCATTCCTTCGAAAGAACACCGAAGAGGCTGAAGCTCATTTCGAGTGGTTAGCTGAACATGCTCATGAATGGTCTAACTCTGAAGATACACCTCGAACTCAAATATCGAGTGTGGAAAATAAGAGTTTGTACCAATTGAAAAGTGAAGATCATCTGATGAACAAATATGAAGAACTGGGAAAGAAGGTAGAAGAACTAGGGATGCGAGGAGAGAGCTCTAGGCAGGTTATGCCTGAGGAACCATGCGGCATATGCAACATGTTGGGAATTACAACTCAATACTGTCCCAATGTGCCGTATTTTCAAGAGCAGGCCCCTATGGAGATGAATGCCATGCACGGTTTCCGAGGGGCAGGGAATTCCAACAATAACTTTCAAAGAAACAATAGATGGAATCACCCCGGTTTTGATTGGAGAAATAATACTGGGACCTAAAATCAATATCAACAGCAGCCCTACAACAATAATCAATATCAAGGGCAAAACAATAGGCCGTCCCATCAATACAATCAAAACAGAACCAATAACTACAACCAAGCTCAACCCTCCAATGCACCACAGACCAATACCTATGTGCCACCACACAAGAAGGTACAAGAAGAAGAGCCACTTGCTAATGCCAATCTAACGCAGCAACTCATACAGATGATGAGTAGAATGTCTGCCACGTTAGAAAGGATAGATGCACGGCAAGAGGGTTCAGGAGGAACATTCCCTGCCCAACCACTTTCGAACCCCAAGGGAAATAACAATGGTCCCAACAATCAAGAACATGCTAAAGCCGTGACTACACTGAGAAGCGGAAAAATCATAGAGAAAAGCATGCCTCTGTCTACACCAGAAGTGTACAATGAGGAGAAAGTGGTGGATAATGAGCTTGAGCAACCATCTACTCAAGAGGAGGAGCCGTCTACTAATGACAAGGCAATAAAGGCAAACATTGAAGCTCCTAGAGTAGAGGACGAAGTTGAGCAAAGGCCTGAAAAGGAGTCTGTTGAGGATGAACCACCAAAATGCCCTTTTTCTGCACCTTATCCTCAACGGTTGAAGAAACCCAAGAATGAGACGAAGAATCAGGAGTTTCTGGAATTGTTTAAACAAGTCAAAATTAACCTTCCACTCCTAGATGCTATCAAGTAAGTGCTGGCCTATGCTAAGTATCTCAAAGATCTATGCACGGTAAAGAGGAGGCAAAGTGTGAAGAAACATGCTTATGTCGCGTGCCAAGCAAGTGCGATCATTCAAAATGAGTTGCCTCCAAAACTCAAAGACCCCGGTACACCTCTGGTCTCATGTAGAATTGGGAATCAAAGGATAGATAACGCACTCCTCGATCTAGGAGCAAGCGTGAACCTGCTGCCATATTCAGTCTATAAACAGCTAGGGTTGGGTGAACTCAAACCCACCCGAGTCGCTTTGCAATTGGCAGACAGATCTGTGAAGTACCCTAGAGGGGTGTTAGAGGACGTCCTTGTCCAAATAGACTCTTTTGTCTTTCCGGTTGATTTCGTGATATTGGACACAGAACCTGTGTCTAACCCTGGTGCACACATCCCGGTTATCTTTGGACGTCCATTCCTCAACACTATTGATGCCACGATCAAGATTAGAAGTGGTATCATGACTATCGTATTCGGGAACATGACATTGAATGTCAAAATTTTTTCTAATCCCCGACCTGAAGAATACGATGATGAGGAAGAAATTCATTACATTGACACAGTCATTGAAGACGAAGTTGACTTAGTCGACTACAAAGATCCTTTGGAAGTTGTGATGACTCAATTTGGCGATATCTACCAACCTGCAGAGTCAACTCCATTGGATGCTGACCTGAACCAGATGTGTCTTATGATGGATACGATAGAGGAGGATAAAGCAGAATGCATGTGGGTAATTCCATATGAACAATTGTCTCCTAAAACTAAGTTGGCAATGCCTTCTAGTTTTCAGTTTCCGGAGTTAGAGTTAAAGGAGCTACCCAAAGAGCTAAAATATGCATTCCTAGGGACTGGAAAAACGTATCCTGTGATCATTTCATCTGCTTTAACTCATGAGCAAGAAGGTAAGCTAGTGCAAATGCTGACCAAGCATAAGGATGCTATGGGATGGACGATTGCTGACCTCAAAGGCATCAGCCCATCCATATGCACTCATAAGATATATCTGGAGGAAGACGCTAGACCTTCAAGACAAATGCAAAGGCGTCTGAATCCCAACATGCAAGAAGTAGTTAAAAAGGAAGTGCTCAAACTACTTGATGTTGGGATGATTTATCCGATATCTGATAGTCCTTGGGTCAGTCCAACCCAAGTGGTTCCAAAGAAAGCAGGCATAACGATCATCCTAAACAAAGATGGTGAATTGGTACCAACACGTGTCCCCACTGGATGGAGGATGTGTATTGACTACAGAAAGTTGAATACTGTGACCCGAAAAGACCATTTTCCTTTGCCATTCATGGATCAAATGCTAGAACGTGTGGCAGGTCACAAGTATTACTGTTTTTTGGATGGATATAGTGGATATAACCAAATTGAAATTGCTCCGGAAGATCAGGAGAAAGCCACATTCACTTATCCATTTGGTACATTTGCCTACCGTCGAATGCCGTTTGGCTTATGTAATGCACCGGCTACCTTTCAGCGGTGCATGCTAAGCATATTCGGTGACATGGTCGAACACATCCTTGAAGTCTTCATGGATGATTTTTCAGTGTTTGGCCATAGCTTTGAAGATTGCCTCAGCAATCTCGAGCATGTATTAATGCGATGTGAGGATAAACACCTAGTTTTGAATTAGGAAAAGTGTCACTTTATGGTGACCAAGGGAATAGTCCTCGGCTATAGAATCTCCGAAGAAGGAATCCAAGTGGATAAGGCCAAAATCGACATAATCTCAAATCTACCTGTCCCCCGTACAGTGAGAGACATCCGTTCGTTCTTGGGGTATGCGGGATTTTATCGTCGGTTTATCCAGAACTTCAGTGCAATCTCTCGACCTCTTTGTCAACTTCTTGTCAAAGATGCACCATTCGAGTGGTCAGAAAGTTGCCAAAAGTCCTTCGAGGATCTAAAAGAGCTCCTCACCACCCCACCTATAATACAGGCACCCGACTGGAGTTTGCCTATCGAATTAATGTACGATGCTAGTGATTACGCCATTGGCGCGGTCCTAGGGCAGAGAAAGGACAGTAAGCCATATGTGATATACTATGCCAGCCGAACTTTGAATGAAGCTCAAATGAATTATACAACTACTGAAAAGGAGCTGCTGGCTGTAGTATTCGCCTTGGATAAGTTTAGGTCTTATCTGATAGGGTCACCAATCGTCTGTTTTACAGATCACTCGGCCCTCAAGTATCTGCTGTCTAAGAAAGACGCTAAACAATGGCTAATTCGCTGGATACTCTTACTCTAAGAGTTTGATCTAACAATTAAAGATAAGAAAGGAGTAGAGAATGTGGTTGCGGACCATTTGTCACGATTAACTTTTGTCGATAATTCTGAATCCCAATCCATTAAGGATGAATTCCCAGACGAACAGCTACTGGCAGTAAGTGATCTGCCTTGGTATGCTGATATCGTGAACTACCTTGTCACGGGAGAAACCCCGAATCATTGGTCAAACCAAGAAAGAAAACAGTTCCTCTCGTTCGCGAGTCATTTCTTTTTTGATGACCCATATCTTTTCAAGTACTGTGCTGATCAGGTTATCAGGCGTTGCATCCCTAATGAGGATATAACCATAATTTTTCGCATCATGCCATTCTAAGGCATGCGGTGGCCACTTCGCTTCACAGAAGACCGCACAAAAAGTCCTATAAAGCGGTTTCTACTGGCCTACAATTTTTAAAGATGCGTATTCCTTTTGCAAGACATGCCAACACTGTCAAAAGCTTGGAACTATTTCTAAAAGGAATTCTATGCCTTTAACCCCTATCATCACGATTGAGATATTCGATTATTGGGGCATAGATTTTATGGGCCCATTTCCCAAGTCTAATAACTGTGAATACATACTCTTTTCTGTAGAGTATGTGTCAAAATGGGTTAAAGCGATACCAACGAGACGCAATGACCACAGAACGGTCATGTCCTTTCTAAGAGAGCATATCCTATCTCATTTTGGAACTCCGAAAGCTTTACTAAGTGACCAAGGCAAGCATTTCTGCAATAGGCCTTTGGAGTCACTTCTCAAGAAATACGGAGTCCACCATAAAATTGCTCTTGCTTATCATCCACAGTCGAATGGGCAAGCAGAATTGGCTAACCGAGAAATCAAGCATATTCTCGAAAAGACGGTTAGCTCCAACCGAAAGGACTGGGCATACAAGCTGACCGACGCTTTATGGGCATACCGTACTGCCTACAAGACAAATCTAGGTATGTCCCCGTATAGATTGGTTTACGGGAAAGCTTGCCACCTCCCTGTTGAAATTGAGCATAAAGCTTACTGGGCGACACGCTCATTGAACTTTGATATCCAAGAGGGAGGTCAGTTACGCAAGCTCCAACTTGCAGAGCTAGAGGAAATACGACGAGATGTGTATGACTCTGCAAGGTTGCATAAGGAAAGGTTGAAGGCTCGGCACGATCGTACGATCTTTCGTAAATCATTTGAGCCGGGGCAGAAAGTTTTGCTATATGACTCTCGCCTCCACCTTTTCCCAAGAAAGCTCCGTTCCCGTTGGACAGGCCCGTTCATTGTAAAGACTGTCTTTCCACACGGGGCAGTTGAGCTCGTCAATCCAAAGAACGATGATAGTTTCAAGGTAAATGGCTAGAGGTTGAAACCGTTCTTGGAGAACTTCCAAACTGAAGTTGAGCACATCCATTTGGATGAGCCCAACTACTCTCCCACTTAAAATCCAAAGTGGAATTCCATATTGTTGTTGTATTCCTTATCTTTCCCTGTATTTTAGTTTCTCTCTTTTGTTTTTAATTCTTTGTTCGTTCTTTTATGTTTGTTACCTCGTTCTAATCCGCTATACCTTGAACCACTCAATTGCAGGTGCATAGATGCGAGGTGACGATGTTCATTCTATCGGTTCATGGGCTGATTCAGAATGTCGTTGTGGTACCTGGACTGAGGGTGAACTCACACCCTGCCCCTTGCTTCATCAAGACCCTAAAGCTCACACTCTCATTGATGCTGCCCAAGGGTACCTTCCATACCCACCGGCCCTCCTTGACATCAATCCATATGAAAACATGGAATTTCCTGATGACGATGGTGTGGATGAAGAAGAAGACCTGTACATGGGAAGAATAGTGGATGATGCACTCATGGCACAATGGGAAAATGATGATATGTGGGAGCCATGGGAAGATCATAACCTCCAAGATGTCGTCCCGGAACGTCACAATGCAGTTTTTGTTTTTGTTGACGACTTCCTTGTTACCGAGTTGGTCCCATATCGCTATGTGTACCTAAGCTTCCTGCTATTCAGGCTCCAATGCCCCTTACCAGCTAGTGCATTTTGGGAATCTATGCCAATAGTGAGGTTGGAACTTAGTCACTTTTCTTTTTATTTTGTCCTGTTCTTTGTTTTGTTTTCATGTTTAATCCTTATTTCTTGTGTTCCGTTATCTTAATCTCGATTTGTTTGTCTTGTGTCATTTTCCTTGTCCAGGATTGTCACTATGTTTCTCAATGGTATTCCGGTGTTCCTTCCACATCAGCTGTTTCATGGGGCTCGCACACAGTCTCCTGGCACTCCACCACAAGAGGAAGAACAACTGTGGATTTTCATACCATTATCTATGTCTCCACCGCAGTCTCCTCTCATGTGCACACCTCACTCCCTAGCGACTCCAGACATGCTGAATGACACTCTTGCCGCTTTCAGATTATTTTGGGAACGGGAATTATCACGTTTGGAGTCCAATCTCGAAGATCTGGTGGTGTTCGAAGCAATGGAAGAAGAAGAAGTTTTCGTGTTGGAAGTTTAGTGTTCCACTTCAGTTTTGTTCTGTCATTTTCATTTTTGTCAATTGAAGTGTAATTCTGGGCAAATGATTTTTAGTTTGGTTTTTATTCTAGTTTTTCTATGTAATAAGGTCTACGTATCACGTGGGGAGTTATAATTTTGCAAATTGACGGCATTTTGAATCTTTTATTACTAAATCTTTGCAATTTTATCTTTTGGGTGATGTCCATTCTGGCCTGGATGTTTATAATTGAACTGCTTTTAAGTATCTCTGAATGTCCAGATTTATTTCTGATAGTTGGGGGTGTTTTGGTTCACTTTTTTCCAAGAATTCTGTAATTTTTGTGTTCGATCGATCGAACCTATTTCGATCGATCGATCGAAAACCCTGCATGTTCAAGCGCTTGAACGCTTTATTCAATCGATTGAGAAATTTACTTTCGAACGTTCCTCGTTTTAAACGAGGCGTCTTCAGAACACCTCTTCAGTTCCCTCACTCTCACACACTCGAGCGATCGCACACAGAGAGAGGGCGACTCGGCGATTTCTCCATCTCTAGCATCCACACACCTCATTTTGGGGGCTTCGATTATCACCCTCATCATTATCTCACCTCCACTGTGTGTTTCTACACCGAGGTAGGCTCCACGAGCCCTTTGTCTTTCATTTTGTTAGAAAAATTCCAAGGGGGTGTCCCCTTGGTCTTAGGATTTCCATATTTGTAGTTCTTTTTCTTTCGCTTTTTGTTTTCCCATTCGGTTTTACGAGCGCAGCACATCGCTGTGTTCGATTGATCAAACTGTTTTCGATCGATCGAATCTGACATGTTCGAGCGATCGAACTATGCTCAAGCGATCGAATCCTACTCCAGTTCAATCGATCGAACTACGTTAGATCGATCGAAATAGAGCAGTAACAGTTTCTTTCTTTTTCTTCCCTATTCTAATCTGTGTTGTGTTGTGTTCTATTTTTAGGGCTACCACGATGAATCCAGTAACTGGCACCATAAGTCCAAGCCCCTCAGCCTCACTATACCTGACCCGGTACCCGCACATGGGTTCCAGAATGATGAGGATCGGGGATGGTACGAGCGTCATTTCCGGGCACGAAAGGTGATGATTGAGTGTCCTGTCGAGTCTATTTGGTCGGAGTACCCGTGGTTCCTGACAAGGATTCGCTCCATGCCCCACTGGTTCGATTTACTCTCACTTGCCAAGAGAGTAAATCTGTCATGGATACGAGGTGCGTGCGCGACGATGATACGCGACCCAGACACACCATTCACATATCATGCTTTCTTCCGGGGTCGGGCGTTCGTCATCAGTCCCGCTACAGTCTCAGCCGCCTTGGGGGTACCCGAGGTACCAGATTATATTTGCCCCCATCGGCCTGACGCACCTGAGACACCACCATCTGCCATTATCCGCGAGCTCACCGGAGGCGCCGTTCCTTCTTGGAATGGCGAGGCTTTGATTGAGGACCACTTCCTTACAGACGACTACCACATGCTTTACCTGGTCCTCAGTAATTGTCTCCTGGTGACCTCTTATGGAGAGAAGATCGCAGCTTGGTATGCGCCAGTCTTATTTGCAGTGGGGACAGGACAGCCGGTCTGCTTACCCCGGCTTTATATCGACTTCATGGTCCATCCCACCCGCTACATCGCCTCCAAAAAGCACCTGAAAGGTGCTTGGGCGATTCATAGAGTTACGGCTCAGGCCGGCTTTTCTGAGCTTGCTGGAGACGACCTTCGTTCTTCCCCCAGCCGATTCGGTGAGGCAGCGGCTCGCCGCTCAGACGTCCAGAAGAGGAAATGAAAGGGGAAAGGGAAAGCGAAGGTGGGAGCGAAGGTGGGGGCGAAGAAGAAGAGGCGTGGTGGGACAGATATAGAGGTTGGAGCTTCAGGGACGCCCACAGAGGCCGAGGAGCTTGATACAGACAATGAGGAGGAGGATCTGGTTGCTGCTGTTCAGCAGTTCGAGTTGCGACAGCTGTCGCAGACTCAGGCCCAGGGAGAGTCTTCTTCCTCTGTGCCTCTCCCGACAGTTTATGAGCTGCTATTGGAGGAGAGAGAGGCCAGGATCAGACTTGAGGGCCGGATGGATTAGCTGCAGACCTTGCTTGAGTCTATATTGATTCAGATTGGGGTCGATCAGGCCGTTCACTCTGCTCACCATCCCACGACTACCCCGTCTGCACCACCTGCTGCCGATCCAGCATCTTCCGCTGCTCCTGCTCCTACTCCTACAGGTCCATCCACTACTTCTGCTGCAACCGGTCCATCACTTTCTGTTCCACTTACTGCTGATCTTCCATTCACTTCTGCTGCTGCTGCACCTGCTACTGCACCACTGTCACCTGCTCCCATTGACATTCCTTCTGACGTGGCTGATGATGATCCGTCGGGAGCCGCGTAGCATTTTCTGGGGAGGGGGTGGTGTTATTATATTTTTGATTATATGTTTATTTTTGTTGTACTATTTTTGGTAGGTGGGTTATGGTTGGATATGTTGGACAGTTCTGTATTTTGGTTCGTTTGGTTATGTATGAACATTATTTATCACTGCTTTTATTTTATTCCTTTACCATTCCAGTGGTTTGTATTGTTTGGATCATGGTTTTATTGCTTTATCTTTATCTATTGATCCTTGTTGTTTTAGAGATTGTGTTCTATATTTCTATGCCAGGTTGCTATGCTTGTTATCATCGTGTTGCTCCATACAGGTGATACCCATCTATTTAAATTATTGAAAATCAACTTCTGGGGACTTCGTTGTTTTCAGTTGGGGGTAGGGGATACTAATAGATAGGTATACACCCGTAATGATCATATTTTGCACTTAGATATGTCTTAAATTTAATTAGAATGCGGTCTGGTAAAATTTTGAAAATTTTTAATATTGAATCTTATTGATAGAATAACTCTGAATAATCTCTCCTGCTTGTTAATTAGGCGATGACACATTTGTAGTATTCTCATCTTTTTATGGATTAAGTTCACACGTTTTCTGTTATCACTGAGACGGATTGCATGTGTGAAGCTATTATGTACACAATACTTTGATGCACTAATTGGTAGCTATGTAGAAAACCTGAAAACTGAGTTAACATGCCTATTGTGCCAAAAGAACAAGTAATGGAAGCTATCCTTAGTGAGCTATTGAGCCAATCGTCATTTCTGAGGGAATTCTCATACAATTTTGAATGGTTTTTCTTGTTTATACTTAGTAAAATTCGTTGTAAATGTCTCAGTTTTTCTTTAAAAAGTTTTGACTGCTTGTTAGAGGAGAACGTTCAGGATTTACCAATTACACTCAATGAACACTTAAGTGCTAAAAATTGAAAGTTGAAAAAATGATTTAAGCCATCGTTTACCCATTCTTTAACCTGATATAGCTTTCACCTACATTCATTGAAATGTTTCATTCCTGATCCCACACCAACTAAATATTTCCAATATGATTACAAAGAATCCAAGTCCTTGATCTATACCTTGACCTCAATGAGCCGTATTATACATTTATTAAGAATGAAGTCATCAAAGTAGAGGAAGTGGAAGGAAGTAGTTGTGGGTCAGGTTACTTAAAAAAAAAATGAATGATGAATGAAGGAAAAAAAAAAGAGCATATGAAATGAATGGGAGATTGGGTTGAGAGATGAAAAGAATAAAAAGAGAAGTTGAAATTCCATCACATACTGAAAAGCACATTCTTCTCTACAACACCCTCACCTACTAACTAAAAGCCGAAATTCAAAGTCTTAAAGATTCTTAACAATTAATTTGAACATGGAAGTGTGAATTGAGTTATCCATGGTATTTCGCTCCTCTAGTAAGTAGTATTCTATTCATGAGACTGTATACTCTTAAATGTCCATTTTTCATAGAGTCAAGTATGGAAGCATTAGCACCCAGAATATCAGCCTTATCAAAGCTTTCATACGGTGTGTGGTCATTGTAAAGCAAGTTTCTGAGAGACGTTCTTTTTGAGTGTGACCAATGTGAGAGTTGAGCTGAAACTGCGAGTTTTTCAAGGAGCAATAGTCTAAATAACTCTTATAATAGGGTTGGATGTATGGTTGTTAAACTCACACACACACGGGTGCATGATGGTGATACATATGTTATATTTTACTTGGTAATATAAGGGAGCATGTGGATTTCTTTCATGGGTTGATTGAGGATAGTATATCTCTGTAGAGTTAAAGTAACAGTTTAATGGAGGGGGAATTCTACAAGTTATTCTAAATCTTTTTGAGCTTAAAATTGGAGAATTTTGTGGGTATATTCACTGTAATCCCTGACGAGACAACACTCGTCCACTAGGGGGAACCTAGGGGTTTAACGGCTTGTTGCATTAACTAAATGCAACTGCGATTCCTGCGAAAGTGAGTTAGGGATTTTCTCTCTATCTTAGTTTGGGTTGTTTTTAGTTTTCCTTTGTTTTTCTTAGTCATGGTAGTGTTAGTTTAGTAGTTTTTATTTTCGCTTTATCGCTAGGGACTAGCAATAAGCTAGTTGGGGGTTGTGCAAAGCGGGGGTATTTGTAAAATACAACTGCGCTAAAAGGGAGAATTGCATTGGTGTTAATCACAACTTCCTGTTTTATCTGTAATTTGCATTACAAGGCTTGTTTTCATACAATGTGATTAATCTATGATAAGTTGTATTGTTTTAGCTATTGTTTGTGCAGATCTCTGCTGTGTGGACTAGAGAGATGAACGTCAGGACAACTGGAATGCTGGAGTGCAGATAAAAGAATTCAAAGCTAAAGTTTGAAGTTTGAGCGATCGACGACAGTTCGATCGATCGAAGGTTCGACCGCTTAAAGAAAGTTGAAGCGCTTGAGTTCCAAATGTTCAATCGATCGAGAAATGTTCGATCGATCGAACATGGTATTTTCAGAAACTTTCGCGTGCGCAGCAGTTGCGGAATTGTAACCCTAGCCTCTAGGTTTTCTATATATATGAGCATTGTATACGTCCCTGGGGACGCCCAACTTATGTTTTTTATCAGTTTAGAGAGAGAGAGGAGAGTTTTTATTGTTTTCTTTGTAGGTTTTCCATTGATTACTCTAAGGTTTGATTAAGTTAATCATTCCAGGTTACCTATTTATTGTTTTATTTACATTCTGTATTTAGTTAGTCGTAGTTTAATCTTCAATCTCGTAGTATTGCATGCTAGATAAGTTAAAATCACTAGTTTTCATAGTTTTCAAGAAAAACTCACATCCAAACAAAGCCTTAATGTTTTCATATGATAAAAACCGATCTGTGATACTCCAGACGATGTCTGAGTAGTCCTAGGGTTGGGAGAACATGATGAAACAGTGATCTCCAGCCTCTGCCATGCAGCAGAATAAATCCTGTGTTCGATCGATCGGAGGTAGTTCGATCGATCGAACCAGAGATAGTCAAGCGATCGAAGGACATTTCGATCGATTGAGGGATGAAGGCTTTCGATCGATCGAACGATCGTCGATCGATCAAACTCTCTGATTCTTGAGGATATTCCCTGTAGTATTCCAGGACCTTTTATTTTTGAGATTCGTTATCATACTGTCCCTAAATGCTCAGTTTGTCAAAACAGTTTTCAAAATCAAGGCCCTAAGGCATTTTCTTTCAATACATTTTGCAAACCACTTTCAATGCTAACACCATTGTAGGTGCGAGTCTTAACTATTGAATTAAACTGCTTTCACATGTTTCAAGTTAACTGTGATGATATAGTCCCGGTCATGAAAGGGCTATGGATTCTTTATTTTCAGAGAAATATGGAAAACTGTGGGTAATATACTCCTTAGTGCTTCAAAGTAACTGCATGGTAGATGGTTAGATTACTGTGGATTCATATAGTCCCAACACTTTCTTCTTAAAGTCAAATCCTATTTTAGAATATTGCTTTAATTATCTAATTAGTTCTTTAGTTTAATCTGAATTACTTTCGTTATTAGTTTTAGTTTGTGGAACTTTGTGTTCTGCACCATTATTAAATCTTATTGAATTTTTTCCTTTCTTTTGAGTTTAGTCTAAGTTGATAGATCAACACCTTCCCTGTGGGATTGACCTGGTCTTACCAGTTACTACTTGCACGTCTACCTGCACTTGGGTATTGCACAAGAGCACACAATTATATTATCGTGTCAATCATCAAAGTCCATATGCTACTCACTACTACAAGAAATTATTCAGGGTGACCATCACACTACGCAATGGAGAGCTATAAATTTACAATTGGGTGGACGAAATTGAATGAGCATTGTTTGTGTAATACCCCGTATTTTCAATAAATATTCAATGCAGAGAGATTCTATATACTTGCTTTGACCATTCATGAAATTCAATCTTCGAGCGATCGAACCTTATTCGAGCGATCGAGAGCCTTCAGTTCAAGCGATCGAACCTTATTCGAGCGATCGAAACCCTACCGACCTGACTTTAATACGTGGTCCCCACTTCAATCGATCAAACTTTCTTCAATCGATCAAACCTGACCGAACTGAGTTCGATCGATCGAGCATTCTTCGATCGATCGAGAATGTAAATATCAGAATTCCAGTTTCCCGCAAATGCTGCCACCTACACTCCCATTTCTTTATATATACACTGCATTCGTGTATGTTGTGTGTTTGCTGAGTTTGTGAGAGTTGAGAGAGTTGTGAGTTTGTGTGTGTTTATATATATATACACACAATTATATACACACATATATATATATATATCCGAGAGAGAGAACAAGAAGAAGAACAAGAAGAAGAAGAACAAGAAGAAGAAGAACAAAAAGAAGGAGACAGAGAGAGACATAGACAGAAACAAGGAGAGAGACAGAGAAGGAGAGGATAGAGAGAAAGCTCGCCGTTACCATAGCCGCCGCCGCGGAGCTCGAAACGCCGCCACCGGACCACCGGAGAGAGGTGAGTTTCATTAACTCACTCAAGGGATGACTTTAGTATGTTTATATGCAGTTTAGAACGTGTATATTGTGACCCCGAAACCTTTGTTCGTCTCTGCCCAGTTTCTGGGAAGAAGATGATGTTCGAGCGATCGAATGGCTTTCGATCGATCGAACTCTCTGTTTCTTCAATCGATCGAAGGGACTTCGATCGATCGAACTTAGTTGACTTCAATCGATCGAGAGGACCTCAATCGATCGAAGCTTTCAGAACATGATTAATTCCTGTTGTTTATTATATGAACTGTTTAGTTGATTAAATGTTGATCCATGCTTTAATATGCGATATTGTTAATTTAAGAGATAATGCAACACTGTTGTGAGATGAACTGTTACATAATAATATTGCTGAACTGTTAGTAGAATGGAACACGACAGCATGTTAATAATCAGAAATGAGTAGATATGATTAATACAGAGCATGTGGTATTTCCAGTACTTAGTATATGAGCATTTCACAACATGTGTCAGCATGCATGGGATAGTGATGTCAAGAGGTAAGAGAATCTGATGAGAAATGGGATATTGATATGAAGAGATGGGAAGATATGATGAGAAAGGGGAACTGTGATTTATATGGAATAATGAGATATGTGTACTTTGGGATCCGTGGGATCAACGGCTGACGAGTCGGGTGGACGTGGGATGGTTAGAGTTCCTAGTGCGCCTCTCACTGTTGAAGACGTCCAGTGATGCGTATGCACTGTTGAAGACGTCCAGTGTACCGTTGAAGACGTCCGGCTAGTGCTCTAATGTATTCTCAGCTGTGTAGACGACCAGTGAGGGTATACGCATCGTTGAAGACGTCCGATGTGCCGTTCTATCGTTTACAGATAGGTGGTACCGTGTAGACGACCGGTAACCCTATCAAGGGATTTTGGGATCTATTGCCTAGTCGGGTGATTCCGATTGGCATTACTGTATCGACGAATGGTTTTCAGATTGGTATTATGGGATCGACGTATGGATACGGATGAGAATAAGAACATGGATATGGATGTGAATATGGGAATGGTTAGTATGATGATGGTTCAGTCGTGGATTCAGCGTCCCGACGTAAAGGTAGATGCATGGGTGGTTGCATGGTTACATGCATGGATTTGGTGAATACGTGATGAGATATGTTATACCATGATGTTTATCCTTGTCATTACTTAATATGATTTCTGTTATTATTGATTAATGCATAGTTTAATGAGACCTTTGCTATGTCCGTGAGAGACGCCATTGTTAAGAGATTAACCGCATTTTAAGATGCTGAACAATAGCGGTGAGGAGTGTTGTTTAATGTACTCACTCAGCTTTGTATTCAAAGCTGATGGCGTTTATGCCCTGGACATTCCAATGTCTAGGGATTTGTAGGTCTTGAGGACTGAAGACTGATAGTTCTGCCAGACTTGGAGCTGAAGGCTGGAAGACGAAGATGTGCTGCTTTATATAGTTAGTTTGTATATCTGTTGTTGTTATTGTTATAGGCCTGAGACTATAAGCCAGCTGTTGTAATAGTTTTAGTAGACTTTTATAATTGGTACTTGGGCATCTGTTGCTTTCATACCTTTTATAGTTTCCGCTGTAGCCTCTGATTAATGTTAATAAGATATGTTCTATGAATAGCATCCTCCCTATCGTGGTGTTTATTGGTTTGAGTAGATGACAACGCGGTTATTCACCCGTCATTCCCTATGGACCCATAAAGGAAATTTATTTTTCTCTATTTATGCTGCTCCGGGGCGTGACAGGATTTTTGGTATCAGAGCCTAGGTTTTAGTTGTTAACCGCTTGTCTTTGGTGTTCGAACCTGAATTCTAAGTTAATATCGGTAGCATGAGGATTAGCTGAGATGAGATAGAACTGTTATCTTGTCACGCAGATAAGAGGTTGGAAGAATCTGTCTGAGGATGTTTCTTTGGAAGATAGTAATTGTTGGAACCAATAAGGATGTGGATAGCTGAGTTAGCGGAGAACAGGCACTGAGAATTAGTTGTGGTTGTGGAGATCCTATAAATATAGAGCCGTTGGATGTTAGACGCTGACGAATTCCTGAGCAATCTCGGAACAGTCAGTATGTCCTAGAAATAGAAAGAGGATAAGGATAAGATTATCCTGTTACCTTAAGCCACATGTTAGTTGAGTGGTCTCACATGTTAGTTGAGCAATACTCGTAGTCTGGAACCTGAGAATAGAAATAGAATGTTTAGATTTGACGTTGCGTGTAGAACCTATAGTTTCGTAACCCGTGTTTTGAGCATAGATATATTGGAGTACACCTGGTAGATAGACTGACCTTGTGGTTATTATTATTTATGTGAGGTATCCGTATTGCTTGATGTGATCGTACTATATAGTGGTACTATATATTGGTTACCACATGTTTTGTTCTTACCTGAGCTGTAAGATAGAATGCGTCTGACCGAATAGATTTTCATTGTAGGTAGCGACACCGAACACTACCAGTACTCGCTATGGTTAGGACGACTCGAGGAAACCAGGGCCAGCTGAATGGAGTACCTGAATTAGTATCTCCTGAGATAGATCCAACAGGAATGATTGGAGTTTTCATTCGTCGCATGGAACAAGTTATCAATCGTGCGGATCACGTCATCGACAATGAAGCACCAGTACGTCAGACGAGAGTCAAGCTGCTAAAGGAATTTCGTGCTCTTCAACCAGAGACCTTTACCGGATTAACGGGAGCATGGCAAGCTGAGCAATGGATTCGCCAGATAGAATTGATATTTGAGACACTTGAATGTACTGACACTGAGAAAAGACATTTGGCCGTATTTCAACTGACATTCTCAGCAGCAGATTGGTGGGACGCAGTGAAAGCTACGATAGGTGAAGAAGCTCTAGGAAGGATGACTTGGGAATCATTCAAGACTCGATTTCTAGAAAAGTACTTTCCAGAATCTGAGAAGAACAAGAGGGAAATGGAATTCATACAATTAATCCAAGGTTGTTTTACAGTGCCCGAATATACAACTCAATTCGAGAGGCTATCACGATTTGCACCGCATATGATCGATACACCAAGAAGGAAGATCAAAAGATATCATCAAGGACTAGTTCCACATATTCGTCATATGACTATAGGACATTTAGATCAATCTTTCGAAGCTCTGGTAGAAATGGCAACGAAGCTAGAAGACGATACTCAGATTAGTGAAGGACAACTCTTTGATCAAGCATTTCCAGCGAACGATCAGTTTTTCATAACGGATCAGAGAGGAAGAGATAGTCAGATTGTGTTGGCTGCTAACCAAGTTCAACAAGGAAATACAGAGAGAAGTTACATAAGCAACCACCAGAAGCGTAAGAGGATGGGGAACGACAAGAAAGAATCAAAACCAGTGGCAACCCCAACACAGCATAGGGAACGAGATATCTGCTACAATTGTGGAGTACCAGGACACCATTCCCAAGAATGCAGAGCGGTAAGGAAATCTAATGGACGGGGAATACGATGTTTTAACTGCGGTAAATTTGGTCATGTCCGTAAGTTTTGTCCAGAATTAGAGATGCAACACAATGTTCCATCGCAACAAGTACCACGAGGGCAGACTCACCATACAAGTAATTGGTCTCAACTTAGACAAGGACGATAGACAGAAGGTACAACCCTCATCACCTACATCATGTATTACATACGATCCCGATATTGTAGGAAGCTTTGCACCCGTTTGATTTGATTGTAAGAGGATTAGCCTACACCGTAAATTGTAGTTACTGGAACAATTCATTTGACACTGATCAACAGTAGTTATCCTAGTATAGATATAACATCAATTGCATCCCATATGACTTCTTTTGCATCCTTATATGACGTCAATTGCCTCCCTATCGAAAAACTACGCCAACCGTTGGTAAGTTGGACAGAGATTAGAGATGAAGAATCTCAATTTTCGTTAGATGTAGCTTAACAAGAGAGGATGAACTAGAAGATTGCGAGTATACGAGAAGAGATACGAGTAACGCAGAGACGACACCAGAACTTCAAAAGAGTATCGCAGAAGAATCTTTTCGACACCGATTGTCTGTTGCTTTCATCCAGTCAAGAAGTTATACAATTGATCGACTCACGATATCAGTATGTAGTCCTGCCTAACTTATTTGATTAGTACGTGGAAGCAGAACGAGTATTCAATGGATTGAACGACCTCAAAGAGATGATTATATCAATAGTACGTGGGAATTTGGAGAGCCATGAGGAAATTTGAGTTATCAAATGACGATGCTAGAGTCACAATACTTTTAAGTCAACATATTGGAGGATGAAGGACGACAACAACACGGGAGTTAACAAGGATGTCGTGTGCAACACGAGGTTGACTAATAACGTTGACGATCGTAACGAGAAGTCCAGAGATAAGAAGACAGTCAACTGATGATATAGTGAAGACATCGTCAGCACAGTATGAAGCATCTTCAGAGACGAGAGTAGACAGCAACGCTTTGCTAAGACTTAGATGAGATTAGAACACTTGATCAGTAGAACCCTTACACCGTAGAGTTTGACCTGAGAGAGGAACCTTGTGTGTTTGGAGACTAGCCATTTCAGATGTTGTAAGATGATTAGATTGTGCTACCTAGAACCTTTTCTCGAAGTTCGACTTACGAATTTTATATATCTAAACCCGAGGATTTGTAGCTGTCACCCTAGTACTCGTAGATTGTTGATATTTTCGTATCGCGTGTCTAGAACTTTAATCCGTTGGCCGCTGAGGTAATCGTTTACGTAAAACGAGAACTTGAGCATTTTTAGATTCTATCTTCTGAGATGGATTTCTTTTTGGTAGTAGGGGTCGTTGCTTCAGATTTCGAGGACGAAATCTTTTGATGAGTGGTGGATGATGTAATACCCCGTATTTTCAATAAATATTCAATGCAGAGAGATTCTATATACTTGCTTTGACCATTCATGAAATTCAATCTTCGAGCGATCGAACCTTATTCGAGCGATCGAGACCCTTCAGTTCAAGCGATCGAACCTTATTCGAGCGATCGAAACCCTACCGACCTGACTTTAATACGTGGTCCCCACTTCAATCGATCAAACTTTCTTCAATCGATCAAACCTGACCGAACTGAGTTCGATCGATCGAGCATTCTTCGATCGATCGAGAATGTAAATATCAGAATTCCAGTTTCCCGCAAATGCTGCCACCTACACTCCCATTTCTTTATATATACACTGCATTCGTGTATGTTGTGTGTTTGCTGAGTTTGTGAGAGTTGAGAGAGTTGTGAGTTTGTGTGTGTTTATATATATATACACACAATTATATACACACATATATATATATATATATATCCGAGAGAGAGAACAAGAAGAAGAACAAGAAGAAGAAGAACAAGAAGAAGAAGAACAAAAAGAAGGAGACAGAGAGAGACATAGACAGAAACAAGGAGAGAGACAGAGAAGGAGAGGATAGAGAGAAAGCTCGCCGTCACCATAGCCGCCGCCGCGGAGCTCGAAACGCCGCCACCGGACCACCGGAGAGAGGTGAGTTTCATTAACTCACTCAAGGGATGACTTTAGTATGTTTATATGCAGTTTAGAACGTGTATATTGTGACCCCGAAACCTTTGTTCGTCTCTGCCCAGTTTCTGGGAAGAAGATGATGTTCGAGCGATCGAATGGCTTTCGATCGATCGAACTCTCTGTTTCTTCAATCGATCGAAGGGACTTCGATCGATCGAACTTAGTTGACTTCAATCGATCGAGAGGACCTCAATCGATCGAAGCTTTCAGAACATGATTAATTCCTGTTGTTTATTATATGAACTGTTTAGTTGATTAAATGTTGATCCATGCTTTAATATGCGATATTGTTAATTTAAGAGATAATGCAACACTGTTGTGAGATGAACTGTTACATAATAATATTGCTAAACTGTTAGTAGAATGGAACACGACAGCATGTTAATAATCAGAAATGAGTAGATATGATTAATACAGAGCATGTGGTATTTCCAGTACTTAGTATATGAGCATTTCACAACATGTGTCAGCATGCATGGGATAGTGATGTCAAGAGGTAAGAGAATCTGATGAGAAATGGGATATTGATATGAAGAGATGGGAAGATATGATGAGAAAGGGGAATTGTGATTTATATGGAATAATGAGATATGTGTACTTTGGGATCCGTGGGATCAACGGCTGACGAGTCGGGTGGACGTGGGATGGTTAGAGTTCCTAGTGCGCCTCTCACTGTTGAAGACGTCCAGTGATGCGTATGCACTGTTGAAGACGTCCAGTGTACCGTTGAAGACGTCCGGCTAGTGCTCTAATGTATTCTCAGCTGTGTAGACGACCAGTGAGGGTATACGCATCGTTGAAGACGTCCGATGTGTCGTTCTATCGTTTACAGATAGGTGGTACCGTGTAGACGACCGGTAACCCTATCAAGGGATTTTGGGATCTATTGCCTAGTCGGGTGATTCCGATTGGCATTACTGTATCGACGAATGGTTTTCAGATTGGTATTATGGGATCGACGTATGGATACGGATGAGAATAAGAACATGGATATGGATGTGAATATGGGAATGGTTAGTATGATGATGGTTCAGTCGTGGATTCAGCGTCCCGACGTAAAGGTAGATGCATGGGTGGTTGCATGGTTACATGCATGGATTTGGTGAATACGTGATGAGATATGTTATACCATGATGTTTATCCTTGTCATTACTTAATATGATTTCTGTTATTATTGATTAATGCATAGTTTAATGAGACCTTTGCTATGTCCGTGAGAGACGCCATTGTTAAGAGATTAACCGCATTTTAAGATGCTGAACAATAGCGGTGAGGAGTGTTGTTTAATGTACTCACTCAGCTTTGTATTCAAAGCTGATGGCGTTTATGCCCTGGACATTCCAATGTCTAGGGATTTGTAGGTCTTGAGGACTGAAGACTGATAGTTCTGCCAGACTTGGAGCTGAAGGCTGGAAGACGAAGATGTGCTGCTTTAAATAGTTAGTTTGTATATCTGTTGTTGTTATTGTTATAGGCCTGAGACTATAAGCCAGCTGTTGTAATAGTTTTAGTAGACTTTTATAATTGGTACTTGGGCATCTGTTGCTTTCATACCTTTTATAGTTTCCGCTGTAGCCTCTGATTAATGTTAATAAGATATGTTCTATGAATAGCATCCTCCCTATCGTGGTGTTTATTGGTTTGAGTAGATGACAACGCGGTTATTCACCCGTCATTCCCTATGGACCCATAAAGGAAATTTATTTTTCTCTATTTATGCTGCTCCGGGGCGTGACAGTTTGTGCCAAAAACATTTGGCTTATAGCAAGCAGATACGTGCAAGGTATACAAGGCTTAGCTTGCATGGCAATGAAGTAACAAGGGTTCGACACACGGAGGAGTTCGGTACAAGACAAAAGATGCATGCTATTATAATAGGGTGTGATGTTTAAATTTGAGGAATAACCGCCAGGGCATGTGGACAACAAGGGGAGTGACATGCAATTAGAAGACACTCAAATTCAAATGGAGCAGTTACCTCAAAGGCCTATAAATAGAAGATGAAGTGAAGAAGGAAGGACATACGCAACAGTCCAAACAAACCACTTTACAATACACTTCTGTAATTTACTTTCCTTTGCAATAGTAGTACGAAACCACTTTGAAGTACCCTTCAAGGTTAGGACTTATGCTTTACTTTGCTTTCAATAAAATAGTTCTTTCATTGTTCAATTTCCTTCTTTGTTTTAGGTAGTTTAGTCTAGTTTAACTTAGGTCCATTTGATGAAACTAAAAATTAAGTGCTGAATTTTGATTACTGAAAATTTTTAGCGATTGAATTTGCATTACTGAAAACAGGATATCAACTACTGAAATAGACTGTATTCAATGATTATTTTCAGTAAAAAAAAAATTCACTTAAAGTTTTTAGTGATTTTTTGACTGCTTTTTCAATTAAGTAGTACGTTATCGAACACACTAAAAAACTGCTAAAAGTTTCCATTTTGAACACTTAATTGGGTTATCAAACATACTCTTAGTTCCTAGTTTAGTTTGTTTTGTTTTTATTTCAACCCATTTCACACTCTTTGTTTTTATTTTAAAGACCACAACATACGATTCTCTAGGAGAGGTTTGGAATCTAACACAAAGACATACACTAAACATAATATCCGATCTACTAGCAGTGAGATATAACAAGCTACCTATCATGTCATGGAAATTTTTATTATCAACAAGTTTCCCGATTCATCTTTGTCGAGCTTGAGAGATGAGCTCATGAGAGTTCCGATAGGTTTGCAATTTTCAAATCCAAATCTTTTTAATAGATCTTTGATGTACTTAGATTGGTTTATGAAAATGCCATCCATGTGTTGCTTGATTTGTAATCCAAGAAAGAAATTTAGTTCTCCCATCATACTCATTTCAAATTCATTTTGCATGCATTTTGCAAATTCTTCACACATTTTCTCATTTGTAGCACCAAAGATGATGTCATCCACATAGATTTGAACTAGTAAAATATCATTGTGTGAATGTTTAATAAAAAGAGTAGTATCGATCTTTCCTCGAGTAAATCCAAGATCAAGTAAATATTTGCTAAGACGATCATACCAAGCACGAGGAGCTTGTTTTAAACCATATAAAGTATTTGAAAGTTTAAAGACATGATTAGGAAATTGTGAACTTTCAAATCCACGAGGTTGCTTGACATGGACTTCTTCGGCTATACAACCATTTAAAAAGGCACTTTTAATATCTATTTGAAAAAGTTTAAAATTTTTGTGGCAAGCAAAAGCAAGTAACATTCTAATGGCTTCTACTCTTGCTACGAGGGCATAGGTTTTCTCATAGTCTATACCTTCTTCTTGATTGTACACTTGGGCTACCAATCTAGCCTTATTTCTGACTACAACTTCGAATTCATCCTTCTTATTTCTAAACACCCATTTAGTTCCTATGATGGTATGGTCACTAGGTCTAGGAGTTAAATCTCAAACTTCATTTCTCTCAAATTGGTTCAACTCCTCTTGCATAGCCATAATCCAACTATCATCTTGCTCAGCTTCCTCTATATTTTTAGGTTCTATTTGAGATAGGAAAGCTAAATTGTTGCAAATGTTTCTAAGAGAAGATCTAGTTGTTATTCCTTAACTGGTGTCACCTATGATTTGTTCTATAGGGTAACTAGGAACGGTCTTCCAATCTTTAGGGAGGTCATCTCTAGGAGGTTCTAGAGGGTGAGACGACTCTATCTTAGATCCATCTAAAGGAAAGGAGCTAGAAGTGCTAGCTATGTCTTGAGCTTCTACACCTTTTTTCTAAAATAATAATATCATCCTTTCTTCTAAAGGGATTGGCTTCATCAAAAGCTACATGCAAGGACTCTTCTACAACTAAGGTTCTTTAATTAAAAACTCTATATGCCTTGCTTATTTGTGAATAACCCAAGAAGATACTATCATCCGACTTAGCATCAAACTTACCTAGGTTGTCCTTATTGTTTAGAATGAAACACTTACAACCGAAGACTCTAAAGTAACTTATATTAGGTTTTCTACCCTTCTAAAGTTCATAGGGAGTTTTACTAAGATTATTTCTAAAAACAACACGATTAATAGCATAACATGAAGTGCTAGTGGCTTCGGCCCAAAAGTATTGAGGCAAAGAGTGTTCATTCAATAATATTCTAGCCATCTCTTGAAGTGATATCTTTTTTTCAACACAACCATTTGGTTGAGGAGTTCTTGGTGCAGAAAAGTTATGTCCAAAACTATTTTCATCATAAATATTTGAAATATCTTTGTTTTCAAATTCTCTTCCTTTATCACTTCTAATATTGTCGATGGCATAGCCTTTTTCATTTTGAACTCTTTTGCAAAACTTGATAAAATTTGAAAAAACTTCATCCTTATGAGTAAGAAAGATCACTCATGTAAATCAAGAATAGTCATCAACAATTACGAATGCATACACTTTGCCACTCATTCTAGCTACACGATTTGGACCAAATAAATCCATATGAAGCAATTCAAGAGGCCTACTAGTTAAGATCTTATTTTTTTTTTTGAAAGAGGTTTTTGTTTATTTTCCAAGTTGACAAGCATCACAAGTATTGTCCTTGATAAATTTTGTTTTTTGTAAGCCTTTAACAAAATCATTCTTTGATAAATTTGAAAGAAGATCTATACTAGCATGTCCTAATAGTCTATGCCAAAGCCAACTAGTTTCACCCAACGTGGAAAAACATTTAACATTTTGAGAAGAGATATCTTCAAAATCAATAGTATAAACATTTTTATCTCGATATGCAATAAATAACACTTTATCATTTTTAGCATCAATAATCATGCAATAGTTAGATTCAAATACAACTTTAAATCCTTTATCACATAATTGGCTAATGCTCAACAAGTTATGTTTAAGACCATCAACTAATAATTCATTCTCAATAGTTAAAGAGGAGTTCTTACCAACATTACCTACACCGATGATTTTTCCCTTGTAGTTGTCTCCGAGGGTGACATTTCCACCATCCTTAGGAGATAGAGAAGGGCACTTGGATTTGTCTCCTGTCATGTGTCTAGACCACCTACTAGCCAAAAACCATCTATCATTGCTTGAGGATTTTAGGCATACCTATAAAACAAGCTTAAGTAACCCTCTTTGGTACCCAATATTCGTTGGGTCCACTTTTGTTAGCAAAGGAAGGTGTGGTTCCCTTCTCAATCAAACTATGGTAATCTTTCTCCTATTTGTGCATTCATAGTTCACATATCCCTTTCTCATACAATAATGATAAGTTACATGAGGATTGAAATTGCTTGAGGTGGATCCTTTTGAAAAGATGCTTTGATGAGTATTGTTTGAAGAGCTTGTGCTAGTTGAAGCATTGCTAGAGAACAATTTGTTATACTTCTTTTCCTTATAGGTAGGATTGAAAGCTAATCCGGCTTTATCAAAAACACATCGTTGTTTCTTAAAAACATGTTCAAGTTTTGTTCTCCATGAGTGAATTTGGCTAATGTTTTGGTCAAATCTTCAACTTGTTTCTTCAACTCAATATTTTCTTTTTCAAAGTCATTTGTAGGAATTTTTCTTGAAGAATGCATTTTATTTTCTTTTCTCAAAGATTCATTTTGTGATTTCAATTCACCAAGTTCATTTGAGAGTAAAGAGAAATTCTTTTTAAAAGCTAGGTACTTGGTTCCCAAGTTTTCCAACTCCTTATGCAAATCATCAAAAGCATTTTGAAGTTCATCATAGTTATGAGAATCATTACAAGAGTTATAATTAGAGTCTACCTCTTCACTTTCATGTGCCATGATACAAATGTTTGCAACTTCATCATCACTAGAATCATTTTTGGATGATTCATTATCGGAGTCATCCCAAGTTGTTGCCTTCATTACCTTCTTAGCTTTTTGCTTGAAGTTCCTCTTTGACAATGGGCAATCGGCCTTGATGTGTTCGGGCTTTTTGCACTTGAAGCAAATAATTGGTTCCTTCTTGACTTCATTTTTTTTGTGCCCCCTTCTTCCGAAGGTTTTGTCTTTCCTCAAGAACCTCTTGAACTAGGGAGTGACCATTGCCATTTCATCATCTCCATCACTATCATCATCTTGGTCATTTGAAGCTTTTAGACCCAAGTTCTTCTTTTTGTCTTCATTGTCAAAGACAACCAATTCCATTTCATGAGTGATGAGAGATCCCATGAGTTGTTCAATTGAAAGCTTTGCTAGTTCCTTTACTTCTCAGACCACTGTGACCTTTGGTTGCCAAAGCTTTGGTAGAGACCTAAGCACTTTTTCAATCATTTCTTCATTAGGATAAACTCTACCAAGGTTTTTCAAACTATTAGTAATAGTAGTAAAATGAGTAGTCATTAATAGTTTCATTAGGAAGCATTTTGAACATTTCATAAGATTGAACAAGTAAGCTAATTTTAGACTTCTTGACTTGGTTGGTTCCTTCATGTGTGACTTCTAGTTTATCTCAAATTTCTTTTGCCAATTCACAAGAGGAAATCCTATTATACTCATTTGGGTCTAAACAACAATACAAGAGATTTATAGATATAGCATTCATTTTAATGAGATTCTTGTCACTATCAATATATTCATCATCCATTTTAGGAAAAATGTTGATGCCTACGGTCTTAGTGGAAACATGAGGTCCTTTGACAACGATTTGCCATAAATCAAAGTCTTGAGCAATAATGTAGATTCTCATTCTATTTTTCCAATAGGCATAGTTGGTTTCATTGAAACAAGGAGGTCTTTTGGGATAATTGTCCCTCACTATAAGTGATATTGGTATTGGTGTTTGCCATATGATCTTAACTCAAAGATATATGAAATTAATACAAGAGCCCTTGCTCTGATACCAATTGTTGACCTAAAAGTAATCCTTAGAGGGGGGGGGGGGAGGGGGGTGTGTGAAAGATTACTAACGACTAATGGCAATTTAAAAGATAATCAACGACAATAACCAATAAAAATGGTAAGTAGAGAGAAAGGGAAAAAGACACTTGCAAACTGAGTTTTCAATTGGTTCGGCAATCCGCAATCTGTGGTCTATGTCCACCCCTCAAGAACACCTCTTGAGTATTCCACTAAAAAATCTTGTTTGGGTGAAGATCAAACCACTCTTACAAGTTCTTGAATTTCTTTACCTCTCCAATGAAGAACACCTTAACTTAGAGCAAGGGTTACACCAAACCCTTCTTTACAACTTCAAGGATAGATGTTTGTTTGATTACAACTAAAATAATACTCTCTCTTAGAGTAGATAGAAATAATAAATAGCTCTCTTTAATGCTCTCAAGGAATTACAAAGAAAAACTAGAGCAAGTAGAATGAATCTCACAAACTAGGGCTTGAGTCTTTGATTACAATGAATGAGTATTGAATGTAATAGATTAAATGCCCAACAACCAAATTCAAATGAGTGTATATACTCTATCTTAAAAATCCAAATGTTTGAGGTAGTTGGGAGCATTTAATGCTAAAGAAAAACCCTAAAAAAAGAGCCGTTATTGTTCTGCGCAGTAATCCAATTGACTGGTCTCGCAATCTAGTCGACTAAATATCAAATACTTTAAAACGTGCCAACAAAGTAGTCAACTAATGGAAGAGTCTGGTCGACTGAAGGTCTTAAAGCAGAACCTATATTTTCAAAACACAAACCAGTCAACTGGTTTCTCATTCAGTCGACTGCACTCTCAGGGGTCCAGTCGACTGGAGGAATGGTCCAGTCGACTGTTTTTCCAATGAAAAACAGTTTTCTTGTTTAGTTTCCTTTATCAAAATTTTAAGCCCTTGTTCTTAGAGAAGAATTTTAACTAACTTCACATAGAGACTTATAAGTACAATACAATTAAGAAATGATCTTCTACGAGGCTTCCATAGAATATTCATCATCATTATAAGACTCTATTTGGACAACACACTAAATGAAATCATTAGTACTCAACTTTATAGTTTGTTAATCATCAAAATTACTTAAGGTAGAACCCTTGGGGATAACATATAGTATTAGAAGAAAATTTTATTTTCTTGCCAAAAGTTTAAAAGACATACACATTTGGTGACAAAAGTTATATTTCCTTGCCGAAAGTGATGTATTTGGCGGTGAAATATCATTTTCCTCTCCTATAGTGAATTATGTGGCGACAAAATAAAAATTTCCTTGTCAATGGTACGTTCTAAATAATAGTATATTCCCTTTTATTTGGCGAAGAAATCAATTTCCTTGCCAATAGTATAGTCTCCTCTATTGGCGAGGAAGCAAATTTCCTCACTAAATTATGTTTTGGCAAGGAAATGGTTTTTCCTCGCGTAAAGTTAAGTCTAAAATGAAATAACTGTGAAATTCTTTTTAGCAAGGAAATAATTTCTTGGCTACAACAAAGTTATAGGAGGAACAAGTATTTTCTTGCTATACATATGTTTTTGGGAAGGAAACAAATTCCTTGTTAAAAAAAAATGGACATTGACACCTGCCCAAATCTTCCTACAAAAAGAGGTCCCAAATTGAATCAGGGAACCAAGCCCTAGAAATCACACGAACCAACCCCCCTCCTCCGTCCCTCCTTCGCGACACTGTCGCCGCTGCTGGTTGCTGTCACCGCGCCATTCTCCAGGTTATCTCTCTCTCTCTCTGTGCATGTGTGTGTATGTGTAATATTTGAGCTAGTAGTGGGTTTGATGTCTCTCAGCCTTGTAGAACAGTGGCTACTAGCTACATTAGAATATCCATCTTATGTTGCCGAAATAAAGGTTTGCCCTTTCTCCCTCTATATTTGAATGTTTAGATTATAGATAAGGAGATAGTATTTCAAAGTTTTTGGTTTTGCAATGGAAAACAAAGCCAAAATTTGCAAGCTTTTTTTAGAGTTTTCTTGCAATTCCCACACTTTACCCCACTAGGAAACAAAACTAATGGAATTGTTTATGCTTTGTTAGGGCATGTTGCTTTGGAGTAATGTAGCTATTGGGGGAATATTAAATCTTTGGATTGGAGATTTTCTACTTTTAGATTGTTGCTTTGAATTTGGCACCATTTTAATTTTTGTTGTAGTGCTTGCCTGGCATGCTCGCAAACAAAAAATACACAAATATTCTTTGAAGGATAAATAGCAAAACAAACACAGATATAGTGGTAAGTCCATATGGGGGTTCGGGGGCAACGCTCCTAAGGCAAATTTTTTTGGGTCTATTTTATAACATGTTTTCATAAAATTTTATGTATATTGTGGTTAGTTCTAGAGTGATGTGTATGAGAGATATAGAGAGTTAATACGTAAGTTGGTTAGTGCCAGGTGGAGCAACATGTGATGTGATAGGATGAAATGATAATGTAATAAGATAATAATATGTGTATGAATATGGTTAAATAATGGGACTTGGAGAGTACATGGCTCGAGTGAGAACCAAGGTAACCCCAAATGAGAGGGAGAGAAAAAGTAGTAAAGGGTCTAGCAATAAAGGTGTTGGAATTGTGCCCTCAAACCTATTACTTTATGCGTTAGCATTGTTACATTAATATTTATGGATATCAGTTTATATTTTATTGTGTATATTTCATGAGATGAATGCTTATTTGATTGTAATCCTTAGACATATATGTAAGTAATTTTTATGCATGTATGAGAGGACATATATGATACAAATTACTATCCCCTGATGTTTAGAACTGTCACAATGGATGATGAAATTGGATACCTTATCAGGTTTACACTGTAGCATAATAACTACCATAGGATAGAGTGATGTATCTCGTTCACTAGAGTATGTGACTCTTGGTTAATATGTTGATGTTGTTGGGAAACAACGTTCCCAGAATTCGTTGAGAGCGCGTATAAGTTAGTACTGCAAAAAATTAATAAGCTTATTCAAGAAAAACCAATTCGAATATGATTGAGTTTAGTAATTTACTTCACTCTATTCCAACCATCCTCTATTCTCATATATGTTTTTTTTAACGAAACCTGGACTCCTTCGTCTTTCCTTTTCTCTTTTATGCAGTCCCTCTCACATTCACTCCCTCCTCGTCACACACTTCAACAATTTAATTACATTAGATGTGCAATGGGGTTCATTGAAGTTAAAGCATAAGATTAGGGATTTGGATTTTCATAATAGACTTGGCAATATTTACTAGGTGTGGGGTTGAGAACAACGCATATTCCGGAGTGTTGATACAGGTATATGGAAAGGTAAGGAGCGAATAACAATGGCTTAAATCATTTTCTCAACTTCTTAGTTTTAACACTTCAATGTTCATTGAGTTTAGTTGGTAAATCCTGAACGTTCTCCTCTAATACGCAGCCAAAATGAAGAATTAGAGACTATTCAACGAATTTAATACGCTTATTCAAGAAAAACCAATTCGAATTTTAAGTGATAATTCCCTCAGAATTGAAGATTGGATTCAAAAGCTCACTAAGGTTGACTAGTTTCCACTACTTATTCCTTACAGCACAAAAGTCATATTAACTCTTATTTTAGGTTTTCTGCATAACTATTAACATGTGCATATAGATTTTGGATACGCGAATGGTCAACATATGCATTTATCCTAGTGAAACTAGAAGAACGCGTGAACTTAATCCATAAAATGATGAGAATAAAATGGTTGTGTCATTGTTTGATAACAGCTAAATAGAAGTGAATATTCAAAGTTATTCTACCAATTCGATTCAACAATTCCTTAATAAATTTGAAATAAATTTTTTATTCAAACTGTGGATGTACTAATCGAGATTGTATAAAATGTGCAATATATTGATCCAGATTGCTAAATATAAATATGTGCAGGTGATAATCTATCTACATCCCACCCCCAGCTGAAAATTGCAATGTCCGCAGAAGGTGATTTTCAAATATAGATAGAGAGATGTCACCTGATAAATCATAGCAAAAACTGCAAGCATAGCAATCTGTAAAGAAGGCATACAACACTCCAAGCAGCAAAGGTCAAATAACAATTTAAAAGATAGAGCAAGACATCCACGCATAAAATAGAACTAATCACTGAAATAATAAAACTATGAATATAACAGAACAGTGATACTACAGTCCATAAAAACTAAAGTCTACAATAACCAAACCAACCAAAAAGTCTAAAATATCCAAGATCAACCACAAGCACAACCACTAACGAGGAGAGAAAATAAAAACAACCAACCAAAAATCCAGAGACACGAAAATGGCATGAGCTAAGCATCATTAGCGACATCGGATAAGATCTCGATCAGCACGTCTGGAGCTTCCACATCTCTACCCTCAGCAACAGTAGTAGTCGTCGCTGGGTCACTCGCAATCGTGGCAGCTGGTGTAGATAGTAATGGATCAACCACAAGCGGAGGTGGTGGAAGCGGTGTCTCAGTAGAAGGTGGTGCCGCTGATGTAGATGGAGCAGAAAGATCAACCTGTGGGGGTGGAGTAATAGAAGTGGTAAGCGGGGCAGTAGAAGTAGCTAGAGCAGCTATAGATGGATCGCTGGTGGGTGGTGCAGGAGCTGTGTGAAGCGACTGATCGACTCCAATCTAGATCAAGATCGCCTCCAGCAAAGTTGTCATCTGATCTATCTTACCCTCAAGTCGTATCCGCGTCTCCCTCTCCCCAATAATCAATGAGTGGAGAGCCTAAAAGGAAAAGAAAGACGACTCTCCCTGGGCCTGAGTCTAAGACCGCTGTCTCAACTCAAAACGTGCAACCTCCTCAACCGGATCAACCTCCTCCTTAGAATTATGCTCCTCAGCCTCGGTCGGCGTCCCAGAAGCGACATCCTCAGTATCTATCCCTCCTCGCCTCCTCTTCGCTCCGACTTTAGATTTGCCCTTTTCTTTCCTTTTTCTCTTCTAATCGTCGAAGCGGTGAGCGGTTGTCTCACCAAATCGGCTGGAGGAAGATTGATGGACATCGATAGCTAGAGGGAGTAGGCCGCTCTGGGTCACAATGTGATGGATGCCCCACGTACCTTTCAGGTGCTTCTTGGCCAAGATATAGCGTGTGGGCTGCTCCAAGAACTCTATAAGGCAGACCCGTCTCCCTGTCCCCACACAAAACAGCGCCCTCATATACCAAGCTGCCAGCTTCTCGCAATAAGAGGTCGAAAAGATACAATTGTAGAGTACGAGATGGAGCATGTGGTACCCATCAGTCAAAAATCGATCCTCTATGTGAGACGAGCCATTCCAGAACTGAACGGCACCGCCGGTAATCTCTCTGACAATCGTGGCAGAAGGGATCTCAGGAGTACCCACACGGTGAGGACAATCACTCTCCAGCTCCTTAAGGACGCCTATAGTTGCAGATAAAGTGGCAGGACTGATGATGATCTCCTGGCCGTGGATAAAAGATCGATAAGTGTATGGTTCAATCGGGTCCTTAATCATCGTTGCACAGACCTCTCGCACCCAAGAAACATTGACCTATTTGGGCTGGGTCAACATCTCGTACCATCGTGGCATATCCTTTATTCAGGCTAAGAACCACGGAGCAGAAAGCCAGGTCGTCTCGAGAGGTCTCTCTATCATCACCTTACGGTGACTGAAGAACTGTGTGTAGCACGATTGGTCAAACATATGGCGGAACCCATGGTCGGAGACTGGATCTAGTATAGCAAAATTGAAAGATTTCTCCCGAAAATATCCCACTGTGGGATTCATAATGGGTGACCTGAAATTGAAAATGAAAAGAGCAAACAAATGAAAATGGGAAAGCAAAACAAAAAAAACAAAAACTATCACTGCTAAGCTTCGATCGATCGCAGTTTGGTCGATCGATCAAAAAAGAACTGAGTTCGATCGATTGAGCCTAGTTCGATCGATCGAAAGGGACTGGGTTTGATTGCTCGAGCCCAGTTCGATCAATCGAACACAGTGAGAAAGCAGTGACAACAAACAAGCACAGAAAAGATTGTAAACATAAAATAGAGAACAAGAACAAACAAGAATTGGTTTACGGACCAATGAAGGGGCTCCCCCACAAGAATTCGAAGAAAATGAACAACAAGGGGGTCTCGGGACCATACCTCAGGTATATATGCAGGGAGGAGATGAGGGTGATGATGATGAGGATCAGGGGAAATCTGGAGGTCCCAAATGATGTATGTGAGAGGGGAAGGGAAAGAAATCCCCCCGAGTTGTCTCTCTGTCGCCAATCGCTTGAGAGTGATGAGTTAGAGAGATAACCGATGAAGCGTCTGGAGGACGCCTCGTTTAAAAACAAGTCTCGATCGATCGAACCTTCGATCGATTGAGACCTGAGGAAGCGCTTGAGGATGTGACGCCTTCGATCAATTGAAAAGAGCTTGATCGATCGAGCCTGGAAATTCCAAAAACTCTCTAAATGGACAGAGTATGTACCCCCAACTAACAGAAATTGATTTAGACATACAGAATAGCATAAAAGCAGTTCAAAGACAGGACCTGTAGGCCAGACATCATCATCAACAAGGTAAAATGTTGTAAATTGTATAAATAAAATTATTTAATATCATTCATGGTGCAACATTATAATTCCAAAGTTGGCACTAAAGACCTTATTAAAAAAAAAAGAAAAACTAAAATAAAATTGAAATGAATAAAACTTTTGTCTAGGTTTACACTTCAATTGATAAAAGAATGATCAAAAGACAAAGCACAATTGAAGTGACGCACTAATCTTCAAGCATGAATATTCCATCTTCTGCAATTGCTTCTTTCTTCGCCACATCTTCGAGTTTGGATACCAAACCGGATGATTCCCTTTCCCAAAATAGTCAGAAAGCAGTAAGGATATCATCGCGTGAGTCTGAAATTTCTGAGGAATTGATTGCACATGCAAGAGGTGATCTGAAAGGAGACAAAGATAACAGAGTGTAATTTTTCAATGGACTTTCCTCTCGCGGCGGAGTACCCGGAGACCTTATGTATGGTCCAAATCCATGGAACAACTGATGCGCAAGGAACAACGGTGGTAGCATATGATTCATAGTGAAAATCCTGACAAAGGAAAAACAAAAGACAACCAAAAAGGAAGAAATCAAGTACCACAAAAACACGAACCAATAGAAAGGAATAAACGCAAAAAGATGAAAAGGAAAAGAAGTGTGACAAGGAATTAACCTCACTATAGGCATGATATCACCATGTGCACTAGCAGGTAGGGGGCATTGAAGCCGGAATAGCAAATAGCTCGAGTGCACATAAATGTATGGAACCAATTCAATGACAAGGAAGTCATCAACATAAGTGAAGACAGGATTATGGCGTTCAGGCACCACATCTTGTAAATCTTCTCTTCCCATGGTTCCCACATTGAATCACTCTCCCATTGTTCAAAAAGGACATCGTCGACTTCCCCAACAAAATGCCCTTCAGGTTCGCCTTCCTCTTCAGGGAAGTCCATATGTGCGAAGGGATTAATTTGGAGAAGTACACGATCGTAAGGGATGTACCCTTGGGTTAAGTCAATCACATCGTCCGCGCCGGGCCCTTGATAAGGAGAGAGACAGAATGCAATCTCCTCGGTAGTCCATGGAGGATTAGGATATTCGGAGTCAGCCCATGACCCGATTGAATGGACATCATCATCCCTCATATTTTGACAGCCTGCAGGGGAGAGATAGATGATAGTAGATTAGAATCAAAGTCACACTAAAAAAGAGACAGAAATAAATGAAATAAAACAAGAATGTAGTAAAGAAAAGAATACAACAACAAAAATGTGAACACGTTTTTAGGTGTTTTAGGTGGAGGAATAGCTGGGCTCATCTAACTCGATGTGCTCAGCTTCTGGTAGGAAATTCTCCAAGAACGGTTTTAACCTTTGGCCGTTAACCTTGAAACAATCATTGTTCTTGGGATTTACCAGCTCAATGGCCCCATGTGGAAAAATAGATTTAACAGTGAATGGTCTTGTCCACCGGGATCAGAGCTTACCTGGAAAAAGGTGGAGGCGAGAGTCGTACAGCAAGGCTTTCTGCCCCGACTCGAATGATTTTTGAAAAATTGTTCTATTGTGATGAGCCTTTAACCTTTTCTTGTGTAGTTTAGCATTGTCGTATGCATCTCGACGTATTTCTTCCAGTTCAGCCAACTGGAGTTTCCGAAGGTGACCTCCATCTTTAATGTCGAAGTTCAATGAGCGTGTTGCCCAATATGCTTTGTGCTCGATTTCAACAGGAAGGTGACACGCCTTGCCGTACACTAACCTGTACGGGGACATCCCCAAGTTTGTGTCGGTGTCTCACCTCTCATTTCCTCTAGAATAATATGGCTTTTGGGCTTGTGGTCCATAACACAGTCCTCTTCTAAAAAAGTGCCATTGGTGCTAACAATAACCTTTTGATCCTTAGGACTATAAAATAGACCACCTTTAGTTCCTCTTGGATATCCAATAAAAAAACATACTTCTATTCTCAATTCTAACTTTTTTGCATTCCCTTTCAGCATATGTGCTGGACTACCCCAGATCCGAACATGCCGTAGACTAGGCTTTCGCCCAATCCACAATTCAGTGGGAATGGTAGGTACTGACTTAGATGGTACCAAGTTTAGAATGTATGCAGCTGTCTCTAATGCATAAAAATGAAACTGGTAATTCCAAATATCTCATCATAGATCTTACCATGTCCATGAAAGTCATGTTCTTTCTTTCTGCTACACTGTTCTACTGAGGCATACGGGGTGTAGACAACTAGGATGTAATCCCTTTCTCTAATAAGTATTCCCTAAACTCTCCCAAGAGCTACTCTCCACCATGATCAATCGTAATGTCTTGATACATTTACCTAGATGCTTCTCCATTTTAGCCTTGAAGTCTTTGAATTTCTCAAAGCATTCAGACTTACACCGTATCAAATAAATGTACCCATATCTTAAGTGATCATCGATGAAAGTGACAAAGCACTCAAAGCCCCCTCTTCCTTGGAAAGTCATAGGACCACACAAATCAAAGTGAACTAGTTTTAATAGCTCTTTTGCTCTATAGCCCTTGGCCAAGAACGGCCTTTTGGTCATTTTACATTCCAAGCAGGATTCACAGACTAGAAGTGCCTCCACTTCCAATGTGCCTAATGGCCCATTTTGAACCAGTCTTTGAATCCTTTTTAGATTAAAATGACCAAGGCATAAGTGCCAAAGATGCGTTTGGTTCATGTTTGAATGTTATTTTCTCTTAAATGGAAAACTATTTGTGTTATTCAATTCATTAAGTTACAGTGTAGGAGAGACATGATTTATAAGATAAAGGTCATCCACCAATTGACCAGAACAAATAAAATGTTTACTTTATTTAATAACTACTATTTTATTAAAATGAACTAAATATCCATTCTTTACTAAACTAGAAACTGAAACTAAATTCCTTCTAATAGAAGGTACAAAAAGGTAATTTCTTAATATTAAAATCCTATCTCTACTAAAACTAAGATGTAGATCTCCTACTGCAACTACTGATACTGTCGTAGCATTTCCCATATATAGATAAATCTCTCCATCACTGAGCTATCTGGTTCCCTGGAATCCTTGCAAAGAATTGCATAAATGATCAGTGGCTCCCGTATCTACATATCAAGTACTGGTAGATCAGACTGCTAAACATAATTCAACAATTAGTAAATAAAATTTACCTTGATTGTTCTATCTGGAGAGATAAACCGGACATTATTTCTTCTAGTGTCCTGGTTGCTTGCAAATAAAACATTTGCTTTTAGATTGTACCGGTCATTCCCCAGTCACAAGTGTCTCAGTTGTTGGGATTGGGCCCTTAAACCCGGTCTTTAGGTATTTGACATTTGATGTTTTATATATGGATATCATTTATACAATTCATTGTGCATGTTTCATGAGATGATTGTTTATAGTCCTTAAGTATCATAGTAGGTAATTCATGTGTGTATGAGATATATACAAGTGAGATACAAATTACTATTCTTTGATACTTAGAACTTGTGACAGTGGATGATGAAACTGGATATCTCATCAGGTATACACTGTAGCATTATTAACTACCATTGGATACAGTGATGAATCTCAATCACTAGAGTGTGAATCTTAGTTAATATGCTAGTGCTTATAGTGCATTGACTGACCATGAGATTCCTATTGACATATAAATCTGTTAATAGTTGATAGTAACTTATAACTTGTATAAGGTACGTGTTCTCAATCTTGAGACGATTATGGACACAGACTATGGATGTGACTGCTTTGACCTATCAATCAGTGAGGTCTTGCAAGATGAACACCTGGGTATCTTGGGTATGTCCTATTTATAGGGTTGTGAATATATGTTGTCAAGATAGAATCTACCCTTTGATAAAGAGTAAGCATTCCTTTGAGAATGTCACCAAGTTGATTACTGAGAACTATTATCTTGTTGATAATTAGTTATCAACATGTTTGGTAATCATGAGAGGTGAATGGGACTAAAAGATAGAAGATATAATCATCATTCAGGTAGACAGTAACAGTTGTTCGACTATCTGAATATGATTATGAATGCTGACGGTAGAGGGACATTAGTACACCATATAAGTCTAGTTACTGCTTCGGATTCATTCTTTTGCGTTGGAGTGCAGTTACCAATTTACAGTGGAGTAAACGTTAACTGATCAGTTAGTTAATTTTTTGATCAAAGAGTTTGATCATAGAAATTAATAACTGGTCTGAGCCAACAATAAAGAACCTAGGAGATCCCACTATTAGATTCGCTAGAATTCTTGGAGACCTATATAAGGATGATGAACCAATTGATTGAAGGTTCGATCGATCGAACTTGTTTCGATCGATTGAACTTAGTTCGATCGATCGAACTTAGTTCGATTGATGGTTCGATTAATCAAAAGTTTTTTGATCGATCGAAAGTTTAAAGCCAGTTTGGAAATCTGTAAATAGGGCAACTACACACAGTATTGTTTAATCGTCGTTTTTACTATCTCAGGGCTACAAAATCTGTTTTAGTATTTCCAAATCTATATTCTCTCTATTTGGGTTCCCACCAACCCTAACCACTCCGGGAGCATTCATAGGAGACATAAGGGTGAAGATCATCTAGAGGAGGCTGCTGGAAGTTGAAGAATTCAGAATTGGGTTCAAGACCACAAGGTAATATTCTTGTCCCATCTCCCTACGCGTCTATAGAGTTGATAAGTAGTAGATCTGGGCATACCAATAATTTTTTGAAACTTGTTTTTCCGTTGTGCATGATTTAATGTTTTTCAAAACCCAAATCCACCAATTGGTATCAGAGAAACGCTTATTTGGATCTATAGATGCGTTTTGGAACATTAGTTTAATTTGCATGCTAGAATTTTTGTATTGTTTTGAAACTGCATCATCACAAATCTATTTCTGTAGCAGTTTCACACCAAAAAATAAATCTGTGATTGCATTAGATGCATAGCAGTCTTGATCGATTGAAAGTGTTTCGATCGATTCAAACTCTCTACATTCGATCGATTGAAAGAGTTTCGATCGATCAAAACAATGCGGACTTCAAACGATTGAATAATTTCGATCGATTGAACTTTGATTTGTTTAATCGATTGAACATCGATTGAACATAGTTCAATCGATTGATAGGGGTTTTCTGTCCAGATGGTTTTCATAGTTTTTAAAATTATTTACTTAATGTTTTAAACTATTCTGTAAATTTTTTTAATCAATATGTGAATTTTTTGGTTTGATCTATTGAACTAGGTTCAATCGATTGAAGGTTCGATCGATCGAACCTTCGTCGATCAATCGAAGTGTGACAGAGATATAAGATGTTGTTTTATAGGTATTAATCACTGCATAAAGAGTTTATGTACTATGTGAATCAATTAGGGTTTCAATTAGACATATATTTTGTTACATGTGCCTAGTTGTTTGTGCAACTAACCTTTTGCAGCAAAGATTAGTCCGCTGTCTCCTATGACACCAACAACAATTTTAAATTTAGTTAATATTTGTGATCAGTGTAATTTCATTTTGGTTTGATTTTAAAAGGCACATGTAAAGGGCACTGCGACTCCATTCCTGCAAATAGGAGAGTCGCACGGATTTTCCTAGCCTATTTATTTATTTGTTGCTATGTCATGTCTAGAAAATTTGTAAGCTTTAAAAGAATTATAGGATTTTTGTAATAGAATAGGAAATCCATGAAGGTGGAGTAGTAAGCTGGAGTTCATAAAGATGGAGCCGGAGGTGACCAAACTATGAGGATGGATCTATGAAGATAGAGCCATGGGAGATAGAGGCATTGTTAAATGCTTTTATTTTCAATTTTAGTTTTTCATTTTATGTGCTTTGGTTGTGACTGGCATTTTACAATATTGTTACTACTTTTTTTTTTGCTGAGAATATTGTTAGTACTTGCTTGCACGTAAAACAAGTTTTATAAAATAAAAATAAAAATTGTTTTAACTCATTAGTAGACATTGGATGTCTATGGGTAATGAGTGGAAACAATTTTTCCAAGAAAAATCCTTAATTAATAAAACTAGTGGGAGAGGGACTTATTATTACAACTCCCACGATCTTCAATTAACGGTTCACTGTAAGATGAGTAGTGCATTTTGTGTCACCTCGCCAATGGTGATCATTCCATAGAGAGGATACACTACTCATTGGTTGCCAGATGTCAACTTCCTACGGATAGGATCAATCGGACGTATAAGAGGGTGACCACCACACGGAGGCACTACTTGAGACGGTTGTGATTGGATCCTAGTTAATGGTATACACCAGCTAAGCTATGGATAAGGGATCCCACACGGGGCATTATTCAGAAACCTAGAGATTAAATTGGTTCGGGAGTCATGACCTATTTTGCAAGAGTTGCATAGCGGACCAATCATGACTAATCAAAAGATTAAATAATGACTACCACACGGAGGCTTTATTCTTTTGTTTCGATATTTCGGCAACTTTGTTACAATATAAGAGTTTTAAGGATTCTTTTATTTTGTACTATCTAATTTTATATCCATATTAAAATGTCTATTTTTCTTTTTCAGAATTCATAATGTCCAGATCTGCATTTAGTCCACTTGCCACCATACTCACACAGAATAAACTAACTGGAAACAACTACACTGAATGGAAATGTAATCTGGACATTGTTTTAATTGCGGAGGATCACATATATGTCCTCACTACCCCATGCCCTATAGAACTGGCAGCAAATGCTTCTGCAAATGCCAGACACGTGTTTGATAAGTGGAAGAAATCTAATGCGATGGTTCGTTGCTACATACTGGCCTCTATGGCTGGTGTGTTACAACATCAGTACCAATCGAATGATTCCACTAGTGCCAACATGACCTCCCTTAAAGAAATGTTTGGGGAGCATGGCAGACCTGCTAGACATATTGCCATGCAAAAGATCATGAGTGTGAAAATGTTGGAAGGAACTCCAGTTAGAGAGCACGTTTTAAAAATGACTAGATATTTGAATGAGCTGGAGACTCTGGGTGCCAACATTGACACACAGACCCAAGTTGATATGATCCTCAATTCACTGCCTCAATCATTCGCCCAATTTAAACTTAATTACAATATGAATCAAATGATATTTTCTATGAATGAATTGATGAGCTTTCTTCAGTCAACAGAAGGGGTGATCAAACCTGGGGTCAACATTTTGAACATTGAGAGAAGCTCTTCCTTTCCCCAATCAGTGCCGAAAGGAAAGAAGAAGGATGTCACTAGTGGTCCAAGTGTTGGACCAGTCTCGAAGATTGCAAAATCTAAGGGAAAGGGTAAAGGTAAGGGGAAGTCAGGTGGTCAAGGCAAAGGAAAGTGTTTCCAATGCGGGGACGAAGGCCACTGAAAGAGGAACTGTCGGGAATTCTTAGCTACAAGAATTCAAGGTATGATTGAATCACTTGTGATTGAAGTATGTTTTATAACACATACTTCGAACACTTGGTGCATTGATTCTGATATGACTAACCACATCTGTAATTCGTTGCAGGGGTTCAGATCAACCAGGAGGTGCAGTGATGGAGAGATCATGCTTACTTTAGGTTCTAGCGCAACCATTTTTGCAGTTGCTCCAGACAATAGGACTTTACTTTCATCAGATGCACTTTATGTCCCTTTAATGAGACGTAGTTTAATTTCAGTTTCAGAACTTTTAAATAAAAATTATTCTTTCACTTTTGGACTGAAGTTATGATCAAAAGAAATGGTTCTTTTGTATGTTCTGGAAATAAGTCAAATGGTTTGTATGTGATTACTCTAAATATTTCTAAAGATTCTAATATGGAACTTAATAACTCAGTGGTAATTGTACCATCTAAAAGAAAGGAACCTTTTACTAATCTAATAAGGCTTTGGCATATGAGGCTAGGTCATATCAATTTAAACAGGATTGGTAGACTAGTTAAATAAGGGGTCTTAGGCAATTTGGTTCTCAAACCAATGGAAATCTGTGAATCATGTTTAGAGGGTAAAATGACCAAAAGCCCTTTCTACAAAGGGAATAGGACCAATGCATTGTTAGAATTAGTTCATACTGATGTGTGTGGACCAATAAATATTAGAGTAAGGGGTGGTTATAAGTATTTCATTTCATTTACTGATGACCACTCTAGGTATGGATATGTGTACCTAATACAACACAAGTCTGAAGCCTTTGAAAAGTTCAAAGAGTTTAGAGCTAAAGTGGAGAAGCAATTAGACACACATATCAATGCCATTTGATTTGATCGAGGTGGCGAGTACTTCTCTAATGAGTTTATTGATCACCTCGTACAAAATAGGATCCTGTCACAATTGAATGCACCTGGTACACCTTAGCAGAACGGTGTTGCGGAGAGAAGGAATCAAACTCTTTTAGACATGACTAGGCCGATGATGAGTTATTTCGAGTTTCCATTATTTCTTTGAGTTTTGCTTTGGAAACTGCTATGTACATACTAAATCTAGTTCCAAATAAATCTATTTATAAGACGCCACGGGAGATGTGGATTGGACGCAAGCCCTCTTTGCAATATCCCCAGATATTGGGTACCTAGCACATGTGCTGAAAGGTAAGATGAGCAAATTAGAATCACGATCGAAAGTATATTACTTTATGGGGTATCTAAAGGGTACTTATGGATGGTATTTTTATGATCCAAGAGAACAAAAAGTGTTGTTAGTATAAATGATGTTTTCTTAAAGGATGATTATATCATGAACCATAAACCGAAAGGAAGGGTAGATCTGAGAGAAATAGATGGAGAGCCCTCTATTCTTTCAACTGTTGAAAACGATGTAAGGCAAGAAAATACCACATCTTCACCCATTCCCACACCACTACCACGTTGTAGTGGGAGGATGGTCAGCTAGCCTAACAGATACATGTTCTTAGAAGAAGTTGTTAAAGTTGTCTCCATGAAATCTGAATCTGAATCTGATCCTGCCATGTACGAAGAGGCAATGGCTAATGTTGACTCAACTCATTGGGTCAAAGCTATGTAGGCTGAATTAGAATCTATGGATTCCAATCAGGTCTGGGATCTTGTAGAACTTCCAGCCAATATTAAACCCATTGGCTGTAAGTGGGTTTACAAGAGGAAAACAGGATCTGATGAGAAGGTTGAGACCCTTAAGGCTAGGCTAAAGAGAGTGCATTGACTATGAGGAAACCTTCTCGCCGATAGCCATGCTCAAATCTATCAGGATACTCTGTAGACACCCCGATTTTGACCAAACGTCAAATCCACGGATTGGTTACCTCTTAAGACCGATGATGAGGATGACCGGTGAAATTCGGAGATTTTCCAGAAAATTCAAATCCTTCAAAGATTCTTCAAATAAAATTTCGAAATTCAAAATAAAACAAGGAAAATTGGGTATTCGGGAGAAACCTGAATGTTGAAGAACGTATGAGAAAATTAGTCTGGGGATGTATCCTAAAAAAAGAAAAAGAAAAAAAGAGAGAGAGAGAAAATGAAAAGAAGTTTGAAAAGAAAAGAGAAAAGGATAAAAGTAAAGAAAAAGAAAAAGAAGAAAGAAATAAAATGATATATTAGAATATATACCATGCATATGGGTATATTCTAATAAAGTACATTACAAATATAAGTACATTAGTATATACTCTACTAAATAAATTAAGTTTATGTTAATATCTATGTTGAAAATTAAAAAGAAGGCAAGAATTCTGTTAGCCGCGGCACGCGACGAAGCCGGCGGCACTCACTAAGTGCCACGCCGGCAGTCAATGAGTGCCGCCCGGCACTCAGTGAATGCCGCAGACAAGTCATCGAGTGCCGCGCACTGTAACAGACTACTTTTTTCACATGTTCTAGAAAAAAACTTTGCACATGGATTTTCACCCGAATTTACCCATTTAACATGCCAACAATCAAATTGGGATGCACATGTTGGGAATTTTCACTTAATCAAATTGGGATCATATAAACAGACCTTCATCTCCATTGTTGGGAATTTTCACTTAATCTTTGAATCAAATTGAGATATACAAGAGATATATACTGATATGCCCAGAAATATTCTGCTACAGTCAAACCTCCACATCAGCAGCAAAGGACCCGGATTATCCGAAAAGGGCGCTTGTGGCCCACCAATCTCGAGGTCTTTTGAGTGCTACCGCTTGGGATGCTCGTACATCCCGGGCATGCGGTGCAGCAGCTCTCCACGAGGCTCAATTTGACAGCCAAGCCGCTCAGCAGTTTCCTAAATCAGTCAGAAGACTAATAGAAAGTGTAAATAGTTTCCTAAACCACTTAGGAAACCTCCCATGATTTATGCTCATTAAATTGTAATTAGATAGGGCTTCCTTATCTAATCAGTTGCCTTGTGCGGGTGGCCTCTTGCACCTATAAAAGGGGCCACTCACCCCCATTAAGGGGGATCGCTTTCTTAACCTACATAAGAGCAATTCATTCATATGCATACACCCGGACGGGCTTACTGGTAATGTCGCCCAATTATTGGCTCACCAGGTCCGTCGGTGATTTGCTAGTGAAGTACACTGACGCACCCGTGGATGTAGGTCACCTCATTAATGGGGTCGAACCACATACAATTCGTTGTGTCACCATATCTCTCTTCTTAATCTCTCTTACCAATTTTTGGCATCATCAGTTTGGCGCCGTCTGTGGGAAACGATAAGTTCTTCACCAACAAATTCCTTGACTGATCAACATGCCAACAAAGACGAGTAAGAAAAATACTGCTCTGGTCGGTCAGGAGAACTTGCAGCTCGAGCAGCAGGCCGCCTCCATGACCTCCGAGCAGGTGACGATGGCACTCACGTAACTCTTAGAAGGCCAACGGCATACCCAGCAGCAAATCAAAGCGCTGTTGGCCTTACAAGAGAAGCTCCCTCAATCAGAGAACTAGACCAGGAAGAGTTCCCCAGACCGGAGACCGGGAAGAGTCCAGAATTATGCCCACTCTACGCCGGTATCCCCGTCGGATTGGGAACACACCCGGGATGGTAATCGTAGTAGAGTGCCCAGGAGCACCAAGCGGCAAGGTCGGACCAATCCTCGTCAGGTGGAAGATGCCAGAGACATCATCAACAGACAACGTGCCACCAGGGGGGAGATATTAGGGTCAAAGCCCCGGGAATCAGCCATAGACCCTCCGGTCCGGAACCGGGGAGATCTTAGGCATACGATTACCCAGAGCCAGAGCTGGATTCTATCCCCGAGGTCAACACACTTCGAAGAGGAAGCCTCGACGTCTGATCCAACTTACCGCTCGGACATTGAAAGGTAGACCGAGCGGGAAGACATGAATGCTTAAATCTAGGGCTTGCAGAAAAAATCGAGTAACTGTGTCGCAAGCTGCGTCACAACCATACCAACACGGAGACCGAGTCGCCCTATACCGCTTGGATCACCGGATTCGCCATCCCGCAGAAGTTCAAGCCACCGCATCTCAGTTCTTATAACGAGATAGGGAGCCTTGTGGATTACATTCACACCTACAGGGCCCAGATGGCGTTGGTCACCACTGTCGATGAATTACTGTGCCTGGCCTTCCCCAGCACTCTCAAGGGGCCAGCCGTGCAGTGGTTTCATGCCCTCAAGCCACGAACGATTGATGACTTCAAGATGCTGAGCAAGCTGTTTATTAGCCAGTTCATAGGGATGCTCGACCGGTCACAACCGGATACTCAATTATTTATTGTCAAGCAGTACAAGGGCGAATCCCTAACAGAGTATGTAGATCGCTTCAATCAGTAGAGGCTCCAGATCCGCAATTTGAATGAAACTGCAGCCATCATGGCCTTCTGCTCGGGAGTTTAACACACCAAGGTTGCTACGTCGTTCCATCAAGACCGACCGGTAACCCTGGTGGAGTTCTCAGAGAGGGTCAGAAAGTATATAGATACAGAAGAATTTTTGAAGTCCAAATGCACCGACTTCGTGGAAGATGAGTCCCCGAAAGCCAAACGGAGGCATGAGGGCTCTGAGAAGGACACGGTGAAAAAGCCCAGGCAAGACCAGCAGAGAGGAGGTCGGGATCAGCCCCAGATCACTTTCACGCCTCTGTGTTGACCAATTCACAAAGTCATGGCCGCCACCGAGGCGCAGAGTTTGCTTCAACAACCGGCGAAACTCAAATCCCCGCCCGAAAAAAGGAATCGGGATAAGTTTTGCCGCTTCCATAGAGACCACGGTCATGACACAGAGGATTGCTTCATGTTAAAGATAGCCATAGAAAAACTGATCGAGCAGGGTCATTTTCCAGAATACGTCGCGACAGATGGACGGCCTATGCAAGGAGCCCAAGCTCCAGGTCAAATACATCCTCTTGGTCAAATCAACGTGATCTCCGGAGGAATGTCAGGTGGCGGGGACTTATAGTCGGTAAGGAAGAGGCATGCTCGGGCATCCTGGGCAGATGTCTGGCAGGTCCAATCCACCGACTCTCTGCCAACTGACATACTGACATTCACCTCCGACGATTTGTAGGGTATCCACTACCCCCATGACGACCCGTTGGTTGTGACGCTCTCCATAGCCAATTACGTGGTCAAAAAGGTGTTGGTAGACACAGGCAGCTCGATGGATATCATGTTCGTGTCAGCATTGAATCAGCTCGGGATATCCAGAAATCGCCTCCGTCCGGTAGCCATTCCCTTGGTGGGTTTCAATGGATCCAGTACCCAGTCGTTCGGTACCATAGAGCTCCCCGTGCTTATGGGAACTTACCCTCAGCAGACCTCCCTGCTGGAAAACTTTGTAATTGTGGAGGCCCCATCGGCCTACAACGTCATTCTTGGGAGCCCTACACTCAACAGAGTGAGGGCCTTCGTCTCTACTCATAGCCTGACAATTAAGTTTTCGACCCCTCAGGGACCCGGGAGCCTACGTGGGGATCAGGCGACCGGCCGTAGTTGCTATGTCAGTTCCCTAAGCCGGGAGGTCATCACAGAAACACTGAACATCCAGGAGATGGATCCGAGGGATCAAAATGACAGAGTGGACCCGATCGAAGAGTTGGAACAAGTGGCATTGGACCCACAACTCCCAGACTAAACGGTTAACATCGGCACCCTGCTAGAGCCCTGTCTTAGGAAAAAGCTGATTTAATTCCTATAGCAGAGTCAGGATGTGTTCGCCTAGTGCCATGAAGATATGCTCGGGATTGATCCCCGGGTAATGTCTCATTGCCTCAACGTCGATCCAGACTCCTGGTTGGTGAAGCAAAAAAGATGGGGCATAGCCCCCGAGAGGCAAAAGGCAGTGTGCGAGGAGGTCGAGAAGCTCCTCAAAGCCCAATCTATCCGAGAGGTCCACTATTCCGACTGGTTAGCAAACGTAGTACTTGTTAAAAAAAAAGCAACGGGAAGTGAAGGATGTGCGTGGACTTCACCGTCCTGAACAAAGCCTGCTCCAAGGACTGCTATCCACTGCCCAGGATAGATCTCCTTGTAGATTCCACAGCTGGCCATTCGCTCCTTTCATTCATGGATGCCTACTCCGAGTACAATCAGATCAGCATGTACCCCGGGGATGAAGAAAAGACCTCATTCATCATGAATCAGGGGACTTACTACTACAAAGTTATGCCATTCGGCCTCAAAAATGCTGGGGCAACTTATCAACGCTTGGTCAATCACATGTTCCAAGAATTGATCAGGAAATCAATGGAGGTATATGTCGATGATCTGCTGGTCAAAAGCCAGGACGAGTCCGACCATCTGGAACATTTGGCCGCAGCCTTTAGCATTTTGAGGAAGTTCGGGATGAGGTTGAACCTGGCCAAGTGCACATTTGGCGTCTCATCTGGAAAGTTCTTAGGGCATTTGGTCAGCAGACGGGGAATCATGGCAAACCCTGAGAAAATCCAGGGCGTGATCAACATGCGGTCGCCTAGGTCAACCAAAGAAGTATAGAGTCTGGCCGGACGGGTTGCAGCGTTGAATAGGTTCGTGTCCCGAGCAACCGATCGGTGCTTACCATTTTTTAAGATCCTCCGCAAGGCATTTTAGTGGTCGGAAGAGTGCAAGGAGGCATTCCAAGAGCTCAAGAAATATTTGGCATCACCCCTTCTACTCTCAACGCCTGTGCCAGGCGAGGAGCTGTTCTTGTACTTGACGGTGTCACCCTCGACAGTCAGCTCGGCCCTCATTTGAGAAGAGCATGAGATACAGTTCCCGGTTTACTATACAAGCTGAGCTCTTCAAGGTGCAGAAAGTAGATACTCCCGCATTGAAAAGCTCGCCTTCGCCCTTATCACTTCGGCTCAGAGACTGCGCCCGTATTTCCATGCCCATGTTATTGTGGTCCTTACGGATCAGCCTCTCCGTAAGATCTTGAGCAGGCCCGAAACGTCCAGAAGGCTCATCAAGTGGGCCTTGGAGTTGGAAGAATTCGAGGTGGTCTACAGACCCCGCACATCAATCAAGGGACAAGCAGTAGCGGATTTCCTTGTTGAATTCACATACCAAAAAGACCCGGTTGAAGAGCTCGTCCCACTGGTCCTACCACCCGGTTTGCAGTCAGACATCCCAACCTGGGTACTCTATGTAGACAGATCATCCAACAAACAGGGAAGTGGAGCAGGGATCATCCTAACCATGCCCGATCGGATCCAGCTTGAGTATGCGCTTAGGTTCGGATTCAAAGCCTCCAATAACGAGGCCAAGTATGAAGCCCCCTTGGCCGGATTATAGCTAGCTGCTTCAATGGGTGCATCATAGGTCCAGGGGTATAGTGACTCTCAACTCGTGGTAAATCAAGTCAATCAAGAGTACGAGGCTTGGGAAGATAACATGATAGCTTACCTAGCCCTTATCCGAGCGGTTTCAAAGAAGCTTCGGGGTTTCTTTATCACACAGATACCAAGGGAAAAGAATACTAGAGCCGACCGATTAGCCCACCTCGCCTCATCCTCTGAGTCAGACTTGCCCGGGATAAGGATAGAGTACTACCTGAGCCAAGTGTGATCAACTCAGAATGCATGGAGGTAGAACAGGTTGCCCCAAGACCTAGCTGGATGGACCCAATCATGGCATTTCTGGCAACAGACGTGTTACCAGAAGATAAGGAGGAAGCCCACCGGGTTAAATACCGAGCAACAAGATACCACATTATCGATGGAATCCTCTACAAAAGAGGATTTTCCATACCGTATCTCCGATATGTCCATTCTACACAGGTCCCAGAGGTGTTACACGAAATCCATGAAGGGGTGTGGGGGGCCACATCGGAGGCCGGGCACTCTCGCATAAAGCCCTACTACAAGGATACTACTGGCCGACCATGGCCAAGGACTCTCAAGAATATGTCAAGAGGTGTGATACGTGCCAAAGGTTTTCTCCTATGATCAACTGTTCGGGGGAGCTGCAGACGCCAATCCTCAGCCCCTGGCCGTTTGCTTAGTGGGGTATTAACATTGTCGGGCCCCTACCAATGGGAAAGGGACAAGTCAAGTTCGCTATCATTGCTGTGGATTACTTCACCAAATGGGCAGAAGCCGAGCCCTTAGCAACAATTACCAAGAAGAAAATGGAAAATTTCGTGGAAAGGAACATCCTAAATAGGTTTGGTGTTCCCCAGGTTCTGGTTAGTGACAAAGGCAGGTAGTTTGATACCCCGACATTCAGGGAGTTCTGCTCGGGCTACGTGATATCCAACCACTACTCATCCCCCAAGCACCCCCAGGCCAACGGCCAAGCCGAGGTGACAAACTGGACTATTCTTCAGTCCGTAAAGATGAGGCTCGAAGACGCCAAAGGACTGTGGGCCGAAGAACTATCGACCCTCCTGTGGGCCTACCGCACTACACCCCGAGTGGCAACAGGCAAGACGCCGTACTCTTTAACCTATGGTTTTGAGGCAGTGGTCCCCACAGAGCTTGGGTTACCTACCTACCGGGTGGCAAGTTATAGCGAGCCAAACAATGAAGATAAAAGAGACCGGGCATATCTAAAAGTTGCATCCTATATGCAGAGGGTGTCCCGGTACTATAACAGCAGGGTGAAGCATCAAAGTTTCCTGGTGGGAGATCTGGTCCTTAAGGCCATCAATTAGTCCACAAGAGTCCCGAACCATGGCAAGTTGGGGCCAAACTAGAAAGGCCCATATCTAGTTACTCAATTAAACCGCCCGGGAACTTATTGGTTGCAAACTCTGGAAGGGCGTGATCTATCTCACCCTTGGAATGTGCAACACCTCCGCAAGTACCATCAGTAACAGCTAGTCATGGGCGGATTAGCACTAGTTAGGATACTTGTAGCTTCATTTGAGTAGTAATTATGATTTTAGAAAAAGCAATAAAATGGTTCCTACTTTGCAACCCTTGTTAGCATTCTGCGCACAAAGACCTCGGGCTAACACCCGAGGCAAAAGACCTTGGCTCAAAACCAAGGCACAAAGACCTCGGGCTAACACCCGAGGCAGAAGACCTTGGCTTAAAACCAAGGCATCAAGACCTCGGGAACATACCCATGGCATAAAAGGCCTCGGGCCTAACCCCGAGGCACCAGCTTCGCTTAGGCCCAACCAGCAACGGGGGCAAACCCCCTAGGTGGCTGATGGTGGCAAGCCTCAAATGACCCTGCAACCACGTATGTTCCAGGTTGATTTCCTATGGTCCCTTCCTTCCTAGACACTTGCCTCAGCAAAATGTTTGGGGGCAGGGGGATACACCAAACTTAATAAAGGAAATCACACCGGCCACTAATAGGGCTTGGAATCCTAACATTCCTAAGTACCTACAGAGGCCAGAGAAAAACCTTCCGGTCAGTAAAACAGGATAAATTCCTATAATACACCGAACGGGACCTTCAAACAGGTCAAGAAGACCAGTTGCTCTACTGTTTATGATCCAAAACCATTTTCTAAGGCAAGGAGGTAAAGAACGGTCAGCTAAAAATAAAAAATTGGTCGGGGATTGGCAAACAGGCACACAAGTACAAAAACAGTAAACAGTTGATGGAAAAGTTGGTCTCAAGGACCTTTTCATTAATTAAAAACTATTTGTACAGGGCATGGGGGGCAGTTGTAGTAGCCTCCCCAAAAAAAAAACAAAAAAAAATTCAAAAAAACCTACAACACAAAAGAAAACAGGTCCTGTACAAAGAAGACAGAAGAGACTCGGACCCGGCAGCCATGCAGCCAACATGCAATAAAAGAAAGGAGACTGTTAAATCAACAAGGCAAATAAAAAAAAGAGAGGTAGCCAATACTCAAGGGGCAAAAGTGCTTACCAGGTGGGAAAGGCTATACAGCCATCCCTGGAAGTCCTCAGGAGACAGGTTTGCACATGTCTCCACTTGGCCCGGGTTGAGGGCGGACTTCACCCTCTCCCGAACCTCGGCTAGTCCCCCAATTGGTAGACCGGACGGTATGTCCTCCCGGCGAGTGGTCTCCTCCACAGCCACCGCTTGGGGAGCTAACGTCCCCTCAGGTTTCTGGCGGTTAGCCGTCCCGTGGCGAATGCGCCTTAGAGGGCGCTCGCCACCCGGGGCTTCGGTGGCGGGTCTCTTTCCTTGTGCCACCACCAACCGGGCAGCAGCGGCCTCCACTCCCTCAGCTGCTCCAAATTCCTTTTTGGAGCCATTTCTATAAAGAACAAAAAAAAATGCTCGGCCAGAAGGTGATAGAGACAACAAAAGGAAAAATGTGAAACGGGAAGACCAGTAGCCCGGACACTCACTGGGAATGATCGGGGAAAAAGTGGGAGCCTGAACGGGCTCTTCTGGAGAGTAAGACTCGACAAATTCACCCGTCTGGGACAGCACGTTAGAGACGTCGGACCGCCAAACCCAAGATCCTGGCCCGGCACACTTCAGGGATCTTGGGAGGTTCTATTAACCCAGTTGCAAACAGGAACATGGAAGCAGTCAATAGACCAATAACTTCCTGAAGTGAAGAGAAATGAAAAGAAGCATACAGGGCGGTCTTACCCCTTAAATCCTCCGCCCAGGAAGTCCTCAGCTGGGATCCTGGGGCTCGGTCGCAGAGGTGAAGAGTGGACACCTGGAAGAATTTGTTCTTCCACCCCTTGTTGTTACTCGGGCATTTGTCAATGATCTTCCTACCCGGTCGGGTGGAAAAAGAAAAGAACCCAACCTCCCTGTGCATGGGGAATGGCCGGTAAGCCCATAAAAACTCCCAGAGGATGATTTCATATCCAAAGACCTGGGGCCACAAAGAGATGGACCCCATCAAGAACCTCCACCGGTTGGGAGCTAACTGCCCGGGAGCAATCTCGAGGTAAATCAGGATGACTCGGGCTACTGGATGAAGTGGAAGGCGGAGGCTAGCCATCAGTGCATCCTCAAACAGGGTGACGAAGCCTGGCTGGTAAAGATGTGCTCCGCCGGGGTTAACGGCTAAGAAACAATCGTAGGGGAGCGAATACCTCTCCCTAATGCGCACAAAGGCTTGGGAGCGCAGGGTAGAGGAGGTAGACTCATAGGTAAACACGACCTCGAGGTCGGGTCTCCCCGGTGTCTCATCACTCTCCCCCAGGGAAACAGAGGCAACGGGAGCCTTCTGGTCAGAATCACTATCAGACACACGAGTAGGGATCCTGCCCTCACTCTATTTGTCAGAAGGGGAAGCGGATGGTGGATCTAGGCTGGTGTCAAGAGATCCCGATCGGTACATTTCGTCCTCTGACCGGGAAGCAAAATTAAAACCAGAGTGTTCCATTTCTGGTACTCTTATGGTAGGATGGGGAAGCAGGTTACGGCCTAAGTATGGGTCAGGAACCCCGAGCCTGGTATACAAAGGGGGCAAGGTCACTAACCTAAAAGGCAAAGAGTGAATGGTACTTAGCACTAGATAGCACTCTCTCAAGACTCCTCCAGGGACACCCGCTCGGTTCAATTGCCCTAAGGTACCTCATGACTTGAAGAAAGAACAGAACCTAAGGAGGAAAAAATCCCACTCCCACTCAAAGCCTACCGGGCTCACTCCCTCCAGCCTCACCACGGAAAGAAAAGAGAAAGGGGGATGAAGGAATGTAACAAATTGAAACTCGGAAAGGAAAGGAACTTACAAAAATCAACGTAAGAAAGGGCTCAGAAATCTTGACTGGGAATTGTTTGCTCTCAAAACTGCTCGGTAATTTATATCTTTGTAGCAAAGAGTTGAAGAAATGGACAAGTATCCTTTATATAGGAACCACGGACGATTCAGATCAAAAGATCCAACGGCTCATACACTTTCCCGCCCAAAGTGGTTGATAGTTGTCACCTCGGGCACGCGAAGCGTCGCCTCAAAAGGTTCGTGCATTAAATGTACAATGAGACGGCTGGGTTACCACGTAAATGACCCAGTTACATCCACGCTAGCATTGTTTGATCCTGACCAGGCCAACCATAAGATGACATATGGCAGAGGTAGGGCACGGGCCCACAGGGCCATCGCTCGATCCATACCTCGGCCGACCACAACGACCGGTCCTACCTCGAGTAGCGTCCTGACTTCCTACTGGACGGTTCTTCGGAAGCAGTCTTAATTTTCAAACTTCATCTGATGGGACATCACATCAACTTCAAAAATGGGGGACAGCTGATACGCCCAGAAATATTCTGCTACAGTCAAACCTCCACGTCAGTAGCAAAGGACCCGAATTATCCGAAAAGAGCGCTTGTGGCCCACCAATCTCGAGGTCTTTTGAGTGCTACCGCTTGGGATGCTCGCACATCCCGGGCATGCGGTGCAGCAGCTCTCCACGAGGCTCAGTTTGACAGCCAAGCTACTCAGCAGTTTCCTAAATCAGTCAGAAGACTAATGGAAAGTGTAAATAGTTTCCTAAACCACTTAGGAAACCTCCCATGATTTATGCTCATTAAATTGTAATTAGATAGGGCTTCCTTATCTAATCAGTTGCCTTGTGCGGGTGGCCTCTTGCACCTATAAAAGGGGCCACTCACCCCCATTAAGGGGGATCGCATTTTTAACCTATAAAAGAGCAATTCATTTATACGCATACACCCAGACGGTCTTACTGGTAGTGCTGCCCAATTGTTGGATCACTAGGCCCGCCGATGATCTGCTAGTGAAGTGCACTGACGCACCCGTGGATGTAGGTTGCCGCATTAATGGGGCCGAACCACATACAATTGATTGTGTCACTATATCTCTCTTCTTAATCTCTCTTACCAATTTTCGGCATCATCATATACAATAAAGAGAGAATCGAGAAGAAAAAGAGAGTTTTCTTGAAGAATTTGAAGGATTGGAGAAGAATTTGAAGATTTTTGGAAGAGCTTCACAAGAAATAGAAGAAATCCTTGAGGTCATAGATGTAACTTCTCAATCCTTGGTAGAATTAGGCAAATTCAATCACAAGTTCATAGTTCTAGGAACTTTACACATTTTCAAAACCTCTCTTCCTACCTCATTTCATCACACACCACTTAGAGCTTGTGATTGAATCTCATGACATTTCATTAATTTGGATCCAGTTGATGCCTTGGGTTTAAGATAAGTTTGATTTTGATGGTCTCTTTAGGACATTTCATTATTTATTTCAACTTAGATGGTCTCTTAATGCCTTAGGACTCAAACCATGTTTTGAATAAAGATAATTAAGCTTAAACCCATAGACTAAGTGATCCAAGTTAGTGAATAATTCATAGCTTGTCCTTATACATATCCATGCATTCATTCATGTATGTTGATACTTGTGATTAGGACTTACTTTGCATTTGTTTAAGTTGCATTTTATTGACTTAGTTGTGAGTTCCTTATGATCATGTTGGGGTTATACCATCTCCGTATGTACATTACATTGGCTCTTCGTTGAAACTTGTATATCTATGGAGACGTTGTGCTTCTCAACTAATTAGCAAGAATTCATAAATAGGTCAATTTCCTCTCTATTTGATAGATTTAAGCCAGAAGTTTAGGATTGATTATTTGATATCATATCTTGTTTGAAGCATGTGGACTAACTCTTTGTTTTGTAGCACATTTGAGGTACAATTTCTCAACCTTTCTCTAGTTTATTTTATTCTATGATTTTGTTGATTTTCGACTCCATGCGCGACACCTTAGCTTAGGCCTTGCCTTGTGTGTATATGTGATTAGAGACATTTTTTTAGGATTTCTATTCTTTGTATGCATTGCACGTTTCCCATTTCGCGGCTGGATCCTGGGTAAGTTCTCTAGTTCCCTTCTTGCATATTGATTCGAGGTGAAAAATGTATATTTATATTGTATTATGTGGTCCTTCATGCATACTTTTATCCCCAAAGTCCCTACGTTTAGGTGCATTCTAATAACAATGTTCTTTTTATTGTATTAATTCTAAAATATATGTTTTTGCATTATTTTATAGGTATTAGGATGTAAATCAATGAAATGGAGCTAAAGAAAGTGATTCTGGTGAAGAGAACAACAGAAGCAGCTGAACAAATGCAAATTTTGACAATGAAGACTTCAGATTTGGAAGATTGTCCCAGAGATATCAAATTTAGATCTTTGAGTTACGGTCGCGTGGCCGCAAACAGGAGGTCAATTCGAGATTCGAGTGAAAAGTTATGGCCATTTTCCCATCGGTGCGCTGAGCTATCAAAATCAAAGAGTTCAAGCCCTTGAGGAGAGTTCAATCGATCGAACCTTTGATCGATCGAACTAAGCTCGATTGATCGAACTTTATTTTCATCCAAAAGTTGCGTAAACTCTACAGGAACCCTATATATAAGTCGTTTTGACGCCAGACGAAGGGAGGACGCTCCAGAACGCAGAAAACAGCAGTTTAGGGAAATTTTAGGGTTAGATTAGGAGTAGATTAGATTAGATTCATCTTTTTCTTCCTCTTTTTCATTAATATATTGAAGATTATTGAAGATTCAAGTGGATTTCATGTTTATTTCAAGTCTATTTCAGATTATATCCAGGTTTTTCTTTTCAACCCTTGTTATTTGATTGTTATTAGTTTATATGCTATGATTACTTTAGGTTACTATTTCTGCACTAGTTTTATTATGTTTACGTAGTTTAGACGTTGGGAATATATGATGAAACATTGATTCCCAACCTCTGCCATGCAATCTTTAGAAACCTTGGGCTCGATCGATCGAAGGTATTTCGATCGATCGAACCAGAGCCATAGTCAAGCGATCAAAGACATTTCGATCGATTGAAGGATGATGATGTCCGATCGATCAAGATCGCTTCGATCGATCGAACATGTTAAATCTTGAGATGATTCTTTTAAGTAATCCATGACTTTCTATTTTTGAAATATGTTATCAAATTATCCCAATAAGCTCAGTTTGTCAAAACAATTTTTAGAACTTAAAGCATTAAGGCTATTTTCTTCAATGACTTTTGAAAACCACTTTGAATGCTAACACCATTTAGAGTGCAAGTAATAACCATTGTTTTAAACCATCTTCCAAGCATTTTAAATCGCTTGTGATGATATAGTCCCGGTCATGAAAGGGCTATTGGTTCTTTATCTTTAGAACAATACAGAATGCTGAAAAGGAATGAACTCCATAGAACATTAATGAGTATGCGTGGTAGATGGTTAGGATTAATGTGGATTCTCATATTTCCAACACCTTTAGTTTATTTGTTTAATTAGTTATGTTTCTTTATACTTTAGTTTGTTATTTAGTTTAATTTAATTAATTAGGATTCGTTAGAACCTCCACCCGTATATTTATCTTTTTCCTTTTCTTTAGGTTATAACTTAGTAGACATTCTCCCTATTCCTTCCCTGTGGGATCGACCTGGACTTCCAGTACTATATTACTTGCACGATCACCTGCACTTGGGTGTTGCACAAGAGCGCACAACTTTTTAGTCGTGTCAAGTTTTTGGCACCGTTGCCAAGGAAGGCAACTAGGATAGAATTTTATTAATTTATTTCCAATTTTTCTTACTTTTGAAAAAAAAAAACTTTTGGATTTTTTCTCTCACAAGATAAAAAATAAATAAATAAAATTACTATTTTTTTTAGTGAATATGTCTTATCCATATTACCCTCCATACAACACAAACACCATGAATATGTACACATTAAATAATGATAATTATTCCCCAAGTTGGCAAGCACCCACTTATGATGCGCATTATCAACCCGAGTGCTACCAACCACCACAATGGAAAAATAATAGTAGTAGTCCCCCATATTATCAAATGTATCAAGAACCTCCATATGGAGAATTCCATCAACCGCAATGGGGATATAACCAAAATAATAATGTAGGATATAGTAGTAGTTCCCACAATTACCAAACGCACCAAGACTTTCCTTCTGGGGAGTCTTGTTCACAAGCACAATGGGAAGGGGAATATCATCAACAACAATGGGGCAAAACTTCATATGGTAATAATGAGGAGAATAACCAAGTTGAGGATAATGGTATGTTAACATTGCTACTTAGTGAAATGAAAAGGCTAGATAGTGCACTTGATAAATTAGAAACTAGATATCAACAAGCATATGCTAGCCAACCTTTAGAAGACTATATCAGTCCTTCAACACGACAACCTAAATTTCAAGACACTAATAATGGAATGGAATTAGAGGACAATGGCGGGTTTATACCGAATGAGGTTAACAACTCACTCGAGAAAGTCATAACCCAACAAGAACTCCAAAACCAAATCATTAAGCATGAAGTTGTAGAACCATCTTCTCCTCAATATACAACCTCAGACATCAACTCTTTCACTGCCTGGATAAAGTTGCACAATTCCTTTGTCCAGAGAAACATCAATAGATGGCATATATAGTGAGGAGAGTTACATGGATGAGAATGAGATTTTTACAGATAATGAGAGTTTAGGTGACTGCACACAATTAGGAAAAGATGAGTCCCTTGTTGACTCTCTCACTAACTTTAATAGTGACCCTAGGGAGGACATACTTGAAAAATCTAAATCCGATTTAGATTCATATGATATTCATGAACCCTCACCTCTTTCGGCCGAAGAGGTGGTGTCACCAAGTTACCATCACCTATCCTCTCTATCAATCAAATCTCTCATCCCGAGCTCGAAAATCATGTGTACCCTAATCTTGAACAAATAGAATGTGTTGTGGAAGAGGATGGTAAGGATTCTAGCACATGTATTTCGCAAAATTTTAACTTTCCAAATTCTTTGAGAGAAGACTTGGAAAATATTGGGCCCACATTAGATGATTTTAAACTTCAACTAGAAGCTAGTAATCTTTTAGACTGCTTGACCTCCTTGAGTAATAATGACATAGAGGCCCAAATAGATAGCTTTATCCAAGTCCCGTCCAAAAGTATATACATAGAACAGAAGTCCAATTCCTATGATCATATCTCTATAGATTTTGTTCTAGAACAAAAGGAGGGTAAAGAAGCTTCATTAGAACATCACTTAGACCCTGACCCTTTTATTGAACCATGGCCTTGGCCTGTTTTTGATAATAAAAAAATAGAGGCTGTTATAGAAAATACCAACACCAAAGATCGTTTCTTGCGTATAATTCCTAAAAAGTGTGGTATACCTCTTATAATTGTCTCCAACAAATTTAGAGGTCATAGGTTTTGCATCATCACCTCTGACCTTGACCCTGACATTAGTTGGGGGGAGTTGTATATTTACGAGGATCCCTACATTCTTTACACTATTAAATTATTTCATTGGGAAGATCCTAAAAAATTTCGGTTATTACTGTATGATAAAAATCTTGATTAACCAAGGTTATTTACTGAGTAGTTGTATTATATTCTGTATTTTTCCTTGTTGCTACTAATGATTTTGCAGGTAACTTAACAAGGAAATAAAAGAAAATAAAAAAAATTGGATATTAACGCCTCGAGGTAACATCCTTTCTTCTCTCGCTTTACTTTACATGTCCATGTGCTTAGTTTAGACCATTGAGGACAATGTTTAGTTTTAGTTGGGGGGGAGTGAGTCATTGCATGCCTCGTTTCTTTCTTTTTATGCTTTAATGTCAATACACCTGCTTAGCAACATGACTCAGTAAATTAAAATTATCAAAATTTCAAAATTTATAATTTTTTTTAAAGATAATAAAATGGTTCTTGTATTTCTCTCTTAGTTAATGTAGTTAGTTATGATGCATTAGTGTTATTTTCTGTATGTTATTACTATGTGATACACTATGGTAGTTTGTTTACTATCATAGTTATAGTATATTTTATGCTTTTTAATCTTCAAACAACTTTGAGCACGTTGTGACAACCTTGTACTTAGCTAAAATTGATTAATAAGCATAGCTTAGGTGTCTTGAGAGATTGTAGTGGAGACTAATAACCCAAGTGAGCTTTTGTGCCATTATTTGTTTTTGAGGGTTTTATAAAATTACTCTTACTTTTTGAAAAGCGTATTCACTCATTGTAAGTCTCATTTTTCTTCTTCATTTTGACTGATCACTAGACGAGAACGTTAAGTATTTACCAAATTTAGAGCTCTTGAATTTACTAAAATGAATTATCCTATTAACTTAGAAGATGATTTAGGCCATCTTTTGACCATACATGCATAATACAGCTTTGGCTTACCTCTATGATATTCTTTTATTTCACCCTTTGAGTCTTTACCATATTTTCCTTGTCTTCACAATCCTAGAATCTATACCTAACTCCAAATTAGGAGTTCAAGCCTTAGTTCTTTATTTAGGAGTGATTGAGATGTGTTATCTTGACAAGAAGTATTATTAGTGTGAATAAGGAAAGTTGGCAAAGAAAAAGAAATAAAAGAAAAAAGAAAAAAAAAGCATAAAGAATAAAAAAATGACAATAGTTGTTACAAAAGAAAAATAATAATAATAAGATGAGTGTGAAAGAAAAAATGAATAAAAAAAAAAAGAGATTAGCGGTGTAGGGAAGTTTGAAAAGTAGACATTCCAATCACATCCTTTGACCTAATTGAAAATCACAAGCCTTTTCCTTCTCAATCAAACACCTCTTTTTTAAAGTCCTAATGATTCTAGGTAAATTAAATTTGAAGTTGAGGTAATAAGAGAGTTCTCCACGGTATCTCGCTCTTCTAGTAAAAAGTATCCTTTCATGAGACTTTGTGCACTAGAAAATTTTCGTTTTTCTATTTAGATATGAGAAGCATTAGATTCCATTTACAATTACTCTTTATAGCTTCCATATCATGAGTGATAATTATTACACCTAATTCAGAGTGATTTCATCTTGAGAGTGTAATCCCGGTGAGAGTTGTGTCAAAATGAACGTCTTGATAGTGTCTTAGGTTATGTGAGCTTTGAAATTAAAGTTTTGTATTTTGGTTGTCCATTCACACACACACTTGAAGATTGATAGATATGGAACATTCTAATGACTTTAATAGTAGATTAACTATAATGTGTGTGTTGCATTGCTATGACTTACTAGAGAGTATCATGAGATTGTTGAGCTTAACTATATTGCTAACTGAGAGGAAAAATTTTTTTTTGAAAACATTTAAACTAGAACCATTACCATAAACATGAATTTTGTGGGTAGATTCACTGCAAACCCTCACGAGACAACACTCGTCCACTAGGTGGAACCTAGGGGTTTAAAGGCTTGTTGCATACGCTAAATGCAATCGTGATTCCTGCGAAAGTGAGTTAGGAATTTTACTTTCTTTTGCTTTTAATTTTTAGGATTTAAATAAACATTGCTGTAGTTCGCTTTATTGCTAGGGACTAGCAACGAACTAGTTGGGGGGTGTGATTCGAGGTGAAAAATGTATATTTATATTGTATTATGTGGCCTTTAATGCATACTTTTATCCCCAAAGTCTCTATATTTAGGTGCATTCTAATTAAAATATTCTTTTTATTGTATTAATGCTAAAATATATGTTTTTGCATTGTTTTATAGGTATTAGGATGTAAATCAATGAAATGGAGCTAAAGAAAGTGATTCTGGTGAAGAGAACAACAGAAGCAGCTGAGAAAACGCAAATTATGACAATGAAGACTTAGATTTGGAAGATTGTCCCAGAGATATAAAATATAGATCTTTGAGTTACGGTCGCGTGGCCATAAACGGGAGGTCAATCCGAGATCCGAGTGAAAAGTTATGGCCATTCTCCCATCGGTGCGCAGAGTTGTCAAAATTAGAGAGTTCAAGCCCTTGAGGAGAGTTTAATCGATCGAACCTTCGATCGATCGAACTAAGCTCAATCGATCGAACTTTATTTTCATCCAAAAGTTACGTAAACTCTGCAGGAGCCCTATATATAAGTCGTTTTGACGCCAGACGAATGGAGGATGCTCTAGAATGCAAAAAAGAGCAGTTTAGGGTAGTTTTAGGGTTAGATTAGGAGTAGATTAGGTTAGATTCATCTTTTCTTCCTCTTTTTCATTAATATATTAAAGATTATTGAAGATTCAAGTAGATTTCATATTTATTTCAAGTCTATTTCAGATTATATCCAGGTTTTTCTTTTCAATCCTTGTTATTTGATTGTTATTAGTTTATATGCTATGATTACTTTAGGTTACTATTTCTGCACTAGTTTTATTATGTTTACGTAGTTTAGACGTTGGGAATATGTGATGAAACATTGATTCCCAACCTCTGCCATGCAATCTTTAGAAACCTTGGGCTCGATCGATCGAAGGTATTTCGATCGATCGAACCAGAGCCATAGTCAAGCGATCAAAGACATTTCGATCGATTGAAGGATGATGATGTCCGATCGATCAAGATCGCTTCGATCGATCGAACATGTTAAATCTTGAGATGATTCTTTTAAGTAATCCATGACTTTCTATTTTTGAAATATGTTATCAAATTATCCCAATAAGCGCAGTTTGTCAAAACAGTTTTTAGAACTTAAAGCCTTAAGGCTATTTTCTTCAATGCCTTTTGAAAACCACTTTGAATACTAACATCATTTAGAGTGCAAGTAATAACCATTGTTTTAAACCATTTTCCAAGTATTTTAAATCGCTTGTGATGATATAGTCCTGGTCATGAAAGGGCTATTGATTCTTTATCTTTAGAACAATACGTAATGCTGAAAAGGAATGAACTCCATAGAACATTAATGAGTATGCATGGTAGATGGTTAGGATTAATGTGGATTCTCATATTTTCAACACCTTTAGTTTATTTGTTTAATTAGTTATGTTTCTTTATACTTTAGTTTGTTATTTAGTTTAATTTAATTAATTAGGATTCGTTAGAACCTCCACCCGTATATTTATCTTTTTCCTTTTCTTTAGGTTATAACTTAGTAGACATTCTCCCTATTCCTTCCCTGTGGGATCAACCTGGACTTCCAGTACTATATTACTTGCACGATCACCTACACTTGGGTGTTGCACAAGAGCGCTCAACTTTTTAGTCGTGTCACATATCATTTTGCTTGCTACTTGAATTATGTGGATTATGAATGACATTTCATCGTTAGCAATCTTACACCCTTTTCAATATGCTTTTGTAATGTATATGTATATATGTATTAGTTGAGGGCATGCTTAGATTAATAATTCGATTAAAAAGGATGATGAGTAGAGGCCTATCACGAGATAGGATGAAAGAGGGTGTTTTAGTCTGCCGGGCTCCTTCCCCTTTTATTCCATATTCCCCGGACCCAGATTATCTTTGGTTTCGCAAAAGATCGGTTGCATTTAAAAATGGTTTCTTAATTTTCCTAAAAAAAAAAATAAGTGGCGACTCTTTGAATTTGAATTTGAAAATTTGCTTGAAAATCAAAAAGTGAGCCTAAATGCCTGTATCCACATACTCTTATCCATTATCGCAGGCCTGGATTATGAGATCTAGCAGATGGACGTCAAGACTGCATTCTTGACTAATAATCTTGAGGAGGACATCTATATATAGCAACCAGAAGGGTTCATAGCTAGAGGAAAAGGTAACTTGGTATGCAAGTTGCATAAGTCTATTTATGGGCTTAAGCAGGCATCCAGAAGTTGGAACATTCGATTTTACCAAGCGGTCAAATCGTTTGGTTGTATGCAGAATCTGGATGAACCTTGTGTATACAAGAAATGTGAAGGTATGGTGTTGGCTTTTCTTGTGCTTTATGTTGATGACTGACGACATCCTATTGATGCGTTTTCTTATCACACCCAAGTGTAGGTGATCGTACAAGTAATAAAGTTCTGGAAGTCCAGGTCGAACCCACAAGGAACGGGAAACAAAGATAGGCAATAACGATTTTGTCACTAAAAGGAAAATAAAAGATGATAGATTTTTGTGGGGTTTTACTAAATTACTAGTTTTTATATATATTTTTTCAATAAAACTAATTAAAAGGTATTTTTTTTCCTAAGTAGTGTACGGTAAAGATTTTAACAGTGCAAAATAAATTAACTAAGATACTAGTAAGAAAAGGAAGAAAAAGAAATAAAAGCTAAATTTACATCAAGTAACTTTATGGATATTATTATACGAAAGATGGAAATAATACACATATTTAAGCAAAGCTATTAAAAACAAGAAATATTAATTAACTTGAGAGAAATGATTTAAAAGAATTGGGAATATGCAAACCAATACTAGACTCCACAACTTTTGTGCATTTGAAAAGGATTTGGCATTTAAAACTGCAGAGTCATTTTTTATTTGAAAATAAACTTTCTCTAGTCAGGGCCATATCAAGTAAGTTAGGTTTGATATGAAATGACGTTGTTTGGTTTAAAGAAAAATAAAAAGGCAATTGGGCAGTTGTTTACACCCTAAATTAGGGATTCCCAAGGCACGTGACGGTCACGTAGACTGAGGACGTCGTCACATGACCGTATAGGCAAATGAACAGGTGATGAGGCCGATGATGTAGTAAAGACCGGTGTCTAATCCAGCTGCTGGGAAGGATGGTACATTCAATAGGAGGATATCGGTGTCCTGGCCGAGGACAGGTTGATACAAGGTTCTCAAAGAAATACCCCAGTTTCATCAAGTATGGCTAGTGGCAAAATAACCTCATCAGCAGCCCTAACATCGGTCATACTTGACCGACCCCAAACTATTTATAACAATTGAACCCTAATATCGTCAAGAGGAACACGGCGGTAATAAAGATATCGGTCCCAAAAGAAAGGCCGATATTAGAAAAGATCAGGGACACACCTCGGCATTAACGGAATAGGCCGATGACCTTCTCTGCAGATCCTGCAGTAGCAAGTCCATAAGATGATAACACCAGCCATGTGAGAATATGTAATATCGGGCTAGGAAGTGGTAAAAGCAGTCCATGGACTCAGTGAAGGTCAAAGGCAATATCGGTGTAAAGAAACTGAGAGACGCGAGTAGGTTTCCTACTGAATAGAAGGCCGATTTCTATCACCAGCAAAGATTAAGCTACTCAGGGAGAAACGCAATCAGTCTTGGATTTATTCAGGTGGCAGGCAGTTGAGCATAAATGAGAATGTGGTCAGAATATGCTGAGCTGGGAGGAATAGTAGTTACGTGAAAAGAGGATCATGGCAGAAGTGGGATCATTACACAAGTCATGGAAGTTGATCATGGGACATAGTGGGAGCAAAAACTGATACATGCCTAGAAACCAGGGGTCGCTACCCCAATACCCCACTACCTCACTACCCCACTAACATGGGCGGTTATGCAAACAAGTCTATAAATAGGGCAGGTGGTGCAACATTTGGAGGGGGCTAACACACACGCCACTTCTGCTCTCAACAGACTTTAGTGTCTCCTCATAACAATTCTATTCTTGTTCTTGAGTGATTTTGAGTGATCTGTGAGTTCTTGTTCCTGAGTGCTCATTTTTTTTTTGTTTGTTCCTTTGTAATCACTACTCCTCAATCAATCAATGAAGATGACGATGTCTATGGAGGTATTCTGAAATATTGTATTTAGTTCGTTCTTTTTCAAATTCCATTTGTAATTTTTTGTTTGCATCAGAGTAGAGAAAGCCCACAATTTTGTTGTTATTTTGAATCGTGTTAATAACAAATCGCTTGAGTAGAAGTCAGATCAGGTTATCACCACCACTTTGAGTCCACACGAACTTTGGCACGCCCGACGCACCACACAAGAAATTATTGCAAACAGCAGTAGCCAGGTTCGAACTGTGACCCACCGCGGATGTGGGTTATTCAGCGCCCAGTCCCCACCACTCTGCCACTACACAATTACCTGTCCATTAGTGGATAGAAATATATATATATATATATAAACACATATTTGAAATGTAAACTTTGTCATATGAATTGTTTGAGTATGCTAGGTGTTTTTTATGACAAAAGGCATAGTTTGACAATCCACATAATTATATTCTTATTTCAAATATGTAATCTCTTGAGCCCAATATAGCCATAGTATATAAACATGTTAAATGGTCATAAACTATAGATACGTAGATATTTTTGGCCACAAATGAAAAAACAACCCATTTAGATAAATTTGTTCATTTAAGATTAGTGCACAGAAGATGTGGTTTCTAAGTTTTTATTGCTTATCCCCAATTAAAGTTTTAGCCTACCATTTTGGAATTGAAACTGTCTTCCAAATAATCTTTTAAAGAAAGATTAAATAGATATGCATAGTGACTACCTAATTAAAATTAAAGTTATAAAACTAAGGTAAGGGTGAAATATAATATTAATATATTTTTTCCACTTAACATGAGTTGGGGTTGAATTTGTGAAATCTGCAAAATAACAAAGTCTATTACAGCTAGGCTAATACAATATAAATAAATGGAAATACTGAATCAATAATAAAATACTAAACCTTTGACTTTGGATTCTTGTGGGGTCAAAGTGGCTAAACTTCAAGAACACAAGGAAGGCCAAACCAAATCCTAATCTACTTTGGGAGTGAAATATGGGTATGGTGTGCTCGGGACTTTAGTAGGTGATTATAACAACTACATGGCTAAGAAATCTGGTTTTTACTTGCAAAATCTGTCTTCTAGTGAATAGAAATATTGCTATAAAAACTTATAATTTGGGGTTTCAAACTATTTTAGGGAACAACTACAAGTACTACTAGACTAAAAATATTAAATCTAATTTTAAATAGGACTATTTTACTACTACAAATTGGCAAAGGTCATACAAGAAAACAAATATTTTAAATTTGAGAAATATAGTACACAAAGTTTTGCTACATATTTTTGAACATGAAATCATCAATTACATAAAAGTAAATTTTTACAACTACTAGAGCTAGAAAAAGAAAAGAAAAACTAAAGTTTCCTACTTCTAGGGACAATATAAAATGCTCACATGATAATCTCCCTAAACTATTCTCTCCCTAGCAGTGTGTGTGAAGCTGTTGTGATGCTTGTTGGTTTTGGCTCTTGGTGTGTATATTGTTTGTTGAAGCTGCTGCTTGCCTTTTTATAGGCGAAGTTTTTGACGAATTTCGTCACTTCGCTCGTCAGCTGGCAATTTCTTTTTTGCGCCTTCCCATTTTCTTCAGCTCTCTGACATATTTTGAAAACCTGTGCTTAAGAGAGAGAGAGAGAGAGAGTAATACCTGTAAAAACTTAACTTAGTCCCGTACTCGGATCCGGACATTAGAAATAATACCCGTCTGCACGTAAACCGAGATCGACACGCATAACGAGGAACTTATGCACATAAACCAAGAAAGTAGTATGCAACCCAAGGTGGGCCCCACATGGCCGGCCACATGGAAGCTACATGCAACCCCATGTGACACTTGTCCACTTGTTGGACACATGGCATGGCATATAACCATGCAAATGACACCTAGCACTTGGGTTTTTCTATATATACATGCCTATAGCATACATTACCCTCTCTTACTCTTCACAATCTGCATTTAGAGAGGAAGTTAGGAGACTTGCATGTCCATAAAAAAAATAGAAAAGAAGAAAGAGGATTAGAAGAGGAGGAGGAAGAAGATTCCACCATTGAAGCTTGTGTTCAAGCTTCCTAAGCTCAAATCCAAAGCCCAAGCTCAATTTCAAGTTTATGTGAGTATTCTAACTCACTTTAGAACCTATATAGTATGTAGTAATGTTTATTATGTGCTTGATGTTGATAATTTGAGAGATCCATGCCATGCAAGATAAATTTTCAAATCTGGGAAGCAAAAACTTCCAGCAGAATGTTGTCTTAGTAAAATGAACATTTTGAGAAGTTCAAAAATGGGAATGAGGCTAGGTTTTTTTGTGGAGAAATCTAACTCATTTATCTACAAATAACTCTTCTATAGCTCAATCTGAAAATCAATTCTTCATAGGTAAAATGTACATGCAACGAAGTACTTTAAATCTGAGAAACAAAAACTTCTAGCAGAATGTAGTTTAGTAAAATGAGTGTTTTAAGCAGATCCTAAATCTGAATTAAGCTAGGTTTTTTTGTGGATAAATCTAACTCATTTATCTACAAATAACTCTTCTATAGCCTGGTCTAAAAATGAATCCTTGATAGGTGAAATGCACATGCAACGCAGTACTATAAATCTGGGACAGAACAGTCCGAAAATATAGAAATGTCTAAGTAAAATAAATATTTGGAGTAGTTCAAAAATGTAATTGAAGATAGATTTTTTTGTACATGAAAGCTAATCCAATTATCTACAATGTTCTAGTTTTGAGTTTGATCTACAAATCAATTTATCATGCCCAAATAAATCATATCAATTCAGTCGACATAGTAAAATCAATTCCTGGCAGATTGTATATCTACTTGTATGATGTGTTTATTAATGATGCTTGCTTTCTGGTACCTGTGTGGTTATGGATATCTTGTGTTATGGTAGTGCTATAGAGTAGATGAGTATGTTAAGGGTTTCATCTATATATTATTGGTATTAAATCCACGAGCTACACGCTAGGTTTCTGTTGTTATGAATATAGTGTGATGACCATAGAGAGTTCATACCCAAGCTATAAGTATGTTGTACGGCACGATTATTGTGGTGATAGTGATTGGATAAGTTTCCATTGTAAGTATATTATGACATAAAATAGAATAACGGATGTATAATCGTGACTTCAAAAGCATATTCGGAAGTCCTTTAATGAACTATAAATTCTGAAATGAGTGACGAATGCGCGGTCGAGAAAAACGTAAGGGCCGGCTGTGCTATGTTAGAAGCAGATTATGATAAGGAAAATTGTCGGATAGGTAATCTGGGCAACGGAGGTCAGGATAGTGAGAAAAAGGTATGGTTAACGAATGTGAAAGTTGTGTATCATTTCGATTCTTCGTGACAAAATTGATATGGTCTTCGTGACGTGTGTATCATTTTGATTCTTCGTGAAGAAATGGATACGGTTTTCATGACGTGTGTATCATTTCGATCCTTCGTGACGAAGTGGATATGGTCTTCGTGATGTGTGTATCAACTGCAGAGGCCGGGATAGTGAGTAAAGGATGTGATTGATGGGTTGTGAAGTGATGACTATTGTGTATCCTTTTAGGTCTTCAGGACGAAAGGGGGTATGGTTAACGCTTCGGTTCTTCGTGATGATGAAGCAGTGATTCTTTGAGTGAAGACTCACTTTAGTTCTTCGTGATGGAATGGATGTTCTTGCACTCTGTAAACACTTCGGTTTTTTGTGATGGAGAAGTGGTGGTTCTTAGAGTGAAGACTCCTTTCGGTTCTTCGTGATGGAATGGATGTTCTTGCACTCCGTAAACACTTCGGTTCTTTGTGATGGAGAAGTGGTGGTTCTTAGAGTGAAGACTCCTTTCGGTTCTTCGTGATGGAATGGATGTTCTTGTACTCCGTAAACACTTCGGTTCTTTGTGATGGAGAAGTGGTGGTTCTTAGAGTGAAGACTCCTTTCGGTTCTTCGTGATGGAATGGTTGATCTTGCACTACGTAAATGCTTCGGTTCTTTGTGATGGAGAAGTGGTGGTTCTTAGAGTGAAGACTCCTTTCGGTTCTTCGTGATGGAATGGATGTTCTTGCACTCCGTAAACGCTTCGGATCTTCGTGATGGAGAAGTGGTGGTTCTTAGAGTGAAGACTCCTTTCGGTTCTTAGTGATGGATTGGATGTTCTTGCATTCTGTAAACGCTTCGGTTCTTCATGATGGAGAAGTGGTGGTTCTTAGAGTGAAGACTCCTTTCGGTTCTTAGTGATGGAATGGATGTTCTTGCACTCTGTAAACGCTTCGGTTCTTTGTGATGGAGAAGTGGTCGTTCTTCGTGACAAGGTGGTTGGTGAAAGATGTTTTGGTTAATGAGAGATGATTTGGTTAATACAAGATGGTTCCGTGAAGGTTGTGGGAACACTCTGGTTCTTCGTGAGAAAATGAAGGTTAGAAGTGTTTTGGTTGATGAGAGATGGTTTGGTTAATAAAAGATGATTTGATCAGTGTAAGATGGTTTGGTTAACGAAAGAGGGATTGGTTACAATTGGCAAGTACAAAGTGATTTAGTTGTGCAATAGTGACATCCTTTTTAGTGGTGTTGATTGGAGTTAGGACTCCGAAATAGACTTCGGTAATGGACTATGATAATGTTCCGAGATGTTGAAGCGAGTTGTATCGATTGTTTGTTTTCTCTTCGAATGCCTGTATGGGCACGTAAGTGGTTATAGTCCGACAGTGAGAACGTGAGAGAACTTTAATAGACGTAATAAAAGTAGTATATATATTTCTTATTGTGTGTGACTATATAAGTTCCATTTGATTTAGTTTTCTCACTCAGCTTTCATAAGCTGACGACGTTCATGTCGCTGGATATTGCCATGTCCAGCTTATCCAGGTGATGAGTACACGGGTTATGATGCTACGCAAGAAGAGAACATGGAGGAAGAGTACACCGAAGATGGCTATGGATATGATAGTTAGAGAGAAGACTAGTGGACGTCTTTGTAAATGTTTTTGGTTGTAACCTCTAGCAGAGGACTTCATCTATTTTGTAATAGTTCTGTAAGGCCCTAGAGCCATAAGACTTTGATGTATCTACCATGATGTAATAGTTAACTAGTACTGTGGCCTTTCTTTGTAATATATCAATGTGAGCAGATGTTGGTTTTATCCTTTTGGTTACGTTGTTTATTATTAGTATTTGGTCATGGACAATTCGGTAATGCAACCAGTCACGTGCCTCAGGGTCCAAGATGGAAATTTTAAAATATTTCCCTATTTTGGCTATACGCCGGGGCGTGACAGAGAGAGAGAGAGAAAGAAAGTTTAGACTAACAAACACATGTCACTTTTTAAAGAAATAATGCTTCATTTTTCTTTCCTTTTGGTCCGTTTGTCTATGTTTTGTTGATTGTTTGATTCATTTCCTTTTTTTTTATTATTATTATTTTCATTTGTTTAGTTTTACAAAACTTGCACTATGTAAGTTTTGACTAACAATATACAAGGAATGCTTTGGTGTGGTTGCTACTTCTTTCCTTCCCTTTATTTCACTTCATTTTTACCTAAACATATAAAATATGTAAAAACACATAATTACATGCATTTGAGTGACATCACCAATAAATTATATTCTTCAAATATGCATGTAAAACTAGGGATTTAGGGGATTAAATGAGCATTATGTCTATTATATTGGCACATGAATATGCAATATTCAGTGTTTGTCACACCCCTCAACTAGCTTATTGCTAGTCCCTAGCAATAAAGTGAAAAGAGAATTTTTCTAAAAGTTTTATTAAAAGTAAGAATAAACTAAGGAAAATAAAATTACCTAACTCACTGTCGCAGGAAACGCGATTGCATTTAGCATATGCAACAAGCCGTTAAATCCGTAGTGGACCCCTCAACACTGAATATGCAATATTCAGTATTTGTCACACCCTCAACTAGCTTATTGCTAGTCCCTAGCAATAAAGTGAAAAGAGAATTTTTCTAAAAGTTTTATTAAAAGTAGGAATAAACTAAGGAAAATAAAATTACCTACTCACTGTTGCAGGAAACGCGATTGCATTTAGCATATGCAACAAGCCGTTAAATCCCTAGTGGACGAGTGTTGTCTCGTGAGGGTTTGCAGTGAATATGCGCACAAAATTCAAAAAAATATATATTTTTTAAATATATAAATAAAGTAAAATAAAAATAAAGGTAGATTTTCTCCTTTTACAACAGATAAGAATAAATTTGGCAATAAAATGAAATTTCCAAAAATGTAATAGTAATGCAACACATATACTCATAGTTTGTCAATGGTAGCATTTTTTATATTCTTTAAACTCAGTGTGTACTTGAAAAGCCAAGCAACTGATCTTAACTTCAAAGTTTACATAACTATTAACAGTCAAAAAATTTGTAGTTTTAACTCAAATCTCACTAGGTTTTCACTCTTTTAATGAGAAACTCTCAAAAACCGGTATAGAGAACATCTCACTTGGTAGGGAAGCAAAGATAGAGGAATTGCTTCTATTTTGATGACTCAATATATAGGCATTTGGAGTACAATAAGTCTCATGAAAGAATACTTAGCATTAGAAGAACGATCTACTGTGAAGAAGATCCTTATCACTTAAATTTAAAAATTAATTTCTTTTAAATTATTAGGACTTTGACTGGTAGGTTAGAAATTAAGATGAGTAGGAGATTTGGGGTGTATTTGTTCTAAGCATGTGATTGGAGTATTTGCGCAATTTATTCCAACCTCTTCTTTTTCTTATCCTTTTTATCATTTATACAGTTGATTTTTTTTTTTCTCATTTTTTTTTTTTTGAAAAATCAACTCCTTTCTTTCTTTACCACTTCTTGCAATATCATAACAATCCAATCACATACTTGGATATAAAAGTGAGGTTTGTACTCCCAAGTGGAGCAAGGTATGATTTGGAGAGAACTGAGAATAAGGCAATATTAGGTGAAGGGGGGTGCATTTGAAAGAAAAAATGGCCTAAATCATTTTTTAAAATAGATTGACTTTGTTCATTCAAGCACTTTAGACGTTCTAATGGTAAATCCTGGACGTTCTCTTCTAATGATCAGTCAAAGGAAAAAAAATAATAAGACTTTCAACGAGTGATGTGATAAAAAAAAATGAGATTAAAAAGAACAGTAGCCCTCATAAAGGAAGATTGGCACAAAAGTTCACATGGGTTACTTAGTTTCCACTATATACTTGTCTTTAAACTGCATAGTTTATGTTTACTCATCTATTTAGATTCAGTAAATATTTTCACACTGTTTCAAAATGTTTAATGTTTAATGTTTAAAGAGCTTCTAGCATTTGAAAATAGTAAAACATTTGACAATGTGTTGTATGCTATTAACATACCCAAAATAACATTAACGTGTCAAATTTATCTTATATAGAGTAAAAGAACAAATTCTGAAAAATTCCTAAGCGCATCCACTAAGTTGGATACATATATGGTGCGACTAGTATCCTCTGCACCTATACAAAAGAGGCTACGCAATCCAGAGCGTCCAAGTTGTCATGATAGCCCATCCATCTCTAGTAAAATAGATGGGTCGAGAATCACTAGCAAGCTAAAAACATCAGTAAGAGGCTAGGAGAAAACTCTGGCTTTACCTAGTTTTTCGCTACCTCTAGAGTAATTCACCGCACTAGACATATCTGGTGATGTTGGGATCATGAAAATTGCTCCTATCGAACCAGCTAATGAAAGCCAGATGTACACGCAGGATTATTTTAAAATCTGACCTGACTGAAAATTATTGAATGTACTGAAAATTAATTTAAAAACAAAAACAATCAAAATAAAAAGAAATGAGAGATGGGAAAACAAAATTTATTTGGGTATCAAAGGATCCAGTCCTCTTTCTCAACCAAAATTTTCTTTTGTTTTGATTTGAATTGTCTTTTGTAGCAATCGTAAACTTTAAAAGATGTACCATTATGAGCAACTAAACTAGGACATTTTTCTCTATAACAATTCAAACATCTTCCTAACCTTTTAGTTTTTCTTTTGATGGCATAAAGGCTAGTGCCAGCAAAGGATTTCTTCTGCTGAGAAACAAGTGAGCGACCCATTAACGTCTGGTCATCGACTATTGGATCCATTTTTTATACTCTCAGCCAACAAAAGAGGCTAGACTCAACCCTCCACTCTTTCCAACTATCAACTAAGATCTAATTAAATCGAACTTAGATGGGGTGTGTAGAAATTTTATTTCAAAACTAAAAAATATTTATATTAAGAAATATATACATTCAGAAACTAAAAAGAAGATATTTTTTTTTTCCTTTTTTTATTTTATTTTTTATTTTTAGACCAAAAAACTTAGAAAGAAGAACTACATATATATTTTTTATAAAAACAAAAAACAGAAAACTAGAAACTACATTTTTCTCTCTTTTTTTTAGAAAAGTCCAAGACAACGTATTAGTACAATAATGATAATAAGGAAAATTATAGTATAAAGTTCAAAAATCAAAAGAGCACTAATGTGTTCGTCATTCATTTTTTTTTTTTTTTAAACAGAAAATTTGGAAGAAAAAAAGACAATTAAATTTTTTTTAACAAGGGCAACGCAGCATTATCATAACAACAATTAAGAAAATGACAAAGTAAAGTTCAAAATACATAAGACTAATAGCTAGCGCGTCGTCCATTTTTTTGTTGTGTTTTTTTTTTTTTAATTATTATTTATTTATAAGAAAAGGAAAAATATCACCTGGTTCTTGAAAATCTGAGAACCTGATAGGGCCGTGGATTGAGTGGTATATCCAAGCTTCTTTGGTGAGTGGGTACCTACAACTTATGCATTGTATTTTTGTTAAATAATGGAAAAGAGAAAAAATAGAAATCTAAAAACAAAAAACTAAACATTTAAGATTTAAGCCGAAATCGGAAAAACATAGAATAAAATCAAAACCAAACTTTTCTCTGGATTATAGATCTTACCTTTAGTGATCGCTAAAGTGATTCTTGATTTTAGATCGAGAAAATTAAAAAATGAAAAATAAATGAGAGAGAATGAGAGATCGAGGGAGAGAGTGAGAGAGTTGCAGAGAGTGAGAGAGTGATCGCGGCGAGAGTGAAGAAGAAAATAAAGGAAAAAGAGAGATGGGGAAAGTTTTTAGGGTTTAAAGCCTATTTAAAACCATTTTCTCTTTTTTCGGTGTATCTCTCTCTAAAGAAGCTAAATTTTTTTTTTAAGAAATAAAGATAAAACAAACATACATGTGTTAATCGGGAAATCGTCCCCCCCCCCCCCAACTGAGTCTGACATTGTCCTCAATGAGTGAGATGAGAAAAAGAAGTCAAAAATAACACCTGTAATAAAAAGAAATAAACAAAGAAAAGATAGAATAATAATGACAAAATTAATTTATATATAAAAGGTTATCTAATTAAGAGTATAGGACTATGAAAACATAAATACTTTGATACACTATGTACTATACCAATTATGTTTTAAAATATTAAGGAGCATTATAGTTGGGGTTCTCCAAAGGAATGGACTCCAACTCAGGTTCAAATCCTTCTAAAAATGGTTTTAATCTATGTCCATTGGCTTTAAATGTATTTTCATCTTTAGGGTCCTCAATCTCGACAGTTCTATAAGGATAAACATTTTTAACTATGTATGGACCAGTCCATTGAGATTTCATCTTTCCTCTAAAAAGATGTAGTCTTGAGTCATATAATAAAACTTTTTGCGCAGGGGTAAATCTGTTGCACAAACGATTTTTATTATGATACATTTTTGTTCTTGCTTGATGAATTCGGGCGTTATCATATGCGTCTTTACGAATTTCTTCAAGCTCACTTGATTATAATTTTCTTAAAATTCCTCCCTCTTCAATATTATAATTTAAAGTCCTAATAGCCCAATATGCTTTATGTTCTAATTCTACTGGTAGGTGACAAGCTTTTCCAAGACAAGTCTGTATGGAGACATCCCCAAATGGGTCTTATAAGTAGTTCTATATGCCATAAAGCATCTGTTAATTTTGAAGACCAGTCTTTACGATTAGAATTCACAATTTTTTCGAGAATATGCTTAATTTGCCTATTAGCTAATTCAGCTTGTACATTTGTTTGTGGATGGTATGCAGTTAACACCTTATGGGTCACTCCATATCTTTTCATTAACGTTTCAAATGGCTTCTTACATAAATGAGTTCCTTGATCACTTATTATTGCTTTTGGAGTTCCAAATCGAGAAAGCATATTATCTTTTAAAAATACAAAAATTGTACGGTGATCATTCTTTCTTGTAGGAATAGCTTCTACTCATTTTGAAACATATTCGACTGCTAATAAAATATATTCATATTGGCAAGATGGAGGAAAAGGTCCCATAAAGTCAATGTCCCAACAATCAAATATTTCAATTGTAATTATAGGGGTCATTGGCATTTGATTTCGTTTTCTAATACTGCCCAACATTTGGCATCGGTTACAAGCCTTACAATATAAATATGAATATTTAAATAGAGTTGGCCAATATAAACCACTTTATAAAATTTTCATGGCAGTTACTCGAGATGAAAAATGTCCTCTACAAAAGGACGAATGACACATGAAAAGCACATTTTCGATTTCTTCATTAGAAACACATTTCCTAATTACCTGATCAGCACAATATTTAAACAAATATGGGTCATCAAAGTAGAAATGCCTGGTAATAGCTAGGAATTTCTTTTTATCAGATAACGACCAATTACTTGGTATTTTTCTAGTTACTAAATAATTAACAAGATCAATATACCATGCTCCGGAAGTCACAGAAAATAATTGTTCATCAGGGAAAGAGTCTTGAATAGGTAGGGGTTCACTAGTATAGTCCTCAAAAGTGAGGCGGGATAAGTGATCAGCTACCACATTTTCTACTCCTTTTTTGTCTTTAATTATTAAATTAAATTCCTGTAGTACGAGTATCCACCTAATAAGCCTAGGCTTAGTGTCTTTCTTTGAAAGAAGATATTTCAGAGCTGAGTGGTCCATAAAACAGACAATAGGGGAACTAATCATGTATTGCCTAAATTTATTAAGGGCGAATACCACGGCTAGTAATTCTTTTTCAGTAGTTGAGTAGTTCATTTGAGCACTATCCAGAGTTCTACTCGCATAATATATAGCTGATGCCTTTTTATCCTTTCTCTGCCCTAGGACAGCTCTAATGGCAAATTTGCTAGCATCACACTTTAATTCAAATGGTAAGCTCCAATCAGGAGATTGCATCATAGGTGCACTAGTGAGATGCTCTTTTAATTGTTCAAAGGAGTTTTGACGTTTTTAGTCCATTCAAAGGTGTGTCTTTGGCCAATAATTGACATAAAAGTCTAGAAATAGTACTGAAATTTTTTATGAATCGGCAATAAAAACCTGCATGTCCTAAGAATGAACGGATGCCTTTTACAATTTTGGGAATAGGTAAATTAGCTATAAGATCTATTTTGACTTTGTCTACCTGTATCTCATTTTCAGAAATAATGTGTCCTGAGGCAATACCTTTAGTGACCATAAAATGACATTTTTCCCAATTTAAAACTAAACTTTTTTCTTCACCGCTTTGGAGAACTTTCTGAAGATTGCTAAGGCAATCATCATAGGATTTGCCAAAAATTGAAAAATCATATATAAAAACTTCCAAATTCTTTTCTACCGTATAACTAAAAATACTTAGCATACACCTTTGAAAGGTCGCAAGTGCGTTGCAAAGACCAAAGGGCATTCGCCGATAGGCGAGAGTTCCAAATGGACATATGAAAGTAGTTTTTTCCTGATCTTCTGGTGAGATCTCTATTTTATTGTAACCACTATAACCATCTAGAAAATAGTAATACTTATGGCCCACTATTCTTTCTAACATTTGATCCATAAAAGGTAAAGGAAAGTGATCCTTACGGTTACAACATTGAGTTTTCTGTAGTCTATGCATACACGCCATCTAGTAGTGACACGAGTGGGAATTAATTCTCCCTTTGAAATTGGAATAACTGTAATTCCTACTTTCTTTGGCACAACTTGCGTTGGACTTACCGATCTACTGTCGAAAATTGAATATATAATGCACATGTTGAGTAGCTTGAGAACTTATTTCTTAACTACTTCCTGCATAATAGGATTAAGTCGTCTTTGCATTTCTCTTGAGCTTTTAGCATTATCTTCAAGATATATATTGTGAGTACATATTGAAGGGCTTATTCCTTTTAAATCAACTATACTCCAGCCAATTGCACTTTTATGCTTCCGAAGCATATTAATGAGTTTATTTTCTTGATTGGAGTCTAGAAGAGATGATATTATTATGGGATAAGTATTATTAATACCAAGGAAAGCATATTTAAGCTCTTTAGGGAGTTCTTTTAATTCCAACTGTGGAGTTTGTAAATTAGATAGAAGTGTTAATGTAGTCTTTGGTGGTAAAGGTTCAAAATGTGTGGTCCACATTGCTTCTTGAATTATTTCTTCTGTTGAATCTTCATTAAAACATACTTGACTTATAAGATGTTCTTGCAGATTATTACTCTCTAGCTTCTGAATAGAGTTATTAATAACAGATTCTACTGAATCATTGTAACAAGTCAAGTTAAAATATTCTCGTGATAGAGATTCAATAGCACGAACTTCTTCAATATTCTCATCTTCTTCTTGATGTTGTGGATTAAAAAAACTTTAATATTTAAAGTCATATTTCCAAATACTAGTCATCATACCACTGCGGATTCGAATAGTGGCATCAATGATAGCCAAAAAGGGCCTTCCAAAGATGACTGGTATTTGCACATTAGCATCTAACACTGGTTCTGTATCAAGGATGACAAAATCTACTAGAAAAATAAATTTGTCAACTTTGACAAGAACGTCTTCCAAAATTCCTTGCAGGTATTTTGTAGATCTATCAGCAAGTTGTAATACCATACGAGTAGGCTTTAGCTCACCTAATCCAAGCTTTTGAAAAACAGAATAAGGAAGCAAGTTTACACTAGCTCCTAAGTCAAGGAGTGCATGATTAATTTTGTGATTTCCAATAATACAAGATATTGTTGGTGTACTTGGGTCTTTAAATTTTGTTGGTAAATTATGTTGTACAATGGAATTAATCTCTTCTACGAAGTCAGCAGAATATGCATCCTTTCTTATATTTTGCTTACGTTTGATAGTACAAAAATCTTTTAAAAATTTTGCATAAGCAGGTACTTGATTAATCGCATCTAAGAGAGGAATATTAATATGCACTTGTTTAAATAATTCTAAATATTCCTGATTCTTATCATTTTGGTGTTTTCTTAAACATTGTGGATAAGGAATTTGAGGAGAATATTCAGGAGTTTTCTCTGTTTCTTTTTCCACTGGTAAATCAGATGTTTCATTTTCTTGAGAAATTTGTCGTTTTTCAAAGGTTTCAACTCCAACTTCATTAGAAATTTTATCTTCATCTATATCTTCCTTAATTTCTAGCATATTATCATTCTTATTTGTATGCTCAATTTCTTGTCCAACAACCTTACCACTTCTTAGTACAGTTATAGCTTTTACTTGTTCATGTTGACTATTACCAGAAGTTGAGGGATCACCTTGTGGTTGTCCCCTTGGATTAGGTTGTGGTTGGGCAGGAAAAATACCTTTTTCTTTAGAATCGTGTTGATTATTAATCCTATCCACAGATGTTTGTAGTTTTTCCATGATTTGTATTAATTGTTGCATCATAGACTGTAAAGGTTCCTCTTGTACTTTCTTGTGCGGAGGCACATAAACATTAGAATTTTGCTGTGTATTAGGATATGTATTTTGTGTTTGTTGAAATTGAGGTGGAAGAGGCAAATACGACTGATTATTTTGAAGAGGGTACTGTTGAGGTTGAAATTATAAAATACCTTCTTTGGTATACATATGATTTGGAGGATTTCTCTTGTTAGACTGGTATGAATTACCATAGGAGTTTTGGGGACCCCTATAATTATTCACAGCATTTATCTCTGTTGGAGCAATTTCTTAAAAATTTGAACTGTTTGGACATTCATTCGTAGGATGTCCTAACGTATGATAGTTATCACAAAGGTGTCTTTTCTTCGTAGGTGGATTATTTTTTTCTACTGTTATAGCTTCCACTTTACGTGCTAATTCTTCATATTTCAGTGTTAATTCATCTTCTGATTGTAATTGGTATAAATTTTTAGCTTTTTCCGTCCTACCAATTTCTTTTGTTTCCCACTGGGAAGTATTTTCTCCAAGCCAATCAAAGTATGATTCAGCCTCGTCGGCAGTTTTACTCAACAATTCACCTTGACACATAGTTTCAACTAATTTATTTGATTTTGGTTCTAGTCCTTAATAAAAGAAATTAATTAGACGTCATTTTTCAAATCCATGATGTGGAAAAACTAGCAGAAGATCTTTAAAACGTTCCCAAACTTCAGGGAATGGTTCCTTTTCTTTTTGAGTAAAAAGTTTAATTTGACGCATCATACTATTAGTTAAATTTTTTGGATAAAATTTTTTTTAGAAAGGTTTTATTCATATCATGCCATGAAGTTATAGATCCAGGACGGAGAGATAAAAGTCAAGCTTTAACTTTATCTTTTAAAGAAAAAGGAAAAAAGCTTAAGACGGATTATTTCAATAGGACAGCTTTGATCAGAGGACGTACTACAAACTTCTTCAAATTCACGAATATGTAAATAAGCACGTTCTGACCCCATTCCATGGAAAGTTGGTTAGAGTAGAATCATGCCCTGTCTAAAGTGAAAATTTCCTGTATGTCTAGGTAAAGTGATGCAAGAAGGAGTGATGTTTCTTTCTGGGGTAAATAAATCACGTAAAGAACGTTGTTCACATTCTGACAAAACAAATTGTGGTATATTTTCCCCATGTTCACTATGAGCATCATCAGCTATTCCTTCTATGCCTTCAATTTCAGCCATGATTCTACGAAATTGTGTACTAGATGATTCACTAGAAATATTATAATTATGTGGTAATTGATTTAAAGCATCAGTAGTATCTAAGGACATAAGAAGTAAAAGAAAAACTAAGTGTTAAAATTTTTATTATTATTATTATTATTATTATTATTATTATTATTATTTATAGCTAAGTAAAAATAAAATTCTTTTTTTATATATTTTTTAATATTTTTATTTTTTAGAAGATAGATTTATATATGTATATAAATGCTCTTTTTTTTAGAAGATAAACACTTACATACTTATAAATATACGATTATTTATAGATATTTCACAAGGAAAAATTATATATAGTTTTTTCTAATTATTATTATTTTTTATGTTATCATTATTATTATTTTAAAAAAGACTAGATTATTTATAAGGTAGAATAGGTATATATATATAGATATAGTAGGAAAAATAGTTTTAAACCTAACTTTTTTATTATTATTATTTTTATTAACTGTTCCTCGACAACGGCGCCAAAAACTTGACGACATCCTATTGACGCATTTTCTTATCACACCCAAGTGTAGGTGATCGTACAAGTAATAAAGTTCTGGAAGTCCAGGTCAAACCCACAGGGAACGGGAAACAAAGATAGGCAATAATTATTTTGTCACTAAAAAGAAAATAAAAGATGATAGATTTTTGTGGGGTTTTACTAAACTACTAGTTTTTATATATTTTTTTTGCAATAAAACTAATTAAAAGCTATTTTTTTCCTAAGTAGTTTACGGTAAAAATTTTAACAATGCAAAATAAATTAACTAAGATACTAGTAAGAAAATGAAGAAAAAAAAAATAAAAGCTAAATTTACATCAAGTGACTTTATGGATATTATTATAGCGAAAGATGAAAATAATACAAATAGTTAAGCAAAGCTATTAAAAACAAGAAATATTAATTAACTTGAGAGAAATGATTTAAAGGAATTGGGAATATGCAAACCAATACTAGATTCCACAACTTTTGGGCATTTGAAAATGATTTGGCATTTAAGACCGTAGAGTCATTTTTTATTTGAAAATAAACTTTCACTAGTCAGGGTCATATCAAGTGTGTCAGGTTTGATATGAAATGACGTCGTTTGGTTTAAAGAAAAATAAAAAGGCATTTGGGCAGTAGCCATGTTCGAACCGTGACCTGCCGCGGACGTGTGTTATTCGGCGCCCAGTCCCCACCACTCTGCCACTACACAATTGTCTGTCCATTAGTGGATAGAAATATATATAAACACATATTTGAAATGTAAACTTTGACTTTGGATTCTTGTGGGGTCACAGTGGTTGAACTTCAAGAACACAAGTAAGGCCAAACCAAATTTTAATCTATTTTGGGAGTGAGATATGGGTATGGTGTACTTGGAACTTTAGTGGGTGATTATAACAACTACGTGGCTAAGAAATCTAGTTTTTACTTGCAAATTCTGTCTTATAGTGAATAGAAAGATTGCTATAAAAATTGAAAATTTAGGGTGACAACTACAAGTACTAAAACTAGAATAAGCAAAGAAAAACTAAAGTTTCGTACTTCTAGAGACAATATGAAGTGCATGCTTACATGATAACCTCCCTAAACTATTCTTTCCCTAACAGTGTGTGTGAAGCTGTTGTGATGCTCGTTGGTTTTGGCTCTTTGTGTGTGTGTGTTGTTTGTTGAAGCTATTGCTTGCCTTTTTATAGGCGAAGTTTTTAACGAATTTCGTCACTTCGCTCGTCAGCTGGCAATTTCTTCTTTGCGCCTTTCCATTTTCTTCAGCTCTCTGACATGTTTTGAAAACCTGTGCTGGAGAGAGAGAGAGACAGAGAGAGAGAGAGAGAGAGAGAGAGAGAGTTTAGACTAACAAACACACGTCACTTTCTAAAGAAAAAATGCTACATTTTTTCTTTCCTTTTTGTCCGTTTGTCTATGTTTTGTTGATTGTTTGATTCATTACCTTTTTTTTATTATTTTCATTTGTTTGGTTTTACAAAACTTGCACTATGGCACTTTTGACTAACAATATATAAGGAATGCTTTGGTGTGGTTACTACTTCTTTTCTTCCCTTTATTTCACTTCATTTTTACCTAAACATATAAAATATGTAAAAACACATAATTATATGCATTTGAGTGACATCACCAATAAATTATACTACTTCAAATATGCATGTAAAACTAGGGATTTGGGGGATTAAATGAGTATTATGTCTATTATATTGGCACATGAATGTGTAATATTCAGTGTTTGTCAATGACATTATACTCATTGGGAATGATGTAGCGGCATTGTCATCAATCAAGGTTTGCCTTGCTAGTACTTTCGATATAAAGGATCTAAGAGAGGCAAGCTATGTCCTTGGGATAAAACTCTTTCAGGATCGTAAGCAAAGGATAATGGGATTATCTCAAGCTAGTTATATCGAAAAGGTACTATCTAGGTTTTCCATGGATAATTCGAAGAAAGATTTGCTACCTTTCAGGTATGGTTTAGCGTTCTCTAAGGACTAGTGTCCTAAGATACAAGAGGAGAGGAATCGCATGGCAAGAGTTCTCTATGCCTCGGCAGTGAGAAGTCTTATGTATGCGATGTTATGCACTAGACCAGATATTTGTTTTGTCACTGGCATGGTTAGTAGGTATCAATCGAATCCAGGTCTAAAGCACTGGATAGCAATCAAGCACATTCTTAAGTGTTAGCCTTAAGGTATATTAAGGCATATTTAATTATGTTTTGATGATGTCAAATATGCTATGATAATTACATGATTCATATTGATTCATTCTTTGTTATTATCTGTTTGGTTGGAAAATTTATAAGTGTGTGCGAGCGTGCCAGGCAAGCAAATTGCCAATGTGTATGATCCAAACTGCGCCTCACCAGGGAGATTGTGGTGACGTTCGATGCCTTGAACAGGACTTTAATTGTGTAAAGATGTTCTTAATTGAAGCACTTCGAACTAATTTAAAATAACTACTCCTAAGTAAATTAATGAAGGAAATAATACAATAAGAAACTACTTTTGATTAAGTTAAAGAAAATACAATCTAACCTTGAAGATGACTTTGAAGGTGTTCTACTCCTAAATTTAACTATCTAAATAACAATACAGTGAATGTATTGAGAGAATATATGGTGATGTTGATCGAAGGATCTTCTCTTGAACACAAAATCCTTCTATTTATAAACGTCGAGGCCTCCCAGCAGTCTTATTTGAATGTTCCCTCTTCTTTTTAAACTGACAACTGCTCCTATATGTGGCGTTTCCTTGAATTGACACCTGCTTTTTAGTTATTCCACCATGATCAACACGTGTCCCTTATCAGTTAACTATTTTGAACAGAATGAATCAGCAAAACTGTTCATATCTGTTCTTGCGCCATATCCATTTCAACCAACTGCCCTGTCACATCGAATCTCATGTGTCACTTCCACATTGGTTGGATATTTTTATCACAAACATTACCCCCCGTGCCATTTTCCTTTTGATTCAAAAAAGATAATGGTGATCGTGGTTAGATCATGTTAGATAGTTGGAACTTTCATGGACCCCTTTCGTTGTAGTTAAATTGAAGATCAAATTTTCATTTGTCTTCACACATGCTGTTGCATTTGCTTAATCCTTGAATTCCCAACTTTGTCACTTCGAATCCCCTTTGTTAATCATGTCTTCTTCTCAATCTTCATTTGATACCAATGATTACTTTCCTCTAGACCTTCCTGATGAAGTGATGCTATCAACCAGACGCCCTGAAATTTCTTCTCGAACCAATTAGGATCTTCCTGAAATTCCTCCTGAACCCTTCACCTACTCGAAATGGGGAAAGTGGTATGAAATGTTGAACAAACCAAGTACTTCCTCCACAGGGCCAAATTCTTCTTTGAACTCTTCCAAATCAATTTATAATAACCAAACATTCCCTCCTGCTTGGGAACAACCTATTTCCCATGGTGAAGGAGTAGGATATTATAAAGGTATGAAGCTCGAAACCCCAGTTACAATTCCTTCAGTTATTCATCCAAACTTTGACTATCCTGAAACTGAAGGGATTATTCGAAGCAGAACAATAAAACCCTACTATCCATTTTCGAATCATCTCTCACGAGAGCAAAATCTGCTAAATGCATGGTTGATATCTTCAACCAGTCCTCCTGGTGAGAGACTTCAAAGTAGTAATGTCTTGATTCCTCAAGGCAGACCCCCTATTCACACATATGTGAGAGCATCTCATGAAAATTTTTCTAATGAGCATTATTCTTCAGTCTTCCTTTCAAAATGCAAATTTTTTGAAAAAGATTATGAAGAAAGGGTACTTCTCTTCGACCATTCTGTTCTAGGCTTTCCTGACATCAAAGTTCAAGTGGTGGATCCCACTGAAGATATTGGTGATCCTTTTTTGAAATTAGACCAATTATGCAGGCATGGTCCCATTTTCGAGCATATTCCACCTATTCTATCACCTTCTCCATGCTTGATCATTCAAGCCCAAAGGCTTCTAGTTGCCTTTTCACATCTCTCCTTGTCCATTTTACAAAATCCAAAAGCTCAAGTTAATTTCGAATGGAGTTGCCATATCTTATGCCATGAATGGAATATTTCAACTCTTGTTCGAACCCAAATGGATTTTACCCTTCGAACCCTGGCTTCTCATATAAGGTGGCATTCTCATCACCAAGAAAGTATCCATCATTTGAATTATCTAACAGATCTTTATGAGAATCTTAAGGAAGAACCTAATGCACTCCTTGATGAAGTTTTAGAGTTTAAGGAGAAATACATCTATGGTTGTGGAAGTTCTGATGAAGAAAGCAGTGTTTCTCACTACTCGAAACCTGATCTCGAAGGTCGAATCGCATATCTAAAAGAAGAAGCCAAAGCTGCTGGCATATCTCTTCGAGGCAAGACTCCATTAGCCAAGGAACTTTGAGGTCTTTGCAAAGCTTTGTTCAGGATCACCTCGCGACTAAATCAGTATGAAGAACAACTCAGGGATGCTTATCTCACCCTTCGAAGCGAAGATAAATTGGCTTTACAAGCCAGAAACCTATGCCTCGAAATAGAACTGGAAGCAGAATACTTTGCTTATTACTGGGCCATGTTTCATAATTTAGTTACTTATGGGTTTCCCCATTTTTACCAATTATGTTTATGAATTGTAACTACATTTCCCTTTTAATGAAATGAATTATGAAAAATTCATGTTTTTATTAGTTCATTCTGGACCAGTATGCCTTTTCCTTTGGTGCAACGGTCCAAAAGGAGTAACCGAACCTAACGGCTATTTTTCAATAAATGCATCTTTTCCCAAACGTCACCAAAGGCTATAAATAGGTAAGCCAAAAGGGAACAAAAGACCTTCAAACTTCTACAAATATACTTTGCTTTCTTCTTTGCAATCCAATCACTTCATTTCTAAAGATGACTACAACTGGTGACAACACTCAACTTCAGAAAATCTGCGATGATTTTGAACAAATCCTCAAAGACGAATAAGAACGTTACTTGCAAGGGCAAGAAACTTCTCTGATTCATGAAGTTCTCGTTCCCATTACTTTTCCCAACCATGAATCCTCAATTGCCATAGGTCCTTGCCTGAGCACACCAAGCCTGAGACTCCACGTTTATTACCCCAGATTAGGAGAACAATGCTTGACCTACCAACAGGATCTTCCAAACCCCAAGTATGACTGGACGTTTTGACATTGGCCTAAACCTGCAAAGGATTGGCCTGAGTAGGTAGATAGAATCTTAGAGAACAAAAGAGAGATTCTAACCACAACAGGAATTTACCAAGCTGTTCATCTTTCAAAATTTCCCATTGAATCCAGTCCTAACTTATTAGCTGCAGTCCTCTGTTTTTGGAACCCTATTTTCAACCATTTTCAATTTTGATTTGGTCCAATAGGTCCCACTGTTCTAGACATTTGTCATTTATTAGGGTTTTTACCTCATGGGGAAGATGCTCACCCCTATATGGCTGAATCTGATAGTCCTCCAATCAATACTGATTCTAAATCATTAGGGTATACCAATTTCTTGACTACCCATAAAAAGTCATCAGGAGCAGTGACAGACAAGGAATATTACTGCTTCCTTTTATATTGGCTTTCAAAGCATTTATTTTGCACTTCTTCTCAGAGAGTTGTCCTCAAATTTTTCAACATTGCTAGAGCTCTGGCTGCTGGTCGAAGGTTAGCTCTAGCACCTTTTGTTCTAGGATCTCTCTACAGGTCCTTTTCTGATTTGTGCTTCGACCCCTTTATTCTTACCCAAGGTGGTCCTTTCTGGATATTACAATCATGGCTATATGCTTATTTTCCAGAAATTCACAACTTAGAATCCTTATCCTACACTGTGGTACATGGAATCTTCTTTGCCTTGTTACAAAACGTTGAGAAGACCTTCAGAGAATCCATCTCCTTCTTTTTCAATCTCCCTACCATTAGACCAAACAAACTATTCCAACCATTCGCTGTCCTCTACAGTCCTGAAGGCAAATCTCCTCTTTCTCCTCATTGGCTCTGTCAAATTTTGGACAGAGCAGCAAGTGCTCTCGAATTAAAAGCTGCATGGGGTAGTTTCTTGATTAGTAGGGATTTATTCTTTGGGAACACCCTTAGTCTCTAGTCTCAAGGTGAACTATACCTTCCCAATCAATTTTCGAGGCAATTTGGGCTTACTCAATCAATTCCTTTCCCAATCAGGAGTCAAGCCAATATACTTATGGCTTATAAAACTCACTCGAAAGTGCCAGAATCAGTGGTAACTGCTGCATTAGCAGTTTATCAAAACAGAGTCAGCAATTTGGAGTTTACTTCTCTACCAGTTTACACCACCTACACCCCTGCCTTCTCAAGTTGGTGGGAAAATTTGATGTCAGTAGAGATGGACAAATGCCAACTCTTAAGATACATCAATTCGAAGCAACCAGGTAATAAAATTTCCATTTAACCCTTCTTCCCTTAAATGATGAGAAGAAACCTGATTTATATTTATTTGAATTTTACAACACAGGAGTAGTAATTGGAAAAAGCTCCTCACCAACAACCAGAGCTTCGAAGGTCAAGCCAAACGTTCCGACCCCTTTAAAGACCTCAAAAATTTCAGCTCCTGCTCCTCCATCCTCAAAACCAAAAAGAAAACTAGTCCTTCCAGCAGAGAGTTCACCTCCTCCATCAAAAAATGTTGAGTCTGAAGGAGAAGAAGAAAGTAGCCCTGTTTCTGCTTTGTCTCGAAGGAAAAAAACCAAAACAACAGTTGAACCATCTGCTGATTTAAAAATCACCGAGGAGACTCCCATTCTAGTAGTTCCTATTTCGAAGGTGGCACCTACACCTGAATTGTCGTAAACCACTTTAGAACCATTATCTCAACATTTTGACCTTCCAGAGATTCAGTCATCTTCTCCATCCAGTGCTCACCTCCCAATAATTGCATACCAACCAACAGTAAGTTATTCAAACTTTTCTGGTATACATCACTTATATACACAGACACATTCTAATGAAGATGTTCTGCCTTTGTTGCCCAGATTATTCCTGAGACTGTGGCTGGTTCTTCAAAACCAAGTACAAGTTCTAATCCTAAGACTGCTCCAACATCAGCTTCGTTCGAACCTCAAGCTCTGGGGAATTTCACCTATCTCTTCATCCCAACTTAAATCCTGAAGAAGTTAAAGAAGGTCTGAAATCTGTTTTGAAGATGGGAGATACTACTGTGACCAATGTCTAAGAATTCTTCCAACAAATGATAGGTCAAAGCAAGCCAAAGATACCTTCTATAGATCCAGTAGTTGCACTTGCTACATTGAGATTATTTAGTAAGGTTTCGTTTGAAATATTCGAGGACAAAGAAGTGCAAAGAGCTATGAAAATTTTGTGTCAGTTCATGTTGGACAGTTCTGCCATAACTGTTTCTGACAAGGAAACCATCTCTGTATTGATGTCTACCTTTGATTTCAACTGTTTTTTACTTGAAAAGGTCATCGAAGAGAGGAAACAACTAGAAGTTGATATGGAATACATAGCAGAGAAGACTCTCGAGATGGACCAATTATTGACAGAATTTGATAAAAACACCACCACAATTGAAAAACTTTCAAGCAAGGTTGAAAAGCTTAGAAAGAAACTCGAGGTTGCAGAAATTGAACTGACCAAATTGAAAACGAAGCAAGGGGATACTGAGACAAAGCTGCTAGATCTGAAGACTGCAATTGAATCAAGGCCTTTGAAGAACCAAGAATCGATTTTGAGGCAGAAATTCATTCTGAGCCAGTCAAAATTATACTCTAGGTCTTCGGACAATTTTAGATTGAAGGCCCAATTCATAAATAAATTGTTGTGAAAGATAAAATCAATAGGACTTTGCAATGTACCAACATCTGGATTTTGTATCTTAACTTTAAATATAGAATACATGTTCTTATTCTGTGAATGCTGCATTCTTTATTCTAAATTTCTTGCTTCCCAAATAGTGGGATAATATTACTTCAAAAATTTACCATTGATCTTTCTGAGATGGACATATCCATTCAAATTTCTTAAATGGTAAAATCCTCCTTTGAAAACCTTGTGAATTTGGAATGGACCTTCCCATTTAGGGGACCATTTTCCAAATTTTGGGTCTTTAGATCCAATAAGCAATATTGTTTTCCACACTAAGTCTTCCTCATCAAAGGTTCTTGGTTGTACTTTTTTATTATATCCCTTTGATGCTATTCTCTTCTGTATCAAAATATTATTGAGAGCTTTGCTCCTTTCTTCATCTATATCTTCTAATTCAATGGCCATGGATGTTTGGTAATCATCCAAAGATAACTGATTCTGCTTCATAACTCGAAGAGAATTAATCTTTATTTTAATAGGCAGAACTGCCTCATGTCCAAAAGTTAAAGCATAAGGAGATACACCTGTACTTGTTCGCTTCGAAGTCCTATATGCCCATAAAACTTCAGGCAAAATCTCATGCCACATCCTTGGGTTACTTTTTATGACTTTAGCCATATTTTCTTTTATGACTTTGTTGGTGGCTTCAGCCTATCCATTTGATTGAGCATAATATGGGGTTGATTTTGACATTGTAATCCCCAACTTATTTGCAAATGTAATTACATCTCCTTCGAATATAGAAGCATTATCAGATACAATGGTTTGAGGGATACCAAATCTGTACACTATGTTTTCTAAAAATTTTACGACCATTGTTTAAGTCACAGTCTGCATAGGTTCTGCTTCTACCCATTTAGTAAAATAATCTGTGGCTAAAATAATGAATCCATGACCCTTCGAAGAAGGAGGACTAATTTTTCCTATTACATCTATGGCCCAGCCTCTAAAAGGCCAAGGTCTTACCACATATTGAAGGTCAACAGTTGGTAAATGCTTCAAAGGACCATGCTTCTGACATTCTTGACATCTTTTGGAAAATTCAATACAATCTTTCAAAATAGTTGGCCAATAAATGTTATGTCTTCTAAGGAACCATCTCATCTTAATTCCAGATTGATGAGCTCCACATAATCCCTCATGAATTTGAGCTATAGCTTCTAATCCTTCGAGATTATTTAAACATTCCAATAATAATCCATCATTCCCTCTTTTGAACAGTTTTCTAGTATATAAGATATAATTTGCAGATTTTAACCTTATGCCTCGATTAGGTTTTTCACTGCATCCTGAGAGATAATCAATGATTGGCTTTCTCCAATCATCATAAACTTCTATATTCAAGATATCAATAAAAGGTAATCTATCTACCAATACTGGTAATAATTTCCTACAAGTCACTTGTTCCATTTCAATATTTTCATCATTTATTTTAAATCCAGATGCCTTCTGAGCTACATCATTAGCTTCTTCATTAAAACATCTAGGAACATGCAACAAGATTACATTATCGAATTTGGATAACAAATCCATTGTAGTTTCATAGTACACCTTCAATGCACTACTCATACATTTATATGTCTCATTCATATGATTTATGACCAACTGGGAATCTCCAAATATATCTACAAATGTAGCTTTAAGATTCAACAAGGTTTCGAGACCCATGATAAGAGCTTCATACTCAACTTGATTGTTGGTACATTGATTCAAATTTAATTTATAGCCATATTTGGTTTTAATCTTTTCAGGTGATTCAATTACAAAACCAATGCCTGCAGCAAACTCAGTTTTTGAACCATCAAACCATAATTTCCATGGACTAATGGTTATTTGCCCAATTTCATACCTCCCCTCTGTTTCGAGGCAATTTGGATGATCAGCCAAAAAGTCTGCCAATGCCTGACCTTTTACTGCCTTTTGTGGCACATAACACAAACAAAATTCTGATAATGCTAAAATCCATTTACCAATTCGATTCCTTAAAATAGGTCGAGTCAACATATATTTGATTAAATCGAATTTAGCAATCACATAGACTTCAGTAGGAAGAAGATAATATCTTAATTTCATTACAGCAAAATACAAAGATAAACATAGTTTTTCCACAAAGGAATACTTGCATTCGACAGGATTCAAAAACCTACTAAGGTAGTACACAGCCTGTTCTTTCTTATCATCATTGTCTTGGGCTAATAAGACCCCAATTGATGCTTCTGCTGTTGAAATATATAGCTTCATAGGCCTATCTTTTCTTGGAGGCATTAATACTGGTGGCTTCACCAAATAATCCTTCAAGGCTTGAAAGGCAGTTTGATGTTTGTCTTCCCACTTTAATTCTTCATGATCCTTCAATTTCAACAAAGGGGAAAAAATTAAAGTTTTTCCAGCAGTATTGGAAATAAACCTTCGAATGAAGTTAACCTGACCTAAAAACCTTTGCAATTCCTTTTTTGTCGAAGGGGGTTTACTTCGAATAATTGCTTGTGCTTTATTCTTATCTACTTGAATTCCCTTTTCATGTACCAAATATCCTAGAAAATTTCCAATACTAACTCCAAAAGCACATTTTAGTGGATTTAACTTGAGTTTGAAACATCTCATCCTTTCAAATGTTGACTTCATGTGACTAAGATGATCATCAAATGTTTTTGATTTAACAATTATGTCATCTATATAACATTCTAAAAAAGTTCCAATCATGTCATGGAAAATAGTATTCATGGCTCTTTGGTAAGTAGCCCCTGCATTTTTTAGACCAAAAGGCATTTGTATCCATTCGAAGGTACCTATGCTACCTGGACACCTAAATGCAGTCTTATGAATGTCCTCTTCAGCAATGCATATTTGATTATATCCAGAATGGCCATCCATCATGGACATTATAGCATTTCCAGCAGATCTATCAATTAATACATCGACTATTTGCATAGGATATTCATCTTTAGGAGTAGCTAGATTAAGATTTCTATAATCGATACAAACTCTTAATTTTCTATTTTTCTTCATAACTGGAACAACATTCGAAAGCCACTCAACATACCTGGCAGTTCTAATGAATCCTACCTTGAGCAATCTTTTAATTTCTTCTTTGATCTTCATCGTGACTTCTAAAGTCATCCTTCGAGGTTGTTGCTTTACTGGTTTGTAGCCAACTTTGATAGGCAACCTATGTTCTACTAAACTCCTTTCAAGTCCTGGCAACTCATCATAATCCCAAGCAAAACAATCTTTAAATTCCTCTAACAACTCGACCAATTTATACTGGTCATTCTTTCCAAGTTTTGAACTTAAGTAACTCTTTTTTGTTGATCTGATCCTAAATTGATTTCTACTAAAGGGTCTTGTGAAGCCTCTTGTATCGAATTTTCTGGTACTTCAGATAATTCTTCTTTGCCAATATCTTTTAATTCCTGTGAATCTTCCTCAAAGACATAATCTGACCAATTTATGGTCGAATCTTTCTCAATTTCTTGACTCTAAATCTGCCATTATTAGCTTTTGTAAGACCAATCGAATGGTCTCTTCTACATCTCCTATTTCCATAGGTATATGAGCCATTAAACCATCTTATCACCATCCAATGGTTCCAAAGAACCAAATGGCATTTCAGCCAAAATGTCCCAATTTTCTTCTGGAGATTCATCTTGTGATTCTTTAATGTCAATTGGTTTGACATCATCTTGATATAATTGAGCTTTGACACAATTGGAATTTGTATGAAAAGGCTGAACATCAGCCTTTACTGTTTCAACTTCACAGTTTTCCTTCACAAGCAACGGTTTCTGATGCATTGAAGAAGGAACACATTTATTATCATGAATCTAATCTCTTCCTAATAAGGCATGATAACTAGGATTTGCATCTACTACAAAGAAAGCAGTTCTGGATTTGTTAGATCCTACTATAGTTTCAATAGGTATCACACCTTTGGTGTTTTTCTTATCACCAGTAAATCATGATATCATAATGTGAGTTTTTATCAACTTTGCATTTTATTTATTGATCTTTTTTAAAGTATTTTGAGGAATAATGTTGACAGCAGCACCATTATCAACCAGTATCTTGTTTAAAAGGACACCATTTAAACAAGCCTTTATGTATAATGGTTTCAGATGCTTAGTCATTTCTGTTGATGGTTCTTCGAATGAATAAACAAAAGTACAATCATTAAAGACAAACTCAGGAAGATTTACCTCTGAGACATCCTCAATAGAAACTTCCATTTCCATTTCTTCATTTAATTGTTGATCTTCTATTGCTTCGAAGATCTTTGGTAGTATGAATGTGGCAGTATTAATTTCCATACGTTCTGGAAATGTGCCAAACTGAATAGGCATTTTTTCATCTTCAGTATTTTCCTTTTTGAGTTTCATTTCAGCATTTCCCAAAACCTGGGATTCTACCATTGTCATTGCTTCATTCTCATCATCAATACTCATTGCCTTTTCCAACTCTAACTCTTTAGCTTTAACAATGCTTTCTTCAGACATAGTATCAGACTCAACCCTTGTATTTCGATCGAACCTGGGATTAGGCCTCGAAATATCACTGGACTCCCTTTTGATTTCATCTCCCAACTCTTGACTTTGAGCTTGCATTTTAGAAAATTCTTTCCACATTGTGAACTTCCTCTGCAATCTCCTTTGTTGAGTCCTGTTTATCATAGGGACCATATTCTGGTTCTTTTCCTTGGGATGTTGCAGTACATGCCATGTGTTTTTCTCAACATGAAGAGGTTTGATCATCCTATTCTTGTTTTGCAAACTTTGTTATTCCATCATATTTTTGACTCTATCATCTTGCAAGACAAACCAGTTTGGTACTCCTGATACCAATGCAGGTTCACATATTTGAGATGTCTCACCAATCTTTGGTGTTTTGTTCAATGCTTCGATATTTATCTCAGCCTGTACCATATGTGCTGGTACCAATTTTGATGGTACAAATTGAGTTTGTCTCTCTCTCTGCACCCCATAATGTTTCTTTGGTGCGTGAGAGAAACCTGGCCTTACATATTGCAAATTTCTTGATGGTCGAGCATAATTATTAGCATGAAAGTTTCTTGAAAAAATTGGCTTTAAAAGGGGCCATTGGCCTTGGAGCATACCTTGCTGTCATAGGACCAGTGTATGTTGAGGCTTGATAAATTGGTCCTCTAAACTGTCCTCTTCCAACATTCATGATTGGTTGAAAAGGAAGTTCACAAGAAGTGCTTGCTTTCTTTTGCTCGAACAAAGGCTGTTTGTTTTTCCTGCCTGTTTTGACCCCAACCCTTTCATCATAGATTTCAGCATACCTTTTGCCACAACCAATGCACAAGTTTTTTGCATATTCTTGGTTAAAAACTGAAAACTCAGGATTTTTCTTTGTTATCTCTTCGACCCTTTTCATTTGGTCTTCTGACTTTGCAGTTTCCCTATCCTTGATCACAGTTCCAAGGGAAATGTCATGGACATTAATGGACACTTCTTGTACTGCTGGGAATGGATCTTCATCAATCCCCATCTGTTTCTCAGGGAACCGTAATTTCCCTTTCTTGATCAAATCTTGAATCCTGTCTCGAAAAACAGTACAATTATTAGTTGAATGGGTCCAAGAATTATGCCACTTGCAGTATTTCTTACCCTTTAACTCATCATTAGAAGGTAATTTTGTTCCCTCAGACAACCTGATAATTTTTCCTTCTAATAGATGATCAAATATTTCATCTGATTTATATACATCGAATGAATATTTTTTAAATGATCCTTTAGATTTGTAAATCTCAGCAGAAACATTTTTCTTTACAAGACTCTTACATGTGAAAGGTTCTTTTCCTATTATTTCTGCAGCATCTATCTCATAATTAGGATCTTTATAATATGTTTTTATTGAAGAAGCATTCCTTTCATTTTCTTCTTCCAATAAAGCTTCATATCTAGAGACTCGAGCAGTTAACTCAACAAGATCTCTAAATTCTAAAGCATCGAATTTCTTTCTAAGTCTAAATTCGAGACCATTTTGAGCCAACTTAACAAATTCAGGTTCAGGCAAAATGATTTTACATTTTGTCCTTGCCCTTTTGAACCTATTTATAAATTGAGTGGCCTTCTCATCAGGCTTTTGACATAGTCTGGCCAAGTCAGCCATTGATACCTCTGGTTCTGTTTGGAAAAATTGAGTATGGAAAGATTCTTCCATCTGTGCCCAATTATAGATTGAATTAGGGGCTAAATTAGTAAACCAAGTGAATGCAGTATCTGTTAATGAACTAGGAAACAAACGAAGCCTAAGATATTCATTATTTCCTGCATCAGCACACTGACTGATAAATTTTGCTATATGTTCGACCGTGGATTGACTTCCATCCCCAACAAACATAGCAAAGGTAGGAAATTTAAATCCTCTAGGGAATTCGATCCTATCAACCCAATCAGGATAAGGTTTCCTGTAAACTGGAGTTTGTACCCCACGAGCCATGGGTCCACAAACTTCATGGATTAAATTAATCATATCATTCCTATCAACCAAATTGAATGGTTGTTGATAACCTGGATGACCCAAGTAAGGGTTCAATGGTGGTATTGGAGGTGGCTGAGGATTATTATCCATCCTCCTAGGATTTTCATTCCTTCGACCTACTCCTATTCCAGTAGGATCCGGCTCGAATATAGGATTATTGTTTATTCTCCTATTTTGGCCTGCTGTGTTTTCTCTAGGCCTTGGTTCTTCGAAATTTACTGCTCTATGAACATGATCTTGACCATTCACATGGTTCCCTTGCATCCCTTCGAACACTGGAAGAGTATTATTAGGGATAGACATATAGAAACTCTCTTGTGAATTCGGCCTAAAAGGAGGCCCATTAACATGATTCATAACATTTGGCTGAAATGAGCCATGAACATGACCTCTTTCATTATGTCGAATTATAGATGGATTTCCACTTGGCACCATTACTGGTGAAAATTGTGGTAAACTATTGTTAAGGGAAGTAATCAAAACATTAACGTTCTGAATCATATTCCCCAAATGATCAAATATTGGTGTCAATTGACTCACCAAATCATGTTGACTTTCTGAACCAACATTCCCATAATTTGGATTTGAATTTAAATTTTCAATTCCTATTTCTGGGTGGTCATTGGTTGCATGATTGCCAGTATTGCTGCTCTGAGGATCTTGGTGTGGAGAACCACCAGTTTCAGCAATATTAACACCAACGTTGGCATTATCAATAGACCTATTGCTTCGAAGGTTTCTGTTTACCATCTTATGACACTCGAGTCCCACCGGGCGTGCCAAAAATGTTTGGTTGGAAAATTTATAAGTGTGTGCGAGCGTGCCAGGCAAGCAAATTGCCAATGTGTATGATCTAAACTGCGCCTCACCAGGGAGATTGTGGTGACGTTCGATGCCTTGAACAGGACTTTAATTGTGTAAAGATGTTCTTAATTGAAGCACTTCGAACTAATTTAAAATAACTACTCCTAAGTAAATTAATGAAGGAAATAATACAATAAGAAGCTACTTTTGATTAAGTTAAAGAAAATACAGTCTAACCTTGAAGATGACTTCGAAGGTATTCTACTCCTAAATTTAACTATCTAAATAACAATACAGTGAATGTATTGAGAGAATATATGGTGATGTTGATCGAAGGATCTTCTCTTGAACACAAAATCCTTCTATTTATAAACGTCGAGGCCTCCCAGCAGTCTTATTTGAATGTTCCCTCTTCTTTTCAAACTGACAACTGCTCCTATACGTGGCGTTTCCTTGAATTGACACCTGCTTTTTAGTTATTCCACCATGATCAACACGTGTCCCTTAACAGTTAACTATTTTGAACAGAATGAATCAGCAAAACTGTTCATATCTGTTCTTACGCCATATCCATTTCAACCAACTGCCCTGCCACATCGAATCTCATGTGTCACTTCCACATTGGTTGGATATTTTTATCACAAACATTATCATAGTCATTTTTATGCTCATATATAATCTCATGTATTAATATTGTATCAATGTTTTAACATCTTTGTGTGCATGAGATTTAATTGATGTAGATCAAGATTACAAGGAGCTCAACAAGGATCAAGCTTGAAGACTTGAAGATATTTCATCCTTGGTTGAAGTCTAGGATCATCATTGTAAGGCATCTTGATCTCACACTCATAGGGGCTCAAACAAATTCTAAAAGTTAAAGATTTGGAAATAAATTTTAAATGGATCATCTTTAAAGCAATGCCCTAACCAATTGGAAAATAATTAAGTGTTGAATCTTATATGGTTGGAAAGGTATTTGAATCTAGTTTCCAAAACATCATACGGATCGCAAATCCGATTTTTGTAGAAGGAGTTATGGCCATTTTAGTGGAGATGTGTCTGGCTGTCAAACAGGGAGGGGCAGTCGACTGAAGGCCCAATGTAGTCGACTGAAGTGAGCAAAATGCAAACAGAACCCTCTGTAAACACATCTCAGTCGACTGCTTCAAGGTCCAGTCGACTAAATCGACCTAAAAGGCAATAACGGCTAGTTTCCAAAGGGGTTTTTAATTACCAAACTTTCCACCAACGGCTATAATCTTCCAAGGCCTATAAATACATATTTTCCCAAGCTATTTGGGGTTGAGATTTTGATTGGAAAACATAGTATTGATCACACATCACTTTGATCTTTAAACATTATCATTTGAGCCCTAGTTGTGTGAGTTTATCAATTTGCTCAAATCTTTCATTTTTATTTCTTGAGAGAGCAAAATTGTAGTGAGCTTTAATTGTATTATCCACTCTAGAGAGAAAGTTATCACTTTGTATTCAATTCAATTTGTAAAGGTTGAGGGTTAGTAACCCTTGTGTGCAAAAAGAGATGTTCTTCTTTGGGAGAGATTGAAGGCTCTTGTAACGGTTTGGTGCACACCCGTAAGTGCTCCGGGAACGGTTTGGTCTATACCCGTGAAGTAGATTGGATTAAAGGAATCCTCAAGAGGTGTTCTTGAGGGGTGGACGTAGGCCGCGGGGTGCGATTGCCGAACCACTTGAAAAATTGGTTTGCAAGTATCTCTTCCCTTATCTCTTTACATAATTGCTTGTGATTGTGTTTAATTTGCTATTAAGGTTTGAAAAGGTTAAAATTCTGCTAAAACCTTATTCACCCCCCCTCTAAGGTTTCCACTTTTGGGCCAACAATTGGTATCAGAGCCTTGGCTCTTCTCTTTCAAAAGATTTTTGAAAAACTAGAGATAAGATCAAATGGAAACCGACTCTTCTTGCATTTATTATTGTGAGGGTCAATCGACATTAAGACCACCATGTTTTAATGGCTCAAACTATGCCTATTGGAAAAATAGAATGAGAACCTATATGATTTCTCAAGATTTTGATTTATGGCAAATCGTGGTCAAAGGGCCTCATCTACCTACAAAAATTGAAAATGGTTTTTCTATTCCAAAGACGGTAGATGAATATAATAATGCCGATAAGAAACTCATAAAAATAAATGCTATGGCAATGAATTTATTATATTGTGGTTTAGACCCAAATGAATACAATAGAATTTCATCTTGCGAATCCGCAAAAGAAATTTGGGATAAACTTGAAAATGCTCATAAGGGAACAAGTCAAGTTAAAAAGTCTAAAATCAATTTGCTTGTTCAAACTTATGAAATGTTTAAAATGTTGCCATATGAATCTATTTGAGATATGTTTTCTCGTTTTACCATTCTTATTAATAACTTGAAAAACCTTGGTAAAGTTTATACTAATGAAGAAATGATTGAGAAAGTGCTTAGGTCTTTACCAAAGGATTGGCAACCAAAGGTCACGGCGGTTCGTGAAGCAAAGGAGCTTTCAACACTCTCCTTGGAACAACTCATGGGTTCTCTCATAACTCATGAAATGGAATTGGCCGTCTATAAATAAGGAAGTTTATGTACACTATTGTTTAATCGTCGTTTTTACTATCCCAGAGTTGCAGAATCTATTTTAGTATTTCAAAACCTTACATATATCCTCTCAATTTGAGTTACCACCAACTCTAGCCATTCTAGGAGCATTTATAAGAGACGTAAGGGTGAAGATCATCTAGAGGAGGCTACTGGAAGTTGAAGAATTTAGAATTGGTTCCAAGACCACAACGTAATATTCTTCTCCCATCTCCCTACGCGTCTATAGAGTTGATAAGTAGTAGATCAGGGCATACTGATGTTGTCAATATCAAGATATAAAAATATACTTTACTTTCTTTAGATTTGCAGTGTGGAAATAAAGGTCGAACCCACAGAGATTGAATTACTACAGCTTTTAATTTTAAAACCTAAATCTAATTAATTAAGAAAACGAGATTTTGATTTGAATTTTAATTAAACTAATGAAATTAATTCTAAACTATGAAAGCGATTTAAAATTGTATTTATAAATATGTTTAAAGGAACCTAGGATTGCAAATCCACCACTAGCTTCATAATATGAATATTTATGAATTAAATTAGCTTATCAAGTTGGATGATAATGGGGAATTGTAGCTACAAGCCCAATTCCTCCGTCAAGAAGATAACTATGGTTCAAGCACCAACATAATCCATCTTCGGTTAGCACGAATTATCCTACAAACTAGGTTGCGACACAATCCGTCTTTCCTAGGCATGGACTATTCGGATACTTGATAGCACAATTCAATTAAGTACCATTACAGGTAAATAATCTATACAAGCAAAGCAAATATAGATCATTGAGCACATCACAACCAAAATAGATCTAAGACAAGAATAAATTTTGAAAGTAATGATTTAATCAATAGAAGCACGATTTATTATAAAAAATCCTCTAAACATGTAATCATCATCCATACACAATAAAACTAAAAGGAAAACATAAATAACACCCTATTACTTGGCTAGGGTTTCATTGAAACCCTAGATCTAGGTTTAGTTGGCCATGGAAGTGATGACTGGCAAGAGGTTGATGGAGGAGGCCATGGAAATCCTTGGTCTTCTTCTTCTTCTTCTTCTCCTTGCTTTCCCCCCTTCAATGGCTGTGTATATTATTGTACATAGGTGTGTATAATAATGTCTAACCCCAAAATTGAGTTAGAATAGGGTATGCATAGATTTAGAGCAAGTTTGGAGGCTTTCCTAAACCTATACTAAAACTGCTATATTTTACAATCTGGACGTAATTGGGCAGTTTTGGTCTTGTGGGGATCTTCAGTACACTGAAATATGCGTATTTGATTTTTACACAGGTCGCGCGAGCGGGCCGCGCGAACGGGCTGCGTGAGCGCGATATTCGGAGGTCGCGCGAGCGATTTTGGGGCTTTCGCGCGAGCGGGCCACTCGCGCGATGTGGCTTTTTTAGCTTCTTTTCTTCTGCTTGTTCACCCCATTTAGCCTGAAATCCTTACTTTTCTCCAAATCCTGACAAAAAATAGAAAACAATGTAAAAAATACACAAAAACAGGATAAAAATGGCTAACAAATGTGAATTAAGGCGTGTAATTAGGACTTGTTCCCTCCCGATCACACCCCCAAATCTATATTTTGCTAGTCCTCGAGCAAAAAGAACATAAAAATAAACTACTACTAAAAATACTACTCTATTTTCGCATAGATCACGTTTGCATTTACCGTATGCAACAAGCTTTTTAAACCCCTAGGTGTCCCTAGTCGGACGAGGGAAGTCTTCGTGAGAGTTCTCGTCGACAAGTCACCCACAACTATCTTTATTTCATTATAAATTTAAAAAGTTTTATTAAAATGAAAAACACTAAATTCAATACCCTTTATTATAAAACATTGATTTGAAATAGAATAACAAACAAAAGAAGAAACATAATGAAAGGTCCACCTACATCATGAAAATCAATCCTAAACACATGCATCGTATAAATCAATAGAGTTTCTCATAAAATTGTATGTGTGTGATGTGATATTCAAATGAACATGCGCATGTCATGAACTTGGAATATAACTTAGATAACCATCCAACTATGCTTCGACTACGAATCTCACAATGTTAATTACACTCTAAAATGAAACACTCAGAACCAGGTGTAATTTCTCTAATATATGCGAGTAAAGGAAAGGTGTTTTCAAAACGAGAAATGCTCATATATGACTCGAAAAAGATGTATGACACGAAAGAACAGTAGTCTCATGGATAGAACGCCAATAGTCAAGAAAAATTAATCATTACCATGGTTTAATCCCCCTCCCATCGTTTACATATCCAAATCATGTTTTCTAAGATCAAATAGGACTTTTCAAAGGTTGTAATGTGGCTCAGGCAATGAAAAAGCATAGAAAGGATTCATTAGGTAGTTTTCAGAATGACATTGTAAGGCATATTCGATTTCTTTCATTCATCTCTTCTACCAACTTTCATCGTTCTTCTCTTCTTTTCATTTTCTTTTTTTCTTTTTTCAACCTTCTTCCTTTTTTTTCTACCACCCTTTCTTTACTTTTCTCTCTTTTTTTTTTCCTTTGCTTGTTGAATGACTATTCATCAAATACAAAACAACTACCCCAATAGCATCTTGTCTCCTTCTTCTCAATCGACACATCGCCTTATCAATACTAAAAGTTGATCAATCTTTTAGTGTTGAACTCCAAGTTAGCCAAGTTGGATAAAAAAAAAAGATAATGGTGAATAAAGAAATCGAGGCATTTTAATGGCTCAAAAGGGCGAACTAAGGAAATTTTATTTCTTTTTAGTCAGCAGTAAATAAAGAGGGCCTAAAATCATTTCCTAAGGTTATATGGTTCTTCAACATTTACAACGAAAGATTATTTAGTATGGTAACAAATATTTTAACTTAACTATCAACCAAAACAATAATAATGAGACTAAACAACGAGTTAATGCGCTAATTCCAATGAAATTTGATAAACACACAATGTATTCATAACCCTCTATAAAGAAAAGATAGGCTCAAGAGCTCACCGGGTCTAGTCTCCATCTTGTGTTATCTCGAAATCCGAATCATATTGTAATTCACATCAAACATGTATTCAAGTGACTGCGTGTGTGCATAACTTTTTGTGTAAATCTATGATATAAAACTACGATTTGAACGATACATATCCTAAAATGTCGCATCATGAATTCAGCAAATGTTTAACCAGATGTTCTCATATTTACCATTCTATAATAATCCAAGTTACATAACAAGAAGTATCGAATCAAGATTGCAAAAACGCAGTAACATCATTTATTTAAACACAATTATCAAAAAAATTTAAAATTTTGTGCAAAAATGTGCATGTATGTAAGTGCATACCCCCAAACCTAAACATTTCATTGAACCCAATGAAACAATAAAATGAAAGAAAGGAAAGTACGTAAGGAAGGAACGATAATTCCTCGATCTCAGCAATCACAAATAGGTGAATGTATAAAAATGGAATGAAAAGGTCAAATGCTCCTAATAGATCTACTAATCACCTGTCAATACTTGACAAAAGAAATTAAACAAACAAAATAATAACAAATAGTAGCTAATATGTAATAATTAATTAAAAAAAATTTTAATCAATAGAAACTAAACTATAAGCAAAGGATGTAATGAAAATAAACAAAACTATCAAAACAAAGAAGAACATAATCTAAAAGAAACTTAAGAGAACAAACAGAAAATATAAAAACAACTGACCAGGTTCGGGAGAAAGGAGGTAAGAGAACAAAAGAGAAAAAACACAAAAATCCCACCTCGCGCGAGCGAGCCACGCGAGCCCCTCCTCGAGGTAATACTGATGCCTTTTTTTTCTTTTTTCTTTTTTAAATTAAAAGAAAAATCTCTAAAGCCCAAGATCGCGTGAGCGAACCCCTCGCGCGCGCGATTCCAGGCGCGAGTGGATGCTGAGAGTTCATACTAAAACGTTTAAAAAAAATTTCTAAGGGGTATACTCCCGCAAGCGAGCTGCATGAGTGACCTGTCGCACGAGTGAGGCGCGCGCGTGACTTGGTCTTTTACTCTTTTTTCACGTTTTTTATGTAAAGAATTTTAAAATAACTTAAATTAGACCCCCAAACCTGTCTAGAGAACTCAAAACAGACCAAAATGACCCCAAAAAACACTCAAAAATAAGAAAACCAGATTTTGATTTGAATTTTAATGAAACTAATGAAACTAATTCTAAACTATGAAAGAGATTTAAAATTATTTTTATAAACATGTTTAAAGGACCTAGGATTGCAAATCCACCACTAGCTTCATAATAGGAATATTTATGAATTAAATTAGCTTATTAAGTTGGATGATAATGGAGAATTGTAGCTACAAACTCAATTCCTCCGTCAAGAAGATAACTATGGTTCAAGCACCAACATAATCCATCTTCGGTTAGCACGAATTATCCCACACTAGACTAGGGTTGCGACAAATCCGTCTTTCCTAGGCATGGACTACTCGGATACTTGATAAGTACCATTACATGTAAATAATCTATACAAGCACAGGAAATATATATATATATATATCATTGAGCACATCATAACCAAAATAGATCTAAGACAAGAATAGATTTTGAAAGTAATGATTTAATTAATAGAAGCACGATTTATTATAAAAAAATCCTCTAAACATGTAATCATCATCCGTACATAATAAAACTAAAAGGAAAACATAAATAACACTCTATTACTTGGCTTGGGTTTCATTGAAACCCTAGATCTAGGTTTAGTTGGCCATGGAAGTGATGACTGGCAAGAGATTGATGGAGGAGGCCATGGAAATCCTTGGTCTTCTTCTTCTTCTCCTTGCTTTTCCCCCTTCAATGGCTGTGTATATTGTTGTACATAGGTGTGTATAATAATGTCTAACCCCAAAATTGAGTTAGAATATGATATATATAGATTTGGAGCAAGTTTGGAGGCTTTCTTAAACCTATTAGCACTAAAACTGCTATATTTTCCAATTTAGACGTAATTGGGCAGTTTCGTTCGTGTGGGGATCTTCAGTACACTGAAATACGCGTATTTGTTTTTTACACTGGTCGCGCAAGTGGCCACGCTAGCGCGATATTCAGAGGTCGCACGAGCGATATCGGTACTCTCGCGCGAGCGGGCCGCTCGTGCGATGTGGCTTTTTCTGCTTCTTTTCTTCTGTTTGTTCACCCCATTTAGCCTAGAATCCTTAATTTTCTCCAAATCCTGACAGAAAATAGAAAATGAAGTAAAAAATACACAAAAATCGGATAAAAATGGCTAACAAATGTGAATTAAGGCGTGTAATTAGGACTTGTTCTCTCCCGATCACATACCAATAATTTTTTGAAACTTGTTTTTTCATTGTGCATGATTTAATGTTTTTCAAAACCTAACTCCATCATTATCCACACGGACTAAGCCCTCAATTGCACTTTCCACCCTTTCCATTCGGTTTGGGTTCTCACCTCCAGACAATTTGCCTGGTACCCACAATATAATACACACACACACACACTCACACATTACTTTAATTAACCACATGGCATGCCAATCAATATTAGAAGCATGCTAAGTAGACGTGTATGCATGTTTCTGTAACTACATGTCGTCGTGTGCACACTAAGTTTCATATACGTCTCTCGTCCCAAAGGCTCTAGCCTATTGTTCTAATTCCAAAAATTGTCAAATCCCAACCCGCCTCGAGCAAATTAGGACACGTGTAACAATGCCACCAAGGTACGCCCCCCAATGGATATAACACAAAGCAAGTTTAAACTCTCTTTTAAACTCTTTATTAAACTCATTAGCATGTAACTAACCCCCAAGGGTACAATGATCATTTTTAAATTTTTGTCGGGATTCATCTCAAAAGATAGTTATTCAAATAGGGAACCCAACATTGAAAATGGCGCGTGAATACTTAGACCAATTTATACTCATTTAAATCTTAATTTGATTGTGCCCAAATTGCTCAAGCATTTTTTGCTAAGTTTTTGCTCAAGCACAAATATTTATGCTCAGTCCAACTTTTGCAGAGGAAGGTTCTACCAAGTTTATGCTCAAGCACATATATTTGTGCTCAATCCAATTTCTATAGAGGAAGGTTCTGCCAAGTTAGTGCTGACGCACATAAATTTGTGCTCAATCTAACTTTCTACATAAGCAAATTTTCTACTGCTAAAACGAAAACTCAGTTTAGCATGATTTGGTTATGTAGAAAATTAGACTTGGTTAAACTGAGTTTTCTACATAACCAAATCATGCCAAACATAGCCACTCTGGGAGCATTCATAGGAGCTCATTAGGTCTACACTGTAGTATTATTAACTATCATTGGATGGAGTAATGAATCTTAATCACTAGAGTATGACTATTAGTTAATATGCTAGTGTTTATAGTGCATAGACGGACCATGAGATTCCTATTGACATATAAAACTGTCAACAATCGATAGAAACTCATAACTTGTATAAGGTACGTATTCTCAATCTTGAGATGATTATGGACACAGACTATGAATGTGACTGCTTTGACTGACCAATTAGTGAGGTCTTGCAAAATCAACACCTGGGTATCTAGGGTATGCCATATTCATAGGGTTGTGAACATATATTGTCAAGATAGAATCTACTCTCTGATAAAGAGTAAGCATTCTGTTGAGAATGTCACCAATTTGATTACTGAGAACTATTGTCTTGTTGATAAGTAGTTGTCAACATGTTTGGTAATCATGAGAGGTGAATCAAGGAGTGGAAGATGTAATCTTCATCTTAAGGAATCATGCCAAACCCATCCAAATCTCATGGAACTTTAAGGGAGCATTCAAAACATAAACTTACGTCATTACAACTATAATTGGCTCATATCAAACCATCAAACCTCAAATATTGCCAAGCATACTCAAACATAGAAAGTTTATTGGAAAGTAGTTCGTAAACTTGTAAGCTACTAGATTATAATAAAAGTTTTTTTGAGACACTTGCGACACCAATCCAAACCTGTCGGATGAGTCCAACCCATACAACATAAGCAACACATAGCTATATTATAAGGAAAAGCATAGAATTCTCAAATTAATCCCAACCCTCCAAGTACACATATTACAAACGAGTTCCAGAATTCCCAAAACAACAAGCTACATATTCAAAATTATTACAAACATCTCTACCAGTCTATAAACTTAATTAAGCAATTCCAATGATTCTGACCCATTCCCAATCGCACGTCACTTCATCTCCGTGTATTGCTCTGAACCTCGGGGTGGCAATTCAGGTTCTCATGTCATAATTGTGTTATTAATCAGGCTCTGTGCTTTGGGTTTGATTTTTAGTTTCGAGTGCTATTCATCTATAATACAAACTATTTTAAATTATTCATGTTATGACGTGTCATGTTCGGGTTGTCTCAGTAAAATGGGTTATCGTGTCAAAAATTGCCACCCCTATCCGAACTTGCGGTGGTTGCTATTTACCACAACAAAAAAGGAAAATAATTTTCTTAAGAATATTGTTTAGTGAATAGTCTAGCATGTTTTGAATGTCATAAAATGTATAATGTAAGCATTCAAGAACATAAGCATACGTAATCGTTGAATTCCTGGGTTAATGGTTCACTCGGACCCGAAGACATTTTTCATGGCCCCGCAGTCCTTTCTATTCATTGGACATCCATTCTTATAACAGATTTCTTCCTCTTCTCCTCCCTTATCTCACCACAATGAACCATTATCCACATTTATTCACTGACCACTTAGCACATAGCACATAGCACATAGTCACATAAACATGATAATTTATCATATAATTAACATGTGAATTTCATTTCTAGCATACACATAATCACTAGGACACGAGTTTAGCAAGTCTAACTGGTAATTGTAACCTTTAAGATGTAATTCACACTCAAACTTCGATTAGAAAACTCACATTATACTATTTCTACCCAATTGAGCTTAGAAAAGTTGAAGTCCTTAACAATTCTTTCCCAATTCCTACTCCGGAGTAATTCATACATAGTTTTGGCAAACCGCGTCTCACTGATTAGAGTGGAGTACCAAAATACAACAATTAAAATTGTAACACCAGCCCTTTTATCAATATATATCTATATATGGATGTATTCCTGTATTTCTGTATTCGTATGTGTAAGTTACGATCGTTTATGAATCAGTATTGATGAGAGTTAATTTGAATGTTTATTTCCTGATCCTTTGAATCCTTAAAGCACTAGAAGGATTGCTGAACCAGGATCCCCGAGCACTCAAGCTAGCAAGAGCGCTCGAGTGACGCGAGCGCTCGAGTTAAAAATATGTGAAATCACCATTTTGCCCCTGGGCCTTGAAACCTCTATAAATACCTGAGCTCCTTCGGCATTTGTACGTTTATAAACTCTGTTAAAACAGAGCTTCTTTGAAAGAGAGATAGATCCTTGAAAGCTTATACACATTTATACACACATCCTTGCTTGCATGGCTTTCATTTTATGATCCAAACTCTCTATAAACACACACACACACACACACACACACACACACACACACACACACACACACACACACACACACTCTCTCTCTCTCTCTCTCTCTCTCTCTCTCTCTCATACACACACATTTGAAGTTCTGGAGCTATGTTATTGAGAATCAAAGTGCATAAGGGGAGTTTTAAAATCTTGGAGCTTTCTAGTGTTGCATTAGAGCTTGATCATCACACATTCACACATATCTTCATAATTTTCTTCATCTAGATTATCTAGATCATAGTGAGTACTCATACTTACTCTTAATCTATGTTTTCTTAAGTTAATTTGTGAGTTATGGCTTTGCATGTGACATGCATAAAGTTAAAAAAAAATTAAGTTATGTTATAAAACTAACTAAACTGCTAGTAAACTGTCAAACCCGAGTGCTCGGACCAAGCGTGAGCGCTCGAGCCTAATAAATGGGCTAGGCCTGAGCGCTCGAGTTCAGCAATGTTTAAAAGATTAGTATGTTTCATGTTAGTTTTATGAGGATCCATGGTATGTTGATTCAACTATGAGCTATGATAGTTGTACCTTGATGATGTACTATATATATACATGCTTGCATGTGCTATGTGGACGTTGTACTTTATGCTATTTGAGTGGTACCTTAATAATGAATTACTTATATAATATAAAGAGGAAGTAATACTGAGATTTACAAAGGCAAGTGCTTGAGCTCACCCGAGCGCTCAAGCCCACTGATTCCAAAATGAACATATTTTCAATAGTAAGAGAAATGATGAATTGAACAAGTAGACATATACGTGCGAGATACGTAAACTTCGAGAATAGTATGAGACGTACTTAAGATGATAATCTAAGAATAATACTCATTAACGACTTGTACCACGTGCGTTAGTTGATGATGCATAAGTTACGATAACGCGAGTTTTAATGGGATGATTATATCCATTGGTTTAGTTTCCATTGATTCCTTCGGGAAAGAGTAATGAGTTCTGTGATGTCGTTGAGATGTCACCGTGGCCATGTGGGCGACCCTGGCAAGAGTATTTATGTATGATCGGTTCAGTTCGTTGTGGATGCCATAGTGGCACGCGTAGTAGTACCTTATTGTACTATTGTGATCAGTTGTGGGATGGTTAATAGGCCATAAGGCGATGATGCCACTATGAGGTCGTAAGGCGACGATGACAAGTTAACCACAACTGAATGAATAAGATGGGGTTACCATAGGCCATAAGGCAACAATATCAAGATAAGGCCGTAAGGCGAGGATGATAAGAGGGTAACCTAACGGTCGTAAGATAACGATATTTAGGCCAACGACACTTGTGTCGGATGCATGCAAAGAGTCAAGTTGTGAAAGATTGAACATGTGTTTCAAAGTGGTTGTCAAGTCAGCATCAATTGGACCAATAATCCAAAGAGGTCAATCAGTTAGTGTCAGTTGAGTTTCCAAGTTCGAGTATCAGTATTATGATTTCCAGACTAGCGTAATGCGTTGAGATTAAAAGGAGTGAGACTAGACATCAATGCATATGACTCCAAAAGTATAAAAGGAAAGATTTACTATTTTTATGGATTAACAAGTGCTTTATGAGTCTGTTCAAGTGTAGTAGGTTTACTCACTCAGCTTGTATACAAGCTGACGACTTTCATGTCCTGGACAATCAAACGTCCAGATCTTGTAGAGGTAGACTACCCGAAAGAGTAGTACGCCGAGGAAGGCAATGGCTTCGCGAGTTAGCTATTGGAAGTTGAAGACTATTAGTTTACTACTTTTTGTTCTGTATTGAGGCACTATGTGCCAAACTTATTGTCCTGATGTAGAGCTTATGCCCAAGATATTAATTTCTTTTCTCTTCCTTTCTATGGTTCTGTAATAATGAGATTTACGACTTTAATATTGATGATTAAGATATATGTATGCCTAGAACCAACACGCTTATTATTACTGCCTCCATTTACTATTCAATGTATTGGTTCTTTTTTGTTGTGGACACTCATGAGATATTCAACTTGCCATGTACCTACGGACCCAAAAGAGAAAATGGTTAAAAATTTTCCTATTTTTGTTACTTCGGGGCATGACAAAAACATAAAAAAAAAAAAAAAAAAAAAAAAAGTTATAGAAATGACCGTCTCACCTCCACGAGTCCGAATATGGCTTTGGTTCTCAAATTGGACAACGAACGATGATGGAACGACGTGAAATTTACGTCGGAGTCTTGTAACCCTCGATATCTCGCTGTCTCTCTTTCTTCTTTCTATATTTTTCTATAAATATTTAGAGTTCTCACATCCAAGACACCTATGCTAACACATGCATTGAGTTGTCATGTACTTTTCATTTCTTTTTATTTGCACCCTTAGAATTTCATAAGTTCTTATTATGAAATCTCTCAAATATTCCATTAACTATCCAATTATCTAAATGAGTGTTTGTCTAAGTCCCATATGGATCCCACATATGGTCCCAAATATTTTACGAAGTTGCTATTGTACCTACCAATTATGAATTATTTTTATTTATGCCCTTACATGAGTATCCAAACTAATATTAAAATCTAACATATTTAAACAATATGATATGAAAGCTATTTAAACATATCTCCAATTAATCATATAATTCATCTAATCATTTAAATGTAACTTATTTTATCAGTGCCCTGTACTGGGTCCCACCTCAATACTTGTCCCAACTAATAAGGGACTTCTGCAACTGTGTTCCTCAATGAACACTTTTCCACGGGCGAGTCTAAAGCCTCCCCTTAATCCAACATATACACTAATCATATGAAATGCATATTAACATATTAATTAACCCTTTTCGGGTACGGGTGTTACATGGGGGCATTAAATGGGACTTGACTAGGCAAGGGTTAAGTGGCGATGGGTTTGAAGTGTTTTCATTTCTGTTGCAAGTAAGTCAACGGAGGTTAGTTTGGTATTGGTGCAGAGGTTTAAGCGAGGGAGGGTGACCTCGTCAGAATCAAGATATTAAAGTATGCTATACTTTCTAAGGATTTATAGTGTGGAAGTAAAGGTCGAACCCACAGGGATTGTTTATCTTTATCCCTTAATTTATAAAACCTAAATCTAATTAGCTATTGAAAAATGGAATTTTGATTTGATTGTAGATGGAATTATTGCTATGAATTAAATTATAAAGCAAACTATGAAATTATGGAAATAAATTCTAGAATTAAATCTAAGTAAACTAGCATGCAAAATTTAAGATTTGTTTTAAGTATGGGTAGATGAGATCTAGGATTGCAAATCCACCACTAACTATGCATTGGGGGTCTATACTTTCTATTTCAAGTTCTAAGTCTGGATAGTCACGATCTATCGTAGCTACAAGCCCAATAGTATTACCAAGAGGATATCATTAGTTTAATCTAAGCATAATTCATCTAAGGTTCACATGAATTATCTACCTATAACTAGTGTGTAACATAACTCATCTTTCCTAGGCATGAATTATAAAAGATGTAAACATCACAATCATATAAGCACTATTGTATGTAAATACTCCAATCAATCACAGAAATCAAGGACTATTGAGTTCAATAAGTATAAGAAAAAATCTAAGACAAAAATAGATCCAAAATACTCTTGATTATTATCATTAAAAACTAATTATATATAAATAATCCACCAACATACAATCACTATCCAATACATAAAATCCTAAAATAAGAAAGCATAGAATTCCTCCTTTACATAGCTAGGGTTTCATTGAAATCCTAGAATAGGAGTTTAGTTTAGCATGATTGATGAAAGCATGAAGGTTGAGTTGATTGTTGCCATTAGAGACCTTCTAGCTAGATCTTCTCCTCCTTTTCCCTTCAAAGTTGATGTATGAATGAATGTGTGTGTAACCTCTCAATTGATTCAGAATGAGATATATATATATATATAGTTGTAGAGAGATTAGGAGGGTTTTCCTAAACCTAATCCCAATAAAACTGCTGTAATTTGCATTCTGGACGTAATTGGACAATTTCGTCCACGTAAATCTTTAGCACTTTAAAATATGCGTTTTATATTTTTCTGTACGGATCGCGCGAGCGGGCCGCGCGCGTAAATGGGAGGTCGCGCGAGCGAATTCTGGGTTTTCGCGCGATGGGCTTTTTCCAGCTTCTTTCTACTTGCTTTTTCTCCTTATTTAACCTGGAATCCTTGCTTTCTTTTAAATCCTGACATAAAATGGAAAACGAAGTAAAATTATACAAAAATAGGATAAAAACGGCTAATAAATGTGAATTAAGGCGTATAACTGGGATTTGTTCTCTCCCGATCAAAGGCTATCAAAGCCTTTCTATTGGTGCAAAAGTTTAAGCAAGGGAGAGTATCAAGGTCTTTCTATTAGTTTGTAGAATATTAAGTAAGTTTGAGGTGCAAGGCAGTGGAGGGTCAATGGTTTTAGCTGGTCTTACGGTCATGGGCTTCTCTGATTGGTTGTGAGATCCAAGGGGCAGGGCACGTGAAAATCACGTGTCTCCCTCTTTTTTGGGGACTAACCCTAACTTTGCTTGCGAGGCATTAGTTAGAGAGATGCCCTTGGCTCTACCCACCAAGCCATGAGCTCTCGAGTTCCTAGTGGACGTGGTCACCCTTAGGTACTGCATTCTGACTAAGTGTGGATGGTCTAAGTGACGAGTGTGTGTGTCTGTGTATTTAATATGAGATCCTTGGCGAGTGGAGTTGTTATATCCTTGAGCGAGTGGGCGTCCTTGGTGAGTGAAGATCTCAAACGAGTGAGGATCCCAAGCGAGAGTGGAGGAAGCCAAGCAAGTGAAGATCTCAAGCGAGTAAGGATCTCAAGCTAGTGAGTTCCCCAAGTGAGAGAGGGTCTCAAAAGAGCAAGTTCTCAGGCTGGATCTAGTAAATGCTAGTCCAAGTAGTCATGTGAGTAGTAGTGACACTGGAGGCATGCAGGTTTGGTGATGACGTGTGCTGGTGGCACGTGGCGGGTTCTCAAGTACTATATATATATATATATATCTTATTTTTGGAGAATAAGGATCCAATGTTTGTTATAATTTATAAAATTTGATCGATGAACAAAATTGTTTGAGTTGTACTAGTAGTAGTAACAACTTTTTGGGAACTATATTATAACATTTTAGCACCCAAACTACTCGCATGTACAATACGTCGTAAACCACAAGTTGTGAAATTTCAATTTCAAAGCCCTACCCAAACATGTTTAGTAAAGCTATGCTTCTCAAATTTGCATCCCAAATATAATTTTCAACACATGTAACATTGGGTCGACTTGATTTTCATTAGAGGGCAATTCGTAAATTTATTTAGAAACATTAGAACTATACATATACACTCAAACTTTTCCCCCATGCCCTTGGCTTGGGAATAGCTCTGCCCCTGACGCTAACGTGATATGACACAATAATTATATCCATCAATGTATGGATGTTTTATCCACTATATTATTTTTTCCAAAAATAAATTATTATTATTATTATTATTATTATATATATATATATATATATTATGCCCCAATTTTCAAGAGTAGTTACGAGGAGAAGTTACAACACGTGTATTAATGTAATTGATGCATTACAGCATGTCAGCCAAAAATGTGATATATTTAAGATTACAATCAAACAACTTTGGAAATTCTAAGGTAAAACTAAAATTGCTAAACAGTAGCATTAGAGCTGGGCAACATTTTATATGAAACTATTTATGTGCCCGTGCAACGCACGGGGTAGTTATGGGAAAATATTTATATTGTACTTAAAAAGTAATAGAAATGATTTGTTGAAAAATATCTAAAAGAAAAAGGAAATTTTACATATTTTGTTGACATGTGTAAATGATAAGTAATTGAGATGAATGCTATATACAAAAAAAAAAAAAAAAAAATTCTCTTTTGTACATTTTTTCACATAGTTCTTAAGTTTATATTAAATTTTCCTTTCAGCATCAATTTTCAACTTTGAAAATCATATACAGAGAGAGATAGAGTGAAATATAATGTACATGCCCCCACACTCAAACGAACACCAAAAGGCACCTAGCTCCGACCATTTAAATAAGAAAATTCTCTATCCCTCTCCACTCTCCCAACCTTGATATGTTCCAAAATTATGTTTCATGCTTGGAGGATGTAATTATAAACAACAATGCTAGGAGCACTAACAAATTCTACTAACTCTCACACCCACACTCTATCTCTCTCCTAGTGTCACTTTGGATCCACTGTGGACCCTTCAGTGCCACTAGGAGAGAGATAGAGTGTGGGTGTGAGTGTTAGTGGAATTTGTTAGTACCCCCAAATATTACTCAATGTACCAAAATGTGGTATTGTTTAATTGTTAAAAAAAATTTATATTATGGTTTAATTAGTTAAATTTTGTTGTTGAACACTTTGAAACCAAACAAACTTTGAAACTATTTGTTAAGAGACGGAGGAAAAGCTAGGCAGGGGCTGTATTTTGCCAATGTTTTCCTATGTTTTCCTTGAGGCCATTTATTTATGTTCCTGTTAAATTGTTGTACAAATGTAACAGCTTATGTAGGTGTTCTACAAAAATGAAGTATAGTTTTTATAGTTAGGGTCCATTTGATCAAAAGTGAAAATTAAGTACTGAAAATTAAGTGAAGAATTTTAAGTGATCGAATTTGAAATACCTAAAATAGAATTTCAAGTACTGAAATAGACAGCATTTAGTAGAATTTTTCACTTAAAATTTTTAGTGGGTTTTTGGTTACTTTTTCAATTAAATGATACATTATCAAACACACTGAAAACAAATAAGTGCTGAAAGTTTTCATTTTTTCTACTTAATTAGGTTATCAAACATACCCTTAACTTTTCTTTTTGTGCTAGTTTGTGAAGATTTATATTGTATGGTTAAATCTCTTATACTCTTTCTAGAGCTAACCTATTTTTGAGTTAGATTTAAATTGAGTTTGTTCAACTGTCCACGTGATTTAAAAACATAGTTTCTCCAATTTACTATGGTTTCAAATTTCTCAAATCAAAAAGTGAGGGAAGGAAGTTAAAGCTTATCAAACTCTGTTGGTATATAAATGCCTACATTAACCTGGACTTTGGTAGTTTGATGATTATATAGTATGAAATCACCAAACTGATTAAGTACTAAAAGTTTTCATTTTCACCACTTAATTGAGTTATCAAATACACCCCCTCTCTACTCAAATGTGGAGAACCAAAAAGGGGTTCCCCAAAATGGAGAACCATTTAGAGAATCCATTGGAGCTCTAAAAATGCACTTTGGTTCCCCAAAATAGCTAGAAATTAAATATGGGTAATCTGGTGGAGTTGCTCTTATATAGTAAATGAATGAGTGCCTTGATTGATTTGATTAGTGGAGTAGAAGAGGAACGTAAAAGATGAAGGATGAGAAAAGTTGGCGAAAAATGAGATAGAATAAATAAAAACGTGTGAGATTGATGTTTTTATTTCCTCAAATAAGGCGCATGGTATGTGTTCCTCAATGGTGGTGGTCTGGTGGATGATTTATTTTAGAAATGTGTAGGCTCCATGTTTTTAGCTTCCTCAAATTGTGCATTACTCTAATTATAATATAAGATAAGATTAGATACATTCGATATATATATTAGTTAGTTAGGCATGTATCTAATAAAACTCACTAAAATTTTGAATTTTAAACTCAATAGTAATGATGAATGTTTCATGCTACTACTACCTCCGTCCCATTTTATGTGTCCATCTTTCCTTTTTGGGATGTCCCAAAATTGTTGTCCACTTTCCTAAATTAGTATACAAATTTTAGTTAGTTTCCGCAACTACCCTTCCTTGCAATCAACACCAAAACAAAATAAAAAAAGAAAGTGCAATGATTATGGGCAATTGTGGAAAGTAGGTGTAGATTCTTTTTGTCCCCTTAAATAGTTGGATTCCCCAAGATGGACACATAAAATGGGACGGAGGTAGTACTATTTTTGGATAGTTATAATAGACATGCAGTGAATCTTCATAAAATTTACTAGATCACATATTTTCATTATTTAAAAAAATAAAAAATAAAAAATTTAGAACTATACATATACACTTAAACTTTTCCCCTATGCCCTTGGCTTGGGAATAGCTCTGCCCCTGACGCTATTACTGGCGTGATATGACACAATAATTACATCTATCATTGTGTGGATGTTTTATCCACTATATCATTTTTTTTAAAAATTAAATTGTTATATATATATATATATTATGCCCCTATTTTCAATAGTAGTTATGTGGAGAAGTTACAACACATGTATTCATGTAATTGATACATTACAGCATGTCAGCAAAAAATGTGCTGTATTTAAGATTTCAATCAAACAACTTTGGAAATTCTAAGGTAAAACTAAAATCGCTAAATAGTAGCATTAGAGTTGGGCAACATTTTATATGAAATTTGTAACAGGGTAATGTTAATCTTTTTAAATTTAAATCTTAAATTTATATTTCAAATGATATGCAGGGCTGGTCCAGAATATTTGGAGGTTCGGGACGAACTACTAAAAAGGAGGTCCTTATATGGGGGTTCGGGAGCAGTGCTCCCGCGGCGATTTTTTTGGGGGTCTATTTATACATAATTGGTATTTTTTTCTAGGGTTTACTTATACATAATTAACGATATTTTTTGGGTCTACTTATAATATGAGTCTATTTGTGAAACTTAAATATTGTATAGTGTCTTTCAAAATTCTAAAGGGGCCTATTTCTAAACCTCAAAAAATTCTTACACTAAAAGTGTAATTTTTAAAATTCTAAGGGCCTTTTCTTTTGAGTTTTATGTACATTTATATCAATATATATGTAGTTGATGACACTAAATTGAGCCTTAGGAAAAATCTCAAGATAAAAATGTAATTATGAAAATTTCATAGAGGGCCTCAAAATTTTGTGAACTTTGGTAGCCCGGCGATTGCCCTTTTGTCCCCGGCGATTGCCCTTTTGTCCCCCTTAGAGCAACTCCAACAGTAGCATTGGTTTTAGCTAAGCTATTGTGGCTAAAAACTATTTTACCTATTCATTATTTAATTTTCAATTCCAACAATACTCTTCATTTTATCTAAACATCATATTTAACTAGATTTTACATGGTGAGATTTGTGGGAGTTTATATTGAAAGAAAATTCAAGGGTTAAGATTTGGAGAGAGAATATAGAGAGACTTATGTGGCTAGATAAATCTAGTTAGTGATAAAGAGTAATGTTAAAATGGCTAATCATGTAGCTAGCCTACTGAAGCTCATAAATTCCCCTCTGACTAGCTATTTTGACTAAAAAATTTAAAATACCTAGTCTATTGGAGATGCTCTTATGGCCGGCCATGATAATATGACAATGGGCAATAACAAAATCCACTAACAAAATCCACTAACACTTACTAACACACTCTATCTCTCTCCTAGTAATACTGCGGAGTCCACTGCGGACCCTACAATGCCACTAAGAGAGAGATAAAGTGTGTTAGTAAATATTAGTGGATATTATTAGTGTCCCAAATATAACTCTATGACAACAAACCCACTAAATTTTAATTAAATAATATTAAAATTACCTCACGATAATCTCACTATCACATTTAAAATTTAAATTTATGAAACATATCATCACACAATTCAAGATGCTCTAAGTGTCACGTGAATAAGGGGGTGTGGTGGAAGAATCAAAACTATAACAATCACGCGTATGCCATCTTTTGTGATCACGCGTTTCGGATGCCCCTTCCGAAAAAAGACACACGTTTCACACTTCTAACAATCCGCCACGTGCATGTCCTTTTGTGAGACCTCGTTTAAACCTCTCACCAATCACCATCTTAACAAGGAGGAGTAAATATTGGTTGTAACATGAATCAAACGTCACAATTTATTATGTCTTGATTATAGACTAAGGTTAATATTATGTCTCTTAAATTTTTATTTTAAATTTATATCTTAAATAATTTAATAATGAGTTTATTAAATTTTGATTGGTTGATATTAAAGTGATACTATCATTTTTTAAGTTGGTCACCCTGTTACTTCACTATCACATCATTTGATATGTGTTTTAGAGATTAAGATCTGAAAAACATAACATTTACTATAAAATTTTGAGTAAGAGTTTGAACTTATGTGGGAAGGATCATACACGGACATCTCTTGAGACTTTATTTTTAATAGCAGATCATACATGAGGAAAAAAAAATATGCATTGATCACTATCAGAAGAAAAAGTGTTACTCAACCCCGAATTTCAAGGGACAATTAATTTCATGTAGCAAAAATTAGAAGTAAGTCTACTAATTTTTAAAATTGAAAAAAAAAAATGTAAAAGTCATCAACAAAATAAAAAATAAAAAATATAAAAAAAAAACCTTTTAAATAGGTGATTTATGTTTCAATCTTACACATTACAAACTTGCACCAAAACTGTGAACAGTAATCTAACAATGTGATGAGTTGCACACAACGTTATGATCAGTAATGATTTTACTTCTGACTTTGTGCAGAGTTGATTCCCAAGACTCCAACGTTATAAGGAGTTGCTTCCGACGTTATATAAAACTCGATAACTTTTAATTTTACACAAAAAGTTGACATTTTTAATTCAAAAAAAGCAATATTCTAACTTTTAAAATTTTCACAAGAGCCTATTTCGGTTTGCTGAAAATTAAAAATTAAGTGATGAATTGCGAAATTCCAAGGAAAAAAAATAAGTGATTGTTCTGTAAAATAAAAGTGTGTGAGTTAGCTTAAAATTTTAGCAATTAAACAAATCGCCTGAACAGTTAAGCTTAAAATCAACTTAAAAAATAAGCTGAAAAAATTGCTTAATATTTTATCATTTAATAAAATAATCACTTTTTAACTAACTCAAACGAACTCTAATACGTTACCACTTAATATATTATCACTTTATATTTCAGCTAATCCAAATGGACAATTGTATTTCATAACTTAATATTTTAGACAACCCAAAAGGCTCAAAAAGTCAATTAAAATGTAATTATTCCTTAAATAAACTTAGCCCCCAAAAAAAGCAAGAGAGGGAGGGGGGAAAAAAAAGTAACAAACCTCGTGAACAGCACGTGACGTCACGTAAACCGAGGTGGCCAATGGGCTGTGTGGTAAGAAGAACGTGATCTGCATTTAATATATATCAAACTCTGTATGCATGTATACAATAGAGAGAGATATAGACACGTATCAATATGCCTATATTTGCTCAGTAACGTGTTCGGTGTGTGTCTGTAAATTATTGTTATACCACGTCGTTTTACATGTCAATTCTTTTTGTCGTTTTGCTTTATTAGTACCATACGTGCACGCGTTTTCGATGGCGATGTTACAATGTTTTTCTACTACGGTTGGTACGATGGACATTCACACATGAGCCGTACGATCAAGAATTATTTGACAGTGTAATTAGGGGTGTTCGTAATCGATTTTGGTCGGTTTTATAGCGGTCTTAAAACAGACTTTTAATATCGGTAGGTCAGTCTAGGTAGTTTTGATCGTTTTCAATCGATTTAGGTTGTGTATTCTTTTAAAAATCGAGCAATAGGTTGTTTGGTCGGTTTTTGATTTTCAACTTTTCTAGAACATCTACATTTGGATGACAGGATAAATAGTTTATTTTAATTGGTAGTCTCGAGACTAATAAAACTTACCCCATAGTAAAACTCAGTCCCCCCATATGAGAACTATTACTTTAAAATGAACAAATAGTCTCGCGAGGAATAGTTGCGTCAAACATCGTACTATATATTCAATTAAAATTGACTATTAGTCCAATCCCTCTCTATCCCCATAAGTCTTGCGAAACAAACGTGGTCTAAGGAGGTACAGCCATACTAGAAAATATTATGCAAGACATGCATCCAATGAGGAAATTATTGTACGGTCCATGATCATTGTCACGTGGTGATCTAGACCAATAAATCATACTCATGGCCATGTAACCAAATTGTCTAGTGTAGATAATATGCACGCAAGCATATGAGACGGGTTTAGGTCACTTACCTAGCGGAATAACCCGACGGATCCCCGAACCGTGTTGTTACGAGCCCGGCGTCTTCACCCATGAACTGCTGCTCCATGTTGCCTCCGTGTACTCTCTTATGCATCGCCTAGGTCGTAGAGGACGCTTCTTGAGCCATCCCCATGACAGTCACGTTCTAAATCCCAAGCTCCTTGGTGATTAGCTAGAGAGAGAAACCATAGGGAGAGAGAGAGAGAGGCTACTGTGATGATAGGGGATCGATCAGTATGTTGTGTTTATATCATATATATATATATACACACACATAATATCCAAAACCTAGGGCTCCAAGAGCCATGGCCCTTTGGACCCGGTCCAATGTATGTGGGTGCCCGTATGGCCCACATATTTTTTACATCTCCCACTCACCCACATAGGGCTAGTACTAAAACCAATATCTCGAAACAGAACTTCTCATCTCTTCGTACAGGGAAATAGAACGTGCGACCTTACGAAAAGAAAGTACGGCGACAGGAGTGTAATGCCAAATCATCACCATAACCAGCAAGACACATCACTCGGAAGCTTCTCGTGTATGCCTTAGACAATTCAACCACACCAGACACAGCATTCTCAATCCCTCGGTGAAAAGAAGTGCTGCACCACCTCAATGTAATGTACTCATGACATATCAGTAACAAAATACGATTGTCGCAGGCCTGCTAATGAGTTACAAAAACATGGTGTGTTATTGAATGGTCTTCCCTGAGCCCACATGTCAATCCGACTAACTTGACCGCTTGCCCAGACACGCCCCATAGAACGAAATTGTCTCGTCGTCCTAGGATAGCATGCTAAAGTAGCTGTCATCAAGCGTCCTCTTCATGACATAGTCTCAAGTCGTGAAGGCAACCAGTTTGTAAGATAACCAATGTCTTGGATATGCTACATGGCTCACACAACAATGAAGAGGAATCCATTCACTGCTCCACAATCGATCGCAAAAGCACATACAGTATGAAATATATGCTATGGCATTCTTCCATCAAAATGGGCATGTCACTCTGTGTTTGGAAAAACAAGTAACGCCATACGAATCTTAGTCTAGACGTTACACAAAACGTCTAACCTGAGTCTCCCAGCATAGTCGCTCCTCTTAGCGCCCGTCTGAAAACTCACATTCGGCTGTAAACAGGCTACATAGAGTCGTGGGATATCTCTATGTTCGACCAAGTATAAGGTCTCATCTTAGATCCATCTAAGGCGACATATAGAAATAATAGAGATTATATCTAGCTCGCTGTTCTTATACTGCGTAGATATAAGTGTTCAAGCTCGCTTTCTAAGCGCTATGGACACACATGTCCTAGCTAGCTATCTAAGCGCCGTGAACACAAATGTCTCATCTTGCTCGCCATCTAAGCGCCATGGACACGCATGTCCTAGTTCGCTATCTCGGCGCCAAGGTGAATAACCCGTCTGAGCAGGTCGATTCAAGCCCGGTGACATTTAAGAAATGTGCATTTGTTCCACTTATAACAAATATATATATGACAACCAACTAGTTATAAAAACTTGAATAATAATGTCAATATCACAATAAAATGTCTAAGCAAATCAAATCCCCAATTGGAGATATGCCTCAAGACAAATTTCCTTTGCGCAAACTACATCTCAAAATGTGACAAAAACGAATGTCTATGTGCTAAAATGATTTTTGAGATCTTTTGCATATGCTCAGGCTTATATGTTATCACCATAGATAAGCACAACCTCATCACTATGAGATAAAGAGCCTAGCCATTGCAAAAACTCTTAAACCAAAACAGCTTCTCTAACAGCTGCAGAGCACACCACATATTATGCTTCCATCGCAAGTAGCATAAGGCAAGGTCCACAGTCCTCTTGCGAACATATCGTAAGATACTCTTCACTACTCTCTAGTGACAGGACCATGGTTGCTACGACAACGACTAATTAAACCAACCGCATAGCAGACATCTGACCGAGTACACACATTAGCATACTTCAGATTCCCTATTGCGGACGGATATGGCAAACTGGACATTTGTTTCCTCTTCTCATTATTCTTAAGGCATTGATCTAAGGTCAAGGTGAGTCCCCCAAAAATGGGATGTCTATGTGTTTTTCAGTTTTTCATGTGAAAACGTTCAAGAACCTACATCTTGTAAGTCCCTCGAGACAAACAGAGGAGCTTCTGAGAACAATATCTCACAGTCTAAACTTCCAACACATAGTTGGAATCACCCATGTCCTCAATCTCAAACTGAGAGGACAACCACTCTCAAGTGGCGACAATGGAACTCATCTCATTCCCAGTTAAAAGGACGTCATCAACATATAAAGAATTAAAACACTTTCCTTGGACCATTTAATGTACACACATTGTACCACTGCCTAGACGATTTGAGATAATAAATAGATCGTTTGAGACAGCACACTTTTGCGCTCATTCCCTTTGGTCACAACACCAATGGGATGATCCATATTTATCTCGTCGCCTTGTACTCCATTGAGAAAAGAACAGTTTAAGCATCCAACTAAAAAGTTTCAAAAAACTAAATATGCGATAATTGCTAAGATAAGGCGAATGGAGTCAGATCTCACCCTTTGGGAGAACATGTTTCCATGGTCTATACCCTCTCTGGGTACAAACTATCGCCACAAGGCGCGCTTAATACTTGTCAATTGAACCATCTGCCTTGCATTAGATTTTGTAAACACACTTGTCTCCAATAGCCTTACGCACAGGCGGAATGTCAACTAACTCCTAGACCTTATTTACATCCATAGGGCTCATCTCGTCTGGCATAGTAACTATCCACTCAGCTTCAGCAGATGAAGAAAACCGCTTCAACAAAAAAGAAGCAGGCTCATCCTCATCCACTTGTGCACACATTTGCACATATATGAAAATGTCTTCTTCAATTTCAAAACAGCGATAGGGAACTTTTTCCTCATCACCATACAGACTTGAGAATCTTGAGTTCCTAGTGGTGCACTCCCACTATTTGGTACACTCCCACTAGCGTCTAGTGGTGTACTCCTACTCGGCTGGAGACTAGTACCATTTTATAGCGATTACTGGATGTGGAATCTCAATCTCCCCACCCTCGCTTAAAGATGGTATGTTGTCTTCAACATCCTCCAACTTATAGAGGTCAAGATATCTCTTAGTAATACAGATTTGTGGAAGTCATTCTCAATATCATATGGCACCATTTCTGTCATTCTTATACCAGTTTGTTCATTATACGTAACATGGCTGTCGAGCTATTAGAATACCTTATAAAGGTATGCTTTCTAGCTCTTGAGCGCAGTTTCTCGCACTTATACGAGGTATGGTGAACATGACCTCCTGAGCTCCACGGGCGCAAATGCTCCAAAATGAGCTTTTCGCCTTTCCATAGCTCATAAGGGGGTAGAAGGAACTGACTGAGGAGAGGCACTCTACTATGTAGGCAGCAATCAAGAGTACATCCTCTCAAAACAATACTGGGAGGTTGACTTGCGCCATCATAGTCCTAGCCATATCTAGGAATGTCTTAGTCCTTCTTTCTGCAACATCATATTGTTGCGGAGTTTCGGAAGAGAAAGTTGTCTGCGTATCCCCTTTTTTCTCACACAATTCCCATAACTGATTAGATAAGTACTCGCGATCCTCACATCGCGCGAAATCATCTATAAAAGTGAGAAAATAAGAGGCGCCATGACGTGCCTTTACAACCATAGGTCCACAGATATTTGAGTGAACTAGATCTAATGCTTGAGTCGCTCTAATAGCCTCTCTAAAAGGCTTTCGGCATGCTTTGCCAACTAAGCAAGACTCACACATAGGTAGGTCAACCTTAGCGAGTGGGCCCAAAAAGGGCTTCTCGAGCTAATCAAGTCATTCTATCAACCATATGCGTTCAAGTCTAGCATGCTATGTCTCAGAATAAATGAATTAACAGAGAAAACTAGAATTTATGAAAACAATTCTTAAGCAGTTATCCTTAGATAACCATGTCTTAGTAACACTACCACCCAAAAATGTCCATCCTATTACCACCGTACTGAAAAACGCCCTCGATTGCGCTCTTCCAGCTTGTTAGCCTTGGTCGCAAACTTGCTGGCCCCATCCTGCCTCTAGGCGGGTTTACCCTTACCATTGCGTTTAGGCCCACTGGCCTTGCTCTTACTTCCACTTATGGAAGTCGTGGTCAAGAGTGTAGCTATACGGTTCGCCTTACCTTTTTGGCGCTCTGTATTCAGCTCAACATGTCAGAAAATGTCAAAACCAAAAAATTTGACATTTTCGTTGTGGATCATGATTTGTTTTCTATGGACCCGCAAATCAGGCAAAGAACTAATCATAGCCTGAAACTGCAGTTCGCTAGTAAAGATGTTCCGAGTATTCTGAAATCACGAATCATACCTGTCATCGACCTTAGATGTCCAGTCATCGTGTACTTGGAACATTTCCTTTACTTTCCCGAACTTCATAACTAGATGCTTAATCTAGTAGTGAATGTGCCATCGAAAACAATTTTGAGCTGATCTCATAATACCTTGGCTATTGGGTAGTACATATACTTCCCAACAAGATCATGGTGCATGCTGCTTATCATAAAGCGCGTGCTATGATCCTTCTCGAGCCAAGTATTATAGGCTATTAAGGTTATAATGATATTGGGCCGGAGGCCTATTATTCGGTTTAATGGGTTGGACCATAGAATAAGCCTAAAGCCCACAAGCTCTTACTCATTCTATCGGTGTTTTACTTTACAATGCCATATTACAAAAATTAGTCCCTTTTAAACTTGTTACTTTTATAAAGATCGACAAAGTGTGGTTTGGAAAACATTTTTTTTTGTGAATCCAAAAAATTTGAAGAATATTATTTGAGAACATGCGCAAGGGGTTGACATTATTATTTGCACATTTCATAAGGTTTGTTTTAAAATCCAATTACAAATGAGTTTTCCCCTTTCTACAATTTAAGACCAAAAAATTCGCTATTGCTCATTAATCAAATCTTAATTTTGTAAATCAAGAAAAACTTTTTATAATTGATTTTTCTAAACAAACATCAATTAGATGGTACAATTACCTATCTAAGATCATCCACAATAATATTAAGTGCGCCATACAACAAAAATGCGCATGGATTTCCACGTGGGTCCGAATTGACAACTTAGAGCTCATGTTAAGGTAATTCAAGTGTATGATGTATGAACGAAGAAAACCATCCCTTTATAAGTAGGCTTTTCCAATACAAGAAATAAAACCCTCGTCCTCACATTACATTTATAGCCCATAAAAAAATAGGGATGCTTTGTTCATATACATACACAGAAACAACCTTAAACATACATCGTGAGGACACAAGCTCTTTAATTGTCAATTATTGTCCATTCATTTAAGCCAGATTAAAATGTATTAATCACACACATCAAGCACTCATGTGGTCTTATTATAAAATGAATGGACGCATCCGTCACTCTACTTAAGGAGGAGGAATTAGAGGTCATAGGGTCAACCAATCACAAACAACAGTAATTAAACGTGACCAACAATGCAATGAGCCTCTAAAAAATAATAAAATGTGCAATAAAATGATTATTGCATAGCCCGGATAGCTCCCATAAGCTAAATAAAATCAATGAAAAAATCCTGAATTTTTCATTAATTTTAACCTAATTTTAGGTCTTAAAACATAATTTAAAACCAATTTATTAAGGGCCCTTTAAATTAACAATTAATTTAAAACCTTATGAAAAATTTAATTAATTGAAAAACAAAATTTTCATTATAAATAAAAAATTTTCAAATTTCACCAAGGCCCAAAAACATTTTGAATCAATTTAACATAATAAATTGATCTTAGTTAAACAAAATTAACTATGAGCAACAAAAAATCCTAAAAATACAAAAATTTTCAAGAATTTGTTCTCCAATTAAAGATTTTCAGTGGTCTAATATGGTGTTCCAAACACCCCATATTAATTTTTAAAATTAATAATCTATTTTGGCTATTTTAAGCAATTAAATAAATGCCCATAAGCATAAATTTTATGCTCTAAAATACCAAAACAAAAAATGAGATAATTCATAAAATTTTCTCAAGTCTCCAATCAGTGTACAAAACACACTAGACATTAAATTCAAGAATTAACAACTTTAATTGGTTATATTTTAAGCAATTAATATTGCATACTCAACACAACATATATGCTCTAAAATATATCCCAAAGAGCGAGAAAATACACTGAAATAATTTTCTCAAGCCACCATTAGTGTTCTAAACACATTGTGTTAATTCCATGAACTAATAATCAATAAAAAATATTTTAAGCAATTTAATATGTGTACAAAAACACACAATTTTATGCTCTAAAATATTAATATGATTGAGATAATTTACCAAAAATTACCTGTGGGTCCCACAAAATTTTACATGGTCTTAAAACAGTGTCCCTTATGTCCCATATTAATTACAAAAATTAATAATGTATTATGGCTATTTTAAGCAATTAAATCAACGTCCATAAATATTAATTATATGCTCTAAAATACCATAAATACATGATAATTTACACAAATTATCTTCGAGTCCCTTACAGTGTACTAGACACTATATATTAATTTCAATAATTAATATACATTTTTGGATATTTTAAGCAATTAAAAACATATTTAAAACATATCTTTTATGCTCTAAAATACCAAAAACAATGAAACAATTTACCACAAAATTATTTCTAGTCCCGCACAATGTCCATAATATAGGAAAAATTAAAAAATAAATTTTTCATATTTTTCCAGAATTTTAAAGCATTTAAAACAATTTAAACTATTTTTAAAAAAACAATTTTTAATAACCAGAAACTGTTTAAATTAGAAAATAATTATTTTTATTCTGGAATATTTTAATAAAAAATATATTAAGGACCGAGACCCTGAGGGGGACCCACACTCGCCGGAATCATTGTCGGAGGACCACCGGAGGCCGGCGAGTGGAGCCCACTCTCTCCGCCGCGAGTGGGCGAGGCCTGTTGGGTCTTCTTCAACCTCTCAAAACCCTAAAAAAAAACGCAGCAACTTGCTTCGCGAACCCCCATGTTTGCACGCTTGTATCTCCTTCAATATAGATCCAAATCACGTGTATTATATATGGTTGGAAAGGTCTCACGGAGTAGAACACGATCAAGCCAAAAAATATCCTGATTGGTCGAGTAAATCATCCAGAAAAGAGGCTGAAAGTTGCTGAAAAAGTTCGTTTTATTTATACCCAGAAATTAGGTTTTCAATTTTCTTCTCCGTTTGAGATAATCAAGCCATGGGACTTTTAGGGGGGACTCTAGGGATCATATGGGACACAACCATGCCAAAAATATTGGACCCCTATTGGAGTTTCGATGTAGACCCACTTTAAAATCAAAATTTCAAAGTTTTGATAAAAACTACAAAAGCTTCAATGGCTTTAAATGGCAGATTCGATTTGAGTGATTAAACGGGAGAATCAAACGCCTATAGGCTCTGATACCAATGTAGATAATATGCACGCAAGCATACAAGACGGGTTTAGGTCACTTACCTAGCGGAATAACCCGACGGATCGCCGAACCGTGTTGTTACGAGCCCGGCATCTTCACCCACGAACTGCTGCTCCATGTTGCCTCCGTGTACTCTCTTATGCATCGCCTAGGTCGTAGAGGACGCTTCTTGAGCCATCCCCATGACAGTCACGTTCTAAATCCCAAGCTCCTTGGTGATTAGCTAGAGAGAGAAATCGTAGGGAGAGAGAGAGAGAGGCTACTGTGATGATAGGGGATCGATCAATATGTTGTGTTTATATCATATATATACACACACATAATATCCAAACCCTAGGGCTCCAAGAGCCATGGCCCTTTGGACCCGGTCCAATGTATGTGGGTGCCCGTATGGCCCACATATTTCTTACATCTAGTTAATTGGAGAAAAAAGTTACTATACTTATCATATGGCAATACATTATTGGCTAAAATTACTACGTGACGATAATCTTGAACAATACAAATCTGCTTAACATTTTATATTGTTTAGGATATAAAGATTTTCGTAAACTAACAATGGATTGGTTCAAATTTTAACATTAAAAATTCAATTGGCTGCTTTAAAATTAATTTCTTTTCCAAATTTAAAATTATTTTATTTTATGAAAAGTGGTACAAAGGTGGTTGCCAAATAGACAGGGCCGGTCCCGAGTATTTGGAGGCTCTGGACCAATTACTAAAATGCAGACACTTATATGGGGGTTCGGGGGCAGCGCCTCTGAGGCAATTTTTTTAGGGTCTATTTATACATAATTGACAATTTTTTTAGGGGTTACTTATACATAATTGGCAAATTTTTTGGGGTCTAATTATAATATGAGTTTATTTGTGAAACTTAAACATTGCATGGTATCTTTCAAAATTCAAGAGAGGCCTATTTCTAAAACTCAAAAAATATTTACACTAAAAATGTAATTTTCAAAATTCTAGGATCTTTGCTTTTGAGTTTTATATACATGCATATCAATGTATCTGTAGTTGATGACGTTAAATTGAGCCTTGGGGGAGACCTAAATGTAAAATACTAAAAATCTCAAGATAAAAATGTAATTATAAAAATTTAATGGGAGCCCTCAAAACTTTGTAAACTTTGGTGGCTCAGATGATTGTCCCTTTTGTCCCCCTTTGGGTCGACCATGCAAATAGACTAATTTTTTCCTCAAACAATTACCTATATAATTGAAAGTATTTGATAGATTCAATAGTAGAGTCCAATCTAAAATAATTCTTAATGCTATATTTTGTAGGAGAGATGGAAAAGAAAGATAGGAATTGAAGGATGTCAGAGGTATCTCGAGCAAAAAGAAGTGAGTTCCCACCTTTTGTTTGATTAAATATTGATAGGTACAAAAATATTCAGCCAAAGTCAAATTGTCACGTCAACAGCTGGATGCCAGGTAACCCGGGATAGGGACATGCTATCCGACCATCCCAGGCTGTCAACCCAGAACCGCCCAGTCAGTTAAAACCGCTCGGGGACACATACTGTTGATAGACCAAGATGGGCGCAGCCCGGGCCTGATCCCGTGACTCACGTTGGACCGTTCCAGTAGTTTCCTAGCTCAATCAGAAGACTAATGGAAAGTTAGAAGATATTTGTTAAACCACTTAAGAAACATCCCATGATTTATACTCATCAATTTGTAATTAGATTAGGTTTCCTAATTTGATAGTTACCCTATGCGGGTGGTCTCTTGCACCTATAAAAGAGGCCACCCATCCCCGTAAAGGGGGAGACCTTCTTAACAAAAAGAACAGTCAACCATATCACTATTACGCATATATCCGGCCGGTTACTGGTAGTGTTGCCCACTCAGTTGGCTCACTAGAAGCGTCGGTGATCTGTTAGTGAAAGCTCACCGATGCACACGTGGACGTAGGTCACTTTATTAACGGGGTCGAACCACATACAATCCTTTGATGTACATCTCTCTCTCACTCTAAATCTCTCTTACCCAAATTTTGGCATCGTCAGTTTGGCACCATCTGTGGGAAATGATTGCTTTCTCCGAAAACAAACCTTTGACTGACAAACATGTCGCCGAAGGGTAAGAAGACAAATTCGCAAGCCGGGCAATCGGCCGCTTCCATGACCTCCAAGTAAGTTACCGCGGCCCTCACGCAGCTCCTAGAGAGCCAGCAAAAAACTTAGCAGCAGATCGAAGCATTGCTTGCTCGCCAGGAAAAGCTCCCTCAAATAGAGGAATAGCTCGGGAAGGGCGTGCCTGATCGGGAGCCCGTATGGATCCGAAGGCACGCCCATACTGAGCCTATATCTCCACCGGATCAGGGTCGATTCGGGAACGACGAGCGTAGTCAGGCTCTCGAGCAAACTCGGCGATGCTCCTTGGCTAACCCACACCGAGCGGGGGATGCCAGAGAAATCATCAACAATAGGCGTGCTGCCAGAAGGGAGAGGAAGGACCGGACTGCTCGGGACTCGACCAAGAGCTGAGAGGATCTTAGGCACATTATTACCGAGAGCTGAAGTCGGGCCCTATCCCCAAGGACAACGCACTTCGAGGAAGAGGCCTCATCGTTCGACCTGACGTACCATTCGGACATGGAGCGAAGGACTGGACAGGCGGACGTCAAGGCCCAGATCGAGGACCTGTAGAAATAGATCAAGCAACTAAGTCGTAAGTCACGCCATGATCACACTAATACGAAGACCGAATCTCCTTCACCGATCGGGTCACAAGATTTTCCATCCCGCGAAAGTTCAAGCTACCGCAACTCGATTCTTATGACAGTTTAGGGAGTCCGATGGATCATGTCCATACCTATAAGGCTCAGATGGCGCTGGTCACCACCTACCGACGAACAGCTATGTCTAGCCTTCCCCAGCACTCTTAAGGGGTCGCCACACAGTGGTTCCATGCTCTTAAACCCCGAGCGATAAATGACTTCAAGGCACTGAGCAAACTCTTCATCAGCTAGTTTGTAGGGATGCAAGACCGATCATAACCGGATACCTAGCTGCTGACTGTTCAGCAATGCAAGGGGGAGTCCTTAAAAGATTACGACAACTGTTTCAATCAGTAGAGGCTCCAAATTCGCCACCTAGACAAAATAGTCGCCATTATGACTTTCTGCTCGGGAGTTTAACACACCAAAGTTGCTACGTTGTTCCATCGCGATCGACCGGCAACCCTGTTGGAACTCTCGAAGAGGGTCAGAAAGTATATTGACACTGAAGAATTCCCAAAGGCCAAGCGCGCCAGCTTTGCGAGAGATGAATCCCTAAGATCTAAACGCAAGCGTGAGGGCTCCGAAAAGGGCCCGAGAAAGAAGCCAAAGTAGGAACAGCAAAGAGGTGGTCGGGATCAAGCTCCACTTACCTTCACTCTGCTTTTCCGGCCTATCCACGAGGTCATGGCTGCCGCGAAGACCCAGAGGCTGCTCCAACAGCTGTCCAAGATGAGGAGTCTGTCAGGGAAGAGAAACTGGGACAAATTCTGCCGGTATCGTAAAAACCATGGCCACGACACGGAGGACTGGCCATCGAAAGGCTTATTGAACAAGGTCTTCTGGATGAGTTTGTCGCGGCAGACAGACGACCTACACCGGACACCCAAATCCCCGATCAACCTCAACCACTCGGGCAAGTCAATGTGATCTCTGGAGGAACCTCGGGCAGAGGGGACTCACAATCGACTAGGAAGAGGCATGCTCAGGCGTCCTGAGCGGATGTTTGGCATGTCCAATCCACCGACTCCCGACCAACTGATATGTTAACATTCTCATTTGACAATGTGAAGGGCTTGCACTGCCCTCACGATGACCCACTGGTAGTAATAATCTCCATAGCCAACTACACAGTGAAGAGAGTATTGGTGGACACAAGCAGTTCCTATGACATTCTCTTCGCCTCGGCGTTCGACCAATTAGAGATCTCAAGGGACAGACTCTGGCCAGTTGCCACCCCTTTAGTCGGATTCAATGGCTCAAGCAAGCAGTCGCTTGGCATGATTAAACTCCCGGTTCTTATGGGGACCTATCCCCAGCAGACCTCCACATTGGCAAACTTCGTGATCATAGAGGCTCCGTTCGCATACAACGCCATCCTCGGAAGGCCAACTCTCAATCAAGCCAGAGCCACTGTGTCAACGTACAACCTTGTGGTTAAGTTCCTGACCCTTACTGGTCCCGACAGCCTATGGGGAGACCAGGTAACCACTCGGAGCTGTTACGTTAGCTCCCTGAGCCGGGAGGTCATTACAGAAACGTTGAGCGTCTAGGAGATGGACCCGAGAGATAAAAGTGATGGAATGGGCCCCATAGAGGAACTAGAGCAAGCGGTGCTAGACCCTCAACTTCCCGATCAGTCTGTCAGCATCGGGACTCACTTGGAGCCAGGCCTTAAGAAAGAGTTGATTCAGTTCCTGCGACAAAGCCAGGACATCTTTGCTTAGAGTCACGAGGACATGCCTGGGATTGACCCCCGGGTTATTCCCACCTTCTCAACATCGACCCGGACTCCCGATCGGTCAAGCAGAAAAGACAGGGCATGGCTTTAGAGAGACAAGTAGCGGTGCCGGAAGAGATTAAAAAGCTCCTAAAGGCGAATTCCATCAGAGAAGTCCACTATCTCGATTGGTTGATGAATGTGGTGCTAGTCAAGAAAAGCAATGGAAAGTGGAGAATGTGTGTAGATTTCACCGATCTGAACAAGGCTTGCCCCAAGGATTGCTACCTGATGTTGTCAATATCAAGATATAAAAGTATTCTTTACTTTTCAAAAGATTTGCAGTGTGGAATTAAAGGTCGAACCCACAGAGATTGGTTAACTACAGCGACTTAATTTTAAAACCTAAATTTAGCTAATTTAAGAAAACGGATTTTAATTTGATTTTAATTAAACTAAGAACATAAAAATAAATCTAAACTATAAAAGCAATTAAAGTTGTTTTAAATAATGTTTAAGGGAACCTAGGATTGCAAATTCACCACTAGCTTCATAATAGAAATATTTATGAATTACTTTAGCTTACTACATTGGATGATTATGGGTAATTGTAGCTACAAGCCCAATTCCTCCGACAAGAAGATATTCATGGTTCAAGCACCAACATAATCCATCTTCGGTTAGCACGAATTATCCCACACTAAACTAGGGTTGTGATCTAATCCGTCTATCCTAGGCATGGACTATTCGGATACTTGATAGCACAAATCAATAAAGCACCATCACATGTAAACAATCTAAACAAGCACAGCAAGCATAGATCGTTGAGCACATCACAGTAAAAATAGATCTAAGACAAGAATAAATTCTGAAAGCAATGATTTAATCACTAGAAGTACGATTTATTTATAAAAATCCTCTAAACATGTGACTGTCATCCATACATAATAAAACTAAAATAAAAACATAAATAAAACCCTATTACTCGTCTAGGGCTTCATTGAAACCCTAAATCTATGATCTAGCCGTCCATGGAAGTGATAGATGGCAAGAGGTTGATGGAGGAGGCCATGGAAACCCTTGGTCTTCTTCTTCTTCTTCTTGCTTCCCTCCCTTCAATGGCTGGAAGTATGGTTGTAGAATGTGTATATTAATTGCTAATAATGTCTAACCCTTTAATTGTAATAAAATAGGGTATATATAGATTTACAACAAGTTTTTGGAAGCCTTCCTAACCCGAAACGAACTGAAACTGATGTAATTTACAGTCTAGACGTCGTCCAGCAGTTTCGTTTGCACAGGAGTCTTCAGTATACTGAAATACGCAACTTTGGTTTTTACACATATCGCGCGAGCGGGTCGCGCGAGCGCGACATTTTGCCTTCGCGCGTGCGGATCGCGCGAGCGATTTCTGGGTTCTCGCGCGAGCGATTCTCGGATTTTCGCGCCCGCGGGTCGCACGCGCGACTTGGCTTTTTCAGCTTCTTCCTTTTTTGCCTTTTCACCTTGTTTAGCCTGGTTTACTTGATTTCTTCCAAAACCTGTCAGAAAATAGAAAACAAAGTAAAAATATACAAAAACAGGATAAAAAGTACTAACAAATGTGAATTAAGGAGTATTATTAGGATTAGTTCTCTCCCGATCACTACCCACTACCCAGGATAGACCTCTTTATAGATTCAACGACAGGTCACTCACTTCTCTCATTTATGGACGCCTACTCTGGGTACAACCAGATCAGTATGTACTCCGGGGACGAGGAAAAGACCACTTCTCTTGTTTGAGATTGCTTTGAAAAGGAAAAGAAAAGGTCTGTTGAAAACAGATACAGAGTCGCCACTTGGTCTTTAAGGAACCAAGAAACCTAATTTTGACTCACCCAAGCGGATAAGGGCACCGGCCCTTCATCACCAAAGAACTTGGTTCGGGGTTTTGGTACGAGAGAGGAAGGAGCCTTTGTCGCGACTAAAACACCCTCAACTCGCCCCATCTTTCGACGGGCCTCAATTAGCATCCAAATAATCATCTTATACTATGTATGGTTCGACAAATAATGCTATGATAGTATATTACATCACATAAGGAGATTTGAAATGGAAGATCTAAAGATAAGATATCATTCATAAGATCTAAGCCAAATATCACACAATGCAAAGTGAAAGATCACACAAATAAACCTAGGAAAAATCGTCTAATCATGTATCAGATAATAAAGTTTTCCTAATCTAAAGGGACATGAATTGTTCTTGAAACAAATAAATCAAAGAAAGTAAAATATACTTAGCAAACTAGTATGATGCATGTTAATCTTTGAGAAAAGAAGATTTCTCAATCCCCGGGACGGATGAGAAAGGACGATTAGATCGAGGGGAGCATGAACGTGTGATCATGATCATTCCTTATAATCTTCTTAGATTAGGAGCTATAAAAACTCCAAATCTTTGCATGGATGCAATGTATGTATCTAGAGTGTGCCAAGGTTGTAGTGTGTTTTGTGTTCATGGATTCCTAGAATGACTTAGAAGTCTAAAATGTGTATGAATGGATGGATAAAATCAATATGGGATATGTACAAATGTAGTATGAACTACTTCGTAAGATATGAACTAATTTGGAATGCATATAAGCATCAAATCAAAGCATGAAAGTTGAAATGTACTTGTTGTGAATAGTGGACAGAACAGTAGCATGATCTTTTGGAATTTGAAAAGAGGGGGTAGGAATGTTTTCAATGCATGATTTTTTATGGAGATGTTCCTTATTGTGTCTAGAACACAACCCAAAAGGCCAATCTTGAATAGCTATCACAGATTGAGAGAAATTATATAAACAATAGAGGTCACTCAGAAACAGAGTTTGTACTGTCGACTGAAATGTTAGAAAATCTTAGAACATGAAAAAGAATGATCTAGAGGCCCATTTTATACAGAAAGTTTCCTAAGACATTGAATTTTAAGGGAAAAATAAGTTAGGACCACCCCTTTTGGAAAAGTTTTTTGGAAAAGAGGTCGTAAGTTGTCCTAGCTGCTGTGACAGCAAAAACAGAATGTTTGGAAGGAATGTTGGGACCCAAATGGACCATTTCCAAGTACTTCCAAGTCAAACCAAAAATCATGGGTGTTCTCCAATGAGTTAGGAAGACTTTTCAAGTGGTCTTACATTCATACATTGATTATTGATCTCAAAATAATTCCTTGAAGTTAAATGACTCACTGTTTTGAGGGTTTTGAGAAAAACAAGGTTTATTTCTTGGAATCAAAATGAGGGGTTTAAGAGGGGGGGTTTTGAAAGTATACTTCCAGAACTTGGATGAATATTCTAACCACTTGGAATATCAATGCCTAACTTATTTCAAGAACTTCCCAAGTATTTGCAAAATATGGTTTTATTTGGAAACCAAACTCAAGAGTCTATGGGAGTATGATACATGAGAGGATAGATGATACATGATATGATATAGCATGCTAAAAGTGGTAAAGAACATGTGCATGGGATATGGGTTCATCTAGATACAAGAGAGTGTTGCATCAAAGTGTGAAAGCCAAAAAGTGAAATGCTGTGAATAGTGGACAGACTGTATGCATTACCTTGTAACATTATAATGGGAGGTCAAACGTGCCTAGGAAAATGTGAGAAAAATCAGAGATCATCCTTATTGTGTTTAGAAAATAACCCAAAAAGCCAAACATCAATAGATATCACAGATTAAAAGAAATAAATCAGAATGTACACATGACTCAGAAACAAAAGCTGCACTGTTGACTGATTTTGTATGATTTTTCATAAATCAAAGCAAATGTTTATGATGACCCATTATATACCAAAAGTTTCCTAAGACACCCAAGTGTTATAAAAAAAATAGAAAAGATATATGTACAGTGACGAAAATATCCAGAATAAGTGCAAGAAGTTGGGTGAACATTCTGTGAGAATAGAGGCAGATTATGAATATTAACTTCTCACATTCAAAAAAAATACTTTCATATCTCTATAATTGATGGGAAAAATTGGGGACAAACTATAATGTCTTAGGAAGATTTTCCAAGTGGTTTCATCATCATAACTCAAGTATTTAATTCAAAACAAATCTTTGAATCTGAACAGCTCACTGTTTTGGATCATTCTTGAAGAAAATGGATTTGGGTTTGAAATAGAGTTTGAGTTCTTGATTGGGGGTTTTGAAATAGATGTTCAAAGCATGAACTTAAACTCTTGAGATGACCATGTGACCACCTAGAACCTCATCTAACCTTGAATCATCAAAGAACTCCCAATATTATTGGAGAGATTCATTTTATTTTGGACATAACTTCAATACATTTCAAGAACATCTTGGAAGTATTGAGGTTATGATCATCATCTATCAAACATGTTTTTGAGGTCAAGAGCTACTATCCATAAGGATTCACTCACCCCAAACTTCATGTCATCACTTAGATGATGATGAACTAGTAAGTAAATAAAGAAAATAAAAAGAAATGAGATTAAGAAGAGATGAACATAATATGAACAAGCAAGTAAATAACAATCAATAGATGATAATCAATATGATTTTGGACTTGTAGCTTGGTGTTTCACTCATAGATTTTGACATTTGGACATGGAAGTAGCTTCCTAACTCAAGAATGCTCAAGAATGGTGATTGGGTATATTGATGATGAAGTATATAGAAAAATGGTGGAGGAAAACAAAATTAGAACTCACTTTGATTGGAAAAAATGGAAGAAGAAGACTACTTCTTCTCTTTCTCTCTCTATATTTCCCTAGAGTTTCTTCCTAAGCTTTCTCTAAGCTTCCATGTCTCTCCTCTAAATGGAAGTAAATGGCTTCTTTTATAGGCAAAGGAGGGGTGGTAAATGGAGTTTTAAAAAGTTTAAAATGGTCTCCCATTGGTCCAAAATAAGCTAGGAATCAAAACTACGTCGTTTTGGTTTTTAATTAATCAAAATGGGACCCCAAAAGAAATTACAAAAATACACTGCTTTGGATGGGAGTGCCGCGGCGGCACTGCTCCTCCCATCGTCCAGATAATGCTGTTTAGGCCCACTGAGGTTTCGGTATTCGCGAAAAGGCCCTATTTCGTCCGAAATTCACAGAAAATGCATATGAACTCCAAATTGAGGTTGTGATATACCGTTGGAAAGGTAATGGAGTCTACTTTACATAAAAAATAGTTCGGGGATAGGTCACTTTGAAAAGTTTTGCGGTATCCGCGATAAAAGCTGATTTGATCGCCTTTTTCGCCTTTGGAAATTCGTAATAAATTCGTTTTAAATCCAGAAATTATGCGCGATATACCGTTGGAAAGCTATTGACCTCTAGTATCCATGAAAAATATTTAAAATTATTTTGGTGCCCCGGTTCCAAAGTCAAATTCTAGTCAAACTGGTCAAACCTGGGATTCCCGGGAAGTTCTAGAAACCTCCGGGAGTTCCCAAGAGCTGATGTTTTCGCTCGATTTTCTTTTGGAACTTGTTTTAACACTTTTCTCATGATTTAAAATGATTCTGGTGAATTCGGACGATTTCGGTCAAACTTGGTCAAACCTGGTCAAACCTTGGTCAAACCTAGTCAAACACTGGTCAAACCGGTCAACGGGGACTTTCCGGGAACTTCCGGGACTTCCGGGGGTCTCTGGGAGCTGACGATTTCATCTGATTTCTCTTAGAGACTCATTTTATCGCTTTCCTTACGACGTAGCATGTTTTCAGAACTTTGGGACCAAATCTGGGAGTTTTTGGGCTTTTAGGGGTCATTTTGGTCATTCTGAGCATTCTGAGAGATAGAGCTGACTTCCAGGAGTCCTTTTGAGTCTTTTGCAATTATTGTGAACCACCAAGCTATGGGTCTCCTAAATCTGATAGCTGACAAAATGGGGTGTCTACACCGAGGCTGCTTTATCCTGGTATCTTACTCTCAAACCAAGCAAAACCAGGGTGTGGGAGAAAGTGATCAAAGCATTTGTGGCACAATACGAGTACAATCAAGATTTAAATGTCACTATCCGAGATTTGGAAACCACTAGGCAAGGGAACAAAGAATCATTCGCTAAATACCTGAGCAGATGGAGGGGAAAGGCAGCTAAAATGGTACAAAGGCCGTCTGAGAAGGACCAGATCCGAACGCTGATGAAGAACCTACAGCCAGTGTACCAAGAAAAGATCAGATTCCAGTCAATTAACACCTTTGCTGAGGTTTTCGATGTCGGGACGAGGATAGAAGATGCAATCCAAGAGGGGGTAATCAAGAGAGAGGAACAACCAAACCGGTACAGGAGGCCAAACTATAGGTCCAACGGAGGATAGACGGGGGGTCACTCCGGCCCCACCGATGTCAATGCACTGAATGGGCCAGAAAGGAAATTCGACATAACACCGAGGAGAGGAGGGGACAAAGCACCAAGAAAGTTCTCAGATTTGGGAGTGTCACTATCAACTGCCCTCTATAGACTGTTAGCGAAGGGGCATCTCCGTCAATTGGAACCTCGACCTCTGCCAAGTCCACTTCCGCCAAATTTCCAAGGGGACCTCTTCTGCAAATTTCATCAGCAGAAGGGTCACTCAACGGATCGGTGTATGAGATTAAGGCACGAAATCCAGAACCTCATTGATAACAAAGTAATTTCAGAACCACCTACCAAAGCTCCAAATGTTACTAGAAATCCGCTTCCGAATCATTAAGCTGTGCCACCACCGCAGGGCCTTTATCTCTTGGGGATGGAAGAAGCAACCTTCGATCCGTCTAGGCTAATCACTAAGGCCGGGACACCAATAAAGCCATACCAGCTACCTAAGGATTCGACAATCTGTGCTTTGGAGGATCAGCGGGAGAAGAGTGAAATGGGACAGTCAGACTAGTGGATTCAAGGGAGTGACGGTCGAGACGTGAGCCAGGTAGAAGACGATCTTTGGTATGAGAGCGACAAAGAAACAGAGATGGGGGAGGATACTTTGAAAGTTGATTCAGAAGTTGATAATCTGTGGGCAAGAGAAGAAGTCAGTCATTTAACTCAGTCGGGCAGACACTTTAAACCGCATGAGCTAGAGGAAGATTATCCAGGGAAAGAGTTGGACAAGGGAAAAGGGAAGATGAACGAAGAAGAGGAAGAAGACAGGGTTCTAAAGCAGATGAAGAAAACTCAGGCCAATATCACCATTTGGGGGTTGCTGATAGCATCAAAACGCCACATGCAGGCAGTATTGGACGTCCTAAATCAATCTGATGTTCCCATCAACACAGCACCAGAAGATATCGTGGGAATGATTGGCAGAATTCCAACCTTGGCTATTACCTTTTCTTCAAATGACATGCCCCCCGGAGGACCCATGCTCAACAAGCCATCGTATGTCACTGTTGAATGTTTGGGGAACACCGTGCCCGCTTGTCTCATTGACAACGGGTCTGCTCTGAATGTATGTCCCTTCCGAACAACCAAACGGATGGGCTTAGATGAGTCATCTTTCGTGCCATCCCAGCAAAAGGTCAGGGCGTATGACAACACTCAAAGGACGGTCATGGGCATCATCTTTCTCAATCTTGTTATTGTACCAGTGGAGAAAGAAGCTGAATTCCAAATCATTTATATCCCCGCTTCCTTTAATCTACTGCTAGGAAGGCCATGGTTGGATAGCTTGGGTGCCATACCGTCCACGATTCACCAAAAGGTAAAATGCGTTTGGAAGAGCAAAGTCTGTGACATACTCGGGGACAGCTGGGTTCGTTCGTCTGAAGCATCATCAAGCGCACCAGTTCTGGAATTAAAACTGTAAGAAGAAGAAGCAAAAATGGGAGGGTTCGAGTTCTTCGGCATGATCGAAGAGGAAAAGCCAAAAGAATTCCTGCCTCTTTACTTTGACCAATACGCAAGCCCGTTGGTCGCAGGAATTATGAAGATAATGGGTTTCTTTCCGGGATTAGGGTTGGGAAAGAACAACCAAGGCCTGCCGAAGTTTCCAAAAATCCCTACTCAAACTCACACTCACGGTCTGGGGTACCAACCATCCAAGAAAGGGCAGAAGGAAAAGAAGAGGGTCGTCGATGCACCACTAGACCCTTACCTAAAGACGCTCAATGGACATTTCATGAAGGAAGGAGAAGATTTCCCCTTTTGCGGCTTCCCAAAGCCATGGGTGGACCAGAAAGATAAATGTTTAAAGCCAGGGTTCGAGATCTTCTTTCCCCATGAGTTTTCTGCATATGAAGATCCATACTTGCAGCTGCCTGCCAATTCGGTCACTGCCAAAGATTGGATTGGTGCGTTAGATGGCTCTGTCATGAAAGATCTGTTGGGCGAAGGGAGCACAGAGGTTATGAAAGCGGATCATGGAAAGGCCAAGGGTGAATACATCGAAGGACTGGTAGAGGAGGCAGCCGAAAGCGGGGAAGATGAGGTAGATCAGAGGGAGACCAACAAAGGAAGGGCCGAGAAAGAAGAGATGGAAGAAGTTACCAAGGCAGGAGATCTGGAAGAATGCTTCACCACTGATCTGGGAGGAGAGAACAAGAGAGAGTGGGTTTTTGAGTCTAGTGATAAGTTTTCCCCACACCTAGAGTCTGTAATGGCCCAAATGAGGCGTCTTTCAATTTCCATGTCTGTTGTAATCACTCCAAGGAAAATCAATGAGAACATGACTGATTTTGCCTACTCGAACACGCTTAATGAATGTGATAAATGTGATGATAATGAAATACCCATTGAACTACAAAAATTAATTGAAAAAGAAAAAGAATCTGCATGTAAAATCATTGAGGACACTCTAACAATTAATCTAGGAAATGAAAATAATCCTCAAAATGTCTTTATCAGCTCTGCACTTGGCAAAGAAGAAAGCGAAGAATTAATCAAGCTATTAAATGAATTCAAAGATGTTTTCGCATGGTCTTATAATGATATGCCAGGCATTAATCCAGAGATAGTCCAACACCACATCCCCATTTTCCCAAATTCTAAGCCGGTAAAACAAAAATTGAGGCGAATGAGGCCTGAATGGGCACTCAAAGTCAAAGAGGAGGTTGAAAAGCAGTTAAGAGCCGGGTTCTTAATGGTCACCGAGTACCCTGAGTGGATTGCCAACATTGTGCCTGTCCCGAAGAAGGATGGTCGTGTTAGGGTTTGCGTTGATTTTTGAGACCTAAACAAAGCAAGCCCTAAAGACGATTTCCCTTTACCGCATATCGACGTCCTCGTTGATAACACCGCCGGACATGAGCTTCTGTCCTTTATGAATGGATTCTATGGCTATAACCAGATCCTGATGGCACCAGAAGATAGAGAGAAAACCACTTTTATCACGCCATGGGGAACATACTGCTATAGGGTGATGCCATTTGGGCTCAAGAATGCAGGAGCAACATATCAGCGGGCCGCTACCACATTATTGCACGACATGATCCATAAAGAGGTGGAAGTGTATGTTGATGATATGATTGTGAAATCTAAGGAGAGGGGAGGTCACTTGGAGGCTCTGAGGAAATTCTTCAAGAGGTTCAGGGAGTTCAGGATGAGATTGAACCCATAGAAATGTACCTTCGAAGTCACCACAGGAAAATTATTAGGGTTCCTTATTACTCAGAGGGGAATCAAAAAAGCCATAGTCGAAATGCAGACAACCAAGAATGAAAAAGAGCAGAGGGGGTTCTTGGGTAGAATACAATTCATAAGCCGGTTTATCTCAAAACTTACCATGACCCGTGACCCGCTATTTAAATTACTCAAAAAAGGAGAGAAGTTCAAGTGGGATAGCTTGTGCCAGAAAGCCTTCGATAAGATCAAAACTTACCTCCAAAGCCCACCTGTCCTATCACCACCTTCACCCGGGAAGTCTTTGCTGCTGTACCTTTCTGTGACCGAAGATTCAATGGGATGCATGTTGGCCCAAGAAGGAGAAGAAGGACATATAGAAAAGGCTATTTATTATTTGAGCAAAAGGATGACCGGATACGAGTTGAAGTACTCACCCTTAGAGAAGGCATATTGGGCCTTAGTTTGGTGTACCCGTCGCCTTAGGCATTATATGTTAGCCTTCCCCGTGATCTTAATCTCCCGAATGGATCCGCTCAAATACCTGTTTGAAAAACCCGTCGCCTTAGGCATTATATGTTAGCCTACCCCATTGACCGTCAAGCTTAAGTACAACTCAACCAATAACACAGCAGAATACGAAGCATGCATAGTGGGAATGGAGGCGGCACTGGCCTTAAAAGTTAAAAAAGTTGATGTGTTCGGAGATTCCAATTTGATCATATCCCAAGTACGGGGAGATTGGAGGGTAAAACACGAGAAGCTGAGGCTATACCATGACTACTTGGAGAGTCTGAAAGAACAATTCCAGAAGATATCATTCTATTACATCCCTCGAGAGGAAAACCAGTTGGCCGATTCCCTAGCAACCCTGGCATCAATGATACAGATCCCCTTCGGGGTCACGATGGTCCCATTATCCATAGAATTCAGAAATCAGCCCTCATTTGAGACAGTCGCGGCCATAGAAGACGAAGGGGAAATACCGTGGTATGTGGATGTGTGGAAGTTCATTAAAGAAGGAGAATACCCCGAAGGAGCCTCAGAAAAGGACAGAAAGGCGATTCGACGATTCGCCGCTCAATTTGTGATTTATGCAGGTAAGCTATAGAAGAAATCCTACACTGGGTATAATCTGGAGTGCCTATATGGAAAAGAAGCTAAGAGAATGATGGAGGAAATACATGAGGGAGTATGTGGACCCCACATGAATGGGCATATGCTGGCAAAGAAGATCATCCGACAGGGGTATTATTAGACGACCTTGGACAAAGACTGTTGTGAATATGTCAGAAGGTGTCACAAGTGCTAGATTCATGCAAATCTAATGCACACCCCGTCGTCACAGCTCTATAGCATGACCACCCCTTGGCCATTTTCCGTATGGGGGATTGATATCATTGGTGAGATAGTTTCGAAGGCTTCCAATGGGCACCGATACATAATCGTGGCAATCGATTACTTTACCAAATGGGTAGAGGCAGCCTCGTACGCAACTTTGAAAGCCAAAGACGTGGTGAATTTCATCGAGAAAAACATAATCTGCAGGTATGGGGTCTCGAATGAATTTATCTCCGATCATGGCAGTCATTTCCAAGGAGAGGTTATCCCGCTCTTAGAAAAGAATAAGATCATTCGCCATCAGTCTTCCCCGTATAGATCTCAGACGAATGGAGCAGTAGAAGAGGCGAATAAAAATGTTAAAGCGATCTTGAGAAAAACGACGGATACGTACAAGGATTGGCATGAGAAGCTGCCATTTGCTTTGTAGGGATACAGAACCTCGGTGAGAACTTCAACGGGTGCTACACCGTATTCGTTAGTGTACGGGATGGAGGCGGTCCTTCCGATTGAGGTAGAAATACCCTCTCTCATAGCAGAATGTGAAGTAACCGAGCTAGAATGGATGAGGGGGAGGTATGAAGAATTGATGTTGCTTGATGAGAAAAGGTTGACTGCGATAAACCACACTCGTGGATATCAGAAGAGAATAGCCCGTGCTTTCAACAAAAAGGTCCGCCCAAGGAAGCTCGCTGAGGGTGACCTAGTCCTCAAAGAACTGAAAGTGCCTGTTTATGACCCCAGAGGAAAATTCAAACCCAACTGGGTCGGGCCATACATCATAAAGACTCTCCTCTCTGGAGGGGCGGCCTATCTCATGGACCTGGACGGGGTTGAATTTAAGCAACCGATTAACCTCGATCGCCTCAAGAAATATTTTGCTTGAAACCGTTTCTTTCAAAGCTTTCTACCTCGATGAACTACGCTTGACCTGATTCCCGTTAGGGGATACGTAGGCAACCTACTCAGTTTGGTCAGTAAATAATTGCCTGATTGGCGCTTTTCTTTGCAGCCTTAAGCCGAACTACTTGGGACTTGACACCTACTTGGGGGTAAGTAGGCGGGCTCTCCAAAGCCTTCGATCCATAAAAAAATAAAAAATAAAAAATAAAAGAAAAAAAAAACTTCTGCTAAACTAGGGGCAAACTGGCGTTTGTCCAGAACCACTTCAAAGCCCTAAAACCAGGGGCAAACTTCGTTTGCTATCCGAAGAACCCAGATATCTACCTAAAACCCATCTTTGGATCTCTTGGCTATCAAAATGAGTACTATAAAGAAACAAATAAGAATTCATGATATAGAAGGAGCAAAGCTTTAAGCAAAAAGCAAAGTAAAGAGCCAAGAAAAGACATTGAAAGGAGAATTTTTCATAAAAGATTAATCGAAGGAGTGAACACTTTGATTAAACATGTTAGAACTTCCCTAAAGATGACAATACTTCTTTAAAAAAAAAAAGGGAAAAACACATTCAAAAGCGTAGAAGGGATAGGCAGGACTTGTCGGAAATTTTAATGAACTTCATCCTGTTTGTCTTTGTCACACCCCAACCCGCCCCCGCGGGCTAGGACACGTGTAACAAAGCTAACAAACCAAACAATTATTTTTAACGTCCCGAAAATAACATTTTAAAGTGAGATACCAGGGATAAAATAGCTTTTTATCAAATAAAATAAAGTTTTAAAATTATTGAATGGTACTTGGACAGAGTTCCCCCTATTATAGCACCATTTCCCCCTGTTAAACAAGAATTGAAATACCAAAATATCACCCAAAGCACTTGGAAAATACATTAAAACTTCAATCCACAATTTATATTACAAGGATTTAATAAAAACTAAAACATAAACTTATCTCCAAAATTCAAATACTAGGAATATAGCTACTCATCTAGACTCATTTACATACAAAACTAGCTCTAGATACTCCCAATGATATTCCTACATATATATATCACATATATGTATCACCCCTTAAAATGGGTCGCGAAAAAATATTACCAAAATTGAAAAAGAAAGACATAGAAATAACCCTCTCACCTTCACGAGTCCGAATATGGCTTCTGTTTGTGAAATAGAAGTCACACGGCGAAGTTACGGCGACAAAACTACGCAAAACCCACCTTTCCTTCTCTTTTCTCACCGAAGCTCTCTATCTGTTCTAACTCTCTGCGTTGGCCGAAATGATGAAGAAGAATGAGTTCATCTCTTTTCTTCTTTTTTTTTTGTTCCACACGTGCCTTGTGATGTTAAATGAAAATGATGACTAACCCCAAGTCATACACATCTCCTAAAATATATTACATCAACTTTGACTTTATTCTCTTTACACCCCCAAATATTTCTAACTTTTATTATAAAACCCCTTAACATTTATATTAACTACCCAATAACTAAGTGGGTATATGTCTATGTCACTTATGGGTCCCAAAAGTGGTCCCAAATATTTTATGAAGTTGCTAATTAACCTACTAGTTATGAATTTAATTCCTATTCGCTCTCACACGGGTACCCAAATTGGCACCATAAAAGGTCATAACTAGCAATAAAATATTCAAAACAATTAAACAATTATCCATTTAATCACATAAATGCAACTAAATGCAATCTATCTAATCTGGACCTCCCGTGGGTCCCATTTCACATCTATCCAACTGTGTCCTTCTCGAAGCACTTATCACATCGGGGTAACTGGAACTTACCCAAATATCACATGCAATTAATTATACTAATTAATGCATGAAAAATAAATATTACTTCCATTTTTTTTGGGTACGGGTATTACATCTCTCCCTCCCTTTTAGGAAGTTTGTCCCCAAACTTTTCTTACCTCAAGAGTCAAATAGGTGAGGATATTTCTCTCGAATCTCTTCCTCGCGTTCCCAAGTTGCCTCCTCTACTGAATGATTATGCCACAACACCATAACTAGAGGAATGACTTTTGTTCTGAGCACCTGATCCTTCCTATCTAGGATTCGAACTGGATGTTCAACATAAGTCAAGTCTTCTCGAACCATCAACGGTTTCGGAGTGATACGGTGACTCAAATCTGATAGACAGCGTCGCAACATAGAAATGTGAAACACATTATGAACATTAGCTAACTCTTCTGGTAATTCCAACCGATATGCAAGTGGACCAACTCTATCCAAGATCAGATAAGGGCCTACAAACCTCGGACTTAACTTGCCTCGCTTACCAAATCGTGCGATACCTTTTGAAGGCGATACCTTCAAGTAAACATAATCACCTACCTCGAATTCCAACGATCTTCTACCTGTATCCGCGTAGCTTTTGTAGCGACTTTGTGCTATTTGTAGCCGTTGTTTAACTAACTTGATTTTGTTAGTAGTGATTTGCACAATTGCAGGTCCTATAAGTTGCTTTTCCCCAACTTCTGTCCAACACACCGGTGATCTACATTTACGACCGTACAATGCTTCGTAAGGCGCCATACCAATACTCGTTTGGAAGCTATTATTATAAGAGAATTCCACTAATGGCAAGTGTGTTTCCCAATCTGATTTAAAATCCATAACACAACCTCGAAGCATATCTTCCAGAATCTGAATAACTCGCTCGGATTGACCGTCTGTCTGAGGATGAAATGCTGTACTAAAATGCAAGGTCGTCCCCATTGCCTTTTGCAAACCTTTCCAAAACCTAGACATAAATCGTGTGTCTCGATCTGACACAATTGATACCGATGCCCCATGTAATCTAACAATTTCTCTAACATAAAGCTCTGCTAACTTTGTCAGATCACGAGTCTTAATTGGAAAGAAATGAGCTAATTTAGTCAACCGGTCAACGATCACCCAAATACTATCATTAGACGTAGGAGACCATGGCAAACCTGACACAAAGTCCATCGTAATATGCTCCCATTTCCATTCTGGTATCTCCAACGGTTGCAATTCACCAGCGAGTCGTTGATGTTCTAATTTTACTTGTTGACAAGTCGTACATTTGGCCACAAACTCGGCGACTTCCCGTTTCATACCACTCCACCAATATACTTCCCGTAAATCTCTATACATCCTGGTAATCCCCAGATGTACAAAATACCTCGTATTATGAGCTTCTTCCATAATCTTGTCTTTCAACTCTTGGATATTAGGAACACACAGTCGATTAACATACCTCAATACATTATTCTGAAAACTGAATTCCTGCCGTCTAACCTCAGGTAATTCTTTAACTATTTTCTTGAAGTTTGGGTCCAAAAGTTGACTCACCTTGATTTCTTCGATTAAACTTGGTTGTGCCATGGTAGCCGCCATTAAACTACCCGGGATTCTGGGAATTACTTCCAATGCTAGCTGTTCAAATTCTTTTACCAACGTTGCTTGAGCTGTTAAATAATAAACCAAAATTTCTGACTACTTTCGACTTAACGCATCAGCAACCACGTTAGCTTTACCCGGATGATACTGGATCTTCAAATCATAATCCTTCATCAATTCAAGCCATCTTCTCTGTCTCATATTCAGCTCTCTCTGGGTAAATAAATATTTCAGACTCTTGTGATCGGTGAATATCTCACACGTTTCCCCGTACAAGTAGTGACACCAAATCTTTAACGCAAAGATCACCGCTGCCAATTCCAGATCATGAGTCGGATAATTCTTCTCGTGTGTCCTTAACTGCCTCGAAGCGTAAGCTATAACTTTACCCTCTTGCATTAGAACACATCCCAGGCCCTAATGAGAAGCATCACTGTATATATTGAAACCTCCAGTACCTGACGGAATAGCTAATATAGGCGCTGAGGTCAACTTATCTTTTAACTTCTGAAAACAGTCGTCACATTTTTTATTCCACACAAAAGCCACATCCTTCCTCATCAATTGAGTCATTGGAGTCGCGATTCTAGAAAAGTCTTGAACGAACCTTCTATAGTAACCAGCTAATCCCAAGAAACTGCGAATTTCAGAAGCATTTGTCAGTCTTGACCAATTCTTAACAGCTTCTATTTTCTGTGGGTCTACAGAGACACCATCTTTTGAGATCACGTGCCCAAGAAAAGAAACATTTGTCAACCAAAATTCACTTTTCTTTAACTTCCCAAATAGTTGCTTTTCTCTAAGTCGTTGCAAAACCAACCTTAAGAGTCGTTCATGTTCTTCTTGACTTCTGGAATAAATCAATATATCATCAATGAATACTATCACAAATTCATCTAGATAAGTCTTGAATACCCGATTCATCAAGTCCATAAAAGCGGCTGGTGCATTCGTAACCCCAAATGACATGACAAGAAATTCGTAGTGCCCGTACCAAGTCCTGAAAGCTGTCTTCTTAATGTCCTCAGCTTTAACCTTCAATTGGTGATACCCAGATCTTAAGTCAATCTTAGAGAAGATTTGTGCCCCTTGCAATTGATCAAACAAATTATCAATACGTGGCAACGGATACTTATTCTTTATAGTCACCTTATTGATCTCTCGGTAGTCGATACACATTCTCATTGTCCCGTCCTTCTTCTTCACAAATAAAACCGGTGCAACCCACGGTGATACACTAGACCGAATGAACCCCTTATCTAGTAAATCTTGTAGTTGAGTCTTCAACTCCTTCAACTCTACTGGAGCCATTCTATACGGTGCTTGTAAAATTGGTTGAGTTCCTGGCATCACATCTATCCCAAACTCAATATCCCTCTCAATCAGCACACTAGGTAGATCTTCTGGAAAGACGTCTGGAAATTCTTTCACTATTGGTATATCTTCTAATTTCAGTTCAGTACCTCTAGTGTCAAGTATACTACACAAGAATCCCCGACATCCCTTTTTCAACAAACGGCAAGCTCTGACAGCTGACACCAAATAAGGCGGTGATGCTGCACCTGTCCCTTGGAAACAAAATACATCTTGATTGGGCAATCGAAATGTTACTCTTTCATTCTCACAATTGATAATGGCGTGATTTGCAGATAACCAATCTATCCCCAAAATGACATCAAAATGTTGAATAACCAATGGCACTAAGTCAACAGTCAAACCTCTACCATTCATATCAATCCCACAAGCTTTAAATACACCCGAACTTACTAGTGGAGCTCCCGATGGAAGTGAAACACACAAATCAAAATCTAGTAGCTCTAAGGGTTTATCCAAATATTTAGCAAATGGGTGTGAAACAAAAGAGTGAGTTGATCCTGAATCCAGCAATACTCTAGCAGGTTGTGAACAAATAGGAAGTATACCTGAAACCACAGTGTCAGTGACAGTGGTCTCCCCAGGCTTGAGCTGGAAGTACCTTCCTTGTCGTTGCTCCCTCCCTTAAAATTGTTGTTGAGGTGGTCTCTGGCTTGGTGCACTTCCCATAGATGAACTAGAAATTCCTGATCCTCTCTTTGGGCAATTACGCTCCCGATGCCCCAGGTCACCACACAAATAACATCGTATTCTACTATCATCTATACCTTGTCTCGGAGTAATACTTTGTCTTGGCACATTCTGTCTTGAATAGATTGGGACAATCTTTTGCCACGTGTCCTGGCCGTCGACAGTTGTTGCAAATGATAGGAGATAAGTTGCGCATTCCCCAATGATACCTACCATAAATCTGACACCTGGGCTTGTTGCCCCCACTTCCCGATGAACTCCCCAAATTCTGTCTCTTGGAACTGCCCTGTGCCTGAAATTGACTACCTCCTGGTCTCTTAAATTGTTGACTTTGCCCGGATGACAATACACCTCGCTCAACAATTAAGGCCACATCTAATACTTCTGAATAAGTCGGTAGCCGGAGTGTATCCACTTTTCCCCGAATCTCATCACGGAGCCCTTCCTTGAATCGTCTTCCCCGAATGAACTCATTTGGAATCAAATCCACTGCAAATCTGGCCAAACTTGTAAATTGGGCTGCGTATTCCCTAACACTCATATTACCCTGACTGAGATGAGAAAACTCTCGGGCCTTCTGATCACTGAAAGATCGAGGAATATATTATTTTGAGAACTCCTCGATAAACCCATTCCAGGTAGTCGGTGCTCCTTGCCTTAGTACTGACGTCCACAAATTTTGTGATTCTTCTTTCAGAGTATCTGAGGCAAACAAGACCTTCTGTTCCTCTGTACATGGCAAAGCACGAAAAATTCTCTTCATATCGGTCAACCAATGATCAGCCTTCATCGAATCAGGTTCTCCTTTAAATTGCCCTGGCTTTTGCTTGTAGAACATGGCAATAGTTGTTGATTATGTTCTTTGTTCTGGGTTCGATGAGCTCGGTCCCTCCTCGGTAACTCGAGTTTCAGCCACTTTTACCAACTTTTCCATAACTATTTCAATTCTGTCCATACGGGCCGAAGACGGGTTCTCACCTCTAGACATCCTTGCCTGGCACCCACACAATAAAGTATATACATACATGTTACTTTTAAATAAATTACAATGCATGCTAAATAACATTTTAAAGCATGCTAAATAAACATGGATGCATGATCGTATTACTACGTGTCATTGTGTTCACACTCACGCATTGTCACTCGTACCCAAGGCTCTAGCCTATTGCCCTAATACCAAAAATTGTCACACCCCAACCCGCCCCTGTGGGCTAGGACACGTGTAACAAAGCTAACAAACCAAACAATTATTTTTAACATCCCGAAAATAACATTTTAAAGTGAGATACCAGGGATAAAATAGCTTTTTAGCAAATAAAATAAAGTTTTAAAATAATTGAATGGTACTTGGACAGAGTTCCCCCTATTACAGCACCATTTCCCCCTGTTAAACAAGAATTGAAATACCAAAATATCACCCAAAACACTTGGAAAATACTTTAAAACTTCAATCCCCAATTTATATTACAAGGATTTAATAAAAACTAAAACATAAACTTATCTCCAAAATTCAAACACTAGGAATATAGCTACTCATCTAGACTCATTTACATATAAACATATTACACAAAAAAAATAATAATCTTGAGCCATCATAGAACCCCCAAAATTCAACGCTTCTCACTGTGATGTTCGTCCGAACCTGCGTGGTCATTAGCCACAAAAATTGATTAAGCTTTCGCTTAGTGAGTACGTGGTGCTAATCATGCAATTGGAATATTTAATGCATCATAAACACCAATTAAGCATTCACAATAATAAATGGTCGCCGGCGTGTTAAATAATCAATCACCATCATATTGGACCCTTGATTCTGGGCCATTCTCACTTTGTCATCGCTTTAAAAGCGATATCACACACTCTCTTGTGACCGTAGTCAATTCGTTGTGGTCGTCACCACCGTCCCCTTTTCTCTGAGGACTTCATCATCATCCCCCTTTTCTCTGAGGAATGGGCGTCCCTTATAAACGGGCTAAATAATGGTGATTATCAATTGACACCCTTTGACCCAAAGAAGCACATAATCAACTCAACATGTCAACATGGCAATTTCAACATTTTTTTGAACATGTTAAGTAATAAATTATCACATGCTTTTCTACTTAATTACAAATTAAGCATTCTAAGTATTTAATAATAATTAAAATACATTAAAACATCCAATTTTGGGATTAGGACACTCACCTCACGAATAAGTCTCAAATAAGCCTAGAAATCCCAAACTCCTTCGCAAAACTAGCTCTAGATACTCCCAATGATATTCCTACATATATATATATATATATATCACTTATATGTATCACCCCTTAAAATGGGTCGCAGAAAAATATTACCAAAATTGAAAAAGAAAGACATAGAAATAACCCTCTCACCTTCACGAGTCCGAATATGGCTTCGGTTTGTGAAATAGAAGTCACACGGCGAAGTTACGGCGACAAAACTACGCAAAACCCACCTTTCCTTCTCTTTTCTCGCCGAACCTCTCTATCTGTTCTAACTCTGTGCGTTGGCCGAAATGATGAAGAAGAATGAGTTAATCTCTTTTCTCTTTTTTTTGTTCCACACGTGCCTTGTGATGTTAAATAAATGATGACTAACCCCAAGTCATACACATCTCCTAAAATATATTACATCAACTTTGACTTCATTCTCTTTACACCCCCAAATATTTCTAACTTTTATTATAAAACCCCTTAACATTAATATTAACTACCCAATATCTAAGTGGGTATATGTCTATGTCACTTATGGGTCCCAAAAGTGGTCCCAAATATTTTATGAAGTTGCTAATTAACCTACTAGTTATGAATTTAATTCCTATTCGCACTCTCACACGGGTACCCAAACTGGCACCATAAAAGGTCATAACAAGCAATAAAATATTCAAAATAATTAAACAATTATCCATTTAATCACATAAATGCAACTAAATGCAATCTATCTAATCTGGACCTCCCGTGGGTCCCATTTCACATCTATCCAACTGTGCCCTTCTCTAAGCATTTATCACATCGGGGTAACTGGAACTTACCCAAATATTACATGCAATTAATTATACTAATTAATGCATGAAAAATAAATATTACTTCCATTTTTTTTGGGTACGGGTATTACAGTCTTACTTCCATCAATGCTAGCCTGTCTCTAGATCAGTGTTTGAATCTGAAAAAGGTACTCAGTTGTGGGCACGATAGAAGCTGGGATTCTCCGGAAAGGAGCTGAAACCCTGTCATGCCAAGCCTCGATGAAAGCCTTCACAATAGAAGGGCGCAAAGTGGACCCCTTGGTGAAATCAATAGTCAAAGATTCAGTAGTATCTTGTAAAATTCCAAACTGGCGGACCACCCGATCGGGAATGCAGAAAGTAGTAGCACGCAAGCCTGGCAGCCAGATGCCAGGTCGCCCAGGAAGACGTACAGCAATAGAGCAATGAATCCACTGCCGACATACCCAGCAGATATCACTGGAAGAGAGACCCAGGAGCCAACCAAGCCATGCATCGGCAGAGTAAAATAAGCTGTGAATCTCCATACGATCATAAGGAAGTGACCCCCGAAGATGGGAAGGGTGTATAAAGAGGTCCAAACGCTCCATGAGCCAAATCTGCAGAACAAAAGGTGCCCCGGCAGATAATATGGCCCCGGTAGCATGAGCATGATCTAGTCCTATCAGAGTCTTGCCGAGAACCAGCATGACTGCACTCTTCATCTCACTCAAACCGCAGGCAATAGGTATGAGAATGTCAGAGGATGACTGAAAGAGAAAGTACGAAAGCATAGCAATCGATAGAGCGCTACGCCGTATAACTTGATACCCGCTGTCGTAAGGATCCCCAATGAGAGCATAAATCGAGGAAAGGCGCTCGAAGTCGACCTGTCTGTTATGAATGAAAGAGCCCGCGGCACCGCGGGAAATATGGAGAAGAACTGCCAAGTCCTGAACATACCCGGCTTGCACCGGAGGAACAGTCAGATCCGCAGAAGGGTCAGTATAAAGGATAGCACTGAACTCTTCAAACAAAGGACAAATCTCTTGATGACTAAAACGGAAGATGTGGAGCGAAGGATCCCAACATCGGGCAGCAGCTTGAAGTAAACTTTAGTTTAGAATCATTCGCCGGAAGGAGAAGAGGTCGTTTAGCCTGAAACACTCAAAGTTGAGCTTATCAATACCAGAGAGGGTATCCATCTATGGGAAAAGGATTTGAGAGCTAACGGGGGCCATTTGAGAGAGGGGAGAATGAAAGAAGGTAGTGTTTTGTGGAGTTTTGAAGAAAAGAGGGTATAAATGGAGATAGATCTGCCTGGAGTCAGGGCGGCATTCAGTAAAGTAGAACGGCACTCGACGAAGTGCCGCACAGCAGTTCGTGAGTGCTGTTGCGGCATTTGCTGACTACCACTGCGGCACTCACCAAGTGCCGCTGAGACCTCACCGAGTGCCGTTCTGAGTTTTTTGTTGGCCAGGGACCATTTGTAACAGTTTCAGCCCACCTGCAAACAGAAAACTAAATAAAGAACGATAAAACATGCGCATCATGTAGCACGTACAACAAAAACAAGCCGTGGCCGCATACATTCACCCATTCATTCATTCATTTGTTCATTTCAAAATAAATAAAAGAAATAGAAGCATTCAAAGCTCAAATAAAAGAGGGACCAAGCTATGGTCCCACATACGGCAGGTAAGAGAAAATGTAAAAGAGGGCTCAGCATAATAAAAAGACCAAGCTATGGTCACGCATATGGAGAATGAGCATAATGAAAAGCAGAAAATATAAAGGACACCCAAATGCCTATCCTACCGGCTGTTCTAAAGCCGCCATCAAAATAAAGTGTATGTGTATATACAATCATCTGAATAAAGTATATATCCTCCCGGAACACTCAAAAAATATATATATAAAATAAAGAGTAGGGAAGAAAGCGAGATCAGCCTCGACCCCGGCCTCGAGCCTGACGGGTCACACGCCTGAGGGGCTCCTCCTCTGACTCTGTCCTGCTCCAACCGCCTCTACCTCTACCTCTGTCGCTGCCTCCGCCGTTGCCTCCACCGCTACCGCTGCCTCGCCCCATGCCTCGTCCGGCACCGCCGTCTCCAGGAGTGTCGCTGAGGGGAATGCTGAACTGCTGGAGCCGCTGCTGAAGTTGCCCTACCTGTTGGGACAGGACTCTGATCTCCTCCGCCTGAAATGAGAGAGGATGAATTCAGAAAGTGTTGAAAGGACAAATGAAACACTGAAAATAAAAGGTGAAGATAATACCTGAGCCCTCAGCTGAGCCGCGGTAGTCACTCGAGCTCCCTCAGCCTAAAACCAACAACCAGGAAACAAGAATAAGAGTTGATAAAAATAACCCAAGTTGAAGTTAAAAGCTGGAATAAGTTTCTTACCATCCACTCTCGTCCAAGGACCCACTGCCGCACGCTGTGGGCATACGTCAAGCCCTCCTCCGCATAAGCACACGGGACGACGTCATAATGAAGAGGAATAGTAGGGGCGCCTTGTGAGAGCCGGGGGATCGTCGTAACGAAAGGCTTGCCAAACAAGACAGTCGACATGATCCAATCCCACTCGGGTAAGGCGGGAGGACGAGTAGCGGCAGGGACAGGCTGCAAACAAGATAAAAGCATAAATAAAGATTAAAAGGAAACTCATGAAAGATTGAAGGAATCTTGCACTCACCCGAATTACTTCCATCAGAGGGAAGTTCGACATCAGCTTAGCAGCACGGAAAGCTGCGTATCCTGTGGGAGGCTCCAAGAAGCCATGAATACCCGAGCCAGCCAGAGCAGCCGTGAGCTCGCTACCCGGAAGCGTATCTGTGGCTCTCATAGAAACTGGAGGAGGGTGTGGCACGAAAAATCCCAGAGCCGCCAGTGACTGCCTAGTCACCCTTTCTCCCAAATACCACACCTGGGCCTCTGGCCCATCCATAAGCCGCCTCATCGAATCCCATCCACCCGATGCCTGAATCCTCGCAGAAGCCTCGGGAAGTACCCTGAGCCATGGCTGCCAACGAACGTGCTGCTCCCTCGGGTTCGTCAGGAAGTTCCTGAACGAAGTAAAATCATGTGCCCCAATCTTCCGTCCGACCCTGTCCTTCGCCCATTTCAGCCCTTGGGGCATGACGAGGGCGTCAGCATCGCGTGTCTCGGGGGACATCATGCAGAAGTACTCGTGGGATCAAATCTGCAATGAATAAAAATAGAAAGAGGTCATGAGTCTCACAGTTTAAATAATCATCTAAAAGCATAATAAATATTGAAATGGAAATAAAAGAAAGGACGTACCTCCCACGCCCTCCAAAAACTGCCAGTAAAAGCTGGCCTGTCCTGGGAGATCTCTCCCATGTGCTTGTACAGGATGGCTAATCCTGCACTAGCCCAGTCGTACTCATGTATCTGGTCCATGCGCTCCAAAGAAGATACTACGGTGACGGAGAACCGATCGCTCTTGGTGCTCAACAGGGAGCACCCTAGCATATACATCATGAAGCCTCGAGCCATCTGCTCATTGGTAAAGCCCGATTTGCCCCGGAATGTGTCCATAAACCACTTGGCCGTGACCAAGGGCTCCTCTGGAACCGCTCCAAGCAACGCCTCCACCTGGTCCCAGTCTCTGGTCGCATCCAAATACCGTAAGGGCTCTCCCCCGAATGGAATCCCTGTAATCATGCTGAAGTCAAGGGGAGTCATCGTCATCTACCCAAAATCGAAGTGGAAGGTATTGGTGGTATCCCACCACCTCTCCACCAGTGCATGGATCTATCGTAGGTCGTTGGAGCTCTTCGTCAAAAGTTTGACGAAATCCCCAAAATCGGCAGCCCTAATAAATTCCTGCACGGTCTCACTAAGCTCCCCATACCACTCATAGCCATGAGCGAGACTGCCATGCCCCTTTAGCGCCTTGGGCTGCAGCTGCAAGAAAGAACCACAAGTTTTAGTAATCGGATAAAAGAGAATAATAATAAAATACATATGTATATATAAATTATAAGCAGGTGATAATAAGGAGATAGAGGGAAAGCGACATGAGAATGAATAAAAAGAGAGAGAGAGAAAGAAAGGGAAAATCCGGAAATATTCATAGAAAGTTTCACAAGCATGGCACTCGTTCATATAAAGCCTAGCGGTCGTTCACAGAATAATAAAAAAAGTGAGAATGTTCAAAAGTACTGGAGAGATTTCAAGAAAGAGAAAAAGAGGGAGAGGAGTTTGTTCGTATTTTTGAAATATATGTGTATATAAACTTATGAAAGTTTGAAAGAAACTTAGGTTCGAAAGAAGCATAGTTTCAAAGAGAAGTATATGGTCACAAGCGTTCAAAATTAATTTGGAATAATCAAAGGGCGTTTGGAACGCTCGAGAAAATTCACAAGTATATGAACACGGGGGAATGTTCAGGATTTCAATTAAAACACATCACATTCATAAATCTTGAAAAATGGGAAGGAAAATTCGCAAACATTAAGTTCTTTATTCACAGGAGGTGTTTGAAATTTTGGTTAAACACGAACGGCATTCAAAAGTCCTTGAGAAAAGTCGAAAGAAAAATAAGGGAATTGATACAGGTGGAACGCCCAAAAGGTCAACAAACATGAGGAAGAATAGTAAATTATGATTCGTCGAGCATAATATTCATAAAGTTCATGAGAAGTAAAATAGAAATCTTGAATAAAGTACGCATGAAAATGCTACAAGTGATGTTGTCAATATCAAGATATAAAAAGTGTACTTTACTTTTCTAAGGATTTGTAGTGTGGAAGTAAAGGTCGAACCCACAGAGATTGAAATACTAAAACACTTTAATTTTAAAACCTAAATTTAATTAATTAAGAAAACGGAATTGGATTTAAATTTAAATTAAACTAATAACAATGAAAATAAATCTAAATTACGAAAGCAATTTAAAATTGTTTTTATGAATATGTTTAAGGAACCTAGGATTGCAAATCCACCACTAGCTTCATAATAAGGGTATTTATGAATTACTTTAGCTTATTAAGTTGGATGATCATGGGGAATTGTAGCTACAAGCCCAATTCCTCCGTCAAGAAAATAACTATGGTTCAAGCACCAACATAATCCATCATCGGTTAGCACGAATTATCCCACACTAAACTAGGGTTGTGGTATAATCTGTCTAATCTAGGCATGAACTATTCGGATACTTGATAGCACAATTCAATTTAAGCACCATTACATGTAAATAATCTAAATAAGCACAGCAAGCATAGATCATTGAGCACACTACAGTCAAAATAGATCTAAGACAAGAATAAACTTTGAAAGTAATGATTTTAATCAATAGAAGCACGATTTATTTATAAAAATCCTCGGAACATGTAACTGTCATCCATACATAATAAAACTAAAATAAAAACATAAAATACACCCTATTACTTGACTAGGGTTTCATTGAAACCCTAGATCTAGAGTCTAGTTGTCCATAGAAGTGGTAGATGGCAAGTAGTTGATGGAGGAGGCCATGGAAATCCTTGGTCTTCTCCTTCTTCTCCTTGTTTTCCCCTCTTCAATGGTTGAAAGTATGATTGTACATTGTGTGTATAATAATTTTCCAACCCTTTAATTGAAGTAAAATAGGGTATATATAGATTTTAGGCAAGTTTTGGAAGCTTTCCTAACCTGAAACGCACTAAAACTGCTGTATTTTACAATCTGGACGCAATTAGGCAGTTTCGTTCGCGTAGGAATCATCAGTATAGCAGAATACGCAACTTTGATTTTTGTACGGATCGCGCAAGCGGGCCGCGCGAGCGCATAATTGGGAAGGTCGCGCTCGCGGATCGCGCGAGCGAATTCTGGGATCACGCGCGAGCGGATCGCGCGAGCGATTTCTTGGTTTTCGCGCGAGCGGGTCGCGCGCGCGATGTGGATTTTTCAATTTCTTTTTGCTTGCTTTTTCACCCTATTTAGCCTGGTTTACTTGATTTCTTCCAAAATCTGTCAGAAAATAGAAAACGAAGTAAAAATATACAAAAATAGGATAAAAAGGTACTAACAAACGCACGTTAAGGCATATAAATAGGATTTGTTCTCACCCGATCAACAAGCATGGCATTGGCATTCAAAATGAGACATTCAAAGTTATACATTCCATTCATAAAGTTCTAAAAGAAGAAAATTAAAAAGAAAATGGGGAGCGCTTACCTCGCGCTTGAACGCGCGGGCAGATAAGTGATCATCAGGGTCCCGGAGCAAGAGTGTGGCGTCGGGATGATGAGTGGCCGTATACTTGGCCTTCTTCTTTCTCCCCGAACTGCTCGCCATAGTCTGTCAAAGAGAAAGAGAGATCCGCGCTTTAAATTCATGAAAAATTCAGAAAAACAACGAAATGAAAGCGATTAACTGAGTTTTGATCGAGTAGAACTAACCTGAGAGCCCCGGTAGATCAATCCAAGCAAGAAAAGAGAAGAGGAAAATTTTCTCAAGAGAGATTTCGGGTTAGAGGGAGTTGAGAGAATGAAACGAAATGTAATGAACTCGGCAGTTTAAGCCACTGCTGCTCAATCGCGGTACTTGATTTTCGTGCCCGACAGTCGGTGAACTGCCGAGCGGCACTCGCGGACTGCCGCAACGGCACTCCGTGAGTGCCACACGGCAGTCACTGACTGCCGCGAAAAGCCGCATGTGCCGCGGTTAAGTCGGTTCAAAGACCCTTCATTTTCCCCCCAAGAATTCAAATCAGGTCCTGAAAATTGAACTTGAACCTCCCAAAATTTGCCTTAATTGCACTTTTGGCCCCCGGGGTCATTTTTAGGTTTAAATTGACTACAAATTTCAAAAAAATTAGAATAAATTTGAGCCCGCGAGCTCCAAATTTTGAAAATTAAGATAAATTTGAACCTGTGGGTTCTAGATTTTGAAAATAAAGATAAAATTAAGCCCGCGGGCTCTAAATTTCGAAAAAAAAAAAAAAACTAGAATAGATTTGAGCCTATGGGCTCCGAAGTTTTGATCACCTCATTTTGGGAATATATCAGATTTATATTCTCGATCCTCGTAACAAATTTACGTCGATCCTTTGTCTTGAGAATGTAACGAATTTACATTCTCGGTTCTCGCAACCAATTTGCATTAACTCCCGTTCTGAGAATATAACAAACTTATATTCTCGATCCTCGTAACAAATTTACGTCGATCCTTTGTCTTGAGAATGTAACGAATTTATATTCTCGGTTCTCGCAACGAATTTGCGTTAACCCCTGTTCTAAGAATATAACAAATTTATATCCTCGATCCTCGTAACAAATTTACGTCGATCCTTTGTCTTGAGAATGTAACGAATTTACATTCTTGGTTCTCGCAACGAATTTGCGTTAACCCCCGTTCTGAGAATATAACAAATTTATATCCTCGATCCTCGTAACAAATTTACATCGATCCTTTATCTTGAGAATGTAACGAATTTATATGAAAGAAGAAGTTCGGGAAAGCGGCCTCGATTCTCGCAACGAATTTGCGTTAACCCCCGTTCTGAGAATATAACAAATTTATATCCTCGATCCTCGTAATAAATTTACAGCGATCCTTTATCTTGAGTTCTCGCAACGAATTTGCATTAACCCCAAAATTGAATCAAAAGCATCTTCATGACCCCCATAACAGATTTTGCATCAGTCAAGAATCAGGTAATCTTCTCTGACTAACGCGTCACGTAATGTGCGTCATACGTAGAGAAGACATGATAAGCATGACGCTTGCATAACCGGGTCTATTCAGGAATCACCATTACATGGCATGCGCATCACGATAGGATAGGTGCATCCATCCGTGTGACTACCTGCGTTTGTGTGTGTTTGACCCCGTGTCCGAACTACGCTTTGGTCTAATTCCTGATGGGATACGTAGGTAGCTCATCATGGAGCACGACCAGTTAAAATTCCTCTGCGCACTCGCTTCCTTTTGCAACACATTTTGTTTTTTCCTTTAATCCGACAGTTTGGTTAAAGGCCTGTCTTCACACAGGTTTCGACATTCGCTTGCGGTTCGCGTTGCCCCACAAGCTCCGTTGAAGCGGGGGCAAACTATAGACACCCCGATTTTGACCAAACGTCGAATTAAGGAGAGTGTCACCTCCATATCCGATGATGATAAGGACCGAAAGATTCAAAGTGTTCCAAGCTCATCAGAAAGTTCTCCAAACGCGGTAAAATTGTCACAGAATGAAATACCAGTTGTTTAGGAGAATTCAGGTATAAAACATCACTTTTGGAAAAGATCTTCGAAAATAAGTTTTTTTAAGAAAAAGGAGAAAAGAAAAGACCTAAAAAGGGGAAGTTCAACAGAAACCGGCACACGACAGTTGTTTGCGGCACTCAGTGAGTGCCGAACACCAGTCACAGAATGCCGGATCAGCATTTACTGAGTGCCGCCGACAATTTCTGACTGCCGTTTACTTTAACAGTCTGTATTTTGAGGTAAATACATGTATGTATGCGAATAAAAACAAAAAACTGATAAAGTAAGGTTGACAAAAATGCGACAATCAATAATTTGGCGCGATACTTACTGAGAGCAGCGCGACAGTCATAGAATGCCGCCGCGGCTTTCTCAGAGTGCCGCTGCGGCATCCACTAACTGCCGCAAAGGATTTTTGACTGCCGCCTTCTGCAGCAGTCTGTCTATTTTCAGGAAGTACGTATTGTACCAACAAATGAGACATTTACACCTGTCTTTTACTCCGAATTCACTGAGAATACTTGGTAATTTTGTCTATAAAAGAAGGAGGATCTTCCTTGGGAGGAAACACAAGAAGTAGCTACCACTACACTCATACATATTTGAGAGAGAAAAGAGAGAGTTTAAAAAAATAACTAGAGAGAAGAGCTTAGAAGATCTTCAAAGGAGAGAAGCTTTGAGGATAGTTTGGAGGTGATCCTCTAACCATAAGTTGTTTTTCTTCATTTTTTGAACTTCTTAACACTACTTGGTCTTTTGATTAACCCTTTTTTTTAGAAGTATTATTAGAGAACTTGCAAACTCTAATTGCCTTTTCTTTTAGTTCCTTCTTTTCTTCCTCTTTGTTTATACTTCTCTCTTTGGGATTCTTGGAAGTCTTCCATACTTCACTTGAATCTCATGAGTTAGATCCCTTGATTCCATGTGAGCTTGTGCTCCCCCATGAGAGTCAAGGTTGATCACCCTTTATATAAGAGCAAGTAAATGAATCTAAATCCCTACCATGGTTTAGGATTCTTTAACTTAAGGTTTCATGGAATCCCCTTCCATATTCCTTGAAAACCTATAAGTATTAGCTATGTTTGTTGTACTTCTCTCTTGAGATTCTTGAAGGCTCATGAGTATTAGTCATGTCTTCATCTCCAATGATCATCAAATGGTAGGAGAAAGTAGTTTGAGTCTAAGCCCATCTCCATGGTTTAGATTCATTATCTTGAGATTTCATGAAGACTATTCATACTTTAATTGAAATCTACAAATATAAAGGTCTTTAGCCTCCAATGACTATCAAATGGTAGGAGGAAATGGTTTAGTTTAAGTCCAACTTCATGGTATAATAGTTGGGGTTAACAAATAAAAGTTGAACTTGACAATGAAACAGTGGATTCATAAACTGGTTTTAATCAAAGATTTTTGGTTAATCTAACCGTTAGAATCAAGTGAAACCAACGGGAAAATGTCACTAACTCAAAGTTCTACCACTATAATTTTTGTTTTAAGGATATTTCATGTTTAAAGTGGTTTGGTCATGAGTTTTGTGAAGTCACTACAATCTGCCCAGAGTTTCAGCACAGTAACACTCTTTTGAAATAAGTAAATCAGAACCTTAATAAAGTATTTGTGACCCAAAATAATTTTTCCTAAGTAGGTTAATGTGTTAGAAGTCACCCTAAAAATAACAAAGCATTTATGATCTTTTTGCTATTTTTAGAAAATCGTGCAAGAACTCTGGGCAGAAGGTTGTAGAATGCTGAGTGATGTCTGGTGTTTGTCCAATTCCTGGAGATCCAACCGTTGAAATTTTGATTTCTTTTTTGGGTTAAAAACTAGACACACAGAAGCATCTTGTATCCAAAATTAATCAAGATCAAGCCGCGGGAACCATGCTTTTTATTTTTTAAAAATTATGATCTGCTCTCAGCAATTTCCAGAATTCTGCAAGTTTTAATCAATCTTATGAGTAATGGCTTAGATGATATTTTCATGAGTTAAAGTTCAAACCATGTCCCAATAATGATTAGTTAAGCTTGAACTCAAAGTTTAAGTGATCTAAATCATCGAGTATTTCACAATTTATTCTTGTTCATGTACATATTCATCCATATGGCTTGACACTTATAATTAGGACTTGGTTGCTTTAGATTTAATTACATTTGATAGATTTAAGCTAGAAATTCAGGGTTGTTATTTCTAACTTCGTATTTGTATAGCATGTGGACTAACCCTTTGTTTTGCAGCGCTGTTAAGGTATGATTTCTTGAACTCCTCTTAATTTATTTTAATTTCTTGATTTTATCGATTTTCTTGACCTTTATGCGCGACACATTAGAATTAAGGTTTTGCCTTAAATGTATATATGTGGATTAGAGACTCTTTTCCTAAGTTTTATTTAATCGCATGCATTGCACGTTTAATATTCGCGGCTGGATCCCGAGTAAGTTCTCTTGTTCTTTATTGCATATTATATTGCTTGCTACTTGAATTACGTGGCTTTTGAATGATATTTTGTAAATTGGTAATTTTACACCATTTTGACATGTTTGTGTAATGTATATGTATATCTATGTATTAGTTGAGGGCACGCTTAGATTAGTAATTCAATTAAAAGGATGTTAAGTAGAGGCCTATCGCGAGATAGGATGAGAAGGGGTGTTTTAGTCCGATGGGCTCCTTCCCTTCTCATTCCATAATCCCTGGACCTAGTTAATCTTTGGTTTCGCAAAAGATCAGTTGCTTTAAAATGATTTCTTAATTTTTCTTTTAAAAATTAAGTGACGACTCATTTGTTTTGAATTTGAAATTTAAAAGAACTTTAAAAGAAAAGCTGTGGGTAAGAAAAAATGCGATATCCACACAATCCCACTTGAGAGTAGTTGTTTAATGGTATTGTGTCTACGACGAATATGTCTAGACTTAACATTATACATATTACTTTGTGCCCTTCCAATAGCAGATTGGTTATCGTAGTGTATGCAAATAGCTAGCACAGGTTTTGACCATCTAGGAATATCTTCTACAAAATGGCGAAGCCATTCAGCCTCTTCAGCTGCCTTGTCTAGCGCAATGAATTCAGATTCCATTGTCGATCTAGCAATACAAGTTTGTTTTGAAGATTTCTATGATACAGCTGCACCACCAAGTGTGAAAACATATCCACTTGTAGATTTTGAATCTTTCATATTGGATATCTAGTTTGCATCACTGTATCCTTCCAATACAGCTGGATATCTCATGTAGTGCAGTCCCTGATCACGTGTATATCGTAAGTACCGCAGTACCCTTACTATCCCTTTCTAGTGTTCAGCACTAGGATTACTAGTGTATCTACTCAGTCTACTAACAGAATAAGCAATGTCAGGTCTTGTACAACTCATTAAGTACATCAAACTTCCTATCACTCGAGAATATTCTAGTTGAGAAACACTCTCACCAGTATTCTTAGATAGGTGTAGACTTAAGTCCACAGGCGCCCTGGCTTTACTAGTATCAGACTTGTTGAACTTCTCTAGAATCTTGTCTACACAATGTGACTGTGACAGAACAAGTCCATTAGTATTTTTAGAGATCTTGATGCCCAATATAACATCAGCAAGTCCTATATCTTTCATGTCAAATTTAGAATTCAACATTTTCTTAGTGGATTTAATGATTTTATCATTACTACCCACTATGAGCATGTCATCAACATAAAGACATAAGATGACATAGCCTTCAATTGTGTCTTTGACATAAACACATTTATCACACTCATTGATTTTAAATCCACTAGAGAGTATAGCTTTGTCAAATTTTTCATGCCATTGTTTTGGAGCTTGCTTTAAGCCATACAATGATTTGACAAGCTTACACACTTTATTTTCTTGCCCTGGAGCAAAAAATCCTTCAGGTTGTTCCATGTAGATTTCTTCATTCAAATCTCCATTAAGGAAGGCAGTCTTAACATCCATTTGATGTATTTCGAGATCTCGCAACACTGCGATTGCAATAATCATACGAATGGATGTTATTCTCGTAACAGGAGAATACGTATCAAAGTAGTCTAGACCCTCCTTTTGTCTATACCCTTTGATGACAAGCCTTGCTTTATACTTATCAATAGTACCATCCATCTTCATTTTCTTTTTAAAAATCCATTTGTAGCCCAACATCTTACAACCAGGAGGAAGATCTACCAGTTCCCAAGTATGGTTTTGTAGGATAGAATTAAGTTCACTCTTGATTGCTTCTTTCCACAATGGACCATCTGGTGATCTAATAGCTTCATTATAGCTTTGAGGCTCACTTTTTATAACATAAGTTAGAAAGTCTGGACCAAAAGATTTTGAGGTTCTAGCTCATTTCCCACGTCTAGGCTCAATATCAACATTTTCTTCTTGGGTTTTACTAGTTTTCCCAACAGTCTCAAATGTGTGTTTTTTAGAACGATATTCCTCTTTTCAAGGAAATATATTCTCAAAGAAAGACTCATTTCTAGACTCCATGATCGTGATCTTGTGTATATCTGGGTTTTCAGATTTATGTACAAGAAACCGATATGCACTACTATTATGTGCATAGCCAATAAATAAACAATCAATAGTTTTTGGACCTATCCTTTCTTTCTTAGGAGTAGGTACAAGAACTTTTGCAAGACACCCCCACATTCGTAAGAACTTGTAGGAAGGTTTTCGACCATTCCATTGTTCATACGGGGTTTGATCAACTTTCTTTCGAGGTACCTTATTTAAAATATAATTTGCGGAGAGAATTGCCTCCCCCCACAAGTTCTGTGACAATCTAGAACTTATTAACATAGCATTCATCATTTCCTTTAAGGTACGATTTTTCCTTTCAGCAACTCCATTTGATGGAGGCAAATAAGGTGCGGTGGTTTGGTGAATAATTCCATTTTGTGCACAAAACTCACCATATGGCGCTACATATTCACCACCCCTATCACTTCTCAACACCTTAATCTTTTTATTTAGTTGATTCTCAACCTCTGTCTTATATAGAATGAACTTATCCAAAGCTTCATCCTTACTTTTTAGCAAATACACATAACAGTATTTAGTGCAATCATCAACAAAAGTAATAAAATACTTATTTCCACCTCTAGATTGAACCATTTTTAAATCACATACATCAGTGTGGATTAATTCCAAAAGTTCAGTGCTTCTTTCAATTGATTGAAATGAAGTCTTTGTTAACTTTGCTTCAACACAAGTTTGACATTTATAACTTGCATTAATATGAAAGTTTGGTATGTGGTCTAATTTAATTAATCTTCGCAAAGAATTAAAATTAACATGTCCTAGTCTACCATGCCACAAATTAGAAGACTCAAGCAAGTAAACAGAAGAGGTACTCATTTTATTAACTTTTGGGAATACAGTTGCTACATTAAGTTTGAACATCCCATTACACATATAACTCTTCCCCACATACATTCCCGCTTTGGTCAACACCACCTTGTCTGACTCAAAGACCATTCGGAAGCCATGCTTGCTTAGGAGAGATCCGGATACCAAATTCTTGCTAATTTCCGGTACATAAAGGACATTGTTGAGAGTTAGCTCATTTCCTGAAGTCATTTTCAGAATTATTTTTCCTTGGCCTTCAACATCCGAGGTAGCAGAATTTTCCATATACATCTTCTCACCACTTATAATTGGTTCAAAGGAAGTGAACATAGCTTTGTCGGAGCATATGTGGCGAGTAGCACCAGTGTCTATCCACCATTCCCTTGGTTTGAATCCACCAAGTTCACTTCAGAGATCACAGCAGACAGATTAATGTCAAAAACATCCCTTGAGATAGAATCTAACTCCGTCATATTAGCTTGATTATTTTGGACTTTCTTTTGTGGCAGATGACATTCAGAAGCCCAATGTCCAGTTTTGCCACAATTGTAGCACTTTCCTTGAAACTGAAATTTTGGCTTCTTGGCGATACCACCTTTTGGCCCCATTTTGTATCCTTTGCCAGAAAAGGATTTCTTCTTCACTTTTGAACTTTGACTATGCTCAACCACATTAGCCTTGGCCACAAAGTTCCCCAAATTCTTGCCAGCCCCTTTGTTGTCTTCTTCAATTCAAAGCCTGACGATGAGATCTTCAATTTTCATCTCCTTTCGCTTGTGCTTCAAATAGTTCTTGAAGTCCTTCCAAGTAGGGGTAGCTTTTTAATTATAGCAGCAACTTGAAAAGTTTCACTCAAGGTCATCCCTTCAGCATGGATTTCATGCAAGATTACTTGCAGCTCTTGAACTTGACTGATCACAGTCTTTGAGTCCACCATCTTATAGTCGAGGAATCTTCCCACTACAAATTTCTTTGACCTGGCATCCTCAGTTTTGTACTTTCTATCTAAGGACTCCCACAATTCCTTAGCAGTGGTCTTAACACTATAAACATTATAGAGTGTGTCGCGTAGGCCATTTAACACATAATTTCAGCACAGAAAGTCCGAGTGCTTCCAAGCATCAATAGCTAGTACAACCTCTCGGTCTTGTTCATTTTCATTAGGCACAGGAACCTCTTCCTTCAAGAACCTCGCAAGGTTCAAGGTGGTAAGGCAGAACAGCATCTTTTCCTGCCACCTTTTGAAATCCACACCATTAAACTTCTCGGGTTTCTCCCCGTGGTTCACAGGAACCGTTTGGATTGAGGGAACCTTCACAGGTATGGAACCAATCACCATGGTGTTGGAGCTTGTAGCACTGTCGGTTGCAACAGGTGGATTTGCAGTAGCGTTCACATTCTGATTTTCCATTTCTGAATATATTATCAAAGGGGAAAATAAATTAAAACTAATATTTTATTTTTTTCCTCCTCTTAATTTTTAACAGTAGCAGAATTTTGTTTTCAAACATTTATTAGGAAAACGAAGGAATTTTAAGATTCTGCTCACGTGGTCTCAAGCAAAACACGATTCTGCACACTTTTTGTCTAATGCAATTTTCCATGATTCTGCACCGTTTGGGCAGAAAACGAGAATTACAGTAGAAGTTTTTGTAAACTGTTTTTCAAAATAGTTTCTGTTTTCCCAAAATCGAATATGTTTTTGTTTTATAAAATATATAGAATCCGTTTTAAGATTGTTGGAAATATTTCATTGATATAGTTGGAAATAGAAACAGATTCTAATTATAACTAATGAAAATAGGAAAATTACACTTGAACAGAAACAAAAAAAATAAACAGGAGAATTATCAAACCGAGGCCTGTGATCTATTCACAGTTTCCTTAAAATAGATTCGCCGCCTCACCGGATGTGCTAGAGAAAATCGTCGGCGCCTGTCTCCCAGGATACAGCGGCTTCTAGCAGTAGTACTTGCACAATATACAATTGCTCCGGCGAACTTTTTATGCTTCGTGCCTTCTTAGGAAACCAAGGATAGAATGTGACAGTAGAAGAAGATTCTGTAATTTCATATGCATAGATTGAGGGAGAGCTGTGATATATATAGGATGATCATATGCCTTTCCATTTTCTGTAACTACAACCTGTTCAGATCTTGCAACAGTTTAGAAATCCCAAAGGTTTCTGCAATGCAAAACATGTGCAGAAATTCCAAGGGTCTCTCATTACAGATTGGAAAAAACTAAACTTGAGGGGTCTAAAAAGAAATATTATATGCGGGCCGCACCCACGACCCGACCCGACCCGGCCCAGCACGGCCGGTTGAACGGATGGCGGTGGCGCTCGCGTGAGCATGTGTGCGCGTGTGTGTGGAGTAAACCCAAAGGGCCTTAGGTCCACCCCTTTCCACAAAACTGGGTACCCCTTGGGGCCCAAACCCAAAACATGAAGTAGCTTTATAAATACACTAAAGGATACTTTTAGTTTTCCTATGTGGGATAAGGCAAGTTGTGAACCTCTTTTATTTCAACAACTCCTTGTATGGGGCAACCTTTAATCATGAATTTCTCATTCACCCATTAATAGTTTTGGACATGTGAATATCCAAACTTCATCTCCTCATGGAGGAGAACACAAATCCACAAAGACCCCACTTAAACTCTAAGTGGGTCCCACTTTTATTAGCCCTTAAATATGGCCAAAACACATATTATCCAACAAAGGGTGGAATACCTGCCCATACCCGGCGTGGTTAACCCGGGGGGCATGGAGGTCAAACCAGTTGCCTTAGGGCCCAACTGGATGGACCCGATCGTGACCTACCTCACCACCGGTGTGTTACCAGACAAAAGAGAAGAAGCTCAGTGGGTGAAGTACCGGGCATCAAGATACCACCTCGTTGATGGTATCCTCTACAAAAGGGGGTTCACTATCCTTATCTCCGCTGTATTCACCCTACACAGGTCTAAGCAATATTGCAGGAGATCCACGAAGGAGTGTGTGGGAACCACGTGGGAGATCGGGCACTCTCTCGATACGCCCTACTGCAGGGCTACTATTGGCCAACGATGGCCCTGGATTCCCAGGAGTATGTTAAGAGGTGCGACAAGTGTTAATGATACTCACCATTGATCAACCGCCCGGGAGAACTCCAGACACCAATCTTCAGTCCCTAACCGTTTGCTTAGTGGGGTATCAACATTGTTGGTCCCCTCCTGATGGGAAAAGGACAAGTCACGTTTTTCGTCATCACTGTTGACTATTTCACCAAGTGGGTAGAGGCCGAGCCCTTGGTAACAATCACGGAAAAAATATGGAAAATTTTGTCGAGAAAAACATTCTCAGTAGATTCTGCATTCCCCAGGTTCTAGTCAGCGATAACGGTAGGCAACGACACCCCGGTATTTAGACAATTTTGCTCAGGCTACGGGATATTGAATCACTATTCTTCTCCCGAGCACCCCAAGCCAACGGCCAGGCCGAGGTGACAAATCGGACAATATTGCAGTCAATCAAGACTAGGCTTGAAAACACCAAAGGTCTTTCGGCAGAGGAACTACCGACCCTCTTGTGGGCATACCAAATTACTCCCCAGGTAGCAACAGGTGAGACACCATTCTCACTTACTTACGGCTTCGAGGCGGTAGTCCCCACAGAGCTCGGGTTACCCATTTACTGAGTGACTAATTTTACCAAGCAAGGCAACAGGGAAGCCCTCAAAGGAGAGCTTGACTTAATAGAAGAAAAGAGGGATCAGACGTACCTGAAAGTGGTAGCCTAGAAACAGAGGGTCTCCCGGTACTACAATAGCAGGGTCAGGCACCAAAGTTTCCAAGTGGGGGAACTGGTCCTCAAAGCCATGAACCAGTCAACAAAAGTCCCGAGTCATGGAAGGTTGGGCCCAAATTGGGAAGGACCCTACAGAGTCACCAGTGTAAACCGTCCGGGCGCATATTGGCTATAGACTCTGGATGGGGAAGACCTTCCTCATCCTTGGAATGTGCAGCACCTCCGCAAGTTCTTTCAGTAAAGTATGAAAGCAGTATTGGTTAGGAAACTTGTAGCTCTCCCCGAGCAGTCTTGATAATGAATAAATTTTCCTTTTTGCCAAGCAATTTCTCTCCTTGTGTGTCACGCCCGTCCCAAAAAATCTTTTATTTTAAAGGCATAAATGTTTTAAATGGAATTATTAACGTGGTTTAATAATTGTGGATGAGGTTGACCGTGAGTCAATGGAAGGTGTCAAGCAAGGACACGGGAACATGGAAATCATGTTGCATTGGCATAGCTAAATGACATTGATGTGATTTAAATGCTATTTGACTTATCTAGTATTTTATGAATAGTAAATTATACTTGTGTAGTATAATTTCTGATAATTTTGATATTGTTATATACCATTTTAAGAACTGTGGTGAGAACGTGAGTGTCACGTTATATAAAAGGTTGGTTGTGTAGAGATTCCATAGAATTTAGTTTTCGGACATAATTTTGGACCCAAACGAGACTTAGTCGAAAACTCTTGTAATTTATAGTTTTCACCTATAAAGTTATAAAATGAACGTGTGCGATGTTTCAGGAATTAATTAGAAGTTTGAGAAACTCGCGGGGAAGTAAACGCGAATTCTAAAAAGTTTGTCTATAAATAGCAAGGGTGAAAATTTCATTTGTCATAAACTTTACAAAATATTGTTAGAGAGGAGAAAGAAAAGGGAGATTGTTGCCACGGGCTTTACGATGATGAACAGAGACCTTTCGTCCGTCTGTTTTCAACCAAACTTCATATTTGAATTCCCCAAGGTAAGGGCTACGTTTTGATACCTATTAGGCCATGTTTGGCTAACTTTTTATAAAATTCTAATTCTAGAAATTTGGGGAAAACGCGTGTAAACTCGTAGGTTTTGCGTAGGATCGGAGATTCGACGTTTAGTCCGGCTTCTAGTCGTTCCCTCAAAGTTATACGGCGATAGCTCGAGGTAAGAATTTCTAGCCTATGTTATATAGAAAAATTTCATGTTTTAAATTTCGACGACGAAATTGAGATCCAGGCAAAATTCATGTGTTAATAGTAGGCCCGTTAATTATGCATGCGATTAAAAGTGAAAAGCATGTTTACTTTTACGCGAGCACGTTGAGTTATCTATGTGGGTCAAAGGGGGGACTTATACAAATTTATGCCGGAGTAAGCTTCTCGATGTTTGAGAATTTAGTAGCGACGACTACTGTGCATGGTTTAAGGCTTGGACTTGCCAGGGCACTTGGGGATGTAATGGTTGTAGGCTTGACTAGCCATTGACATCGCGGTTTAAGGCTTGGACTTTCTGCTACCGGATGAATGCGTATTTTTTTCCCTAGACACTATTTGATATGATTTATGAGGTTAAAGCATGATTTATCATATATGCATATGTTAGAAATTGTGCACTCAGCATGTAGCTGAGCAATGGATTTGCTTCATTGTAGGTATGAAAAAAAAAAACGCAAGAACAAGCGTGAAGAGTGAGGCCGTGGGAATGCTGGGGATTACCTTTGTTCATGTTTTAGTTTCCTTTCCATATATTGTAATACTAAAATTGTGGAGCTAGAACCACGTTTTTGTTTGAATTGAAAACCTTAGAAGCATTTTGGAAATATTGTAATATGTAATTAAACTCTTACAGTTAGTTTTGAATTCGTCCGAACTCGTAAGTTCATGTTTTGTAAACTTAACTTGTTAAATTCGGATTTTGAAGGACTGTGGCTAGAGTTTTGTGAATAGAGCCAAACAAGCCTTAGCTTGTTCTGCTATCATTTCTTTTCATGGATTAGTAAGATTAAACTTTATTTTTGAAAGCTCGTTATAGCTTGTGACGTTTGGATTAATGTAAGTGTGATTAGAGTAGTAGAATTGGTGGAGGTTGTTTGATGCCTTAAGCAAATTCTGCAGCTTTGGGTAGGATTCTGCTAAAGGGTCATTCGACAAGTCGAAGGGGGTCGTTCGACCGGTCGAAATACCCCCTACTAGAAATCTTTTTCTACCACTTCCGAAAATTGTCAAAAGGTTTTGATTGGTTCTTAGGGCACCTTTGGGACCCCTTTCAACATAAAATCATTGATTTCAAAATACAATTCCGTTTTCAATTTTAGACGAATTTTACAACTCGAAAGGTATCGTTTCCAAAAGTTTAATATACTCAAGGTTATTTTAAAGTTCATTTTCACTGCGTATAGTAGTTTAATGGTTGGATAAGCCTTGATGGTGTGCCACGTGTCCTATTTTCGCCCATTAGCGGGATGGGTCGTGACATTGTGCTCGATCGTACAAAAAGACCTTGGGGTCAAGCCCCAGGCATCAAAAAGACCTCGGGGTCAAACCCCAGGCACAAAAGACCTCGGAATGATACCCGAGGCGTCTGCTTTGCCTAGGTCCACCACCGATGATGGGAGCAAGCCCCCCCTAGGTGGCTGATGATGGCAATCACATCGGACATTCAACAGGACACGGGGCTAGGCACCTGATGCTACCGTTAAGCAGTCCTGAGTACCTACAATGTCCAGAGAAACCCCTCGGATAATAACAGGACCCAGCTCCCACATCATACCGAGTATGACCTATAATACAGGTCCCCAAAAGACCTAGTGTTCTTTACCGATCACAGTGCTAAAACTTTTGCTAAGGCAGAGTTATGGAAAGGCTAAAAACCGGTCGGCCATAGGTAATAATAAACAGGCAAGTACAAAAGCAGCATGGTGATTGACGAAGAAAGGTGGCCTCAAATGACCTTTTCATTAATTAGACAAAAAGTTTGTACAGAGCCTTGGGGGAAGTTGTAGTAGCCTCCCAAAAGAGAGAGAGAGAGAGAGAGAGAGAGAGAAAGAGAGAGAGAAAAGGGGAAATAAAGCAAGTTAAGGGTCGTCTACGACAACACCGACCTCTGTTTCTCCAGTCTCTCCCTCTGGGGCAGCGTCGTCCCCCGGGGAAGTACCCCTGCCTGGGGCAATGTCTTCAGTAACCCCGGCCTCATCAGTAGCAGCGGGACCAACGTTCCAATAGTTCAAGTCGATCCCTTCGTAGGACGAGATGTCCCACTTGGAATGGTCCCGGGTTAGGCTCCTCTTCAGGTCCTCGTAGCCTTAAAAGAAACCATCGCGAAGGCTTCCTCAGTGGACCCCGCCGCTACCATCTCTGCCAGGACCTTCACCTCAGCCGCGACGGCCTGGGCTGCCTCCAAATCTGCCAGGATGGTTGCCAACTCCGCTTACGCCACGCCGAGGGGTAGGGCTAAGCCCTTAATCTTATCATTCTCCACGGCCAAGGTGGTTTCCCTGGCCTTCGAAGCGGCCCGTTATTGCGACAAAGTAGCCTTGGCGGTGATGGCTCTCCTAGCTAGAGAAGGCAGGAAGGACTCATCATCGGCAGCCATGCAGCCAACCTACAATGAACACATACCGATCGGTTACTAAATGAACAGGAGAAACAAAAGAGAATGATGATAAATGAGCAAAGGCAAAAAGACTTACAAAGTGAGCCAGGCTGTAAAGCCACCCTGGAAGGCCTGGGGAGACATGTTTGTGCACATCTCTACCTGGTTGGGGAGAAGGCCTAATCTGACCCTCTCCCTGGTGTCGGTCGATTCACCAAGAGGCAAAATGGATGGTATGTCCGCTCGGGAAGCGGTTTCCTCCACCACCACTGCAGGGGGAGCCAAAGTCTCCCCGGGCGTCAGATGAGCCCGCGGCCTGTGCCTTAACTACTGGAGCGGGCGATCGCTGCCCGAGGTCTCAGCAGCGGGTCTTTTCCCTCTACCGGTAACCCGAGTAGCGGCAGTGGCAGCAGCAGCAACAGCGACAGTGACCTGTCTTTCCCTTAGCCGATCGAGATTTCTCCGGGAACCCATTTCTGTGGAGGAATAGGAGAACCATGCAGTCAATAGCCAACGAAAATAATAAAGAATACAACAGAAAAAAGGCTAAGGCTAGATGGTCCTAAGCACTTACCAGGAATGATTGGAGGAAACACTGGAGCTTTAACAAGCTCGTCCAGGCTATAAGTGGCAACAAAATCTCCCGTCCGGATAAGCATGTTCCAGATGTTTGTGGGAAGGTTGGCCAAGTGCAGGATCCGGTTCTGACACACCTCGGGAATGTCTAGAGGATTCAGTGACCCCACCGCAAAACAACACATGGAAATTGTTAGTCACGTGGTTGTGTTCAGAAGCAAATATAAGCATAAGGAAGAGCATTGGGCGGGCTTACCCCTCAGCTCCCCCACCTAAGAGGTCCTCAACTGGATTCCCGGGGCCCCTATCGCAAAGCCCGAGGGTGGAAACCTGGAAGAATTTGTTCTTCCACCCCTTGTTGTTGCTCGGGCAGTTGGCGATAATTTTTCTTCCCTACTGAGCCGATAGAGAGAAGAACTCGACTTCCCTGTGAACGGGGAACGGTCGCTGGGCCCACAAAAATTCCTGAAGGGTAAGTTCACACCCGAAGACTTGGAGCTAGAGAGAGATTGACCCCATCAAGAACCTCCACCCATTCAGAGCTAACTTCCAGGGGCAATCTCGAGGTAGATCAGAAGATCTCGGGCAATGGGGTGGAGGGGAATACAAAAACCGGCCATGAGGGCATCCTCATAGAGGGTAACGAAGCCCGACTGGTAGAGATGGGTTCCACCGGCATTGAAGGCCAAGGAGCAGCTACTGGGAATGGTGTACCTATTCCTAATCCGGCTGAGGTCTTGGGCACGCAGGGTGGACGGTGTAGACTCACAGGCGAACACAACCCCGGGGTTGGGACCTCCCGACGTCTCGTCGCCCGAGCCACGCGAAACAGAGGCTACGGGGACCTCCAAGTCTAACTCATCATCTGACACTCTGATTGGGATCCTACCCTCACTATGGTGGTCCGACGGTGCAGCGGACGGAGGGTCTAGGCTCGTATCTGGGGACCTGAACCGCGACTGCTCATCCTCCAATCGAGAGGAGGAATCGAAACTAGAACGCTGCATTCTTAAGGATCCAGGAGGTGGACCAAGGTATAAGTGACGGCCTAGGTAAGGGTCAGTAACTCCAAGCCTAAGGTACAAAGGAGGCAAGTCCAACAACCTAAGGGCAAGGTGTATAGAGCTCTCAGGGTAAGGCGACACTCGGTCAACACTGCTACAGGACAACCCGACCGGTTCAACTGCTCTACTACCAAGGACGGGTAACTCGACCTAAAGACGAAGATGAACCTAAGGAAAAAGAAGTCCCAGTCCCGGGCAAAACCTACTGGGTTTATTCTCTCTAGCCTCACTCGAGACAAAAAAAGAAGGGGGAGAAGGAAGAATGCAACGAATTAAAACTGGTAAGAGAAGACTTATGGGAATTAACGCAAAACAAGGGCTCGGAACGCTTTATCGGGGACTTTTGCTCTCAAACCCGCTCGATTATCTCTATTTCTTGGCAGCAAGGATGAAAAAATCCCGCTCGGTTGTCTCTATCTCTTGGCAACAAGGATGAAAAAATGAACAAGTGTTCCTTATATATATGGCGTCAAACGTCCAGATTAAACCAGATCCAACAGCTACAAAGTTTTCCCGCCTAAAGCATCTGTCAGCTGTCACCTCGGGCACGCGAGGCGACGCCTTAAAAGTCGCGCGCATTAAATGCATGACATGACAGTTCGGTTACCACGCAACTGTTCGATTACTTTTGTACCGACTTCATTGGGTCCTAATCAGGCCAACCACAAGTTGAAACGTGACAGACATCGGCCTCGGGCCCATAGAGCCACCGTTCCGTTTAGACCCCGGCTGACCAGAACGACCGGTCATGCTCCTGGTAAGGTCCCGGCCTCCTTCCCGGATGGTTCTCAGAGCAGTGCTAATTTAAATCCTCATCCGATGAAGCATCGCATCAGCTTTGAAAATGGGGGGCAGTTGATAGGTATAAAAATATCCAGTCAAAGTCAAATTGCCGCGTCAGCAGCTGGATGCCAGGTAACCCGGGATAGGGACATGTTGCCCGACTATCCCAGGCTGTCCAGCCCAGAACCGCCCAGTTAGTTAAAATCACTCAGGGATACGTACTGCTGATAGACCAAGATAGGTGCAGCCCGGGCCTGATCCCGTGACTCATACTGGACCGTTCCAGCAGTTTCCTAACTCAATCAGAAGACTAATGGAAAGTAGAAGATGTTTCCTAAACCACTTAGGAAAAATCCCATGATTTATGCTCATCAATTTGTAATTAGATTAGGCTTCGTAATATGAAAGTTACCTTGTGCGGGTGGTCTCTTGCACCTATAAAAGAGGCCACCCATCCCCGTAAAGGGGGGGTCTTCTTAACAAAAAGAATAGCCAAACATATCAGTATTACGCATATACCCGGCCGGTTACTGGTAGTACCGCCCACTCTGTTGGTTCACCAGAAGCGCCGGTGATCTATTAGTGAAAGCTCACCGACGCACACGTGGACGTAGGTCACTTTATTAACGGGGTCGAACCACATACAATTCTTTGGTGTACATCTCTCTCTCTCTAAATCTCTCTTACCCACATTTTGACATCATCAAATATAAAGAAAGTAAGGAAGATAAAAATAAAATGTTTCATATTTCACTATCACTAAATAGTTATCATTTTCTTTGATGGGCAAAAAAATAAAGAGAGTAGGATAACTGTTTTCTCTTTCTAATGCTTTCACTTTTGAACAGAATGAATTTTGTGGTTCGGAGGAAAGCAGCAATCCTCCCCTCTTCGTTTCTCGTGTAGTGCTACACACATTTTTTTGACACAAAGTGCCATTCGGTAATTGATTGGCATGGGCCCCACCACCGAACACATCTCAACCATTGATTTTCGATGGTCGAAATGCATTCAGTGGTGGGACCCATGTCAATTAATGACCGGATGACACTTTGTGTCAAATATTGTGTGCCAAACATTTCCCTCTTTTCTCTCCTCTTTTTTTTTTTTTGGTAGTAGTTCTCTCTTCTCTTTCATCCGATCAAATAAGTGGTTGAGATTCTATCCCGTCCTTCTCTTCTCTCCATCCTCTCCTTCCTTCCACTCTTTCCTCTACTAAACATTACTATGAGACAGATATTTTATCAATTCAATACGATTTTCTTTTTCACAAGTGTAAGTACATATCAATTAGGGCTTGGATCCTCAACAGCCATCTAGGTGCTACTGGGTGGGCAGCACTCATGTGGCACTGATAGTACCACGCATATTTTTTTCACCTTTAAGAAAATACCAAAATAGAAAAATTTATGATTCTGTTAATGTCACAAAAGTACTGTCCAACTAATAACACCTTATGAAGCGGCCAACGATCCTTAGGCTAACAATTAAGGGTCACAAGTCCGAATACTTTTTCATTTAAAAATTAAGTTTTTTAAGATGGTTATCACATAACGTGTATAATAATTTGATGGTATTTTTTTTTTTTTGATAAAATAGAGTAACGGTAAATAATTTCTCCAATTGGTGGTGGGGATAAACATTCCCAAAAAAACCATACTTTTCTTTTAATGCAAGTGGAGGGTGATTTGGTCAAATAGCAGCCAAGTAGACTTGAGTCACTTGACTACTGAAAAGATTCAAGCCACACGGTTCACGTGCCTACGACACAGGAAGTTGACGGAACACAATATTATGGGCCCACCAAGAATTATTCAAATTTCAATTGATCACCCATTTTTCTCATTCATGGCTTATTTAGACTTTTATCGATCGGTTGATATTTGCTTTATTTTATTTTTATTTTGTCTCTGTATTATTAATATAATTATTAAAATATGATACATGTCAAATTGAGCAATCGATGAGCAAAAATATTTTCATATTTTCTCTGTGTTAACACTTACTCTATGTATGTTAGCGTTATTTTATTACGAGTAATACTTCACATATAATTTTCACACAAATTTTTATGCACAGTTTTATAAAATGTGTCTATATCTTTCTTGTATCATTGTAGGATCCATTGACATCACATGAGAGATAAACATATTTTTTTAAGTTGTGCACAAAAAATTGTGCACAAATTATACACCAAGTTTTATCCTTATATTAAAATGATTTATTATCATATGTGTTTCAATGTTGCATGTTAAAAGAAATATTATTCTTTCGCTTGTTTAAAAAAACATAAAATATTGTATGTCCAATTATGGAACGACTCTAATATATATATATATATATATATATATTTTCAATAGTGTGCAAAATATAATACTTATTAAATTATAAAAGAATACATTTTTTCTCACTTCAAAATTGCTCACCCTTCTCTCACATTGACTAATGCAGTAAGACCCAATATTAAATGAGAACAAATTAATGGTGTAAAGTTCTGGACTCCACTATATTAGCCAATGAGAGAGAATGTGAGCAAAGAGTGAGTAATTTTAGGGTGAGCAAAAGTGCACTCATTATAAAAATGACAAAATTTCATGCTAAATTTAATACATAAGACTATCACCAATGTGCATGCTATATTTCATGCTATTGACAAATTAAAACATGATCTTGAAAAATCACTCTCCAATGGTATGCCAAAACTCGTGCCAAATTATAGGCTTTATAGTAATGCTATATCCTGTGCCAAATTTGACATGACCTTTAGTATTGCTATAATTTGGCATGATCTTTGATATTGCTATAATTTGGCACACCATTGGAGATGTGTTTTTGAAGGGTCATGCTATAATTTGGCACGGCAACAAGACAATATCTTAACTTTTTCCAATATAAAAAAAAAAAATAACATTTCATTCAACATGTACCATTAAAATACGTATATTAAAACATAGCATTTTAATATTATAATAATATCAAAATATAAATTTGACATGAAAAAAAATAACAATTACCATTAGATCGAGATGCTCTAATATGACATCTATATTTTGGCATGACCTTTTAACATACTATTTCAAAGCCCAGACTACAATGTGACAATAGCCTGAGCTAGAGATGATCTAATACTCAGTACTCTGTACTATATAATGCGGAATGTGAGGCCACTCTCTTTCATGTGACACATTGTTTTCGATCGGTTAGTTTTCTCAAAAAAGTATTTGCCATGTTCACGTACGTTTTTGCATGTGAGCGTGACAATACATTACATGTTCATTTAAATATTTGTGTGTGTTTGTTTTTTTTTTCTTTCTTTACTAGGACGTAATTAGCTTTCATGATTTTTTTTTTAAAGAGTAATGTGTTACTTGTACAAAATTATCAAACAATTTAGTAATAAATTTCATAAACTACTTTTAAAAAGCCACGTTGAGGCTACACTAAGCCTTAGTCTCACTCTCATTACTGCATCGATCTACGAGCTATTTGGAAAAGCTTAGAACGAGTTCTATGGTTCATATGTGATATGGTTCTATGTTTATCTGTTTGGTAGAATTGGCGCAAGAGTTCAAGTTGGACCTAAGCTCTTAAATCAGAATCAGCATGGTCTTGATTTTCATAAAAATCAGATAGATAATGAGGATGCGACAGAATGTGAATCTTATTTTATTGAAAAAAAACTTTACATTGGGCTCAAAAAAGTCCAGTATTGAGAGTATTTTTGTGTGGATTACGGACTCTTACATCATATTAATTGGCATAACACAAACACTCAAATATGTAAAATAGTTCACGTATGAACTACATAATTGTATTTTTAGAATTTCCAAAAAGTTTGCTTTTGTTATTCAAATCGTGGTAATATTTTATTTGTTTGTTAATTACATGACGATACTCTTAGCATTTAACTATTGGCTTATAGAGAAACTATAGAACTATTTTGCTTTTCTGATCATGGTTTTGTAACACTCCATTTGTTTTGATGTAAAATATTTTTCGTAAAATATTTTTATATACTAATTATAAGGTGAAAGTATTTTTTGAAAAATATTTTACATCAAAATAAATGAAGCTTAAAATTGCAAGCAATTTTTCATCCCGGATACGATATATCTTTTAACAACCCCATCTTTTAAAAATTAGTGTAAAAATGAACTTAAAATGGCATTGACAGTGTGTGCATTTTAATTAGGTCATTGTGTTTTAATTTAATAAAAATTGGGCTAGGCCAGAATTGTAAGGGCTGTGGTCACAATTTACCATGGTATGACGGGCTGATTCTTAGCTAAAAATGCAGCAACCTCTCCTATAGTTTGCAAATTACAATGACCTCTTTTGTCAAGATGAAATTGTAATAATGTTAATCGTGGATGCAATATTACAAATAGGGCTGTTCAAAATTCAATCGCCCATTTGACTCACTCGATTCACCCGTAGCATTTTTATTGGTTTTTAAATAATGTGGGTGGAGTCACGGGTCTTGGGGGTGAAAACTCGACAGTTTCGGGTGGAGTCATGAATCTAGGGGGGTGAAAATCCGATTCACCCGACCTGACTCGAAACACATTTAATTTTTTTTTAAATATAAATGCAATATGCTTATATCAATATATGCATTATGTATTATATACTCTTTAATATATATATATATGTATATATATGTAATATGCTTATATCAGTATATATATTATGTATTATGATGATGCCAAAAATTGGTAAGAGTGAAGTAGAGCAATTTTAGGGGAGAGAGAGAAAGAGTGAGAGAGAGCCTATTTTTTGTATGTGGTTCGGCCCTGTTAATGAAGGTACTTACGTCCACGTGTGTGTCTGAGCACGTTCACTAGCAGATCACCGGCGGGCCTGGTGAGCCAACAAAGAGGGGCGACACTACCAGTAATACCGGCCGGGTGTATGCATATAATGGTAAATTTTTATAGAGATGCTGTATAGATTACAGAATTGGTGGCCCTTTTAATTGGGGGTGAGAGGTCTCTTTTATAGATGTAAAAGACTTACTCATACATGGATAAGGAAATATAATCCAATTAATATAGATTGGCATTAATTGTGGGGGTTTCCTAGTTGGATTAGGAAATAGTGTGCACTTGCCATTAGTCTTATAGCTTGAGTAGGAAACTGCCCGTAATACTCGGGATCACGCCCGTGATTCTCGGGATCACGCATGTGGGTCCGGATGGACTGTTGATTTAGAACCGCTCGGTCATATTTTGGGCGTATCAGCTGCCCCCCATTTCCAAGATTGGCCAGATGCTATATCGGGGCAAGTTTGGAAATCAGTTTGATGTTACTTGCCGCTGTCTGAGTGCTTGTGGAAGCTGCCTCGGGGCTTATGAGCCTGGTGAGTCCTCGGGAACTGATTGAGAGTTGAGACCTAGCCTAGCTCGGGACCTTTAGGTGCTCGGGAACTGACCGGGAGTTGAGACCCGGCCTAATTCGGAGTCTTTGAATGCTCGGAAAGTGACCGAGAGTTGAGACTCGGCCTACTTTGGAGTCTTTTTTTCTTGAGTTAGCTCCCAGGATGGTTATCTTCTGCCCGTAAACCTTCGTCAAGGCTGTGGGTAGAAGGATTTTACCATGTTGGAAAAGCCGACCTAAAGCGTATCGCTCTAGGGTCCTTTTTATGTTAACTCCCCAGGATGGTTGTCTTCCGCCCGGCCAGCCTTCGTCAAGACTGTTGGGAGAAGAGCTTGACCATGTTGGTGGAGCCGACCTAAATCACGTTGCTTTAGGGTCCTTTTACTCCTCTATCGTCGGCCAACCTAAGAGATTTTAGTCACCTCTATCGTCGGTCTGGACCTAAGTGGAGTTAATGTCTCTGAGTACTGTAGGTGATCGGGCTGTCCAAGATTTTGACTTGGTTATCCGCGACGCCTGTAAATACCCGGTGTGATTACCTGTTTAGTTCACTACGCCGTCTTGCCCCCCAAGCTTTCGCTAAGACGAGGGTCTTACAGAGGCTATGATTTGTAGGTAACCGACCTGGAACATGGTGGTTGCAGGGTCTTTTGAAGCTTGCCATCATCAGCCACCTAGGGGGTTTGCCCCCATCGTCGGTTGGACCTAAGTGAAGCCGGTGCCTTGGGCGTGACCCCAAGGTCTTTAGTGCCTGGGTTCGGAGCCTGAGGTCTTTTGAGTGCTTGGGTTCAGAGCCCGAGGTCTTTTTAGATGCCTCGGGGTTAGGCCAGAGGTCTTTTGAGTGCCTGAGTTCGGAGCTCGAGGTCTTCTTCGTGCCTTGGGGTTAGGCCCAAGGTCTTTGTATGCCTCGGGGTTAGGCCCGAGGTCTTTGTATGAGTTCTCTGACAATCGGTGGAGCCTCATGTGGTGATCAAGCAAGTATCACTATAGTCGGGCTCTTCTAGACCGATGAAGATAGGAACTCGGATCAGGATCGTCGGGCTTCTGACTTCTCTGTGCTAGAGGCAAAGTCGGAACTGTTTGATCCTGACCGATGTGAACTGGAGATCGGGCTGGGGCTGCCGGACTCAGACCGCTGCGAACTGGAGGTCGGGTCGGGACTGCCGGACCCTGCCTGCTGTGAGTTGAAGGAACTGTCAGAACTCTCGGGCTAATCTCGCTTTCGCTTATTTCTGGAAGACTCGTTGCTTTCTTGCCTGGTGTCTTTGGTCTTCAAAAACTCTTCAGTGCCGATGTATTTTCCAACCCTCTCAGAGAGCTCGACCAAAGTTTTCGGTCGGTTTCTATGGAACGACGCGGCGCACTTGGTGTGTTGAACTCCCGAGCAGAAGGCTATGATGGCGATTGTCTCGTTTAAATTTCGGATTTGAAGCTTCTGTTGGTTGAATCGGTCGATGAACTCCTTGAGGGACTCATTATTCCATTGTCTGACTGTCAGTAGATGCATGTCTGGCTTTGGCCGCTCATACATACCGGCGAACTGGTTGATGAACTGCTTGCTGAGTTGTTTGAAACTGCAGACCGATCGGGGCTCTAAGGAGTAGAACCACTGCATGGCCGGGCCTTTCAAAGTGTTGGGGAAGGCTAAGCAGTGTAGCTCATCGGAGTTGGTGGCTAGGGCCATCTGAGCCTTATAGATCCGGACGTGGTCGACCGGGCTTCCCGAGCCGTTGTAGGGATCTAGGCGAGGCTGCTTGAATTTATGCGGGATGGAGAATCTCGTGATCTGGCTGGAGAACGGTGACTCTGTCTCGGTATTGGCTTGATCCTGAGCACGGTTTTGACCAAGCTTTTTGGCCACTCCGTTGTTCTGCTTCTGTAAATCTTTGATTCGGGCTTCCACTCCTTCCCGACCGGTATCTGAGGAACTGGTCGGGTTGGTGGAATAGGCTTCTTCATGGCGGGGTGCTGTCCTCTGGGATCGGGTTCGGCTATAACTCCGGGTAACCGTATCCCCAGGGACGACTCGGCTCTTGATCGAGTGACCCTGGACTGATTCCCGGGCCATATGTTCCTGCCTTTCCTCTCGGGCAGCACGCCCACTATTGATGTCTCTGGCATCCTCAACACGGGATGGGTTGGCTCGGGCACGTTGTCTGGTCCAGATTGGCTCCCGACCATACGCAACGTTCCCGGCCCCTGGAGGACGGCTTTGCTGGGCTAGCAGGGCTTCGATCTGTCGCTGGATTTGACGCTGGCCCTCCAAGAGTTGTGTGAGGGTCGCGGTGATCTGCTCAGATGTCATGATTGCCGCAGCCGGTGCCGGGGCCGAAGGAACATCCCAGTCGGACTGCTGATCAACCTTCTTACTCTTCTTCGGTGGCATGTCGATCAGTTAAGAGATTTGTTGATGAGAAGACTTGTCATTTCCCACAGACGGCGCCAAACTGATGATGCCAAAAATTGTTAAGCGAGATTTATGCGGGAAGATAGAGTAGAAAGAGGTTTGTATATGGTTCGGCCCCGTTAACGAGGTGACCTACGTCCACGTGTGCGTCTATGCGCTTCTTACTAGCAGATCACCGGCGGGCCTGGTGAGCCAACAAAGACGGGCAGCACTACCAGTAATACCGGCCGGGTGTATGCGTGTAAGTGGTGAGTACTCTTCGTAAGTGCTTGTATACTTCGAGAGATTATTTTCGGATCCCCCTAAAGAGGACAGGTGGGGCTCTTTTATAGATGCAAGAGTCCACCCGTACATGGTAAGTTAATAGGATTAGGAAGCCTAATCTAATCATAATAGATCTACATGACTTTTAGGATAGTTTCTTAAGTGGTTTAGGAAACTAATCATCTTTCCTTGACAGAGTCCGAGTCAAACAAGGAAACGGCCTGGAATGTTCCTTCAAGCTGCCCATGCTAGAGAGCCGCCGTAAATCACGCCCGGGCCGGCTGATCTCCTCGAGTGGTAGCGTCTAACGCGGGGCGCGGGCCCCAAGATCTCTTCCCGGATAGCCTGGGCCCTTCTGCCACGTGGCTGTTGGACTTTAGCAGGATATTTCTGGACATATCAGCTTCGTGGAAAGAAATATCCTCAGCCGGTTTGGTATCCCGCGAGTCCTGATCAGCGATAATGGAAGGCAATTTGACACACCCATCTTCAGGCAGTTCTGCTTGGGCTATGGGATACAAAATCATTACTCTTCCCCCGAGCATCCACAAGCTAATGGCCAGGCCGAGGTAACCAACCGCATAATTTTGCAGTCGATTAAGACAAGGCTAGAAGGCGCTAAAGCCCTGTGGGCTGAAGAGCTACCAACCCTTCTGTGGACCTACCGTACTACACCCCGAGCGGCTACAGGCGAAACTCCATTTTCCTTAACTTATGGTTTGGAGGCAGTGGTCCCCACAGAGCTCGGGCTGCCCACATACCGGGTGGCTACCTTCAATGACCCAGACAATGGAGAAGCCCTCAGGACGGAGCTCGACCTGGTGGAAGAAAAAAGAGACCAGGCCTATCTCAAGGTGGCCGCTTACAAGCAAAGGGTCTCACGGTATTACAATAGCAAGGTGAAGCACCGCAGCTTTCAAGTTGGAAACCTCGTCCTCAAAGCTGTGAACCAGTCTACCCGAATCCCAAGCCACGGGAAGTTGGGGTCAAACTGGGAAGGCCCGTATAAAATAATTCGGGTTAACCGACCGGGAACGTACTGGCTACAAAGCATCGACGGGCATGATCTCAACCATCCTTGGAACGTGCAACACCTCCGCAAGTACTATCAGTAGCATCGGACCACAGGATATTAGTGTTATACGCATAATTCTTTTTTTTTTGGATAATCGACATGGTTTATTATTTTTAAATAAAATTACATGGTTCTACTTCGAAAATTTACTGCTGTCAGAACACTGTGCAATATACCAAAAGACCTCGGGCCCAACCCCGAGGCACTAAAAGACCTCGGGCCAAACCCCGAGGCACCAAAAGACCTCGGGCCCAACCCCGAGGCACCAAAGACTTCAGGCCTAACCCCGAGGCACCAAAAGACCTCGGGCCTAACCTCGCGGCGCGAAAGACCTCGGGCTCCGAACCCAGGCATTAAAAAGACCTCGGGCTCCGAACCCAGGCACTAAAGGACCCTGCAACCACCCATGTTCCAGGTCGATTTCCTATGGTCGCCCCTCTGCATGCCCCCGCCTTCGCAAGAAGGTCGGGGACAAAAGGATACTAGACCTAAAAACAGGAAATTAACTAAAGCTTCACCTAGGTCCAGCCGACGACGGGGCCAAGCCCCTAGGTGGCCGACGATGGCAAGCTTCAAAGGCCCCTGCAACCACCCATGTTCCAGGTCGATTTCCTACGGCCACTTACTCCCGTACTCCCATACTCCCGCCTTAGCAAAATGCTTGGGGGGCAGGAGAATAAGGGGAATGTTGAGGCTAAAACAGGGAATCACACCGTTCGACTAGGTGTTCTGTTGGTTACGGTCCTAAAGCATTTGCTAAGGCAGGCGTTAGGTCGGCCAAAACCATACGGATACTAGCAAACCGTCCGACTAGGTGTTCTGTTGGTTACGGTCCTAAAGCATTTGCTAAGGCAGATGTTAGGTCGGCCAAAACCGTACGGATACTAGCAAATGTTAAAGCATAGTACAAAAAAAAAACAACAAAGTTAATGGAAGGTTGACCTCAAGGGCCTTTTCATTAATCGAAGCAAATGTACAAAGCTTGGGGGGCAGTTGTAGTAGCCTCCCCAAAATAAAAAGAAAACTACAAGCAACGAAATAAAGAAAAATAATGCAGGACCAGGAACTCAATCTTCCACATTGACCATGTCCTCGGTCTCCCCGGTCTGCTCCCTTGGTACGGCAAGTCCTTCGTCCCCCAAGTCTCCGCCCGGGGCGAGTTCAGTGGCCTCAGCAATGGCCGTAGGATCTTCACCAACCACAGGAGCTTCATCAGCTATGGGATCTTCACCGACATCCCAGTAATCCGAGTCAATCCCCTAGTAGGCCGAAAGGACCCACTCGGGGTGATCCCGGGCTACCCGCCGCTTCAGATCGTCATAACCTTGGAAGAAGCCGTCATCAAACGCGCCCTCCAAGGCCCCTACAGCAGGTGTCTCGGCCGCCGCCTTCGCCCGGGCTTCAGCTGCCGCAGTGAGGGCCCGGGAAACCTCCAATTCAGCCAAAGCAGCCGCCAGATCCGCCTGAGCCGTACCTAAACTCAAGGCCAACGACTTCGTCTTGCTCGTCTCGACGGCCAAGGCGGCTTTCGCTACCTGTAATTCCTCCCGCTCCTTCGAGAAGGCGGCTTCAGCGACGCTGACCCTCCCGGTCAGGGAAGACAGCAGGGACTCGGACCCCGCGGCCATACAGCCGACCTGCGACGAGAGGATGGAGATTAGTTAGGCAAGTAAAAAGGGAGCAGTCCAATATTTGCAGGGAGACAGAACACTTACCAGATGGGAAAGGCTATACAACCACTCTTGGAAGTCTTGGGGAGATAGCCCGGTGCATGCTTCCACCTGGCTCGGGATAAGGACAGACTTTAGCCTCTCCGAACCTCACCAGGTCCACCGATGAGCAGACCGGATGGAATATCAGCCCGGGGTGCGGGCTCCTCAACATCCAACCTTTGGGGAGCCGATGTCCCCGCAGGGTCCGAATGGTTGACCGTCCCATGGCGGATGCGTCGGAGCGGGCGCTCACCGCCCAGGGCCTCGGTGGCTGGCCTCTTCCCCTGGGCGATCGCCATCCGAGTAGCAGCGGCGGCGGCGGCGGCAGCCTGTCTTTCCCTCAGCTGCTCCAAATTGCGTTTGGGGGCCATTTCTGCAAAAGAGCAAGATCGCACAGTCAGAAGTGTGAGAAACGATACGGACAAGTGCAGGGCGAACCAGTAAGGCAACCTGGGAACTCACCGGGGATGAGGGGTGAAAAGCTGGGGGCTGGAACGGGCTCCTCAGGGGAATAGGTCTCGACAAAGTCCCCTGTTCGGGACAATACGTTCCAAACACTGGTGGGTAACTCTGCTAGGTCCCGGATCCTGGCTTGGCACAGCTCAGGGATTTCGGGTGGTTCTATCGAGCCAGCTATGGACAGAGGAATGAAGTCAGTTAGCAAGCCATCGCATTCTTAAAACCGAAAAAACGGACGAACTCGGATGGGTGGTCTTACCCCTCAACTCCCCAGCCCAGGATGTCCTCAACTGGGTCCCCGGAGCCATGTCATAAAGGCGAAGGGTGGACACCTGGAAGAATTTGCCCTTCCACCCCTTGTTGTTGCTGGGGCACCTGTCGATAATTTTTTTGCACAGGGAATGGTCGGTGGGCCCAAAGAAACTCATGGAGGGTAAGCTCGTACCCGAACACCTAAGGCCACAACGATATACACCCCATCAAGAATCTCCACCCATTGGGAGTTAGCTGCCCGGGAGCGATGTCGAGAAAGATCAGGGCATCCCGGGCGACAGGGTGAAGGGGTGGTTGGAGGCCCGCCATCATAGCGTCCTCAAATAGGGTGACGAACCCAGGCTGGTAGAGGTGCGCGCCGCCGGGGTTTACGGCTAGGGCGCAACCGTCAGGAAGAGAATACCTCTCCCTGATCCGGAGAAGGTCTTGGGAACGCAACATAGAAAGGGTGGACTCACAAGCGAACACTACGGGGTCAGTTTCCCTGGGCAACTCGTCGCCCGAACCCCTCGAGACGGAGGCAACAGGGGCCTCCTGGGTAGACTCGCTATCAGACAGACGAACGGGAATCCCGGCCCCACTCTGATGATTGGTCAGGGACGCAAGGAGCTGGCCCAAACTGGTACCGAGGGATCCTGACCAATACCGTTCACTCTCCGATCTTGACGCAGAATTGAAACCGGAGTATTCCATTGCTGGTGCTCCAACAGCAAGGAATGGACTCAAACTGCAACTTAAGTATGGGTCGGAAACCCCAAGCCTAGTATACAGGGGGGGCAGAGTCACTAACCTGAACTGCAGTGAATAGGCACTCCTCAGTACCAGGTAACACTCTCCCAGAACAGCACAAGGAACACCCGCTCGGTTCAGTTGAATTAAAGTTTCGCCTGAATTAAAAAATGCACAGAATCTGAGGAGGAAGAAATCCCACTCCCGCTCAAACCTCACAGGATTCGTTCTCTACAGTCTCACTCCGAAATGAAAAAGGACGGGGGGAAGAGGGAAGAAGGTAGCAGATAGAAGGTCAGGAAGGGATGCGAGAGATGGGGCAAGCACTCCTTATATAAGAGCTGTGAACGGCCACGATCGTGACAGATCCAGCGGTCCAGGAGATTTCCCGCCTGAACTGTCGCCTCAGGCACGTGAAGGGTTGCCTCAAAAGGTGCGCCCATTAAATGCACGACAAGACGGTTCGGCTGGCATGCAAACAGTTCAGTTACGACCACACCGCCATCATTAGACCCCAACCTGACCAATGATTAGTTGGTACGTGGCAGAGGTGATCTGGGCCCGTGCTATCGCAACCCGGACACATCGCGACACCGGTCGGATATTAGCTGCTCGGTGTAATACAGAAGTAATCAGTAGTTAGAAGAATAAAGAGATAAAAAGAGTTGGCCTCAAGGACCTTTTTATTGCAATAAAAGGTGAACTATACAGAGGTTGGGAGGTGGTTATAATGGCCTCCCCGGTAAAAAAAAAAAAAAAAAAAAACAGCAAAAAACGGCAAGGAGTCTTCAAGTTCCTTTGCCCTTCAGAGCTTTCACCTCCTCCTCTAGGGCCATCATCCTCGCCACCAACTCCTTGACAGTGAGCTCTATGGTGTGAACATCCATCTCCTGCATGACAGATTCAATCTGCAGGCGGGCAGTCTGCTTCTCCACCTCTTGAAGACGACTCTCCTGGTTACCGAAGGCAAGGCCCGTCCAAGAGCTCGGCACATGAAGACCGGTCAGGGATTCCGTCCGGCTCCTTTTTGGTGGGGGTTGAGACTCTTCCCTGAATGCCTTTTCTTTCCCCTTCCGGGATGGGCCCAGTGGAGGGCTCGCATCCCCGGAGGAGGATGAGTCGATGCTGGTGGACAGGGAGACTGGACCCTCGGGAGGGCCGGCCCTGCTTGTGGCACGCCGACCAGAAGCCATGGACCAAGTGTAGCGGCGAGACCCGGAGGCAGCAGCAGTAGGGGGCGCAGGCGGATCCTCACTGCCGACCTCACCAGCGGGAACCCCGAACAAATCCGAGAACGTGAGGCCGGTTTCGATGGCACGATCGATGGCCTCTGTGTCGGCAACAGAGGGGGCAATACTGTGGAAGGCAGCAAAGGACGCCTTGCACAATTCCGCGTCAAAGGCCACAGGAGGGCGGAGATTAGGGTCCACCAACCAGTTGCCGGACATCATAACCCAAGGATATTGGCGCCACCTCTTGTTCGGGAAATCCAAGCCCTGGACAAGGTGCCTTCCCTCTGCGCCAGGGCGTAAATAACGGCCCCCGTGGTCGATCCCCAGGACATAACACCTGACGACGTCGATGGAACTGAGGAGCACCCCAAGTCGCTGGTTCAAGATTGATATCCCCCCAGAGGAGGCGGGCCACGTTTGGGCGGCACTTGGAAAGTGGAATGCGCAACCCCTGAAGCAGGTCGCAGAAGGAGGCCGGGAGAGGGAAGCGTAGCCCCACAACAAGCAGCGGATAGCTGCTGATGAGGACGAAAGGGAAGGCTACTTCCTCCCCTTCGGTGTATGGGCGAACTCCGACGTCGTCGGGAAGTTTGCAGTCCTCTCGGAAAGCTTTCAGTCCTTCATCAGATGTCAGATCGATGTGAGAGGCCATTTGAGGGAAGCTTGAAGAACAAAATCGACGGAGAAAAAGAAGGAGTTCAGGGAGGTTTTGCTTTCAAAAAAACTGCTCAGGCGATTCAGCTGTTAACTTGCGGTAAGAGATAGATTGAGCAGGTGCTCCTTATATAGACATCGCGGACGGTTGGGATCAGAATTGATCGGATGGCTCATACGCTCTCCCGCCGAAACTGTCACTTCGGGCACGTGGGGCGTCGCCTCAAACAGTGTGAGCATTGAATGCACGAGGTGATGGTTCGGTTGCTATATGGACGATTCGGTTGCTTCCAAACTGGCAGCGTTGGATCCAAACCAAACCAATAATCGATGGACACGTGGCGTCAGGGAGCCCGGTCCTGCAGGGTCACCGCTCGGTCGATATCCCGACGGATCATTCCCGGCCGGCCCCGTCCTGACAAAAGTCCTGGTCTTTTCCCGGACGGTATCTGGAAGACATTCTTAATTTTCAAATTTCATCCGACAAGGTATCACATCAACTTTGAAAATGGGGGGCAGCTGATATGTCCAGAAATATCCTGCTAAAGTCCAACAGCCACGTGGCAGAAGGACCCGGGCTATCCGGGAAGAGATCTTGGGGCCCGCGCCCCGCGTTAGACGCTACAGCTCGGGGAGATTAGCCGGCCCGGGCGTGATTTACGGCGGCTCTCTAGCATGGGCAGCTTGGAGGAACATTCCAGGCCGTTTCCTTGTCTGACTCGGACTCTGTCAAGGAAAGATGATTAGTTTCCTAAACCACTTAGGAAACTATCCTAAAAGTCATGTAGATCTATTATGATTAGATTAGGCTTCCTAATCCTATTAACTTACCATGTAAGGGTGGACTCTTGCATCTATAAAAGAGCCCCACCTGTCCTCTCTAGGAGGATCCGAAAATAATCTCTCGAAGTATACAAGCACTTACGAAAAGTACTCACCACTTACACGCATACACCCGGCCGGTATTACTGGTAGTGCTGCCCGTCTTTGTTGGCTCACCAGGCCCGCCGGTGATCTGCTAGTAAGAAGCGCATAGACGCACACGTGGACGTAGGTCACCTCGTTAACGGGGCCGAACCACATACAAACCTCTTTCTACTCTATCTTCCCGCATAAATCTCGCTTACCAATTTTTGGCATCATCATATTATATAGTCTTTATATATATATATATATTATATTCTTGTATCAATAAAAAATATATGTCACTAGTGGAAATATAAAAACATTAAAACCATCAAACTAGCACATAACAATATTTTTTTTTTGTTTGGTTAGAGCTTTGGTTAGCCCGGCCATAACTATGTAGACAAAAATATTCAAAGCAAAAAAAAAAAAAGAAAAAAAATGAAGAAAAAGTCATGTGTAAACAAATGCTTGATTGAGACGCATGGGATAGTCAGATTTCACCCGACTCGACCCGACTCACCTGATGAGTCGGGTACACCTGACAAAGCGAGTGGATGACGGGTGAAAAGAGGGCAAACTCGACTATGTTCCGATGAATGAGCGGATGAGGGCCAAACCCGACTCGTGAGCACCCGTAATTACAAATAATATGTTCCTACAAAAATGACAATTTTTTGTTTAAAAAATCTAATCGTGATGGAAGGACAAGTTTAGCGAGGAAAATGTTATATAAGTATTCATTGTTGGATCGAAACAATCACACACAAACAATATATGAAAAACAGAAAGATTAAAGAGACACAGAGAATTATCATGTGGTTCGGCAATGTGCTTATGTCCACACTGAAGAGCCTGAAATTTTCACTATCAAAAACGATTTAGGGTTACATTATATATATCTCCTATAGTTACACGACAAAATTCCCAAATATCCATACCGTACCGCGGGGGGCGTAGTTCATACTGCACATAACTCTTGTCGACTCCATGGCTACGCTTCGTTCCGCCATGACCACAGTGCCCTTCCCTTGACTCTTGGCCCTAATGTAACGGACCCATTAGAATATGAGCCACACCCAACATATTCTAACGTGAATGTTAGAAAAAACATAACATGAAATTTTGATTGACTGAGACAAAGGTAAATTAGGTATTTTGAAAAATATAACAAAAAAAAAATAACGATCGGAGGAACTACTCAACTACAAACTTATCCCCACACTCTTTGAGCAACATGCTTCGATTTCTAGGCGATTTGGAGATATGATATCTCATGAATCAGTCCACCTGAAGTTGAAAGGCCACAATTGTAACTTACATGAATTTTCACTTTAAAAGATCCCGTCCTCCTCTCTTCGAAACAAGGGACGCTTCTAGTTCTGTCGGTGCTTGAAATAATTTTGTCTTTTTCATATTACAATATCTCTACATTCAATAATTTTATATGAGGGATTATTGAACTCAATCACTTGCTGTCGTTACTAAACAGTTTTTCTGTTGAGATCTATCCTGTAGAGGTATTGAAATTAGATTAGTGATCGATTTCTAGGTTTCGTCGTAAACCTAATTGATTACTTTCAATCCCTTGAATGGATTTATTGAAAAGAAAAAGAGATTCCAACTGTTGTTTTTTAGGAGCCCTCGGCCATAGGGACGGTGACCATGGGCCTGGCTATAGCACTAGAAATTACGTAAAGATGTCCTTATTTTTAGCCTGGCCTAGTGTCGGGCTTGAACTTGGTTACCGAAGCCTGACCTTGAATAGAAATACAATGCCCAAACTTAATCTACAACCCCACCCCCCTCCTCCCCCTTGTGCACATTATGCCTATTCCCATTTGAATTTCCCATAAAATGAGCTCAAAATCACTTCCACAATTGAAATTTACATTCACAAATGCACAAATTACAGTCTTGTTCTTAGGCTTAGTTTGGCTCCCACGTGACTTTTTAAAAGTAGATTATGAATTTTTTTTTTATTAAGTTGTTTGATAATTTTGTACAAGTGAGACATTACATTTCAAAAAACCATTCTGAAACCAAAAATGGGGGCCAAAATAATCCTTAGTATGGTGGAATTTGAAGAAAAGTATTGTAATCCTTAGTATGGTGGAATTTGAAGAAAAGCATTGTCGGGGCTAGAATTTCTCTCCTAATAGACTTTACCTTTATTTACTTCCCTACATCATAATAATTACTAGGCTAAACAGCCATTAGATAACTTGCAATTTTTTCAAAATTTAATTTTAGACCCGTAAATTCATTGTTTCAAAAGGCCTTCGATTTTTATATCAATTTCAAATTAGGGCAGTTGAGGCAAAATATGATTATTAAAAGTCTTCAATAATTGTCTTTAATTGAATCTAATAGGCTTCAGCTGGCCTCAACCAAAATCGATATAAAAATGGAAGGCCCTAAGTGAAACAATAGCCTACTTACAAAACACACACACACACACACACACACACACACACACATATATATACTGCGCACTGGGCTTTTAAGCCTAAAAAAATCGCGGATCAGCATAATGGATCGCGGATTAACAGGACAATTTACAATTTTTTTAAGCTTAAAAACCTAATATACTTAGCCAATGCGCACCGGAGCCATTCTCTCTATGTATATAGATATGGATGTATCAGTAATGACATTGTGCGAGGATCGGAACGGACCAACATGGGCCTTTCCTATCTTACCCAAGCCCGCTTCTACAGTCATACTATCTAAGCGCAAGCCCTAAAATGTCTATGGCAGGGCCTTGCAGGCTGGGCAGTCCTAGGGCCGATGGACAGCCCTTGATCCCTAAAATTAATCTTCTTCAAACAAAGGAACAATCACTTTTTTTTTTTTCTAACTCCAAACATCCATCACTTTTTATTTCTAGTTTTAACTAGAAAATGACCTTCCTTGTACTCACACCCCTAATTGATCAGTCCATCAACAGAGGACAGAACACCTCATATAAATAGGTCTTTTTTTTTTTAAACATCACATAGCTTTCAATCTATAAGTCTATTTTTCAGTAAAATTTATGTATCTGTAATTTACTAAATGGTTAAATCAGATCCATATCGACTATATAAACTTTTGAAAGCCAAAAAAAAAACTAAAATCTATTAGTTTAAGATGGGTCTCAAAAAGTCAATTTTGCTATTGTAAAATCGACAAGTCTAATATGCATCTCAAAAAGTTAGCCCAAATCAAAAAAGAAATTATCCAAAAAACCCAAACAATTGCAAAGTTGTGACAATTTTTGGCAAGGTCACAACTTTACTGTCCTTGCAAAATATGTCAGTGCCTTAATGGCAATGAAAAGAAATTTGGCTTCTATTTAATCATAATGACGCTAACATTTTACTCTTTTTTTTTTTTTTTAATTGTTATTGTTCTATCACGACAATAACAATTACTGCATTTTCACCAATTCACCAATCAAAGTGTAATTCGGGCACCTTATGACCAAGATAATGTTAGATTTGTTAAAAATCTGAAGATAAATGCTTTATATACCACTGCATGTGGTTTACAAATAAAAATTTGTACTATATGCTCTGGCAATAGTTGGTAGTATAACATTTCATTGCATGTCGTATAACTATTTAAGAATTTTGAGAACTGAATTTAAGATTCAGATTTAGTAAGCATAACATTACTTTTAAATTTCTGGATCTATGGTTTTGCTGCATTTAAACCTCTTTATTTTGGTTTTAGATTTAACCCTTTTGCCTCTAATGCTAGACTTGTTACTTGCGGGTGCATGAGGTTGGCCCATTTGGTTCCATATTAGGTGGGCTGGGCAATCACTACTTCAGCACCATTTGGTTCCATATTAGGTGGGCTGTCACTACACCACCCACCATTTGGTTCCATATTTTGGGTGGGCTGGTTTATTACTAGTTCCAACACTAATCAAAGCTTAAAGAATGAATTTGGGCTAGAGATTATGGTTTTAGTTTTATTAATGTTGTAATTCCCAAAATTTAAATCACAATTTGGATTCCTAAATGTTTTGCTAGTTGAACCTCCTAAAATATCTTCTAATAAACATTAAGTGGAATGCACTATAATTAAAGAGTAGTGCTACACACACACACATATTTTTTGACACATAGCTTTAAATGCATGTACCCTGTGATGTGTAAGTGGAGCACAGAAAAGTGTAAAAAATTCAAACAGCGCAAGGTACATGTGTTTGAAGTATAGTGTGTCAAAAAGTGTGTGTGTCAAACATTTCTCATAATTAAATATGGTACAACTATTCAAGCATTTGGAATTCAATTTTGAAAACCATAGCAATACTCTTTGAAGTTTCGCGGACTACTTGCTCTAGGTTGAATATTTGAAGATATTTGGGAAGACTAAGAACCCATTTTGTGATTTTAAGTAACATTGTTATAAATTCACTCTTGAAATAGGTTCTTTGCTGAACCCACATATTGATTCAATTTTTTTTTTTTTTTAAAGATAAAAATTAAAGTAAGAGTTTTTTTTTTGGTCTTAAAGAGCAAGAGTTCACATGGAATTAAAATCACCAATGACCAAACGTATGTGTTTCAAGAAAATGTTCATATGTAAACCCAAAAGTTACTATAAGATTATGTAGAAAATAATTCATGTATTTCTAGTACCAAAACATCTCTTTTCTTTTGTCCCAAAAAAAAAAAAATTTACTAAACAACCATTGTTTGTATTTATTTAGGAAAAGAAGTAGACCAGAAACAATTTCACCAAATATTGATAATCTAAAAATTGTACTATAACGACTCACCAAATGAACCACTAACCTAATAATTTGTTAGATTTGCCACATAAGTTCTTAAAATGTTTAAGCCCAAGTTGTTAAAAGTAGCTCACTTAATTCTATAAATACCACACTAAATTTTGATAATTTTTCGATGTGGGACATGATCTCACAGTCTCCTCAACTTGAATATGATATCCTCATCGCATGGCCCAGTAGAATATGTAAGTTCCCTCAGGTGATGTGGGATTCCATACACCCTTCTCCAAGGCACGGCTCAAATCTGCACATTTCCGGCTGAGGTCTGCTCTAATACCATTCTGTAACGACCCACCAAATAAACTGCTAACCCAACAACTTGACAGACTTACCACATCGACCCATAAAAATGCTTAAGCCCTAGTTGTTAGCAGTAGCCCACTTGATTCTATAAGTACTACATTAACTTTTTATAATTTTTTAATGTGGGACGGGATCTCACTTGTACCTTAACATAAGACATAAATATCATTTGGATAAAAAATAAAGGTAAATATAGTTGATCATAGACTTGGATGGATTTGATAACTCAATTAATTTCATTTTCAGCACTTTTTTTTTTCCCTTCCAGTGTATTTTATAATGTAAATGGCACAACGCTTAAATAAAAAAGTAGTAAAAAATCTATGAAAACATTAAATCATAAAATACTACTAAAAGAATAAGTGAATGTGATTATTTTTCATCTAAAATAATCTACTTGTTGACTATTACACTCTTAAATTAAAATTTTCAACACTTAAATCACTACACCATATGGGCAAATTTGTAACAAGTAGGTTTTTGTGATTTGTAACGGATTAAAACCGTTACTAAGCTTGTACTCCGTAACAGATAAAAACCATTAAAATTTTTAGTAAGTGTTAGTATTTTCATTTATTTGTTCTGTTAATTTTTTTAACGGTTTTAAAATAATTACTAACAGATTTTAACCGTTAAAAATTTGAATCAGAATTAGAAATGAATATAATTAAAGAACAGTTTTTTTATAGCCAAAAAGTTTAAGCCGTTAAATTAGATCTAATGGTGTATAAAAGAAAATGAAAAAAGAATGAAAAAACAAATTACACTCATCAGCGCGCCATATTTGCGCGCCTAATTAGAAACAGGGTAGGTTTACTCTTTCTTCAAAAAAAAAAAAAAAAAACAGAGGGATTAGAGAGACAGGGAAGATGCGACCATTGATGGGGTGACCCACCAGGGCCACCACCACTACGACATCCACCTACGCCGTGCGCCGTCCGTTTGCTCCTCAGTCCGTACATATTAAACCCCCCCCCCCCCCCCCCCCCCCCCCCCCCCCCCCCTCTGTCTCTCTCTCTCTCTCACTCAGTCTGCGCCGTCCACCATCTGCAGGTTAGGGTTTTCATTTCCTTTGCACATCTTAGGCTTTCAGTAGTGCCTTACTCCCATTTGTAGAGGATCTGTTTGTCTAACTCTCTATTGGAAATCTCTGAATATATATATATATATATATGTCAGGCTCACCCTTATATCATTCTCTGGATATAATATCAACTAAAGTCAGAAACTTCATTTTTGCAAATGAACATTTTGTTTTGTTGTTGTTTCATTGATTTTTAAGCTCATGGGTTTTTTTTTTGTTGTTTTTTTTTTTTTTTTTTCAATCTCAGGTAATCGCTATGGTTCTCAAGACTTTTGTGAAAGGTAATTTCTATGATTATTTGTCAAAATCTGTGATTTTTTGAATGTGTGTTCTTTTTTGTTTATGTTTCCGTTTGATTAGTTTCTCCGAAAACCCTCTTTTGAAAAATAGATTTCGACAAATCCTTTTATTTTTTTGGGTTGTTTTAGATTTTGAAAGAATCCCGACTCTTATGATTGAGATTTGAAAAATAAGACCCTTTTTTTTTTTTTGGGTTTTTCGATTTTTAAAAAACCTTGAAACCCTGACTATACTGGCTTTAAAAAAAAAAAAAAAAACTTCCTTTTTGATTCGATTATGATATTCTTTTCCTTTTGACGTTTTAGAAGGAATAAAAAAAAAAAAAAAAAAAGAGCAGTCCTCTTCATTTTCTTTTGTCTCCATCAATCCATCACCTAAAATCTCTCTATGCAGATTTATAAATGTAATCTATAATTTGTTTCAGCAGTCTTGATCAAGTCTTACAGGGGGCAAATTCAATAGCCTCCATCTATTAAAATCTTACCATTTTTTTTGGCCCCCATAATGAGTGTCTATCATCAAAAGCAAAGCATTGCATATCATTTTCTCCTCTTTCTAAACTTTTGTTTTTGTTTTTGTTTTGCTTTTTGTTTTTTGTTCCAACTAGATGGTTTGATGATAGTGTAGTAGTTCTAAACCACATCTGAATCTATTTTAGCAAGCAACGGTAGAGGTAGCTTTGGGATTCCCCTGCCCTGTTTCCCTTCTTCATTTCTTTAATTGTTATTTGGCTTTAGTTCATCTTTTGCATACTTCAATCTCACCTATTTTACAATTAATTACTCTTAATTTAACAATTTCAGATTCAGATTAGTTATTTGGACATCCCATCTAGGTAATTGCCAAACTTTGATTTCCTTCTTCTAGGGGGCTAGGTCAATGCTTGACACACTCCACAAGATCCCACTCTCTGTAAATTGAATGCTATCGGATATTACAGAAGTAACATAAAGTAGGCATAAATCGAATCTAATGCTATGTTGATTTTACCAAAGAAGAAAATGATTTTTTTTTTAAGTTGGGTTTGTTTCTTTTTGCGTGCTTCGATAGTGTTTGCACCTAAAAAATACATTTTTTAAATTAAAGTTAGTATAGGCCGATTAGAACTTTTTAATCGGACTCATGAAACCATGGTTCAAGGTCGCGGTATCGGTCGCGGTCGCTGAGGTCGCGGAGACGACTCGGTCGCGGCGCCGCGGACTGGTATCGGGCGATACGCAAAGATACGCTAGATTTAAAGTTAAAAAAAATCTGAAAAAATAATGAAAAATTCTAAAATAATTATAATAACAAATTTGGCCTAATAGATTGTCACAATACACAAATTATACCAATTACAGAGCATAATATCCAATACACACGCTGCAAATTGAGTATCTGATAACACTACCAAATCAATGCCACATGGAGTGGGTTGAAAATATCATTGTTATCCCAACTAATATCTTGTTTTGGAGCCATTGTAGCAAATTATTAAAACAAGCACTATGTTATAAGCAACAAAATACTTAAATTTAATATGCAATAAACTTATTTTCACTAATTTTTGATATTTTTTTTCCTCATTGTGCTAGCAAAAAAAAAATCACATTCACTTTTTTAATTACTATATAAAAAATAAAACAATAAGCAACAAAATACTTAAATTTAATAAGCAATCAACTTATTTTCACTAAGTTTTGATATTTTTTTTTCCTCATTATGCTAGCAAAAAAAAATTCGCATTCATTTTTTTATTACTATATAAAAATAAAACAATAAACACCCTAAGTGTATCACTTTTTTTTTTTCTAGCATAATCTTATATTAAATATTAGATCATTATAATATATTGTATTAAGTATTAGCAAAATAAGTTTTAACATATATTATTAGCAAAAAAAAAAAGTTTTAACATATATATTATATTATATATACTTTTGGATACCAAGCCTTGAACCCTGCTCTACTGTTGAACATTAACACACACACCCAAACAAGGGACACGAAGGCTGGTTATTATATTATATACTTAAGTAATCACAAATGTGAAAAAACCCTAATAAGTAATACTCAGCCGCAGCCTCCTCCTCCAAAGTTTGGAGAGAACGACACACACACACAGCGTGAGAAATGGAGAGAGAGAGAGAGAGAGATAGAGAGAGAGAGAGAGAGAGAGAGAGAGAGAGAGACCAAGACACCGACACCGACACACAGACTGCTGCAAGAGAGAGAGAAATGAGTAGATCTAAATGGAAGAGAATGGTGATGATGGAGGAACAGATCTGTGAGAGAATATCAATTTGGTTCGAGATCTCAGATCGTGGAGTCTCATGAAGCTCTATCTACTTAAGATCTATGAAGATAATGCAGAAAAGGTAAGATTTGAACCATTTCTCCTCTTTTTCGGACTCAAGAATCTGTCGTCGGAGATTCGTCCCACTATCACGGACGAGATCTCGCGCGATACAACACCGTCTCGGCCGATACGAGGCGATACAACCGATACCACCACTGATACTTAGTCGATTTGAACAATATTTGTATCGCCTATATATCTCGTTTCGTTGGGCCCATGGTTCAAGGTCGCGGTATCGGTCGCGGTCGCTGAGGTCGCGGAGACGACTCGGTCGCGGCGCCGCGGACTGGTATCGGGCGATACGCAAAGATACGCTAGATTTAAGGTTAAAAAAAATCTGAAAAAATAATGAAAAATTCTAAAATAATTATAATAACAAATTTGGCCTAATAGATTGTCACAATACACAAATTATACCAATTACAGAGCATAATATCCAATACACACGCTGCAAATTGAGTATCTGATAACACTACCAAATCAATGCCACATGGAGTGGGTTGAAAATATCATTGTTATCCCAACTAATATCTTGTTTTGGAGCCATTGTAGCAAATTATTAAAACAAGCACTATGTTATAAGCAACAAAATACTTAAATTTAATATGCAATAAACTTATTTTCACTAATTTTTGATATTTTTTTTCCTCATTGTGCTAGCAAAAAAAAAATCACATTCACTTTTTTAATTACTATATAAAAAATAAAACAATAAGCAACAAAATACTTAAATTTAATAAGCAATCAACTTATTTTCACTAAGTTTTGATATTTTTTTTCCTCATTATGCTAGCAAAAAAAAATTCGCATTCATTTTTTTATTACTATATAAAAATAAAACAATAAACACCCTAAGTGTATATCACTTTTTTTTTTTCTAGCATAATCTTATATTAAATATTAGATCATTATAATATATTGTATTAAGTATTAGCAAAATAAGTTTTAACATATATTATTAGCAAAAAAAAAAAGTTTTAACATATATATTATATTATATATACTTTTGGATACCAAGCCTTGAACCCTGCTCTACTGTTGAACATTTAACACACACACCCAAACAAGGGACACGAAGGCTGGTTATTATATTATATACTTAAGTAATCACAAATGTGAAAAAACCCTAATAAGTAATACTCAGCCGCAGCCTCCTCCTCCAAAGTTTGGAGAGAACGACACACACACACAGCGTGAGAAATGGAGAGAGAGAGAGAGAGAGAGAGAGAGAGAGAGAGAGAGAGACCAAGACACCGACACCGACACACAGACTGCTGCAAGAGAGAGAGAAATGAGTAGATCTAAATGGAAGAGAATGGTGATGATGGAGGAACAGATCTGTGAGAGAATATCAATTTGGTTCGAGATCTCAGATCGTGGAGTCTCATGAAGCTCTATCTACTTAAGATCTATGAAGATAATGCAGAAAAGGTAAGATTTGAACCATTTCTCCTCTTTTTCGGACTCAAGAATCTGTCGTAGGAGATTCGTCCCACTATCACGGACGAGATCTCGCGCGATACAACACCGTCTCGGCCGATACGAGGCGATACAACCGATACCACCACCGATACTTAGTCGATTTGAACAATATTTGTATCGTCTATATATCTCGTTTCGTTGGGCCTCGAAACCGAGTCAACTCGGCCGAGACGACTCGGTTTCGGCCGAGACTTCGAACCATGGTTGGGCCTCGAAACCGAGTCAACTCGGCCGAGACGACTCGGTTTCGGCCGAGACTTCGAACCATGCATGAAACCGATGGCAAAATTAATGGTCAAGTGGTTACTTTAAAAGTTGATCGGACTGACCACTATTCACTCGGGCTCATTCTATCGGGCTCATCACCATTTCATCGGGCTGCTACACAAAGTGGGCCCTGCTTCAATATGGCTGTATTGCATCGCCATCGGGCTAGTATCCTTGCTCACTCGGACTGATCACTCTTTGATCGGGCTGACTAATGCATAAATTCGGACTTACAGACCGATTGTGTATATTGCCAAACGTGGTAGTGCCAAGTCAGAGTGCTCGGGCTCATTCTATCGGGCTCATTCTATCGGGCTGATCATCATTATATCGGGCATCAATGTGATCGGACGGATCAACTTTGGGTATAAATTCAGTCCGGCCTAGGCCTTGTGTGGCAGTTCAGTGCCATCGGACTGTGTATGTGATAATATCGGGCTTCCACTATGCTTGCACCATCGGGCTGCCACCTCATTTCACTGCACATATCAAAGTGAGCCGGCCACTACATAGTTGTTCCAAATTGGCAACTTATTTTGTGCAATCAGTATTCTAATCAATTCGGGAAACGTTATCATAATATGGCAAGATAATATTTCAATATCTTGGGCGATAATGTCAGAATAGTATGAGATATGGAAAGCATATCTTTTGCTTGGAAGCCAAGACAGACGTATCAAGCCACAAAGCGGACCAGATTCAAGATAAAAATATAGATATACTTGTATATATATTTCGAAGATATGGTAGCTATTATCAGTTTATGGAAATAAACTGGTATTTTTTACCAGATTATTATTCATATCAGATTTCCTACCTTATCTAGGAGACTTCCATGGCCGCTATAAATTAACAGGCAGGCCAAACTATCAAAGCACTCCGCGTCTCTTCGACAAAGCATTCAAACATGCATTCTTAAAGCATTCTTAGTTTTAGGCAAATAAAAAGCATCCTTTTTATTTTCTTAGCTTTTCAATTACATCCTTGTAATTTCTTTCTTATTAATTAAATAAAATCTGCTTTTATTTAATTTCTTTTGTGTCTTTTCATCACTTGTATGGCTTGTATGCTTCAATACTGCCATAGGATCTTAGGCCAAGGGTACTTTCCTACTTGGTCATCACAATCACCCGATAGAAGTCAGATTTTCAAACCTTGTGTATCACTCACACAAGTGCTTTAGGAAATTTTGTGTTAATTAGTTTGGGTCTACCTCACAAGGCTCTGGCACGCCCGAACAACAAATTACAGCAAATGGATAGCAGTCAAATAGGGCTGCAATTTTATTTTTCTCTTTTTTTTCTTCACCTGATCAGATTGTTTCTCATTTGGCAATGCGTTAATTTACTTTGGTTTTTCTGTTCACTCTGCAACTAATATTTTTCTCATAGTAATTGGATTTGGGTTTCTGTGCAGCAATTTAAAGATACCTTCAGTTTTGGGTTTTCTTGAGTTGAAATTATGTTTTGAAAAAAATTTCTATTTTCTCATGTTAGATAAATGCTAGGAAGTAGTTTTAAGTGCCAGCTATAACATGAGGGTAATAGTTCCTCTTCTCTTTTTCTTTTCTTCCTTCATCAGGAGTCAAATGGAGACTTAGTTTCCGAGAGTTGTTGAGGAGACCACCACTTAGAAGTTAGAACTGCGAGCTAATATTTTGTTGGTGGAAATCAAACCTAGATGTTTTGTATTTTTGTGCAAAATAAAGGGCCATTTTGATTCTGTCTATATGTTGGGCGTGATTAATCCTTAAATACACTTGATCTTTTTACAATTTCATCAAATTACACTAGAACCATCTAAATAATAATTTCATCTTTTCATTTGTAGGAAGAAAAGACCTATTGAAATCAAAACCTAATTTTCAGCCTTCTTGCTGTTCGTGATCTAGAGAGGAGCAACTTTGTTTGCAGAGAACAAGAATTTTAGAGGTAAATGAGACTTTTTTTTTTCTTCTAGATAAGCATCATTTATTCTCTCTTTCTCTCTCACTTTGTGCTACAATTAGTAATATTGAGCTTTGCAGAAGTACCAAGTAGGTTCCTTTTTTATTTCAGTCTCAATTTTTTGCACTATTATATTAATGTTGTGTTGTGGACCATAGTTGTCAAATCGGGATTCGTATCGTGAATCGAATCGGGATTCGCGAATCGTGAATCGTAAGATTTGGTAACAAATAAAAAAAACCATATAAACATATTCTTTTCTTTTCTAGGCTTGTATAAACATATCCTTTTTGTTCTAGGCTTGTATAAACATATCCTAAGTGGTTTAAAAGAGGGTTGGTAATCAATTTTTTAAGAAAAAATTGAAAAACAAAAAAACAAAAAAATTGGAACAATTAAGTTTTGTGCCTAGCAGTCAAGTGAATCGTAAGAATCGCGAATCGAATCGTAAGATTCACTTGCGAATCGTAAGATTCACCTTAGATTCTTTTACATGTTCGATTCGTGCATCGATACGTATCGTTTTCATGATGAATCGTATCGAATCGTAAGATTCGTATCGCGAATCGTACGATTTTGACAACAGAGTTGTGGACCATTTAGATGGGATTCTGGTTGAATTTGGAAAACGCAAGCCAATTTCAAAAGAACATACATAAAGTTCCATAGCAAAAGATACAACTAAGTAAGCATTTTCTAAGATCACTGAAAAATTGTCCTCCAGAGCCAAGGTAACATCAGGATCTAAGATTACACAATTTGAAGCTGACCAAGCCAATGCCTCTATGTATTCCTTAAAAAATGCAATCCCAATTCAGAATGGAAACACGTCAAAACATCATCCTGTAGAGACACATGGAATTATTATAAGGTAAGTTGGTAAATTGACACTAATTGAAGAGAATAACTACAAACAAACATGCATACACACAGGGGCGGAGCTACATGTCCAAATGCGGGTTCAATTGAATCCAATGAAATTTGACAAAAAGAAATGTATACACAGTGCTATATGATTTAAATACTACTTTTACCAATTTGACCCCACTAAATAAAGCAAATAAGAGGAGTGGTGCCAACTATGAAACCAGCGGAGGTTCAGATATCCCTATTCTCGTTTAAGATGTTTTCATCTTTGAGGTGGAACAAATTTTTGGAAAAAGCGGTGAAAAAGCTTTTGCCAAACAGACTCGTTATCTCTAAATAATCCCAAATTAGTGATTGTTGGTCCCAAATAAGCTAACCCAAACGGTCTCTGACTCTTTGAGTGGCAGTGGTTGCCTTTTTGGGGTCTTCTGAATTAGTACTTAGGCAGTGTTTTACCTGGAATGTTCTTTTTTTTTCCCCCCTCTCTTTTCACCTGTCCTTTGTGATGAATGCTGGGTTTATATATAATATTGTACTCTACTTCCTCTGTACTTCCTTTACTGTTTTTATTTGTTTGATGAATTTGTATTTCCTTGACAACCTATAACCAAGAGAGTCAATTCCAGGGAAATTGTCTTATACTGCTATGGAACCCTTTCTTGAATATCAGAAAGTATTCAGTGAAAGCCTATTAAAACGTGTGTTGAATTAAGACTAGTTAGGATTATTATAGGGTGCATTTCAAAAGGTTTTAGAATCTTCCTTTAGAAAGCTTTCTTGTGATTAGGGCCAGCTAGACCTCTCAGTGAGTTTGCACTCGCACATTTTTCTAATGCTTTGTACATGCTTTAAAATAATATCTCCATGGATTTGAAAAGCATGGGTACGAATATGGAACACGAACACGACTTTGATATGGTGACATGGAAATCCTAAAATAGGTTACAAGTACGGCGAGAGCACAAGAAGTAAGTATGATTAAATAGCGGTATCATTTGCAGTAGCAAATTATCCTAATTATTCCCAATTTCTTATCATCAATTCTTTACATCATTTTTCATATGCAATTTTAATTTTTTTTTTCAATCTCGCTATGAAAACTGTTGAGCCAAGCCAACCCTATAAATAATACCACCCAACTGCTATGTTTTTTTTAGAATCAGAACAAGTTAATCAAACGTATATATTTAGTTATTTTCACATTAGTACTTAGTTAGGTATCATTTTCTTCCCAGATATAAGAGTGGGATTTGTACTTTAGTATCTACTCTACGGTTTTGAGTATTGTTTGCTACATCTTTTACGTTCTTTGAACATATTTGAGTATTGTTTGCTACATTTTTGTGTTGCATATGACAGTTAGTCGAGTTACAAGCAAGCACCAATCGAAAATCTGACCAGCATCAAACAACAAATGGAAGTGAAATGGCTAGAAAAAGTTTCATTATCTGATAAAAATGTGGATTGATATGCTGAACTCACACTATCTGATGCCACTATTAGCAGCGATACAGTTTCATTATCTGATAAAGAGGCAAAGTCCATGAACCGGGTTAAGGATAGCCAGGGCATTGTGATGTCCAAATCGGAATTTTCTGTAAATTCTGATGCAAAACAAACAAAAGCAACAATCTAGATTCGAGGCATTGGCTGCCGAAGCAGAGCTTGAGATGTTTCTCGACTCATTTGATGAGACAACGTCTCGAACCCTCTGGCTTTTTAAAGAAGCCTAGTTACACCACTTCAACTTCATCTTTATCAGGATTTCCGTCGTTGATTCGGGTCCGGCAGAACCTTCGAAGAACAGACCAGATTTATCTGCAGCAGCAGCGGTGGGTGTCAAGTGTCAACCTCTGTGATGACTTAATGCAACATTGAGCCTGAAGACTCAAAATCAGACATCAAAACCTCACGAGGTAATGGCTACCCCTCTTGAAACTCAATCTCTGAGACTTATGATGCTATATTATGCTCTCGCTAAGTTCGGTGGTGGTGTATTTTTCTTTTTTCGCTCAAGAAGTTGGTTCCTATTTGCATTGTAGTGCTGTTAAGCCTCGTATATTAAATTTCCACCCAGTGTGAAAATAGCCCCTTTATCTTATCCCCCTACCTTAAATTGTATCCTAATTAAAGTGTAGATGGTATGAGTATATGCGCCTTTATAAAATGTTGAGTATTGAGCTAATTGTTGTTGGAACATAATTAGTGTCAAGGAAATGACTTATGAAGTATTGAATGCTTCATTAGGTATGAAAGTGACTTTTTTTTTCCCTACTACATGTGCCAATATGGATATATTGTGTATATATAGAGAGACAAAAATCAAAAGAGGAGTAGTGATGGAAAAAAATGTTAGTAAGAGTTATTTGCTATAGAAGTTGAGGAGCAACGAGGTGGGTCCGTCAACCCTCAACTCATGTCCTCATTTACCAAATATCATCTCCAACTTAAAAGTAGAAGCAAGTTATATAGTAAATACTGTATTAGAATGCATTTCAAAATAAGTTGATAATGAATAGGATAATGTAATTACATATGTGAGAATGCATTCAAATTTGTCGTTAATTCCAAACACCCCCTACTCTAATGAGGCCTGACCATCAATTGTCCTGAAAGATATCCACATCCACTCTTTCCGGTCAATTGGAGGGCAGTTCAGTGGGTGTATAAAGTTTTGCTCATCTAATCTATGCTCTTCAAAAAAGAGGTTGGATCTCTAGTACCCATTTTATTGTTTCGTCATTGTCAACGACTTTATTTATTTATTTAGTTATTTATTTTTGAGAGGTGCCGAGACTCTTATGTTATCTATTTTGATTCTCTTCTCTAATCTATGGTGACAGAGTCTCTACCCTAATATATGAGTCATTACTTATATTTTAAGTGGAACTTTCTCTTCTCGCACTTAGCCAAAAAAAAAAAGACTATCCTCTCAGTGTGATGGATATTACTGTAGAAGCTAAGTGTTGTCGAAGCTACGTGTTGATTGGTTTTCTTGATTTTTTTGTTCCCTTCTTTGATTCCATTCATATAGCTGTTTAGTTGTGTATCTTCCTACTCAGTTATTTGGCATAAGGAATGACCACAAATGTGCTAGAGTTGAACTTTATAAAGATGGCATTCCCGACAATATATTTATGTTGTAGGCAACAGTGTGAAGATATTGAAGCTCAAATTGGAAGCAAATCTTCAAAAGTGTGAAAGTTGGAAGCAGGAGCTGTGGACCTGTGAGGAGAACAAGTGCAACGCAAAATAAAAGATGGCCATGTTGGCAGCAGGATGTTTGATGTTTTGACAAATGTAATGTTCAATTACTGTTATGAGATTTGTTGATTCAAGATGTGTTATATTAATTGGCAATGAGTGTATATAGCGTGTAGCCTGTGCATAGCATATGATATTGACTAGTTTTGATATTAGTTTTTGAATAACAATTAGAGAAGTGTTAGGCACACATCTCAAACCACACCCCAAACCACACTATATGCTTTAAATGCATGTACTCTGTGCTGTTTGAATTTTTCACACTTTTTTGTGCACTACTTACACAACACAGGGTACATGTATTTAAAGCAAGGGTGTGGTTTGAGGTGTGGTTTGAAGTGTGTGTCTAGCATTATTGTAACATGTGGTTTGTAAATGATTTCTGAATTACAATTAGATGGTTTGTCAATGGTATTGTTTATAGGCAAATAAAAATTGAAAAGCATATAAAATGCAAATTATTACTTTTATATATTTTATTATTACTTCAAACGGTTTTAATCCAAGCATTAGTAACAGTTATAAACGTTACAAATTCCATTACTAACTGTCAAAGTGCAATTACAAGAGTGTTACTATTTCATTTAGTGACAGTAAAAAATCATTACTAATTTAATATTTGTAACGGTTATAATCGTTGCAAATTCCATTACTAACGGTCAAAAGTGGTTTATTAGTAATGATTTTAACCGTTACAAAAATTAAATTAGTAACGATTTATAACCGTTAATAAATCCGTTACTAATATTCCCCACGGGTAATTTATAACAAAAAAAGAAAAAAAAAACTGTTACTAATATTTATACTAATGGGCATAGACAGTTACAAATAGGTCAAATGGTGTAACGAATTTCAGTACATGTGGCAGCCCACTTGTAATTTTAATAAAAACAAAAACAATAATATAAGTTATGGGTGATTAAGGTACAATCTTTATGGATCCGTAATTCCCCTTTTATGATCTTGGTGGTTACAAATCTTGTATTACCATTATAGATCTTTATAGACTTATTCTATTAAGGTGTGGTTTACACAATGATACAATTTATACATGTGCATATGTCTACCGGCTAGATGGCAGTCAAGCGTTAAAGAGCACGCCCCCTCTTTATTAAAGAGTGGGCCTCTTTTTGGCCGTCGGATCGTGTTTTTATTAAGGGAAGTTTTGTCAATTTGTAGTTTTTAAACACGATCTGACTGTTAAAACAGAGTTTTCTTTTTAATAAAGAGAGGACTCCATCTTTAGAGAATCTTTAGACTTGATGGTGGCATATATATATATATATATATATATATTAGTTATTACTCGTGCTCGAGGGCACTACACCCAAAAAATAGTTTGTTGTGTTGGTGATGATGTCAGTCGCGACAGCGATCACCCAAACGCGTTCTTACTTAACTTAATTTACTTTTTTTTTTATTTATAGAACTCAACTTAATTTACTATAACCAAGAGAAAAGGGAGAAAAAAAAAAAAAAAGAAAAGAAAGAAAGAAAGATTTTTAAGGAAGAGACAGGGAATATATGTATCTATATAGAGAGAGTAATATTTGGGGCACTAACAAATTTTATTATCACTGTGACCCACACTCTATCTCTTTCCTAGTGGCACTGTGGGGCCACAGTGCAACTAGGAGAGAGATACAGTGTGGGTGTGAGTGGTAGTAAGATTTGTTAATGCTCCTAGCATTAATGATACATATATATATGCACATATATATATACACATATATGTATATATACATATATATATATATATATATATATGTATAAAAAATGCTAGGGGCATGGTCCAATGGTATATACTATTGTTATTATTATGATGATTTAACATAAATTGTTATGATATCTCTCTTAAAGTTGGATATTCTATTCGTCGTAGACTGAGTGACCTGTGAATGCCAAGGGATGGCTGTCTTGGTCGATGTTCTATTGACTGGAATAGACTTTAAGAAAGATAGTAATAAAAATTTATTAAAATTTTCATAATAATTTCATATTGTATATACCAAGGTAGTCTCATTTTTATTATGTTCAAAAGAACAACCAAATTTGAATCTGGATCATCTTCCAGATCCAAATCCAATGTTATTAATACAGAACTTGTTGCGTTTGACCAAACTGAACAATTAAATCAATGGACAATTCCGTCCATCTCTAATAATAAAATTTATAAAAAGGGTAATTTTACTTTTTTCTCTCAAGATCATATCAAAACTGTTGAACAGGATATTGTTCTTGAAAATAATGAACAGACTCTCAGGTTACTATGCCTAAGAGATACTGAAAAAAGTTTAGAAAAATTTCATTACATCCACATCGGGTGCATTCAAGTTGCTTTTAAGCCTCTCACTTTGTTAGGACTTAATGCAACTATTTTAGCATATTTAAGAGATGCTAGATGTACAGACTTTGTACCATCTCTTATGGGTATTATACAAACTAGTCTGTGTCATGGTCCAGTCTATTTTGATGTTTACCCAAATCTTACTCTTTCTTTAAAAGATAAAAACCTGTTTGAAGCTACTACTTTAAAAATTCAAACAAGTGGGTATAACTACCTTCTAGGTACTAGTACTGTTAATACTACATATAGGATATACTACAAAGTAATGAATACTTTATGTCCTAATGCTATTTTAAAAAGTATTCCGGGAAAAACAGTAGCAATTGATAGTAATTGTCTTACTACTAATATTGCTACTCCTAGATTAATAAAATGGGAAGAAATAAATTTCCCAGAGGACTGGTGTATTCCTAATGCTGTTCCTCCAGCTCCAATACCTCCTTCACAATTAGATCAGATCACCCAGACTAAAGATGGTGATATTGAAATTTCTTTTACTCCTCAGAAATTTAGTAGATTATCTTTGAGTAGAAGTAATTCTGTAAGAAGTTTTAATACTGCTCCTTCAAAACTTCCTTACACTGTTTCTTATCCCTCTTCTTCTAGATAATCCATGTCTGATCAACCTAGACCAAACATGGATCTGGAACATCTCCAGAAACTAGAAAGAGAAAATGTTTTAAAAGGTTTTGTTCATTCTGCACAAAATATTCCTCAGGCAGTCTATGGCCCTGAAGAACAGCAGCAAGATAATAAAGAGAGAAAAGATCCATTTGATCCCTATTATTCTCATGATGATTCTGCTTCCATATATGTTTAATGGATTTTAGTCCAGATTCATTTTTGAGACATGTTATTAATAGAGATTTCATGCTACATAAAAACAAAGAGTTTCGGCATTAGATTGCAGTGCTGCTAAACATATCTTGAAACAAGATGTTAAAAATCTTGTTTCTAAGCAAATTTTTGCTAGATGGCAGTCTGATTTATCTTCTTTTGATTTCCAGATTGAATATATTAAAGGAGATCAAAATTCTTTACCAGATTTTCTAAGTAGAGAATTTCTACAGAAAAAACAGGATGCAACCTCCAGATAAAGGAGGATTTCAATTTCCTCAGAGGCGTCCCAACAAAGGGAAAGGCCAACAACAACAAAACCCACAAAAGGGTTCAAATCCGAATAAAGGATCTAATCAGCCAAATAAGGCTGGTCCTCAGCAGAAACCCTCTGCCAAGGACATTCTGGTTCAAGATGTTGTTTTCCAACAAAAACAGTTTTTGGAAACTTTTCTTGTTCTAGAAGATATTTCAAATGAAGAAAAGATAAATCCAGATCCCTGGGGACTTAAAGAAAGATTTTTAAACATGCACAATTGGATGACCCAGGAATCTAAGCCTAGATTTGCATTTGAAGCAATTCTTTTGGAAACAGGTTCTGTTCAAATTGAACATTTCCATTTGGTTCCAAATGATAAAAAGTCTCCTATAACACATTCTAAGTGTTATATTATTAAGGTTCTCTTTGCCCACCAATGGGGTCTTAACCCTGCTCAGGCAAGGACTTTAAAGATAAATGGAGCAACTTATAATTATTGGGATTATGTTGATGCTTGGCACAAAGCATTTTTATATAAAAATCCCACCAAGAGTCATACTTGGCTCTTTGTTGTAAATGATCAAATTATTAAAGCTGGCCTTAAAACTTTTCCCAACTGGTTTTACCACTGGTGCGAAAAGATGGGTCCAGAAATTGGAATTGTTCCTCAAGAAATTTTGAATTATTTTCAAATTTGGTTTCTTAACCATCCTATTCTTAGAGGAAAATCTCTTAGCAACATCCCCTTTGGAAGAAATAATTTATTCTTCTTCTCTGAATTCAGATTAGTCTGGATTTGGAAATGGAATATTCTTCTTTCAGAAGACTCTCTCAAACTCCCAATTCTCCAGAGAAGTTTCTGGGTGAAATGGTGTCCAGGATTTGACATTGACAATGCTTTATCTAAAATCCAGCCTGCTATAAAAAATTACATTAGAATTTTCGAGGAAGAAGAAAAGAAGAAAGCCGATGAATTTTTGGCCAAAGCTTCTTCAGTTGCCTCCCATTTGAACATGTTTGAGCTCCTATTCGCTTCCATTAGGGGGAATAATCCACTTCTCTCTCATGAAGAAACTTATGTGAAGGTTATGGAAGCTCTTAAAGAACAGTTTTTTGCATCCCAAGTTCCAAAAATTAGTCAGGAATTTTCTAGCCAGACTAAAGAACTGGGACAGTCTTCCCAACAAGCCACTCAGCCAAATACATTTAGATGTTTAGCAGGAGAAGCCCAAGATCCGTATGATGATGAAGAAATGGATACAGCGTCCATTTCTAGCCAAGTTCCTTTAATGGAGGACCTCTTTGATGCCATGATAGCCAAGGCATCTCAGTCCACTAAGCCCAATGATAAACAGGAGTAAGTGACGCATGCAATGACATAATTCATTGGCTACGCATGCAATGACGTTTCTCTGCCCACAGGTTTTACCCACCATTTTGGAAAACTAGTGGTTTCTCTACAGTGTCAAGATAAGAGCAATCGGTTCGACTCCATCACCAAAGGACACGTGTATTGCTTTTTATCTTTTTACTATTCATCTACAGTACCCTGTCTTAAGAACTGTAGACTTTTCTTTTCTATTTAAGATGACCCTTTGGAATGTAGATGGGCATCTCGCAGTGTGTTCTCTCTCTCTCTCTCTCTCTCTCTCTCTCTCTCTCTCTCTCTCTCTCTTCTCTACCCTCTCTGATATTATCCCTCCTTCTCTGTAATAGTGACTGCAAATAGCAAGTAAGTAATAAAATTTTCTGTATTATATTTCTATTATTGGTCCTGCTTAATTTGGTATCAGAGCCATGTTTGGCTAATTCTCTGAGGCCACCATGGTATATACTATTGTTATTATTACGATGATTTAACATAAATTGTTATGATATCTCTCTTAAAGTTGGATATTCCATTCGTCGTAGACTGAGTGACCTGTGAATGCCAAGGGATGGCTGTCTTGGTCGATGTTCTATTGACTGGAATAGACTTTAAGAAAGATAGTAATAAAAATTTATTAAAATTTTCATAATAATTTCATATTGTATATACCAAGGTAGTCTCATTTTGGTTATGTTCAAAAGAACAACCAAATCTGAATCTGGATCATCTTCCAGATCCAGATCCAATGTTATTAATACAGAACTTGTTGCGTTTGACCAAACTGAACAATTAAATCAATGGACAATTCCGTCCATCTCTAATAATAAAATTTATAAAAAGGGTAATTTTACTTTTTTCTCTCAAGATCATATCAAAGCTGTTGAACAGGATATTGTTCTTGAAAATAATGAACAGACTCTCAGGTTACTATGCCTAAGAGATATTGAAAAAAGTTTAGAAAAATTTCATTACATCCACATCGGGTGCATTCAAGTTGCTTTTAAGCCTCTCACTTTGTTAGGACTTAATTCAAATATTTTAGCATATTTAAGAGATGCTAGATGTACAGACTTTGTCCATCTCTTATGGGTATTATACAAACTAGTTTGTGTCATGGTCCAGTCTATTTTGATGTTTACCCAAATCTTACTCTTTCTTTAAAAGATAAAAACCTGTTTGAAGCTTAGTTCCTACAAAATATTTTGAAAAAACTATGCAATCTTTAACATCAGCAAGTGGAAGTAGGATGAAAATCCATTATAAACTTTCTGATGCTCTTGTCTGTAATGAAGGAGTTTGTATTCCATCTACTTTTTTACTTGTTAAAGATTTACAACAGCAAGTAATTTCGGAAACTCCTTTTTTAAAACTTATTATGCCAATACAAGTCGATCAGACTGGCATATATGGAAAATTTAAAGATTTTGATCTGGTCTTTTCTTTTTTAAGGAAACCAGAAACAAGGCTTGTCAATGAATTAAACCTTTTAGATTTAAAACAAAGGCACCTTGAATTTTTGCAAGAAGAAGCTAGAAATATGCAAATAAAGCATCAACTAAAGATGCCAAATATTTCTAGAAAAATTGAAAAAATTAAAGAGGAATTTCAAAGAAAAGTTTGTAGTGAGATTCCTAATGCTTTTTGGACAAGAAAGAAACACGTCGTTTCTCTCCCTTACAAGCAAGGTTTTGATGAAAGATCACAGATTCATACTAAGGCAAGACCTAGCCAAATGAATTCTGAACTCTTAGAACTTTGTAAAAAAGAAATACAAAGTCTTTTAGATAAAAAGCTCATAAGGAAAAGTTATTCCCCTTGGAGCTGCACAGCTTTTTATGTTAATAAAAATGCTGAAAAAGAAAGAGGCAGACCCAGATTAGTGGTTAATTATAAACCATTAAATGATGTCTTACAATGGATTAGATATCCTATCCCAAATAAAAAAGATCTTTTGGATAGGCTTCATAATGCTTCTATCTTCTCAAAATTTGATTTAAAATCTGGATATTGGCAAATTCAGATTAAAGAAGAAGATAGATATAAGACAGCATTCACAGTTCCTTTTGGACACTTTGAATGGAATGTCATGCCATTTGGATTAAAAAATGCTCCATCAGAATTTCAAAATATTATGAATGAGATTTTTATCCCTTTCTCTGAATTCTGTTTGGTTTACATAGATGATATTTTAGTTTTCTCATCATCTATTGATCAGCATTTCAAACATCTTAAAACTTTACAAGACATTAATATCCATAATGGTCTTGTTCTTTCAGCCACAAAGATGGACCTTTTCAAATCACAGATCAGGTTTTTAGGCTTTTATATTAATGAAGGGAAGGCTATTCCCATTGATAGAAGTATTGAATTTGCTTCTAAATTCCCCGATGAATTGAAAGAAAAAACCCAATTACAAAGATTTTTGGGAAGTCTCAATTATATTGGGGATTATTATAATAAACTTGCCCATGATTGTGCCCTTTTACACCAAAGGCTCAAAAAGAACCCCTTACCATGGACATCTGAACACACAAAAGCTGTTCAAAGAATTAAACTTAGAGTTAAACAATTACCATGTCTCGGGTTAGCAAATCCAAAATGGGACAAAATTGTTGAAACAAGATATTGGATATGGAGGAATTCTTAAACAAAAGAATCCTGCAACCAACACAGAAGAGCTTTTAAGATTCACCTCTGGAATATGGAAAGGACCTTCAAAGAATTATTCTACAATTAAAAAAGAAATGTTTTCTATTGTTAAGTGTGTCACTAAATTTCAGGATGACTTCAAATATTTGATATTCTATAAAACCATCAATATTCCATTCTACTACTTCTTTACCAGTATAAGATGTCTGGTATCTCCAACTTGCTTCTTCAAATAAAAGATCTTGTGGAGATGGTTTATCATAGTAATATGGCAATTGCTCATATTTATAATTTATTTTGTTAATTTGATCAGGAGGATTTTCTTTAAAATTACTTTCCATCAGATGAAAACCTTTAAATAAATCTTCCTCTCTTGATATTTCTTCTTCTTCAATAACTTCTTCTTCTTTATATGTTGAAGGAGTTGTTGACAAAACATTTAGAGAAATACCTTGTATTTTCTTTGTTAAGAGTTCAATAAACTCTTCCTCTTCTTTTTTAGTAGTAGTACGGAATTTTTCCGGTTGAAGAGAAGGTTTGAAAGTAGCTGCTTCAAATTTTGAAATATCTTTACTACTTTCTCCTTTATCAAGAGGTCTCAGATTTTTTAAATCTTTGAGAGTCTTCTCTTGATTTTCTATTTTTTCTTCTATTCTGGATAATTGGGCCTCCATAGATTCTATGGATCGGTTTGTCCAATTATTCTGGTGAGCTAAATGACTGTTAAAAATAGTCTCTGCACCAGATCCAGATTTACTTATATAAGCAACTGCTTCAAGATCTCTATCATTTGATCTGAAGTCTATATGCATAGGAGGAGGATGTAAGCTTTCAAATTGAACATTTCCATTTGGTTCCAAATGATAAAAAGTCTCCTATAACACATTCTAAGTGTTATATTATTAAGGTTCTCTTTGCCCACCAATGGGGTCTTAACCCTGCTCAGGCAAGGACTTTAAAGATAAATGGAGCAACTTATAATTATTGGGATTATGTTGAAGCTTGGCACAAAGCATTTTTATATAAATATCCCACCAAGAGTCATACTTGGCTCTTTGTTATAAGTGATCAAATTATTAAAGCTGGCCTTAAAACACGTCGTTTCTCTCCCTTACAAGCAAGGTTTTGATGAAAGATCACAGATTTATACTAAGGCAAGACCTAGCCAAATGAACTCTGAACTCTTAGAACTTTGTAAAAAAGAAATACAAAGTTTTTTAGATAAAAAACTCATAAGGAAAAGTTATTCCCCTTGGAGCTGCACAGCTTTTTATATTAATAAAAATGCTGAAAAAGAAAGAGGCAGACCCAGATTAGTGGTTAATTATAAATCATTAAATGATGCCTTACAATGGATTAGATATCCTATCCCAAATAAAAAAGATCTTTTGGATAGGCTTCATAATGCTTCTATCTTCTCAAAATTTGATTTAAAATCTTTTGGATAGGCTTCATAATGCTTCTATCTTCTCAAAATCTAATAGGAAGACAACAACAAATGCTGGCAAAAGGGTTTGTTGGAAGTGTGGAAAAGTAGGACATTTGGCCAACCAATGTACTACTAAAAAGAAATTAGCAGAGTTAAGCATGGATGAAGGCCTTATGGCTCAACTCTATAAAATTTTAATAAATACTTCTCCAGAAATATCTGAAGAAGAAGACATCCATGAAGATGATGGTTTTTACTCCCAGGAAGAAGAGGAGCATTCTCCATCTTCATCTTGTGTTAATGGATGCCCTGATGCTGAATATTGGAAGTCTATTGCTACAATGAATGGACTTACCTTAAATGTTCTCACATCAGACCAAAGTGAAATGATAAATATAATTGATAATATTACTGATCCTGAACTCAAGGTGAAAGTAATACAATTATGTATTAATCATGCTAAAAAGACTCCTGAGAAAAAAGAGTATCAATTTAAACAATATAGTTTACAGGAAGTTTTTAATAGAATGGAAAAAGTTGAAAAACCCATTTCTATACAAGACCTTAAACATGAGATAAATTTGGTCAAATCTGATATTAGAGATCTCCAAATAGCTTTTTCAAAAATGGAAGAAAAATTTGATAATTTAAATATCAGCTCTTCCATTAGTATAGGTGAAAATATTCCTGACACTGGAGATATCCCTACACCTACAGATATGGCAGGAGATCAATATTTGCATCTCCTGAATAAAATTACTTATCAAAAATGGTATGTTAAAATTAATATTGTCATTCAAGAAGAACATACCATCAGTAATGCTATTGCATTAATTGATAGTGGAGTAGATTTAAACTGCATCCAAGAAGGCATAGTTCCTACAAAATATTTTGAAAAAACTATGCAATCTTTAACATCAGCAAGTGGAAGTAGGATGAAAATCCATTATAAACTTTCTGATGCTCTTGTCTGTAATGAAGGAGTTTGTATTCCATCTACTTTTTTACTTGTTAAAGATTTACAACAGCAAGTAATTTTGGGAACTCCTTTTTTAAAACTTATTATGCCAATACAAGTCGATCAGACTGGCATATATGGAAAATTTAAAGATTTTGATCTGGTCTTTTCTTTTTTAAGGGAACCAGAAACAAGGCTTGTCAATGAATTAAACCTTTTAGATTTAAAACAAAGGCACCTTGAATTTTTGCAAGAAGAAGCTAGAAATATGCAAATAAAGCATCAACTAAAGATGCCAAATATTTCTAGAAAAATTGAAAAAATTAAAGAGGAATTTCAAAGAAAAGTTTGTAGTGAGATTCCTAATGCTTTTTGGACAAGAAAGAAACACGTCGTTTCTCTCCCTTACAAGCAAGGTTTTGATGAAAGATCACAGATTCATACTAAGGCAAGACCTAGCCAAATGAATTCTGAACTCTTAGAACTTTGTAAAAAAGAAATACAAAGTCTTTTAGATAAAAAGCTCATAAGGAAAAGTTATTCCCCTTGGAGCTGCACAGCTTTTTATGTTAATAAAAATGCTAAAAAAGAAAGAGGCAGACCCAGATTAGTGGTTAATTATAAACCATTAAATGATGCCTTACAATGGATTAGATATCCTATCCCAAATAAAAAAGATCTTTTGGATAGGCTTCATAATGCTTCTATCTTCTCAAAATTTGATTTAAAATCTGGATATTGACAAATTCAGATTAAAGAAGAAGATAGATATAAGACAGCATTCACAGTTCCTTTTGGACACTTTGAATGGAATGTCATGCCATTTGGATTAAAAAATGCTCCATCAGAATTTCAAAATATTATGAATGAGATTTTTATCCCTTTCTCTGAATTCTGTTTGGTTTACATAGATGATATTTTAGTTTTCTCATCATCTATTGATCAGCATTTCAAACATCTTAAAACTTTACAAGACATTATTATCCATAATGGTCTTGTTCTTTCGGCGGTCTTTGGTTGCTTTGCCTGCTTCTTTGCCTTGGTTTATTAGGCATAGTAGGCATGTCAATTCCCCACTGACCACAAAAATCTCCTAGCTCTTTTTTACCAGTAAGATTTTGTTTACGCATTTGATATTGCAATTTCATGTCATTGCAAATGCCAAGCCCTACTTGGGTACAAACACCTAGAATCTGCCCATAGTTGAGGCTAACATATGGAATATTATATCCATCATGAAAATCTCTAAGTCTTTGTCTAACTTTTTCTGCAAATAATGGCGGAAGTCCATCAATAAATCTCGCCTTCCAAAACTCATTATTTGCATCCACTCTTTGCATTACTCTACAGATAAATATATCTTTATACCATCTGTAATGGGTCAAAGAGGGACATCTAAGATTCATAAGGAGTTCTCTGCTCCTTTCCATTCTTTGTGGATTACTACCGATAAAATGATCGATAATAGTCTGTACTAATGTAATAACAGCATCTGGAACCATTGTTGGTGCACCATTTACTGTTTCTACTTTAACTTTATCTAGTATTTCACTTTTCTGGGGTGTTGTTAAAACATTATCCCACCAGCCTTTAAGACTGCCAGAAAAGCCATTTGTGATAATTATTGCAGTATCTTTTTCAGAATTATCACAGTGTTTACTCATTCCTGCCCACATGAGCATTTTATGAATGGTTTCAAATATTTGATATTCAGTAAAACCATCAATATTCCATTCTACTACTTCTTTACCAGTATAAGATGTCTGGTATCTCCAACTTGCTTCTTCAAATAAAAGATCTTGTGGAGAAGGTTTATCATAGTAATATGGCAATTGCTCATATTTATAATTTATTTTGTTAATTTGAGGAGGAGGATTTTCTTTAAAATTACTTTCCATCAGATGAAAACCTTTAAATAAATCTTCCTCTCCTGATATTTCTTCTTCTTCAATAACTTCTTCTTCTTTATATGTTGAAGGAGTTGTTGACAAAACATTTAGAGAAATACCTTGTGATACACCCAGAAATATTCAGTTTTGTCCCACCACCACGTGGTCAGCAGATAGCCCGGTTAGTCCGGAGTGGGAGCATGGAGCCCACACTTCCGAGGTGTTCGGCTATAACCGTCCGGGATACTCGGCAGCTCGGGAACGAGGCACAGTGACTCCCCGGTAGGCGCGGAGTATATGGCATCTCTCATAGTTGCCTTATACAGCCATGACTCTATCAAGAAAGAATCAGTGGTTGCCTAAACCACTTAGGAAACTCTCCTAACATTGTACAAATCTATTGCGATTAGATTAGGCTTCCTAATCTAATAAACTTACCATGTAAGGGTGGACTCTTGTATCTATAAAAGAGCCTACCTATCCTCCTTAGAGGGATCCGAAAATCTACTTCTCTAAGCAGATACTTACTCGCTAGAGAACTCACCACCTACACGCATACACCCGGCCAGTATTACTGGTAGTGTCGCCCATCTTTGTCGGCTCACCAGGCCCGCCGGTGATCTGCTAGTGAGAAGCGCTTAGACGCACACGTGGATGTAGGTCATCTCATTAACGGGGCCGAACCACACGCAAACTTTTCTTTGCTGTCTTCTTGCATAAACCTTGCTTACCAATTTTCGGCATCATCAGTTTGGCGCCTTCTGTGGGAATACAACACAGTCTTTTCATTAACAAAATCCTTGACTGATCGACATGCCGCCGAAGAAGGGCAAGAAGACCGCCGATTCAGCTGGTCAGGAGGACCTGCAGATCGAGCCTCGGGCAACCTCCAGGACCACCGAACAGGTTACGGCGGCGCTGGAACAGCTCTTGGAGGGTCAGCCCCAGACGCAACAGCAATAGAGGCGCTTATGGCCCAACACGAAAAGGCGCTTGGGGACCATGAGAAAGACCCTTCGTCGGAGAAGCGGCCTGAAAAGAGCGCTCCCAGCCAAGGGCCCGTTCGAGCACGCGGAAAAACCCGATCTGCTCCGGTGTCCCAGCCGGATCGCGAACGTTATCCGGAGGGAGAACGTAGCCATGCTACTAAGCGCTCGCAGAGAAGACCTTGGTACATTCCTCGCCGAGCGCGCCGAGTGGAGAATGCCAGGATCCTCATTGAGCGGAGACGAGCTGCGAGGGGAGAAGCGCCCGGACGTAAAGCCCGGGAGTCGGTCAACGATCCACCCGTCCTGAGCCGGGGGGATCTTAGGCATAGACTATCCCGGACCCACAGCCGAGTGTTATCCCCAAGGTCGACGCGCTTTGAGGATGAGGCCTCGTCATCCGACCCTACCTACCACTCGGACCCAGAAAGGAGGACCGGGCACACTGACGTCAAAGCCCAGGTTGAGGAGTTGCAGCAGCAGATTGAGAGGCTGGACCGCAAATCCGGCCACGACCTCAGAAATACAGAAATGGAGTCGCCCTATACTACCCGGGTGATGCAATTTCCAATTTCGCGGAAGTTCAAACCCCCTCACCTCAGCTCATATGACGGCAAGGGGAGTCCGGTGGACCACATCCGCACTTATAAGGCGCAGATGGCACTGGTCACTACGATAGACGAGTTGCTATGTCTGGCCTTCCCTAGTACTCTCAAGAGATCAGCCACACAGTGGTTCCACGCCCTGAAGCCCCGGACGGTCGATGACTTCAAAACCCTCAGCAAACTCTTCATCAGCCAGTTTGTCGGGATGCTAGACCGATCCCAACCAGATACCCAGCTGCTAGCTGTCAAGCAGCAAAAGGGTGAATCTCTAAGCGAGTATATGGATCATTTCAACCAGCAGAGGCTCCTGATCCGCAACCTCAATGAGACGGCCGCAATCATGGCCTTCTGTTCAGGAGTTCAACACACCAAGGTGGCCACATCTTTTCATCGGAATCGACCGGCAACCCTGGTGGAACTCTCGGAAAGAGTTGGGAAGTACATAGACACCGAAGAGTTTTTGAAGGCAAAACGCGCCAGCCAGGCGGGAGATGAATCCCCAAAAGCCAAGCGCAAGCGCGAGGGATCAGAGAAGGGTCCGGGGAAAAAGCCGAAGCAAGATCAAAGGAATGCTAGAGATCAGCCCCTAACGGCTTTTACACCCCTTTCTCGACCTATACATGAGGTGATGGTCGCCGCAGAGGCACAGAGGCTGCTTCCGCATCCAGCCAAACTCAGAGCCCCACCCGGTAAGAGAAACCGGGAGAAGTTTTGCCGTTATCACAGGGATCACGGCCACGAAACGGAGGATTGCTTCAAGTTAAAGATAGCAATCGAGAAGCTGATCGAGCAGGGGCATCTTGCCGAGTTTGTCACAACGGATAGACGGCCCCGACTGGAAGCCCAAGCTCCCGGTCAGCCCCCTCCACCACTCGGCCACATTAATGTGATCTCTGGAGGAACATCTGGCGGAGGTGATTCTCAGTCGGCGCGGAAGAGGCATGCCCGAGCATCCCGAGTGGATGTATGGCAGGTCCAATCCACCGGCTCCTCACCAGCCGATGTTCTGACGTTCTCGTCCGATGATGCACAGGGCCTCCACTGCCCCCATGATGACCCGCTAGTAGTGACGCTTTCTATAGCTAACTATATGGTCCAGAGGGTACTGGTTGACACAGGCAGCTCGTCCGATATAATGTTTGCAGCGGCATTCGACCAACTCGGGATCTCCCGGGATCGGCTCCGGCCGGTTGCTACCCCCCCTGGTCGGATTCAACGGCTCCAGCACTCAACCGCTTGGTACGATCGAGCTCCCAATTCTCATGGGGATCTACCCGCAGCAGATTTCCATACTGACTAATTTCGTGATAGTGGAGGCTCCCTCGGCCTACAACGTCATCCTCGGAAGACCAACCCTCAACAGGGCCCGAGCAGTTGTCTCCACATACAGCTTAACCGTGAAGTTCCCAACTGCCCAGGGACCCGGATGCTTGCGAGGAGACTAGACCACCGCTCAGAGTTGCTATGTTAGCTCGTTGCGCCGGGGGGCAGTCACCGAAGCACTGAACATCCAAGAAATGGACCCCCGGGACCAGAGGGATGTGATAGGGCCTATGGAAGAATTGGAGCAGGTTGTCCTAGATCTAGAACACCCAGACCGCACGATTTACATAGGCGCACTGCTAGAGACCGCCTTGAAAGAAAAGTTGATCCAGTTCCTGAGGCAAAATCGAGATGTTTTTGCCTGGAGTCATGAGGACATGCCCGGGATTGATCCCCGGGTAATGTCCCATCGTCTTAACGTCAGCCCGGACTGCCGCCCGGTGAAGCAGAAACGAAGAGGCATGGCCTCCGAGAGACAAGCGGCAGTAAGCGAGGAGGTCGAGAAGCTCCTGAAGGCTAACTCCATCCGGGAGGTCCACTACCCCGATTGGCTGGCCAATGTTGTCCTGGTCAAGAAGAGCAATGGCAAGTGGAGGATGTGTGTGGACTTTACCGACCTCAACAAGGCCTGTCCCAAGGACTGTTATCCGTTGCCTAGGATAGACCTCCTTGTCGACTCGACGGCAAGCTACTCACTCCTCTCGTTCATGGATGCCTACTCGGGATATAACCAGATCAGCATGTACCCCGGGGATGAAGAGAAGACGACGTTCATCACCGACCAAGGCACGTACTGTTACAGAGTTATGCCTTTCGGCCTCAAGAATGCCGGGGCTACATACCAGCGCCTGGTTAACTGCATGTTCAGAGACCTCATCGGAAAGTCCATGGAAGTGTACGTGGACGATCTCTTGGTCAAAAGCCGGAATGAACCCGATCACCTTGAGCATCTGGCCGGGGCCTTCAGCATTTTGAGAAAATTCAGGATGAGGTTGAACCCGGCCAAATGCACATTTGGGGTCTCGTCCGGGAAATTCCTCGGTCATCTAGTCAGCAGACGGGGAATCGAAGCGAACCCCGACAAGATCCAAGCGATCATCAACATGTGGTCACCTAAATCAATAAAAGAAGTTCAGAGCTTAGCCGGACGGGTGGCCGCACTGAACAGATTTGTGTCCAGAGCAACTGATCGGTGCCTGCCGTTCTTCAAAATTCTCCGCAAAGCTTTTCAATGGTCGGAGGAGTGCGAAGAAGCATTCCAGGAACTCAAGAAATACCTGGCCTCTCCTCCTCTGTTGTCGACACCTACAACCGGAGAGGAATTGATCCTGTACCTGGCAGTATCACCATCGGCGGTTAGCTCGGCACTTATTTGGGAAGAGCACGGGATACAGTTCCCAGTATACTACACCAGTCGGGCGCTGCAAGGTGCAGAAAGCCGATACTCCCGCATCGAGAAATTGGCCTTCGCCCTCATTATCTCCGCCGAAAGCTCCGACCGTACTTCCAGGCCCATGCCATTGTAGTACTGACCGATCAGCCTCTCCGCAAAATTCTCTCTCGGCCAGACACATCCGGAAGGCTCGTCAAGTGGGCTTTGGAACTGGAAGAGTTTGAAGTGACTTATCGACCCCGGACGGCCATCAAGCGACAAGCCGTCGCGGATTTTCTGGTCGAGTTTACGTATCCAGAGGATCCGGTCGAGGAACCTGAGCCTCCGGCATTACCGCCCGGATTGCTCGCCGGCATCCCTACTTGGATATTACATGTCGATGGCTCCTCGAACCAGCAAGGAAGTGGAGCCGAAATCATCTTGACTACCCCCTATGGCATCCAGCTCGAATATGCTTTAAGGTTTGGGTTTCGTGCCTCCAACAACGAGGCCGAGTACGAAGCCCTCTTGGTCGGGTTACAGCTGGCCGTCTCAATGAGTGCACAGCAGGTCCAGGGCTACAGCGACTCCCAGCTCGTGGTCAATCAAGTAAACCAAGAATACGAAGCACGGGAAGATAGCATGGTCGCCTACTTGTCCCTCGTCCGGGCAGTTTCCAATCAGCTCTGAGAATTCTCCATCAATCGGATACCTAGAGAGGAAAACACTCGAGCTAACAGGCTAGCTCGCCTCGCTTCATCAGCTGAGTCAGATTTACCCAGGATAAGGATACAGTTCTTACCCGAGCCAAGCGTGATCAACTCAGAGGGAATGGAGGTCGACCCGGTCACTCTGGGACCCAGTTGGATGGACCCAATCGTGACTTTCTTGACAACAGGAAGGCTGTCGGATGAGAAAGAGGAAGCAAGGCGGGTCAAATACCGGGCGGCACGATACCATGTTCTCGACGGTGTCCTTTATAAGAGGGGGTTCACCATCCCATACCTCCGCTGCGTTCATCCTACGCAAGTTCAAGCGATACTGTACGAAACTCATGAAGGCGTGTGCGGGAACCATGTAGGGGGTCGGGTACTCTCAAGAAAGGCCCTACTACAAGGATATTATTGGCCAACCATGGCCCGGGATTCGCAGGAGTACGTTCGAAGGTGTGATAAGTGCCAACGATACTCTCCCATGATGAACCAACCGGGAGAACTCCAGACCCCGGTGCATAGTCCTTGGCCATTCGCCCAATGGGGGATCGACATTGTTGGTCCCTTACCGATGGGAAAAGGGTAGGTTAAGTTTGCTGTGATAGCCGTTGGCTACTTCACCAAGTGGGCGGAGAGGCCGAGCCCCTGGCAACGATAACCGAGCGCAAAATGGAACATTTTGTGGAGAGAAATATCCTTAGCAGGTTCGGTATTCCACGAATCCTGATCAGCGACAATGGAAGACAATTTGATACACCCATGTTTAGACAGTTCTGCTCGGGCTATGGGATACTGAATCGTTACTCTTCTCCTGAGCATCCACAAGCTAATGGTCAGGCCGAGGTAACCAACCGCACGATCCTGCAGTCGATCAAGACGAGGCTTGAGAATGCCAAAGGCCTGTGGGCTGAGGAACTACCAGCCCTCCTGTGGGCCTACGGCACCACACCCCGGGCGGCTACTGGTGAAACCCCATTTTCCTTAACCTATGGTTTTGAGGCGGTGGTCCCCACAGAGCTCGGGATGCCATCACACCGGGTGTCTACCTTTAGTGATCAAGACAATGGAGAAACCCTCAGGACGGAACTAGACCTGGTCGAAGAAAGAAGAGATCAGGCCTATCTCAGGATGGCAGCTTACAAGCAAAGGGTCTCGAGGTATTATAACAGCAAGGTGAAGCATCATAGCTTTCAGGTCGGGGACCTTGTCCTTAAGGCAGTGAACCAGTCTACCCGAGTTCCAAGCCATGGGAAGTTGGGAGCAAACTGGGAAAGACCGTATATTGTGACTCGGGTCAACCGCCTGGGAACCTACTGGCTACAGAACATGGACGGCCACGATCTCAGTCATCCCTGGAACGTGCAACACCTCCGCAAGTATTATCAGTAGCATCTGACTACGGGTATCTAGTACTATAGGACAAGTTCTTTTTGTGTAGCCCCGATTAGGCAACTATTACAAATTGGCATTTTCTAAATAAAGTGGATAAAGTTTATTTCGAGAATTTACGCCGTGCAAAAAGACCTCGGGCCTAACCCCGAGGCCCTCAAAAAGACCTCGGGCCTAACCCCGAGGCACCAAAAAGACCTCGGGCTCCGAACCCAGGCGCTAAAGGACCCTGCAACCACCCATGTTCCAGGTCGGTTTCCTATGGTCTCCTTTTTGCATGCCCCCGCCTTCGCAAGAAATTCGGGGACAAAAGGGTACTAGACCTACAAACAGGAAATTAACTAAGTTTAGCCTAGGTCCAGCCGACGACGGGGTCAAGCCCGTAGGTGGCCGACGATGGCAAGCTTCAAAGGACCCTGCAACCACCCATGTTCCAGGTCGGTTTCCTATGGTCGCCCCTCTACATGCCCCTGCCTTCACAAGAAAGTCGGGGACAAAAGGGTACTAGACCTACAAACAGGAAATTAACTAAGTTTAGCCTAGGTCCAACCGACGACGGGGCCAAGCCCCTAGGTGGCCGACGATGGCAAACTTCAAAGGACCCTGCAACCACCCATGTTCCAGGTCGGTTTCCTATGGTCGCCCCTCTGCATGCCCCCGCCTTCGCATGAAAGTCGGGGACAAAGGGTACTAGACCTACAAACAGGAAATTAATTAAGTTTTGCCTAGGCCCAGCCGACGACGGGTCCAAGCCCCTAGGTGGACGATGATGGCAAGATTCAAAAGCTCCTGCAACCACCCATGTTCCAGGTCGGTTCCCTACGGCTGCTTACTCCCGCACTCCCGTGCTCCCGCCTTAGCAAAATGCTTAGGGGGCAGGGGATAAAGGGAATTAAGGCTAAAATCTAAAACAGGGAATTGCATCGTTCGACTAGGTGTTCTGTGGGTTACGGTCCTAAAGCATTTGCTAAGGCAGATGTTAGGATGGCCAAAGCCATATGGATACTAGCAAAAGTTAAAACACAGTACAACAAAACTAATGGAAGGATGACCTCAGGGGCCTTTTCATTAATTAAAACAGATGTACAAAGCTTGGGGGGCAGTTGTAGTGGCCTCCTCGAAAAACATAAAAAATTTTTTAAAATAAAAACAAGAAGAAGGAACCGGGGAGTCAGTCTTCCACATTGACCACATCCCCGGTCTCCCCGGTTTGCTCCCTTGGCACGGCAAGTCCTTCGTTCCCCATGTCCCCGCCCGGGGCGAGCTCTGTGGCTTCAGCAATGGCCTCAGGGTCTTCACCAACCACAGGTGCATCACCAGCTATGGGATCTTCACCGACATCCTAGTAATCCGAGTCAATCCCCTCGTAGGCCGAAAGGACCCATTTGGGGTGATCCCGGGCTACCCACCGCTTCAGATCGTCATAGCCTTGGAAGAAGCCGTCATCAAATGCGCCCTCCAAGACCCCTGTAGCTGGTGTCTCGGTTGCCGTCTTCGCCCGGGCTTTAGCTGCCGCAGTAAGGGCCCGAGAAGCCTCCAGTTCGGCCAAAGCCGCTGCCAGGTCCGCCTGTGCCGCACCCAAGCTCAAGGCCAATGACTTCGCCTTGCTTGTCTCCATGGCTAAGGCGGCTTTAGCTACTTGCAGCTCTTTCCGTTCCTTTAAAAGGGCGGCTTCAGCAGCGCCGACTTTCTCGGTCAGAGAGAACAGAACGGACTCGGATCCCACGGCCATGCAGCCAACCTATGGCAAGAGGATGAAAGTCAGTTAGGCAAGTAAAAAGGGGAACAGGCCAATGTTTGAAGGGGGACAGAATACTTACCAGATGGGATATGCTATACAGCCACCCTTGAAAGCCTTGGGGAGATAGCCCGGCGCATGCTTCCACCTGGCTTGGGACAAGGACGGATTTCAGCCTTTCCTGGACCTCGTCAGGCCCGTCCAGGGGCAAACCCGACGGAATATCAGCCCTGGGCGTGGGTCCATCAATAGCCGGCCTAGGGGGAGCCGACGTCCCCATAGGGTCGGGACGGTTAGTCATCCCATGGCGAATACGCCTGAGCGGGCGCTCACCGCCCAGGGCCTCGGCGGCTGGCCTCTTTCCTTGGGCGATTACCGCCCGAGCGGCAGTAGTAGCGGCGGCGGCAGCTTGTCTCTCCTGTAGCTGGTCCAAATTGCGCTTGGGGGCCATTTCTGCAGAAACCAAGGTCGCACGGTCAGAAGTGCAAGAAAAAAATGCAAGGTTAACGCATATTGTAGCCAGAATACTCACCAGGAATGATGGGCGAAAAGCTGGGGCCTGGAACGGGTTCCTCAGGGGAATAGGTCTCAACAAAGTCCCCTGTTCGGGATAATACGTTCCAAACACTAGTGGACAACTCAGCTAGCTTCCAGATCCTGGCCTGGCACCGTTCGGAGATTTCGGGAGGTTCTGTCGAGCCAGCTGTGCACAGAGAAATGAAGTCAGTTAGCAAGCCATTGTGTTTCTAAAAACCAAAAGAACAGACGAACACAGAAGGGTGGCCTTACCCCTCAACTCCCCAGCCCAGGATGTCCTCAGCTGGGTCCCTGGGGCCATGTCACAAAGGCAAAGGGTGGACACTTGGAAGAACTTGCCCTTCCACCCCTTGTTGTTGCTAGGGCATCTGTCAATAATTTTCCTGCCCGGACGGGTAGAAAATGAGAAAAACCCCACTTCCCGGTGCACAGGGAATGGTCGATGGGCCCAAAGAAACTCGTGGAGGGTGAGCTCGTACCCGAACACCTGAGGCCACAATGATATATACCCCATCAAGAACCTCCACCCGTTGGGAGCCAATTGCCCGGGAGCGATATCGAGATAAATCAGGACATCCCGGGCAACGCGGTGGAGGGGTAGTCGGAGGCCCGCCATCATGGCGTCCTCAAACAGAAGATTCAAACCCAGGCTGATAAAGGTGCGCGTCGCCGGGGTTCACGGCTAGGGCGCAACCATCAGGAAGAGAGTACCTCTCTCTGATCCGGAGAAGGTCTTGGGAATGTAGCGTAGAAAAGGTGGACTCACAGGCAAACACTACACGGTCAGACACTCTGGGCAACTCGTCGCCCGAACCCCTCGAGACGGAGACAACAGGGGCCTCCTGAGTAGACTCACTGTCGGACAGACGAACGGGAATCCTGGCCCCGCTTTGATGATCACTCAGGGACTCAGAAAGCCGATCCCGACTGAGACCGGGGGATTCTGATTGATACTGGTCACTCTCTGATCTCGATGCAGAATTGAAGCCGGAGTGTTCCATCTCTGGCACTCCGACGGGAAGGAACGGACGCAAACTACGACCTGCGTATGGATCGGGAACCTCAAGCCTGATATACAGGGGGGCAGAGTCACTAACCTGAATGGTAATGAGTAGGCACTCCTCAGCACCAAGTAACACTCTCCCAAGACAGCGCAAGGAACACCTGCTCAGTTCAGATGAGTTAAAGTTCCACCCGACTCAAAGAACACACAAAATCTAAGGAGAAAGAAATCCCACTCCCGTTCGAACCTCACCAGATTCGTTCTCTCCAGCCTCACTCTGAAGTGAAAAAGGGACAGGGGGAAGGAGAAAGAAAGCAGAAAGTAGAAGATGAGGGATGCAAGAAATGAGGCAACTACTCCTTATATAAAGACCCTGAACGGTCACGATCAGAGCGGATCCAGCAGTCTAGGAGATTTCCCGCCCAAACTGTCGCTTCGGTCACGTGAGGAGTCGCCTCAAAAGGCGCGCGCATTAATTGCGTGACGCGACGGTTTAGTCAGCCTGTAATTGGTTCGGTTATGATCACATTACCCTTGTCAAGTTCTAACTCGACTAATGATTGGTTGGTGTAAAGCGGCGGTGATCCGAGCCCGGGTTGCCGCAACTCGGGCACATTCATACACCGGCTGGGCATTAGCTGCCCAGTGTGGCGTAGAGTCAGTAAACAGTTGAAGAAGCATATTGAAATGTAAAACATGGCCTCAAGGACCTTTTTATTACTATAAAGGGTGATCTGTACAGAGATTGGAGGCATTTATAATAGCCTCTCTTAACAAAAAAAAAAAAAAGAAGTGAGAGCCTTCAAGCCCCTTTGTCCCTCAGAGCCTTGACCTCCTCCTCCAGGGGCGCCACTCTCGCCACCAGCCCCTCTACGGTGAGCTCCAGGGCATGAAAGTCCACCCCTCATAAGGCGGAATCCATCTGTAGCTCGTCGCCCATCTTTTCCACCTCCTGGAGACGACCCTCCAGGTTAGCAAGGGAAATGCCGGTCCAAGAGCTAGGCACCACCGGGGGGTCCACCCGACTTTTCTTTGGTGGAGGTGGAGACCCCTCACCAACTTCTTTTTCTTTTCCCTTCCTGGATGGTCCAGGTGGCGGGCTTGCGTCCTCAGATGAGGCGGAATCACTGCTGGTGGACAGAGTTACCGGCCCTTCGGGTGCACCAGCCCTATTTGTGACGCGCGGGCCGGTGGCCATGGATCGAATGTCACGACGTAACCCTGAAGCCGCGACGACAGGAGCAGCGGAGGAGGGTCCGGCGCCCGCACCGTCCGCAGGTCCCCCGATCAAAGCAGAGAACGACAGGCCGACCTTGATGGCTCGGTCAATTGCCTCCGTTTCCTCAGTAGTGGGGGCGACGCTGCGGAGGGCGGCGAAAGTTTGTTTGCAGAGGTGGGGATCAAAAGTTGTCAGAGGACAGATAATGGCATCCTCCAGCCAGTTGCCGGCAACCAATACCCAAGGATACCGCCGCCAGTTCTTGTTCGGGAAGTCCAAACCTTGGACAAGGTCCCTCCCCTCGGTCCTAGGGCGGAAGTAAGGACCCCCATGGTCGATGCCCAGGATGTAGCACCTGACGACGTCGACGGGACGAAGGAGCAACATAAGCCGCTCGTTCATCGCTGATATCCCCCAAAGGAGGCGGGCAACATTCGGGCGGCATTCGGAGAGTGGAATGCATAACCCCTGAAGCAGGTCGCAGAAGGAGACCGAAAGGGGGAAGCGTAATCCCAGAATAAGCAGCAAGTAGCTGCTAATGAGGACGAAGGGGAAGGCTACTTCCTCCCCCTCATTATACGGGCGGACCACAACGTCGTCTGGAATTCGGCAGTCCTCTCGGAAGGCCCTGAGCCCTTCATCAGAAGACAGATCAATATGAGAAGCCATTCGATAGGAATGAAAGCTTGAAGAACGAGAATAGCAGAGAAGAAGGAACTCGAAGTATTTTGCTCGGGCGATTTAATTGACAATTTGCAGTAAGAAGCAGGTTGAGCAGGTGCTCCTTATATAAGTGTTGCGAACGGTTAGGATTAAATTTGATCGGATGGCTGACATGCTCTCGCGCCGAAACTATAGTTTCGAGCACGTGGGGCGTCGTCTCAAAAAGCGTGAGCATTGAATGCGTGACGTGAAGGTTCGGTTGCCACCTGGATGATTCGGTTACTTCTAAACTGACCGCTTTGGGTTCGAACCAGACCAGTAACTAGTGGACACGTGGCGCTGAGGTCCCGGTCCTACAGGGCCACTGCTCGGTTGGTATGCCGACGAGTCATTATAAACTGGCCCAGTTTTGATGGGGGTCCCAGTCCTTTCCCGGTCGGTATCTGGAAGACATTCTTAATTTCCAAATTTCATCTGGCAAGGCGCCACCTCAACTTTGAAAATGGGGGGCAGCTGATACATCCAGAAATATTCAGTTTTGTCCCACCACCACGTGGTCAGCACTTTTGAGGTGTTCGGCTATAACCGTCAAGGATACTCGGCAGCTCGGGAACGAGGCGCAGTGACTCCCCGATAGGCGCGGAGTATATGGCATCTCTCATAGTTGCCTTATACAGCCATGACTCTATCAAGAAAGAATCAGTGGTTGCCTAAACCACTTAGGAAACTCTCCTAACATTGTACAAATCTATTGCGATTAGATTAGGCTTCCTAATCTAATAAACTTACCATGTAAGGGTGGACTCTTGTATCTATAAAAGAGCCCACCTATCCTCCTTAGAGGGATCCGAAAATCTACTTCTCTAAGCAGATACTTACTCGCTAGAGAACTCACCACCTACACACATACACCCGGCCGGTATTACTGGTAGTGTCGCCCATCTTTGTCGGCTCACCAGGCCCGCCGGTGATCTGCTAGTGAGAAGCGCTTAGACGCACACGTGGACGTAGGTCATCTCATTAACGGGGCCGAACCACACGCAAACTTTTCTTTGCTGTCTTCTTGAATAAACCTTGCTTACCAATTTTCGGCATCATCACCTTGTATTTTCTTTGTTAAGAGTTCAATAAACTCTTCCTCTTCTTTTTTAGTAGTAGTAAGGAATTTTTCCGGTTGAAGAGAAGGTTTGAAAGTAGCTGCTTCAAATTTTGAAATATCTTTACTACTTTCTCCTTTATCAAGAGGTCTCAGATTTTTTAAATCTTTGAGAGTCTTCTCTTGATTTTCTATTTTTTCTTCTATTCTGGATAATTGGGCTTCCATAGATTCTATGGATCGGTTTGTCCAATTATTCTGGTGAGCTAAATGACTGTTAAAAATAGTCTCTGCACCAGATCCAGATTTACTTATATAAGCAACTGCTTCAAGATCTCTATCATTTGATCTGAAGTCTATATGCATAGGAGGAGGATGTAAGCTTTCAAAGAAGCCTTTATCCCCATGTAATCTCCATTTGATTGAACTAATGGTATTAAAAATATTTTGAGAAGGAAACCATTTGTTAAACCAATCAACAAACCATATGATAGTCTGTCTTTGATCTAGGTCTTTATAATATAAATCTTTTATCAGATCTAGATCTTTTTTATCAAAAATTTTAAAATAATCATGCCGAAACTCTTTGTTTTTATCTAGCATGAAATCTCTATTAATAACATGTCTCAAAAATGAATCTGGACTAAAATCCATTAAACATATATGGAAGCAGAATCATCATGAGAATAAGAGGGATCAAATGGATCTTTTCTCTCTTTATTATCTTGCTGCTGTTCTTCAGGGCCATAGACTGCCTGAGGAATATTTTGTGCAGAATGAACAAAACCTTTTAAAACATTTTCTCTTTCTAGTTTCTGGAGATGTTCCAGATCCATGTTTGGTCTAGGTTGATCAGACATGGATTGTCTAAAAGAAGAGGGATAAGAAACAGTGTAAGGAAGTTTTGAAGGAGCAGTATTAAAACTTCTTACAGAATTACTTCTACTCAAAGATAATCTACTAAATTTATGAGGAGTAAAAGAAATTTCAATATCACCATCTTTAGTCTGGGTGATCTGATCTAATTGTGAAGGAGGTACTGGAGCTGGAGGAACAGCATTAGGAATACACCAGTCCTCTGGGAAATTTATTTCTTCCCATTTTATTAATCTAGGAGTAGCAATATTAGTAGTAAGACAATTACTATCAATTGCTACTGTTTTTCCCGGACTACTTTTTAAAATAGCATTAGGACATAAAGTATTCATTACTTTGTAGTATATCCTATATGTAGTATTAACAGTACTAGTACCTGGAAGGTAGTTATACCCACTTGTTTGAATTTTTAAAATAGTAGCTTCAAATAGGTTTTTATCTTTTAAAGAAAGAGTAAGATTTGGGTAAACATCAAAATAGACTGGACCATGACACAGACTAGTTTGTATAATACCCATAAGAGATGGTACAAAGTCTGTACATCTAGCATCTCTTAAATATGCTAAAATAGTTGCATTAAGTCCTAACAAAGTGAGAGGCTTAAAAGCAACTTGAATGCACCCGATGTGGATGTAATGAAATTTTTCTAAACTTTTTTCAATATCTCTTAGGCATAGTAACCTGAGAGTCTGTTCATTATTTTCAAGAACAATATCCTGTTCAACAGTATTGATATGATCTTGAGAGAAAAAAGTAAAATTACCCTTTTTAAAAATTTTATTATTAGAGATAGACGGAATTGTCCATTGATTTAATTGTTCCATTTGGTCAAACGCAACAAGGTCTGTATTAATAACATTGGATCTGGATCTGGAAGATGATCCAGATTCAGATTTGGTTGTTCTTTTGAACATAACCAAAATGAGACTACTTTGGTATATACAATATGAAATTATTATGAAAATTTTAATAAATTTTTATTACTATCTTTCTTAAAGTCTATTCCAGTCAATAGAACATCGACCAAGACAGCCATCCCTTGGCATTCACAGGTCACTCAGTCTACGACGAACGGAATATCCAACTTTAAGAGAGATATCATAACAATTTATGTTAAATCATCATAATAATAACAATAGTATATACCATGGTGGCCTCAGAGAATTAGCCAAACATGGCTCTGAACCAAATTAAGCAGGACCAATAATAGAAATATAATACAGAAAATTTTATTACTTATTTGCTATTTGCAGTCACTATTACAGAGAAGGAGGGATAATATTAGAGAGGGTAGAGAAGAGAGAGAGAGAGAGAGAACACACTGCGAGATGCCCATCTACATTCCAGAGGGTCATCTTAAATAGAAAAGAAAAGTCTACAGTTCTTAAGACAGGGTACTGTAGATGAATAGTAAAAAGATAAAAAGCAATACACGTGTCCTTTGGTGATGGAGGCGAACTAATTGCTCTTATCTTGACACTGTAGAGAAACCACTGGTTTTCCAAAATGGTGGGTAAAACCTGTGGGCAGAGAAACATCATTGCATGCGTAGCCAATGAATTATGTCATTGCTTGCGTCACTTACTCCTGTTTATCATTGGGCTTAGTGGACTGAGATGCCTTGGCTATCATGGCATCAAAGAGGTCCTCCATTAAAGGAACTTGGCTAGAAATGGACGCTGTATCCATTTCTTCATCATCATACGGATCTTGGGCTTCTCCTGCTAAACATCCAAATGTATTTGGCTGAGTGGCTTGTTAGGAAGACTGTCATAGTTCTTTAGTCTGGCTAGAAAATTCCTGACTAATTTTTGGAACTTGGGATGCAAAAAACTGTTCTTTAAGAGCTTTCATAACCTTCACATAAATTTCTTCATGAGAGAGAAGTGGATTATTCCCCCTAATGGAAGCGAATAGGAGCTCAAACATGTTCAAATGGGAGGCAACTGAAGAAGCTTTGGCCAAAAATTCATCGGCTTTCTTCTTTTCTTCTTCCTCGAAAATTCTAATGTAATTTTTTACAGCAGGCTGGATTTTAGATAAAGCATTGTCAATGTCAAATCCTGGCCACCATTTCACCCAGAAACTTCTCTGGAGAATCGGGAGAATGAGAGAGTCTTCTGAAAGAAGAATATCCCATTTCCAAATCCAGACTAATCTGAATTCAGAGAAGAAGAATAAAGTATTTCTTCCAAAGGGGATGTTGCTAAGAGATTTTCCTCTAAGAATAGGATGGTTAAGAAACCAAATTTGAAAATAATTCAAAATTTCTTGAGGAACAATTCCAATTTCTGGACCCATCTTTTCGTACCAGTGGTAAAACCAGTTGGGAAAAGTTTTAAGGCCAGCTTTAATAATTTGATCATTTATAACAAAGAGCCAAGTATGACTCTTGGTGGGATTTTTATATAAAAATGCTTTGTGCCAAGCTTCAACATAATCCCAATAATTATAAGTTGCTCCATTTGTCTTTAAAGTCCTTGCCTGAGCAGGGTTAAGACCCCATTGGCGGGCAAAGAGAACCTTAATAATATAACACTTAGAATGTGTTATAGGAGACTTTTTATCATTTGGAACCAAATGGAAATGTTCAATTTGAACAGAACCTGTTTCCAAAAGAATTGCTTTAAATGCAAATCTAGGCTTAGATTCTTGGGTCATCCAATTGTGCATGTTTAAAAATCTTTCTTTAAGTCCCCAGGGATCTGGATTTATCTTTTCTTCATTTGAAATATCTTCTAGAACAAGAAAAGTTTCCAAAAACTGTTTTTGTTGGAAAACAACATCTTGAACCAGAATGTCCTTGGCAGAGGGTTTCTGCTGAGGACCAGCCTTATTTGGCTGATTAGATCCTTTATTCGGATTTGAACCCTTTTGTGGGTTTTGTTGTTGTTGGCCTTTCCCTTTGTTGGGACGCCTCTGAGGAAATTGAAATCCTCCTTTATCTGGAGGTTGCATCCTGTTTTTCTTGCAAAAATTCTCTAGTTAGAAAATCTGGTAAAGAATTTTGATCTCCTTTAATATATTCAATCTGGAAATCAAAAGAAGATAAATTAGACTGCCATCTAGCAAAAATTTGAGATCACCCAGACTAAAGATGGTGATATTGAAATTTCTTTTACTCCTCATAAATTTAGTAGATTATCTTTGAGTAGAAGTAATTCTGTAAGAAGTTTTAATACTGCTCCTTCAAAACTTCCTTACACTGTTTCTTATCCCTCTTCTTCTAGACAATCCATGTCTGATCAACCTAGACCAAACATGGATCTGGAACATCTCCAGAAACTAGAAAGAGAAAATATTTTAAAAGGTTTTGTTCATTCTGCACAAAATATTCCTCAGGCAGTCTTTTTGGCATGATTAATACATAATTGTATTACTTTCACCTTGAGTTCAGGATCAGTAATATTATCAATTATATTTATCATTTCACTTTGGTCTGATGTGAGAACATTTAAGGTAAGTCCATTCATTGTAGCAATAGACTTCCAATATTCAGCATCAGGACATTCATTAACACATGATGAAGATATATATACACATATATGTATATATACATATATGTATATATATATGTATAAAAAATGCTAGGGCCACAAACAAGTTTCATCAACACTTATAAACAGATTCTATCTCTCTCTTGGGTGGCACTGTGAGGTCCACTGAAATTATCCGTATCCTACAGTGCCATCTAGAAGAGAGATAGAGCGTAGTTATAAGTGTTTATGAAACTTGTTTGTGTCCCAAATATTACTCTCTCTCTCTATATATATATATTTGACATCTCCATAACGTCACTTGAGAGAGCAATTGCTCCATCATTCCTCTCTCTAGTTAGTCGGTCCAATAGTTCAGAAAGTGTTAATAAATAAATCGAAAATCTTGGTTAAATAAAGGGTTAATTTCAAAAACACCCCCTCAGCTATGACTCGTTTTCAACTCGCTCTCCTGAACTTTTTTTTTTCGACAAATTGACCCCCTCCGTTTGTTTTATTCGACAAGTTGACCCCCTCCGTTTGTTTGCAAATGAAAATGGGCATGTGCCCATCACGTGAGAGCAAAAATGGACACTTTTACCCTTTGTGTCCAAAATGAGTTTGATCTCTCTTTACAGTCTATCCTGATTTCTCACTCTCCTCTCTCCCTTTCTCTCTCTCTCTCTCTCTCTCTCTCATTCCCTTGCCCCACATCACCACGACTAGTGGCGGATGTTAGGGGGGGGACCCTTAACTTTTGAAAAATTACACTTTTACATGTGTATTTTAGGAAATTTTTAAGCCCCCCCCCCCCAAAAAAAAATAAGTAAACTTGTTTTATAGCCCACCAAAAAATATCAGTTAGGCTAAAAGAAAATGATTTTATATGTAAGATGTTGGTCCAATTATACTTCATTCTCCCAAAATTTGAAAAAAAAAAAAAAAAAACTTATTATATGTAATATATTGGCTTAATTACAAATAGACCCAAAAAACCTTATTATATGTAATACATTGGCTTAATTACAAGGAAAGAGTAATGCTATGCTTCCCAAATTTTGTATCTCAAATGGTTTTCAAATACATATGACGACAGGACCAACTTCAATAATGGTGGAACGACTTCAGCATCTTCCAATCAAATTCAGGTGAGCCTACTACCACGTGTTTGAGAACCACCTAGGATACAAACTTTGATAAGCACAGCATTACTCATATTTTAAATATTATTAGTTTTCGATATTATTAATCATGGATGAAATAGAAGGGAAAATACCTGAGAATTAATTTTCTTTTTCGATTTCATTTCTTCTTTTCTCTCCCTCACTAAATCCATGAACCAAATAAAGCCTAACAGTAATAAGGGTTGATAGTTGATTGAAATTTGTAAAGTTTGGCATGATGGTAAAACAATTTGTGTAGACTAAACTAAGAGATGAGATGTAAATGAGTTGGGACAAATGTTTACGGTGTGTTGGATTACAGTTGGACCAATGTTTTTTATGTAGTTATTTTCTCTAAATTGTGGGGTTGATTTTTTGGACAAACATATTACACAAAGTTTTTTTTTTTTTTAATTGGGACCTTATAATTTAGAGAGAGAAGTTGCAGAGAGAGAGAGAGAGAGAGAGAGAGAGAGAGAGAGAGAGAGAGGGGAATGGGGTGAAGTTATACACTTTTTTTTAGATCAGGGGGTGTACTTGAAAATGGGTCATAGTTGAGGGGGTGTTTTTGCAATTCAGACCAAGGGTATATGCGTCATTTCATTACTTCCGTTAACGGCGTTTGAGACTAAATAATTTTTGATAGTTGAGGGGGTGAAGTTGTTCACTTTTTTAAATCAGGGGGTGTACTCAAAAACGGGTCATAGTTTAGGGGGTGTTTTTGCAATTAACCCTTAAATAAAAGAGTAAATTGTATATTTTTGCTTCTAAAGTTTGGGTGGTTTGACAGTTTAGATTCTAAAGTTTAAAGAGTGGCATTTTGGTCCCTAAAATTTGGGATCAAACGTAATTTGGTCCCTTGAAGATTTTGTGCAATGAAATTTTCCATCACTAAAGGACTAATTGGTCTTATTTGATGTAGTTGTGAACCTTTAGGAACCAAAATACCACATTTAAAACTTTAGAGACTAAAGTGCCAAACCACCAAACTTTATGGGTAAAAAGTGCAATTTGTTCTCAAATTAATGACCAATGGCTACATGCTCAAAAAAATAAAATAATGAACTAGTTGAAAATATAGATCAGATCAATTGACCTCACAACAAAGTTTAGCGCTTAACAAAATAAATCTACAGTGTCCATAGCTTTACAAAATGAACTTATTAAATACAGGAAAATTCAAAACCCCCTCTTTTCATACTTTGTATGAAAGCAATCCAAATACAAAGATGATGGATTGATGCCTTGTTTAATATGCATCACCTTAAAATATCGTAGAAGTATATTTAAGAGCTTCACACAAATGTTTGGGATTGTCAATTAAGCATATATATATATATATATATATATTTTTTTTTTTCCTTTTTGTTTTAGGAATCTTGGAAAAAAAAATCCAAATATAACTTTCTTTTTCTTTTTTTTTTCTTTTGTTTTTTTTCTTTCAAAAACTTCCAAAAAGCTAAGTTATATTTGCTTCCAAGTTAGCTTATATATATATATATATACTAGTTTTAGGAATCTTGGGAAAAAAAAATTCCAACTATGACATTTTTTTTTCCTTTCAAAAATTTCCAAAAAGCTAACTTCAAAAACTTCCAAAAAGCTAAAGTTAGCTTTTTGGAAATTTTTGAAAGGAAAAAAAAAAGAAAAAAAAGAAAAAAAAAGTCATACTTGGATTTTTTTTCTTCCCAAGATTCCTAAAACAAAAAGTACAAAAAAATAGATGCTTAATTGATGATCCCAAACATTTGTGTGAAGCTTATAAATCTTATACGATATTTTAAGGTGATACATATTAAACAAGGCACCAATCTATCATCTTTCTATTTGGATGACTTACTCTTTGGGCACATAAGAGTTACATCAAAGGAGTATACATAAATCATAATGTGTCTATCTCTCTCCTCTGTGGACTCCACTGTTTCAGTGAACCACATAGTGTCAATAGAGCCCACCAGGAGAGAGATAGATATAAAAAGTTTATGTATACTCTTTTTGTGTAACTCTTATGTGCTCAAAGAATTACTCTATTTGGATTGCTTTCACAGAGTATGAAAAGAGTTTCTGAATTTTCATGTATTTAATTAGTTCATTTTGTGAAGCTATGGACGGATTGTAGATTTATTTTGTTAAGCATTAAACTTTGTTATAGGGTCAATTGATCTCATCTGTATTTTAATTAGTTCATCATTATTTTTAGGGATAATTACAAGAACACCCCTTGAACTTTGGTCTGTTTACACTTTCCTACCTTGAACTATAAAACAAGATGAGTTGCCCCTTTGAGTTGACACGAATTAACATTGCTAACGGAAAAGTTGAAACTACTATTTTACCCTCATCTAATCCCCTTGTTTCATCCCCATCACCTGCCAATGAAAAACCCTGTCTCTCTCCTATCATCAACGCGTCTCCCTTGATTACACTGCCACATGGCACCTCCATAACTCACTATACCATTGAATCATCAGATTCATCACCTGGAAATGCGCACGTCACTAATATTATAGATTTCAACAGTTCCATTCAAATAATCAAAGCCTTATATTTGGGAAAAAATAAAATTTAAATTTACCCATGTTGCTTGAACGTGTACATACATCCTCCGATGTAAATGTGTGTGTGTGCGTATCTATGTATGTATATATATGTGTGTATATATATTTATATCTTCATATGAATGAATATAGTAGCATGACAGAGATGTCGAGTGATTTTTTTTTTAACGTTTTGATATTTTATGTTCAAAGAGAAAGAGATATAAAACTGGTTCTGATGGTATGCTTGAAGGCGGATAAGTGTTTGGTGTGGTGATGAACTGATGATGGGCAATGGTGACTTTAAGAATAACAAAAAACAAAATTTTGGAGGTGGTTACTTGGTTGCGGGATTCGGATGAAGGGAGCCATGGTTGCTTGTATAGTTCTATTACTAGAAATTTTGTTCTTTAGATAGCTAATGGTTGTAGGATAGTTGCTGTGGAGGAGAGAACTGAAAAGAGAGAATTTCAATTTGGCTTAGAGATGAGAGTTGCAGAGGGAGGTGAAAAGATAAGGGTAATTTTGTCTTAAAAATCATTTCAATTTGAAACAGCTGGGTCCACGTGCTTTCTCTGTTACTTTTATAAACGGCTGGTTAACTAAAGGGTGTTAAATGTTGCGGGTTGATAGATGAGGGGTGGATCTGCCGGATAAAATAGTTTAGGGGTGTGAGTTAAAAATGAGTCATACTTTAAGGGGTGTTAATGTAATTATCCCTTTTTTTTTTATGAGCATATGGCCATTGGTCATTCATTTGAGAATAAATTGCACTTTTTATTTTTGAAGTTTGGGTGGTTTGGCAATTTATATCATAAATTTTTAAATGTGGTATTTTGGTTCCTAAAGATTCACAACTGCACCAAATAAGACCAATTAGTCCTTTTAGCGGCAGAAAATTTTGTTGCAAATAGTCTTCGAGGGACCAAACTGCGTTCGATCCCAAATTTTAAGAATTAAAATACCACACTTTAAACTTTAGAGTCTAAACTCTAAAGTGTCAAATCACCCAAACTTTAAGGGCAAAAAAAAAAAAAAAAAAAAATTACCCTTATTTAACCAATATTTTCGATCTCTTCATTAACACTTTTTGGACTATTGGACTGACTAACTAGATAGAGGAATTGATGGAGCAATTGCTCCATCAAGTGACATTACGCAGATGTCCAAAAAAAAAATTTCCCTCTCTGTCACTCAAATATCCTTACAAATCCTTCTTTCTTTATTTCTTTATTCTCTTTCTCCCGGTTATAGCAAATTATGTTAAGTAAGAATGTGTTTGGGTGGTTGTCACCACGACTGACAGCATCACCGACACAACAAATTATTTTTTTGGGTACAGTATTCTCGGGCACGGGTAATAACTAGTATATATCTATGCTATTATATAAAAGAGGTTAAAATAGAATATTCTTTAGATGTCAAATTAATTTGGCCTTCACATCACATCTATCTATACAAGTTACTATTGAATGGTTCTTGAGGCTTGTTTGGCAAAGCTTGTTTGAGCCTTAAGACATCTTTTAAGAAACCTTTAAATTATCAAACAAGCCTTAAGTTACTATCGGCACATTATATATATCTACATCAAGATACCCAATAGTAACTTATAAAATGCTGATCAATAGATGAAGAAATAAAACTAAAATATCACTATGTAAACCAAGCAGAATTCTGAAAAAGGAGTAAATATCTCATTCATAATATTTTGGAATTCTGAAAGAGCATTTTTTAATCCAAATGGCATGACATTCCATTCATAATGTTCAAAAAGAACAGTGAATGCTGTCTTGTATCTATCTTCTTCTTTAATCTGAATTTGCTAATATCCAGATTTTAAATCAAATTTTAAGAAGATAGAAGCTTTATGAAGTCTATCCAATATATTCTTTTTATTAGGTATTGGATATCTAATCCATTGCAAGGAATCATTGAGTAGTTTATAATTAACCACTAACCTGGGTTTGCCTCTTTTTTTTTTTTAGTATTTTTATTAAAATAAAAAGTTGTGCAGCTCCAAGGGAAATAGCTTTTCCTTGTGAGTTTTTTTTATCAATAAGACTTTGAATTTCCTTTTTGCAAAGTTCTAAATAATCAGAATTCATTTGGATAGGTCTAGCCTTTGTATGAATCTGAGACCGTTCATCAAAATCAGGCTTATAGGGGAAAGAAATAATATGTTTCTTCCTTGTCCAAAAAGCACTAGGAATCTCACTATATATATATATATATATATATATCTTATTTTGAAATTCCCTTTTCAAAATTTTAATTTTTCTAGAAACATTTGGCATCTTTAATTGATGCTCAATTTGCATGATTCTAGTTTCATCTTAGAGAAATTCAAGGTGTCTTTCTTTTGAGTTTAAAATATTTAACTCATTGACAATCCTTGTCTCTGGTTCTGTTGAAAAAGTAAAAACCAGACCATTATCTTTGTAAATAGCAAATATGCCAGTTTGGTCAACTTTTATTGGCATTATAAGCCTTAGGAAAGGAGTTCCCAAAATTACTTGTTGCTGTAAGTCCTTAACAAGTAAAAAAGTAGAGGGAATACAAACCCCTTCATTACAAATATAAATATCAGAAAGTTTGAATTGGATATTCATTCTACTTCCACTTGCTGATATTAAAGACTGCATAGTTTGTTCAAAATATTTAGTAGAAACTATGCCTTCTTGAATGCAGTTTAAATCTGCTCCACTATCAACTAATGCAATAGCATTGCTAATGGTATATTCTTCATGGATAACTAAATTGATCCTTATATACCATTTTTGAAAAGTAATTTTATTTAGAAAGTGTAAGTATTGGTCTCCTTCAAGATTTATAGGTGATTCTTCATTGCTGGGAATATTGTCATCTATACTAATGGAAGAAGTGCTAATATTTAAATTATCAATTTTTTCTTCCATTTGAGAAAAAGCAATTTGGAGTGCTTTAATATCAGACTTAACCAAATTGATTTCATGTTTAAGATCTTGAATAGTAATAGGTTTCTCAACTTTTTCCATTATGTTAAAGTCTTCCTGAATACTATATTGATTTATCTTGTAAGGATTTTCTTCAAGCTTGTCTTTTTTAGTTTGATTAATACATAATTGTATTATCTTAACCTTGAGTTCAGGATCAGTAATTTTATCAATTATGTTTATCATTTCACTATATTCTGTAGTAAGAACATTAAGGGTAAGACCATTCATAGTTGCAATGGCCTTCCAATAATCTGCATCAGGGCATCCATTCGCACATGATGATGATGGTTGTTCTGCTTCCTCTTGGGAATAGAATCCATCATCCTCATCATCAAGGAATATCCTCTTCTTCAGAGATTTCTGGAGAAGTATTTAATAAAATCTCGCAGAGTTGGGCCTTTAAGCCTTCATCAATTTGTAACTCTGTCAACTTCTTTTTTGTAGTACATTTATTGGCTAAATGTCCTACTTTTTCACACTTCCAACATTGTTTGCTGTAATTTACGCGGGCGTGCCAGAGCCAAACAGGCTCGGTGTGTATGTGTGTGTGTGCAAACTAATTTTCTAACTTCTTGTGTGAGTGATACACAAGGCTTTATGGATCTGACTTCTAAACAGAGTGATTGTGTATAGTGAGTAGGAAAGTACCCTCACTGTAAATTCTTTAGCAGTACTGAAGCGCACAAGCTAAATAGTGTCGAGTTTAACAGGTAAACAATCACAAACGGATTAATAAAATGAAGATTTTATTAAGTGTTCGGAAAAAATAAACAGATCGAAAGAACAAACCAGAACAGACTGATTATTCAACAGAATAAAAAAGAAATAACAAAACAGGGCAGACCTATTTGCTATGTGCTGAAAAAACATAAAGATTTGAGTGATTTGAATGCTTTGAATGCTTCGAATGCAGTGTGCATGCTGTTTTCGAGATGACGCAGAGTCCCTTGCTTGGTTGGCCTGCATGAATATTTATAGTGGCCTTGAACGATTCCTAGTTAGAAAAGGACTCCTTAGCTTGCGCCCCAAGCTGCGTGATTGATTGGCTGATGATGGAAAAGACCTTCCTTATCTCTGACTCCTACCTTATACAGATTGTGATTGAATCAATCCCTTTAATTTAGGGATCAGTCTTCCAAATCCAGCTGGACATGATCAGATTCATTCCCTTCACGGACTCTTGTTTCCAAAACTCTGAGATGACATCATCCTGACAGCTGTAGATAGCGCCGCCTTCTCTTTTTAGTCCATCAGCCTCGTCAATCACCCACCTAGATGAGTCGGGCTTTACCCATTTCCATGCTTTTCCTCATGCCCGATTACTGTTCTTCAAATACCCATGGTCAATCGGACTGCTACAACTATCCTTCACTACACGGTGTCCGATTGGCCTTCGTGTTGCTTCAATCCACCATCGGGCTAACAGCGCATTGGGTTATGTTATTCCAATGCCCGATAATCTTCACACATACTCGTCTTTCCCATCGGGCTCTCCTCACAACACCCAACAACCTTGCATCTATCATCGGTCTCACGACTACGCTTAAGTCCGATGAGTCAAATATTCCTTAACCCGGCCTCACCTCTATCCAGTTTCACGAGGCTCGGGCTAAAAAACCTTTGACCATTTTTGGGTGCAAACAATTGCCCCCCAAAAGGTCATATCAAACGTCCCGCCTTGATTGATGTGACATTTTGAATTTTAAAATTACCACGCGTCAAGCATGCAGAGAATGTCAGATTATGGAGAATCCCACCAGTCACTCCACATTTATTGCATCATGATTAAAAACGGCGTGGTATTTAAATAGCAAGATTTTCAAAACTCCTTACCCCTCACATTTGCAATCTTATTCTCTCTTTCTAAAAAACTCAAGCAGACAAAGCCTCTCTCTCTCTAGAACCTCCATTTTTTCTGGCGAAATACTCTCCTCTGCAGATATGGCTCCTAAAACAGCTCCGACCACCACTTCCAAGGGAAAGAAGACCTTTGTTGATGCTCCACCACCACAAAACCGATGCAAGGAGGTTAGGACTCTAGCCAAAAACCACGCCGCTGATATCTCTACTGATTATCTGACTCCCTATAGTTCCTCTGACGGTTCTCCAGTAGCACCGGGTCTAGGAGCGGCGTTTCTAGGCCATCCTCCAGCGGCTTTTCTTCCCTTGTATCCGTCGGTGGAAAACGAAGCATTCCTGCAGGTCCCTACCCACTGGAACAAGGTTCAAACTGTTACCCAGCCTACTCGAGGATGGCCGATCCCTGCTGCAGACTGGGATAAGTGGGTTACCAGGGTATCGACCTCCAAGGCTGCCATCTGGAGATAAATAGGCATTTATGATGCCATAATGCTCAGTCGGTCTAGAATAGAGATAGACTGACCTCTTCTTCTTTCTGCCTTGTTGTTTTGGTCCTCATCCTGCAACAGCTTTCTTTTCCGCTGCGGACCAATCGCTCCCACCATCAAGGACATCAGTTACTTGCTCGGTCTTCATCCTCACGGGCAAGAAATCATCCCCGGACTTGATGTCGGAATGGCTAGCTTTGCTTACCCCCAGCAAGAGACTATCAGGGATGGGGCCGTTTCGTATAGACCAATTACAGCCTATGGAGGCTTCCTAACTGCCTGCATTGGTGCTGATGAGACGGAGGTGTCAGATGCCAAACATACCGCCTTCCTTATTTACTGGCTCAACAAATACCTCTTCTGCTCGGCCAGCCATGTCATTACCAAAGAGTACACCACTGTGGCCTTGGCTCTTGCATCGGGGAAGCCCTTAGCCTTGGCTACACTTGTCTGGGCACACCTAGTCCTTAGTGTGACAGACTTTGTTCACTCGGGCTTTGGAGCTAGTGGAAGCCCGATTTGGATACTTCAACTTTGGCTGCATTCCTACTTCCCGGAGTTTCAACCAGTCATTCGTCATGTGGCCGATGTTCCCATTTCTGCCATCCAATTTATGGATGTAGCCCTTCTTCCTACTCCTTTGAGGAGTGTTTACTTTTTTCTACCAAGGGTGGTCCCCTCGGGACATCAATCTCTTCACTCTTTTCTTTTCTCTCCAATTTTGTTCATTCCTTCAACTCTCCAACAACCCTTCTAACTGGGGCTCGGGCACCCAATCCACCTATAACGAAATCTTCTCTAGCTACTTAGTAGCTAGAGACATTATTTTTAGACCACGTATTCCTTCGGCCAGCAATAAGTGTGGGGCAGAATATTACTTTGCTCCCCTCTATGCCCGCCAATTCGGGCTTCCCCAGCTCGTGCCCGTTCCCCTTAGCATCACTGTCAATGTGGACTGGGTTGAACGCGACCTCATTGTCAACGACGGGCAGGTGAAGAAAATAAAAGAGCAGTATGACAGACTCAAGGTTGCCTTCAACTTCACGCCCTTTTCTACCAGGCCCGTGGTATCAGAAGAATTCACCCAGTGGTAGGGTGATCGGGCAAGCCATATATTTAAAGACACTACTGCTGAGGCACTTGTATCATTTGCTGTGACATCGGCCACTGAGGCCGATTCTCCTGCCCCAGCAGCAGCTCCAGTTCGGTGAAAACAAGTTTCCAAGAGACCGGCCGGCAAGCCAACTCCGGGCAAAGGGCCTGTTCAAAAGAAACAGAAAACCACTTGGCCTCAACAACTCAGGTTAGATTTACCTTATTTTCTAGTCGTTAAGCCCGATTTTGTTCTTTCAGTTTTAATCCCTTTCCTCTATTTTTCAGCTTGTTGATGAGGACTCAGGAGAAGACCCCTCACAGCCAACTCAGCCTCAGTCCCTTCCTCCAACTCTTCCTGGATCTCCAGCATCCGCGGCGCCTACCTGGAACGGGTCGCGGTGAGAGTGATGCCGCTTCACATCGTGCCTCCTCTGACTCCTTCAAGTGGCAACGAAGACATTCCTCTTACCGGCCACATTCCTGAGCAAGTCATCCTCTCTTCCAGTAGTGAGGGAGTGGCCGATGTTGGAGCTGCTATAGAAGCAGCTGGGGAAGAAGTTGAACAGGCCATCCCCACTGTAGTTGAAGCTTCCTTTGGGCAGGATGACTCTAATGTAGCCACTGGATCATCCATTCCAGAAACCATGGAATCAGTTGAGGCTAAAGCTAACCCCCCTCCCGAGGATTCTGCAACTCCATAAGTTGAGGCCGGTGTTGATGATTCGGGCTCGGTCCTGGGCGCTGAGGCTTTACAGACTACCGCGGCCTCTACCAGTCCAGGTGTAGATACCAACAACAATCCTTCTTTTGCTGAGCTGAGTCAATCTCCCTCTCAACCCACAACTTCCCAACCAAGTGAGGCCGATGTTCGCCAAGAGAGCTCGGCCTCGCTTGATTCTCATGCCCAGATATTGTACTATTTACCTTACTTCATACATATTCTTTAGAAACCACTTCTGACTGCTATTCTTTTGAACAGACCACACATTCCCTTCAACGATTTCTTCTTAGGTCTGGACCTAGGAGTTTTTGACCTTGGCCCACTGGAGCCCGAGGTGGCCTCACCTTCACACCTTCAACAAGCAAAAGACCTACTCTTTGGGCTTGCTGATCAAGATCTCTCTGGCTTTCCTGCTGCCGCTGACGTTGAAGCGGCCTTGAACACAATCATGGCCGATCCTTCTCTTTCTGACGGGCAGCTATCCTTACTTCGTGAGATACAAGAAAGACTCCCCAACTACCGTCTCATAGATCGATCGGCCTTGAAGGTTCAGGCCGATGCCGAGCTTCACTTAGGTTCTTGGCAAAATGCATTGAAGTTTCTAAAGGGAGCCAAGGCTATATTTGAAGCGGGGAAGGCCTCTCGGGCTCAGGTGCTAGCAAGAGACTCCTGGCTGTAGAACCGTATTGCTGCACTAAAAGCTCAGCTCGCCCAGTGTGAGGCCGAGGTTGCCACCAATAACGCTGCCCTGGGGAAAATCGATGAAGTGTTTGTTTGGTTGGAAAATTTATAAGTGTTTGCGAGCGTGCCAGGCAAGCAAATTGCCAATGTGTGTGATCCAAACTGCGCCTCACCAGGGAGATTGTGGTGACGTTCGATGCCTTAACAAGGACTTCAAATGTGTGAGATGAAATACAAAAAAGAAGAAGAAGAAGAAGAAGAAGAAGAAGAAGAAGAAGAAGAAGAAGAAGAGAAATGGGAGTTCGAAGGATACCTTCGAAGTGGTTGAACTAGAGAAATGGGAGTTCGAAGGATACCTTCGAAGTGGTTGAACTATTCTATAACTACTCCTACGAATTGTATTAAAGGAAAGTAAAGTATTGAAGGAATACTAAACTAAAACTAAACTAATGTAAAGTAAAGTAATAGCCATGGTGGCCAAATGAAAAAGATTACATAATGTTGAATTGTTTGTCGGTCAAGGACCTTTACAAAGGAGTACATTACATATATTTATAGAAGAAACCTATAACTACCCATTTGAATTTGAATATTTCCCTCCTATTACATTTAACTACCAATTCAAATTCAATTACACATGTGTTTCTTTCCAAAGAAGCTCCCTCCAAAATGACTTCCATCTTCATCATCTCCATTGATCTTCAAATAACCTCCTTTGCTTCAATCCTACAATGACAAGTGTCTTGCAAGTACTTTCCAAATGGCTTCCATGGCAAGTCAAAAGAGCAGTATTAATAATATTGTTATTATAGAGTAATATGGTAACATATTAAAATGGCATAACTATAGTAATATAGTAAAAATATATTTTATGGTATAAACATAAGCCCCCCTGGTTCTTTGAAAATGAAGCATACGTAATTTTTGAAGAACCAATTACTTTATTTCCATAATATAATTTTACTTCGAAGCCAACACCACAACTTCGAGCACGAAAAATAGATTTAAAGTGGCTTTGAAGCCAGTACAACAATTTTGATCACAAAGTAAACTGATTTACACTTGCTTCGAAGCTATCACAATCGCTTTGAACACCAAAACAATGACTTTAAACTTGATTCTAAGCCAATAAAAAGGATTTTAATCACCCTAAGCATATCTTCGAATTGGCTTTGAAGTCAATATAATAATCATTGAGCATAAAATAAACTATTTCGAAGCCAATATAATGGTTTCGAATATAAAATAAAGACTTTAAGCTTGCTTTGAAGCCAACATAATAGCCTCTAAAATAAATTATTTCGAAGCCAATATGACAGCTTCGAACACAAAACAATGGCTTCAAAGTTTCTTCGAAGCCAATGAAAAGGATTTGAACATAAAATGATGGCTTAAAATTGTATTCAAAGTAAATATAGGGGGTTCGAACACAAATAAAGGACTTTAATTTTGCTTGGAAGCCAAAATAAAAGCCTTGAACACAATATAAACCGTTTTTAGATTGGTTCAAAACCAATAAATTAACTTTAAACACCACACCAAAAAATGGCTTTAGACTTAATTCGAAGCCAATAAAATTACTTCGAATATAAAATAAATTATTTTTAATTTGCTTTGAAGCCAAAGTAATAGCTTCACACCAATATATGGCTTTAACTTGATTCAAAGCCAATCTCATTATTTTTGAATCACCAAAATGGCGGCTTTAAACTTGCTTCGAAATTAATCTAATTGCTTTGAGTACAAAAAACTTCATTCGAAACCAATATAATGGCATTGAATGAAAAATGATGACTTTAAACTGGTTCGAAGCCAATGTATTAGCCTTAAATACAAAACAATGGCTTTTAAATTTATTCGAAGCCAATACAATGACATTATTTAAACCTTTTGAGCACTCTGGAACATAATTTGGTGTTGATTGGCGAGTTTGAACCATGTAATCATCACCAGTGACACAAAAACAAAGCACAGTAGTGCCACGAAATTAATATTGATCCTCAACCGAATGGAGCCAGATTTAGATATATGTTCAATATGTATAAATGCTTGTATGTATATTGGCCTTAAAATTTGGGCCAAATTCTAGCCTCGAAACTTCTCAAATTTGGGCCCACCATAAATGCTTTTGATCCGTTCGATGACCAAGTTGCTGTCATGATTTTGGTACAATTCAGGAACCAGTACTGACCTTTACAAAGAGTACCAATTATTGGTATTATAATTTGAAGTCTACCATAGTCCCATGTGGGTATATGCAAATACTTTGAAGTCAAAGAATCATGCTAATTAACATCAATACATGTATATGTATTGATGGTAGTTATGTAATTTATAGCATGATATTCACTTTGATTGTCTCGAACTTTCATCAGTGTTAACACAGTGACTGAATTTGCTTCGAAATTTGGTCCATCATTTCAGTTTTCTTTGTAAAAATCTTGCCATATAATAATCCACATGGTCATAACCCATTATTGATGAGCCCCACAAAGCCAAAGTGGGTATTGACCAACTAAAGCCATGATTGGCTTAAATAATTCATTAGTTTCAACACTTTGTATAGTAATGTTGAAAAACTCGAATTCATGAACAAAAGTTGCTTCATGATTCTCAACCATACTTGGTTGTAAAATGGACCCCTTGAGTGTATTTTCATCACAATTACTTGGTTGCTTAACCAATATGGGTGATGAGGGAGATTGTGAATTTTTTATTTCCACCATTGATGGATATTGAAAATTTTTCATAATCATTTTATTTTTATCCTTTGGCTCATAATTTTGAAGAATAGTTGACACCCCTCGAGCCATTTTATACATTTTAGTTTTCAAACTAAATGCTTGATCCTTTAATTCTTCCAATAATGGAACTAAGTCATTCATCCATTTTTGATCACCATAATATGGTGTTGGTGGTAAAACATACAACCATTCGAAATTGTTATCACCAAAATATGGCGTTGAAGAGGGTAAAACATTCAACCCTTCAAAATTTCTATAACCAAAGTTTGGTGTTAGTGAGGGTACATATAACCCTTCGAACTCATTATCACCAAAGATTGGTGTTGATGAGGGTGAAACATATAACCCATCAAAATTCATCTTGACACTTGAGTCCCACTGGGCATGCCAAAAATGTTTGGTTGGAAAATTTATAAGTGTGTGCGAGCGTGCCAGGCAAGCAAATTGCTAATGTGTGTGATCCAAACTGCGCCTCACCAGGGAGATTGTGGTGACGTTCGATGCCTTAACAAGGACTTCAAACGTGTGAGATGAAATACAAAAAATAAGAAGAAGAAGAAGAAGAAGAAGAGAAATGGGAGTTCGAAGGATACCTTCGAAGTGGTTGAACTATTCTATAACTACTCCTACGAATTGCATTAAAGGAAGGTAAAGTATTGAAGGAATACTAAACTAAAACTAAACTAATGTAAAGTAAAGTAATAGCCATGGTGGCCAAATGAAAAAGATTACATAATGTTGAAATGTTTATTGGTCAAGGACCTTTACAAAGGAGTACATTACATATATTTATAGAAGAAACCTATAACTACCCATTTGAATTTGAATATTTCCCTCCTATTACATTTAACTACCAATTCAAATTCAATTACACATGTGTTTCTTCCAAGAGAAGCTCCCTCCAAAATGACTTCCATCTTCATCATCTCCATTGATCTTCAAATAACCTCCTTTGCTTCAATCCTACAATGACAAGTGTCTTGCAAGTACTTTCCAAATGGCTTCCATGGAAAGCCAAAAGAGCAATATTAATAATATTGTTATTATAGAGTAATATGGTAACATATTAAAATGACATAACTATAGTAATATAGTAAAATTATATTTTATGGTATAAACATATGTTTGGTTGGAAAATTTATAAGTGTGTGTGAGCGTGCCAGGCAAGCAAATTGCCAATGTGTGTGATCCAAACTGCGCCTCACCAGGGAGATTGTGGTGACGTTCGCTGCCTTAACAAGGACTTCAAACGTGTGAGATGAAATACAAAGAAGAAGAAGAAGAAGAAGAAGAAAAAGAAGAAGAAGAAGAAGAAGAAGAAGAAGAAGAGAAATGGGAGTTCGAAGGATACCTTCGAAGTGGTTGAACTAGAGAAATGGGAGTTCGAAGGATACCTTCGAAGTGGTTGAACTAGAGAAATGGGAGTTCGAAGGATACTTTTGAAGTGGTTGAACTAGAGAAATGGGAGTTCGAAGGATACCTTCAAAGTGGTTGAACTATTCTATAACTACTCCTACGAATTGCATTAAAGGAAAGTAAAGTATTGAAGGAATACTAAACTAAAACTAAACTAATGTAAAGTAAAGTAATAGCCATGGTGGCCAAATGAAAAAGATTACATAATGTTGAAATGTTTGTTGGTCAAGGACCTTTACAAAGGAGTACATTACACATGTGTTTCTTTCCAAAGAAGCTCCCTCCAAAATGACTTCCATCTTCATCATCTTCATTGATCTTCAAATAACCTCCTTTGCTTCAATCCTACAATGACAAGTGTCTTGCAAGTACTTTCCAAATAACCACCAACCAATTTGAAGTGGTTTTCCATGTGATAATTATAATAATAACAAATAATAATATAATATAGCATGACTTTGTATACTAATACATAAAAATATAATTTATGGTCCAAACAGTGTTATCCTCACTTGGTGGCGATGCTCAAAAGTGCAGTGATCAACTGCAAGCCAGTGTCCCGATATCCCGAGCATGGGCCCAAAAACTCGAAAAAGCAAAACGGGATCGGTCTGGAGCTATCAAGACTTAGGAGAACTTGAGGGCTAGACTTAGGAACTTTGGGTCGGCCTAGAGGCCGACTCCTATTTTGTACTTTGTATAGAATTTTTTTTTTCTTTTTCATTTTTCATCATCCTTGTAAGTAAGCTGTGCTCAGCTTTCATTAATACAAAGCAATGTTTTTCCCTAATCACTCAGGCTCAGGTTCATAATTAATCAATTGATCATATTCCAACCCAGGATTTGGTTTATAGTCAAGGTCAATGGTCTCCCACAACGTAGGATAATAGGACTTTAAATACTGACCATTGATTAATCGGACATGAACTGTTCCATCCAGATCACGTAGCCTGTAGGCACCACCTTTCTTGACTTGATGGACGATGAAGGGACCCTCCCAGTTGACCGACCATTTACCGTAATGGTTATCCTTGTCTCCGATAGGTAGCACAGCCTTCCATACCAAATCCTCTGTGCAAAAAGACTTTTCTTTCACCCTTTTGTTATAAGCTCGGGCTGCCCGTTGCTTTTGCACTTTTAATGAATCTAAGGCCGCGAGTCTCATTTCATCGAGCCCCTCTAACTCAGCTATCATAGCCTCTGTGTACTCAGCAGGCTCAAGCTGATTCTGTAAAGCCCTTCTGGCCGATCAGACTCTAACTTCCATAGGTAACATAGCATCATTCCCATAAGTCAACATGAACGGTGTGACCCCGATACTTGACCTTTTAGATGTCCGATAGGCCCATAGAGCTTCGGACAAGAGCTTGTTCCATTCTCTAGGATTCTCAACAATCATCTTCTCAATAATCCCCTTGAGGATCTTGTTTGTGGACTCGGCCTGTCCATTAGCCTGTGCATAGTAAGGCGCAGAATTAAGAATTTTGATCCCCCTACTTTTTGCAAAGGCCGACGTTTTCGTCCCGGTGAACACAGATCCTTGGTCGGCCGTAAATTTTTCTGGAAGGCGGAACCTATGGATAATATGTTCTTCAATGAATTTGATTACGGTGGCCTGAATCACTGTTATACAAGGTATGACCTCAACCCACTTAGTAAAGTAGTCCGTAGCCACTATGATAAAAAAGTGCTGGCCGGATGATGGTGGTAGGACTTTTCCAATTAGATCTATCGCCCATCCTCTAATGATGAGAGCTGATATTTGCTTAATATTAGCTCGATAAAGAGTAAAAATTGACTGGATTTAACCCCATTCCTCTAGTGTTACCTGCACTTGTGTTTTAATTCGTTTCTTTACACAATGATGTATTTTTCGTGGTATGTTGTTGTGTTTAGCTCTTTGAATGCAGGTTCTGAAGTTAAAAAGAATAGCAAGTTGAAAGGAATAATTCAAGGAACAAATAGATGAAGTCTTGGTACCAATTGATTGACATCATATCAATTGATTGACATATTTTTATGATCAATCGATTGGTGGTTTTACCAATCGATTGGAATGTTTACCAATCGATTGATATCTTTGTCAATCGATTGGTTAAAACTAGAAACTCTCTGCGTTAATGGAGCAAGATTTCAGCAATCAGGACGACGACTAGCCATTATGGAGTGAACCTAGACGCCTTCAGCTCACGGACTTGACACTATTTATAATGGGGAGTGAAGAGGATTGGGGGTTGGCTCATTTTGTATTTTGTATTGTAGGATTTCTCCATTTTAATTCAAGCTTCAAGATTCTACATTTTGGAATTCATTGCAAAGTCAGGTTAATCTTTTATGTGTTAACATTCTGTATTATATTAGTTGTATGTTCATTATAATTTAGTGTAAGGTTGATTTAGAATAAAAATTTTTAGTGTTCGATTTCAATCCATGTCTACTTTTGATTCTTTTCTTCATTATATCTGTGCTTACATTATGATAAACATGCTAACTTAGAGTTCTGGTTGGGAATAATGTGAAGAAACATTGTTCCCAGCCACTGCCATGATTCTATTTTAGATTCAATGTCAATCGATTGGAAACAGAAACCAATCGATTGACATCAGATTCCAAGTCAATCGATTGATTATATGTCAATCGATTGAAAGCCATTTCATATCAATCGATTGATATGAATTCAATCAATTGATATGTGCATGACTTGGGTTGACTCCTTTTTGTATTCCAGTAACTTTTATTTCAGAAACTAAGTCCAAATTGATCTTGTTAAGCTCAAATTGTAATCTGATTTTGAAATGAAAGCTCTTTTGATTAATTAACTCCTTTTTGTATTCCAGTAACTTTTATTTCAGAAACTAAGTCCAAATTGATCTTGTTAAGCTCAAATTGTAATCTGATTTTGAAATGAAAGCTCTTTTGATTAATTAACTCAATGAACATTTTCGATGAACATGCCAATTATCTTATACTCGATTTGTCCACCATTGTTCATAGAGTTAATTAGTTTAATTCCAGTCCTTCATAAATAAGTGAGATTGTTGAACCACTAGGAATGTGAAATTCACATACTTAGCGTCTAAAATGTTTTACTTAATCGATTTCGAATCATGGAATACTAAAAGAAGAAAACCCCAATTGTTTGTTTTGTTAAATCATAGCAGTGGCTGGTACTTTGTGGACTCACATGTTCCCAACTCTTTTTCATATTTAATTCCAAATCACAATTTTTAAGTCTATCTAGTCAAGTTATCGCATCACTTTAATTTATTTCTTTTATTTATTTAAATTCAATAGGATTGTTAGATCCTCCACCTTAGAAGATATCATCTTTTATTTCATTTTAGGATTCAATCTTGATCTTTCTGCCTTTATCTTCTGTCCTTTGGGATTCGACCCGGTCTTACCGGTTTTAACGCGACGCGACCGTCTACACTTGGACGTACTCTTCAGAGAACACATTTCCAGTCATGTCAAGCTTTTTGGCGCCGTTGCTGGGGACGGTGACGAAGGCCAGGAATTTTGGATTGATCCAATCTTTCCGTATCCTATTTCTATCTTTCTTTTTCTTTTTGTTCTTCAGAACACAAGCCATATTGTTGTGTCCTTCTATGTCCTTTGACTCCGCTGAAGCTTTCATCACAGATTTATTTGAAGATTCCATCAATAGTGCTGATAATCCCATTTTTACCCTATCTATTTCTAATCCAATGTCTGATACGGAGAGCCAACAAGGAGAGAATAGGCATGATCTCATCGATGACGGTCAACGACCTTTACGAGAACTCTTGGCTTCTGATCGAACAACCACACCTTCTTGTATCCGCATTCCTCCGCACACGGGTACATTCCATTTTCGTAATGGAATGATTCAACTTTTACCCACATTTCACGGGATGGAGAAAGAGAAGACGTACTTGCATATTTGAGATTTCGAGGATGTTTGTGGCACCTTCACGGATCAGACCTGCCCGAGTGATATAATCCGGCTAAAGCTTTTTCCCTTCACCTTGAAGGACAAAGCAAAGTCATGGTTATTGTCACTCAAACCGAATTCTATTTCAAATTGGGCAGCAATTCATGAAGCTTTTCTCAAAAAGTTTTTCCCTAATCGATTAATGAATGACATCTTGAGACAAATTAAGATGTATAATAAAAAAGCGAAAGAAACTTTCGCTGAGGCCTGGGAGTGTTTTAAGGATTTGTTACTGCTTTGCCCACATCATGGTTTCGAGAAGTGGCGAACTATAAGCTTCTTCTATGATGGCCTTAGTCCAAAGTCAAAGAAACTCGTAGAAACTACGAGTGACGGTGAGTTTATGAGCAAAAATGCCAACCAAGCAGAAGCTCATTTTGAATGGTTAGCCGAACATGCACCAGAATGGGAAACTCAAGTGACGAGAACTCAAACCAGTTCAAGTTCTAGTAAAAAGAGTATTTATCAGTTGAAAGCGGAAGATGGCTTAATAGAAAAATACGAGCAACTGGATCGTAAGTTGGAAGTTTTAGAAGCAAAGAAGGATCCAGTGGTACAGTCTGCATCTGAAGAATCGTGCTCTAGTTGTTTACAAATGGGGCATACCTCTCAATATTGTCAAATATACACTGTTTATCAAGAACAGAGTCCAGTAGAGGTACACGCTGTAAATGCCCCTGGTCATTTCAACCCTAATGATAGGTGGAGTCATCCTGGTTTTGATAAAAGAAACAGTGCTGCTGCAGCAAACCCATCTCAACAGTGGCAGTCGAATAAAGGAAATCAATACCGACCTCAGAACCAAGGGTACCACCAGAGTTACCAACCTCCTCCTACCTATCAACAAAATCAAGGGTATCACCAGAGTCAATATCAACAAAATTATTCGCCTCAATCCAACTACAATCAAGGGGGCAACAACCATAACTCATCTAACACCTATGTGCCACCTTATAAGAGGGCACAGGAGGATCCGAATACACTCATGATGCAGCAGATGATGCAACTAATGAGTAAACTCAACACAAGTGTAGAAAGGTTAGTTGCTCAACAAGGGGATCGAGAGCGAAATATTTTCCCTGCACAGCCAGAGCCAAATCCTAAAGGCCAACATTCAGGTACAGGACCCTCGGGGTCTGGACCACATGAGGAGGCCAAGGCTGTAACGGTGTTGAGAAGTGGAAAGGAAATTCAGAAAGTCTCTTTGCCCTCACAACCTGTAGTTAGTAATGAAGAGGAGGTAGAGAATGAAGAAGAATTGGTGGAAGAAGGAAAAGAGGGCGGAACAGTTGAGCCCGAAATAACAATTCCTGAGGATACAGAGATAAAGAGAAGACCCGGAAAAGAACCTCTCCTTGAAGAGACACCCAAATGCCCTTTTCCGGCACCATACCCTCAGAGGTTGAAGAAACCTCAACAAGAAACTAAAAGTCAGGAGTTTCTAGAGTTATTCAAACAAGTAAAAATCAATCTCCCACTCCTAGACGCAATTAAACAAGTGCCTTCCTATGCCAAGTTCCTAAAAGACTTGTGCACTGTTAAAAGGAAGCAAAGTGTTAAGAAGAGTGCTTACTTGGCATGCCAGGCGAGTGCAATTTTAAAACATGACTTGCCTCCCAAATACAAGGATCCAGGCACACCAACAGTTTCTTGTATAATCGGTCAGAAGAAAGTAAACAATGCTCTGCTTGATTTAGGATCAAGTGTTAATCTCTTACCTTACACTGTTTACCAATAGTTAGGGTTAGGAGAACTTAAACCCACTCGTATTACGCTCTAACTTGCGGACCGATCAATTAAATATCCGCGAGGAGTGCTGGAGGATGTCTTAGTCCAGATTGACACTTTTGTCTTTCCTGTTGACTTCGTTGTTCTAGACACCGAACCTGTTTACAATGCTAAATCTCAAATTTCGGTGATCTTCGGACGTCCTTTTCTTGCGACAATTGATGCAACTATTAAAGTTAGGAGTGGAGTAATGACCGTTGTGTTCGGGAACATGACATTGAATATCAAGATCTTTTCAAATCCCAAAATTGAAGATTTTGATGATGAGGAAGAGGAAGTAAATTGGGTAGAATCAGTAATTCAAGATTGCTTTGATTCAACTGCTTACGCTGATCCCGTGGAGTCCATTATAACTAACTCATGTTATGAATTGGATAGATACACTCCACAAGATGAGATGATGAGCCAGATATGTGCAATATTGGAGGTTGTTGAAGAGGAAGTTGCAAGAACAATGTGGACGGCTCAATATGAGCAACTATCGCCAAAGACCAAGTTGCCTGTGCCGTCGAACCTACAATTTCTAGAGTTAGAATTGAAAGAGCTCTTGAAAGAATTGAAATATGTGTTTCTGGGAGAAGAGAAGACCTTTCCTGTGATAATTTCATCCATTTTAAATCACGAACAGGGAAGTAAACTGATACAGTTGCTTAAGCAACACAGGAGTGCGTTAGGATGGACCATTGCTGATTTAAGAGGAATTAGTCCATCTATATGCACCCACAGGATTTACCTTGAGGAAGATGCCAAACCTTGTCGTCAAATGCAAAGGCGTCTAAACCCAAACATGCAAGAGGTAGTGAATAAGGAAGTTCTGAAATTGCTGGATGTTGGGGTTATTTATCCAATCTCGGATAGTCCTTGGGTGAGCCCGACTCAAGTAGTGCCAAAGAAAGCTGGCATTATAGTGGTAGAAAATAGAGAAGGAGAATTGGTATCAACACGTGTGACCACAAGCTGGCGCATGTGTATTGATTACAGAAGATTGAATACGGTGACTCGAAAGGATCATTTCCCATTGCCTTTCATGGATCAAATGCTCGAAAGAGTAGCGGGTCATTAATTCTATTGCTACCTGGACGGTTATAGTGGTTATAACCAAATTGAAATTGGTCCTGCTGATCAAGAGAAAACCACTTTTACCTGTCCATTTGGAACATTTGCATATCGCCGGATGCCATTTGGATTGTGCAACGCACCTGCCACTTTTTAGCGGTGCATGCTGAGTATCTTCAGCGATATGGTGTAAAAGATCATGGAGATTTTTATGGATGACTTCTCCGTATTTGGAAGCAGCTTCGATGATTGCTTAGAGAACCTCCAGAAAGTCCTGAAAAGATGTGAGGATAAGAATTTGGTCCTCAACTGGGAAAAATGTCACTTTATGGTGACAAAAGGGATTGTCTTGGGACATATTGTGTCTGCTGAGGGAATACAGGTAGACAAGGCAAAGATCGACATAATTTCCAATCTTTCTGTCCCCACTACAGTGAAAGAAATATGATCGTTTCTAGGTCACGCCGGTTTCTATCGGAGATTTATTAAGGATTTCAGTGCTGTATCTAGGCCACTGTACCAACTCCTTATTAAGGACCAATCATTTGAGTGGAACAACAGGTGTCAGGAATCCTTTGATAAACTCAAACACCACCTCACAACAGCTCAGATAATGCAATCTCCGGATTGGAGTCTTCCATTTGAGCTGATGTGTGATGCAAGTGACACAGCGATCGGAGCTGTATTAGGACAAAGGAAAGACAAGAAGCCTACTGTGATCTACTATGCTAGCAGAACTCTTGATGGAGCTCAACGAAATTACTCTACTACCGAAAAGGAGTTGCTGGCAATTATATTCGTACTGGAAAAATTCAGGCAATATCTTATTGGCTCGCAGATCATTTGCTTCACTGATCATGCTGCGTTAAAGTATCTGCTATCCAAAAAGGATACCAAATAGCAATTGTTGCTCCAAGAATTTGATTTGGTTATCAAAGATAAAAAGGGGGTGGAGAATGTTGTAGCTGATCACCTCTCACGATTGACGTTTGAAGACAATTCTTCACAATCCATTCCGATCAGTGAATCTTTTCCAGATAAACAACTTTTTGTTGCAACTAGTTTGCCCTGGTATGCTGACATTGTCAATTACCTAGCCACAGGGGAGACCCCATCTCATTGTCCACCCTTGACAGAAAAAGGTTTCTATCCATCGCCCGATGGTTTTACTTTGATGATCCGTACTTGTTTAAGTACTGTGAGGATCAAGTAATTAGGCGATGTGTCCTCGAGGAGAATATCTCTCAAATTCTAGCTTCCTGCCACTCAGAGGCCTGTGGTGGCCATTTTTCAGCTCAGAAAACTGCTCAAAAGGTGTTTAGTAGCGGTTTCTACTGGCCGACAGTTTTCAAAGACTGTTATGCATTTTGTAGAGCATGTGTTAGATGCCAAATGTTAGGGAGCTTGTCTAAGAGAAATGAAATGCCAATGACCCCGATCATTACTATTAAAATCTTCGATTGCTGGGGTATTGATTTCATGGGACCATTCCCGCCATCCTCTCATTACGAATATATCCTTTTGGCGGTTGAATACGTGTCCAAGTGGGTTGAGGCCATTCCGACAAGAAAAAATGATCACGGAACAGTGATTTCATTCTTAAAAGAAAATATTCTTTCGAGGTTCGGAACACCAAAGGCCATGATTAGTGATCGTGGAACCCATTTCTGCAATAAGCCTTTTAAGGCACTGATGAAAAAATATGGGGTTAACCATAAGATTGCTTTATCATATCACCCACAGTCAAATGGTCAAGCAGAGCTAGCTAATAAAAAAATCAAACATATCCTAGAGAAAACTGTTAACATCAACAGAAAGGACTGACTGATGTTCTATAGAAATACAGGACGGCGTACAAGACGAACCTTGGAATGTCTCCCTATAGGTTGATTTATGGAAAAGCTTGCCATTTACCTGTGGAACTGGAACATAAGGCATACTGGGCCACTAGACTGCTGAATTTTGACATTCATGAGAGTGGTACATTGAGGAAGTTATAACTCAATGAATTAGAGGAGATCAGGAATGATGCATATGATCGTGCTCGAATGTATAAATCAAAATTAAAAGTTAAGCATGATCGATCGATCCTGAGAAAGAAGCTTGAACCAGGACAGAAAGTGTTACTTTACGATTCAAAGCTTCATCTCTTTCCCGGAAAGCTGAGGTCGAGATGGATAGGACCCTTCATTATCAAAGAAGTGTTCCCACACGGAGTAGTGGAAATTGTTAATCCCAAAAATGGAAACGCATTTAAAGTCAATGGGCAGCGTTTAAAGCCATATTTGGAGAAGTTCAAACCAGAATCAGAGACCATCCAACTGGATGATCCTGATTATTATTCTTAAAAATTTGGGGAGTCTTGTGTTGTATAGTAGTTTTCTTTTCTTTGTGTGCTTCTCTATTTTTTGCTTCCTTTTGTTCTTACTCTGTCTTTTTGATTGGCTATAGGATGAATCCATGGCAAATGAATCCATTGCATTACCTACCACATTTGCTCTACCATGGGGTCCATTCTCCAGGAACCCCAGAACAAAGAGAACAAGGAAGGCCAATTCTCACGCTGCTTTCTGGCTTATGCCCAGATTCCCCTAATGTAGCAATCGCTGATATGAATACCTGGGATTTGTTGTGTGCGGTTCGAGAAATTCTGAAAGGCCTGCAAATCAATTCAGATGGTGAAGTTGTGGATTATGCTGAAGGAGAAGGCATTTCTTCCCCAGAATCTGAGCAGAATTGATGACTCCGATAGCAAATGAATAAGACAGAATTTTGTTTCTAGTTTTTCTTTCTGTTTGTTTGTCCTTCAACCAAAATTTTGTACCCTTTGAATGATAATAATCCACTTTGAGAAATAAGATTGATGATTTCTGTTTAAATTCTTCCTACTTGTTTGTTTGATGAGTTTGATCCTTGTCTGAATGCTCAAAGTCTTGTTTCTATCTTGAAAATGAATTCTTAAACTGTTGGGGGTGATGACATGAAGAACATTTTGGTTCCCATGAATTTCTAATGTCAATCGATTGACATTTTTATTAATCGATTGATCTCTTTTATCAATCGATTGATAACTCTTCCAGACATAAAGTCTGTCTATCTCCCTCTCCCTCATCTCATTTCAAAAATTTTCAGAGAGAGGGAGAAGAGGCGATTTTGAGGGAGAGAGAAGGAAACCCCCTAATTGATATCATCAGTTCCACCTTCCCTTTTCCCCCATCATCATCATCATTAATTTCATCTCTCCATCTCCACCGCCACTGTCTTCGTGTGGACAGAGGGAGAGAAGAAGGAGAGTAATTTGGGCCGAAAATCTCATCATCATCATCATTCATTATCATCAATCTCATTCTCAAATCACTTGTGGGCGCAGTTTTTGCAGCGATTTTTATCGAGGTAACCCAAAACCCACAACCTTTCTTTTCCTCATTATTCTTGATTCAAAACGATAGAGGGGGCCCCTCATGGTCATAAGACCACTAAATTAATGATAGGGGGATGTGAGACCTTGTTGTGGGCAGCCCCCTTAAATCAATTGACATAAACAGAGTAGCAGAGTCTTTCTTTTCTCATTATAACTCTCTCTTTTGCTTCCATTTCAGCTCCTATGGCTCCAAAGCCCAAGGACAGTGGGCCCTACTCTCGAGATTCCCGACCCACCGCTCGCCCACGGGTTTAGGAATGACAAGGAAAACACTTGGTTCACTAAATACTTCTGAACCCGCGAGATTATGGTAGAGAGACGATTTGAGAATTTGTGGAGTGACGATAAAATTCCATTTTACCTAGACCGTCTTCAAGCTTATCCTGATTGGCTCTCGGTTCTCACAGCAGCTAAACAAGTGCAACCTTCTTGGATTCGATCAGCTTGTGCGAGCATGGTCAAGGCTTCAAATGTTCCGTACACATATTTCTCTTGCGTTCAAGGCCGCCAGATTGAGTTTAGTCCTACCACAGTGGCCAGAGCTTTGGGTATTACGGAGGTGCCAGATCATCTATACCCTATCCATGCCGATCGTCCCTTCCCGTCGTTTAATGTTGTATCTACAGAGATATCAGACGGCAAAATCAAAAAGTACACGGGGATTACTGTTTTTGACGATCATAATCTGACGATGGATTATCACCTGCTTCATTTGGCTCTCTGCAGCTGCATCCTCCCCACGACATATAAAGTAGACTTTGCTGGGTGGTACACAAGAGTCCTTTACGCTATTGGGACTGGCTTACCGATTTGCCTTGCCAGGCTCTTCATTGAGTTCTTCATTGAGCCCACACGCCATCCGAGTAAGGCCCAGCACCTCAAGGGTGCTTGGGTAATCCATAGAGTTTGTGAGGAGGCTGGGTTGGCAATTCCTGCAGGTGAGGCATTCCAAAAGTCGAAGATTGGTGTTTTTGGCGAGTCTGCAGCTAGACGGTCAGCTGCAAAATTTAAAAAAGTATCAAAAGGAAAAGGGAAGATGGGAGAGAATAGTAAGAAAAAGAAGAGAAAGAGAGAAGAAACGTCAGAGGAGGAGGATGAGGACCCAGGGATGCCAGAGGTGGAGGGTCAAGATACAATTGTAGTTGAGGAAGAGGAGGATGAGGACTCAGGGACGTCGACTGCGGCTGAGGGTCAGTATGAGTTGAGGAAGCGTGAGCCACCCACAGCCTCTACATCTACCCCTCCGTCTCTCCAGACCATTCATGATCTTTTAATAGAGGAGCGAGAGGTGAGAGTGCAGCTTCGGGGGATGGTTAGAGAGCTCACTGCACAGCAGTTGTTAATGACTGCTCAGATGTCGTTGGATCGTGATGCTGTGCAGGGGAGACTTGAGCTGCTAGGTGGTCAGATAGAGCAGATTTTGATGCTGTTAGGGATTGAGTAGTCCTTGCGCTCATCTATGCCACCTCCTTTGATGGCTCCAGCTTCTACGTCGGCTCCACCAGAGGGAGATATCTTAGAGACACCTCCACCGCCACCACCTCCAGCTGCTGCTCCCCCGCCAGCTGCGAGTGACCCGGCGGCTGTCGCCCAGACTGGGACAGCTGCTGAGGGTGACGGTGAGGTAGTTGTTGATCCAGGTCATGATGGTGCGCCCGTGTTATCTGGTGACCAGACTGCTGAGCTTTAGGAGGGAGTGTTGGAGAGCGAGAGAGTATTTTGCTGTTTCTTATCTTTTGATCTCTCTTGCATTGTTTTTGTTTGATTTGTGGATATTTGGATACTTTTGTGGATACTTTATTTTGGTTGGTTGGATAGTTTAGTTTTCAGTTTTATCTGTACTTAGACTTTATTGATTTTTTGAACATTATTATTACAGATAGTTCTATTTGCTCATGGATTGTGTTTCTATTATTGATTCTCTCGATTATTATCTATGTACTTTTGATCTTGGTTGTGTGCGGAGATTGTTATGTTATAACAGGTGAATTCTCAAAGTTGTGTTGAATCGCGTAATACAGGTGATATCTTCTGTTACTTGAAATACTTCCATTGTGGACAATGTCGATTTCAGTTGGGGGTAGAAAGTAGATATCCGCCTGTATTTTCTTGAATTTAAAATGCACACCTGTTTAATATTAGAATTTCCTATTCAAAAAAAAAAAGAAAAAGAAAAAGAAAAATGCTAATGTTGAGTTTCTAACTTTCAAAACCTCGTTTCTCCTAGCTAAATTGTTGTGCAATGATGCATTCATGTCTTTCTTGTTATATTATGGGCTTTGATTACATGTTACTTTGTCGCTAATCTGGTTTTACGTCCATAGCATGAATATATCCTGAAAACATTGTGTACGAGTTGACAATCACGAAAGAATCTTTGAATTAGAATGGAATACGATTGTCATGTTAATGGATTAATAGTAAAACTTTAAACCCTAGTGAGTTTCGAGCCATTCTTTTATTCTGAGGGTTAATCGCAAAAACTCGTGTCAATTCTTGAAATACACTTTTATCTCGTTGAGAGTCTCATTCTTGTTTCATTTGGCTGATGCGTCAGGAGAACGTTCAGGATCTACTATTTTCAAAACTCAGGAGATACTTGAGATAAGTTATAATGTCTAGAAGATAATTTAGGCCATCGTTTTCTCACCTCATTACTCGAGAAAGTCTAAATTCTCACTTACCTATCACAAATCAATGCCTCTACCCAAAATTACATAGTTATAGTCAAGCATGTGAAGGTTTTGTGAGAATCATTAAAAGAGAAAAGAAAAAGTTCAATAAAAAAAAAAAAGAAAGAAAAAGAAAAAGTAATCGGTGAAAAGGAAGTAATAAAGGAAATTAGAGGTTGGATACATAAAAAATTTGCGAAGGAAGTTGATATTACTATGTCTCATGCTTGAACCCATGTCCACATTTCACCATCTTTAACCTTTCTTCATATTTCTGTCACAAGTCCTACGGATTCTAGATAATTTTAATAAATTTCGAGTATGAAATGAGTTTTCCACAGTAGATCGCTCCTGAAGTAATTGGTATTCCGTTCATGGGACTCATGCACCTTAAAATAAGCGTTCTTCAGTGTCTAGTATGTAAGCATGTTTGATTGCCTCTACATTTACTCATTTGAGCTTCATACTATGAGTGCATAATTTTTACGCCAGTTTCAGAGTGATTTTATTTTGGGCGTAAACCATGTGAGAATTGAGTTGAAACTATGAAATCTTGAACATTTCAATCCAAATAATTCTGATATAAAGATTTCAATCGTAGTTGTTAACTCCACACACACACACAAGGATATATAAAGGCTGTGGATGTAGTTGACTTGTTTAGTTACTTTGTAACATGTTGTTTATTTCCATAGCATAATAAAGGAATTTATGTCTTTGTTAAGCAGAATTTTTAGCATAAAGGAGAAATTGAAGTTCTTTGATGAGTTTAGAAAGTTTGACATTTGAATTTTGAGGGTAAATTTTCTAAAAACCCTCACGAGACACAACTCGTCCATTAGGGTATACCTAAGGGTTCAAAGGCTTGTTGCAAACGCTAAATGCAACCGCGATTCCTACGACAGTGAGTTAGGATTTCTCTTTTGTTTTAGCTCAATAAAACTGTAACGTCAATTGTTGTTCATCTTAGTTTGCGTTAATTCCGCTTCATTGCTAGAGACTAGCAAAGCGCTAGTTGGGGTCGTGATGAGAGCTGATATTTGCTTAATATTAGCTCGATAAAGAGTAAAATTGACTGGATTTAACCCCATTCCTCTAGTGTTACCTGCACTTGTGTTTTAATTCGTTTCTTTACACAATGATGTATTTTTCGTGGTATGTTGTTGTGTTTAGCTCTTTGAATGCAGGTTCTGAAGTTAAAAAGAATAGCAAGTTGAAAGGAATAATTCAAGAAACAAATAGATGAAGTCTTGGTACCAATCGATTGACATCATATCAATCGATTGACATATTTTTATGATCAATCGATTGGTGGTTTTACCAATCGATTGGAATGTTTACCAATCGATTGATATCTTTGTCAATCGATTGGTTAAAACTGGAAACACTCTGCGTTAATGGAGCAAGATTTCAGCAATCAGGACGACGACTAGCCGTTATGGAGAAAACCTAGACGCCTTCAGCTCACGGACTTAACACTATTTATAGAGGGGAGTCAAGAGGATTGGGGGTTGGCTCATTTTGTATTTTGTATTGTAGGATTTCTCCATTTTAATTCAAGCTTCAAGATTCTACATTTTGGAATTCATTGCAAAGTCAGGTTAATCTTTTATGTGTTAACATTCTGTATTAGTTTAGTTGTAAGTTCATTATAATTTAGTGTAAGGTTGATTTAGAATAGAAATTTTTAGTGTTCGATTTCAATCCATGTCTACTTTTGATTCTTTTCTTCATTATATCTGTGCTTATATTATGATAAACATGCTAACTTAGAGTTCTGGTTGGGAATAATGTGAAGAAACATTGTTCCCAGCCACTGCCATGATTCTGTTTTAGATTCAATGTCAATCGATTGGAAACAGAAACCAATCGATTGACATCAGATTCCAAGTCAATCGGTTGATTATATGTCAATTGATTGAAAGCCATTTCATATCAATCGATTGATATGAATTCAATCGATTGATATGTGCACGACTTGGGTTGACTCCTTTTTGTATTCCAGTAACTTTTATTTCAGAAACTAAGTCCAAATTGATCTTGTTAAGCTCAAATTGCAATCTGATTTTGAAATGAAAGCTCTTTTGATTAATTAACTCTGACACGAGAAAAAACTTGTGCGCTCTTGTGCAATACCCAAGTGTAGGTAGACGTGCAAGTAATATCTGGTAAGACCAGGTCGATCCCACAGGGAAGATGTTGACCTATTGATTTAGACTATCCTCAAAGAAAACAAAATAAAATAACTAAGATTGAATGATGGTGCGGAACACGAAGTTCCACAAACAAGGATTACTAATGAAAATGATTAAAATAAACTAAACAAGCAAACTAACTAATTAAAACAGTACTATGAATTAAGGAGTTTAAAATTTAAGAAGAAAGTGTTGGGATTACACGAATCCACAGTAACCTAGCCATCTACCATGCATTTGCCTTAAAGCACAAAGGAGTACATTACCTACAGTTTTCCGTATTCCTCAAAAGATAAAGATACTATGGCCCTTTCATGACCGGGACCATATCATCACAGTTAAATTAAAATACTTAAAAGCGGTTTAATCCAATAGTTAAGACTCGCATCCTCAATGGTGTTAGCATTGAAGATGGTTTGCAAAATATATTGAAAGAAAATGCCTTAGGGCCTTAGTTTTAAAACTGTTTTGACAAACTGAGCATTTATTTGGGACAGAATGATAACAAGTCCTAAAACAAAAAGTCCTGGAATACTGCAGGGAACATCCTCAAGAATCCGAGAGTTCGATCGATCGACGCGCTTTCGATCGATCGAAGACCTTCATCCCTCAATCGATCGAACTGACTTCGATCGATTGACTGTCTCTGGTTCGATCGATCGAACTGACTTCGATCGATCGAACACAACGATTATTCTGCTGCATGGCAGAGGCTGGAGATCACTGTTTCATCGTGTTCTCCCAACCTGGGACTACTCAGACATCGTCTGGAGTGTCACAGAATTATTTTCAACGTAAGAAAACATTAATACCTTGTTTGGTTGCGAGTTTTTCATTAAAAATCTAAAAAACTATGGTGTTATCAATATTTAGCATGCAACACTATAAACTGAGCGATTAAACTATGCCTATGAAGTGCAGAATGTAAATGACAATATATAAATAACCTGAAGTGAATGATACTTGTATTAAACTCAAGAAATCCAGTCCACAATGTATAGATTCAAGGAAAACCTACAAAAACAAACACAACTCTCTATCTCTCTCTCTAAAAACTGTTAAAACAAAAAGTGGGCGTCCGTATGGACGTGCAAAATACTCCTATATATAAGAAAACCTAAGACACTAGGGTTAAAACCCGCATTCTGCTGCGCACGCAAATGTTACTGGAAATACCCCGTTCGATCGATCGAACTGCTTTTGATCGATCGAACTCTTGATCTTCAAGCGCTTCAACACTCTTCAAGCGATCGAACGCTCGATCGATCGAACCTTCTTAGAGCGATCGAACTTCACATTTTAGCTTTGACTTCTTTTGTTTGCATTCCAGCATTCCATTTATTCTGATGTTCATCTGTTTAGTCCACACAGCAGTAATCTGCACAAACAACAGCTAAAACAATACAACTTATCATAGATTAACCATATTGTATAAAAATTAGCCTTGTAATGCAAATTGCGGATAACATGGGAAGTTGTGATAAAAATTAATACAATTCTTTCCTTTAGCGCGGTTGTATTTTACAAATACCCCCGCTTTGCACAACCCCCAACTAGCTTATTGCTAGTCCCTAGCGATAAAGCGAAAATAAAATAAACTAAAAACAACCTAAACTAAGATAGAAAGAAAAATCCTAACTCACTTTCGCAGGAATCGCGGTTGCATTTAGCGAATGCAACAAGCCGTTAAACCCCTAGGTTCCCCCTAGTGGACGAGTGTTGTCTCGTGAGGGTTTGCAGTGAATATACCCACAAAATTCCAATTTTAAGCTCAAAAAGATTTAGAACAACTTGTAGAATTTCCCCTTCCATTAAGCTATTAATTCAACTCTACAATAATATAATATCCTCTATCAACCCATGAAAGAGATCCACATGCTCCCCCATATCACCAAGTAAAATATACAAATGTATTACCATCATGCACCCGTGTGTGTGTGAAATTAACAACCATGCGTCCAACCTTATTAAGAGTTATATAGACTATTGTACTTTGGAAAACTTGCAGTTTTAGCTCAATTCTCACATTGGTCACACTCAAAAAGAACGTCTCTCAGAAACTTGCTTTACAATGATCGCACATCGTATGAAAGCTTTGATAAGAATGATATTCTCAGTGCTAATGCTTTCATACTGGACTCTATGAAAAACGAACATTTAAGAGTGTATAGTCTCATGAATGGAATACTACTTACTAGAGGAGCGAAATACCGTGGATAACTCAACTCACACTTCCATGTTCAAATCAATTATTGAGAATCTTCAAGACTTTGAATTATGGCTTTTATTTAGTAGGTGGGGGTGTTGTAGAGAAGAGTGTGCTTTTTAGTATGTGATGGAATTTCTTCTCTTTTTATTATTTATTCTTTTCTCCACCCAATCTCCCATTCATTTCATATACTTTTTTTTTTTTTTTTTTTTAACCTCTTCATTCATCATCATTTTTTTTTTTTTTTTTTTTTTTTTTTTTTTTTTAAACCTGGAACATCCCCACAACAACTTCCTTCCATTTCACATACTTTGATGACTCATTCTCAATAAATTTATCAAACGGTTCAATGAGGTCAAGGTATAGATCAAAGATTTGGATTCTTGTGATTTTTTTGGAAATATTTAATTGAGGTGGGATCAGGGGTGAAACGATTCAATGAATGAGGGTGAGCTATATTAGGTAAAGGAATGGGTAAACGATGGCTTGAATCATTTTCTCAACTTTCAATTTTTAGCACTTAAGTGTTCATCGAGTTTAATTGGTAAATCCTGAACGTTCTCCTCTAACAAGCAGTCAAAATTTTAAAGAAAACTGAGACTTAACAACGAATTCGCGAAGTATATGCAAGAAACGACCATTCGACAGTGTATGAGAATCCCCTCAGAAATGACGATTGGCTCAATAGCTCACAAAGGGTTATTAGCTTCCACTACTTGTTCTTTTCGCACAATATTCATATTAACTCAACTTTCAGGTTTTCTACATGGCTGCCAATTAGTGCACAAAAGTGTTGGGTACATAATAGCTTTACAAATGCAATTTATTTCAGTGATACAGAAAAAACGCGTGGATTTAATCCATAAAAAGATAAGAATACTACAGATGTATCATTGTCTAATTAAGAAGCAGGAGAGGTTATTCAAAGTTATTCTATCAATATACTTCAAAAATTTTCAAAATTTTAACAGACTGTGTTCTCATTAAATTTAAAACATATCTAAGTGCAAAACCTGATTATTACGGGTGTATACCTATCTATTGTCTCCTTACCCCCAACTGAAAACAACAAAGTCCCCAGAAGTTGATTTTCAATAAATAAAAGAGATGGGTATCACCTGTATAGAGCAAATGATGATCGCAAGCAAAGCAACCTAGCATAGAAAAGTAGAACACAATCTCCAAAACAAACAGGATCAATAAATAAGAATAACACGATAAAACCATGATCCAACAAACCAAACCACTGTAATATGAACATAATAAAATACAAACAGGGATACATAATGTCCATACAAAACCATCCAACCAAATAATACAACCAAAAACCACCAACATATATCCAACCAACCACAAAAAAAAAACATAAATACCACCTCCCCGACGAAAACTAATCGACCCCAGATGGCGTATCATCGGCTATATCAGAAGGGATGTCGATGGGAGTAGGCGGCAATACAGTAGTAGTAGGAGCAGTAGTAGATGGCTCGGAAGCAGGAGTGGAAACAGGAGCAGTAGCCTCAGAAGCTGGGGCAGCAAATGATGGATCAGTAAGTGGTGGATCCGTAGGAGTAGCAACATGTGACGGATCAGCAGCAGGCGGAGCAGATGGGGTGGCCGTGGGATGGTGAGCAGAGTGAACAGCCTGATCAACCCCTATCTGAATCAAAATGGACTCCAGTAGAGTCTGGAGATGGTCTATCCTGCCCTCGAGTCTAATCCTGGCCTCTCTCTCCTCCAATAATAGCTCGCGAACTGTTGGGAGAGGCACAGAAGAAGAAGACTCTCCCTGGGCACGAGACTGCGACCGCTGTCGCAGCTCAAACTGCTGAACCGCAGCAACTGGATCATCCTCATCATCCGAATCAAGCTCCTCCACCTCGGTGGGTGTCCCTGAAGCTCCGGCCTCCGTGTCTGTACCGCCACGCCTCTTCTTCCTCCCCCTCACCCTCGCTGTCCCTTTCCCCTTGCGCTTCCTCTTCTGGGCGTCGGAGCGGCGAGCAGCCGCCTCGCTAAATCGGCGGGGAGAAGGGCGGATATCATCTCCAGCGAGCTCGAGGAATCCGGCATCGGCCATGACCCTCTTAATAGCCCAAGCACCCTTCAGGTGCTTCCTGGACGAGATATAACGGGTGGGGTGGACCATAAAATCAATATATAGGCGTGGTATACAAACAGGCTGTCCCGTCCCCACAGCATATAAGACTCGCGCATACCAAGCCGCGATCTTCTCTCTATAGGACGTCACTAGGAGGCAATTGCTGAGGACCAAATGAAGCATGTGGTAGTCATCGGTGAGAAAGTGGTCCTCGATCAAAGCATCGCCATCCCAAGACGGGACGGCGCCTCCAGTGAGCTCCCTGATAATAGCGGATGGTGGGGTCACTGGTGCATCAGGCCGGTGGGGGCAAACATAATCAGGTACCTCTGGTACCCCCAACGCGGCGGAAACGGTCGCGGGACTGATGATGAATGAACGACTCCGAAAGAAGGCATGATAGGTGAATGGTGTAAACGGGTCGCTGATCATAGTTGCACACGCACCTCTAATCCAGGATAGGTTGACCCTCTTGGCCAACGACAGGAGATCGAACCAGTGAGGCATAGCGCGGATCCGTGTGAGGAACCATGGGCTCTCAGTCCAGATGTGCTCAATAGGGCGCTCAATCATAACCATCCGTGTCTGAAAATACCGCTCGAACCAAACCCTATCCTCGTTATTCCGGAACCCGTGAACGGGTACCGGATCTGGTATAGTACGGTCGAGGGGCTTGGACTTATGATAGCCCGTCACTGGATTCATCTGGCAGTCCTGAAAATACGACCACACAAGATACAGATAAGAACAGGAAGAAAAAAAGAAACAAAACAAGCACTGCTGGAGTTCGATCGATTGAACTAGGTTCGATCGATCGAACTGGAGTAGACTTCGATCGCTTGAACTTTGTTCGATCGATCGAACAATTTCCCTTCGATCGCTCGAAACCAGTTCGAGCGATCGAACACAGCGGTGTTCAGCGATCGCAGAAACGAAAAGAAAACCAGAGTTATACTAACAAAATACGATCCTAAGACCAAGGGGACACCCCCTTGGGATTTTCTATCACGAACATAGAGGAAAAGAAAAAAAAACAAATGAGTGGGGCCTACCTCGGTGTAGAACTTGCAGTGGAGATGGAGAAGACGATGATGTGACTATGAGAATGACCGGAGGGTTGATCAGGGTGTCTTATGGAATGCAAGGGATCAGAAATTGCCGAGTCGCCCCCCCTCTGTCTTCGAGCGATTGAGAGTGAGAGTGAGGGAAATGAAGAAGTGTCCTGAAGACGCCTCGTTTAAATGCCTCGTTCGATCGATCGAAGTATGTTCGATCGATCGAACACAAATCCCTCAATCGATTGAACGTAAACTACAAGCGCTTGAACATTCAGATTTCGATCGATCGAACTTGGTTCGATCGATCGAACAGAAAAATTCCAGAATTCATTGGGATATGAACCACATCACTCCCAACTATCAAAAACAAATCTGGACATGCAGAGAGACTGAAAGAACAGTTGAAGAACAAGCATGTAGGACAGAAATTCATCCCCAGAATAGAAAATCGCAATTTATATAAAAATAAAACTTTATAATTGCATCCAAATTGCAACATTATCATCCCCAACTGTGGTTAAAACCTTATTTAACTAAAGAAAACCAAAAATAAAACTAAAACTAAAACTAAAAACATTTTGTCAAGGATTACATTCCAGTTGATAAATAAAAGATGAAAATGAAACAGAAACAACTGAAATGCAGCACTAGTCTTCGAGTATAAAGATTCCCTCTTCCACAATCTCTTCGGAACTCGTCGAATCGTCAGAAGTGAAGTCCAAACTCGATGATTCCCTTTCCCAGAACAATCGAAAAGCAGCAAGGACATCATCAAACAAGTCTGGCATCTCCACAGGATTGAAAGCCCATGCAAGAGGTGATCCGGATGGAGACAAGGATAAAGGAGTGTGATTTCGCAACGGACTGTCCTCTCGCGGCGGAGTGTGTGGGGGCCTTATGTAGGGCCCAAGACCATGAATTAGTTGATGTGGGAGGAAAACCGGGATGCCATTTAGGAACATAGTGACAATCCTGGACAAAAAGACAAAAAAAAACTGAAATTAAAACAACAGAACACAAGAAACACGAATTAACAATGAACAGAAAAACAAAGAACAGAAACAAAAATACGAAGAAATGCGACAAGTTCCAACCTCACTATTGGCGTAGGTTCCCAAAGTGCACTAGCTGGTAAAGGGCATTGGAGCCTGAATAGCAAGTAGCTCAGGTGCACGTAGCGGTATGGGACCAACTCAGGAACAAGAAAATCGTCCACGAAAACAAAGACGGCATTGTGGCGATCTGGGACGACATCCTGAAGGTCATGATCCTCCCATGGCTCCCATATATCGTCATTCTCCCACTGGGCCATGAGTGCATCATCCACCATGCGTCCCATGTACAGGTCATCATCCTCCTCCACATCATCATCATCCTGAAATCCCATATTTTCGTATGGATTGATATCCAGGAGGGCTGGTGGATATGGAATGTACCCTTGAGCAGCATCAATAAGAGAATGAGCTTCAGGGTCCTGATGAAGCAAGGGGCAGGGTATGAGTTCACCCTCAATCCAGGTGCCACAGCGACATTCTGAATCAGCCCAAGAACCGACAGAGTGAACATCATCACCTCGCATCTATGTACCTGCAACAGAGTGGTTTAAGGTATAATGGATTAGAACTAGATCACAAACACGAAATAAAGAACGTAAACCAAAAAGAAGCAAAAGAGAGAGAAACTAAAATGCAAGGAAAGAAAAGAAATACAACAACAATTGGAACTTCACTTTGGATTATCAATCATGAGAATAGCTGGGCTCATCCAGCTGGATGTGCTCAACTTCAGTTTGGAAGTTTTCCAAGAACGGTTTCAATCTCTGGCCATTGACCTTGAAACAATCATCGTTCTTTGGATTGACAATCTCAACCGCCCCATGTGGAAAAACAGTTTTTACGATGAATGGGCCTGTCCAACGGGAACGGAGTTTTCCTGGGAAAAGGTGGAGGCGAGAGTCATACAGCAAGACTTTCTGCCCCGGCTCAAATGATTTACGAAAAATCGTACGATCATGGCGAGCCTTCAACTTTTCCTTATGCAACCTTGCAGAGTCATACGCATCTCGTCGTATTTCCTCTAGCTCTGCAAGTTGGAGCTTGCGTAGCTGACCTCCTTCTTGAATATCAAAGTTCAATGAGCGCGTTGCCCAGTAAGCTTTATGTTCAATTTCAACAGGAAGATGGCAAGCTTTCCCGTAAACTAATCTGTACGGGGACATACCAAGATTCGTCTTATAGGCAGTACGGTATGCCCATAACGCGTCTGTCAATTTGTATGCCCAGTCTTTTCGATTGGAACTAACCGTCTTCTCGAGAATATGCTTGATTTCTCGGTTAGCCAATTCTGCTTGCCCATTAGACTGTGGGTGATAGGCAAGAGCGATTTTATGATGGACTCCGTATTTCTTGAGAAGTGACTCCAAGGGCCTATTGCAGAAATGCTTGCCTTGGTCACTTAATAAAGCTTTCGGAGTACCAAAACGAGACAAAATATGCTCTCTTAGAAATGACATGACCGTTCTATGGTCATTTCGTCTCGTTGGTATCGCTTCTACCCATTTGGATACATACTCGACAGCAAGGAGTATGTATTCACAGTTGTTAGACTTGGGAAATGGGCCCATAAAATCTATGCCCCAACAATCAAATATCTCAATTGTGATGATAGGGGTTAAAGGCATAGAATTCCTTTTAGAAATGGTTCCAAGCTTTTGACAGCGTTGGCATGTCTTACAAAAGGAATAAGCATCTTTGAAGACTGTGGGCCAGTAAAAACCGCTCTGTAAGACTTTTTGTGCGGTCTTTTGTGACGCGAAGTGGCCACCGCATGCCTCAGAATGGCATGACGCTAATATGACGGTTATATCCTCATTGGGGACGCAGCGCCTGATGACCTGATCAGTACAGTACTTGAAAAGGTATGGGTCATCAAAGAAGAAGTGACGCGAGAACGAGAGGAACCGTTTCCTATCTTGGTTCGACCACTGAATTGGTGTTTCACCCGTGACGAGGTAGTTTACAATATCAGCATACCAAGGCAGACTACTTACTGCCAGTAGCTGTTCATCTGGGAACTCATCTTTAATGGATTGGGATTCAGTATTGTCAACAAAAGTCAACCGGGACAAATGATCCGCAACCACATTCTCTACTCCTTTCTTGTCCTTGATAGTTAGATCAAACTCTTGGAGTAAGAGTATCCAGCGAATAAGCCGTTGTTTAGCGTCTTTCTTTGTCAGCAGATATTTGAGGGCCGAATGATCTGTAAAACAGACGATTGGTGACCCTATCAGATAAGACCTAAACTTGTCCAGGGCGAATACTACAGCCAGCAGCTCCTTCTCGGTGGTAGTGTAATTCATTTGAGCGTCATTCAAGGTTCGGCTGGCGTAGTATATCACATGTGGCTTATTGTCCTTTCTCTGGCCTAGGACTGCGCCAATGGCGTAATCACTAGCATCGCACATTAATTCAAAAGGCAAACTCCAGTCGGGTGCCTGTATTATAGGTGCGGAGGTGAGGAGATCTTTTAGATCCTCAAAGGACTTTTGGCAACTCTCTGACCACTCGAAAGGTGCATCTTTGACAAGAAGTTGACAAAGGGGTCGAGAGATTGCATTGAAATTCTGGATAAATCGACGATAAAAACCTGCGTGCCCCAAGAATGAACGAATGTCTCGCACTGTACGGGGGACAGGTAAATTTGAGATTATGTCGATTTTAGCCTTATCCACTTGGATTCCTTCATCGGATATTATGTGGCCTAGAACTATACCCTTGGTCACCATAAAGTGACACTTCTCCCAATTCAAGACTAGGTGTTTGTCCTCACACCTCATTAAAACCTGCTCGAGATTGCTGAGGCAATCTTCGAAGCTATGGCCGAATACTGAAAAATCATCCATGAAAACTTCAAGGATGTTTTCGACCATGTCACTGAATATGCTTAGCATACACCGCTGAAAGGTAGCCGGTGCATTGCATAGGCCAAACGGCATTCGTCGGTAGGCAAAAGTACCGAATGGACACGTGAATGTGGTTTTCTCCTGATCTTCAGGAGCAATCTCAATTTGATTATACCCACTGTATCCATCCAAGAAGCAGTAATACTTGTGACCCGCCACACGTTCTAGCATTTGATCCATGAATGGTAAAGTCGGGTCACAGTATTTAACTTCCTGTAGTCAATGCACATCCTCCATCCAGTGGGGACACGTGTCGGTACTAATTCACCCTCTTTGTTTGGGATGACCGTTATGCCTGCTTTCTTTGGAACTACTTGGGTAGGACTAACCCAAGGACTATCAGATATTGGATATATCATCCCAACATCAAGTAGTTTAAGCACTTCCTTTTTAACTACTTCTTGCATGTTGGGGTTCAGACGCCTTTGCATTTGCCTTGAGGGTTTAGCGTCTTCCTCCAGATATATCTTATGCGTGCAGATGGATGGGCTTATGCCTTTGAGGTCAGCAATCGTCCATCCCATAGCATCCTTATGCTTGGTAAGCATTTCCACTAGCTAACTTTCCTGTTCATGAGTTAAAACAGATGAAATGATCACAGGATAAGTTTTTCCAGTCCCTAGGAATGCGTATTTTAGCTCTTTGGGGAGCTCCTTCAATTCTAACTCCGGGAACTGGAAACTAGAGGGCATTACCAACTTGGTTTTAGGAGGCAGTTGTTCATATGGCTGTATCCACATGAAATCGGCTCTATCCTCCTCTTTCGTATCCATCATAAGACACGTCTGGTTCAAGTCAGCATCCAATGGGGTGGACTCTGCAGGCTGATAAATATCGCCAAATTGAGTCATCACAACTTCCAAAGGATCTTTATAGTCGACCAAGTCAACTTCATCTTCAATGACCGTGTCTATATAATGGATTTCTTCCTCATCATCGTATTCTTCAGGTCGGGGATTAGAGAAGATCTTGATATTCAACGTCATGTTCCCGAATACGATAGTCATGATACCAGTTCTAATCTTGATTGTGGCATCAATGGTGTTGAGGAATGGACGTCCAAAAATAACCGGGATATGTGCACCAGGATTAGACACAGGTTCTGTGTCCAATATCACGAAATCAACCGGAAAGACAAAAGAGTCTATTTGAACCAGGACGTCCTCTAATACCCCTCTAGGGTACTTCACAGATCTGTCTGCCAATTGCAAAGCAACTCGAGTGGGTTTGAGTTCACCCAACCCTAGCTGTTTATAGACTGAATATGGCAGCAGGTTCACGCTTGCTCCTAAATCGAGGAGTGCGTTGTCTATCTTTTGATTCCCAATTCTGCATAAGACAGTAGGTGTACCGGGATCTTTGAGTTTTGGAGGCAACTCATTTTGAATGATCGCGCTTGCTTGGCACGCGACATACGCATATTTCTTCACGCTTTGCCTCCTCTTGACCGTGCATAGATCTTTGAGATACTTAGCATAGGCCGGCACTTGCTTGATAGCATCTAGGAGTGGAAGGTTAATCTTAACTTGCTTAAACAGTTCCAGAAACTCCTGATTCTTCGTCTCATCCTTTGATTTCTTCAACCGTTGAGGATAAGGTGCAGGGAAGGGGCATTTTGGTGGTTCCTCCTTAACAGACTCCTTCCCAGGCCTTCGCTCAACTTCTTCTTCTACTCGAGGAGCTTCAATGTTTGCCTTGATTGGTTTGTCATTGGTAGACTGCTCCTCCTCTTGAGTAGATGGTAGCTCAACTTCCTTATCCGCCACTTCCTCCTCATCGTACACTTCGGGAGTGGACAGAGGCATGCCTTTCTCTATGATTTTTCCACTTCTCAGTGTAGTCACAGCTTTAGCATGTTCTTGATTGTTAGGACCATTATTATGTCCCTTGGGGTTCTGAAGTGGTTGAGCAGGGAATGTTCCTCCTGAGCTCTCTTGCCGTGCATCTATCCTCTCTAGTGTAGCAGACATTCTACTCATCATTTGGATGAGTTGCTGCGTTAGATTGGCATTAGCAAGTGGCTCCTCCTCTTGTACCTTCTTGTGCGGGGGCACATAGGCATTGGTTTGTGGTGCATTGGAGGGTTGAGCTTGATTGTAATTATTAGTTCTGTTTTGATTGTAATGCTGGGCTGGCCTATTATTTTGCCCTTGATATTGATTATTGTTGTAGGACTGCTGTTGATATTGATTTTGGGCCCCATCATTATTTCTCCAATCAAAACCGGGGTGATTCCATCTATTGTTATTTTGAAAATTATTGTTGGAATTCCCCGCCCCTCGAAAACCTTGCATGGCATTCATCTCTATAGGGGCTTGCTCTTGAAAATATGGCACATTAGGACAATATTGAGTTGTATGTCCCAACATGTTGCATGTGCCACATGGCTCTTCAGGCAAGACTTGCCTAGAGCTCTCTCCTTTCATACTTAACTCCTCTACCTTCTTTGCCAGCTCTGCATACTTAGTCATGAGGTGATCTTCATTGGTTAGCTGGTATAGGCTTTTCTCCTCTACACAGGATATCTGTGAGCGTGAGATATTGTCAGAATTTGACCATTCATGAGCGTATTCATCTAACCATTCGAAATGGGCTTCGGCCTCTTCAGTGTTTTTGCGCAGAAATGGTCCCGAGCTCATCGTTTCCACCAACTTCTTTGTTTCACCATTCAATCCCTGATAAAAGAAGCTGATCATTCGCCATTTCTCAAACCCATGGTGTGGGCACGAGAGAAGCAAATCTTTGAAACGCTCCCACGCTTGTGTGAAGGTTTCATTGCTCTTTTGTTTATAGGAATTGATTTGACGCTGAAGGTCTGTGGTCATGCGAGTAGGATAGAATTTCTTCAAAAATGCGGTGCGCATCGCATGCCAGGTGAAAATTGAATTAGGTTTTAGGGAGTGGAGCCACGCCTTCGCTTTATCTTTCAAAGTGAAGGGTAATAGCATTAAATGCGTCACCTCCCTAGGACAAGTTTGCGAGAATGTTTTGCAAACATCCTCGAAATCGGTGACATGTAAATACGCCTTCTCGCTTTCCATCCCATGAAAAGTGGGAAGCAGTTGAATCATCCCATTGCGAAACTGGAATTCGCCATTATGCGGTGGGATTTGAATGCAAGAGGGCGTAGGTGCATGTTCTGGTTGCATGAGATCGCAAAGAGGACGGAGTGCCTCATCGATTGGTACCACAACATTGTCACCATTTTCACTCTGATGATCATCCATTGATGCAGTTGGAGTGGCTATGGGGTTGATGGAGCTTTCAGAGTCAGACAGATAGAAAGGATTTCCAAAAATTCCTTCAATGGAATTCTCGGACATGAACTGAGAGGGTCCCTAGGGTGAGAACTTACCCAAAAGAACTGAAAAGAAGAGAAAATAAAAATAGAAAGAGATGAAGAGAGACTGAGGTAATCTAAGGAATTGATCGTCGCCTTCCCCGGCAACGGCGCCAAAAACTTGACACGAGAAAAAACTTGTGCGCTCTTGTGCAATACCCAAGTGTAGGTAGACGTGCAAGTAATATCTGGTAAGACCAGGTCGATCCCACAGGGAAGATGTTGACCTATTGATTTAGACTATCCTCAAAGAAAACAAAATAAAATAACTAAGATTGAATGATGGTGCGGAACACGAAGTTCCACAAACAAGGATTACTAATGAAAATGATTAAAATAAACTAAACAAGCAAACTAATTAATTAAAACAGTACTATGAATTAAGGAGTTTAAAATTTAAGAAGAAAGTGTTGGGATTACACGAATCCACAGTAACCTAGCCATCTACCATGCATTTGCCTTAAAGCACAAAGGAGTACATTACCTACAGTTTTCCGTATTCCTCAAAAGATAAAGATACTATGGCCCTTTCATGACCGGGACCATATCATCACAGTTAAATTAAAATACTTGAAAGCGGTTTAATCCAATAGTTAAGATTCGCATCCTCAATGGTGTTAGCATTGAAGATGGTTTGCAAAATATATTGAAAGAAAATGCCTTAGGGCCTTAGTTTTAAAACTGTTTTGACAAACTGAGCATTTATTTGGGACAGAATGATAACAAGTCCTAAAACAAAAAGTCCTGGAATACTGCAGGGAACATCCTCAAGAATCCGAGAGTTCGATCGATCGACGCGCTTTCGATCGATCGAAGACCTTCATCCCTCAATCGATCGAACTGACTTCGATCGATTGACTGTCTCTGGTTCGATCGATCGAACTGACTTCGATCGATCGAACACAGCGATTATTCTGCTGCATGGCAGAGGCTGGAGATCACTGTTTCATCGTGTTCTCCCAACCTGGGACTACTCAGACATCCTCTGGAGTGTCACAGAATTATTTTTAACGTAAGAAAACATTAATACCTTGTTTGGTTGCGAGTTTTTCATTAAAAATCTAAAAAACTATGGTGTTATCAATATTTAGCATGCAACACTATAAACTGAGCGATTAAACTATGCCTATGAAGTACAGAATGTAAATGACAATATATAAATAACCTGAAGTGAATGATACTTGTATTAAACTCAAGAAATCCAGTCCACAATGTATAGATTCAAGGAAAACCTACAAAAACAAACACAACTCTCTATCTCTCTCTCTAAAAACTGTTAAAACAAAAAGTGGGCGTCCGTATGGACGTGCAAAATACTCCTATATATAAGAAAACCTAAGACACTAGGGTTAAAACCCGCATTCTGCTGCGCACGCAAATGTTACTGGAAATACCCCGTTCGATCGATCGAACTGCTTTTGATCGATCGAACTCTTGATCTTCAAGCGCTTCAACACTCTTCAAGCGATCGAACGCTCGATCGATCGAACCTTCTTAGAGCGATCGAACTTCACATTTTAGCTTTGACTTCTTTTGTTTGCATTCCAGCATTCCATTTATTCTGATGTTCATCTGTTTAGTCCACACAGCAGTAATCTGCACAAACAACAGCTAAAACAATACAACTTATCATAGATTAATCATATTGTATAAAAATTAGCCTTGTAATGCAAATTGCGGATAACATGGGAAGTTGTGATAAAAATTAATACAATTCTTTCCTTTAGCGCGGTTGTATTTTACAAATACCCCCGCTTTGCAAACTCAATGAACATTTTCGATGAACATGCCAATTATCTTATACTCGATTTGTCCACCATTGTTCATAGAGTTAATTAGTTTAATTCCAGTCCTTCATAAATAAGTGAGATTGTTGAACCACTAGGAATGTGAAATTCACATACTTAGCGTCTAAAATGTTTTACTTAATTGATTTCGAATCATGGAATACTAAAAGAAGAAAACCCCAATTGTTTGTTTTGTTAAATCATGGTAGTGGCTGGTACTTTGTGGACTCACATGTTCCCAACTCTTTTTCATATTTAATTCCAAATCACAATTTTTAAGTCTGTCTAGTCAAGTTATCGCATCACTTTAATTTATTTCTTTTATTTATTTAAATTCAATAGGATTGTTAGATCCTCCACCTTAGAAGAAATCATCTTTTATTTCATTTTAGGATTCAATCTTGATCTTTCTGCCTTTATCTTCCGTCCTTTGGGATTCGACCCGGTCTTACCGGTTTTAACGCGACACGACCGTCTACACTTGGACGTACTCTTCAGAGAACACATTTCCAGTCGTGTCATCTAACTCTAAACGGCCAAGGTTTGATTATGGGTTGCAACACTTTAGCTGGCACATGTTGGATTGGACCATGCTTCTGGCAAGCTTGACATCCCTTAGCATAACTGATACAATCTTTCAACATACCGGGCCAGTAATAATTATATCTTCTCAGCAACCACTTTATCTTTGTGCTGGCCTGATGCGCCCCACAAATCCCTTCATGTACCTCGGCCATAACCTGCATTGCCTGTTTCTTCCCTAAACACCTCAAGATCACGTCATCACCGATAGGTTTCTTGAATAATTCTCCATCGAGCACCACGAATCGGACAGCAAATAATCTAACTCTTCGGTCTACCCTGACATTTGGGTGATTCAGGTATTCAATAATGGGGATTCTCCAATCATCCTCCATCAAGACCGAATTGGTGGTAGCATACCAACCTCTCTTTGCAATGGATGGTAATGATCGGACATAAACAGTGATGAGTTGGTCTTCTAAGTTCTTCTGAGAAGATGAGGCTGATCTTGTTTTTGCCAACTTATCGGCCTCAGTATTTGTGGTTCTTGGAATATAACTCACGCTAATGACATCAAACGCCTCCATGAGTTATGTAGCCACAGCGTTGAATGGGCAGCGCTCCCAACTTCTTATCTGAAATTCTCCAGCTATCTGTCCGATCACCAGCCTTGAGTCTCCTTTTATGTGTACGGATGATGCCCCCATTTCAAGGAGTATCTCTAGTCCGATGATAAGCGCTTTGTATTCGACCTGATTATTAGTGTATTTAAAATTGAGCCGAAATGACATCTTTGTCTTCTTGTACTTGGGTGATACAATCACCACACCTGGCCCAGCACCCTCTGCATTTTTTGAACTATCAAAGATTAACGTCCATGGGACTAAGGACGTGCTTAGAACTTTGGGTGCTAGAGGCAGTTCTCCCAAATCAGTAGGATCTGGGTGATCGGCCAAGAAATTGGCTATGGCCTGGCCTTTGCCCGATTGCTCTGATCGGTACTGGATGGCAAATTCCATCAAGGCCAGGGTCCATTTTCCAATTCGGCCTCTCATGATCGATCTTGACAACATATATTTTATCACATCAGTTTGACATATTATGTAAGTGGAAACGGACAGCATATATGTTCTTAACTTTTGTGAAGAAAAATACAATGCCAAGCACAACTTCTCAATCGGCGCATAGCGCTGCTCGATTGGAGTCAAAATTTTACTTAAATAATAAATGGCCTGCTCGTTGCCTTGCTCATTATCTTGAGCTAACATACTTCCTATAGAGCAGTCAGAGGCCGATATATATAACTTTAAGTACCTATCCTTCTTGGGTAGCATTAATACTGGAGGGGTTGACAAATATTGTTTGATTCCTTCGAAAGCTTGTTGATGGCTGTCTTCTCATTTGAAGTCTTCATCGGTCTTGATCTTCAACAATGGGGTCCATACTTGGATCTTCCCTTCATAATTGGATATGAATCTTCTTATGAAATTGATCTATCCGAGCAATCTCTGAAGCTCTTTTTTGTTAGCTGGTGGCTTTGCTTCCTGGATAGTGTAGACACCCCAATTTTGACCAAACATCGAATTTAGGAGAGTGTCACCTCCAAGTCTGATGATGATAATGACCGAAAGATTTGAAGTATTCCAAACTCTTAAGAAAGTTCTCCAATCGCGATAAAATTTTCACAGGAAAAGAGAAATACCAGGTATTCAGGAAAATTCGGGTATAAGACACTATTTTCGAAAAAATAAACTTTTTAGAAGAAAAAGTGAAAAAAAAAGGTGAAAAAGAGGAAATTTGCTAAAACGCGGCACTTGGCAGTTTCAGCGGCACTCCATAAGTGCTGTGCGGCACTCACCAACTGCCGTTGTGGCACTCATCAACTGCAGCCAACATTTTCTGATTCCCGTTTACTTTTAGAGTTCGTATTTTGTGGTACAATACGTATATGTATGCGGGTAAAACAAAAAACTGATAAAGTAAGATTGACATAAATGCGGCAATCAATAATTTGGCGCGGCTCTCAAAAAGTGCCGAGCGGCAGTCATGGAATGCCACCGCAGCATTTACGGAGTGCCGTTCCGGCATTCTCGGAGTACTGCAGAAAACTTTTTGACTGCCGTTAGCTCCAGCAGTCTGCTTTTTTCAGAAAGTACGCATTGTACCACCAAATGCTGTATTTACAGCTGTCTTTTACTCTGAATTCACTAAAATTACCTAGGTGTTTTTGTCTATATAAGAAGAGGTATCTTCATTGGAAAGGGAGAGGACATAAAAAAAGGAGAAAAAGAATATTGGGGGAATTTGAGAGGAATTTAGAAGAACTTGAGAGAAGAGTTTGGAAGACCTTCAAAATATAGAAGTTTGAGGATAGTTTTTGAGGTGATCCTCTAATCGTAGTTTAGTTTTCTTTCTTTTAAGCCTTTAATCTTCAAACTACTTGGTTTTCTTGATTAGGTTTTAGTTTTTTGTTAGTTTGGAAGTCTTTGCTTCCTAGTTCTTTGTCCTTGTATTCTTTTTCTCATTATCATTCCCCTCTTGAGATTCTTGGAGATCTTCTATATCTCACTTAAATCTCATGCGTTTGATCTTTTTAGTCTTATGTAAGCTTATGCTTTGCATGGGAGTTAAAATTGATCATCATTTTATACAAGAACAAGTGGATGAATCCAAACTCCTATCATGGTTTGGGTTATCTAGTTTTGAGTTCTCATGGAATCTCTTTATATTCCTTGAAGACTCATGAGTATTAGTCATATCTTCATCTCCAATGACCATCAAATGGTAGGAGAAAGTAGTTTGAGTCTAAGCCTACCTCCATGGTTTAGATTCATCATCTTGAGATTTTAAGAAGTCTATTCGTACTTCATTTGAAATCTACAAGTATAAGGGTCTTTAGTCTCCAATGACCATCAAATGGTAGGAGAAGTAGTTTGGATTAAGCCCAACTTCATGGTTTAATAGTTGGGGTTAACAAATAAAAGTTGAACTTGACAAATGAAAACAGTGAGTTCATAATCTGTTTTTGATCATGGATTTTTAACCGAACATCTAACCGTTGGAATGGAATGAAACCAACGGGAAAGTGTTTATAACTCAAAGTTCTACCACTGTAATTTTTGTTTTAAGGTAGTTTCATGTTTTGGATGGTTTGGTCATGAGTTTTGTGAAGTCACTACAATCTGTCCAGAGTTTCAGAACAGTAACACTTTTTTGAAATAAGTAAATCAGAACCTTAATCAAGTCTTTGTGACCCAAAATAATTTTTTCTAAGTAGATTAATGTGTTAGGAAGCCACCCTAAAAAGAACAAAGTATTTTTGATTTTTTTTTTACTAGTTTTAGAAAATCGTACAAGAACTCTGGACAGAGGGTTGTAGAATGCTGAGTGATGCCTGGTTTTTGTCCAATTTCGGGAGATCTAATCGTTGAAACTTTGATTTCTTTTTTGGGTTAAAAACTAGACACACAGAGGCATCTTGTGTCCAAAATTCATCAAGATTAAACCATGGGAACCATGCTATCTATTTCTTTAAAGTTCTGGTCTGCTCTCAGCAGTTTTCAGAATTCTGTGACAATTTTGATCAATCTCATAAATAATAGTTTAGATGATATTTTCATGAGTTAAGGTCTAAACCATGTTTCAATAACGATTAGTTAAGCTTGAATTCAAAGTTTAAGTGATCTAAATCATTGAATATTTCATAATTTATTCTTGTTCATGTACACATTCATCCATATGGCTTGATGCTTGTAATTAGAACTTATTTGCTTTAGGTTTAATTACCTTTGATAGATTTAAGCTAGAAGTCTAGGATTGTTATTTAAAATCCAACTTTACATCTTGTATACCATGTGGACTAACCCTTTGTTTTGTAACGCTATTAAGGTATGATTTCTTGAATCCTTCTTTAATTTATTTTAATTTCCTGATTTTATCGATTTTTCAATCTTATGTGCGACACCTTAGAATTAAGACTTGCTTTACTTGTATATATAGATTAGAGACTCTTTTCCTAGGTTTTATCTATTTGCATGCATTTGCACATTTAATATTCAGGGCCAAATCCTGGGTAAGTTCTCTAGTTCCCTATTTGCATATCATATTGCTTGCTACTCGAATTATGTGATTTTTGAATGATATTTTATCACTTGCAATCTTATACCCTTTAGACATGCTTTTGCAATGTATATTTATACATATGTATTAGTTGATGGCACATTTAAATTAATAATTCATTTAAAAGGATGTTGAGTAGAGGCCTATCACAAGATAGGATGAGAGATGGTGTTTTAGTCCGACGGGCTCCTTCCTCTCTCATTCCATAATCCCTAGACCTAGTTAATCTCTGGTTTCTAAAAAGATCAGTTTGCTTTAAAAATGGTTTCTTAATTTTCCTTTTAAAAATTAAGTGGCGACTCATTGTTTTGTGTTTTAAATCGAAAAACATTTTAAAAGAAAAGTTGTGGGTAAGAAAAATGCGATATCCAAAGATAACTCGAGCCTTATTTTTGTCAATCTCTATCCCTCTTTGATGCACTAGGAAACCTAGAAAATTCCCTGCTGTGACGCCGAATGCACATTTGAGAGGGTTCATCTTTAATCTGTGTGCCTGCATTCTTTCAAATGCTTTTTCCAAATTGCTCAAATGATCGGCGTTACTTCCTGACTTTACCACCACATCATCTATGTAAACCTCCATAAATTGTCCGATCATATCATGGAAGATCGAATTTATTGCTCGTTGATAGATAGCTCCTGCATTCTTCAGACCAAAAGGCATGACAACCCACTCAAAGGTTCCAATTGCCCTCGGGCACCGAAAAGCAGTCTTTGGGACATCCTTTTCGGCGATGTAGATCTGGTTGTATCCCGAGTGCCCGTCCATAAAGGACAAAATTTTGTGTTTGGCGGTCGAATCGATTAACTGATCGGCCATGGGCATGGGGTACTCATCTTTTGGAGTAGCCAAGTTTAAGTTTCTGAAGTCAATACAGACCCTCAGCTTCCCATTCTTCTTTACCACCGGAACCACGTTCGAGACCCATTCCACATATCTGGCTGTCCGAATGAAACCAACATCTAGTAGTCTCTCAATTTCCTCCTTCACCTTAAGAGTCACTTCTGGTGACATTCGTCGAGGTAGCTGCTTGAACGACCTGAACCCCGATTTAATTGGCAATCGGTGTTCCACCAGTTCCCCAGATAAACCTGGCATTTCGTCATATCCCCAGGCAAAATAACCTTTATACTTGTGCAAGAGTGCAATCAACTTGGCCTGATACTGCGGGTCCAGCATCTGACTTACATAAGTAGGTTTGTGCTCTCCTTCTTTGCCTAGGTTGACTTCCAAGAGGGGGTCTTGGACATCGACCTTTAAATCGTCAAGCTTTGCTGTGGCCGTCTCCAATTCGTCTATTTAAATCTCTTCCTCCCTTGGCGTCTCCTCTTCGTAGATACAATCGGCCAGATTAACCATTCCGTCAACAGGGCCGATTTCCAATCTTCTATCAGCCAGGTATGCACACCATCTGGCCATGTTGGCCTTGAGGGCCAGCAACTTCCGTTCTTCCATTATCGGAGTCTCCATGGACATCTTCCTATTCGATGATCTCAATTGGCCATGATTCTTCTGTCCGACTGAGATTGTGGTAGTACGCTTTAATGTCCGACGGATTTCCTTTAAGGAAGGCCGCTGTATTCGGTCTTCCCATTTTGTTGCAACCCAGCAACTTGACTGGCCCATTATCATCTTCATACGAGACCACATCGGCCGTTTGCACATGGGCTACAAATGGCTTAGTGTCTGCTCCAACCACTTCTACCTCATCACCTCTCCAGAAAATCAGCAACTGATGGAGTGTGGAGGGAATGTAGTAATTTGGGTGTATCCAATCTCGGCCGAGTAATGCATTATAGGCCACCGAGGTTTCTACAATGAAAAAAGCAGTCATGACCATTTTACTGCCAACGGTCAGTTCAAGGGGTAGGATACCCTTGGTTCTTGAAGGTGCCCCCGTGAAGCTTGAACGTTCATTTTGGTCGGAATTAGCTCCGACTCAGACTTCTGAAGGATTCTTAACATTATTTGAGGCATAATGTTGATGGTTGACCCACCATCAACCAAGATTCTGTTTATCAGGACCCCCTCAATATGTCCTTTCACGTATAATGGTTTCAGGTGCTGGGACATATGATATGTTGGTTTTTTGAACACAACTTTGACTGGTCCGGTCTTTAATCCTCCCTTAGTCTGATGTCCTTTCGGCCTCAAGATAGTGATCTTAGGCCGATCAGTCTGCCCGTCGGTGGCATCCATATTTTTGCTAGTGGCTTCCACCACTTTAGGTTTGACGGTCTCTCCCCCGTTCCAAAAAAACATCTTCTATCATGGCTGAGTCCTTAGTCAGGCCCTCCACTACATCCCCTTCCATGGCCGTTGGCTGGTCTGGCTTGGCCATGAAAGACATAGGTAATGTAAACACCATATTGGATGACAGGCCTATCAAAATAGTTCCAAATTGAATTGGAGAGGGACTTGAGTCTGACAGATCTTCATCGGACTCCATCTTGTCCGATGTTGGCCTGCAATCTTCCTGTGATTTTTTCCGTCCGAATCTTTCCTTTGGGTGCCTAGTGGAAATATGCATCGCCCCAGCCTCTCCTTGATCATCGGGTACGGTATGCTCTATGGGTTTAGGAGGGTTTCCAGCCCGATTCTTCCAGTACTGGCGCTCTCGCTCGGCCTGTCTCATTCGTTGATATCTCCTTTTTTGAGACTTATTGTACTGCAGCCGCGCTGGGAATTTAGAATGTTCAGCTCTATGCCACTTCCCATCTTCTACCCGGGGTGGTAACACCATCCTTGGGCTCCTGTTAGAGGTTGATGCTTGCATCTTCGGCTTTGGAATTGTTTGGGCACTTCTTGCCCCCAATCGGCCAGATCCACCTAGGCTGACTTGCTGAACCAAGGAAGGTTTTGTCCACTACTTGGGCTTCACCTGATTCTGCCATGGTAGTGACAACCTCTCGTATACAGACCTTCTCGGCCTCTTGCTCGGGCTCGAGGCTTCTTTCTTGACATCAGCCTTGCATCTTGGGCAGAGGCCTTGTTCGATGAACTCCAGTTGTTGTCGCAGATCTGCTATCAGGTTGTCGGTACTGGACCTAGCCGTTTCTTCCTCAGCCTTGTGGCCTTTCTCTTTACGCTCTTGATAGCTTCTTTAGAGGTCATGTATCGTCAATTTCGGCCTATCTGTGGCCGAAATAGCAATTTGTTTCCCTTCTCTATGTTTTAGCACCATTTCTCTGTTGGTCCAGTCTATCTTCGGCCTCGGCCTTGAAAGCTTGGTTAAATCGGGCATAACCATATTGGTGCCGGTAATTTGAGGAAAAGGATTTGCATCAATCCCCATAGCCCTTGTCCGATAACTTGAAAACTCCTTTCTCCACATTTTCCTGTATAAAATTACGAAAAACAACACAATTATTAGTGGAGTGCTTCCAGGAATTGTGCCATTTATAATATTCTTTATTTTTTAGGTCATCGGCCTTGGGGATCCGATGGCCTTCACTCAGCTTAATCAATTTATCGACCAATAAGGCATTGAGTATTTGATCAGCCATGGTTATATCAAAAGTATAATTTTTCCCGCCTCGAACGCCATTTTCTTTGCAGCGGCATTGTTGTTAACAAGCTTATTCAAGGCGTTGCATACAATTGGCCGTTTACAGATCAATTCGCCCATATCGCTCTCTGTTTCGAGGTCACACTCTACTAAGTGGACCTTATAATTAGGGTCCTTATAATATGTCCCTTTGGAGGAGTTCTTCTTCTCCTGCTCATCCAAAAGGATACGCTCGTAATGACTGGCCCGTGTGGCCAGCTTGAATAGGTTACGGAAGTCAGTTCCTTCAAACCTCTTGTGAAGTTCAAAGGACATGCCCCCCATGGCCGTTTTAGCATATTCTTCCTCAGGCAAAACTGTCTTGCACCGATACTTTGCCTTACAGAAACGGGCTATGTAGGTTTTTATGGTTTCTCCTACTAATTTCATCATCCTGGACAGGTCTGCCAGTGATGTTTCGGGCTCAGTCCTATAGAACTGGCTGTGAAATAGCTCTTCCATCCCTTGCCAAGTTAACACCGAATTGGCGGGGAGATTGACATACCAAAAAAATGCCATGCCCATTATCGAGTTTGGGAATAGTCTCAATTTTAATGGGTCGCTACTACCGCATGGCCGCATTGAACAATAAAATGGCCAATATGCTTGACTGAAGACTGTTCACTCTTTCCAGAAAATAGAGTGAAATTTGGTACTTTGTACCCCTGAGGAAATATGACTTGGTCAATTTCAGGGGGATATGACCATCTGTATGTCAGCCTTTCAAGTTTTCTCATAAACGGGCCATACTCTTCATGTATGGCCGGTACCAACTCCTCCCTATTGATGGGTTGTGAAGCTACGGGCTGAACATTTCTCAATGGGTGGCGGTGGCACCTACTGTTGATTGTTATTGGCCTGATGTGGCCAAAATCCACCGTTATTCCTTTGCCCCCCATTTGCGTGACCTGGAGGTTGTGCATGGCCGAATGAACTTTCAGTATGGCCTATAGACCAACCAAAACCTGGTGTCGCCAATCCGTTGGGATCGGTGACTATCAATCTGCTAGCCATTCCGGTCTGTGACTCAGATTGTTTGCCTGAGCCATTACCCTCCCTAAGATTCGGACAGATGTAGGGTGGGTCTTTCGGCTTATCGGACTCAAGCAATGCACCAGAGCCCGATCCGTTGACTTGCTCTTTGCTGCCACCGGCCTTATAGGTCTCTATCAACCTGCCGATCATGTCCGATAGGCGATCCAACTTTACGTGGGTGGTCCTTGTCTCCATCCAGATCAGCTTGACTTTTATGAACATCGGCAGTCTGGTTGATGACCGATTTGAGATTGCCCATTGATCCTATGAGCGCGTTGTATTCCTGCCACATGGGCTCTACGTTCATTCTTACAACTTCTGAAATTGCCTCAAGAGTGATATTGCCGTCTTGTGGAGAATGGCCGGTACTTTCCTCCATATGTGGGTCCATGGGAGAATCATCTTGGCCGTTCTTGGTTGTCTGTTTGTCTTTCTTCGGAGGCATGGCTTGACATAGTGGGTCCCACAGGACGTACCAAAAATGTTTGCTGTAATTTGTGCAGGCGTGCCAGAGCCAAACAGGCTCGGTGTGTTTGTGTGTGCGTGCAAACTAATTTCCTAACTGCTTGTGTGAGTGATACACAAGGCTTTATGGATCTGACTTCTAAACAGAGTGATTGTGTATAGTGAGTAGGAAAGTACCCTCACTATAAATTCTTTAGTAGAGTTGAAGCGCACAAGCTAAATAGTGTCGAGTTTAACAGGTAAACAATCACCAACGGATTAATAAAATGAAGATTTTATTAAGTGTTTGGAAAAAATAAACAGATTGAAAGAACAAACTAGAATAGACTAATTATTCAACAGAATAAAAAAGAAATAACAAAACAGGGTAGACCTATTTGCTATGTGCTGAAAAAACATAAAGACTTGAGTGCTTTTAATGCTTTGAATGCAGTGTGTATGCTATTTTCGAGATGACGCAGAGTCCCTTGCTTGGTTGGCCTGCATGAATATTTATAGCGGCCTTGGACGATTCCTAGTTAGAAAAGAACTCCTTAGCTTGCGCCCCAAGCTGCGTGATTGATTGGTTAATGATGGAAAAGACCTCCTTATCTCTGACTCTTACCTTGTCCAGATTGTGATTGAATCAATCCCTTTAATTTAGGGATCAGTTTTCCAAAACCAGCTGGACACGATCAGATTCATTCCCTTCACGGACTCTTGTTTCCAAAACTCTGAGATGACGTCATCCTGACAGCTGTAGATAGCACTGCCTTCTCTTTTTAGTCCATCGGCCTCGTCAATCACCCTCCTGGATGAGTCGGACTTTACCCATTTCCATGCTTTTCCTCATGCTCGATTACCGTTCTTCAAATACGCATGGCCAATCGAACTGCTACAACTATCCTTCACTACTTAGTGCCCGATTGGCCTTCATGTTGCTTCAATCCACCATCGAGCAAACAGCGCATTGGGTTATGTTATTCCAATGCTCGATAATCTTCACACATGCTCGTCTTTCCCATCGGGCTCTCCTCACAACACCCAACAGCCTGTGGACATGTGGGATTCCACCTCTTGCTTGTTTGAGATTGTTTTGAAAGGAAAAAGAAAATGTCTATTGAAAACAGATACAGAGTCGCTACCTGGTCTTTAAGGAACCAAGAAACCTGATTTTGACTCACCCAAACGGATAAAGGGCACCGACCCTTCTAACCAAAGAACTTGGCTCGGGGTTTTGGTACAAGAGAGGAAGGAGCCTTTGTCGTGACTAAAACACCCTCAACTCGCCCCGTCTTTCGACGGGCCTCAATTAGTATCCAAATAATCATCTTATACTATGTATGGTTCAACAATTAATACTATGATAGTGTTGGGTTTGTGCCCTCAAACCATTACTTTATGTATTAGACATTGATTTTTTAATATATGGATATCAGCTTTACATTTCATTATGTATGTTTCTTTCATGAGATGATTGTTTAATCCATAAGTATCATAGTAAGTATTTCGTGTGTGTATGAGATACATACAATGAGATACGAATTACTATTCTTTGATACTTAAAGCTTATCACAGTGGATGATAAGACTGGATATCTTATCAGGTATACACTGTAGCATCATTAACTACCATTGGATGGAGTGATAAATCTCAATCACTAGAGTGTGACTCTTGGTTAATATGCTAGTGCTTATAGTGCATTGACGGACCTGAGCTTTCCTATTGACACTCAAAGCTGTCAATCAGTCGATAGGAACTCATAACTTGTATAAGGTACGTGTTCTCAATCTTGAGGCGATTATGAACACAGACTGTGGATATGACTGCTTTGACTTACCAATCAGTGAGGTCTACAGAAGATCAACACCTGGGTATCTTGGGTATGTCATGTTCATAGGGTTGTGAACATATATTGTCAAGATAGAATCTACCCTCTAATTCAGAGTAAGCATTCCCTTGAGAATGTCACCAAGTCGATTACTGAGTACTGCAATCTTGTTGATAAGAGTTATCAACATGTTTGGTAATCATGAGAGGTGAATGGGACTCAAGGAATACAAGAAGTAATCATGATTCAGGTTGATAGTAACAGTTATCCGACTACCTGAATATGATTACGAATGCTAGAGGTAGAGGGACATTAGTACAACATACAAGTCTAGTTATCGCTTCGGATATGTTCTTTTGCGTTGGAGTTCAGTTATCGTTTTATAGTGGAGTAAACGTTAACTGACCAGTTAGTTAGTTTGCTGATCAAAGAGTTTGGTCATGGTAATTAACAAACTGGTCTGAGCCAACAATAAAGAGCCTAGGAGGTCCCACTCTTAGCTCCGCCAGGATGCTTGGAAAGATGCTTGAGGATGATGTCCAGACAGGTTCGATCGATCGAAGATATCTCGATCGATTGAAGTCTGCAGGTTCGATCGATCGAAGATGGTTCGATCGATCGAATGTTCGATCGATCGAAGGCACTTCGATCGCTCGAAGTCTAGGTCGGTTCTGGGAATCTATAAATAGGGCAGCTACGTTCTGGAAAAGTTGTTCGTCGTTTTGAACGTCAGAAGCTGCAGAAACTGTTTTGGAGTCCCAAAACCTTCTCTATCCTCTCCATTAGGGTTCCCACCAACCCTAGTCTTTCTGGCAGGCATCCGCAGGAGTCATAAGGGTGAAGATCATCTAGTGGAGGCTGCTGGAAGTTGAAGATCAGAATTGGGTTCAAGACACTAAGGTATAACTCGTGTCCCCTCTTGTGCGCATCTGTAGAATTGACGAGTAGTAGATCCGGGCATGCCAATAAAGTTTCATAACTTGATTTTTCCGCTGCGCGTTTAAACTTTCCATTTAAACCTGTTTTTCCAACAATTGGTATCAGAGCCACGCTCGTTTGGATCCATAGATGCATTTTTTTTTGGAACACTATTTTGATTTGCATGTTGATTTTAGAACTGCTTTCGAAACTGCATCGTCACAGATCTGTTTCTGCAGTGTTATCGCAGCAGTATACAAATCTGTGATTGCATTGGATGCAAGATAGGTTCGATCGATCGAAGTAGTCTCGATCGATCGAACGCTCTGTACTCGAGCGATCGAACAGGTTTCGATCGATCGAAACCTTCTGTTGTTCGAGCGATCGAACAGAGTTCGATCGATCGAGACAGACTCTTTGTCAGGATCTTTGTTTCACAGTTTTAAAAGTATTTTGAAATTAAAAGTTTAATTTTAACGTATTCTGCAAAATTTTTAATCATTCTGTGAAATAGAATGTTCAAGCGATTGAACAGTGTTCAATCGATCGAAGGTTCGAGCGATCGAACGGTCTTCGATCGATCGAACTATGACAGAGAAGTTAGATGCTGCTTTGAGTTCTAATTCAGTATGTAAAGAGTTTATATACTGTGTGAATCAATTAAGGGTTCCAATAGTTATATTTTGTTATATATATGCGTGGATGTGTGTTCAACTAACCTTTTGCAGCAAAAGTTAGTCGCTATCTCCCATGGCGCCAAGAGCATTTAATTTTGTGTTTGAATGTTTTAGATTGGTGTGTTGTTTTAAGTTTGGTTTGGTTTTAAGGCATATGTAAAGGGCGCTGCGACTTCAATCCTACGAAAAGGAAAGTCGCACCGGTTTCCCTAGCCTTTTATTTTGTTGTTGCTATTTCTATTTCTAGATAAATTGTAAGCTTCAAAAGAGGCATAGGTTCAATGTAATAGAATTAGAATATCCATGAAGATGGAGCAAGGAGCCGTTGTCCATGAAGATGGAGCTGGAGGCGATCAAACCAAAAGCAGGTTCTATGGAGATAGAGCCATGGGAGATAGAGGCATCGTTTGGATGTCTTTTATTTCATTTTAGTTTTTTGTTTTATGTGCTTTGTTTGTGATTGGCGTATAATACATTGTTGCATGCACGCAAAACAAGTTTTCTAAAATAAAATTCAAAAACCGTTTTCAACACATTAGTAAACATTAGATGTTTATGGGAAGTGTGTAGAAACAGATTTTCTCAAAAAGCAAAATCCTTTTTTACTAAATCTAGTGGGAGAGGGTCTTATTAATTACATCCACGATCTTCCATTAACGGTTCACTGTAAGATGAGTGGTGCATTCTGTGTCACCTCGTCAGGGGTGATCATTCCATACGGAGGGTGTATTACTCATTGGTTACTAGATGTGAACTTCTTTTGATAGGATCAATCAGACGTGTTAGAGGGTGACCACCACACGGAGGCGCTACTTGAGACGGTTGTGATTGGATCCTAGTTGATGGTACACACTAGCTAAGCTATGGATAAGGGATCCCACACGGGGCATTATTCAGAAACTTAGAGATCAAAAAGGTTCGGGAGTCATAACTTGTTTTGCAAGAGTTGCATAGCGGACAAGTCATGATTAATCGAAAGATTGAACATTGACCACCACACGGAGGCTTTATTCTTTCGTTTCAATATTCCGGCGACTTTGTTTTAAAATAAGAGTTTTAAAAGGATTCTTTTATTTCAAACTGTCAAATTCTGATATCCATATTTATTTTGTTTGTTTGATTTTCAGTAATCATAATGTCTGGATCTGCATTTAGTCCACTTGCCACCATACTCACTCAAAACAAGTTAATTGGAAACAACTACACTGAATGGAAACGAAACCTTGACATCGTATTAACTGCGGAGGATCACATATATATCCTCACCACCCCATGCCCCGAAGAACCCGCGGCAAATGCTTCGGCAGCTGCCAGACGCGAGTTCGACAAATGGAAGAAGTCGAATGGAATGGCTCGTTGCTATATTCTGGCCTCAATGGCTGGTGTGTTACAACATCAATTCCAATCGAATGATTCTGCCAGTGACATTATCACATCCCTGAAAAAGATGTTTGGGGAGCATGGCAGGCCTGCCAGACAGGTAGCTATGCAGAAGATAATGAGTGCAAAGATGTCGGAAGGGACTCCAGTCAAGGAACATGTTTTAAAAATGATTGGTTATTTAAACGAGCTGGAGACCCTAGGTGCCAACATCGATGCACAGACCCAAGTTGATATGATCCTCAATTCGCTGTCGCCTTCATTCGCTCAATTCAAACTTAACTATAATATGAATCAAATGGATTTTTCAATGAGCGAATTAATGAGTTCTTTACTGGCAGCAGAAGGGGTGATCAAACCTGGGGGCAACGTTTTAAACGTTGAGAAAGGCGCTTCTTCTTCCCGATCTACACCAAAAGGTAAGAAAGGAAAGAAGAAGGCTGGCACTGGTGGTTCAAGTGTTGGACCAGTCCCTAAGATTGCAAAATCTAAGGGAAAAGGTAAGGGCAAAGGGAAGGTGGGTGGCCAAGGCAAAGGAAAGTGTTTCCAATGCGGTGAGAAGGGCCACTGGAAGAGGAACTGTCCAGAATTCTTAGCTACAAGAGTTCAAGGTATGATTGAATCACATGTGATTGAAGTAAGTTTTATAACGGATACTTCAAACACTTGGTGCATTGATTCTGGTGCGACTAACCATATCTGTAATTCATTGTAGGGGTTCAGATCAACCAGGAAGTGCAGTGATGGGGAAATCGTACTTACTCTAGGTTCTAGCGCAACCGTATCTGCGGTTGCTATAGGAGTCGTAGTTTTAGAATTTCTAGACAATAAAATTTTGATTTTATCAGATGTACTTTACGTCCCTTCAATGAGACGTAATTTAATTTCAGTTTCTAATTTATCGAATAATGGTTATTCTTTTCATTTTGGAACTGAAGTTGTGATTAAAAGAAACAGTTCTTTTATATGTTCTGGTGTTAAATCAAATGGTTTGTATGTGATTACTCCCAATATTTCAAAAGATTCTTGTTTGGAACTTAATAACTCAGTGGTAACTTTACCATCTAAAAGAAAGGAACCTTCCACTAATCCAACAAGGCTTTGGCATATGAGGCTTGGCCATATCAATCTGAATAGGATTGGCAGACTAGTCAAAGAAAGGGTCTTAGGCGATTTGGTTCTCGAACCAATGGAAGTCTGCGAGTCTTGTTTGGAGGGTAAGATGACCAAAAGGCCCTTTCCTGCAAAGGGCAATAGGACCAATGCATTGTTGGAATTAGTTCATACTGATGTGTGTGGACCAATAAATATTAGAGCAAGGGGTGGTTATGAGTATTTCATAACATTTACCGATGACCACTCCAGGTATGGATATGTGTACCTAATGCAGCACAAGTCTGAAGCCTTTGAAAAGTTCAAAGAGTTTAGGGCTGAAGTGGAGAAGCAATTGGGCACACATATCAAGACCATTCGATCTGATCGAGGTGGCGAGTACCTCTCTAATGAGTTTATTGATCACCTCGGACAGAATGGGATTCTGTCACAGTTAACTGCACCTGGTACGCCTCAGCAAAATGGTGTAGCGGAGAGAAGGAATCGGACTCTTTTAGACATGACTAGGTCGATGATGAGTTATTCTGAGTTGCCATTATTCCTTTGGGGTTATGCTTTGGAAACCGCTGCTTATATACTAAATCTAGTACCAAGCAAATCTGTTCCAAGGACACCACGAGAGATGTGGATTGGGCGCAAGCCTTCTTTGCAACATCTCCGGATATGGGGGTGTCCGGCACATGTGCTGAAAGGAAAGATGAGCAAATTGGATTCTAGATCGGAAGTATGTTACTTTGTGGGTTATCCAAAGGGTACTTATGGATGGTATTTTTATGATCCAAGGGAACAGAAAGTGTTTGTTAGTACAAATGCTGTTTTCTTAGAGAATGATTATATCATGAACCATAAACCTAAGGGAAGGATAGATCTTAGAGAGATAGAAGGAGAGCCCTCAGTCCAACCCGCAGTTAATGACGATATAAATCAAGAAAACACCACTTCTTCACCTATTTTCGCACCTGTACCTCGTCGTAGTGGGAGGATTATCAGCCAGCCTGATAGATACATGTTCTTAGGAGAAGTTTTTAAAGCTGTCTCCATAGAATCTGAATCTGATCCTACCATATACGAAGAGGCAATGGTTGATGTTGATTCAGCTCATTGGGTTAAAGCTATGAAGGCTGAATTGGAATCTATGGATTCCAATCAGGTCTGGGATCTTGTAGAGCTTCCAGCCAATATTAAACCCATTGGCTGCAAGTGGGTCTACAAGAGGAAAAGAGGATCTGATGGAAAGGTTGAGACCTTTAAGGCTAGGCTTGTAGCGAAAGGTTATACTCAGAGGGAGGGCATTGACTATGAGGAAACCTTCTCGCCGGTAGCCATGCTCAAGTCCATCAGAATACTCTTATCTATTGCTGCATGCCTAGATTTTGAAATCTGGCAGATGGACGTCAAGACTGCATTCTTGAATGGCAATCTTGAGGAGGACATCTATATGCAACAACCAGAAGGGTTCATAGCTGGTCGGAAAGGTAACTTGGTATGCAAGTTGCAAAAGTCCATTTATGGGCTTAAGCAGGCATCCAGAAGTTGGAACATCCGATTTGACCAAGCGGTCAAGTCGTTTGGTTTCATACAGAATCTGGATGAGCCTTGTGTATACAAGAAATGTGAAGGGAAAGTAGTGGCTTTTCTTGTGCTTTACGTTGACGACATTCTACTCATTGGAAATGATGTAGCGGCGCTGTCAACGGTCAAGGTTTGGCTAGCTAGTACTTTCGATATGAAGGATCTAGGAGAGGCGAGCTATATTCTTGGAATAAAGCTCTTTCGGGATCGTAAGCGAAAGATAATGGGATTATCTCAAGCTGGTTATATCGATAAAGTGCTAACTAGGTTTTCAATGGATAATTCGAAGAAAGGTTTGTTACCTTTCAGGCATGGTTTAGCGTTCTCCAAGGACCAGTGTCCAAAGACACAGGAGGAGAGGAATCGCATGATAGGAGTTCCCTATGCTTCGGCAGTGGGAAGTCTCATGTATGCGATGTTATGCACTAGACCAGATATCTGCTTTGCCGTTGGCATGGTTAGCAGATATCAGTCGAATCTGGGTCCAGAGCACTGGACAACCGTTAAGCACATTCTTAAGTACTTGAGAAGAACTAAAGATTACATGCTTATGTACGGTGGTAGTGAGTTAATTCCAGTGGGATACACTGACTCGGACTTTATGTCAGATAAAGATTCGAGGAAGTCGACGTCCGGTCATCTCTTTACCTTGGGAGGTGGTGCTGTCAGTTGGAGGAGCATTAAGCAGAAATGCATTGCAGACTCAACTACAGAAGCTGAGTATGTGGCTGCTTGTGAAGCCGCAAAGGAAGCTGTTTGGCTCAAGAAGTTCCTTATGGAACTCGAGGTGGTACCAGCGTCGCTGTCGCCTATTACGCTTTATTGTGATAATAGTGGGGCAGTGGCTCAGTCCAAGGAGCCAAGGAACCACGGAAAGGGAAAGCACGTAGAGCGAAAATATCACCTAATCCGAGATATAGTTCAACGTGGAGATGTGACTGTCACCAAGATTGCCACCGCTGACAATCTTGCTGATCCGTTTACAAAGGCATTGCCACAGAAGGTTTTTGATCGTCATCTAGATAGTCTAGGTCTCAGATGTAGTTCTGAATGGTTATGAGTGCAAGTGGGAGTTTGTTGGGTTTGTGCCCTCAAACCATTACTTTATGTATTAGACATTGATTTTTTAATATATGGATATCAACTTTACATTTCATTATGTATGTTTATTTCATGAGATGATTGTTTAATCCATAAGTATCATAGTAAGTATTTCGTGTGTGTATGAGATACATACAATGAGATACGAATTACTATTCTTTGATACTTAAAGCTTGTCACAGTGGATGATGAGACTGGATATCTCATCAGGTATACACTGTAGCATCATTAACTACCATTGGATGGAGTGATAAATCTCAATCACTAGAGTGTGACTCTTGGTTAATATGCTAGTGCTTATAGTGCATTGACGGACCTGAGCTTTCCTATTGACACTCAAAGCTGTCAATCAGTCGGTAGGAACTCATAACTTGTATAAGGTACGTGTTCTCAATCTTGAGGCGATTATGAACACAGACTGTGGATATGACTGCTTTGACTTACCAATCAGTGAGGTCTACAGAAGATCAACACCTGGGTATCTTGGGTATGTCATGTTCATAGGGTTGTGAACATATATTGTCAAGATAGAATCTACCCTCTAATTCAGAGTAAGCATTCCCTTGAGAATGTCACCAAGTCGATTACTGAGTACTGCAGTCTTGTTGATAAGAGTTATCAACATGTTTGGTAATCATGAGAGGTGAATGGGACTCAAGGAATACAAGAAGTAATCATGATTCAGGTTGACAGTAACAGTTATCCGACTACCTGAATATGATTACGAATGCTAGAGGTAGAGGGACATTAGTACAACATACAAGTCTAGTTATCGCTTCGGATATGTTCTTTTGCGTTGGAGTTCAGTTATCGTTTTATAGTGGAGTAAACGTTAACTGACCAGTTAGTTAGTTTGCTGATCAAAGAGTTTGGTCATGGTAATTAACAAACTGGTCTGAGCCAACAATAAAGAGCCTAGGAGGTCCCACTCTTAGCTCCGCCAGGATGCTTGGAAAGATGCTTGAGGATGATGTCCAGACAGGTTCGATCGATCGAAGATATCTCGATCGATTGAAGTCTGCAGGTTCGATCGATCGAAGATGGTTCGATCGATCGAATGTTCGATCGATCGAAGGCACTTCGATCGCTCGAAGTCTAGGTCGGTTCTGGGAATCTATAAATAGGGCAGCTGCGTTCTGGAAAAGTTGTTCGTCGTTTTGAACGTCAGAAGCTGCAGAAACTGTTTTGGAGTCCCAAAACCTTCTCTATCCTCTCCATTAGGGTTCCCACCAACCCTAGTCTTTCTGGCAGGCATCCGCAGGAGTCATAAGTGTGAAGATCATCTAGTGGAGGTTGCTGGAAGTTGAAGATCAGAATTGGGTTCAAGACACTAAGGTATAACTCGTGTCCCCTCTTGTGCGCATCTGTAGAATTGACGAGTAGTAGATCCGGGCATGCCAATAAAGTTTCATAACTTGATTTTTCCGCTGCGCGTTTAAACTTTCCATTTAAACCTGTTTTTCCAACAGATAGTATATTACATCACATAAGAAAATTTGAAATGGAAAATCAAAAGATAAGATATCATTCATAAGATCTAAGCCCAAATATCATACAATGTAAAGTGAAAAATCACACAAATAAACCTAGGAAAAATCGTCTAATCATGTATCAAGTAATTAAGTTTACCTAATCTAAAGGGGACATGAATTGTTCTTGAAACAAATAATCAAAGAAATTGAAATATACTTAGCAAGCTAGTATGATGCATGTTAATTTTTGAGAAAAAAAAGGAAGATCTCTTAATCCCCGGGATGGATGAGAAAGGAGGATTAGATCGAGGGAAAGCATGAACGTGTGATCATGATCATTCCTTATAATCTTCTTAGATTAGGACTCATAAAAGCCCCAAATCTTTGCATGGATGCAATGTATGTATCTAGAATGTACCAAGGTTGTAGTGTGCTTTGTGTTCATAGATTCCTATAATGACTTAGAAGTCTAGAATGTACATGAATGAATGAATGAAATTATCATGAGATATGTACAAATGTAGTATGAACTACTCCCTAAGATATGAACTAATTTGGAGTGCATGTAAGCATCAAATCAAAGGGGGAAAGTAAAAGTATGCTTGCTGTAAATAGTGGACAGAACAGTAACATGATCTTTTAAAAATTGAAAAGAAGGGTTAGGAATGTTTTCAATGCATGATTTTTTATAGAGATCTTTCTTATTGTGTCTAGAACACAATCCAAAAATTCAATCTTTAATAACTATCACATATTGAGAGAAATCACATAAACAATAGAGGTCACTCAGAAACAGAGTCCGTACTATCAACTGAAATGTCAAAAACTCTTAGAAAATGAAAAAAAATGATCTAGGGGTCCATTTTATATAGAAAGTTCCCTAAGACATTTAAGTTTAAGGGAAAAATAAGTTAGGACCACCCTTTTTCGAAAAGGATTCTGAAAAAGAAGTTAGAAGTCAACTAAGCTGCTGTGACAGCAGAGGCAGAATGTCTGGAAGGAATGTTTGGGTCCAAATGGACCATTTTTAAGTATTTCCAAGTCAAACCAAAAATTATGGATGTTCTCTAATGAGTTAGGAAGACTTTCCAAGTGGCCTTGCATCCATACATTGAGTATTGAGTTCTAGAAAAATCTTTGAACTCAGATCACTCACTGTTTTGACTCACTGTTTTGAACATTTTGGGAAAACAAGGTTTATCTTTTGAAATCAAAGTGAGGGTTTTAAGAAGGGGGTTTTGAAATAGAAGTTTTGAAAGCACATTTTCAATACTCAATGAAGGTTATAGCCACTTAAAATGTCAACATCAAACTCATCATCAAGAACCTCCAAGATTGTTGGAGAGATTTATTTTCATTTGAATATAACTTCAAGAATACCTTGGAGGTATTGAAGTTATAATCATCATCTATCAAACATGTTTTTGAGGTCAAGAGCTACTATCCATAAGGATTCACTCACCTCAAACTTCATGTCATCATCTAGATGATGATAAACTAGTAAGTAAATAAAGAAAATAAAAAAAAAGAAATGAGGTAAGAAGAGATGAACAATGCATAAACAAGCAAGTAAATAATAATCAATAGATGATGATCAATGTGATATTGGACTTGTAGTTTGACGTTTCACTCATATGTGATGACATTGGACATAAAAGTAGCTTCCTCTCTCTTAAATGCTCACTAAAATGGTGGTTGGGTGTATTGAATGAGAAGTAAATAGGAGCAATAAAGTAAAAACAAAGTTTAAGACTCACTTTTGTTTTGAAATCAAAGAAGAAAGCTTCTTTTCTCTCTATCCTAACCTTATCTCTACAACTTTCTCTCCCAAAATTTTGCAAAGCTTACATTTGACACACCCTAAATGAGAAGTCAAGGGGGGTTTATATAGGCCAATTTGGGGAGGTTTTGGGGTTTTAGAAGTGTTCCCATTGGCTCCAAACATCTGAAAACATAGAACTACGTCGTTTTGGTTTCTAATTAATCAAAATGGAACCCCAAAAATATTTGCAAAAACATACTATTCTGGAGGAGAGTGCCGCGGCGGCATTGGGCCTATGTCACGCCGCGGTGGCACTACTCCTCAATCGTCTGGATAATCCCGTTTAGGCCCCCAGAGGTTCCGGTATTCGCGAAAGGCCCTATTTCGTCCGAAATTCACAGAAAATGCATACGAACTCCAAATTGAGGTTGTGATATACCGTTGAAAAGGTAATGGAGTCTATTTTGCATAAAAAAATTCAGGGATGGGTCATTTTGAAAAGTTTTGCAGTATTTACTATAAAAGCCGATTTGATCGCCTTTTTCGCCTTCAAAAATTCACAGTAAACTGGTTTTAAATCCAAAAATTATGTGCGATATATCATTGGAAATCTATTGATCTCTAGTATCCATGAAAAATATTTGAAAATTGTTATGGCGCTCTAGTTCTAAAGTCAAATTTTGGTCAAACTGGTCAAACCTGGGATTCCCGGGAAGTTCTGAAAACCTCTAGGAGCTCCTCCCAAGAACTGACGTTTTCGCTCAATTTTCTTTCAAAAACTTATTTTAATACTTTTCATATGATCTAGAATGATCCCGGGGAATTTGAACGTTTTTGGTCAAACTTGGTCAAACCTTGGTCAAACCTGATCAAACTGGTCAACGAGGGCTTTCCGGGAACTTCTGGGTCTTCCGGGGGTCTCTGGGAGCTGACGATTTCATCTGATTTTACTTAAAAATTCATTTTATCACTTTTCTTACGACGTAGCATGTTTTCAGAACTTTCGGTCCAAATCTGGGAGTTTTTGGGCATTCAGGGGCATTTTGGTAATTCTGAGCATTTTGAGAAATAGAACTAACTTCCAAGAGTCATTTTGAGTCTTTTTTTATCATTGTGAATCACCAAGCTATGGGTCTCCTAAATCTGATAGCCGACAAAATGGGGTGTCTACACAGCCTTGCACCTATCATCGATCTCACGACTACGCGTAAGTCCGATGAGCCAAATATTCCTTAACCCGGCCTCACCTCTATCTAGTTTCACGCGGCTCGGGCTCAAAAACCTTTGACGGTTTTTGGGTGCAAATAATTGCCCCCCAAAAGGTCATATCAAACGTCCTGCCTTGATTGATGTGACATTTTGAATTTTAAAATTGCCATGATTCAAGCATGCAGAGAATGTCAAATTATGGAGAATCCCACTAGTCACTCCACATTTAATGCATCATGATTAAAAACGGCGTGGTATTTAAACAGCAAGATTTTCAAAACTCCTTACCCCCCTCATTTGCAATCTTTTTCTCTCTTTCTAAACAACTCAAGCAGATAGAACCACTCTCTCTAGAACCTCCATTTTTTTCGGCGAAACACTCTCCTCTGCAGATATGGCTCTTAAAACAGCTCCGACCACCACTTTGAATGGAAAGAAGACCTTTGTTGATGTTCCACCACCACAAAACCGATGCAAAGAGGTTAGGACTCTAGCCAAAAACCACGCCGCTAATATCTCTACTGACTATCTGACTCCCTATAGTTCCTCTGATGGTTCTCCAGTAGCACTGGGTCTAGGAGCAGCGTTTCTAGGCCATCCTCCGGCGGGTTTCTTCCCTTGTATCCGCCGGTGGAAAACGAAGCATTCCTGCAGGTCCCTACCCACTGGAACAAGGTTCAAACTGCTACCCAGCCTATTCGAGGATGGCCGACCCCTGCTGCAGACTGGGATAAGTGGGTTACCAGGGTATCAGCCTCCAAGGCTGCCATCTGGAGACAAACAAGCATTTATGATAGAATAGAGATAGACCGACCTCTTCTTCTTTCTGCCTTGTTATTTTGGTCCTCATCCTGCAACGGCTTTCTTTTCTGCTGCGGACCAATGGATCCCACCATCAAGGACATCAGTTACTTGCTCGATCTTCGCCCTCACAGTCAAGAAATCATCCCCGGGCTTGACGTCGGAACGGCCAACTTTGCTTACCCCCAGCAAGAGACTATCAGGGATGGGGCCGTTTCGTACAGATCGATTACAGCCTACGGAGGCTTCCTAACTGCCTGCATTGGTGCTGATGAGATGGAGGTGTTCGATGCCGAATACCGCCTTCCTCATTTACTGGCTCAATAAATACCTCTTCTGCTCGGCCAGCCAAGCCATTGCCAAAGAGTACACCACTTTGGCCTTGGCTCTTGCATCGGGAAAGCCCTTAGCCTTGGCTATACTTGTCTGGGCACACCTAGTCTGTGGTGTGACATACTTTATTTACTCGGGCTTTGGAGCTGGTGGAAGCCCAATTTGGATACTTCAACTTTGGCTGCACTCCTACTTCCCGGAGTTTCAACCAGCCATTCATCATGTGGCTGATGTTCCCATTTCTGCCATCCAATTTGTGGATGTAGCCCCTTCTTCCCACTCCTTTGAGGAGTGTTTTACTTTTTTCTACCAAGGGTGCTCCCCTCGGGACATCAATCTCTTCACTCCTTTCTTTTCTCTTCAATTTTCTTCATTCCTTCAACTCTCCAACAACCCTTCTAACTAGGGCTCGGGCACCCAATCCACCTACAACGAAATCTTCTCTAGCTACCTAGTAGCTAGAGACATAATTTTTAGCCCAAGTATTCCTTCGGCAAACAATAAGTGTGGGGCAGAATATTACTTTGCTCCCCTCTATGCTCGCCAATTCAGGCTTACCCAGCTCGTGCCCGTTCCCCCTGGTATCACTGTCGATGTAGATTGGGTTGAACGCGGCCTCATTGTCAACGACGGGCAGGTGAAGAAAATAAAAGAGCAGTCTGACAGACTCAAGGCTGCCTTCAACTTCACACCCTTTTCTGCCAAGCCCATAGTATCAGAAGAATTCACCCAGTGGTGGGGTGATCGGGCAAGCCATATATTTAAAGACAATGCTGCCGAGGCACTTTGATCGGCGATGAATAGTTGTCGTATATAGTCTTACAAATACCCTTTGTTAGCCCATTTCATGTAGTTATTAGTTATTTTTTAATAATTATTCTAAATTTTGTAGGATTTGGAGCTTTAACTTGAAAATGCACAAAAATCCAATGATTAGTGGCTTTGGAAGCCATTCTAGGCTCAAACGGTGATTCTGGTGAAAGCTGAATGCAGTAGCAGTCTCAGAAAATAGTATTTTTGGCAAGGAATACTTTAGATAGACATAAAATGTAGATCTTCAAGTTACAGACGTGTGGCCGCAAACGACGAGCCAATCCGAGTTCCGAGCAAAAAGTTATCCCAATTCTACGAAAGTCGCGCAATGCAGCGAAAAGTACCTCGCGCGAGCGGGCCGGGTGATCGACCTGTGAAAAAACCAAAAACACGTATTTTGTTAAATTAAAGTGCCCAGCGACTGTGGTTTGTGCATATGACATCCAAAAACGTAAATATAGCAGTTTTAGTTCGATTTGGCTTATGAAAACTTCCTAAATCCTTTCAAACTCTATATAAATCCTATTCTAAATCAATTTTGTGGTTACACATCATTACACAACATTAGATACACACAATATATAACTAAAACTTCAGGCATTGAAGGGAGGAAAGCATGGAGAAGAAGAAGCAGACCAAGGATTCCCATGGCCTCCTCTATCAACCTCTTGTCGTTCATCAATTCTATGGACAACTAAACTCAAGATCTAGGGTTTCAATGAAACCCTAGCCAAGTAATAGGGTGTATTTTATGTTTTTATTTTAGTTTTATTATGTATAGATGACAGTTACATGTTCCGAGGATTTTTATAAATAAATCGTGCTTTTATTGATTAAATCATTACTTTCAAAGTTTACTCTTGTTTTAGATCTATTTTGATGGTAGTGTGTTCAATGATCTATGCTTGCTGTGCTTGATTAGATTATTTACATGTAATGGTGCTTAAATTGAATTGTGCTATCAAGTATCCGAATAGTCCATGCCTAGATTAGACGGATTATACCACAACCCTAGTTTAGTGTGGGATAATTCGTGCTAACCGAAGATGGATTATGTTGGTGCTTGAACCATAGTTATTTTCTTGACGGAGGAATTGGGCTTGTAGCTACAATTCCCCATTATCATCCAACGTAATAAGCTAAAGTAATTCGTAAATACCCTTATTATGAAGCTAGTGGTGGATTTGCAATCCTAGGTTCCTTAAACTTATTATAAAAATAAATATTTAATTGCTTTCATAATTTAGATTTACTTTTATTGTTATTAGTTTAATTCAAATTAAATCCAAAATCCGTTTTTCTTAATTAACTAAATTTGGGTTTTAAAAATTAAAGTGCGTAGTATTCAATCTCTGTGGGTTCGACCTTTACTTTCACTACTACAAATCTTTAGAAAAGTAAAGTATACTTTTATATCTTGATTTTGACGAGATAAATTTTTGGCGCCGTTGCCGGGGATTGCATTACTACCTTTAGTTTTAGAATCTTAGTTTAGTTAATTCGTAAATACTAGATTATGTTTTATTTTTTTCTTCTTATTTTTCAATTTTTTTAAGTTACTAACTTTTGTTTTTGTTTTGTAGTTTCTCAATGTAATCAAATTCTAGCGTTTTGAGTGGAGCAGCTGTGCACATCAAAGGAGCTTACGGGAAAATTAAAAATAATAAATAAACATAATCGCTTCCTTTGAAATTTGCTTCCAACCACTGTAAGTCAGGTCGTTGCGATGCACTATTTGCATTAGTTTAGGGGTGGATTGCACTGCATTAGCTAGGAAACCCGGGGTGCTGGGCTTTGACGCGAATCACTGTATAAGGATAATTACATGCATCATAGTAGTACTGTGTAGTACTGTGTGCTTGTGTGTTATTTTATTTGCGTGATTGCTTTTTGTTTTTGTTGAGTCAGTCGTTATTTTAGTTTATTTTTCTTTTAGTTTATGTTGGGTACACGTTCAAATAAACCAAAATTAAAAACTTTCGATCTTGAACTTGAACGTACCCTTAGAATTAGTAAGTCTTCAACCCAAGCTCCGAGAGCTCAGTTGAAAATAGACGACGAGTCGACTCCAAAACCATCGTCATTGTTTCAGGCTGAAATTCAAAGCACCCGTAAACGTTTAAGAAAAACTTGAACTTTAAACATAGAACCTATTCCAATGGTCGACGGCGGAAATAACGAAAATAATTTAAATAACCCTAATATACCTCCACCTCCTCCACTTAAAGATTACTTTATTCCTACGACTTACATGCCACAAACATGTATTGATTTATCGGAGGCGACAGCATCTCACTTTGAGATAAAGTCGTCTACCATCTCGCAACTTCCTTCTTTCTATGGCCGTTTAAATGAAGATCCATATCAACACTTAGGAGATTTTCAAGATATTTTCTCTACGTTAAAAATCCAAAATTTCACTGATGATGAATTAAAACTGCGTCTCTTTCCATTCTCTTTAAGGGATAAAGCAAAGTATTGGCTTCAATCACTTGAGCCAAACACAATTAAAACATGGGAAACCTTACACACCACATTTTTACAAAAGTTTTTCCCTATTATGCGTACAAATCAGATAAAGAAATCTATAACAAACTTTGTGATGCAAGATAGGAAAACGCTTTATGATACTTGGGAAAAGTTTAAAGAATTATTACGCTCATGCTCACATCATCAGGTTCCTAAGTGGCAATTAGTTCAAGTCTTCTATGAGGGACTTATTCCCTCCGTGCGTAATATCGTTGATGCCGTTTGTGTGGGTACCTTCCTACACAAAAGCGCCGACGAGGCCTGGAAAATATTTGAAACATTAAGCGAGAATTCGATGCATCAGTCTGTGTCGGTACGTTCTGGAGGATATTTTCCACCACCAAAAAGAGAGGTAAAGTTCGAGTCAAGCCATCAATTGAATTTCAAGAATTAAATAGAAAACTTGACTGACTTATGAGGATGGGAATTAGGTCCACTCCACCTTCTTCAGAAGTATGTGCATTATGTTCTGAACCGTCTCATAATATCATTGCATGCCCTTCTACATCTCAATTCCCGGAGTTTGTGGAGCAACACATTAATTCTATACAACAATTCCCACGGAATAACTATAATCCTATGCCGGATAATTTTTCTAATACTTATCGACCCCAATTTTAACAAAACCAATACCAATACCCTCCTCCTAATCCTAACCCTCCAAGGGTTAACGCTTTTGAGGATCAGGTGTTGGCATCCCTCAAGAATATCGAAACGCAAGTGCAAGCACAAGCACAAATAGTGCACTCTCACACACAATCCATTGCGAAGCTTGAGTCCCAAATGGGACAAATAGCTAATACAATGAGCCGTAGAAACGAGGGTAAGTTGCCTAGTCAAACTATAGAAAATCCTAAGGGACAGTATGAGGGTGGGGGTACGAGTGAACAAGTTAATGCCATGTCGACTAGGACGACTATTCGTGGGGAGGAAATTGTTGAAATTCTAAATGTGAGAGAAAAAGAGGTACACATTAACTCGAATAAAGAAAAGGATGTGGATAGAGTTAGGAAAAAGAATGAACCGGTCCCAACGAATTATATTCCGAGAATGCCATATCCACCAAACGTTGAGGAACCGTTAAATTTTTCTAAGAAAAAGTCAAAAACTGAAGATATACTCGAGGTGTTTAAGCAAGTTAAAATCAATATTCCATTCCTCGATGCGATAAAAAAAATTCCCGCTTACGCTAAATGCCTAAAAGACCTTTGCACGCAAAAGCGATAGTTGCGCAGTCATACTCCTAAAAAGGTCTTTGTCACAGAAAAAATAAGTTCAATCTTTCAAGACGTTCCTCTAAAGTATAAAGATCCTAGTATGCCTACTATTTTATGTGTCAATTGTGACACTATCATTCATCGGACTCTCCTTGACTTAGGAGCTAGCTTTAATCTCTTACCTTATCACGTCTATAATCAACTAGGACTAGGTGAACTTAAGCCTACGGCCGCTACCATACAATTAGCGGATCGTTCTATTAAAATCCCTAGAGGAATCATCGAGGACGTCTTAGTAAAAGTTGATAAATATTATTATCCTATCCATTTTATTGTTCTTGACACTAAACCTGTACTAGATGCTAGGAAGCACACTCTGGTCATCTTAGGTCGTCCATTCTTAGCAACCGCTAATGCTCGTGTTAACTGTCGGACGGGGGTAATGAAGGCGTCATTTGGGAACATGAACTTAAAATTAAAAGTTTTTAATGCTATGGATCAACCTCCTAAAGACGACGATTATTAGGGATGGCAACGGGGCGGGTATGGGACGGGGGCCCCATACCCCGCCCCCGCCCCGCTTTACTCAAACCTTTCCCCGCCATGCCTCGCCCCGCCTAATGTTTCTTCCCACCCCCGACCCCGCCCCACACTCGGAGTCCCGACCCCGCCCCGCCCAGCCCCGGTTAAGAGAGTTTTTTTTTTTTGTAAACAAATTGAAAATTGCAGCTTTTTTTAAAGCATTTTTTTCCCTATTAGTGCAGTTTTTAATGCAGATTTTTTAACTTACCCAATTAGTTTTTTGTCACCAAATAAAAAAATTAATGATAATAATACATTCAACACAATCCACCAATCAAATTACTTAATTACCCATCAAGATTCAAATTTCAAACCACACAAGATTATTCATGTTTTTTGTCACCAAGAAAAAATGATATATTCAACGCAATGCATCAATCAAATTACTTAATTACCCATCAAAGATTCAAATTTCAAACCACATTCTACCAACATAAAATAAAAATAAACAACATTCATAATATCAAAATACCCAATCTGACAACATAACACAAATACAATACAAATCTAATAAAGAGTGGCAAAAGAGCTTCCACATCCATAGTAAACATCAACACTTCTACCAAGCCACGAACAATAAAACCTAAAAAATAAAACACAATAAGTTATATTTTGTTTTACTAACATATAATAAATCAATTGAAGGGGGACATGAGTTAATTACCATGAACTTATCTTAAACCAAGTTAACCAACATAATATCTTCTTCAGGTTCATTGTCATCACAAATTGTAGGGGGACATGATGCCTTTGAAGTTGAACAAGTAGCTACAGAAACAAAAATAAAATATTTTATACGTGTCAAAATTGATAGAATGTAGTAATATGTAAAACAAATGAGTTAATTACCTTGTGCCTCGGTCCACATCCAACTTTGGCTACACATCAATGCCTCTACGGTAGATGGATGAAGCCTACTACGATGAGGACTAATCAATCTACCGCTTGTACTAAAGGCAGACTCTGATGCAACAGTCGAAACAGGGATAGCTAAAATGTCTCGAGCAATCCTTTGTAAAGTAGGATACCTGAGCGCATTTGCCTTCCACCAATTCAAGATATCAAAATTATCTGCCCTATATGGATCTTCCTCCAAGTAAAAATCAAATTCAGACCTCACGTTCTTAGTGGTCGAGCTCTCAATCACATAGTTATAAAATTTGTCTACTGCTTCTTTTGCAACAATGTTAGTCGATGGATAACTATCACATGAAGCTTCACCAACAAAAGGAGCATCATTAGTTTTGAACCTCCTTTGGTAGTCGTGCAACAAATCATAACAACATTGGCGAACTGTCTCAATTTCCACAGAAGCTGTATCACCATAAATAGATTTATAGTAGTACTCCACCAACTTCAATTTGTACCTTGGATCTAAAACAGTAGCTATGTCCATAATTGTATGACAAACATCCCAATACTTCTCAAAATTGTCTATCATTTTCGATGCCATCACACTTATCATTAAATTTGGATTTTCAACCCATTGGTACAATGCCACCCTTATCTCACATATATGCAAAAAAAAAAAAAAAACAATTTGTGGTAAGGTAAGTAGTGCCAGAGAACAACATGGTGACATCATAAAACATCTTCAACTTCTCACAAATTTCTGTTGCTAACCTCCAATCATCATCCCTTGGCACGCTAGTGTAATTTCTCTCACGTTGCTTTACTCGAGGGAAGACGTCTTTGTTAGGGATATATACTAAAAGCCATGCTTTATGTAGTTGATTTATTATTCATTTAATAAAATCAGTTAATCTATTTTTTTTAGAATCTGTGTGGGCAATGTTTGTATTATATTATTTATTTAATATTATGCATGTGTGTCTCTCATTCTATATAGTAGGTGGTTTGGTGTGTAGAGTTTGGCTTACACACGGAAGATCAGGCCATCACATATTATAGAATGTAATATTTTGGTTTACAGTCTTAGATGGGATTGGACACACCATAGGTAGGACTGCAGCATGGTGTTGTAGTAGGTTTGTCTTGACTACGAAAAACGGTTTAGTTTCAACTCACTATGCTGGTACACTTTGTGTATTAAACAGGACTGACTTGGGGTAATTATCTTTATACTGACTTATAAGTAATACCTCATGGCTATTATGAGTGCTTATGCTCTAAATCCTAAGTTAATTTGTAGACACGTACATTTGATATTTACACTTTGATCCCTAAAAGGGTGAGATCCTTAAATGGGTCAATATCTCATTGCATTGGGTGGCAATATTAATTATGTGGTGGATATTAATTAATGATGGAATCCATGTCTCAATTTTTGGGATTGATGATATCCCCTTGAGAAAGCTTATAAGTTTTGATTATGTCAAACCCTGCAGGTGGGTTTTGTATCCGACATATCAGATAAGTTAAGCAGAGGATCTCAAGGAATTTTAAGAAATTAATTAAATATGATTGTCAGTAATTATAGTTAATTAATGGATATCTGTAATAATCTTAACATGGGGAGATAATAAGCATTTAATAACATGGAGCTCGAAATATATTTTTGAGATAAGGGTAGGAGTGCAATTATAATTCTTTAGTGGTATGAATTATAATTTATGGAAATAGGAATCTGATTCAGTTCGAATTAGGGTTTCCTAATTCCATAAGGAAGCCTATTCCTTATTGACTTCTTATGGTCCCTATCGTAGCCTATATATATGCTGCTTTGGCTCTCTCATCAGTTAGCGTTTTTCCATCAAAAGTATTATAACTCGGAATAGAAAAGAGAGCATAAAAGAGGGAGAGCTAAAAACAAAAAAGATTTCGAAAGAGCCCACACTCAGTTAGATATTCTGGTAGTGGAAGAATACAGTAGAAGATCGTGAGCTGTTATCGAGCCTGTGTTCTCGATTCGTCTACTACAGCAATCCGTTTTGCAGTTCAAGGTAACCCTAGTTCCGCCCTTGTAGGGTTATTGTAGTTTTCACGTAATTTTTTTTGCAGTACCAACTTATACGCGCTGTCAATGGATTCTGGAAACACAGTTTCCTAACAGTGGTATCAGAGCAACGTTGATTCTACGTATAGGTTGGAAGCAACCATGTTGTCCAATAAAACAGATCTTTTGCGTGCATTGATGGATGGATAGAACGTAGATCTGTGCTAACCCTTGTTTTGCAGCGTTCTTATTCCACTATTATGGTTGCTGGTTTTGTGTTATTGGATCCCATGATGGGTTTATTCGTGGTTAATATTGCTGTTTTGATATAGTATGTGAACTCCTTTATGGAGGTATAGGATTTGTATGTATTGGATCCCTCGCTTGATTGATGCGTGGTTAATTTACTGCAAATATATAGCATGTGAACTCCTTCACGGAGGCATAGGGTTTATGTAATATATCTCAAGTAAATCTGTGAAGATGGTTCGTGAGAGCAGTTTTACAAGCAGTTTTCGAAATCAATCTAGAAGCAGTTTCAGAAGGCAGTTTCAGAAAACAGTTCTGGAAGACAGTTGCTGATGATAAATCGAATTTAGCTTCCGGGGCGCTGCCCCAGAAACCCCGTGGGGGGCGCTGCCCGATCCCCGCGAGCTGACCGGGCAGCTCGACCCCCGTTGCGTAGTGGCGACATAGAGCTAATTGGATTCAATGAAGATTTCTTCACAAGAGTTGCAGCTTGACCATAATAGTGGGATTCCTATTTTATTGTGGTTTCCTTATTTATGTGTGACTGAATGATTATTATTGTTTCATGTTTAATGAATATGACAACATGGATAATTGTTCCTAGACCTATTTCAGATGTCTAGCTGCATGTTTAATTTATATTAATTTAAAATGATGGACAACTACATGTGTATTTAGAAATAAAACTAATTCCATAATTTGAAAACATAAGTACTTATTTTCTAAAATCATGAGAATAGAATAATTTTATTATCTACACATGTGGGTTTCACTAGTAAGGATGAATTAATCCTTGTCAAGTATTCCATTATTTTTTATTAATTAAATTAAAAATTTTTCTAAAAAATTATAACCCTCAATTTTTTTTTAAAATTCTAAGTGAGAGAGGGAATTTATCAAGTATAAATCCCATGGTCTCCATCACTGGTTTGTAGATGATATGATTAATTTTGTGTGATGGCTCTAGTGTCATCCTCCCTATCGGATGTAGTTGATCATGGAATCATCAGTACAAACTTCTTTAAAAGAATGTTTTGGGTGATTGTTGGTGTGGGTCACCTCTCCATCAGAGGTGTTCCTCATGGAACTCTTGACCTAGAATTAATTGATGGTATACACTTAGCTATAAATAATAATATCCTCTCCATCTGAGTCACTGTTATTATTTATAGGACCAAAGCAAGTCAGCAGTTTAATTTTATTAGGCAAAGTACATTGCCTGGATAGTAAAATTAAAAGACAATTGTCTATCTGAACAAATGGTGGATAGTATATGGATTCCCATCTAGTCATACTATTCGAGGTGTATCAGGTTGCTGGCGGACTCCTTTTAAATATGGTAGAGGGAACCAATATTTTCAACTCGAATCCATAGTAATTTTTGCCCAAACGTAATTATTTATGTTATGTGATTCTCAGGCTTTTAAATGGGTACTTTCAATCCACTTGCTGTTATACATAAAGAAAATAAACTTATTGGACCAAACTATATGGACTGGAAAAGGAATTTGGATATTGTGTTAACTGCTGAAAAGTACAAGTTTGTGCTTACTGAAGAATGTCCTGAGCAACCTGATGAGGGGGCAACCGTTGAGGAAACCCAGGCTCACAAGAAATGGGTCAAGGCTGATGAGATGGCGCGGTGTTACATTTTGGCATCCATGTCAAATGTGTTGCAACATCAGCATCATTCAATGGCCAGTGCCTATAACATGATGGAGAACCTCCGAGAGATGTTCGGGGATCAAAGTCGTGCTGCTAGGCAGGTTGCCATGAAAGACTTGATGAACACAACCATGGCTGAGGGGATGCCTATAAGGGATCTTGTTCTTAAGATGATATCTCTTCTTAATGAACTAGAGATCCTTGGAGCTACAATCGACGGGGAAACCCAGGTCAATATCGTACTCCAGTCACTGCCAGAGTCTTTTAAGCAATTTCGCCTCAATTACAACATGAATAAATTTAAATATACTTTGGCGGAGCTGCTTAAAGAACTCCAGGCAGCTGAGGGTCTCAACAGAAAGTTAGGGAGTGCTCTTATGTTTGAGAAAGGCTCTGCTTCAAAGTCGAAAGGCAAGAAGAAAATGAAAAAGACTCAAAAGAAGGCCGCGGGTCCTCCGCCAATCCAAAGGCTACGAGGATAACTGGGAAAGCCTAAAGGCAAATGTTTTGTTTGCAAGCAGCCAGAATACTGGAAGAAGCAATGTCCAGTTTATCTCGCCAGACAGAACAATCAAGGTAAATCTCATTTATTAGTTGTTGAATCGTGTTTAGCGGTCCGATCTACCGGTACCTAGTGTGTAGATACGGGAGCCACTGATCATGTATGCAATTCTTTGTAGGGGTTCTAGGGAACCAGGCAGCTCAGTGATGGAGAAATTTATCTATATATGGCAAATGCTACGAAAGTAGCAGGAGTTGCAGTAGGAGATCTACATCTTAGTTTTGGTAGAGATAGGATTTTAATATTAAGAAATTGCTTTTATGTACCTTCTATTAGAGGGAATTTAGTTTCAGTTTCTAGTTTAGTAAAGAATGGATATTCAGTTCATTTTAATAAAGTAGTAGTTATTAAAGAAAATAAACGTTTTATTTATTCTGGTCAATTGGTGGATGATCTTTATATTATAAATCATATCTCTCCTATACTGCAACTTAATGAATTGAATAACACAAATAGTTTGCCATTTAAGAGAAAAGAACCTTCGAGGATGAACCAAACGCATCTTTGGCACTTATGCCTTGGTCATATTAATTTGAAAAGGATTCAAAGACTGGTTTAAAATGGGCCATTAGGCTCATTGGAAGTGGAGGCACTTCCAGTTTGTGAATCCTGCTTGGAAGGTAAAATGACCAAGAGGCCATTCTTGACCAAGGGCTATAGAGCAAAAGAGTCGTTGGAACTGGTTCACTCTGATTTGTGTGGTCCTATGAGTGTCCAAGCAAGAGGGGGATTTGAGTACTTTGTCACTTTCATCGATGATTACTCAAGGTATGGGTACATTTATTTGATACGGTGTAAGTCTGAATGCTTTGAGAAATTCAAAGACTTCAAGGCTGAAACAGAGAAGCGTCTAGGTAAATGTATCAAGACACTACGATCTGATCGTGGTGGAGAGTACCTCTTGGGAGAGTTTAGGGAATACTTATTGGATCAAGGGATTACATCCCAATTGTCTGCACCCCGTATGCCTCAACAGAACGGTGTAGCAGAAAGAAGGAACAGGACTCTCATGGATATGGTAAGATCTATGATGAGTTACTCGGATTTACCGATTTCTTTTTGGGGACACGCATTAGAGACAGCTGCATACATTCTAAACTTGGTACCATCTAAGTCAGTACTTATTACTCCCACGGAATTGTGGACTGGGCGAAAGCCTAGTTTGCAGCATGTTCGAATCTGGGGTAGTCCAGCACATGTGCTGAAAAGGAACGCAGAAAAGTTAGAATCAAGAACAGAAGTATGTTTCTTTGTTGGGTATCCAAGAGGAACTAAAGGTGGTCTATTTTATAGTCCTAAGGATCATAAGGTTATTGTTAGCACCAATGCCACATTCTTAGAAAAGGACTATGTTATGGACCACAAGCCCAGAAGTCGTATTGTTCTAGAGGAAATGAGAGGAGAGACACCGAGACATACTTTTTCGATACCAACGGTACGAGAAGAAATACCACAAGAAAGAGTTATCGATATTCCATTACCACGTCGTAGTGGGAGGATTATCGAAACTCGTGTAGATCCCGAACCAACCATTAACACGCAGGTTCCTGAACCAGTATAACGTGTAGATAATGGTGTATTAAGTTCAGAATCTTCACAATGAAATATCAGTGATACACAGACACGGGTTGTGCCTCGTCGTAGTGGGAGGGTTATTATTCAACCTGACCAGTATATGTTCTTGGGAGAGTCTTATGACCGGGTCCCTAATGAACTAGGTACCGACCCCTGTAACTATAATGAAGCACTCCAAGATAAAGATGCAGATCTTTGGCAAAAGGCTATGAAATCTGAAATGGAGTCTATGTACTCCAATCAAGTCTGGGATCTTGTAGAACCACCCAATGAAATAAAACCCATTGGATGTAAGTGGATCTATAAGAAGAAGAGAGGAGCAGACGCTAAGGTGGAAACCTTTAAAGCAAGGCTTGCTGCGAAAGGGTTCACTAAAAAAGAGGGAATCGATTATGAGAAAACCTTTTCACCGGTGGCCATGCTAAAGTCTATTCGGATTCTCTTATCCATTGCTGCACATTTCGATTATGAAATTTGGCAAATCGATTTCAAGACAGCATTTCTAAATGGGAATCTTGACGAGTGCGTCTATATGATGCAACCAGATGGGTTCATTGCGAAGGGCAAAAACACATATTGTGCAAGCTTAAGAAGTCCATTTACGGACTTAAGCAGGCATCTAGGTCTTGGAATATCCGCTTTGATCAAGCAATCAAGTCTTTTGGTTTTGATCAATGTGCGGATGAATCTTGTGTGTACAAGAAACATGATGGAAGAGTGGTGGTGTTCTTAGTACTGTATATGGATGATATCTTGCTAATCGGAAATGATGTGGGGGTATTATCTTCTGTAAGGGTATGGTTATCCAGTCAATTCGATATGAAGGACTTAGGAGAAGCCGGTCACATCCTAGGGATCAAGCTTATGCGAGATCGCAAGAATAGGATGTTGGGCTTGTCACAAGGCACTTATATTAACAATATTCTTGTAAGGTTTAGCATTCAAGATTCCAAGAAGGGATTCCTTCCCTTCAGACACGGAATTACTCTATCTAAGGATCAGTGTCCTAAGACACCTGATGAGATAGAGAAGATGAAGGCAGTTCCTTATGCCTCGGCAATAGGAAGCCTAATGTATGCTATGCTATGTACTAGACCTGACATCTGCTTTATTGTTGGCATGGTTAGTAGATATCAATCTAATCCAGGGCAAGAACATTGAACTGCGGTGAAAAATATTCTCAAGTACCTGAAAAGGACTCAAGACTATATGTTAGTTTACCAAGCAGATAGTCTTGTACCCATTGGGTACACAAATTCTGATTTCATGTCAGATAGGGATTCCAGAAAGTCTACCTCAGGATATGTGTTTACCCTAGGAGGTGGAGCCATTACTTGGAGGAGTATCAAGCAGTCATGTATTGCTGATTCCACCATGGAAGCCGAGTATGTGGCTGCTTCGGAAGTCGCTAAGGAGGCCGTTTGGCTCAGAAACTTTCTTATGGATCTAAGAGTAGTACCTGCGGTACAATCAGCTATTACCCTTTGTTGCGATAATAGCGGAGCGGTTGCTAACTCAAAGGAACCAAGGGCCCATAAGAAGGGAAAACACATTGAGCGTAAGTATCACCTGATACGAGAGATCGTGCAAAGAGGTGATATTGAAGTGACTAAGATAGCATCAGCAAATAACCTGGCAGATCCTTTCACCAAGAGCGTATCGGCCAAGACTTTTGACAGTCATGTAGAAGGGATAGGAGTGAGGTGTGTCGCATCATGGCTTTGAGTCTAAGTGGGAGATTGTTAGGGATATATACTAAAAGCCATGCTTTATGTAGTTGATTTATTATTCATTTAATAAAATCAGTTAATCCATTTTTTTTTTAGAATCTGTGTGGGTAATGTTTGTATTATATTATTTATTTAATATTATGCATGTGTGTCTCTCATTCTATATAGTAGATGGTTTGGTGTGTAGAGTTCGGCTTACACACGGAAGATCAGGCCATCAGATATTATAGAATGTAAGATTTTAGTTTACAGTCTTAGATAGGATTAGACACACCATCGGTAGGACTGCAGCTGAAGGAAAAAGTGGTTTAAATGCGCAGCGGAAATAGGTTAAGTTATAAAACTTTTGGTATTCCAGGATCTACTACTCGTCAATTCCATAGATGCGTACAAGGGGGTGCAAGAATTATACCTTAGTGTCTTGAACCCAATTCTGAAACTTTAACTTCCAGCAGCCTCCACTAGATGATCTTCACCCTTATGACTCCTGCGGATGCCTGCCGGAAAGACTAGGGTTCGTGGGAACCCTAATAGAGAGGTTAGGAAGGTTTTGGGAAGACTATGATAGTTTCTGCAGCTTCTGCGTATAAAAACGACGATCCTTTACTTCCAGAACGCAGCTGCCCTATTTATAGATTTCCAGAACCGACCTAGACTTCGATCGATCGAAGTGACTTCGATCGATCAAACCTTCGATCGATCGAACCATTCTCGATCGATCGAACCTGCTGACTTCAATCGATCGAACATACTTCAATCGATCGAACTTGTCTTAACAGCTTCCTCAAGTGTCTTTCCAAGCATCCTAGTGGAGCTAAGAGTGGGACCTCCTAGGCTCTTTATTGTTGGCTCAGACCAGTTTGTTAATTACCATGACCAAACTCTTTGATCAGCAAACTAACTAAATGGTCAGTTAACGTTTATTCCACTATAAAACGATAACTGAACTCCAACGCAAAAGAACATATCCGAAGCGATAACTAGACTTATATGGTGTACTAATGTCCCTCTACCGTCAGCATTCGTAATCATATTCAGGTAGTCGGATAACTGTTACTGTCAACCTGAATCATGATTACTTCTTGTATTCCTTGAGTCTCATTCACTACTCATGATTACCAAACATGTTGATAACTCTTATCAACAAGACTGCAGTACTCAGTAATCAACTTGGTGACATTCTCAAGGGAATGCTTACTCTGAATCAGAGGGTAGATTCTATCTTGACAATATATGTTCACAACCCTATGGACATGACATACCCAAGATACCCAGGTGTTGATCTTCTATAGACCTCACTGATTGGTAAGTCAAAGCAGCCATATCCATAGTCTGTGTTCATAATCATCTCAAGATTGAGAACACGTACCTTATACAAGTTATGAGTTCCTATTGACTGTTGACAGCCTTAAGCGTCAATAGGAAAGCTCAGGTCCGTCAATGCACTATAAGCACTAGCATATCAACTAAGAGCTACACTCTAGTGATTGAGATTAATCACTCCATCCAATGGTAGTTAATTATGCTACAGTGTAGACCTGATGAGGTATCCAGTCTCATCATCCACTGTGACATATTCTAAGTATCAAAGAATAGTAATTCGTATCTCACTTGTGTGTATCTCATACACACACGAATTGCTTACTATGATACTTAAGGATAAAAAAATCATCTCATGAAAGAAACATACACAATGAAATGTAAAGCTGATATCAATATATTATAATGCTAATGTCTCATACATAAAGTAATGGTTTGAGGGCACAAACCCAACAAACTCCCACTTGCACTCACAACCATTCAGAACTACATCTAAGACCTAGACTATCTAGATGACGATCAAAGACCTTCTGTGGTAAGGCCTTTGTAAACGGATCAGCAAGATTGTCAGCGGTGGCAATCTTGGTGACAGTCACATCTCCACGTTGAACTATATCTCGGATTAGGTGATATTTCCGCTCTACGTGCTTTCCCTTCCCGTGGTTCCTTGGCTCCTTGGACTGAGCCACTGCCCCACTATTATCGCAGTATAGCGTAATAGGTGACAGCGACGCTGGTACCACCTCGAGTTCCATAAGGAACTTCTTGAGCCAAACAGCTTCCTTTGCGGCTTCACAAGCAGCCACATACTCAGCTTCTGTAGTTGAGTCTGCAATGCATTTCTGCTTAATGCTCCTCCAACTAACAGCACCACCTCCCAAGGTAAAGAGATGTCCGGATGTCGACTTTCTCGAATCTTTATCTGACATAAAGTCCGAGTCAGTGTATCCTACTGGAATTAACTCACTACCGCCGTACATAAGCATGTAATCTTTAGTTCTTCTCAAGTACTTAAGAATGTGCTTAACGGCTGTCCAGTGCTCTGGACCAGGATTCGATTGATACCTGCTAACCATGCCAACGGCAAAGCAGATATCTGGTCTAGTGCATAACATCGCATACATGAGACTTCCCACTGCCGAGGCATAGGGAATTCCTGCCATGCGATTCCTCTCCTCTTGTGTCTTTGGACACTGGTCCTTGGAGAACGCTAAACCATGCCTGAAAGGTAACAAACCTTTCTTCGAATTATCCATTGAAAACCTAGTTAGCACTTTCTCGATATAACCAGCTTGAGATAATCCCATTATCTTTCGCTTGCGATCCCGAAAGAGCTTTATCCCAAGAATATAGCTCGCCTCTCCTAGATCCTTCATATCGAAAGTACTAGCTAGCCAAAACTTGACCGTTGAAAGCGCCGCTACATCATTCCCAATGAGTAGAATGTCGTCAACGTAAAGCACAAGAAAAGCCACTACTTTCCCTTCACATTTCTTGTATACACAAGGCTCATCCAGATTCTGTATGAAACCAAACGACTTGACCGCTTGGTCAAATCGGATGTTCCAACTTCTGGATGACTGCTTAAGCCCATAATGGACTTTTGCAACTTGCATACCAAGTTACCTTTCCGACCAGCTATGAACCCTTCTGGTTGTTGAATATAGTTGTCCTCCTCAAGATTGCCATTCAAGAATGCAGTCTTGACGTCCATCTGCCAGATTTCATAATCTAGGCATGCAGCAATGGATAAGAGTATTCTGATGGACTTGAGCATGGCTACCGGCGAGAAGGTTTCCTCATAGTCAATGCCCTCCCTCTGAGTATAGCCTTTCGCCACAAGCCTTGCCTTAAAGGTCTCAACCTTTCCATCAGATCCTCTTTTCCTCTTATAGACCCACTTGCAGCCAATGGGTTTAATATTGGCTGGAAGTTCTACAAGATCCCAGACCTGATTGGAATCCATAGATTCCAATTCAGCCTTCATAGCTTTAATCCAATGAGCTGAATCAACATCAGCCATTGCCTCTTCGTAAGTGGTAGGATCAGATTCAGATTCTATGGAGACAGCTTCAAAAACTTCTCCTAAGAACATGTATCTATCAGGCTGGCTGATAATCCTCCCACTACGACGAGGTACCGGTGCAGAAATGGGTGAAGAAGTGGTATTTTCTTGGTTTTCATCGTTATCAACTGCGGGTTGGACTGAGGGCTCTCCTTCTATCTCTCTAAGATCTATCCTTCCCTTAGGTTTATGGCTCATGATATAATCATCCTCCAAGAAAACAGCATTTGTACTAATAAACACTTTCTATTCTCTTGGATCATAAAAATACCATCCATAAGTACCCTTTGGATACCCTACAAAGTAACATACTTCCGATCTAGAATCCAACTTGCTCATCTTTCCTTTGACACATGTGCCGGACACCCCCATATCCGGAGATGTTGCAAAGAAGGTTTGCGCCCAATCCACATCTCTCGTGGTGTCCTGGGAACAGATTTGCTTGGTACTAGATTTAGTATGTATGCAGCGGTTTCCAAAGCATAACCCCAAAGGAATAATGGTAACTCCGAGTAACTCATCATCGACCTAGTCATGTCTAAAAGAGTCCGATTCCTTCTCTCCGCTACACCGTTCTGCTGAGGTGTACCAAGTGCAGTCAACTGTGACAGAATCCCATTCTGTACGAGGTGATCAATAAACTCATTAGAGAGGTACTCGCCACCTCGATCAGATTGAATGGCCTTGATATGTGTGCCCAATTGCTTCTCCACTTCAGCCCTAAACTCTTTGAACTTTTCAAAGGCTTCAGACTTGTGCTGCATTAGGTACACATATCCATACCTGGAGTGGTCATCAGTAAATGTTATGAAATACTCATAACCACCCCTTGCTCTAATATTTATTGGTCCACACACATCAGTATGAACTAATTCCAACAATGCATTGGTCCTATTGCCCTTTGCGGGAAAGGGCCTTTTGGTCATCTTACCCTCTAAACAAGACTCACAGACTTCCATTGGTTCGAGAACCAAATTGCCTAAGATCCCTTCTTTGACTAGTCTGCCAATCCTATTTAGATTGATATGGCCAAGCCTCATGTGCCAAAGCCTTGTTGGATTAGTGGAAGGTTCTTTTCTTTTAGATGGTAAAGTTACCACTGAGTTATTAAGTTCCAAACAAGAATCTTTTGAAATATTGGGAGTAATCACATACAAACCATTTGATTTAACACCAGAACATATAAAAGAACTGCTTCTTTTAATGACAACTTCAGTTCCAAAATGAAAGGAATAACCATTATTCGTTAAATTAGAAACTGAAATTAAATTACGTCTCATTAAAGGGACGTAAAGTACATCTGATAAAATCAAAACTTTATTGTCTGAAAATTCTAAAACTACTACTCCTATAGCAACCGCAGATACGGTTGCGCTAGAACCTAGAGTAAGCACGATCTCCCCATCACTGCATTTCCTGGTTGATCTGAACCCCTGCAATGAATTACAGATATGGTTAGTCACACCAGAATCAATGCACCAAGTGTTTGAAGTATCCGTAATAAAACTTACTTCAATCATATGTGATTCAATCATACCTTGAACTCTTGTAGCTAAGAATTCTGGACAGTTCCTCTTCCAGTGGCCCTTCTCACCGCATTGGAAACACTTTCCTTTGCCTTGGCCACCCACCTTCCCTTTGCCCTTACCTTTTCCCTTAGATTTTGCAATCTTAGGGACCGGTCCAACACTTGAACCACCAGTGCCAGCCTTCTTCTTTCCTTTCTTACCTTTCGGTGTAGATCGGGAAGAAGAAGCGCTTTTCTCAACGTTTAAAACGCTGCCCCCAGGTTTGATCACCCCTTCCGCTGCCAAAAGAGAACTCATCAATTCGCTCATTGAAAAATTCATTTGATTCATATTATAGTTAAGTTTGAATTGAGCGAATGATGGCGACAGCGAGTTGAGGATCATATCAACTTGGGTCTGTGCATCGATGTTGGCTCCCAAGGTCTCCAGTTCGTTTAAATAACCAATCATTTTTAAAACATGTTCTTTGACTGGAGTACCTTCCGACATCTTTGCACTCATTATCTTCTGCATGGCTACCTGTCTGGCAGGCCTTCCATGCTCCCCAAAGATCTTTTTCTGGGATGTGATAATGTCACTGGCAGAATCGTTCGATTGGAATTGGTGTTGTAACACACCAGCCATTGAGGCCAGAATGTAACAATGGGCCATTCCATTCGACTTCTTCCATTTGTCGAACTCGCGTCTGGCAGCTGCCGAAGCACTTGCCGCGGGTTCTTCAGGGCTTGGGGTGGTGAGGACATATATGTGATCCTCCGCAGTTAAAACGATGTCAAGGTTATGTTTCCATTCAGTGTAGTTATTTCCAGTTAACTTGTTTTGAGTGAGTATGGTGGCAAGTGGACTAAAAGCAGATCCAGACATTATGATTACTGAAAATCAAACAAACAAAATAAATATGGATATCAGAATTGACAGTTTGAAATAAAAGAATCCTTAAAACTCTTATTTAAAAACAAAGTCGCCGGAATATCGAAACGAAAGAATAAAGCCTCCGTGTGGTGGTCAATGTTCGATCTTTCGATTTATCATGACTTATCCGCTATGCAACTCTTGCAAAATAGCCATGACTCCCGAACCTATTTGATCTCTAAGTTTCTGAATAATGCCCCGTGTGGGATCCCTTATGCATAGCTTAGCTAGTGTGTACCATTAACTAGGATCCAATCACAACCGTCTCAAGTAGCGCCTCCGTGTGGTGGTCACCCTCTAACACGTCTGATTGATCCTATCCATAGGAAGTTCACATCTAGTAACCAATGAGCAGTGTACCCTCCGTATGGAATGATCACCCCTGGCGAGGTGACACAGAATACACTACTCATCTTACAATGAACCGTTAATGGAAGATCGTGGGTGTTATTTGATAAGACCCTCTCCCACTAGATTTAGTAAATTAAGGATTTTGCTTTTGAAAAATATTTCCACACACTACCCATAAACATCCAATATTTACTAATGTGTTGAAAACGGTTTTTGAATTTTATTTTAGAAAACTTGTTTTAAGTGCATGCAACAATGTATTATACGCCAATCACAAAACAAGCACATAAAACAAAAAACTAAAATGAAATATAGGCATTCAAACAATGCCTCTATCTCCCATGGCTCTATTTCCATATAACCACCTTCTTGGTTTGGTCGCCTCCGGCTCCATCTTTATGGACAACGGCTCCTTGCTCCATCTTCATGGAATTTCTAATTCTATTACATTGGACCTATGCTTCTTTTGAAGCTTACAATTTATCTAGAAAAAGGAAATAGCAAAAAAGAAATAAAAGGCTAAGGAAACCGGTGCGACTTTCCTTTTCGTAGGATTGAAGCCGCAGCGCCCTTTACATACGCCTTAAAACCAAACCATTAATAAATTACAACATGCACCAATCTCAAACAATTTAAATATAAATATTTAAACGACTTGGTGCCATGGGAGATAGCGACTAATTTTGCTGCAAAAGGGTTAGTCGTACATGCATCCACACATACATAACAAATATATGTAACTATTGGAACACTTAATTGATTCACACAGTATATAAACACTTTACATACTGAATTAGAACTTAAAACAGCATCTTACTTCTCTGTCACAGTTCGATCGATCGAAGACCGTTCGATCGCTCGAACCTTCGATCGATTGAACACTGTTCAATCGCTTGAACATTCTGTTTCACAGAATGATTTAAAAATTTTACAGAAATAATTTAAGATTAAAGTATAATTTAAAAAACCTTTACAACTGTGAACAGAACACCTGGACAGAGAATCTGTCTCGATCGATCTAACACTATTCGATCGATCGAACACCAGAAGGCTTCGATCGATCGAAACTAGTTCGATCGATTGAGAACAGAATGTTCGATCGATCGAAACAAGTTCGATCGATCGAACCCACCTTGCATCCTATGCAATCACAGTTTTGTATTCTGCTGCGATAACACTGCAGAAACAGATCTGTGACGATGCAATTTCGAAAACAGTTCTAAAATCAACATGCAAATCAAAACTAGGGTTCCAAAAACGCATCTATAGATCCAAACGAGCCTGGCTCTGATACCAATTGAAGGAAAAAGTGGTTTAAACGCGCAGCGGAAATAGGTTAAGTTATAAAACTTTTGGTATTCCAGGATCTACTACTCGTCAATTCCATAGATGCGTACAAGGGGGTGCAAGAATTATACCTTAGTGTCTTGAACCCAATTCTGAAACTTTACCTTCCAGCAGCCTCTACTAGATGATCTTCACCCTTATGACTCCTGCGGATGCCTGCCGGAAAGACTAGGGTTCGTGGGAACCCTAATAGAGAGGATAGGAAGGTTTTGGGAAGACTATGATAGTTTCTGCAGCTTCTGCGTATAAAAACGACGATCACTTGCTTCCAGAACGCAGCTGCCCTATTTATAGATTTCCAGAACCGACCTAGACTTCGATCGATCGAAGTGACTTCGATCGATCGAACCTTCGATCGATCGAACCATTCTCGATCGATCGAACCTGCTGACTTCAATCGATCGAACATACTTCAATCGATCGAACTTGTCTTAACAGCTTCCTCAAGTGTCTTTCCAAGCATCCTAGTGGAGCTAAGAGTGGGACCTCCTAGGCTCTTTATTGTTGGCTCAGACCAGTTTGTTAATTACCATGACCAAACTCTTTGATCAGCAAACTAACTAAATGGTCAGTTAACGTTTATTCCACTATAAAACGATAACTGAACTCCAACGCAAAAGAACATATCCGAAGCGATAACTAGACTTATATGGTGTACTAATGTCCCTCTACCGTCAGCATTCGTAATCATGTTCAGGTAGTCGGATAACTGTTACTGTCAACCTGAATCATGATTACTTCTTGTATTCCTTGAGTCTCATTCACTACTCATGATTACCAAACATGTTGATAACTCTTATCAACAAGACTGCAGTACTCAGTAATCAACTTGGTGACATTCTCAAGGGAATGCTTACTCTGAATCAGAGGGTAGATTCTATCTTGACAATATATGTTCACAACCCTATGGACATGACATACCCAAGATACCCAGGTGTTGATCTTCTATAGACCTCACTGATTGGTAAGTCAAAGCAGCCATATCCATAGTCTGTGTTCATAATCATCTCAAGATTGAGAACACGTACCTTATACAAGTTATGAGTTCCTATTGACTGTTGACAGCCTTAAGCGTCAATAGGAAAGCTCAGGTCCGTCAATGCACTATAAGCACTAGCATATCAACTAAGAGCTACACTCTAGTGATTGAGATTAATCACTCCATCCAATGGTAGTTAATTATGCTACAGTGTAGACCTGATGAGGTATCCAGTCTCATCATCCACTGTGACATATTCTAAGTATCAAAGAATAGTAATTCGTATCTCACTTGTGTGTATCTCATACACACACGAATTGCTTACTATGATACTTAAGGATAAAAAAATCATCTCATGAAAGAAACATACACAATGAAATGTAAAGCTGATATCAATATATTATAATGCTAATGTCTCATACATAAAGTAATGGTTTGAGGGCACAAACCCAACAAACTCCCACTTGCACTCACAACCATTCAGAACTACATCTAAGACCTAGACTATCTAGATGACGATCAAAGACCCTCTGTGGTAAGGCCTTTGTAAACGGATCAGCAAGATTGTCAGCGGTGGCAATCTTGGTGACAGTCACATCTCCACGTTGAACTATATCTCGGATTAGGTGATATTTCCGCTCTACGTGCTTTCCCTTCCCGTGGTTCCTTGGCTCCTTGGACTGAGCCACTGCCCCACTATTATCGCAGTATAGCGTAATAGGTGACAGCGACGCTGGTACCACCTCGAGTTCCATAAGGAACTTCTTGAGCCAAACAGCTTCCTTTGCGGCTTCACAAGCAGCCACATACTCAGCTTCTGTAGTTGAGTCTGCAATGCATTTCTGCTTAATGCTCCTCCAACTAACAGCACCACCTCCCAAGGTAAAGAGATGTCCGGATGTCGACTTTCTCGAATCTTTATCTGACATAAAGTCCGAGTCAGTGTATCCTACTGGAATTAACTCACTACCGCCGTACATAAGCATGTAATCTTTAGTTCTTCTCAAGTACTTAAGAATGTGCTTAACGGCTGTCCAGTGCTCTGGACCAGGATTCGATTGATACCTGCTAACCATGCCAACGGCAAAGCAGATATCTGGTCTAGTGCATAACATCGCATACATGAGACTTCCCACTGCCGAGGCATAGGGAATTCCTGCCATGCGATTCCTCTCCTCTTGTGTCTTTAGACACTGGTCCTTGGAGAACGCTAAACCATGCCTGAAAGGTAACAAACCTTTCTTCGAATTATCCATTGAAAACCTAGTTAGCACTTTCTCGATATAACCAGCTTGAGATAATCCCATTATCTTTCGCTTGCGATCCCGAAAGAGCTTTATCCCAAGAATATAGCTCGCCTCTCCTAGATCCTTCATATCAAAAGTACTAGCTAGCCAAAACTTGACCGTTGAAAGCGCCGCTACATCATTCCCAATGAGTAGAATGTCGTCAACGTAAAGCACAAGAAAAGCCACTACTTTTCCCTCACATTTCTTGTATACACAAGGCTCATCCAGATTCTGTATGAAACCAAACGACTTGACCGCTTGGTCAAATCGGATGTTCCAACTTCTGGATGACTGCTTAAGCCCATAAATGGACTTTTGCAACTTGCATACCAAGTTACCTTTCCGACCAGCTATGAACCCTTCTGGTTGTTGCATATAGTTGTCCTCCTCAAGATTGCCATTCAAGAATGCAGTCTTGACGTCCATCTGCCAGATTTCATAATCTAGGCATGCAGCAATGGATAAGAGTATTCTGATGGACTTGAGCATGGCTACCGGCGAGAAGGTTTCCTCATAGTCAATGCCCTCCCTCTGAGTATAGCCTTTCGCCACAAGCCTTGCCTTAAAGGTCTCAACCTTTCCATCAGATCCTCTTTTCCTCTTATAGACCCACTTGCAGCCAATGGGTTTAATATTGGCTGGAAGTTCTACAAGATCCCAGACCTGATTGGAATCCATAGATTCCAATTCAGCCTTCATAGCTTTAATCCAATGAGCTGAATCAACATCAGCCATTGCCTCTTCGTAAGTGGTAGGATCAGATTCAGATTCTATGGAGACAGCTTCAAAAACTTCTCCTAAGAACATGTATCTATCAGGCTGGCTGATAATCCTCCCACTACGACGAGGTACCGGTGCAGAAATGGGTGAAGAAGTGGTATTTTCTTGGTTTTCATCGTTATCAACTGCGGGTTGGACTGAGGGCTCTCCTTCTATCTCTCTAAGATCTATCCTTCCCTTAGGTTTATGGCTCATGATACAATCATCCTCCAAGAAAACAGCATTTGTACTAATAAACACTTTCTATTCTCTTGGATCATAAAAATACCATCCATAAGTACCCTTTGGATACCCTACAAAGTAACATACTTCCGATCTAGAATCCAACTTGCTCATCTTTCCTTTGAGCACATGTGCCGGACACCCCCATATCCGGAGATGTTGCAAAGAAGGTTTGCGCCCAATCCACATCTCTCGTGGTGTCCTGGGAACAGATTTGCTTGGTACTAGATTTAGTATGTATGCAGCGGTTTCCAAAGCATAACCCCAAAGGAATAATGGTAACTCCGAGTAACTCATCATCGACCTAGTCATGTCTAAAAGAGTCCGATTCCTTCTCTCCGCTACACCGTTCTGCTGAGGTGTACCAGGTGCAGTCAACTGTGACAGAATCCCATTCTGTACGAGGTGATCAATAAACTCATTAGAGAGGTACTCGCCACCTCGATCAGATCGAATGGCCTTGATATGTGTGCCCAATTGCTTCTCCACTTCAGCCCTAAACTCTTTGAACTTTTCAAAGGCTTCAGACTTGTGCTGCATTAGGTACACATATCCATACCTGGAGTGGTCATCAGTAAATGTTATGAAATACTCATAACCACCCCTTGCTCTAATATTTATTGGTCCACACACATCAGTATGAACTAATTCCAACAATGCATTGGTCCTATTGCCCTTTGCGGGAAAGGGCCTTTTGGTCATCTTACCCTCTAAACAAGACTCACAGACTTCCATTGGTTCGAGAACCAAATTGCCTAAGATCCCTTCTTTGACTAGTCTGCCAATCCTATTTAGATTGATATGGCCAAGCCTCATGTGCCAAAGCCTTGTTGGATTAGTGGAAGGTTCTTTTCTTTTAGATGGTAAAGTTACCACTGAGTTATTAAGTTCCAAACAAGAATCTTTTGAAATATTGGGAGTAATCACATACAAACCATTTGATTTAACACCAGAACATATAAAAGAACTGCTTCTTTTAATGACAACTTCAGTTCCAAAATGAAAGGAATAACCATTATTCGTTAAATTAGAGACTGAAATTAAATTACGTCTCATTAAAGGGACGTAAAGTACATCTGATAAAATCAAAACTTTATTGTCTGAAAATTCTAAAACTACTACTCCTATAGCAACCGCAGATACGGTTGCGCTAGAACCTAAAGTAAGCACGATCTCCCCATCACTGCATTTCCTGGTTGATCTGAACCCCTGCAATGAATTACAGATATGGTTAGTCGCACCAGAATCAATGCACCAAGTGTTTGAAGTATCCGTAATAAAACTTACTTCAATCACATGTGATTCAATCATACCTTGAACTCTTGTAGCTAAGAATTCTGGACAGCTCCTCTTCCAGTGGCCCTTCTCACCGCATTGGAAACACTTTCCTTTGCCTTGGCCACCCACCTTCCCTTTGCCCTTACCTTTTCCCTTAGATTTTGCAATCTTAGGGACCGGTCCAACACTTGAACCACCAGTGCCAGCCTTCTTCTTTCCTTTCTTACCTTTCGGTGTAGATCGGGAAGAAGAAGCACTTTTCTCAACGTTTAAAACGCTGCCCCCAGGTTTGATCACCCCTTCCGCTGCCAAAAGAGAACTCATCAATTCGCTCATTGAAAAATTCATTTGATTCATATTATAGTTAAGTTTGAATTGAGCGAATGATGGCGACAGCGAGTTGAGGATCATATCAACTTGGGTCTGTGCATCGATGTTGGCTCCCAAGGTCTCCAGTTCGTTTAAATAACCAATCATTTTTAAAACATGTTCTTTGACTGGAGTACCTTCCGACATCTTTGCACTCATTATCTTCTGCATGGCTACCTGTCTGGCAGGCCTGCCATGCTCCCCAAAGATCTTTTTCAGGGATGTGATAATGTCACTGGCAGAATCGTTCGATTGGAATTGGTGTTGTAACACACCAGCCATTGAGGCCAGAATGTAACAATGGGCCATTCCATTCGACTTCTTCCATTTGTCGAACTCGCGTCTGGCAGCTGCCGAAGCACTTGCCGCGGGTTCTTCAGGGCTTGGGGTGGTGAGGACATATATGTGATCCTCCGCAGTTAAAACGATGTCAAGGTTACGTTTCCATTCAGTGTAGTTATTTCCAGTTAACTTGTTTTGAGTGAGTATGGTGGCAAGTGGACTAAAAGCAGATCCAGACATTATGATTACTGAAAATCAAACAAACAAAATAAATATGGATATCAGAATTGACAGTTTGAAATAAAAGAATCCTTAAAACTCTTATTTAAAAACAAAGTCGCCGGAATATTGAAACGAAAGAATAAAGCCTCCGTGTGGTGGTCAATGTTCGATCTTTCGATTTATCATGACTTATCCGCTATGCAACTCTTGCAAAATAGCCATGACTCCCGAACCTATTTGATCTCTAAGTTTCTGAATAATGCCCCGTGTGGGATCCCTTATCCATAGCTTAGCTAGTGTGTACCATTAACTAGGATCCAATCACAACCGTCTCAAGTAGCGCCTCCGTGTGGTGGTCACCCTCTAACACGTCTGATTGATCCTATCCATAGGAAGTTCACATCTAGTAACCAATGAGCAGTGTACCCTCCGTATGGAATGATCACCCCTGGCGAGGTGACACAGAATACACTACTCATCTTACAATGAACCGTTAATGGAAGATCGTGGGTGTTATTTGATAAGACCCTCTCCCACTAGATTTAGTAAATTAAGGATTTTGCTTTTGAAAAATATTTCCACACACTACCCATAAACATCCAATGTTTACTAATGTGTTGAAAACGGTTTTTGAATTTTATTTTAGAAAACTTGTTTTAAGTGCATGCAACAATGTATTATACGCCAATCACAAAACAAGCACATAAAACAAAAAACTAAAATGAAATATAGGCATTCAAACAATGCCTCTATCTCCCATGGCTCTATTTCCATATAACCACCTTCTTGGTTTGGTCGCCTCCGGCTCCATCTTTATGGACAACGGCTCCTTGCTCCATCTTCATGGAATTTCTAATTCTATTACATTGGACCTATGCTTCTTTTGAAGCTTACAATTTATCTAGAAAAAGGAAATAGCAAAAAAGAAATAAAAGGCTAGGGAAACCGGTGCGACTTTCCTTTTCGTACGATTGAAGCCGCAGCGCCCTTTACATACGCCTTAAAACCAAACCATTAATAAATTACAACATGCACCAATCTCAAACAATTTAAATATAAATATTTAAACGACTTGGTGCCATGGGAGATAGCGACTAATTTTGCTGCAAAAGGGTTAGTCGTACATGCATCCACACATACATAACAAATATATGTAACTATTGGAACACTTAATTGATTCACACAGTATATAAACACTTTACATACTGAATTAGAACTTAAAACAGCATCTTACTTCTCTGTCACAGTTCGATCGATCGAAGACCGTTCGATCGCTCGAACCTTCGATCGATTGAACACTGTTCAATCGCTTGAACATTCTGTTTCACAGAATGATTTAAAAATTTTACAGAAATAATTTAAGATTAAAGTATAATTTAAAAAACCTTTACAACTGTGAACAGAACACCTGGACAGAGAATCTGTCTCGATCGATCTAACACTATTCGGTCGATCGAACACCAGAAGGCTTCGATCGATCAAAACTAGTTCGATCGATTGAGAACAGAATGTTCGATCGATCGAAACAAGTTCGATCGATCGAACCCACCTTGCATCCTATGCAATCACAGTTTTGTATTCTGCTGCGATAACACTGCAGAAACAGATCTGTGACTATGCAGTTTCGAAAATAGTTCTAAAATCAACATGCAAATCAAAACTAGGGTTCCAAAAACGCATCTATAGATCCAAACGAGCCTGGCTCTGATACCAATTGAAGGAAAAAGTGGTTTAAACGCGCAGCGGAAATAGGTTAAGTTATAAAACTTTTGGTATTCCAGGATCTACTACTCGTCAATTCCATAGATGCGTACAAGGGGGTGCAAGAATTATACCTTAGTGTCTTGAACCCAATTCTGAAACTTTAACTTCCAGCAGCCTCCACTAGATGATCTTCACCCTTATGACTCCTGCGGATGCCTGCCGGAAAGACTAGGGTTCGTGGGAACCCTAATAGAGAGGATAGGAAGGTTTTGGGAAGACTATCATAGTTTCTGCAGCTTCTGCGTATAAAAATGACGATCACTTACTTCCAGAACGCAGCTGCCCTATTTATAGATTTCCAGAACCGACCTAGACTTCGATCGATCGAAGTGACTTCGATCGATCGAACCTTCGATCGATCGAACCATTCTCGATCGATCGAACCTGCTGACTTCAATCGATTGAACATACTTCAATCGATCGAACTTGTCTTAACAGCTTCCTCAAGTGTCTTTCTAAGCATCCTAGTGGAGCTAAGAGTGGGACCTCCTAGGCTCTTTATTGTTGGCTCAGACCAGTTTGTTAATTACCATGACCAAACTCTTTGATTAGCAAACTAACTAAATGGTCAGTTAACGTTTATTCCACTATAAAACGATAACTGAACTCCAACGCAAAAGAACATATCCGAAGCGATAACTAGACTTATATGGTGTACTAATGTCCCTCTACCGTCAGCATTCGTAATCATATTCAGGTAGTCGGATAACTGTTACTGTCAACCTGAATCATGATTACTTCTTGTATTCCTTGAGTCTCATTCACTACTCATGATTACCAAACATGTTGATAACTCTTATCAACAAGACTGCAGTACTCAGTAATCAACTTGGTGACATTCTCAAGGGAATGCTTACTCTGAATCAGAGGGTAGATTCTATCTTGACAATATATGTTCACAACCCTATGGACATGACATACCCAAGATACCCAGGTGTTGATCTTCTATAGACCTCACTGATTGGTAAGTCAAAGCAGCCATATCCATAGTCTGTGTTCATAATCATCTCAAGATTGAGAACACGTACCTTATACAAGTTATGAGTTCCTATTGACTGTTGACAGCCTTAAGCGTCAATAGGAAAGCTCAGGTCCGTCAATGCACTATAAGCACTAGCATATCAACTAAGAGCTACACTCTAGTGATTGAGATTAATCACTCCATCCAATGGTAGTTAATTATGCTACAGTGTAGACCTGATGAGGTATCCAGTCTCATCATCCACTGTGACATATTCTAAGTATCAAAGAATAGTAATTCGTATCTCACTTGTGTGTATCTCATACACACACGAATTGCTTACTATGATACTTAAGGATAAAACAATCATCTCATGAAAGAAACATACACAATGAAATGTAAAGCTGATATCAATATATTATAATGCTAATGTCTCATACATAAAGTAATGGTTTGAGGGCACAAACCCAACAGCAGCATGGTGTTGTAGTAGGTTTGTCTTGACTACGGAAAACGGATTAGTTTTAACTCACTATGCTGGTACACTTTGTGTATTAAACGGGACTGACTTGGGGTAATTATCTTTATACTGACTTATAAGATAATTAATACCTCATGGCTAATATGAGTGCTTATGCTCTAAATCCTAAGTTAATTTGTAGACACGTACATTTGATATTTACACTTTGATCCTAAAAGGGTGAGATCCTTAAATGGGTCAATATCTCATTGGATTGGGTGGCAATATTAATTGTGTGGTGGATATTAATTAATGATAGAATCCATGTCTCTATTTTTGGGATTGATGATATCCCCTTGAGAAAGCTTATAAGTTTTGATTATGTAAAACCCTACAGGTGGATTTTGTATCCGACATATCAGATAAGTTAAGCAGAGGAAATTTTAAGAAATTAATTAAATATGATTGTCAATAGTTAGTTAATGGATATCTGTAATCTTAACATGGGGAGATAATAAGCATTTAATAACATGGAGCTCAAAATATATTTTTGAGATAAGGGTAGGAGTGCAATTATAATTCTTTAGTGGTATGAATTATAATTTATGGAAATAGGAATTTGATTCAGTTCGAATTAGGGTTTCCTAATTCCATAAGGAAGCCTATTCCTTATTGACTTCTTATGGTCCCTATCATAGCCTATATATATGCTGCTTTGGCTCTCTCATCAGTTAGCATTTTTCCATCAAGAGTATTATAACTCGGAATAGAAAAGAGAGCATACAAGAGGGAGAGCAGAAAACAAAAAGGATTTCGAAAGAGCCCACACTCAGTTCGATATTCTGGCAGTGGAGGAATACGGTAGAAGATCGTGAGCTGTTATCGAGCCCGTGTTCTCGATTCGTCTACTACAGCAATCCGTTTTGCAGTTCAAGGTAACCCTAGTTCCGCCCTTGTAGGGTTATTGTAATTTTCACGTAATTGTTTTTGCAGTACCAACTTATACGCGCTGTCAATGGATTCTGGGAACACAGTTTCCTAACAGTCTTTATAAACTAAAGCATTTTGAAGCATTATGTAAGTGGAATTCCAACAAGTCTTACAATCTAGAGACAACTTCTTTTGGCCTAAAATTCGTAATTGACGGGCTGCTTCTTGAAATTTTTCTATCCTACCCGGTGTTGCTGTCCAATATGTGACACTATCACGTATCCTCTCTATGTCCTCCCCAATCACTTCCAAACCATCTTTCATGATCAAGTTTAAAATATGTGAACAACAACGCATATGAAACACCCTCCCATTAAGCAAAATTGAACTCGAGTCAAGCTTACCCAACAAAACATCAACAACAGCATCATTGGTGGAACAATTGTCCATAGTAATTGTGGACAATTTTCTATCTATGTTCCAATCTAAAAAACTATGAATAAGCACTTCAGATAGAGTTTCCTTATTATGAGGAGCAGGAACATAGACAAACCTAAGAATATGTAATAAATTTAATTAGCAGATTTAACAATTTGTGTCGAACAAATTAATATTGAAAAACACTTGTAAATTAATACCTCAAGATACGACTTTGTAAGATCCAAGACTCATCAATGAAATGTCCCGTGATTGCCATGTATCCTTTCTTGTTGTGATTTGAAGTCCACATGTCAGTGGTGATCGCAATTCTGCTATTGAGTCTTTCCAATAACTTGTAAGCTTTCTCTTTCTCACTTTCATGAATCTTTAGTATGTCACTCTTGATTGTGTTTCTTGTAACCATCTTAAACAAAGGCTGAAGGCTAATAGCAAAACTTTTAAACCTCAAATGGTCAACAATTGCAAGAGGATATTCATGTAATATTATCACATTTGCAAGCTCTCTTCGGGAAAATTCTTGATCAAAAACAAAAGATCGATACTCGATTTTTCCATCACTCAATCTTTGATTAGCTCTTAGAAGAGTCTGTCTAATGTCCTGATTATCCCTTTTGGGACATCTAGTTAAGTGTTCATGCAAGTGCTTAGTCCTATTTTTACTATTGGCCTTAAGTTTCCGTTCACATTTGTTACATATAGCTATATCATCTCCATCAATTTTAATCTTTTTAAAACTTGTCCAAACCGGTGATGTCAACGTCCTTATCCTATCGCTATTCATACTCGCAACCGGTGAATCCGCGGCAACAGTTGGGGTTGAAGATAGGGTAGGTTCAGAATTTTGGGTAGGTAAAGACTTTTGGGTAAATCTACTCTCAACCGGTGAATCTGACATTGTCAACCTAAATTAAATTTGTATATGTCTCAATCTTATAAAACAATATGATTGCAATAAAAAAAATTAAAATTAGTCAATTTCAGTCAAGAAGAACACATAATTTACCTCTTCGAAATGGATCTCTAAATTCAAATCAACAATGCTCCAGTATCAATCTGCAATTTCTAGGGGCAACAAAGTCACAAATATACACCAAGGTGTTAGTCACAAAAATAAATAATGAAGTTTTGTGAGGCAAACTAATTATTTCTAAGGCAAACTAACCAAGACTAGATTATATATATTTCTAGGAGAAGAAGCAAATATATTAAAGAACCTCGACGGGACGAGGGGAAATGTATTAAAGAAGTTTACTTAGTACAACAAAAAAGAGGGGGACATGTTACCTTACCCTCAAAAAGCAACCAGCAAACAAGCTAATGTGATAGTCATAGCTATGCCATATTTTAGCATCTAAGCCATGGGTGCAAGAAGAAGAACAACTTTAACAGATTTCTACATTACAAATTTACAAAACAGTTAAAAATGTGTTCAAAGTTAATGGCTACATGCATAAGATATCATGGTTACATAGTTGATAGTCATAGCTATGTTTTCCTTCTTTCTAATTGGAAAAAAGTACTTTTCATTTTCCATGTCTCCAAAGCAAGAGTAGTGATACTTTAAATGAGATAAAAATTAGATGTGGACTATATTGAAGGTCCATTTGGGGACTTTATTTCATAAACTAGGTATTTGTTGCAACACTAAGAAATTTCTTTTTAAAGTTCCTGTTGAATTAAAAATTTTACAAGCAAAAATATAAAAAGCTCAAAAGTTACAAGAAAAATGCAACCAAATAAAACCGGGCGAATCTTGAAGGCCACACCATTGTGTGATTTTTTACACAAGCCCGCTCACCAAAACCTTTGTTTCTGGATCCGCCACTACAACTGAAGAAGGGAGCTAAAGAGAGGAGGGCACATACATATATACACTTATCTGTATGTGTATTGTGTGAGTATAATTCAATATTCTCTTAATTGGTACCTCCACCTCCCTAAGATAATTGAAGAAGGATGTGTTTCCTTTTAAGAGAGAATTCCTAGTGTTGTGTGTATATATATATATATATATATGTGTGTGTGTGTGTGCGCGCGCAAAGAAAATGAATTTTTATAATACAACCAAGCAATTTGGTTGTGTCATACAGTACTCCCAAAAGTTACTAGGCATTGACATTTGGTTTCCGTGGAATGCACCAATGCCTTCACTAGTTTTTATTTATTTTTTATTTTTTTTGGTTTGCTATTTCTTGACTAGCTTTTTGGTGAATGCATTATTAAGTTTCTTTCATGAATAATGCTATGCTTCTCAAATCTAAATCTTAAATCTCCATTTCAAATGATGTGACATGAATCAAAATTTAGTATGACTATTGTGGAACATCCTCTAATAAAAATTTAATGAATATACTGTCACATTATTTGATATATGGATTTTGGATTTTGAATTTATAATGTATAATATTACTCTTCTTTCATTACTTTTGTCGTTTTTATTTTTCCCCCTCTAAGCAGTTTTTCTATTTCTTGCACCTTTGCAGTGACTAGGGTCTAAAAGGAAGCTAAGAAGAATGAAAGGCCCCAGGTCCTGGAATGATTTGCTTCTCCTAAAAATAAATGCAAATCCATGATTTGAATTGTTAGATAAACTTAGATCATTATACATTAGGAATATGAAAAAAGGTATAAATTAAAGTTGGAGCAAATCGCAAACCCACGGGGGATAGTACATTCCCTTCATCAATACCATAAGAAATCTCGATTCCAAATTTCCACAACACTTATATATCTATTTGTGCATATATATATACATATATATATATATGTATATCAAACTATATAAGCAACAGTTTGGGTCAATAATTTGCAGCGCCTGGTCCAGTAGTAGATTGATTAGGTCTACATGATCTGCATATATATATATATATATAAATGTATGATCAAAATAGACTAAATTAAGTTAGGTTATTTTGATTCTTGAAGCTTACCTTGAGAGTTGAGAGTCAGATCTGATTCATCTGAGAAGAGCCGAAGAGGGTTGAGAAGTGAGAACTTGAGAGGCGCCGAAATGTCTTTAGTGAGAAATATGAAGCCCTAAAAGTTTTGCTTGGTATTTATACTAGTAGGGTAAAAGGGAAATACACATAACTATTGAGGGTTAATATTGTAAATACAAGTATATTCGGGGCGGGTTCGGGTTTTCCGACCCTACCCTGACCCGACCCGACCCGAACCCGACTCGGGTTATGAAAACCACCCCATACCCGCCCCTAACCCTATTAAGCCCCCCCATACCCTACCTATTAGGGGCGGGGCGGGGCGGGGCGGGGTGGGAAACTCGAAAAACCCGCCCTATTGCCATCCCTAACGATTATCTATGTAAGGCAGAGAGTGAGGTAAGACAAACTATTGAACCCAATTACGTAATACCTGTGAGTAATGAAAATAATTTATTGAAAAATGAGCGGACGAATTTGAATAATTTAGATCCTAATGACAAATTTACTCAAAAGGTGAAGAATCGATTTGAAACCGAAAAGGATGAACCATCAATTGAATTAATTCAAAGCGATATGGTTTCTGCTTACCACTGGGCTCTTCCTAATATCCTTAGGGGTACACAGTCCGAGTTACGGCCTCCATAAATCTTGAGCTAGAATGGTCTAGCTAAAGACGTAAAAGTTAGTGCTTCTTGGGAGGCAACCCAAGCTTTAGTTCGTTTGTTTTTATTATTTTTGGTCGTTTTTGGGTCTTTTTGAGTCAGTTTTGGTCATTCTGAATAGGTTTGGGGGTCGGAGTAAACTTATTTTCAGCTTATATACATTAAAATAAAGAAAAAGAGGAAAAATGGAAACTCACGCGCGCGGCCCACTCGCGCGAGCTTGCCCCTTAGTGAAAAATTTTAAAGCATTATGTGATATTTAGCCTCAGTATTACCTCGCGCCGGAATTCGCGCACGCGAGGAGGTCGCTCGAGCGGCCCGCTCGTGCGATCTGGGGACATAGAAATCTTTCTTTTATAAAATGTAAAACAAGCTTCTGCTTAAACTCGTGGAGGAATTCGCGCGGCCCGCTCGCGTGAGGTAGGGTTTTCTAATTTTTCTCTTTGATCTTTTACCTCCTGTTTCCCACACCTGGTCAGTTGTTTTTATTTTTTCTGTTTGTTCTTTTAGGTCTTTTGTTTATATGTAGTCTTTCCTTGTTTACATAGTTCTGTTTGTTTTTGTTTCTATTCGTTAATCTTTTAGTTTTAGTTTAGTTTAGTTTATTACATATTTATATTTTTATTAACTATTTGTTTTCTTTTGTTAGTTTATTTTCTTTGGTTAAGTATTAACAGGTGAAATAGTGCTCCATTTGGAGTAATTGAACTTTGATTCCATATTATTGTACGTTCACCTGGTTTGTGTTTGCCGGGATCAAGGTATTATCGTCCCTTCTTTACGTACTCTCCTCTTTTTCGTTTTATTGTTTCATTGGGGGCAATGAAAGGTTTAGGTTTGGGGGTATGCACTCACATGCACATTATTATATACACCAAAATTTTGAATTTTTTTTTCATACTTGTGCTTAAATAAACAATGTCACCTACGGTTTTGCAATCTCTAGTCAATACATCTTGTTATGTAACTTGGATTGTTATAGAATGGTAAACGAGAGAATATGTAATTAAACATTTGCAGATGTCATGTTGAGACGTTTTAAGTCATGTATCGTTCGAATCGTAGTTTTATATCATAGTTTTGCACACAAACCTATGCACTGCACGTAGTCACTTGAATAAATGTTTGATGTGAACTATAATATGATTCGGATTTCTAGATAACACAAGGTGGAGACTAAACCCGGTGAGCTTTTGAACCTATCTTTTCTTTTTAGAGGGTTATAATTACATCTTGTGTTTGTCGAATTTCATTTGGAATAGCGCATTAACTCATTGTTTAGTCTCATTATTCTTGTTTTGGTTGATAGTCAAGTTAAAATATTTGCTACAATGCTAAATAATCTTCCGTTGTAAACATTAAAGAACCATACGACCATAGGAGATGATGGTAGGCCCTCTTTGTTTACTGCCGACTGATAAATGATAAATTTTCTTAGTTCACCCTTTGAGCCTTTAAAATGCTATTTTTCTTTAATTACCATTATCGTGTTTTTGCTCCAATTTGTTCAACTTAGAGTTCATCACTAAAAGATTGATCAACTTTTAGTGGTGTTAAGGCGATGTGTGATTGAGAAGAAAAAGAAGATAAGATGATATTTGGGGTGGTTGACTTGTTATTTATTGAATATTCATTTCAACAGCAACGAGGAAGAAAAGAATAAAGAAAAAAAAGAGCAATGAAGAAAAAAAATAATGAGGTTAAAAAAAAAGAAAGAAAAGAAAACAGAAGAGGAAAGAACTTGAAAAATATGCGAAAAGAAGGGAATGAAAAGATGAAGTTGGTAGATCAGACGAATGAAAGAAATCGTACATGCCTTACAATGCCATTATGAGATTTCCTACCTAATAAATTATTTCTATACTTTTTCATTGCCTGAGTCACATTACAACCTTTGAAAAGTCTTATTTGATCCTAGGAAACATGGTTCGGATATGAAAACAATCGGAGGGGGATTAAAACATGGTAATGATTAATTTTTCTTAACTGTTGGTGTTCTATCCATGAGACTACTGTTCTTTCATGTCATGCGTCTTTTTCTAGTCATATGTAAGCATTTCTCATTTTGAAAACATATTTTCTTTATTCACATATTTTAGAAAAATTACACCTGTTTCTGAGTGTTTCATTTGAGAGTGTAATTAATATTGCGAGATTCGTAGTCGAAGCATAGTTAGATGGTCATCCGAGTTACATTCCAAGTTCATGACATGCGCGTGTTCATTTGACTACCATATCACACACGTGCAATTTTATGAGAAACTCTATGGATTTATATGATACATGTGCTTATGATTGTTTTTCATGACTTAGGTGGATGTTTCATTATGTTTCTTTATGTTCATTATTCTATTTCAAATCATCGTTCTATGATAAGGAGTATTGATTGTTTTGTTTTTCATTTGAATAAAAAAATTTAAATTTATAAGTTAATAAAGATGGTTATGGGTGACTTGTTGATGAGAACTCTCACGAGACTTCACTCGTCCTATTAGGGACACCTAGGGGTTTAAAAGACTTGTTGCATATGGTAAATGCAATCGTGTTGCCTGCAATAGTGAGTTAGGATTTTTAAGTATAGTAGTATTTAGTTTTATGTTTTTCTTTGCTCGAGGACTAGCAAAGAATAGGTTTGGGGGTGTGATCGGCGACGAATAGTTATCGTTTATAGTCTTACAAATACCCTTTGCTAGCCCATTTCATGTAGTTATTAGTTATTTTTAATAATTATTCTAAATTTTGTAAGATTTGGAGCTTTAACTTGAAAATGCACAAAAATCCAATGATTAGTGGCTTTGGAAGTTATTCTGGGCTCAAACGGTGATTTCGGTAAAAGGTGATTGCAGCAGTAGTCTCGGAAAATTGCATTTTTGGCAAGAAATAATTTGGGATTTGAGAAATTTCTCCAGAGACATAAAATGTAGATCTTCGAGTTATGGACGCGTGGCCGCAAACGGCGAGTCAATCCGAGTTCCGAGCAAAAAGTTATCCCAATTCTATGAAAGTCGCGCAGTGCAGCGAAAAGTACCTTGCGCGAGCGGGCCAGGCGAGCGACCTGTGAAAAAACCAAAAACGCGTATTTTGTTAAATTAAAGTGCCCAACAAAAGTGGTTTGTGAATATGACATCCAAAAACGTAAATATAGCAGTTTTAGTACGATTTGGCTTAGGAAAGCTTTATAAATCCTTCCAAACTCTATATAAATCCTATTCTAAATCAATTTTGTGGTTACACATCATTACACAACATTAGATACACACAATATATAACTAAAACTTCAGCCATTGAAGGGAGGAAAGCAAGGAGAAGAAGAAGAAGACCAAAGATTTTCATGACCTCCTCCATCAACCTCTTATCGTTCATCAATTCTATGGACAACTAAACTCAAGATCTAGGGTTTCAATGAAACCCTAGCCAAGTAATAGGGTGAATTTTATGTTTTTATTTTAGTTTTATTATGTATAGATGACAGTTACATGTTCCGAGGATTTTTATAAATAAATCGTGCTTTTATTGATTAAATCATTACTTTCAAAGTTTACTCTTGTCTTAGATCTATTTTGGTGGTAGTGTGTTCAATAATCTATGCTTGTTGTGCTTGTTTAGATTATTTACATGTAATGGTGCTTAAATTGAATTATGCTATTAAGTATCCGAATAGTCCATGCCTAGATTAGATGGATTATACAACAACCCTAGTTTAGTGTGGGATAATCTGTGTTAACCGAAGATGGATTATGTTGGTGCTTGAACCATAGTTATTTTCTTAACAGAGGAATTGGGCTTGTAGCTACAATTCCCCATTATCATCCAACGTAATAAGCTAAAGTAATTCGTAAATACCCTTATTATGAAGCTAGTGGTGGATTTGCAATCCTAGGTTCTTTAAACTTATTATAAAAATAAATATTTAATTGCTTTCATAATTTAGATTTACTTTTATTGTTATTAGTTTAATTCAAATTAAATCCAAAATCCGTTTTTCTTAATTAACTAAATTTAGGTTTTAAAAATTAATGTGCGTAGTATTCATTCTCTGTGGGGCCTTGAAGGTTCAGGCCGATGCCGTCTCATAGATCGATCGGTCTTGAAGGTTCAGGACAATGTAGAGCTTCACTTAGGTTCTCGGCAAAAGGCATTGAAGTTTCTAGAGGGAACCAAGGCTAAATTTGAAGCGGGGAAGGCCTCTCGGGCTCAAGTGCTAGCAAGAGACTCCTGGCTGCAGAACCGTATTGCTGCACTAAAAGCTCAGCTCGCCCAGTGTGAGGCCGAGGTTGCCACCAATAACGCCGCCCTGGGGAAAATTGATGAAGTGCTATCCTCACTTAGTGGCGACGCTCAAAAGTGCAGTGATCAACTGCAAGCCAGTGTCCCGATATCCCGAGCATGGGCCCAAAAACTCGAAAAAGCAAAACGGGATCGGTCTGGAGCTATCAAGACTTGGGAGGACTTGAGGGCTAGACTTATGAACTTTGGGTCAGCCTAGAGGCCGACTCCTATTTTGTACTTTGTATAGAAATTTTTTTTTCTTTTTCATTTTTCATTGTCCTGGTAAGTAAGCTGTGCTCAGTTTTCATTAATACAAAGCGATGTTTTTCCCTAATCACTCGGGCTCAAGTTCATAATTAACCAATTGATCATATTCCAACCCAGGATTTGGTTTATAGTCAAGGTCAATGGTCTCCTACAACGTAGGATAATAGGACTTTAAATACTGACCATTGATTAATTGGACATGAACTGTTCCATCCAGATCACGTAGCCTGTAGGCACCACCTTTCTTGACTTGATGGACGATGAAGTTGACCGACCATTTACCGTAATGGTTATCCTTATCTCCGATAGGTAGTACGGTCTTTCATACCAAATCCTCTGTGCAAAAAGACTTTTCTTTCACCCTTTTGTTATAAGCTCGGGCTGCCCGTTGCTTTTGCACTTTTAATGAATCTAAGGCCGCGAGTCTCATTTCATCTAGCCCCTCTAACTCAGCTATCATAGCCTCTGTGTACTCAGCAGGCTCAAGCTGATTCTGTAAAGCCCTTCTGGCCAATCGGACTGTAACTTCCATAGGTAACATAGCGTCATGCCCATAAGTCAACGGTGTGACCCCAGTACTTGACCTTTTAGATGTCCGATAGGCCCATAGAGCTTCGGACAAGAGCTTGTCCCATTCTCTAGGATTCTCAACAATTTTCTTCTCAATAATCCCCTTGAGGATCTTGTTTGTGGACTTGGTCTGTCCGTTAGCCTGTGCATAATAAGGCGTAGAATTGAGAATTTTGTTCCCCCTACTTTCTGCAAAGGCCGACGTTTCCGTCCCGGTGAACACAGATCCTTGGTCGACCGTAATTATTTCTGGAAGGCCGAACCTATGGATAATATGTTCTTCAATGAATTTTATTACGGTTGCCTGAGTCACCGTTCTACAAGGTATGGCCTCAGCCCACTTAATAAAGTAGTCCGTAGCCACTATGATAAAACAGTGCTGGTCGAATGATGGTGGTAGGACTTTTCCAATTAGATCTATCGCCCATCCTCTAAACGGCTAAGGTTTGATTATGGGTTGCAACGCTTTAGCTGGCACATGCTGGATCGGACCATGCTTCTGGCAAGCTTGACATCCCTTAGCATAACTGATACAATCTTTCAACATACCGGGCTAGTAATAATTGTATCTTCTTAGCAACCACTTCATCTTTGTGCCGGCCTGATGCACCCCACAAATCTCTTCATGTACCTCATCCATAACCTGCATTGCCTGTTTCTTCCCTAAACACCTCAAGATCACGTCATCACCGATAGGTTTTGTTGAATAATTCTCCATCGAGCACCATGAATCGGACAGCAAATAATCTAACTCTTCGGTCTACCCTAACATTAGAGTGATTCAGGTATTCAATAATGGGGATTCTCCAATCGTCATCCTCCATCAAGACCAAATTGGTGGTAGCATACCAACCTCTCTTTGCAACGGATGGTAATGATCAGACATGAACAGTGATGAGTTGGTCTTCTAAGATCTTCTAAGAAGATGAGGCTGATCCTGTTTTTGCCAACTTATCGGCCTCGGTATTTGTGGTTCTTGGAATATAACTCACGCTAATGTCATCAAACGCCTCCATGAGTTGTGTAGCCACAGCGTGGGATGAGCAGAGCTCCCAACTTCTTATCTGAATTTCTCCAGCTATCTGTCCGATCACCAGCCCTGAGTCTCCTTTTATGTGTACGGACGATGCCCCCATTTCAAGGAGTATCTCTAGTCCGATGATAAGCGCTTCGTATTTGGCCTGATTATTAGTGCATTTGAAATTGAGCCAAAATGACATCTTTGTCTTCTTGTACTTGGGTGATACAATCACCACACCTGCCCCAGTATCCTCTGCATTTTTTGAACCATCAAAGATTAACGTCCACAGGACTAAGGATGTGCTTAGAACTTTGGGTGCTAGAGGCAGTTCTCCCAAATCAGTAGGATCTGGGTGATCGGCCAAGAAATTGGCTATGGCCTGGCCTTTAACCGATTGCTGTGATCGGTACTGGATGCCAAATGCCATCAAAGCCAGAGTCCATTTTCCAATTCGGCCTCTCATGATCAGGCTTGATAACATATATTTAATCACATCAGTTTGACATATTATGTAAGTGGAAACGGGCATCATATATGTTCTTAACTTTTGTGAAGAAAAATACAACGCCAAGCACAACCTCTCAATCGGCGCATAGCGCTGCTCAATTGGAGTCAAAATTCTACTTAAATAATAAATGGCCTACTCGTTGCCTTGCTCATTATCTTGAGCTAACATACTTCCTATAGAGCAGTCAGAGGCCGATATATACAACTTTAAGTACCTAACCTTCTTGGGTGGCATTAATACTGGAGGGGTTGACAAATATTGTTTGATTCCTTCAAAAGCTTGTTGATGGCTGTCTTCCCATTTGAAGTCTTCATTGGTCTTGATCTTCAACAATGGGGTCCATACTTGGGTCTTCCCTGCACAATTGGATATGAATCTTCTTAGGAAATTGATCTGTCCGAGCAATCTCTGAAGCTCTTTCTTGTTAGCTGGTAGCTTTGCTTCCTGGATAGCCCGAGCCTTATTTTTGTCAATCTCTATCCCTCTTTGATGCACTAGGAAACCTAGAAAATTCCCTGTTGTGATGCCAAATGCACATTTGAGAGGGTTCATCTTTAATCTGTGTGCATGCATTCTTTCAAATGCTTTTTCCAAATCGCTCAAATGATCGGCGTTACTTCCTGACTTTACCACCACATCATCTATGTAAACCTCCATGAATTGTCCGATCATATCATGCAAGATCGAATTCATTGCCCGTTGGTAGGTAGCTCCCGCGTTCTTCAGACCGAAAGGCATGATAACCCACTCAAAGGTTCCAATTGCCCCCGGGCACCGAAAAGCTGTCTTTGGGACATCCTCTTCGGCGATGTAGATCTGGTTGTATCCCAAGTGCCCGTCCATAAAGGACAAAATTTTGTGTTTGGCGGCCGAATCGATTAACTGATTGGCCATGGGCATGGGGTACTCATCTTTTGGAGTAGCTAAGTTTAAGTTTCTGAAGTCAATACAAACCCTCGGCTTCCCATTCTTCTTTACCATCGGAACCACGGTCGAGACCCATTCCACATATCGGGCTGTCCGAATGAAACCAGCGTCTAGTAGTCTCTCAAGTTCCTCCTTCACCTTCAGAGTCACTTCTGGTGACATTCGTCGAGGTAGCTGCTTGAACGGCCTGAACCCCGATTTAATTAGCAATCAGTGTTCCACCAATTTCCTAGATAAACCTGGCATTTTGTCATATTCCTAGGCAGAACAATCTTTATACTTGTGCAAGAGTGCAATCAACTCGGCCTGATACTGCGGGTCCAGCATCTGACTTACATAAGTAGGTTTGTGCTCTCCTTCTTTGCCTATGTTTACTTCCAAGAGGGGTTCTTGGACATCGGCCTTTAAATCGTTAAGCTTTGCCGTGGCCATCTCCAATTCGTCTATTTGAATCTCTTCCTCCCTTAGCGTCTCCTCTTTGTAGATACAATCGGCCAGATTAACCATTCCATCAACAGGGTCGATTTCCAATCTTCTATCGGCCAGGTATGCACACCATCTGGCCATGCTGGCCTTGAGGGCCAGTAGCTTCCGTTCTTTAATTATCGGAGTCTCCATAGACATCTTCCTGTTCGATGATCTCAATCGGCCTTGATTCTTCTGTCCGACTGAGATTGTGGTAGTACGCTTTAATGTTCGACGAATTTCCTTTAAGGAAGGTTGCTGTATTCGGTCTTCCCATTTTGTTGCAACCCAGCAACTTGACTGGCCCGTTATCATCTTTATACAAGACCGCATCGGCTGTTTGCACACGGGCTACAAATGGCTTAGTGTTTGCTCCAACCACTTCTACCTCGTCACCTTTCCAAAAAATCAGCAACTGATAGAGTATGGAGGGAATGCAGTAATTTGGGTGTATCCAATCTCAGCCAAGTAATGCATTATAGGCCGCCGAGGTTTCTATAATGAAAAAAGTAGTCATGACCGTTTTATTGCCAACGGTCAGTTCAAGGGGTAGGATACCCTTGGTTCTTGAAGGCGCCTCCGTGAAGCTTGAACGTTCATTTCGGTCGGAATTAGCTCCGACTCGGATTTCTGAAGGATTCTTAACATTATTTGAGGCATAATGTTGATGGTAGACCCACCATCAACCAAGATTCTATTTATCGGGACCCCCTTAATATGTCCTTTCACGTATAATGGCTTCAGGTGCTGGGACATCTGATATGTTGGTTTTTCGAACATAACTTTGGCTGGTCCGGTCTTTAATCCTCCCTCAGTCTGATGTCCTTTCGGCCTCAAGATGGTGATCTTAGGCCGATCAGTCTGCCCGTCGGTGGCATCCATATTTTTGCTAGTGGCTTCCACCACTTTAGATTTGACGGTCTCTCCTCCGTTCCAAAAAAAATCTTCTATATATCATGGCTGAGTCCTTAGTCAGGCCCTCCACTACATCCCTTTCCATGGCCGTTGGCTGGTCTGGCTTGGATATGAAAGACATAGGCAATGTAAATACCATATTGGATGACAGGCCTATCGCAATAGTTCCAAATTGAATTGGAGAGGGGCTTGAGTCTAACAGATCTTCATCGGACTCCATCTTGTCCGATGTTGGCTTGCAATCTACCTGTGATTTTTCCCGTCCGAATCTTTCCTTTGGGTGCCCAGTGGAAATATGCATCGCCCCAGCCTCTCCTTGATCATCGGGCATGGTATGCGCTGTGGGTTTAGGAGGGTTTCTAGCCTGATTCTTCCAGTATTGGCACTCTCGCTCAGCCTGTCTCATTCGTTGATATCTCCTTTTTTGAGACTTGTTGTACTATGGCCGTGCTGGGAATTTAGAATGTTCAGCTCTATGCCACTTCCCATCTTCTACCCGGGGTGGTAACACCATCCTTGGGCTCCTGTTACAGGTTGATGCTTGCATCTTCGGCTTTGGAATTATTTGGGCACTTCTTGCCCCCAATCGGTCAGATCCACCTAGGCCGACTTGTTGAACCAATGAAGGTTTTGCCCGCCACTCGGGCTTCGCCTGATTCTGCCATTATAGTGACAACCTCTCGTATACAGACCTTCTCGGGCTTGGTTCGCGATGTTCATGACTTCTCGGCCTCTTGCTCGGGCTCGAGGCTTCTTTCTTGACATCAGCCTTGCATCTTGGGTAGAGGCCTTTTTCGATGAACTCCAATTGTTATCGCAGATCCGCTATCAGGTTGTCGGTACTGGACCTAGCCGTTTCTTCCTCGGCCTTGTGGCTTTTCTCTTTACGCTCTTGATAGCTTCTCTGGAGGTCATGTATAGTCACTTTCGGCCTATCTGTGGCCGAAATAGCGATTTGTTTCCCTTCTTTCTGTTTTGGCACCATTTCTCTATCGGTCAAGTCTATGTTTGGCCTCGGCCTTGAAAGGTTGGTTAAATCGGGCATAACCATATTGGTGCCGGTAATTTGAGGAAAAGGATTTGCATCAATCCCCATAGCCTTGTCCGAGAACTTAAAAACTCCTTTCTCCACATTTTCCTATATAAAATTACGAAAAACAAAGCAATTATTAGTGGAGTGCTAACGCCATTTTCTTCGCAGCGGCATTGTTGTTAACAAGCTTATTCAAGGCGTTACATATAATTGGCCGTTTACAGATCAACTCGCCCATATTGCTCTCTGTTTCGAGGTCACACTCTGCTAAGTGGACCTCATAATTAGGGTCCTTATAATATGTCCCTTTGGAGGAGTTCTTCTTCTCCTGCTCATCCAAAAGGATACGCTCGTAACGACCGGCCCATATGGCCAACGCGAATAGGTCATGGAAGTCAGTTCCTTCAAACCTCTTACGAAGTTCAAAGGACATGCTCCCCATGGCCATTTTAGCATATTCTTCCTCAAGCAAAACTGTCTTGCACCGATACTTTGCCTTACGGAAACGGGCTATGTAGGTTTCTACGGTCTCTCCTACTAATTGCATCATCCTGGATAGGTCTACCAGCGATGTTTCGGGCTCAATCCTATAGAACTGGCCGTGAAATAGCTCTTCCATCCCTTGCGAAGTTAACACCGAATTGGCGGGGAGATTGACATACCACAAAAACGCCATGCCCGTTAGCGAGTTTGGGAATAGTCTCAATTTTAAGGGTTCGCTACTACCCGCATGGTTGCATTGAACAATAAAACGGCCAATATGCTCGACTGAAGACTGTTCACTCTCTCCAGAAAATAGAGTGAAATTTGGTACTTTGTACCCCTGAGGAAATATGACTTGGTCAATTTCAGGGGGTTATGGTCGTCTATATGTCGGCCTTTCAAGTCTTCTCATAAACGGGCCATACTGTTCATGTATGGCTGCTACCAACTCCTCCCTATTGATGGGTTGTGGAGCTACGGGCTGAACATTCCTCAACGGGGGTACCAATGGCGGTGATACCTACTGTTGATTGTTATTGGCCTGATGGGGCCAAAATCCACCGTTGTTCCTTTGCACCCCATTTACGTGACCTGGAGGTTGTGTATGGCCGACTGAACTTTCAATGTGGCCTATAAACCGACCAAAACCTAGTGTCGCTGTAGACACCCCATTTTGTCGGCTATCAGATTTAGGAGACCCATAGCTTGGTGGTTCACAATGATCGTAAAAGACTCAAAAGGACTCTCGGAAGTCAGCTCCATCTCTCAGAATGCTCAGAATGACCAAAATGCCCCTAAAAGCCCAAAAACTCCCAGATTTGGTCCCAAAGTTCTGAAAACATGCTACGTCATAAGGAAAGCGATAAAATGAGTTTTTAAGAGAAATCAGATGAAATTGTCGGCTCACAGAGACCCCCGGAAGTCCCGGAAGTTCCCGGAAAGTCCCCGTTGACCAGTTTGACCAAGGTTTGACCAGGTTTGACCAAGTTTGACCAAGTTTGACCGAAATTGTCCGGATTCACCAGAATCATTTTAAATCATGAGAAAAATGTTAAAACAAGTCCCAAAAGAAAATCGAGCGAAAACATCAGCTCCCGGGAACTCCCGGAGGTTTCCAGAACTTCCCGGGAATCCCAGGTTTGACCAGTTTGACCGGAATTTGACTTTGGAACCGGGGCACCAAAATAATTTTCAAATATTTTTCATAGATACTAGAGGTCAATAGCTTTCCAACGGTATATCGCACATAATTTCTGGATTTAAAACGAATTTATTATGAATTTCCAAAGGCGAAAAAGGCGATCAAATCGGCTTTTATCATGAATACCGCAAAACTTTTCAAAGTGACCTATCCCCGAACTATTTTTCATGTAAAGTAGACTCCATTACCTTTCCAACGGTATATCACAACCTCAATTTGGAGTTCGTACGCATTTTCTGTGAATTTCGGACGAAATAGGGCCTTTTCGCGAATACCGGAACTTCAGGGGGCCTAAACAGCATTATCTGGACGAAGGAGGAGCAGTGCCGCCGCGGCACTGGCCCACTGCCGCCGCGGCACTGGCCCAGTGCCGCCGCGGCACTCCCCTCCAGAACAGTGAGTTTTTGTAATTTCTTTTGGGGTCCCATTTTGATTAATTAAAAACCAAAACGACGTAGTTTTGATTCCCAGCTTATTTTGGACCAATGGGAGACCATTTTAAACTTTTTAAAAACTCCATTTACCACCCCTCCTTTGCCTATAAAAGAAGCCATTTACTTCCATTTAGGGGGGAGACATGGAAGCTTAGAGAAAGCTTAGGAAGAAACTCTAGGGAAATATAGAGAGAGAAAGAGAAGAAGTAGTCTTCTTCTTCCATTTTTTTCCAATAAAAGTGAGTTCTAATCTTGTTTTCCTCCACCATTTTTCTATATACTTCATCATCAATATACCCAATCACCATTCTTGAGCATTCTTGAGTTAGGAAGCTACTTCCATGTCCAAATGTCAAAATCTATGAGTGAAACACCAAGCTACAAGTCCAAAATCATATTGATTATCATCTATTGATTGTTATTTACTTGCTTGTTCATATTATGTTCATCTCTTCTTAATCTCATTTCTTTTTATTTTCTTTATTTACTTACTAGTTCATCATCATCTAAGTGATGACATGAAGTTTGGGGTGAGTGAATCCTTATGGATAGTAGCTCTTGACCTCAAAAACATGTTTGATAGATGATGATCATAACCTCAATACTTCCAAGATGTTCTTGAAATGTATTGAAGTTATGTCCAAAATAAAAATGAATCTCTCCAATAATATTGGGAGTTCTTTGATGATTCAAGGTTGGATGAGGTTCTAAGTGGTCACATGGTCATCTCAAGAGTTTAAGTTCATGCTTTGAACATCTATTTCAAAACCCCCAATCAAGAACTCAAACTCTATTTCAAAACCCAAATCCATTTTCTTCAAGAATGATCCAAAACAGTGAGCTGTTCAGATTCAAAGATTTGTTTTGAATTAAATACTTGAGTTATGATGATGAAACCACTTGGAAAATCTTCCTAAGACATCATAGTTTGTCTCTGCTTTTTCCCATCAATTATAGAGATATGAAAGTATTTGTTTTGGATGTGAGAAGTTCATATTCATAATCTGCCTCTGTTCTCACAGAATGTTCACCCAACTTCTTGCACTTATTCTGGATATTTTCGTCACTGTACATATATCTTTTCTATTTTTTTTATGAAACTTGGATGTCTTAGGAAACTTTTGGTGTATAATGGGTCGTCATAAACCTTTTCTTTGATTTATGAAAAATCATACAAAATCAGTCAACAGTGCAGCTTTTGTTTCTGAGTCATGTGTACATTCTGATTTATTTCTTTTAATCTGTGATAGCTATTGAGGTTTGGCTTTTTGGGTTATTTTCTAGACACAATAAGGATGATCTCTGATTATTCTCACATTTTTCTAGGCACGTTTGACCTCCCATTATATTGTTACAAAGTAATGCATACAGTCTGTCCACTATTCACAGCATTTCACTTTTTGACTTTCACACTTTGATGCAACACTCTCTTGTATCTAGATGAACCCATATCCCATGCACATGTTCTTTACCACTTTTAATATGCTATATCATATCATGTATCATATATCCTCTCATGTATCATACTCCCATAGATTCTTGAGTTTGGTTTCCAAATAAAACCATGTTTTGCAAATACTTGGGAAGTTCTTGAAATTAGTTAGGAATTGATATTCCAAGTGGTTAGAATATTCATCCAAGTTCTGGAAGCATACTTTCAAAACCCCCATTTCAAAACCCCCCTCTTAAACCCCTCATTTTGATTTCAAGAAATAAACCTTGTTTTTCTCAAAACCCTCAAAACAGTGAGTCATTTAAGTTCAAGGAATTATTTTGAGTTCAATACTTAATGTATGGATGCAAGACCACTTGGAAAGTCTTCCTAACTCATTAGAGAGCACCCATGATTTTTGGCTTGACATGGAAATACTTGAAAATGGTCCATTTGGACCCACACATTCTCTCTAGACATTCTGTTTTTACTGTCACAGCAGCTAGGTCCACTTCCAACCTCTTTTTCAGAAATCTTTTCCAAAAAGGGTGGTCCTAACTTATTTTTCCCTTAAACTTGGATGTCTTAGGGAACTTTCTGTATAAAATGGGCCTCTAGATCATTTGTTTTCATTTTCTAAGATTTTCTAACATTTCAGTCGACGGTACGGACTCTGTTTCTGAGTGACCTTCATTGTTTATATGATTTCTCTCATTCTGTGATAGCTATTCAAGATTGGCTTTTTGGGTTGTGTCCTAGACACAATAAGGAAGATCTCCATAAAAAATCATGCACTGGAAACATTCCTAACCCCTCTTTTCAAATTCCAAAAGATCATACTACTGTTCTGTCCACTATTCACAGCAAGCACATTTCAACTTTTATTCTTTGATTTGATGCTCATATGCATTCCAAATTAACCCATATCTTAGGAAGTAGTTCATACTACATTTGTACACATCCCATGTTAATTTCATTCATTCATTCATACATTTTAGACTTCTAAGTCATTCTAGGAATCCATGAACACAAAGCACACTACAACCTTGGTACATTTTAGATACATGCATTGCATTCATGCAAGATTTGGGGTTTTTGTAACTCTTAATCTAAGAAGATTATAAGGAATGATCATGATCACACGTTCATGCTTCCCCTCGATCTAATCGTCCTTTCTCATCCGTCCCGGGGATTGAGAAGATCTTCTTTTCTCAAAGAATAACATGCATCATACTAGCTTGCTAAGCATATTTTGATTTCTTTGATTATTTGTTTCAAGAACAATTCATGTCCCCCTTTTTAGATTAGGAAGTCTTGATTATTTGATATATGATTAGACGATTTTTCCTAGGTTTATTTGTGTGATCTTTCACTTTACATTGTATGATATTTGGCTTAGATCTTATGAATGATATCTTATCTTTAGATCTTCCATTTCGAATTTTCTTATGTGATGTAATATACTATCATAGTATTAATTGTCGAACCATACATAGTATAAGATGATTATTTGGATGCTAATTGAGGCCCGTCGAAAGACGGGGCGAGTTGAGGGTGTTTTAGTCGCGACAAAGGCTCCTTCCTCTCTCGTACCAAAACCCCGAGCCAAGTTCTTTGGTTATGAAGGGCCGGTGCCCTTTATCCATTTGGGTGAGTCAAAATTAGGTTTCTTGGTTCCTTAAAGACCAAGTGGCGACTCTGTATCTGTTTTCAACAGACCATTTTCTTTTCTTTGATCCAAGTCAAATTCCTTTTCAAAACAATCTCAAACAAGAGAAGTGGTCCGATTCCGCGTGTCCACAATCTGGCGACTCTGCTGGGGATTTTTTATTTTAAAACAAAATAATGCAGAGGTTTGACTCATAAGAAGCATTCTTAAAATCATCTTTTTACTGTGTTTGGTTCACCGCATTGCACTTTTGCATTTCCCCTTCGACTGTGTCTGAAACGCGGCGCTGACATTGTTCAGGTCTTGCTGTGCCAGGGCACAAGTCACCGTTGATACTGTACCTTCCAAGGTATATCAAAAAGAGTAAAAAACCTCCGTACTGTCTCCCCGACGGTATATTGGAACTCTCGTCAACGGACCCTCTTTGACTAAACCCAGCCTTTTCATATAGATTCCTGTAGAACCTTTCATAGGACTGTTCATTTATCTTTTCAGATAGGACAATGTGATATAACTGTTGTATGCCCTGGTGGGATTACCTGCGTGGTGTAGACGCTTATGTGACATAGAACAGAACCTCTTTCTTATGATTCCCAAGGCAATCGCTCACATGTGATCACATTGAGTTGACTTGCCTAGGCTCCATGATAAGGATGTCTGCTCGATGCTTACAAAGATATACACCGCAAACCTTGTTTGTTGGTCTTGAGACATAGGAGTATGAAAACTTGCTAGAAAGTATGATCACCATCATCACCTATTCCCGTCGTATATCCCTATTTCTTCCAACAGAAACTCTACCCAACTCATCAGGATATCCCTGTTTCTCCTAGAAACTGTCCAAATCACCAAGATTCAGAATACCCAGAAACCTCAATTTTTCTTAGAAATTCCGATATACTTGTTTCTCCCAGAAACTCTGTCTGACTTACCCAGTTATATCTATTTTCCCAGAAGCTCTGTCCAAATCTCTCAGATTACTCAGAAATCTCAAGTTCTCCCAGAAATTCCGGTATACTTGTTTCTCCCAGAAACTCTGTCTGACTTACCCAGTTATTATGTTTTCCCATAAGCTCTATCCAAATCTCCAAGATTTCCCGAAAATTCCAACAACTCCATCCAAACTTCCCAAAAATGCCTAGATGTACCAATTCCTCCCAGAAATTCTGATTTCCCAATTTCTCCTAGAAGCTCAGTCCAAATCAACCAGAAATCCCTATTTCTCCTAGAAACTCAAATGACTTCTAGAAATTTCTCCGAATCTTCCAAATCCCTATTTCTCCCAGAAACTCTGTCCAAAATTTCCGAAGTATCCCGGAAATTCCTGTTGTCCCTTGGTGATCACACTGGAAAGTAAGGTTAGCACACTTTGTATGCTTAGGACCTTATTTGTTTAGCTGCTATCTGTTAGAAATAGGAACATCATATAGATTAGGGCTTGCATCCGCATGCTTGTCTCATATGCATACACGATTCATGTCAGTCTACATGTCACTCTCTACACATCAAATGCATACGTATCATCATCCTCACCCATTTCGATCATTGTACAAAAGTCATATACTTACAGCAACCGTCCTTGGTTTGCATCATTAAATCCTTCAAAATTCTGATCATCTCCTCCCGCTGGGGAGTCCATAAGAAGTATTTTGTGCCTCTGTTAATTTGGGCTTTTACTTCTATTTGCAGAAAACATAGCCCCGGGTAAGGACACCTCTGTACCTTCCCAAATTCATTGTCTAACCCAGGCTATCATAATGGCCTACCAAGCTCTCGAAGGAAAAGTGGACAAACTACGAACCACTGTTGAACAACTAAGTTTAAGGATAAGCCGATTTGAGAAGATGGTGCAGAGCATCGATAAAGGGAAGAATGGGTTGCCCAACGCCATCTATCCAAGCCCGTTTCCACATCCGAATCTCTACTTGTATCCAAACCCACACTTTAGCCTTGGTAATCCTAGTCCATATTCAAATCCAAGAGCCACTCCAAGGACCCACTTGAACTCAAAGTCTAACAAAACCCGCAACCCAAGAACCTTTACCAACTTGGGTATGCCATTGTCCGTTATCCTTGATAACCTCATCAAAAAGGGGCACCTCCGACTCCTTCAACCTCGTGCTGACATCCCTCCGCCTAGTTGTGACCTGTCCAAAATTTGTGCCTACCACCAAGGCCCAGGCCATGACACCGACAGCTGCATGCGCCTTCGCCATGATATCCAAGACCTTCTCGATCAAAAAATCATCGAGCCATCGCCCATCCAACCCTATGTCAACCAAAGTGTCAGCTTCATCGAACCTAAAGCCCCTGGCTTACCTGTTCAAATGATCCCCTTTCCTGAGGCCAATGATTGTTGAAGCTACACGGTGAACTGATAGTGTTTGGAACTTCTGCCAAAAAAAAAATGTAAGAATAAGTGAGTCACTGTGACATTCCATTTGAGACCAGGTCGAGTCTAGTCGAGTCTGTTGTATGTTAATTCTTGTGGTCGAGTTTGTCTGTCATCAAGTTGTTAACGAGTCTGTAATCCTTCTCTACTGATGGAATGAAGTCTCATTTTGCCTAATCTGATGTGCTTATTCATAGATGCATGAATCGCTGAACTGAAGTGTCACTTTTCAAATTACCATGGATATTACTGTGCTAAAAAAAGGGTAATTTTTTTTTTACTCAAACAAAAAAAAAGTCCTAAAAGGTCAAAATCAATTTTGCGCTGGCACCAATGAAGAGCCGAGAATTGAATAGTCTTACTTTAAGAATTTAAAGATGCTTTTGCTCAAATCTTGAAAAGACATACTTGAGACTGATTTGGGGCTTGCCCAACACCCCTTTCCACCATTTCTACCATTTCAGAGCCTTGGGCCCAACCCAATTGATAGCCATGCGAACCTGTGCGGACTTGGTCCTTGATGATAGCTAAACATTTCAATGAGTTTCATCTCCACTTTCAAAAAAAAAAAAAAAAAAAAAAAAAGCTCGCTAGGTTGAAAACCCGAAAGGTCACCTAGGCAAAAGTTAGAGCTGAAAAGGTATTGATTTCCAAGATCTGACCTTAGCCAGTCAAAATAATGGAGAAAATGAAAGAAATAAAACAAATGAGAGAATCGTATGTGCCTAGATCACATTTCCAAAGGCACGGAACAACCACAAATAAATTCTGAAAAATGACATGCACATTTCAGAATTCTAAGATTGCGATTGAAAGATCTTGCAAGAATCAGCTGCATAAAAAACAAAATTGACTGGCTAGGCGAAAGTGAAAAGGATCAATCCTCAAAACAAAAGAAAAAGAAAAGACAAGAAAAGAAAAGAAAAGAAAGGGAGATTGAAACTGAATCTTTTTTATTCAAAGCTACCACAAGTGGCTCAAGTTTGAACTTCTTTGACGATTGGTTTGAAAAACCCCCATACCTCAAACCCCTTATTTCAAGCCTTGCCTTGAACTACGCTCGACCTGATTCCCACTCGGGGATACGTAGGCAACCACATCGGTTCGGTCGACACCATCATAACCAAACCAATTTCTTTCAAGACCTTGCCTTGAACTACGTTGGACCTGATCCCCACTTGGGGGTACGTAGGCAGACTTACAAAAAGAAAAAAAAGGATGACTCGCTAGGTCGAAAATCCGAAAGGACGCCTAGGCAAAATTAGAGTTAAATCCAAGGTGAGCAATAACAAAAGAGAGAAAAGAGCTTGCTAGGTCACCTCACTGGTGCCTAGGCAAAAGTTATGAGCATTTGAGAGATTAAAGTCACGGTCCATGCCTCAAGCCAGAAAATCACCTTCCACACTAGGGGCAAACATCGGCTACCCGCCTCGTTTGCCTGACTTTTACTATCTACCCTTCATACAAGGGGCAAACTTTGGTCACCTACCTCGTTTGCCCAAAACCTCCAATAAACCATCATCCAAACTAGGGGCAAACTTCGGTCACCCACCTCGTTTGCTTATGAATCCCACTTTGTACACCTCAAACTAGGGGCAAACTCCGTTTGCCTAACACAATCCCTTCACACTAAGGGCGAGTTTTCAAGTTACCAAGTTGTTTTGAAAATTTTGAAATAGAGCACCTTTTACTCTAAAAGCTAAGGCACTAATTCAAGGCACTTCCTGGAAGAAGCAGAAAATTGACTAGATCACTAAGGAGGAATTTTCAAAAATCAGATTTATCAGCAAAGTGCTACCATGTTATGATGAGGGGTGAACACCAAAAGAGAAATGGTACATCATTTATGACAAAAGCACATCAAGTTTTGACAAGACGAGCTTGTTTCATTTTGGTGTCAAATGTGTCGTCCTCGTGCGTCAATGTCTGTCAAGTTTTTGAGTCTGTTGTAGTCTCAAATGTGTAAGTTAATAGTGACTAATAAAATTTTCAAATCAAGTTATAAAGAGCATGCCAATACAAGCAGAAGTACCAAACACCATTACTGTACCGTTTAAGGCATCAGCATGAGAAGCGTCCAAACTTAGGGCAAATGCGAATTTCATCCCTTTCCAAACCATCAAAAGTTGACCTTCATCTCCTTGCAACATAAGTCCACGAGTGGCTGTTGATCTTCCTTCATGCAACATAAGTCCATGAGTGGCTGTTGATTACCTTCCTTTGTTCATGCAACATAAGTCCATGAGTGGCTGTTGATCTTCATCTCCTTGCAACATAAGTCCATGAGTGGCTGTTGATTACCTTCCTTTGTTCATGCAACATAAGTCCATGAGTGGCTGTTGATGATCTTCCTTTGTTCATGCAACATAAGTCCATGAGTGGCTGTTGATGATCTTCTTTTCTCCTAGCAACATAAGTCCATGAGTGGCTATTGATCTTCATCTCCTTGCAACATAAGTCCATGAGTGGCTGTTGATCTTCCTTCATGCAACATAAGTTGATGAGTGGCTGTTGATTACCTTCCTTTGTTCATGCAACATAAGTCCATGAGTGGCTGTTGATGATCTTCTTTCATCTTAGCAACATAAGTCCATGAGTGGCTGTTGATCTTTCATCTTTCTCCCAGCAACATAAGTCCATGAGTGGTTGTTGATCTTTCATCTTTTTCAGGCAACATGAGTGGCCGTTGATGACCTTCTTTCATCCTAAAGAAACATAAGTCCTCTTCTTTCAAAATCAAAATCTTAACTGCCGCAGGCCATCTCCATATCCCTCATCACAAATAGAATGATACCTTGACTCCCATTTAAAGGACGTATTTCCTTCTTCCAGCAGAGTACATTATCCTTCAGCTCCCGGAGGCCCTGACCGGCCCTCTTGGATCGAGCGCCAAAAGAGATTCTTCGAGAACCCTACATCATCCCCGAGGACAGAAACCGATAGATACCAGCTCCCGGAGGCCCTGACCGGCCCTCTTGGATTGAGCGCGGAAAGAGATTCTCCGAGAACCCTACATCATCCCCCGAGGACAGAAACCGATAGATACCAGCTCCCGGAGGCCCTGACCGGCCCTCTTGGATTGAGCGCGGAAAGAGATTCTCCGAGAACCCTACATCATCAGCCCTCTAGATTGAGGCAAATCCTTCATCATCAGCCCTCTAGATTGAGGCAAATCCTTCATCAGCCCTCTGGATTGAGGCAAATCCTTCATCGTTAGCCCTCTGGATTGAGGCAAATCCTTCATCATCAGATTGAGGCAAATCCTTCATCATCAGCCCTCTGGATTGAGGCAAATCCTCCATCATCCGCCCTCTGGATTGAGGCAAATCCTTCATCATCAGCCCTCTAGATTGAGGCAAATCCTTCATCATCAGCCCTCTAGATTGAGGCAAATCCTTCATCATCAGCCCTCTAGATTGAGGCAAATCCTTCATCAGCCCTCTGGATTGAGGCAAATCCTTCATCATTAGCCCTCTGGATTGAGGCAAATCCTTCATCATCAGATTGAGGCAAATCCTTCATCAGCCCTCTGGATTGAGGCAAATCCTTCATCATTAGCCCTCTGGATTGAGGCAAATCCTTCATCATCCGCCCTCTGGATTGAGGCAAATCCTTTATCATCAGCCCTGTAGATTGAGGCAAATCCTTCATCATCAGCCCTCTGGATTGAGGCAAATCCTTCATCATCCGCCCTCTGGATTGAGGCAAATCCTTCATCATCAGCCCTCTAGATTGAGGCAAATCCTTCATCATCTGCCCTCTGGATTGAGGCAAATCCTTCATCATCAGCCCTCTGGATTGAGGCAAATCCTTCATCATCAGCCCTGTAGATTGAGGCAAATCCTTCATCATCCGCCCTCTGGATTGAGGCAAATCCTTTATCATCAGCCCTGTAGATTGAGGCAAATCCTTCATCATCAGCCCTCTGGATTGAGGCAAATCCTTCATCATCCGCCCTCTGGATTGAGGCAAATCCTTCATCATCAGCCCTCTAGATTGAGGCAAATCCTTCATCATCAGCCCTCTGGATTGAGGCAAATCCTTCATCATCAGCCCTGTAGATTGAGGCAAATCCTTCATCATCAGCCCTCTGGATTGAGGCAAATCCTTCATCATCAGCCCACTAGATTGAGGCAAATCCTTCATCGCTAGCCCTCTAAATTGAGGCAAATCCTTCATCATCAGCCCTCTAGATTGAGGCAAATCCTTCATCGCTAGCCCTCTAAATTGAGGTAAATCCTCCATCGCCAGCCCTCTAGATTAAGGCAAATCCTTCGTCACCAGCTCTCCAGATTGAGGCAAATCTTACAGGTAGGGTAGAACTTCCACATCTATCAATCATTTTTCTCAAAGAATCCCCTACCATCCCCAGCAGAAGATATCAGAAGTCCGAACCAATTCTCCGGACTTTCTCATCACAAGGATCGACCAGCGATTAAAAACATCACCTGCAGTCAAATCACCCCGATTCCCAGGGCAAGCACTGTCTATTCACAATTCGAGGATCCGTGTCCAAATAAATATCATGAGCTTCCTCACCAACTCAACTATCGTGAGCTTCCTCACTCCTCTGTCCAAAATCATGAGCTTCCTCACCGCTCAATTCTCGTGAACTTCCTCACTCATCGTGAGCTTTTTCACATGTCAATTATCGTAAGCTCCTCACTTATTGTGAGCTTCCTCACTCATCTGTCTAAAAATCGTGAGTCCCCCCTCACCTACCTATTGATTATTGTGAGCTCCCTTGCCTGTCGCTTATCGTGAGCTTTCTCACTTATCGTGAGCTTCCTCACTCCTCTGTCCAAAATCATGAGCTTCCTCACCGCTCAATTCTCGTGAGCTTCCTCACTCATCGTGAGCTTTCTCACACGTCAATTATTATAAGCTCCTCACTTATTGTGAGCTTCCTCACTCATTTGTCCAAAATCGTGAGTCCCCCTCACCTACCTAATGATTATTGTGAGCTCCCTTGCCTGTCGCTTATCGTGAGCTTTCTCACTTATCGTGAGCTTCCTCACTCCTTTGTCCAAGATCATGAGCTTCTTCACTTATTATGAGCTTTCTCATTTGTCGCTCCTGAGCTTTCTCACTCTGGTTTCCTCAAACTATCAGTTATCGTGAGCTCTCTCACTTGTCGATTATCTTTAGTTATCATCCTCGAGGACCTCGCGTCCAATCCGTTTTGCTTACAAAGCACTCTTCTCAAATTCCAGAAGTTTGCCCCTAGACACGGAGTCTTCTAGACCTTGATGTCTTTATCCGAGTCATCCACCACATCACAGTCGTAAACACTAGTACAACGCCAGCCCACTCAGAGTGGCATACCCCACAGCACCTGCTCATACTAGGATCAGAACACTAGGCATGATAGGACTCATGTACACAATCATATCACATCCATACATTTGCATATCACTCTTTTAACATAGCATCCGCATGATTGTTGTGTATGTGCATGTGTGATTGGTTCCTTTGTGCCCTGAACTACGTCCTGATCTGATTCCCCTTGGGATACGTAGGCAGCTCACGCAGAGCGCGACCAGCACTGACCTCAGCATCTTTCTTTTTTCTTCATTGCATCTTTTGCAACGTTTTTATCCTAAATCTATAGCCTCCAAAAAGTCCTGTCTCTTCAAAGCTTTGGCACTCGCTTGCGACATGCGTTGCCTCGCAAGTTCATGCCAAAGAGGGGCAAACTGTAGACACCCCATTTTGTCGGCTATCAGATTTAGGAGACCCATAGCTTGGTGGTTCACAATGATCGTAAAAGACTCAAAAGGACTCTCGGAAGTCAGCTCCATCTCTCAGAATGCTCAGAATGACCAAAATGCCCCTAAAAGCCCAAAAACTCCCAGATTTGGTCCCAAAGTTCTGAAAACATGCTACGTCATAAGGAAAGCGATAAAATGAGTTTTTAAGAGAAATCAGATGAAATTGTCGGCTCACAGAGACCCCCGGAAGTCCCGGAAGTTCCCGGAAAGTCCCCGTTGACCAGTTTGACCAAGGTTTGACCAGGTTTGACCAAGTTTGACCAAGTTTGACCGAAATTGTCCGGATTCACCAGAATCATTTTAAATCATGAGAAAAATGTTAAAACAAGTCCCAAAAGAAAATCGAGCGAAAACATCAGCTCCCGGGAACTCCCGGAGGTTTCCAGAACTTCCCGGGAATCCCAGGTTTGACCAGTTTGACCGGAATTTGACTTTGGAACCGGGGCACCAAAATAATTTTCAAATATTTTTCATAGATACTAGAGGTCAATAGCTTTCCAACGGTATATCGCACATAATTTCTGGATTTAAAACGAATTTATTATGAATTTCCAAAGGCGAAAAAGGCGATCAAATCGGCTTTTATCATGAATACCGCAAAACTTTTCAAAGTGACCTATCCCCGAACTATTTTTCATGTAAAGTAGACTCCATTACCTTTCCAACGGTATATCACAACCTCAATTTGGAGTTCGTACGCATTTTCTGTGAATTTCGGACGAAATAGGGCCTTTTCGCGAATACCGGAACTTCAGGGGGCCTAAACAGCATTATCTGGACGAAGGAGGAGCAGTGCCGCCGCGGCACTGGCCCACTGCCGCCGCGGCACTGGCCCAGTGCCGCCGCGGCACTCCCCTCCAGAACAGTGAGTTTTTGTAATTTCTTTTGGGGTCCCATTTTGATTAATTAAAAACCAAAACGACGTAGTTTTGATTCCCAGCTTATTTTGGACCAATGGGAGACCATTTTAAACTTTTTAAAAACTCCATTTACCACCCCTCCTTTGCCTATAAAAGAAGCCATTTACTTCCATTTAGGGGGGAGACATGGAAGCTTAGAGAAAGCTTAGGAAGAAACTCTAGGGAAATATAGAGAGAGAAAGAGAAGAAGTAGTCTTCTTCTTCCATTTTTTTCCAATAAAAGTGAGTTCTAATCTTGTTTTCCTCCACCATTTTTCTATATACTTCATCATCAATATACCCAATCACCATTCTTGAGCATTCTTGAGTTAGGAAGCTACTTCCATGTCCAAATGTCAAAATCTATGAGTGAAACACCAAGCTACAAGTCCAAAATCATATTGATTATCATCTATTGATTGTTATTTACTTGCTTGTTCATATTATGTTCATCTCTTCTTAATCTCATTTCTTTTTATTTTCTTTATTTACTTACTAGTTCATCATCATCTAAGTGATGACATGAAGTTTGGGGTGAGTGAATCCTTATGGATAGTAGCTCTTGACCTCAAAAACATGTTTGATAGATGATGATCATAACCTCAATACTTCCAAGATGTTCTTGAAATGTATTGAAGTTATGTCCAAAATAAAAATGAATCTCTCCAATAATATTGGGAGTTCTTTGATGATTCAAGGTTGGATGAGGTTCTAAGTGGTCACATGGTCATCTCAAGAGTTTAAGTTCATGCTTTGAACATCTATTTCAAAACCCCCAATCAAGAACTCAAACTCTATTTCAAAACCCAAATCCATTTTCTTCAAGAATGATCCAAAACAGTGAGCTGTTCAGATTCAAAGATTTGTTTTGAATTAAATACTTGAGTTATGATGATGAAACCACTTGGAAAATCTTCCTAAGACATCATAGTTTGTCTCTGCTTTTTCCCATCAATTATAGAGATATGAAAGTATTTGTTTTGGATGTGAGAAGTTCATATTCATAATCTGCCTCTGTTCTCACAGAATGTTCACCCAACTTCTTGCACTTATTCTGGATATTTTCGTCACTGTACATATATCTTTTCTATTTTTTTTATGAAACTTGGATGTCTTAGGAAACTTTTGGTGTATAATGGGTCGTCATAAACCTTTTCTTTGATTTATGAAAAATCATACAAAATCAGTCAACAGTGCAGCTTTTGTTTCTGAGTCATGTGTACATTCTGATTTATTTCTTTTAATCTGTGATAGCTATTGAGGTTTGGCTTTTTGGGTTATTTTCTAGACACAATAAGGATGATCTCTGATTATTCTCACATTTTTCTAGGCACGTTTGACCTCCCATTATATTGTTACAAAGTAATGCATACAGTCTGTCCACTATTCACAGCATTTCACTTTTTGACTTTCACACTTTGATGCAACACTCTCTTGTATCTAGATGAACCCATATCCCATGCACATGTTCTTTACCACTTTTAATATGCTATATCATATCATGTATCATATATCCTCTCATGTATCATACTCCCATAGATTCTTGAGTTTGGTTTCCAAATAAAACCATGTTTTGCAAATACTTGGGAAGTTCTTGAAATTAGTTAGGAATTGATATTCCAAGTGGTTAGAATATTCATCCAAGTTCTGGAAGCATACTTTCAAAACCCCCATTTCAAAACCCCCCTCTTAAACCCCTCATTTTGATTTCAAGAAATAAACCTTGTTTTTCTCAAAACCCTCAAAACAGTGAGTCATTTAAGTTCAAGGAATTATTTTGAGTTCAATACTTAATGTATGGATGCAAGACCACTTGGAAAGTCTTCCTAACTCATTAGAGAGCACCCATGATTTTTGGCTTGACATGGAAATACTTGAAAATGGTCCATTTGGACCCACACATTCTCTCTAGACATTCTGTTTTTACTGTCACAGCAGCTAGGTCCACTTCCAACCTCTTTTTCAGAAATCTTTTCCAAAAAGGGTGGTCCTAACTTATTTTTCCCTTAAACTTGGATGTCTTAGGGAACTTTCTGTATAAAATGGGCCTCTAGATCATTTGTTTTCATTTTCTAAGATTTTCTAACATTTCAGTCGACGGTACGGACTCTGTTTCTGAGTGACCTTCATTGTTTATATGATTTCTCTCATTCTGTGATAGCTATTCAAGATTGGCTTTTTGGGTTGTGTCCTAGACACAATAAGGAAGATCTCCATAAAAAATCATGCACTTGAAACATTCCTAACCCCTCTTTTCAAATTTCAAAAGATCATACTACTGTTCTGTCCACTATTCACAGCAAGCACATTTCAACTTTTATTCTTTGATTTGATGCTCATATGCATTCCAAATTAACCCATATCTTAGGAAGTAGTTCATACTACATTTGTACACATCCCATGTTAATTTCATTCATTCATTCATACACATTTTAGACTTCTAAGTCATTCTAGGAATCCATGAACACAAAGCACACTACAACCTTGGTACATTTTAGATACATGCATTGCATTCATGCAAGATTTGGGGTTTTTGTAACTCTTAATCTAAGAAGATTATAAGGAATGATCATGATCACACGTTCATGCTTCCCCTCGATCTAATCGTCCTTTCTCATCCGTCCCGGGGATTGAGAAGATCTTCTTTTCTCAAAGAATAACATGCATCATACTAGCTTGCTAAGCATATTTTGATTTCTTTGATTATTTGTTTCAAGAACAATTCATGTCCCCCTTTTTAGATTAGGAAGTCTTGATTATTTGATATATGATTAGACGATTTTTCCTAGGTTTATTTGTGTGATCTTTCACTTTACATTGTATGATATTTGGCTTAGATCTTATGAATGATATCTTATCTTTAGATCTTCCATTTCGAATTTTCTTATGTGATGTAATATACTATCATAGTATTAATTGTCGAACCATACATAGTATAAGATGATTATTTGGATGCTAATTGAGGCCCGTCGAAAGACGGGACGAGTTGAGGGTGTTTTAGTCGCGACAAAGGCTCCTTCCTCTCTCGTACCAAAACCCCGAGCCAAGTTCTTTGGTTATGAAGGGCCGGTGCCCTTTATCCATTTGGGTGAGTCAAAATTAGGTTTCTTGGTTCCTTAAAGACCAAGTGGCGACTCTGTATCTGTTTTCAACAGACCATTTTCTTTTCTTTGATCCAAGTCAAATTCCTTTTCAAAACAATCTCAAACAAGAGAAGTGGTCCGATTCCGCGTGTCCACAGTCGCCGATCCGTTGGGATCGGTGACTATCGATCCGCTAGCCATTCCGGTCTATGACTCAGATTGTTTGCCTGAGCCATTACCCTCCCTAAGATTCGGACAGATGTAGGGTGGGTCTTTCGGCTTATCGGACTCAAGCAATGCACCAGAGCCCGATCTGTTGACTTGCTCTTTGCTGCCACCGGCCTTATAGGTCTCTATCAACCTGACGATCATGTCCGATAGGTGATCCAACTTTACGTGGGTGGTCCTTGTCTCCATGACCAGATCAGCTTAACTTTTATGAACATCGGCAATCTGGTTGATGACCGATTTGAGATTGCCCATTGATCCTATGAGCGCGTTGTATTCCTGCCACATGGGCTCTACGTTCATTCTTACGGCTTCTGAAATTGCCTCAAGAGTGATATTGGCGTCTTGTGGAGAATGGCCGGTACTTTTCTCCACATGTGGGTCCATGGGAGAATCATCTTGGCCGTTCTTGGTTGTCTGTTTGTCTTTCTTCGGAGGAATGGCTTGACACAGTGGGTCCCATCGGGTGTGCAAAAAATGTTTGCTGTAATTTGCGCGGGCGTGCCAGAGTCAAACAGGCTCGATGTGTATGTGTGTGCGTGTAAACTAATTTCCTAACCGCTTGTGTGAGTGACACACAAGGATTTATGGATCTGACTTCTAAATAGAGTGATTGTGTATAGTGAGTAGAAAAGTACCCTCACTGTAAATTCTTTAGCAGTACTGAAGCGCACAAGCTAAATAGTGTCGAGTTTAACAGGTAAACAATCACAAACGGATTAATAAAATGAAGATTTTATTAAGTGTTTGGAAAAAATAAACAGATCAAAAGATCAAACCAGAACAGACTGATTATTCAACAGAATAAAAAAGAAATAACAAAATAGGGCAGACCTATTTGCTATGTGCTGAAAAAACATAAAGACTTGAGTGCTTTGAATGCTTTGAATGCTTCGAATGCAGTGTGTATGCCATTTTCGAGATGACTTGGAGTCCCTTGCTTGGTTGGCCTGCATGAATATTTATAGCGGCCTTGGACGATTCCTAGTTAGAAAAGGACTCCTTAGCTTGCGCCCCAAGCTGCATGATTGATTGGCTGATGATGGAAAAGACCTTCCTTATCTCTGACTCCTACCTTATCCAGATTGTGATTGAATCAATCCCTTTAATTTAGGGATCAGTCTTCCAAATCCAGCTGAACACGATCAGATTCATTCCCTTCACGGACTCTTGTTTCCAAAACTCTGAGATGACATCATCCTGACAGCTGTAGATAGCACCGCCTTCTCTTTTTAGTCCATCGGCCTCGTCAATCACCCTCCTGGATGAGTCGGGCTTTACCCATTTCCATGCTTTTCCTCATGCTCGATTATCGTTCTTCAAATACCCATGGCCAATCGGACTGCTACAACTATCCTTCACTACACGGTGTCCGATTGGCCTTCGTGTTGCTTCAATCCACCATCGGGCTAACAGCGCATTAGGTTATGTTATTCCAATGCCCAATAATCTTCACACATGCTCGTCTTTCCCATCGGGCTCTCCTCACAACACCCAAAAGCCTTGCACCTATCATCGGTCTCACGACTACGCTTAAGTCCGATGAGTCAAATATTCCTTAATCTGGCCTCACCTCTATCCAGTTTCATGCGGCTCGGGCTCAAAAACCTTTGACGGTTTTTGGGTGCAAACAAGCATACCCTTGTCTCTTTTGGAGCATGACCTTTTCCTAGATGGGTTGCTTTTACTGGGAGGTGGTCTAGGTCTAGTATTTATAGGATTAGGATTAGTATTCCTTTTTCTAGTGATATTTTGATTGCTCTGTCTCCTTTTCTTTTTAACAGGGTTGACAGGCATATCATATCCCCATTGTTTACAAAATTCTCCTAGTTCTTGTTTACCAGTGAGATTTTGTTTTCTCATTTGATATTGTAATTTCATATCATTACAGATGCTTAATCCAACTTGAGTGCAGACACTTATGATCTGTCCATAGTTTAGACTTGCATATGGAATATTGTTCCCATCATGCTGATCACATGATTTTTGTCTGACCTTTTCAGCAAATAATTTTGGAAGTCCATCAATAAAGCGAGCTTTCCGAAATTCATTGTTTGCATCAATTCTATGCATAACTTTGCAGATAAAAACATCTTTATACCATCTGAATTGGGTTAAAGAGAGGCATCTTAGATTCATAAGAAGCTCTCTTCCCCTTTCCGATCTTTTGGGAGATGATCCCACAAAGTACATAATACTAGTCTATGCCAAAGTAATAATGGCATCAGGCACCTGATTAGGTTGCCCATTTTCTATTTCCATTTTTACACTATTTATAATTTCTTCCCTTTGGGCATTGGTTAGGACATTGTCCCACCAACCTTTAAGGTTCCTGAAAAACCACTGGTGAGCAGGATTACAGTATTTTTATCAGAATTTTCACAATTTTTACTCATAGTGGACCACATAAGCATTTTGTGAATAATCTCATAGATATGGTATTCACTGAACCCATCTATGTTCCATTCACATAATTCTTTTCCATTATAAGAAGCTTGTGAATTTCTCTAATAACTTTCTTCAAATAGAAGGTCCTTGATAATAATATGGTATGACAGAATAATCATAACCAATTTTATTAATTTGAGGAGAGGGATTTTTTGAAATTATTTGCTTTGAAATTACTTTGTATAATATGAAAGTTTTTCCATAAATCTCTCTCTCTAGTAATATCCATCTCCTGTTCTTCTTCTTCATTTCCTGATTCTTGTGGATCAGAAGAATGATCTTCTTTAGACAGAACATTTAGAGCAACATTTTTAATTTTCTTAGTCAAGAGTTCTATGAACTCTTCTTCCTCCTTTTTACTTTGTGTTCGAAATTCATCAGCCTTATAAGGAGGTTTAAAAATAGCTTTCTCAAAAGAAGAACTAGCTTCAGGTTTTTTAATCACCTGTTGCTTTTTTAAATTCTCTCCTTGCTCCAGAAGTTTATTTTCCATTCTGGTTAACTGGTCTTCTATTGATACAATAAATAGATTTGTCCAGTTAAGTTGTTTACAAAGATGATCATTAGTTAGGGGGATATCTGAAGGTTTAGCTATAAAAGTTGCTGCTTTGATATCTTTATCATTAACCCTGTAATCTAGATGCATAGGAGGAGGATGGGATTTTTCAACAAATCCTTTATCCCCATGTAATCTCCATCTGGTTGCATTAATGGTATTCAGTACCTTTTGGGTAGGAAACCATTGATTAAACCAGTCAACAAACCAAATGATAGTTTGCTTTTATTCTAGATCTTGATAACATAAATTTTTTATGAGATCTAGATCTTGTTTATTAAAAATTTTGAAATATTCTTGTCAGAACTCATGGTTTTTCTCCAACATGAAATCTCAACTGATTACTTTTCTTAAAAATGAATTTGGACTAAAATATATTTAAACATAAACAGAAGTATTATCATGAGAATAAGAGGGATCAAATGGATCTCTTTTCTCTTTCTTTTCTTGTTCTTCCTTGAGGAATTTGCTGGTTTGAATTAACAAATCCTTTTAAAATATTTTCTCTTTCTAAGTCCTGGAGGTGTTCCAGATCCATATTTGGTCTAGGTTGATCCGACATGGAATGTCTTGAAGAGGAAGGATAAGAAACTATATATGGTTTTTAGAAGGAGCAGTATAAAAACTCCTTGTAGAATTACTCCTATTTAAAGATAATCGACTAAACTGAGTAGGAGTAAAAGAAACTTCAATATCACCATCTTTAGATTGGGTGATTTGATCTAATTGAGAAGGAGAGATTGGTGCTGGTGGAACAGCATTAGGTAAAGTCCAATCCGTTGGAAAATTTATTTCATCCCATTTTATCAATCTGGGAGTAGCAATATTAGTAGTAAGACAATTACTATCAATTGCTATTGTTTTTCCCGTAATACTTTTTAAAATAGCATTAGGACATAAAGTATTCATAACTTTATAGTATATCCTATAAGTAGTATTAACAGTACTTGTACCAGGTAGGTAATTGTAACCATGCATTTGAATTTTAAGAGTGGTATCTTCAAACAAAATTTTATCTGTTAAAGAGAGTGTCAGGTTAGGATAAACATCGAAATAAACCGGACCATGACACAAACTTGTTTGTATAATACTCATAAGAGAAGGTACAAAGTGTGTACATCTCGCATCTCTTAAGTATGCTAAAATAGTTGCATTAAGACCAATCAAAGTACGAGGTTTGAATGCAACCTGGATACATCCTATGTGGATGTAATTATACTTTTCTAAGCTTTTTTCAATATCTCTTAGACATAATAACCTAAGAGTTTGTTCATTATTTCAAGAACAATGTCTTGTTCAACAGTTTTAACATGATCTTTTGATATAAAAGCAAAAGTGCCACTTTTATAAATTTGTGAGAAGAAATGGACATAATTGTCCATTGATTTAATTGTTTCGTTTGGTCAAACGCAACAAGTTCTGTATTAATAATATTGGATCTGGATTTTGAGGATGATCCAGGTCCAGACTTGGTTGTTCTTTTGAACATGACCAAGATGAGGCTACCTTGGTATATACTATTTCACATATTATGAATCTTATTATAAATTTCTATGAAAATTCTTATAGAGTATTTTCCAGTCAACAGTTGCTAGCTATAGCCAAACAGCCACTCCTTGGCAAACAGTCCCAAGCGTTTGCGACTAACGGAATCTTATGACTTCCAAAGAATTATCATAGTAGTTTATTTCAAATTATCATAATAACTCATCAGTATATACCATGGTGGCCTCAGAGTATTAGCCACACATGGCTCTGTTACCAAATAAATAGGATCTAATAAATACAGGAGCAAAATGCAGAAAAATATAAAAGATGTTTATTACTTACTTGTGGTGAACCACAATTACAGAGCAGAAGAGGGAATATAAGAGAGGTAAGGGATCAGAGAAATAAGAGAGAGTTGAGATGCCCATCAACATGTCTGAGGGTCATCTTAAATACAAAAAGAAAAACTACAGTCTTTAGACAAGGTACTGTAGATGACTAGTAAAAAGTAAAAAGACAAAAACACGTGTCCTCGGTTGTTGGAGTCGTCCAAAATGCTTTTTGACTTTGAGAATTCCCAAAACCACGGAAAGGCAAAACCATAAGCCAAAACTGTGGATGGAAAAATCATGGGCCAAAATTGTGGGTGGGAAGACGTCATTGCATACGTTAATTATTCCAGCTTGTCATTTGGCTTGCTGGACTGTGATGCCGTAGCAATGATGGCATCAAACAGGTCTTCCATAATAGGGACCTGACTAGAAATGGACGTTGTATCCATTTCTTCTTCATCTTCATATGGGTCTTGAGCTTCTCCTGTAAGGCAGCCAAATGTATTTGGCTGTGAAGGTTAAGAGGACTGACCCTTATCCTTAGTATGGCTAGAAGTGGCCTGGCTGTTGCCTTGGGAAATCTGGGAAGCCAAGAACTGCTCTTTAAGAGCTTCCATGACCTTGACTTGTGTTTCTTCCCAAGTTAAATGCGGATATTTCCCCCTAATTGAATTAAATAGTAGGTTGAACATGTTCAATTTAGAGGAGTGTTGGGATGCTTCCAAGAGGAATTGGTCATCCTTTTTCTTTTGTTCTTCCTCAAAAGTTCTAATATATTCTTTAACAGTAGGTTAAATTTTTGAAAGAGCATTTGAAATGTCAAATCCACCTCACCATTGACCCAGAAAGTTCTCTGGAGTCCAGAAATATTAAGATAATCAACATAATGTTGGATATCCTATTTCCAAATCCAGACAAGTCTGAATTCAGCAAAGCATAACAAAATATTTCTTCCAATAGGGATATTTTCTAATCCTTTTCCTCTGAGGATTGGATGGTGGTCAAACCAAATCGTAAAATAATCCAAAATTTCTCGAGGAACAATACCAATGTCTGGTCCCATTTTTTCCCACCAATGGTAAAACCAATTAGGAAAACTTTCAAGACCATTCTTAGTAATTTGATCATTAATTACAAAAAGCCAAGTATGCTTTTTTAAAGGATTCATATAGAGGAAAGCTTTATTTCAAGCCTCTAAATAATCCCAGTAATTAAAAGTGGCTCCATTAATTTTTAAAGTTCTTGCCTGGGCTGGATTAAGGCCCCATTGGTTTGCATGAAGAACTTTAATAATATAACACTTAGAATGTGTTATATGAGACTTTTTATCTGTTGGGACATGATGGAAATGTTCAATTTGAATAGATCATGTCTCAATTAATATTGCCTCATAGGCAAATCTAGGTTTAGATTCTTGGGTCATGAAGTTATGCATGTTAAGAAATCTTTCTTTATAACCCCAAGCATCTAATTCTAATTTTTCAATAATTTTAACATTGTCCAGGATCAGAAAGGTTTCCAAAACTTGTTTTTGATGGAAAATAACATCCTGAACAAAAATGTCCTTAGCAGAAGGTTTCTGCTGAGGACCAGTCTTATTTGGCTGATTTGACCCTTTGCTGGGCTGAGAACCCTTAGGTGCTTTGCTGATGGCCCTTCCCTTTGTTGGGATGCCTCTGAGAGAATTGGAACCCTTCTTTATCCGGAGGTTGCATTCTGTTTTCCTGCCAAAATTCCCTGGTTAGAAAATCAGGTAAAGAATTTGATCTCCTTTAATATATTCAATTTAGAAATCAAAAGCAAATAAATCAGACTGCCATCTAGCAAAAATTTGCTTAGAAATAAGGTTCTTAACATCTTGTTTTAAGATATGTTTGGTATCACTGCAATCTATTCTAATAAGAAATGTTTGATTAAGTAAGTCATCTTGGAACTTAGTGACACACTTAACGATGGAGAACATTTCCTTTTTAATAGTAGAGTAGTTTTTTGAAGGTCCTTTCCAGACACCAGAGGTAAAAATCTAAAAAGTTCCTCTTTATTGGTATTGGGATTATTTTGTTTTAGAATTCCCCCATAATCAATATCTGAAGCATCAGTTTCAATAATTTTATCCCATTGAGGATTAGCTAATCCTAGACATGGTAATTGTTTAACTCTAAGCTTAATTCTCTAAACTGCTTTAGTATGTTCAGATGTCCATGGTAAAGGATTCTTTTGAAGCCTTTGGTGCAATAATGCACAATCATGGGCAAGTTTATTATAATGATTTCCTATGTAATTAAGGCTTCCCAAAAATCTTTGCAATTGGGTTTTATCCTTTAATTCATCAGAAAATTTAGAAGCAGATTCTATACTTCTATCAATGGGAATAAATTTTCCTTAATGAATATTAAACCCCAGAAATCTTATCTGTGTTTTGAAAAGATCCATTTTTTTGGGCTGAAAGAACAAGACCATTATGAATAATAATGTAGATAGAGATAATGTGCCAATAGTAACTTAAGGCTTGTTTGACAAGATTAGTTTGAGCCTTAAGGCATTTTTCAAAAAATCTTTGAATTACCAAACAAGCCTTAAGTTACTTTTGTAAATTAAGGGTTGTTTGGCAAGGCTTGTTTGAGCCATAAGGCATCTTTTAATGATCTTTTAATTACCAAACAAGCCTTAAGTAAATTTTGTAAATTGTCATTTTCTACTTATGTATATATATATAATTTATTATTATTATTTATGTATTTAAAATGTGTACAATTATATATTGAATTTACAAACTACCATTTTGTTAAATTGGATTACCAAATTACCCGTATGCATTGTAATTGCCCTTGTGTGTGTGTGTATGTATATATATATTATTTTATTATATAAAATTACAATTTATTGTAACATTTTGTTAAAGTTTAAAGTGTGTATAATTATAAATTGAATTACTAAATTACCTTTTTACCTTTTGTAAATTACTCTTTTGTATATATATGTGTGTGTGTGTGTGTGTATATGCTATAATTTATTATTATTATTTATGTATTTTCAAAATTTTTTTTTTTTGAAATGAAGTTTTAATACTTTGTGAAATTATTTTCATTAGTAAATTGTGTAGGTTTTATTGTAATTATTGGAGTGAGAAAAACTTTTTTGACACCCCTTCCTTTCTCTTTCTATATTAGTGTAGGTATTTGAATATAGGATTAATTACACTTACACCCCCTGTACTTTGGATCATTTTCATTTTGATCCCCTATAGTTCAAAAAGTGACACTAACACCCTTTATACTTTAATGTAAAGTGTCACCGTCAGGAATTTCGTTAAAGTTAACAGAAAAGTGACACTTACACCCCCTGTACTTGTAAAAAACCAAAATGCCCTAAAATTTCTCCTTCTTCAGCACATGAATTCTCCAGCAAGGCCACAAGCAATGAAATCAAAACCAAAAACAAAAATCAAAACCCAATCAGACCACCACCAGAAAAGAAGAAGAAAAAGAGGTCGTTGACTTCGGCCATCACCACTAGCGACAATTTCTAACCACCTTCAAATCTGTGAATATGCGAGAGGTAGAGAAGAGGGTTTGAGAGATTGAGATAGAGAGAGAAGATAAATTATAGGACTTGTTTTTGTGCAGAATGTATAGATGGTGTTCTTGATTTTGGTATGTATGTTGGGTTGATCAATTTTTTTGGGGTTGATCGAATTAATAAATACAACCCAAAACATACCAAAACATCAAACAACTTGAAAATTTTTATCAACCCAAAAAAAATTGATAAACCCAACATACATACCAAAATCAAGAACACCCTCTATACATTCTGCACAAAAACCAGTCTCATAATTTAGCTCTCTTTCTATCTCAATCTCTCAAACCCTCTTCTCTACCTCTCGCATATTCACAATTTGAAGGTGGTTAGAAATGGTCGCTGGTGGTGATGGCCGAAGTCAACGACCTCTCTTTCTTCTTCTTTTCTAGTGGTGGCCTGATTGGGTTTTGATTTTTGTTTTTGGTTTTGATTTCATTGCTTGTGGCCTTGCTAGAGAATTCTTGTGCTGAAGAAGGAGAAAATTTAGGACATTTTGATCTTTTACAAGTACAGGGGGTGTAAGTGTCACTTTTTTCGTTAACTTTAACGGAATTCCTAACGGTGACACTTTATATTAAAGTATAGGGGGTGTTAGTGTCATTTTTTGAACTATAGAGGGTCAAAGTGAAAATGACCCAAAGTACAGGAAGTGTAAGTGTAATTGTTGGCCCAAAAAGGAAACCTTAGAGGGGGGGTGAATAAGGTTTTTAAAAAATTATTTAGAAATTTGTTCAAATTTTGCCCAAACAATAAAATTACAAAAGCAATGTAACGAGAAGAGGAAGAGATACAATGCAAACCAATTTTTAGGTGGTTCGGGAAACCGCACGCCGCGTCCTACTTCCACCCCTCAAGAACACCTCTTGAGGATTCCACTATTTCAATCTTCTTCGGGTGAAGATTAAACCCTTACAATCTCTTCAAGGAAGAAAATCCTCTTCACTTAAACTAGGGTTACACCAACTCTTAATACACACTACCTTTATAAATAGGTTTTGATACAAGAATGAAAGACTCTCTCAATAGAGTGGATAAATACAAGATTTAAGCTCACAATAAATTGCTCTCAAGATAATACAAATGAATGCTAGAGCAATAGAATTTATGATCTCACCAAACTAGGGCTCAAGATATTAATGAGATGAAAAACTTGGTTAGATTGTTCAAGGAGAGCTCAATGAAATTCAAATAAATGTATTTATAGCTTCCTTTTGATTTCCAACCGTTGGGGGTAGTTGGGAGCAATTAATGCTACAATAAATGCATTAAACTAGCCGTTACTGTGTTTATCGCAGTCATTCAGTCGACTGTCATCACAGGGCAGTCGACTGCTTTTCAAAAGGATATACTGAATTGCGAAGATCAGTCGACTGGGTCGCGATGGGAAATCTCTGTGTACCCAGGTCGACTGTTCAGTCGACTGGATAATCAGTGGACTGAGTTGACTTAACAGTCGACTGCTTCTTTACAGATTTCAAAGGAAGGGTTGGGTTAGTTATGTAAAACCTTTATTAATCAACTTTGAGCCCTAAAGTAAGATGTTCACATAAATAAATTGCTTACATAGAATCCTAAAACAAAGATTAAGACAAGATTCTTCAACTTGTAAAGCTCCGTTTGGCTTAGGATCAATCACCATGTATGAGAAAAATATATAATCAATGTCCCTGCAACTTAATCATCTTGAGATAATTAGAAACCATTACTAAGTAGTTTGTTAATCATCAAAATTATCCATTCAAATAATGGAAGGGGCTAACAATCTCCCCTTTTTTGATGATGACAAACTACTTGTTGCCCATTAAAAAGGTTATGATCAATGGATCAATGATGATACGTTTATCTACTTATGTTCAATGATACTTTTTCTCCCCCTTTGTCATTAACAAAAAACAGATAAGGAGGCAAAGAACCAAGACAACAATGAAAAAAAATTTGTGCATTATGAACAAAAGATTGCATTAACGCTGAAATTTGTCATACAAACACTTAAATTTATCAACAAAGTCAAAAGATACACAATCTAGTCAAGATTCAAAAAGAATTGTAAGATCAGTAAATGTGCAAAATTACAATGACTATTCATCTACCCAAAATCTTGTCCAACACACCAAGAATGACACAGTCAGAAGTGTAAGCGAGTCCGGATAATACGGATCTCCTCACGAGCGTCATCAATAGAAGCCTGAAGAGATGATAGACGACGATCAAGAAGCTCCTGAGTAGCAGCAGTGGAAGTGAGCAAAGTGTCCAGAGAGCCACCAATCTCAAAAACATCGGCTCGTAAGGATGCGATGGCGCGCTGGTGAAGCTCAACTGCCTCCTGTTGTGAGGAAGATAAGGAAGCCTGCATAGTCTCAATAGACTGGGTGTGAGAGACAGAAAGAGAAGAGATGGATGTAGAGAGGCTCAGAACCTGAGCTGAAAGAATTGAAAGCTGCTCCAAAATGTCAGGAGAGGGTGTATCAACAGCAGGTGGAGGAGGAGGAGGAGGTGCGGAAGATGAAGATGGATGAGAAGAAGGAGTGGGAATGGAAGGGGTAGAAGCAGTAGGTGTAGTGGGATCAGTAGAGACTTTGGGAACAAAAGCATTTCCCACAAGTTTGTATCCCATAAGGGACAGAATAGTAGAAGAGTAGAAGTCAATAGAGATAGGGTCATGACGATCAAATTCGTCCTCTAAAGGAACCTTGAAATGACGGAAAACAGAAGTCAGAGCTAGGCCATAAGGTAAAGAACTAGTTTTTGATTTCTTTTGACATTCACACATGTGGCGGCAAAAAAGATACGGCAAATCATAAGATTTATTTTCAAGAAGGCACCAAATTAAGAAAACATCCAAGAAAGAGACTGAGTCTCGACCGCCAGCACGGGGCAGAAGGGTATAGGTCAGAAGATGGTGAATGAGACGTGCCTCAAAAGTTAGGGCAGAAGCCTTGGGCTTCACGGGATATGACAACTCATTGTTGCCGGTGATAAGACGGCAAGCAATGAGAGGGTCGAATCCGTGCCCTTGATTCCAAGAATTAATATTATATTCAGTAATATCTCCACGACGAATATGAAAAATAGAAGAAACAGAGTCGGGATCCAGACGAATTTTAATACCACGAACAAAAGAAGTAAGGGTGTCTGCACCATGTCCAAAAGTCATATTGCAATAAAACTCCTTAACAAGAGTGGGATAGCACGGTTGACTAAGACTAGTAAATAGATGCCATCCTAAACGTTCTAATAGAAATCCTATTCGAAGATTAGCCGATTTAGAGAAAGGAATGGGAAGGATCTTACCATAAACGACATGTCGGTGGGAAAAAACTTCATCAAAGCTTTGTTGCTCCTCATGAGTAGGGAAGCGCTTGGCTTTGGTTGCCTGAGGAGCAGACGATGGACCACTAGCGGGGGCCTTCCTTTTAAGCTTGGGAGCCATGCTAAAGAGAGAAGATAGATAGCGACAGAGAGTAGAGAGAAAAAGAGTCACAGAGGAAGAGAGAGGAGGGAGAGCGAGATAAAGAGGTTTATGGTGTGAAAGGAAGAGGAGGAAGAAGAAAACGAGGGGAAAAGATAGATGGGATATGGGGGATTTAGGATGGGAAAGAAGGAAAAAAGCAGAGGAGAAAAAAAAAAACGAAATCGCCTGAGGAAGAAAAAATGAAGAAGAGAAGGAGAGAAAGGCTCGATATATATATATATAGAATATAAGAAAGCAGTCGACTGCGTCGCATAAGCAGTCGACTGATCATCAAATTAGGGCTTGAAATTGGGGCTAATCAGGGTCTCAGTCGACGCCATAGTCGACTGAATTGGGCAGGGATAAAAGCAGTCAACTCCTCAGTCGACGGGAGTGGGCAGGGAATTAGATGTTGAAAACCAGTCGACGCCTCAGTCGACTGAAGCGGTCAGAAACAATGGATTAAAGGAGAATGAAGAGATCCAGTCGACTGAGACGGGAAGTCAGTCGACTGCTTTGGCCAAAAAGAGACACAGAAGGAGATGTCAGTCCAGATACAGAGTTTTAAAGTAGATCATTCAAATAGGATAAACCTAATTCTCTTCTAATAACACAAAGACATTCTACGGGAAGGGGTTTTGTGAAAATATCAGCCCATTGACGATCGGTGTTGATGAAAACAAGATCAACATCCCCCTTTTGAACATGATCGCGAATAAAATGATGACGAATCTCAATGTGTTTAGTCCTTGAGTGTTGGATAGGATTTTTGGATAAACATATGGCACTAGTATTATCACAATTTATAGGAATATGATCATAATAAAGTCCAAAATCTTCCAATTGTTGTTTCATATAAAGTGTTTGAGCACAACAACTTCCAGCAGCTATATATTCGGCTTCTGCCGTAGATAGAGCTACCGAATTTTGTTTCTTACTAAACCATGAGACAAGCGAATGTCCTAAAAAATGACATGTGCCACTAGTACTTTTACGATCAATTTTACAACCGGCAAAATCCGCATCCGAAAAACTTGTTAATTCAAAAGAGGTATTTTTAGGATACCAAAGACCTAAGTCAATAGTACCTAGAAGATAACGAAAAATACGTTTAACCGCAATGACATGTGATTCTTTGGGTGAAGCTTGAAATCTAGCACAAAGGCATACGCTAAACATGATATCCGGTCTACTTGCGGTGAGATACAATAGACTACCAATCATTCCCCGAAAAAGCTTACAATCTACCGGCTTGCCGGTTTCATCTTTATCAAGTTTTAAAGTAGAACTCATAGGTGTTTGAAAAACTTTGCTTCCTTCCAATCCAAATCTTTTTAAAAGATCTTTAATGTACTTGGATTGATTTATGAAAATGCCATCTTTATGTTGCTTTATTTGTAGTCCAAGAAAAAAGTTTAGCTCCCACATCAAACTCATTTCAAATTCATTTTGCATACATGATGCAAATTCTTCACACATCTTCTCATTTGTAGTTCCAAAAATAATATCGTCCACGTAAATTTGAACAAGCAAGATATCTTTATTTGAGGTTTTAACAAAAAGTGTAGTATCAATTTTTCCTCGATTAAAACCAAGATCAATAAGATATTTACTTAATCTATCATACCAAGCACGTGGAGCTTGTTTTAAACCATATAAAGCTTTTGTGAGTTTAAAAACATGATCCGGAAGATGTGGATTTTCAAAACCGGGGGTTTGTTTAACATAGACTTCCTCGGAGATAAAGCCATTTAAAAAGGCACTTTTCACATCCATTTGAAAAAGTTTGAAATTTTTATAACACGCAAAGGCAAGAAGCATCCTAATGGCTTCGAGTCTAGCTACGGGAGCATAAGTCTCCTCGTAGTCTATACCTTCTTCTTGATTGTAGCCTTGGGCAACTAATCTAGCCTTGTTTCTCACAACAATGCCGGATTCATCCTTTTTGTTTCGAAAAACCCATTTTGTTCCAATAATAGTGTGATCATTAGGTTTAGGAACAAGAGTCCAAACTTCATTTCTCTCAAATTGATTTAGCTCTTCTTGCATAGCCAATAACCAATTTTCATCGTTCTCGGCTTCATCAAAGTTCTTGGGTTCAATTTGAGATAGAAATGCTAAGTTATTACAAATATTTTTGAGAGATGATCTAGTAGCTACACCTTGACTAGGATCTCCTAGGATTTGATCAATAGGATGATTAGGCACATTTTTCCATTCAAAGGGAAGATCATTTCTTAAATTTGCTTTAGGTGATTCAATGGAAGGAGGATCTTCTTTCTTTGAGTTTTCAAGAGGTAGAGAGTTTGAATAATTGTTTTCAACATTATTTGAAATATCTTTGGAAGTGTCAATATCATCGTCTAATACTTTCTTAAAAGGATTTGCTTCATCAAAAACAACGTGCATTGATTCTTCCACAATCAATGTTCTTTTATTAAAAACTCTATAAGCTTTGCTAATTTGAGAATATCCAAGGAAAATGCCTTCATCCGATTTAGCATCAAATTTTCCCAAGTTATCCTTAGTATTCAAGATAAAACACTTACACCCAAAAACTTTGAAATAACTTATGTTGGACTTTCTTCCTTTCCAAAACTCATATGGGGTCTTATTAAGCTTGTTTCTAATGACCACACGATTAATAACATAACATGAAGTGCTAGTGGCCTCGGCCCAAAAGTATTTTGGTAAAGAGAATTCATTTAACATAGTTCTTGCCATTTCTTGAAGAGATCTATTTTTCCTCTCAACAACCCCATTTTGTTGAGGAGTTCTCGGTGCCGAAAAATTGTGACCAAAACCATTTTCTTCACAAAAAGAAGTAATCTCATTATTATCAAATTCTCGGCCTCTATCACTTCTTATGTTGTTAATCGCATACCCTTTTTCATTTTGAACGCGTTTACAAAAATTAACAAAGAGTGTAAAAGCTTCATCCTTATGTGCAAGAAAGAATACCCAAGTGAATCTAGAGAAATCATCAACAATGACAAAGGCATAGATTTTGCCACTCATACTAGCAACACGATTTGGACCAAATAAATCCATGTGAAGTAGCTCTAGAGGTCTACAAGTTGATATTTCCTTTTTCTTTTTAAAAGATGTTTTGATTTGCTTTCCAAGTTGACAAGCATCACAAATTTTATCTTTGACAAATTTTGTTTTTGGCAAACCTTTGACCAATTCATTTTTAGATAAATTTGAAAGTAAGTCAATGCTAGCATGACCCAATCTTCTATGCCAAAGCCAACTTGTTTCATTCAAAGCGGCAAAACACTTAACATCTTGAGAAGAAATATCATCAAAATCAATTGTATACACATTGTCTTCTCTATAAGCAATAAATAATGTTTTATTGCAACTAGCATACTTAATCATGCAATAATTTGATTCAAACACAACTTGAAACCCTTTATCACACAATTGACTAATACTAAGCAAGTTATGTTTTAGACCTTCAACCAAAAGTACATTTTCAATAGTTAATGAGGAGTTCTTACCAATATTACCTATACCGATGATTCTTCCTTTAGAGTTGTCTCCAAAAGTGACATTTCCTCCATCCTTTGGAGAGAGAGATGAGAACTTGGATTTGTCTCCGGTCATATGTCTTGAGCAACCACTATCCAAGAACCATCTATCCTTGCTAGAAGACTTGAGACAAACCTACAAGACGAGCTTAAGTGATCCTCTTTGGTACCCAATATTCGTTGGGTCCAACTTTGTTAGCAAAGGGAGGTGTTGTTCCCTTTTCAATCCACACCATATTGAGTTTTCTTTTGTTTGGACATTTGTAGTTTGCATGTCCTTTTCTCAAGCAATAATGGCATGTAATATTAGGATTGGACATACTTGAGGAGACTTCTTTTACAAAGAAATTTTGATGAGAATTTTTCACTTGATTTTTGTTGGAGCTAGTGGAAGTATCTTTTGAAAAGAAGTTATTGAATTTTTTTTCTTTAAAGGTAGGATTGAATCCTAGACCGGCTTTTTCAAAAACGCATCTTTGTTTTCCCAAAAGCATATTTAGATTTTGTTCCCCAAGAGTGAACTTTGTTAATGTTTTGGTTAAGTCTTCCACTTGCTTCTTCAAATCTTCATTTTCTTTCTTTAAGAGACTTGAAGAAAAATCGTTTAATGAAAGCTCTTCCTTTTCTTTTCTCAATAAATTGTTTTGAGATTTTAGGTCAATTAGAGCTTCATTTTCCTTTCTCAAAAGGTCATTTTGAATTTTCAAATCACTTAGTTCATTTGAAAGTAATGAAAAATTCTTTTTGAGAGAAACATACTTTGCTCCCAAGTTTTCCAATTCTTGATGTAATTCCTCAAAAGCATTTTGGAGTTCATCATATTTATGAGAATCAAAACAAGCATCGGGAGTAGGATCATTTACCTCATTCAAGTGAGCCATAAGACAAATATTTGCCACTTCTTCATCACTTGAGTCATCTTTTGATGAATCACTATCGGAATCATCCCAAGTAGCCTTCATTGACCTTTTCTTGGTTTTCTTGTAGTTATTCTTCATTAGAGGACAATCGGCTTTGACATGGCCCGGCTTTTTGCATTTGAAGCATATAATTGGATCCTTTTTAGCTTCTATTGCCTTAGGAGTTCTCCTAGTGAAATTCTTATCCTTCTTCAAGAATCTTTTGAATTTCCTAGTGATCATAGCCATCTCATCATCTTCATTGCTATCACTATCTTCTTCATTTTCTTGAGATGTTTTGAGAGCGATGTTCTTCTTCTTGTCTTCCTTATCAAATACCGCCAACTCCATTTCGTGAGTAACAAGAGATCCCAAGAGTTGCTCTAATGAGAGTGTTGAGAGTTCCTTGGCCTCTCGGATTGCCGTCACTTTAGGTTGCCAATGCTTTGGAAGAGACCTAAGCAATTTCTCAATCATCTCCTCATTAGTATATGTTTTACCAAGACTTTTTAAACTATTGATAATAATGGTGAAACGAGTGAACATTTCACTAATAGTTTCATTTGAAGACATTTTAAACATCTCATATGTTTGAACAAGTAGATTTATTTTTGATTTCTTAACTTGATTAGTACCTTCATGAGCAACCTCAAGTTTATCCTAAATTTCCTTTGCGGAATCGCAAGAAGAAATTCTATTATACTCATTTGGGTCTAATCCACAATATAAAATATTCATAGCATTTGCATTCATTTTGATAAGCCTTTTATCAATGTCATTGTATTCCTCAATAGTCTTCTCAATTTCAATACCGTCTACAATCTTGATGGGAATGTGAGGTCCATTCACAACAAGTTGCCAAAGATCAAAATCTTGAGCAATCATGTAGATTCTCATACGATTTTTCCAATAGGCATAATTTGAACCATTAAAACAAGGAGGTCTATTTGAGGATTGTCCCTCACTATAGATGATAGTATTTGAGGTGGTTTCCATTTGATCTTTAACTCAAAAAAAACGTTGGAAAATTGAGCCGAGGCTCTGATACCAATTGTTGGCCCAAAAAGGAAACCTTAGAGGGGGGGGGGGTGAATAAGGTTTTTAAAAAATTATTTAGAAATTTGTTCAAATTTTGCCCAAACAATAAAATTACAAAAGCAATGTAACGAGAAGAGGAAGAGATACAATACAAACCAATTTTTAGGTGGTTCGGGAAACCGCACGCCGCGCCCTACTTCCACCCCTCAAGAACACCTCTTGAGGATTCCACTATTTCAATCTTCTTCGGGTGAAGATTAAACCCTTACAATCTCTTCAAGGAAGAAAATCCTCTTCACTTGAACTAGGGTTACACCAACCCTTAATACACACTACCTTTATAAATAGGTTTTGATACAAGAATGAAAGACTCTCTCAATAGAGTGGATAAATACAAGATTTAAGCTCACAATAAATTGCTCTCAAGATAATACAAATGAATGCTAGAGCAATAGAATTTATGATCTCACCAAACTAGGGCTCAAGATATTAATGAGATGAAAAACTTGGTTAGATTGTTCAAGGAGAGCTCAATGAAATTCAAATAAATGTATTTATAGCTTCCTTTTGATTTCCAACCGTTGGGGGTAGTTGGGAGCAATTAATGCTACAATAAATGCATTAAACTAGCCGTTACTGTGTTTATCGCAGTCATTCAGTCGACTGTCATCACAGGGCAGTCGACTGCTTTTCAAAAGGATATACTGAATTGCGAAGATCAGTCGACTGGGTCGCGATGGCAGTCGACTGGAATGTACACATTAGAAATCTCTGTGTACCCAGGTCGACTGTTCAGTCGACTGGATAATCAGTCGACTGAGTCGACTTAACAGTCGACTGCTTCTTTACAGATTTCAAAGGAAGGGTTGGGTTAGTTATGTAAAACCTTTATTAATCAACTTTGAGCCCTAAAGTAAGATGTTCACATAAATAAATTGCTTACATAGAATCCTAAAACAAAGATTAAGACAAGATTCTTCAACTTGTAAAGCTCCGTTTGACTTAGGATCAATCACCATGTATGAGAAAAATATATAATCAATGTCCCTGCAACTTAATCATCTTGAGATAATTAGAAACCATTACTAAGTAGTTTGTTAATTATCAAAATTATCCATTCAAATAATGGAAGGGGCTAACAGTAATTAACCCTTGAATATATACACACATATCTATATATATATTATCTATGTGTTATGTTTTGTATTAAAGAAAAGAGCCTAATGTGTGTGTATATATATATACATGAGTAGAGAATTGTAAGCAAGATTTGTAAGGGCTATTTGGTTGTATATAAAATTGTGAATTGACCAATTTAAATTTAGTTCATTTTTATATTGACTAATTTATTGGTATTTGGTTGCCAAAATCAACCAAATACAAAAATTAACATATTTGGACTTGTTACACAAAACCCAAATTAGACAATTTCACATCAAAGATGAAATAGCCTAATTTAAAATGAGGCAATTCCCGTCCCGATCGTCTCTTGGCTTAACCCATCACTTTCAATTTTCTCTACCACACTTCCCACCTTTTATTAACTGATAAGTCTCTCTCTCTCTCTTTCTCTCTCTCACTCTCAATATCAATATCATGGGCAGAGGCAGTAAGGGATCAGGTGGCTCAGGTCTCCTTTGAGATTTTGAGAATATATCATGGGCGGAGATAGTAAGGGATCAGGGGGCTCAGGTCCCCCTTGAGAATTAAAATTTTCTTTAAATTTTTTTAGTATTTTACATATAGACCCCTCACAACTTATGTTTAGGCCTCCCAAAGGAGTACAAGATCCAATTTAGTGTCATCAACTACATGTATATTCATATATAAGTATATACAACTCAAAGGAAAGACGCCTAGAAATTTAAAAATTACACTTTTAGTGTGAGAATTTTATGCGTTTTAGAAATAGACCCCCCTAGAATTTTGAAACATACTATACAATATTTATGTGTTTACCAAATAGACTCATATTATAAGCATATCCCAAAAAAATCGCAATTATATACAAGTAAACCCTAAAAAAATCGTTAATTATATATAAATAGATTCCAAAAAAATCACCTCGAAGGCGCTGCCACCGAACCCACTTATAGCTTAAGTCCCCTGACCAAAATTCTTGACTCCGCCCCTGATCTATGTATATATGTATATACGTATATTAATATATATGTCTCTCGGCTCAACCCGTCACTCTCGATTTTCTCTGCCACACTTTAATTCTTTCCCTTTCTCTCTCTCTCTCTCTCTATATATATATAGAGTACAGTTTTAGTGCGCATTGGGTAAGCGTACTGGATGAGCGCACTGGATTTTTAAGCTTAAAAAAACTGCGGATCAGCGGGGCAGCAGGACAGTGCGCGGGTCAGTGGGACACCCACGGTTTTTTTATATTTAAAAACCCAGTGCATTCACCCAATGCGCTTATCCAGTACGCAGTGGAGCCTAAATCTATATATATATATATATATATTTTATATTTGTGTGTATAAATATACAATACATATCTATCGCCTCTATCTCCCTCTAGGCCTCTGGCCTACCTCTCTCTAACGTAACCGACTCAACCTAAACCCATAATTATAATTCTAACCCAACCTACTTGCATCTCCAGAAATATGCATTTAGTTAAGAGTGAGAAAAGGAAGTGTAAAGGTGTGTTTGGAATATCTAACATACGATCTGATTTAGTTCATTTTCAGCTTTTTATTTGGTTCTTTCGAGAACCAATTAATGTAGGTTGGTTTAATATAGAAGCTTTTTAAGAAATTTATTAGATTAAGCACATACTCTTATGTAAGAAATATAAATTCACTAAACTTGGTTCTCACAAGAACCGGATAAAGTTGTACTTGGACTGAGCTAGTTTCTATTTTTGACTTTTCCACACAGGCCCTAATGTTTAAATTTAATATTTCTAATTTCAATTTTGCTACCAAACACCTTAAGATTAATTAATTTTTATTTTGAACGTTCCCAAACAGGCGCAAATGTCGCATCTCTCTCTCTCTCTATCTCTCGCTCTCTCTTAATTTGCATATCGCGTTCTCTCTCTCTCTCAGCTTGAATATTACTTCTCCTATACGATGGTTTACCAAGCATATTTCATTAATTTGGTTTCATTAAATTGGTTTCCCAATTTGCTCTTTTGTAATTAAAGTGTGAGAGAATTTTTGTTCACCCAAAAAATAATACTCTAATGCTCATCCAAGCATTCCATTGGCCAATGCAGTGAAACTCAGGATTACACAACATTGTATTAAACAACATTTGTTTAATTCTAGATCCCACTGCATTAGCCAGTAAAATGCTTAAGTGACCATTAGTGTACCATATTTTGAGTGAGCAAAAATATTTTCTTAAAGTTTTATTGCTTTATCAATTTTTTTTTATTAATTTTTTTTTTTATCACTATCGGAGCGTTTATTATTCGGATGCTTTAGCTATTTGACTTGACAATATATAATCATGCATGCAACTAGACATCTCTATATGTGTGTGTAAACATACATTTTCAAGTTAAAAAAAAAAGTAGATTTGGTGCATTTGAGATTAAAGAACGGAATTTTGCTGTTTTAATTTTTTTTTTTATTCTTTATTTTTGGTTCGAATGTAATTTTTAGTTTACCATCTATTTAACATCAGCTACACATCTACGGACATACGGACCATGGTGTGTTCTAAATTTCAACTCATATACCTAACTTCCAAATATGTGGGTTAAGTGGTCCCATATTTTTAAAAACAAATGGAAATTAGAATGGAAAAATTGTTTTCCACTTAATGTTAGTCAATTTTTTTATGGGTGATGCTATTTCCACTCCATTATTGAACTAAGGCATTTTATGGTATCACTCTTAGATCATGTAGTATCATATATGTCATGCATTGCATATATGATACCACATACTCTAAAAATGATACCATAAATTACCTTAGTTGAACGATAGAGTGACAATAACAATTCTCATTTCATATATCCCCACCAAAAAATGAGAATCTTGTTATTTTATTGTCTAGAAGCTAGGAAAAAAATATGTTGTATTCATCCGTACATATGGGATCTGTCGGTGGACATTTACGGTAAGACCATAATTTATTTAGACCACAAAACTTCTTCTTCTTCTTCTTTTGTTTTTTTTTTTTTTCCTCTTATTATTACTCCCTCCGTCCCATTTTATGTGTCCCTTTTTGGGAATCTAACTATTTAAGGGGACAAAAAGAATCTACACCTACTTTCCACAATTGCCCATAATCATTGCACTTTCTTTTTTGTTTTGTTTTGGCATTGGTTGTAAGGAAGGGTAGTTTGGAAAATTAAGTAAAATTTATATATTAATTTAAAAAAGTGGACAACAATTTTGGGACATACCAAAATAGAAAGGGGGACACATAAAATGGGACGGAGGGAGTATTATTTTTTGTGTGTGTGCGCACACTTTGTTTGTTTATAATAAACATGGTGTCAAACAAATCTGAATTTTTGTATTTCCTCCGTCCTTTTTTTGAGTCTTATATTTTATTTTGGGATATCTCAAAATTAGTTTCCACTTTTCTAAACTGGCATACAATTTTTACTTACTTTTTAAAAGTACCATTCTTTGAAATCTACACCAAGACAAAACTAAAAAAATTATTGTATTAATTATGGGCAATTGCGAAAAGTAAGTGTAGATTCTTTTTGTTTCCTTAATAAGTTGAATTCCCAAAGATAGACTCAAAAAAAAGAACGGAAGAAGTAAGAAATTTTTTGGTGCTTTGTGCCATTATTTTTGAATTGTATTGTGGAGGTCCAACTCAAACGACTCGCTTGTATTGCCACATGATAGTGTCAAGGTATTTAAAACTTTCAAATATTTTAGATAGATTGAAATTAGATAGAGAAAAATTAATTACAGTTAATGCTATTCGAAGAACGAATACTAGTAAAATATTTCAAATCAAATAGTGCCCAAATTATCAATGCTAATGTAGTATACGAAAAGGTTGTGTTTAATTTTTTCGATGCATCTTGTACTATTTTAATTTTTGATTTGTTCATGTTGCGAGCTTGTATGTGTTTTTTTCACAATAATCGTGGATCAATTACATTTTCAAACATTAAAAAGAAGGAGAAAAAAAAAATAAGGTTACACACAAGCATTTCACTTTTATGTATGTAATGTAATACCACCAAATTTCATAATTTTCTTTTGGTTAAATATCACGACATCTCTTGAGATATGATTGTACGGGCTTTTCCCTATATTTTAAAAAATTACTCTCCTCCTCTCCATAATTGGACAATCTACCCCTTGACAAAAATTGATGATGTAAGGGATTTTTTATTATGCAATGCACAGAATACCCTTGTTTATCCTAATAAAAATAGAAATATAAGATTTAGTCCCTCTACAGCCGTTTTACTAGGGATTAATCTAAGATAAGATCTAGATTAGAAATTTATCCTTGATTGGGCATATTAACTTGAAATTAGTCATTTTCCCAAATATGTGTTATATTTATGGACAAAATTGCCCTTATCATTAGATATATACATATATATATATATGTACTATCAGTACAAATAAGGCGTGTGAATGATAGTTATGGCAATCAAAATCTATTGAGATCATAGATAATTGAATAAATATTGCTAAAATCAAGAAGTTTCTTTATTTTGCTCAACTTCCAAATTCAGTTTGTGTTCTTCATGAGACAATACCTAATTTAATTAGTAAACTAGAAATTAGGCATTTGTCACTCTATTTCGAGACAATATCTAATTTAATTTTTAAAATTAAAATTAAGGATTTGATGAGAAATTTCTCACTTCTATTCAAATATATACACACAAAGAGAAAAAATTAGTGAGAATTTCTCACTATACCAATGGGAGAAGTAGACATTAATTAAGAATCGGAATAGCAAAGACTGAAGAAGAAAGACACAGATAAGTAAAAAAGACAATAAATAACTGAAACTTACAGATTGAATTATTGGGAAGCAAGCACTGAATTGCTCAATGTATATATCAAGTATTACAAACTATGAACTGAATATTACAGAAATTCTTTATGAAAGAAGTAGTGGAGAACTATTAAAGAATCTCCAACACCACTAACAAAAGACTCTTTTGAAAACTCGCATTGAATATTGAACTCTCTAAAAAAACTCTTTTTTTGAACTCTTGCGAACTCTCTAAATTGTATTGAAAGTTGAGTTGAAAGTTGAGTTCCCCCAAAAACTCCGCCTGTAACTGGGAAATGAGGGGTTGATTTTGTAGCCTTAAAAAATTGTCCTGTGCATCTCGTGAATGGACCATGAGTTGTAAAGAACTTTTGAAAAGCTGGAACTTCACATGGAGTTACTATGGATGAACAGTGTCTTGTTTGTTACGGTTCAATCACACGAAATCTGAAAAAGCATGTCGGTTACTGTGACCGAAAGGTTGATTTGACTTGTCCTTTTTACTGTAGTTTTAACAAGTGTTAATGGGAGTTTCACCGAGAAACTTTTGCATTAACCATGGTTAATACTGTTCTTTTTACCAAAAGATCATTGGATGCTCAGTTATTCCTGACTCTCTTCATAGGGGTCTTGAGCATGAATGCTGCACTGAAATAGGGATCATAAGACTGTGCAACAGAGCATGATCCTTCAGAACTGTGACTATTGTTATCTTGATCATCTTGACTAAGTTGAACAATTAACTGTTGAGCCATAGCCATTAATTCTGCATTTGATGGCTTAGAGCTTGACTTGCCTTTGGAGCTTGACTTGTCTTTGGGACTAGTAATTGTACATTTGGCTATGGAGCCTGTGATTAGAGCAAAGGGATTGATTAGTGGTGGGAATTCAAGGTTTACTTGTTTAATAATCCAATGATGACCAAATTTGTCCCACCATTTAACTGAATACTGTCTCTAAACAGTATTATTTTGAATTTAATATTGCCATTTCAAGATCAATGGCACTTTATACTTACTTGTGAATATGAGTAGAATGGGAAACTGGGTATGGTGCTCACTTATTGTATGCTTGGTGGAGAAATATTTGACCATGTCTTGGAGATCATTTGGAAGTAAGTCAGGCATAGGGCCATGACGGGACCACCATTGGAGGAACCATGTGGGGATCTGATTTTTAAACTTGGTGTCAAAATTAACATACCATGAATGGAAAAATGTTTCAGTCTGGTGGAGAAAAACATAGAACCAAGTATCAATATAATCAAAATAATTATACTAAGTTTGGTTGGGTAATGACTTAAGGATGCATGGGTGAGAGCCCCAATCTTTACTGGAAATAATTCTTTTGATATACAACTGGTGATACAGAATTTTCTTTTCTTATTCAGGAATTGACTTATCACCGGCATTTTCAGTAATGGGTTTGACATAAATTGACTCAGTAGAGAATAAAATATCTCTATAATATCTAAGGGATTTTTATGGACTTTTGGGAATGAAATGCCATCCAAAGGGGAAGGTGAGTTTGACTAAATTAACTGGGTTTCTATGGTGACTTTGATGTGGCTCAATCCAGAATAGGTGGACTGGGTTGGGCTTTACTACATAATCTGTTCTGGGGGTTTGGATGGGTCTGTTAACTATTGTTTGAATGGGCTGGATAGCAAATGGGTCATTGACTAGGTATTGACTGCTAGTTGGCCTTGTTAAGGCTGACTGGTAACTGGGCCTGGATATTGATCCAAGTACTTGATATCTGTTAACTAATCCAATTGGAGGGATAACTGCTAATTTGTTATCCTTCTTCTTCTTCTTGTCCTCCATTTTTACACTGTAAAAATTCACAAGTAAGAAAATTAGGGATTGAATTGTTACTGCCTTTGATATATTCTATATCAAAATCAAATATAGATAAAAATAGATTGCCATTTGGCAAATATTTGCTTTGATGACAAATTTTTGACATCTTTTTCTAAAATAAATTTAGCACTTTTGCGGTCAATCCTGACTAGAAATTTTTGATTTAAAATATCATCTTGAAATTTACTTATACATAATACTAGAGAAAGAATTTTTTTTTTATTTTTTTTATTTTTATAATACTACAATTGTTTTGTGCCTTGTTCCAAATTCTAGAATGGAATCACACAATTTGTTCATTGGATGAACCATTGACTTTTTGGAGGAGGATTCCTCCATAACCATGCTCAGAAGCATCTGTCTGAATAATTTTAAATGAATCAACTGAAGGAATGCCAAGACATGGCAAGGACTTGACATATTTTTTGACATCTTGAACAATGGAAGTATGAATGGATGACCAAGGGGCGATTGGATTTCAATCTGTCAAAAAGAGGTTTACATTGGAACGAAAACTAGGATAAAAATCAAATATATACTTTAAAGATTCTAAAAATCTTTGTAACTGAGTTTTGTCTAGAATTTCATCTGAGAATTTATCAGCAAATTGAATAGCTCTATCAAAATGAGTAATTTTCCCACGATGAATATTGTGACCAAGAAATCTGATTTTGGACTGAAATAGACAGATTTTTGAAGCTGAGACAAAAAGACGATTGGCTTTGTTGGTATTGAAAAACGAATTTAAATGTTTCCAATGTTCATCAATTGACTTTGATAAAATAAGAACATCATCAATGTAGACAATTGAAAAATGATTGAAAGGGTTAAATATTTCATTCATAATATTTTGAAATTCACTAGGGGCATTCTTAAGACCAAAAGGCATTACATTCCATTCATAATGTCCAAATGGAGTAGTAAAGGCGGTCTTATATCTATCACTTTCATGGAGTTGGATTTGCCAAAATCCACTCTTCATGTCAAATTTACTAAAAATAACAGCTTGGCTTAACCTATTTACTAGATCTCTTTTATTGGGGATAGGATACCTAATCCATTCTAAAATCTTATTAAGAGGTTTGTAATTGATAACTAATTTAGGTGTTCCTCTTTCTAACTCAGCATTTTTTCTAACATAGAAAGCAGGGCAAGACCAGGGTGACTTACTTTTACGAATTATATTTTTATTTAATAATTCACTAATTTCTTGCTTACTAATGATTCTAGACTTAAAGTTTTCTATCTTGATTTGTACAAATTTATTGTTTAATTGATTCTCAATTTTTATATACTTAAATTCTTCTTGTAAATACTTTATATGTAAAGTTTTACAGTAAAGAATACTTTGATTATTAAAAAATGATTGATCTTTTAACTGTTTCAAATCTCTAAGTAAGGGTTTATTGAGGAATTTAAACTGAATCGTTTGTCCACATGCATGAGTGGTTAATCCATCATTACTAGTAGTAAATGAGTAAAGTAAGCATAAGAATGATATTCCTAAAATAACTTTATCAGTCATATTTTTAATTAAAACAAATGGGGTCTTAAAGCAGACTTTGTCTTGACAGACATGTGCACCGGGTAATTTATATTCAATTTGCATTTGGCTACCATTAGCAGAGCTAAGACGTTCACTAGTTTTAACATAATATTTAGTTGGGATTAATCCCTCTTGAATACAATTAAGATCAGCACCTGAATTAGTAAGTGCTATAGTCTCTATTTCTAGTTCTTTACTTATTACTAATTTAACTTTGCAGTGCCATTTTTGTAAATGTATTATATTCATGACCTGAAGCAAACTAGGTTGTCCTATTTCTTTATTCTGAGAATTTTGGTTACTAGGGGAAGTTTCTTCACTACTGGAATCTTCACTAAGGGAAGTATCTTCACTACTGTGGTCTTGGTCAAATTTGGCAACTTGCTCTTGTAAGTTTTTTATATCAATTTTAACTTGTTTGATTTCAATTTGTAAATCTTGAACTGTAACTTCTTTTTTGGGTTTATTAAATCTCTCAAGCATTTTGTCAAGACTAATAGTGGAATAATTGGTTTTATTAGCTTCTTCCTATTTGGTTAATAATATTCTAAGTTTATTTAAATATATTGATTTTAATTCTTCATCATCTATTTTACTAATTAAATCTAACAATAAGTTTTCTTGTTCACTTTTTTTTAGTTAAAACATTAATTATTCTATTATTATTTTATTAAGGGATGAGTAGTTATTATTTAACTGTGGATTTATGTCAACCATATCCTTATAAGTTAGTCCTATAAGTTTATTGTTATGGGGTAAGCTTGCTAGACTCTTATTTTTCCTACTTTCTTTAGTTCAGTGATCATTATTTTTACTTGCTTCTCTAGATTCTTTATACCTATATGACTTAAACTTTTAGATTTGATGATATCAATTATTCTATCAATTTGCCCATTCTCTTCCTCCATATGGGGTATTTTTTGGGTCTTTCTTTTGCTATTTCTAGTGGGTTGATCATGTTGCCCACATGTGTCTTTATCAATTTTTTTTTTTTTTTTTTGATTTTTTAGGTTTACTTAGTGTCTTACTAGGTTTGTAATGGAATGGGTCACTATTTATACTATCATTTTTTGGTTTTTTTTACTATAGAGAGGTTTATTTTTTTCTTTTTTGATTCGTCTTTTCTTAACAGTAAAATCTATAGTATCATGATAATGTTTCAAGTATTCAAAGAAATATGTCTTTTAACAAACTTCATGTATTTTTTCCAAGCTTTTAAAATAGATTTTTTCTCATCTAAATTATAAATAGCTCGATAATTGGTTCTGTAAATATCATTAATGGATGAATTAAATTCTTCTTCTAACATTTTCATATCAATTTTAAAATCTTTTTTTATATTAAATAAGTCTTTACTAGGAACAAATTCTGTTTGGGTAGGAGAAGTAGGATAACTATCTTCACTTGGCACTTTGTAACAAGAATTACTAATTTGAGCTAAGGTTTTAATTCCTTTTAACTTAGTATCAATTTCACTGAGAAGATCTTTATCTTTTCTAACTATTGTAGTCCTATCAGTAATACAGGATGTACTTGATCTAGAAGACTTAGAATCAAAATCTTTAATTTTTAAAGAATATAATCTAGCATGTTGTTCATCAAAACTGATTCTAACTTTTCCATCATTAAATTATTGAACATGATCTAAATTGATTATATTATTATTTTGGAAATTACTAGAATGATTTTCATTTTCTAAAATTCAACAACTAGGTAACTCTACATCTTTCCATAGAATAGTCTTAGGAATTTGGATGTAAGCATGTTCAGAACTACCTAACATAAGTAAAGTTTGATTCTTAGGACTTTTAATTAAAGTATGAACATTAAGATTACATCTTATACATTTATAATAAACTCTATAAATTAAAGCAAGAACTTGTGAACCATTATGCATATTAGTGATTTCGCCAACAATTTTAACATTTAATGTTAAGGCTTTTAACAAGTGAGGGTCACTAAGACTTAGGGTAAAATCAGGGAAACAATTAAAATGAACTGGTCCATCATGAAGACTGGACTCCATAACTCCCATCATACTAGCACTAAAATTTAAAAATCTAGCATCTCTAAGACATAATAAAATTGAAGAATTTATTCCTTTAATATTAAGGGGTTTAACTGCAACTTGTATCAACCCTATGTGAATGAAGTTGTAACCACCAGATCTATGTTTTCTAATTGACTCTTTACTAAGGAGTTAACATTTTTCATGTTCTTTGTTAATACTAAAGGTTTTCACTACAGTTTTAATATTGTAATCAGTTCTAAAACTAAGAAAACTTGACTTGTAAATTTCTCTAGTTGAAATCTTTGGGATTATCCAATCACTATAATCTTGGTTGACTTCTTCATACCTATGTTCTTCTTCATTAACTATGTCTAGTAATGTGGGATAAGAGGTTCTAGAGCTAGAACCTATTGATGAATTTGATCTAAATAGTCTATCCATCTTAAGGGGTTTAATCAAAACAAAATTCTTAATCTAAGACATCCACCAGACACATACCTAAGAAGACTCATACCCTTTATCCTCCGCTCACGCCCGTCTTACGCTCCCTTCTGCAGGCCTTACTGTTTGGCAGGATCCTAATCAGGTGGTCTCTCAGCCTAGGTGGTCTTTTGCAAATATCTTTTAAAAAAGAGTTTTGAAAATCAAAAACACAGAAAGGGGAAATGACTATAAGAACAAACACACCAACCGAGTCTTGGCTCTGATACCACTGGGGTGTCTATAAGACTCGATTGGTGTGTTAATGAGAAGTGAGAAAATTTTCACTATATAGCCACATGGTTTAAAATTTAAAACCCATATAACTATAAAAATATAGTGAGAATTTCTCACTTTGTCAATGAGAAGTGAGAAATTAGAAATTCTTGAATTCGATTTAATTATAATAAATATATTAATATATTAATTTGATTAATAATGTACAACCTTTAAAAGTCTTATTCATATTACCAAAAATCAATTAATGCTTCACAATTCAAACTGGATGTTGTGCCAACATGACAATATATTGGTGAATTTCACAATTCAAACTATGCAAATGAATGCATGACATGGTAGCAACAATAGGTCTAATCCTGCCTAAATACAAAACTATTGAATTGTTACATACATACTTTGTTTGAATGAGAAATTCTTATATATTAAGTGAGAATTTGTCACTTAATAATGAGAAATTTCTCCATTTCAATTATTCACAAATTTCTCCATTTTATTTGAACAGAGAAGTGAAAAATTTCTCATTTAATTCTCATAAAAAGTTCTTAAAAGTGAGAAATTTCTCATCAATTTGTCTTAATAGATTCAATTTTGAAACTGCTACTAGCACGAACACAACTGAGACAATTGTATTGGATTTGATTTAATTGTAATAAATATATTAATATGTTGCTTTGATTAATATTGTACAACATTTAAATGTCTTCTTCATATTACCAAAAATCAATTAATGCTTTGCAATTTCACAATTCAAATTGGAGGTCGTGCCAACGTGACTACATATTGGTGATTTCACAATTCAAACTGTGCAAATGAAAACATGGTAGTAGCAATAGGTTTTGTTTCTATAATTCACAAACCCTCAATACTTGAATTAATGAAATTTCTCATCTAATTCTCATCAAATTTCAAAAAAATTCTCAATAGTAATCAAAGCAACATATTAATATAGTTATTACAATTAAATCGAATTCAATACATTTGCCTCAGTTGTGTCTGCGCTAGCTGCAGTTTCAAAATTAAATATAGAAATTTCTCACTTATTATGGGGATGAAGTAAGTGAAAAATTTAACTAACAGCTTTAATCCTGCCTAAACACAAAACTATTTGAATTGTTATATGCATACTCTGTTTGAATGAGAAATTCTTACATATTAAGTGAGTAATTTCTCACCTAATAATGAGGAAATTATCCCTTTTAATTAATCACAAATTTTTTCCCTTTTATTTGAACATAAATGAGAAATTTATCCTTCATCAAAATCCTAGATGGGGAGTTTAGCACTCCATGGACACTATGGAAGAGGTTGAACTTGATGAAGTAATGGCCCAGTTGAATGATGTATGGAATGAGGGAGTATGAGTGTGTAACCTAGCTAATAAACAATTAGGAAAGTTGTGTATATAAGTTTTCAATCAATCGTAGACATTTTCAAACTCTTTTTGCTTCAAAAAATGATACTATTGCATCTGTAGAGACTCTACAGTCCCCATGGTCGCTCGGGCGATCACTGTGCTGAGATTAAAGTTGAAAATCTTCGAAATGTCACTCGTGCAGGCTGCTAGGGCAACATGTTCTGACAGCTCACGATATCTCTTTGGTCGGACCTTCGATTGATGTGCGGTTTGTGGCCACGCATCGTTAACTCATCTAACTACATTTTTTTTTTTTTTTTTTGTGTTTTAAGGAACTTCAGAATCAGAGATGTTGAATGTCAAAAATGGGTCTTAACCATATGCACCTTTTCAATCATCTAACGGGATCAAGCTTTGAGCAAGGAAAGTTTTCCATTACAACTAACTATATATTTTTTTTTCATTTTCGAATTAAAGCTCCAAAACCTATAAAATATAAAATACACATTAGTAATAATAAATAACTAAATAAAGTGGAACAATATATAAAGAGTAAATTAAGGAGTGAGATATGGAATAATTCACCACCGATCAGGAGGTTTGAACTTTGAACCAATGCCTTGGAGGGGACTTAAATGCCAATCTCTTTGTCATTTGAGTTATGCCTCATGTGGTATTTTATACAATTGCTTTGTCCATTTATATTACTCCAATCACAAAAAAAAATAAAGAAATAAATAATTTGAGCAAGGTGAACCCCATCCTATATGATTTATGGCCCTTTGCATAGTGAGAATTCCTTCGAGAAAGAGTAATGAGTTTTGTGATGTCGTCGAGATGTCACCATGGCCATGTGGGCGACGCTGACAAGAGTATTCGTGTATGATCAGTTCAGTTCGTTGTGGATGCCATAGTGGCACGCATAGTAGTACCTTGTTGGTACTATTGTGATTAGTTGTGAGATGGTCAATAGGCCATAAAGTGACGATGTCAATATGAGACCGTAAGGCGACAATGACAAGTTAACCATAGCCGAGTGAATAAGATGGGGTTACCATAGGCCGTAAGGTAAAAATATCAAGAGAAGGGCTTAAGGCGACGATGATAAGAGGGTAACCTAATGGTTGTAAGACGATGATATTCAGGTCAACGACACTCGTGTTGGATACATGCAAAGAGTCAAGTTGTGAAAGATTGAACCCGTGGTTCAAAGTGGTTGTCAAGTTAGCATCAATTAGACCAATAGTCCAAAAAGGTCAGTCGGTTAGTGTCAGTTGAGTTTCTAAGTTCGAGTATCATTATTAGGATTTCCAGACTAGCGTAACACATTGAGATTAAGAGGAATGAGACCTGATGTCAATGCATATGACTCCAAAAGTATAAAAGGAAAGATTTACTCTTTTATGGATTAACAAGTGTTTTCTGAGCCTGTTTAAGTGTAGTAGGTTTACTCACTCAGCTTGTATACAAGCTGACGGCTTTCATATCCTAGAATATCAAACGTCCAGATCTGCAGAGGTAGACTACCCGAAAGAGGAGTACGCCGAGGAAGGCTATGGCTTCTCGAGTTAGCTGGCAGAAGCTGAAGACTATTAGTTTACTACTTTTTGTTCTGTATTGAGGCACTATGTGCTGAACTTATTATCCTGATGTGGGGCTTATGCCCAAGATATTAATCACTTTTCTTTTCTTTTTTTTTTCCTTCTATAGTTCTGTAATAATGAGATTTATGACTCTGATGTTGAGAAACAATATATAAAGCGTAAATTAAGGAGTGAATAATAGAAATAATTCATCACCAATCAGGAGAGGGAAATTAAATGCCAAGCTCTTTGTCATTTGAGTTATGCCTCACTTGGTATTTTATACAATTGCTTTGTCCATTTATATTGCTCCAATCACAAAAATAAATAAAGAAATAAATAATTTGAGCAAGGTGAACCCCATCCTATATGATTTATGGCCCTTTGCACAGTGAAAACTCAATATAGGCATAATTTTGGTAGATTCAAAATTGCATCAAGATGAAAAAAACATATGAGCTAATTAAGTATGCAAATTATATTCATAATTAAAGAAACAACATAGGTCACATAGTAAATAATGGGCCAACAACGAACAAGTTGCTTGATGCATCTCTCTCTCTCTCTCTCTCTCTCTCTCTCTCTCTCTCATATGAGCTAATTAAGTATGAAAATTATATTCATAATTAAAGAAACAACAGAGGTCACATAGTAAATAATGGGCCAACAACGAACAAGTTGTGTAACAACCGGCATTTTCATTTAATTATTTTAAAATTGCATTTCCACATCTAATTTAAATTGTATTACTTGTTTTATTTTGTAGAAACTCCTTAACTGGGGTCTAATTGAAATTCTTTTAGATTTGAGCAATACCTGTGTGGCTTCTAAATGCAATTCAAAATATTTGTATTATGATTTTCACAACTGTAATTCTATAAAATTAGGAATGCTGTTGTTACGTTTTTGTAATGAGTTTTCATAAGTCTGGTAATACCTGTGTTGTATGTCAAAACTGTATTTCAAAATGGCGAAAACAATTTCTTTGGACTCAAAATGTATTTTTACTTAACCAAAAGATCATTTCTTACTTTAAAATGATTTTTTTTGTATTTTTGAGGTGATCACCGCGCCACGAAAATACCAGTTCATGTTCAGAACTGTCTGCGCCGCATTTGGACTCCTACAGACTAGGATTCCCCGTCAATTAGACATGACCAGTGCTTTATGATCATTTAAGTCTTGCTATGATTGATTAGGCTTTGATTGGGAGTGCACTTTGTGTGTGTATTAGCTTAGAGTCATAAGCTATTTTTGCCAAACACCTTAACAAGTTCCTAGACAATTGTATGTGCCTTGTTTGGTCATGATGGGTGTGTATGTGTTAATGTTATGCCATAATCTCTATTTCCCAAACACTCACACTTGACCCCTAGGAACCTAAGTGATCCCAATGCTTTTAACACAGATTGTAGTATACAATCTGCATATATGTAATTAGATACGTATATGCATATTAAAGATTTAAGAATTAGTTTATCTAACTCATTTCTTGAGTATTAATCGTTGTTCTTGGCCCCCAAGTCTTGATTTTCTATATACATACACTACACTCTTACATACACACACATTCTAGGAGTATTTCAAACTAAATAATAAATAAAGTATAGAGAGAGTACAGAGGAGAGAACTTACAGAAAGTTGGAGAAAGGAAGCTTGAATCCTCCATAGCCATAGCTTGTAGTTAGGTTCTTTATTTCTTGATTTCTCTCAAAACACACACTTCATCTTTATCACAGTGAGTATTCTAAACTCACTTAGAATGTAAATTTCATGCTTATTTGTTGTAGTATTAGTCTATTGTAGAATTACCATTGTAAATTTCATCCATAGAAGCTTGAGCTCAAAATCATGAACTTTTTAACCTTAACCAAAATCTGTTCTTAGAGATGATTTTGAAAGATTACATATCATAGATGATATGTTTATTATATTAGAGCCTAAATCATTCGTGTCGCGGCGTATATAAGAAACGAAGTTTTGACGCCTCTCAATTTTTCGTAAAATCTGAGAGCTACGGTTCGATTCATGTTAAATTGAACATAGATTCTTAATCCTTATAGAAAAATGTAGAGATTCATATATAATATGTTATATATACCTTCATAATTGAAAATGGGTAAAAAGTGACCTTAAAACTAAAAACAGGGAAAATTTGCAAAGAAGATGATGTCTCTGCCTGAACTCGTGCACGCGATCGCGAGAGCGGCCCCCGCGCGCGACCTGTGTAGATTTTGACAGTTGGAAAACTTTTATAAGAAAATCAAACAAGTGAAAATATCGCGCGAGCAGCCCCCGCGCGCGATCTGGCCTTTTCTGCTTTTTGTTTGTTTTCTATTAAAGAATTGTTTGGATGAAGTTTTATAAGTTTTAAGGTGCTGTTTGGGAGTTATGTTAAAAAAGAACCTTGGTTATTATGTTTGGATTGTAAAAGTGATGAACTGCAACTTATTTATCCATGTACGCACGTTGTTCTTCTGCTTCAATGGTTTATATTTTGGTATAAAGTTATATGGCATACATATGGGGTCAAGTGTACATTCATGGTGAGTGTTGGTCAGTGTAGAAAGAGTATGTGGAATGAGAATTATGTTTTGGACACTCCTTGGTAATGGTGTACCAAAGCGTGATGTTTTGAGAATGCGATTTAGAGTATCTTTGAAATGCGACAGTGATAAAACTTGACACTCCCTGGCGCCCATGGTAGCGCTAAAGTGTGTGACGTCGACTTGAACATTCCTTTGTACCCATGGTAGTGCTAAAGTGTGGCCTACTAGACATTCACTGGCATACGTGGTATGGCTAAAGTGTGAGGCATTAGACACTCCCTGGTACCCTGTACTAAAGTGTGAGACAAACTGGACACTCCCTGGTACCCTTGTACTAAAGTGTGGTCAACCTTAGTGTTTCAAGATACTGGAGTAAAAGAGTTGGGTGATGTGTTGTCGAGAGAAAAGAGTTTGTAAGATAAGAATGGTTGTATTGTTCCCATAGACGGTTACATGTTTTCTGGATTAAAGTTTATAATGTTATCCTAACTGTTTTATAATGTGAACTCATTTCTATATTGTTAACCCATTGAATAATGGACACGTGAAATGGAAAATAGTAGTGAGTAGGTTTTACATTCAAGTATATGTTTTGAATACTTACCAACTTCTTAAAGCTGACGGCGTTGATGTGCCCTGAACATTCGTGTCTAGGCTTTTCAGGTTATGATCATGGTGGACCCTATGACTATGCGAATTGAGTTAACTACGAAGAAGGAAATTTATTATTACGACTTTATGATATAAACTAGTTTTGTAATAAGGATGACTGTAATAGATTATAGAGATTATTTTGTTCAAGGTGGATTGTGCCTTTAGTAAGCACGTGCTATAATATGTATTAATTTGGAAAAATTCTTGTAAGACTTGATTGCTCTACTCTGATTTATATTATTATACTATTCGACGTTTGGGATGGAATCGATCCTTCAAACTGTTACGACCTACGGGTCCATAAAGGAAATTAAATGCTTTCCATATTTATACTACGTCAGAGCATGACATGATTTAGTGGTATCAGAGCCAAGTTATCTCAGAACAATTTAGCCAGGTTAGGGTTTACTAGTATAGACCCGATTCCACATTCTACTAGCTTAAGCTTTGCGTACCCGATGATACGACAGGAGGAGAAACCCGGAACCCAAACGCCTAAGATTATTTCTAACATAAGTTAGTACTTTTTTGTCAGGTATGGATCCAGCTCAGCTGTTCTTGGTACCAGATTTGTTCGGGGGACATTGGATCACCCAGGGTGCTATAGTACTAGCCTAGGCAGCACTTTATCACGCTGCTACCGAGCAGCGAGCGGCGGCGGTAGTAGAGCTAGAGCTATGACATCAGATTCATGTAGTGGGACTAGTCGATTTACCTCGTGTTCGTCTGGAGATCCTATATTTTGTCGAGGTCCAACGTTAAGTGTTGATGGAGATGGTTCGCTTAGTTAATAGCGACTCCTTTTATATCCCTCTAGAGATCCTGGTGGTGCATGCTCATCTTGCACAGCTAGATATACCCTCATCAGTCGTTCCAGCCGAGGACCTGATAGTTCTCGTTGATTAGGATGATGATGATGTCATGCTTATCCCTATTGCTGAGGACGATGAGGAGGAGGAGGGTTTTGGTCTAGATGACTTTGCTGCGGATCTTGAGGAGGAGCTAATACTTGAGCTAGTTTTGCCCAAGGGTGTGCTAGTCGAGGTTAGTGCTCCGGGGTATGCTTCATCATTGGCTTCCTAGAGCAGTGACTTTGATATGTTGGGTCTATTCCATGTTCAGCGATTTTGCCTTGTCGACTCGCTGGATTTACTTATGGCTGCCTATGGAGACGACTGATGATTTAGATATAACTTTGTTGACTTACCCTATCTCTTTTTGCAAACTATATTACATGTATCCGAGTATAGGGCAATGACCCCATTTTTGGCATTAACTCTTGCATGGACGATGTACGTCCTAATCCATACAGATAGGGTAGGCACTGATCTAATCATATATGCTTTTTGTATCGACTTGACGAGAAGTTATATATAGAAATACTCTCTTGATATTGTCATTATTTAAACTGATTTTTTTTTTATATTCCTGCTTCATTCATGAGTCCTCATTCTTTTATCATTGTCATACATTTAGAATGATTGGGAGAACAAGGAAGAACAGGAATCTGATTGAGGAGGCACCTAAGGCTGTCAATCCCATGGGAATTTTTGAAGCTTTCGTAAGACACATCGAGAGAGTTAGTAATCTGAATAAAAATCGACGAGACCGTCAGACAGGGGACAAACTGCTGGAAAGATTTCGTGCGCTAAGGCCCGAGCAGTTTGCGGGTACTACAGTGCCCTAGAAAGAAGAACAGTGGTTGAGACAGATGGACCGCATATTCGAAGTTGTTTAGTGCAACGAGATGGATAAGAGAAGGTTAGTTACCTTCCAACTAACCGATGCCGCCTCAGATTGGTGGGACTCGGTGATAGCTACTATTGGGAACGAAGCTGCTATGGGGATGACATGGACTACGTTTAAAGGAAGATTTCTAGAGAAACACTTCCCGTCTACAGAGAGACACAGAAGAGAAAAGGAATTTATGGACCTGACTCAGGGGACTTTGTAAGCAATTCGAATTTCGGCCGCCTCAGAGGGGTAATTTTGGGAATAAGCAACCAATGTATCGTACCTAAGGGCAGAAGAGAAATTTTGATGGAAGCAAGAAAACCTAAGCTGTCACGTATCTGACTCAACCCCGAGTAGGAGAGGGTAGTAGTGCTGGGAAATGCTTTAACTGTGGCACCCCCGGTCATCTGGCTTGAGACTGCAAGGCACCAAGGCGTGTTACTCAGCAAGGCATAGTTTGCTATAACTATGGTGAATCAGGTCACATCAACAAGTTTTGCATTGCTCCTAAGCAGGTGACTTATGGTAAACAGGGTCAGACTCACTTGAATGTTGTTATTCCTGATGCTGCTGGATATGATGAGACTGTGTATGAAGAAGGGAATTATGGAAAAGCTTAACCTAATCAGCAAGCAATAGAACGTACATTAACTCTATTTAAATCCCATGTTAAAGTTTTATTTGATACGGGTGCTGCACTTTCATTCATATCTGCTAAGACTATTCAGAGATTGGGTATCCTACCTCATCGTTTAGAGAAAGCTTTGAGGTCTACTTCACCACTAGGAGCCACGATCAAGTTAGGACATGTGTGCAAGGATTGTTCCTTACAGCTAGGAGACCGTGAAATCCCTATAAGGCTAATTGTCCTATCAATGAAGGAGTTTGACATAATCCTAGGAATGGATTGGCTCTCTCAGAATCAAGCAAAGTTGGATTGTGCGAGAAAGAGAATTACATTCTCCGACAATGGGAATCAATGCTTTGATTTCTAATGCAACCCTTTGGGAGATATGTTCCTTACCAGGTGCTTAACTAACATTGAAGTCGCCAGTACAGAGATGATAGTGTCATCTATACCTATAGTCAAGGATTTTGTGGAAGTATTCCAAGATATTTTTGGATTACCGCCTGAGAGAAGTATAGAGTTCTGTATTGAGCTTATACCAGGCACCGCTTCGAGCACTAAGGTTTCCTACAGAATGGCCCCCGCTGAACTATTAGAATTGAAGGAACAAGTTCAAGAGCTCGAGAATCAGGGTTTTGTATGTGCAAGTACATCACCATGGGGAGCACTTGTATTATTCGTGAAGAAGAAGGATGGGATGCTTTGGTTATGTATTGACTATAGAGAATTGAACTACGTGACTATCAAGAACAAGTATCCCTTGCCTCGGATCGACGATCTGTTTGATCAACTATAAGGAGCTACAACATTATCTAAGATAGATCTACGGTCAGGATATCATCAGTTGAGGGTACTAAAAGAAGACATACCTAAGACTACCTTTATAACCCGATATGGCCACTATGAGTTTTTGGTGATGCCATTTGGAATGACGAATGCCCAGTGTTTATGGATCTAATGAACAGAGTGTTTAAGCCTTATTTAGATCAGGTTGTCGTCGTCTTTATAGATGATATATTGATCTATTCTAAGTTAGCAGAAGAGCATGAACAACACTTATAGATTGCGATGCAGATGCTTAAGGACCACCACTTGTATGCCAAGTTCTTTAAGTGTGAGTTCTGGTTACAAGAAGTAAAAGTTTTGGGACACAAGGTGTCATCTCAAGGGATTTCTATGGATTCATCCAAGACAGATGCTGTGTCGGACTGGGTTAGACCGAGCAACCCTACAAAAGTTAGGAGTTTTCTTGGATTCGCAGGTTATTACCGGAGATTTGTCGAGGGGTTCTCTAAAATAGCCGCACCATTGACCGGACTGACTAAAAAAGCTCAAAAGTTTGACTGGACAAAGAAGCAGGAGCGCACCTTTCTAGAATTAAAAGAAAGACTCACCACCGCACCGGTACTAGCTATACCCAAGCCTGATGAGAAGTTCACTATCTTTAGTGATGCGTCATATCAAGGATTAGAGTATGTACTTATGCAAGATGGTAGAGGTATCGCTTATGGATCTAGACAACTGAAGTCGAATGAATAGAACTACCCCATTCATGGTTTGGAATTGGCGGCAGTGGTATTTGCACTCAAGATTTAGAGACATTATCTCTACGGTGAAAAGTTCGATTTATTCTCCGATCACAATAGTCTGAAACATTTGTTCACACAGAAAAAGTTGATCATTTTACAACGCAGATAGTTGGAGTTGATCAAAGATTATGACTTCACATTAGAATACCATCCTGGTAAAGCTAATGTGGTCACCGATGCTATGAGTCGGCAAACTCGTGAGACAATTGCCTCTTTAATGGTTAAAGAATGGCGAGCATTGGAGACATTGGACGAGTTCAATGAACAGAATGTTAAGGAAGGAGAAGGGCAACTTTTTGGATTTCTTATCCTACAGCCTATTCTCATCAACCGCATTATTGAAGCTCAGAAAGAAAATGGAAAATTTCAGACATGGTTTGTGAGGATGTACGAAAAGGATCTGACAGAATGGAAAGTAGGTTTCGATGAAGGGTACAGATGCAGGGACATATTATATGTGCGAGACTATGGTGAGCTAAGGAAGGACATTCTGGATGAAACACATAAGTCCAAATTTATAGTTCACCTAGGAGGAACAAAAATGTATAAAGATTTGCAGAGAAATTTCTAGTGGGAAGGTATGAAGAGAGACGTGGCCGAATTTGTATGTTTGACGTGTCAACAAGTCAAAACTGAACATCAAAGACTCTTGGGATTGTTGCAACCTCTACCTGTTCCAGGTTGGAACTGGGAGCATATAACCATGGATTTTGTAGTGGGATTGCCTCAATCACAGGAGAATCATGATGCCATTTAGGTAATCGTAGATCGATTGACTAAGTCGGTTTACTTCATTGCTTACAATATGATATACCCGGTAGAAAGGATGAACCGGATGTACATACAACAAGTTGTACGATTTTACGGTACACCTGTGTCGATTGTGTCAGATCGCGACTTACGTTTTACTTTTGAATTTTGGGAATGTCTGCAAGAAGCCATGGGAACCTCGCTCAAGATGAGTACTGCTTTTCATCCTCAAACAGATGGGCAAACTGAACGTGTTAATCAGATCATGGAACATATGCCTAGGGCTTGTGTTGTCGATTTTGAAGAATCTCGGGAGACACGCTTGCCTTTGGTTGAATTTGCGTACAACAATAGTTATTACATGAGTATTGGTATGGCTCCGTTCGAAGCGTTATACGGACGACCATGTCGTTCTCCGTTATGTTGGGTAAAGGTTAGAGATACAGAGTTATTGGGACCAGATTTGGTTAGAGAAACTAGCGAGAAGATTTCACTAGTCAAAGAAAGGATGAGAACCGCACAAAACAAGTATAAGAGTTATGCTAATCGACACTAAAAAGATTTGAAATTCGGTGTCGGAGATCACGTACTTCTTAAGATTTCACCGACCCGAGCAGTGGTACGTTTTGGTCTCAAGAGAGGAAAGTTAGCCCCGCGTTTCATCGGACCGTTCGAGATTCTGGATCGCGTTGGAAAAGTAGTTTATCGACTCGCACTACCACCAAAGATATATAGGGTTCACAATGTATTCCATGTTAGTATGTTGAGAAAATACATATGAGGTCCCTCACACGTGGTTAGTTTTGACGATATTGAGACAACTCATAAAGTTTCCTATAAGGAGAGGCCTGTGAAAATTTTGGATCAGAATATCAAGAAGCTGAGAAATAAAGACATTCCGTTGGTGAATGTTCAATGGAATCACCACGACGAGAATAAAGCCTCGTGAGAAGTTGAAGCTGAAATGAGGAAGAAGAACTCGGAGTTGTTTCAGGACTAGTAAGTCTTGATTTCGGGGGTGAAATCTTATTTAAGGGTGGAAGGATGTAAAAACCAGCATTTTCATTTACTAAATTTTAAAATTGTATTTCCACATCTAATTTAAATTGTATTACTTGTTTTATTTTGAGATTCTTAATTGGGGTCTAATTGAAATTCTTTCATATTTGAGCAATACCTGTTATGGCTTCTAAACGCAATTCCAAATATTTGTATTATGATTTCACAACTGTAATTCTATAAAGTTAGGAATGCTGGTGTTACATTTTTGCAACAAGTTTTCATAAGTCTGGTAATACCTGTGTTGTATGTCAAAGCTGTATTTCAAAACGGAGAAAATAATTTCTTTTGATTCAAACTGTACTTTTATTTAACCAGAAGATCATTTCTTACGTTAAAATGAATTTTTCGTATTTTGGAGGTGATCATCGAGCTTTGAAAATACCAGTTTATGTTCAGAACTGTCTGTACCATGTTTGGACTCCCATAGAATAGGATTCCCCGTCAATCAGACATGACCAATGCTTTATGATCATTTAAGTCTTGAAATGATTGATTAGGCTTTGTTTGGGAGTGCACTTTGTGTGTGTATTAGCTTAGAGTCATAAGCTACTTTGGCCAAACACCTTAACAAGTTCCTAGACAATTGTATATGCCTTGTTTGGTCATGCTGGGTGTGTATATGTTAATGTTATGCCATACTCTCTATTTCCCAAACACCCAAACTTGACCCCCCCTAGGAACCTAAGTGATCCCTATGCTTTTAACACAGATTGTAGTATACAATCTGCATATATGTAATCAGATACGTATATTTATATTAAAGATTTAAGAATTAGTTTATCCAACTCATTTGTTGAGTATTAATCAATGTTCTTGGCCCCCAAGTATTGATTTTTAATATACATACACTACACTATTACACACACACACACACACATTCTAGGAGTGTTTCAAACTAAATAGTACAAAGAGTATAGAGAGAGTGCAGAGGAGAAAACTTACAGAAAGTTAGAGAGAAGAAGTTTGAGTCCTCTATAGCTATAGCTTGTAGTTGGGTTCTTTATTTCTTGATTTCTCTCTCAACACACACTTCATCTTTATCACAGTGAGTATTCTAAACTCACTTAGAATGTAAATTTCATGCTTATTTGCTATAGTATTAGTCTATTATAGAATCACTATTGTAAATTTCATCCATGGAAGCTTGAGCTCAAAATCATGACCTTTTCAACCTTAACCGAAATCTGTTCTTAGAGATGATTTTTAAAGATTACATATCATAGCTGCTATATTTATTATATTAGAGCCTAAATCATTCGTATCGCGACGTATATAAGAAACGAAGTTTTGACACCTCTTTGTTTTTCGTAAAATTCGAGAACTACATATCGATTCATGTTAAATTGATCATAGATTCTTAATCCTTGTAGAAAAACAAAGAGATTCATATATAATATGTTATATATACCTTCAGAATTGAAAATGGGTAAAAAGGGACCTTAAAACTGAAAATAGGCAAAATTTGCGAAGAAGATGAAGTCTTTGCCTGAACTTGCGCATGCGATCGCACGAGCAGACTACGCGAGTGACCCCTAGTGCGAGCGACTTGAACGCGCGACCTGTGTAGATTTTGACAGTTGGAAAACGTTTATAAGAAGAAAAAAAAAATGAGCATCTCGCGCGAGCGGCCCGCGTGCGCGACCTGGCCTTATATGCTTTTTGTCTGTTTTCTGTTAAAGAACAGTTTGGGTGAAGTTTTATGGGTTTTAAGGTGCTGTTTGGGAGTTATGTTAAAATAGAACCCTGGTTATTATGTTTGGATTGTAAAAGTGATGAACTCCGACTTATTTATCCGCGTACGCACGTTGTTCTTCTGCTTCAATGGTTTATATTTCAGTATAAAGTCATATGGCATACATGTGGGGTCAAGTGTACATTCATGGTGAGTGTTGGTCAGTGTGAAAAGAGTATATGGAATGAGAATTGTGTTTTGGACACTCCCTGGTAATGGTATACCAAAGTGTGGTGTTTTGAGAACGCAGTTTAGAGTATCTTTGAAATATGACGGTGACAAAACTTGACACTCCATAGTGTCCATGGTAGCGCTAAAGTGTGTGATGCCGACTTGGAGATTTCTTGGCACCCATGGTAGTGTTAAAGTGTGGCCTATGGACACTCCCTGGTATATGAGGTATGGCTAAAGTGTGAGGCATTGGACACTCCCTGGTACCCGTACTAAAGTGTGAGGCAAACTGGACACTCCCTGGTACCCCTGTACTAAAGTGTGGTCAACCTTAGTGTTTCAAGATACTGGAGTAAGAGAGTTGGGTGATGTGTTGTCGAGATAAAAGTGTTGGTAAGATGAGAATGGTTGTATTGTTCCCATGCACGGTCACATGCTTTCTGGATTAAAGTTTATAATGTTATCCTTACTGTTTTATAATGTGAACTCATTTCTATATTGTTAACCCATTGAATAATGGACACAAGAAATGGAAAATAGTGAGTGAGTATGTTTTACATTCAAGTATATGTTTTTAATACTCACCAGCTTCTTAAAGTTCACGGTGTTGATGCGCCCTGGACATTTGTGTCTAGACTTTTCAGGTTATGGTCATACTGGACCCCATGACTATGCGAATTGAGTTAACTACGGAGAAGGAAATTTATTATTATGGCTTTATGACATAAACTAGTTTTGTAATAAGGATGACTGTAATAGATTATAGAGACTATTATGTTCAAGGCGGATTGTGCCTTTAGTAAGCACATGCTATAATATGTATTAATTTGGAAATTTTTTTGTAAGGCTTGATTGCACTACTCTGATTTATATTATTATACTGTTCGACGTTTGGGATTGAATCGATCCTTCAAACTGTCGCGACCTACGGGTCCATAAAAAAAATTAAATGTAGCAACCTGCATTTTCGCGTCTCTAATAATAAATAAAATGTCAATTTTACTCCATCAATGTGTATTATTCTTTTAGTTGTGATAATCTTTCCATAAATTATTGGTACTAGTATTATTAATTTGATAACTCAATGCCATTTTATTTTATTACTACGTATTAAAGTTAGTAGTAATATTATCTGAATAAATAAATAATATTTGGGTGAACATTTATAAAGACAATGCCTTTAATTGTTACAACCCTTAGTAGTTTTAATTGTATTGTTACTTAAGACTGCACCCCTAAATTACCCTTTTGATTTGGGATAAGAACCATTAATAAAATATTATATCACGTCGCCTACATTTTTGTCCCTAATTATTTTATTTGGGACATTTTTAGCTAACTGACCAAATCGGACTAATTAGACTGAATTAACTAACATAACTAATCAAATGACTGATTGAAGGACGTCAATCAGCCGCGTAAGTTATACAACTATTGAAGTTCCATCATTATTTTAACATGGCTGAGAAGGAGAGGTGTGCTTATGTTTAAGCCAAGTGAATTGTGTGGTTAATTCATATGTGATATGTGTCTACACTTTTAACCATGAACCAAACTTACCACAGCATATTGATTTTGCCTATAAAACACCACACGAGCTGAGCATTTCACACACAAACTCCTACCTCTCTCATTCACTCTCAATTGCTCTTTCCATTCAATCACCACATATACACACAAGTGCTTACAGTTATGGAAATATAGAAAGAAAAGTAGTGCAGTAAGCTTCCAAAGCATCAAAGAAGCCATTGATATAGCTCGAACCATTATTGCGGATATTTACGGAATTCTTCGATCTCTTACGCCGCCCAATTTAGTAACAGGTGAGTCTTTTGAACCCACTCTTAATGTACTTTAAGTCATTACGCGCTATTCGTAGGTTTCGAAAATAAAGTAAATATGTATAGATATGTATATATAGCCATGGAGGTACAAAATTAGTGGTACCAAAAATGTTAACGAAAACTCATTCTGTAAATTAACAATGAAATATTAGGATCCAATTAGTCCCCCTTGAAATAGTTTGTTGATTGGTTAGTTCCTTGACCCCAAGGTTGGGAGTTTAATACTTGCTACTTACATATAAGTTTGTAAATTATTATTTTTTTATCATAAAAATAAATAGTAAATATATTAGTATAAAATAAGTGTTAAAAGTACTTATTGACTCTATCAAATTCTGTATTATTGTTAACATGTTAGAGGTCATTTTTTTATATAGTTTTGTAATTTATTAAATTATAAAACTAGGACTTGATGTTGTTAATAAATAAATTAGTGGTCGTTTAACTAATATTTTAATTATTTCAAAATACATTTGGTACTTCTAAATTTATGGAAAAATAGCAGAATTGTATTTTAATGCCTTGTTTTTATTAAAAATAATGTCAAAGCATGTACCCTCTACTTTTATATATTTATGTCATTAAGAAGGGCCTTGTGACTAAATTTATATATTATTTTATCTTCTAAAAATTGTAATAAAAATTCTATGACACCGAAAATTACGCCGTCAGTTTCCTAAAATCAAATTAAGCTAAATTGGTTCACTTGATAATAATCACATGTTTAAAACAACTAATGTCATGTTAAAGAAAATCGTAAATGGAATAAATCATACACATGCATAGTCGAGTTGGCATGTTGGAAAGGGGTCGTTTGAGTCAATATATATATCTTGTGAGGAATAAGTAATGAAAGGGTGTTTTGAGTTGTGTCATCTTAATTATTCTAGGCCGATTCGGATACGGCAGATTAATTAGCAAGGATTGAGCCCAGGCCGACTCGGATACGGTAGGCCAATCAGAGTTTTGTGTTACCTTAATTATTCCAAACCGACTCGGATACGGTAGATTAATTAGGAAGGATTGAGCCCAGGTCGATTCGGATAAGGCAAGCCAATCAGGTCATGTCCAGGCCGACTCGGATACGGTAAACCGATCTAAAACAACGGCCTCGTGTCGGATGGTTCTGGCGAACCGAATGAGTCGAGAGGTTGTGGTCGAGATAAAAGAGTCAGTAAGACGAGGTGGTTACATTGTTCATGCACGGTCTTATATAATCGATTGTATTATTCATTTATTGTTTATATGTGATGACTAGAATAATGGACTAACAGTACTGTAAAATACTAAATGCAAAGACAGTTAATGTGCTTTTATATACATTGCTTGTATGTTCGTTATGCTCACTCGGCTTTCATTAGCTGATGACTTTATTTTATCCTAGACACCCAAAATGTCCAGGAGATGGCTATGCAGGATTATATGATTATGCTAGCTAGAGAAGTCTGCAGAGCTGCTTTTATAATTTATTAACGTTGTAATAAAAGATATGAATAATGTTTTAATTTGAATAAGGCGGATTGTGCCTTAAGAAATACTTTTATTTGAGACAATGTAATATTAACTAAGTTTGTAATGTTGATCTATATTTCCTTCCTTGCTACTTTATACACTATGTTTTCTGGTACATGTTAAGCTAAGTACAGGACAAGCGATCCCTCACCTGTCATAACCTACGAGTCCAAAATGGAAATGAAAAATTTTCCTTATTTTGCTACGCTGGGGCGTGACATTAAATGCTTTCCATATTTATGTTCTGTCGGGGCGTGACAAGTTGTTTGATGCACCTCTCTCTCTCTCTTAATTTGCTTGTCGCATTCCCTCTCTCTCAGCTTGAATTTATCACGTCTCCTATATGTTAAGCTTTACTGTAGGCTACAAAGTTCTGTAGAAGACTTCTAGCTTTACATCTGATTGGTGAACTAGAAATCACATGGATCGATGAGGTGGACTTCACTTGGATTGCTGAGTTGGAAAAATAATCACCATTTGATTAGAAGTGTGTTTGTTAGAATTAGTTTTTGATAAAAACTTGATTCTGTTATAACTAACAGAGACTTTCTTTTTAGATTGAATTTTTGCTTGTATGTGATATAGTTCTAAAATGAATGAAATGATATAGCATTTACTTTTCTCTCTAAGATTCACTTACATCATTCTTCAATCTAGATTTTGAGAAAATCTAGAATTCCTAGAAAGTCTTCATGGTATCAAAGCCAATCGCATCCTCAACCTGATATTAATTCTCTCTGATTTCTCACTGATTTCTCTCTGATTTCTCGCATCTTCAATCGCATCCTCAACCTAGAAAATCTTCTTCGATCGTTCAATCATGGTGATCGCTGGAAATTCTTTGAATCTTCCACCAAATCTGGTTTTCTTCGTCTCTAACTTGAATTCGTTGATCACAGTGAAGCTTGATCAAACTAATTTCATGGTTTGGCAACTTCAAATGAAAAATGCTTTGAATGCAAATTATCTCCTAGGCAATGTGGATAGATCAATTGTGGCACCATCACAGCAAATAGCAGATGAATCAGGTGAAATCATCACCAATCCTCTCTTTGTTTCTTGGTTAAACATAGATCGACAATTGGTGAGTTGTTTAAATGCAACAATTACTCCTACAATTCTTTTTCAAGTTGTTGGTATGGAACATGCATGTGAAATCTGGAGCTATCTGGCATGTAGATATATTTCTTCTTCAAAATCACATATGCATGAACTGAAACTCAAACTCTTGAATGCACACAAGGATTGTTCAATGGATGATTATCTCGATAAAATCAAGGAATGTGCTGATAAGCTTGCTGCTGCTGGATCTCCAGTTCTTGAGGATGATTTAGTTCTGTATACTGTAAATGGCCTAATAGCTGATTACTCTTCATTGAAAATCACGTAAAGGGCTAATACACAGAGTATTTCCTTTAGTGATTTGCACTCTTTACTTAGATCGGAGGAGATTCATATGAATAGAGACTTGAAATTGTCTAATGTGGACAATAATTCAGCATTTGCTGCTATGCAAATCTGAAATGTCTCAGCTGGAAAATCTGATTCTCAAATCACAAGTCAAAACAATTTTTCTCAGTCTAAGTCTGGATAGTATCAAAATCAATTTCGAGGAGGTGGAAGAGGTAGGAATAATAGAGGAAGAGGTACAGGAAGGAACAATTTCAATTTAAGAATGTTTTGTCAAATTTGTGGAAAAGGGAATCACACAGCAGCTGATTGTTATCACAAATACAATTCTTCTTATCAACCTTCTCCACCAAATCCTAATCTACCCCCATCTTATCCACAGAATCACTCTAGAGCATACTTTGCTCATTCAGGTCCTCAACTTAATCCCATTCCAGTTCCACAATTCCATCTTCCACATTCTTCACTTCCTCCCACATCCTCACTTCTATTCCCTCAACATCTCTCTCCTCTTCCTTCTTCGCCTTTTCTCTCTGTTTCTACTCCTCCAGCTAGCTTGTACAATGATTCTCCTATTCCTACTTCTGAGTCATCTACTCATCAGTATTCAGATTCTTCCCAATCCCCTCATGATGTGAACATTACTCTACAAGCTTATATTGCTATTTCTCATCCTCCACCTACCACTCAGTGGTTCTTTGATACTGGTGCAACTAGCCACTTGACTAATTCTGTTCATCAACTTAATCTTGTTCAACCCTCTACAGGACAAGCTTCTGTTTCTGTTGGGAATGGTGCATCTGTTCCCATCAAGCACACAGGTGATGGTCTGTTTCCCACACCTTCCCACTCTCTTTTCCTCTTTAAAATTCTTCATGTTCCCCAAATCAGTCATAATCTGTTGTCTGTGTATCAATTAGCCAAAGATAACCACTGCAGATTGATTTTTGATTATGATGGATTTGTTATTCAAGATAAGCACACCAATAAAATCCTCCATCAAGGACCCTGTCATCAAGGGTTATATCCTATTCCTTCTAATATTTCCTCATCTTCTTCTTCTTCTCTTCCCCTTCATTCCAATCCCAATGCCTTGGTTTCTCCAACTCTTAACTCTTCTCAGGAATGGCACTACAAATTGGGTCATCCATCTTCTCATATTCTTTCCATTCTCACCAAGAAGAATTCTATTCCTCATACTAACTCCTCTTTTTCACCATGTCATCACTGTCATGTAACCAAGATTCACAAACTCTTATTTTTTTTTATCTTTTACATCTACTCAAGCTCCACTAGAACTCAGTCATAGTGATGTCTGGGGTCCTGCCTCGACTCCCTCAGTCTCTGGTTTCAAATACTATGTTGTATTCATTGATGATTTTACCAAGTTTACATGGGTCTATCCACTTCACCATAAGTCTGAGGTCTATCACAAATTTGTTAGCTTCAAATCCTTAGTTGAGAATCAGTTTCATACTAAAATCAAGATTCTGCGATCTGATAATGGTTCTGAATATGTCAATCATCTCATGATTTCATTTCTTACACTTTATGGCATTATACATCAAAGAAGTTGTCCTTATACTCCAGAACAAAATGGGTTGAGTGAACGTAAACATAGGCATCTTGTTGAAACTACTCTCACCTTACTGAGTCATGCTTTCATGCCTGTCAAACATTGGGTTGATGCACTCTTCACTGCTATTTTTTTTATTAATAGGCTACCTACTCCAACCTTAGGCTTTCTGACCCCTTATGAGAAGTTATTTGGTCACTCTCCAAATTATAATTTTCTCAAAGTCTTTGGTTGATGTTGTTATCCTTGGCTTATTCCCTATAGATCATCTAAACTAACCCCAAAATCTCGATGTTGTGCTTTTCTTAGATACTCTTCTGATTCCAAAGGTTACCGATGTCTTGACATGGTCACTGGTCAGATCTATACCTCTCGACATGTCAGATTTCTTGAGCATCAATTCCCATTTTCTCCTCAGTTCCCACACTTGCCTTCCCCTTCTCCATCATCTTCCTCCCCTATTCTTTCTTCTACTCTTAGTTATTCTGATCTTCATTCTCTACTTCAGTCCACTGAAGCTTCTTCTTCTCATCAGCAACTCTCTACTACTGCTGCTTCTCCTAGTTCCCCTTCCACTTCACCTTCTGTATCCCTGGATCATTCTACCTCCTCTACTTCCTTTTCCTCCATACCTTCCTCTTCTCAGTCTCTTCCTTCATCATCTAATACTCATCCCATGAGGATTAGGTCCAAGACTGGTATCTCTAAACCCAAACTTCCCTTTTCTCCTTCAGCCCATTTGGCCACTCCCTCTACTGCTGATCCTCTTCTTCAGACAGAACCCACTACCTTTCTTCAAGCTAGTATGTCCCTTGTTTAGAGAAAAGCCATGTCCCAAGAGTATAATGCTCTTCTTTCTCAGAATACATGGATCCTTGTTCCCCTTCCTTCTCATAAATCAGCCATTGGTTGTAAATGGGTGTTTAAAATCAAACAACATGCAGATGGATCTATTTCTAGATATAAAACACGTTTGGTTGCAAAAGTGTTTCATCAAGTTGAAGGCATTGATTATTTTGAAACATTTAGTCCAGTGGTAAAACAACCTACTATTCGAATTGTGGTTTCTATGGCTTTACACTTTGGGTGGCACCTCAAACAATTGGATGTCTCAAATGCCTTTTTGCATGGAGTCCTTGAAGAAGAAGTTTTTATGGTTCAACCCTCAGGGTTCACTGATCCTACACTTCCTAATCATGTCTGTAAACTCAACAAAGCATTATATGGCTTGAAGCAGGCCCCACGGGCATGGTATGCTACTTTTTCCAGATTCTTATTACAACATGGGTTTCTCAATAGCAAGGCTGATTCTTCATTGTTCACTCAATTTCAGTTCAGTAATATAATGATCATTTTAGTCTATGTGGATGATATGATAATTACTGGCAGTAATCCTTCAGCTATTCAGGACTTCATTACTACTATGCAATCTACTTTTGCCTTAAAAGATCTTGGTAATCTTCGCTATTTTTTGGGAATTGAAGTTAAACTCTCCTCCAAAGGACTGTTCTTTTCTCAAAACAAGTATGCTACTGACTTGTTGGTTAAAGCTGCCATGACAGAATGTAAGCCCAATGCTTCTCCCACCTCAACCAAGTCTTCTGCTCCAACTGATGATACATCTTATTCTGATCCATTCTTGTACAGAAGTTTGGTGGGTTCCTTGCAATATCTTACCATTACCCGACCAGATTTGGCCTTTGAAGTAAATTGGGTATGTCAGCATATGCATAATCCCTTGCAACATCATTTTCAGGCTGTTAAGAAGATTTTGAAGTACATCAAAGGAACTTTACACAATGGCTTGTTGATTCAACCTAGCTCTTTGGATCTGTAGTGCTTCATTGATTCAGACTGGGCAGGGAATGCTGTAGATCGCATATCTACTACAGGATATTGTATTTTTATGGGCTCCAATCTCATATCTTGGGCCTCTAAAAAGAAGCCAACGGTGGCACGTTCTAGCACTGAAGCTGAGTACAAAGCACTTGCAAATACGGCTGCTGAAGTTCTCTGGCTTCAGCAATTACTTACTGATCTTCGTGTGCCTTCTGTCTCTCCTCCCTCTATATGGTGTGATAACTTGAGTGCGCTTTTTCTTGTTGTAAATCATGTGTTTCACGCCAGGTCAAAGCATATAGAGGTGGACTATCACTTTATTAGGGAGAAAATTGCTGCTAAACAACTCAAGGTTGCTCATATATCCACCACTGATCAGCTTGCAGATGTGTTTATAAAGCCCCTCTCAGTCTCTCGCTTCAAATTTCTGATTTCCAACTTAATGCCTCATCAAGTCGATGGGTCTTCTTCCCCATCCACTTGAGGGGGGCTGTTAAGCTTTGCTCTAGGCTACGAAGTTCTCTAGAAGACTTCTAGCTTTACATCTGATTGGTGAACTAGACATCATATGGATCGATGAGGTGGACTTCACTTGGATTGCTGAGTTGGAAAAATAATCACCATTTGATTAGAAGTGTGTTTGTTAGAATTAGTTTTTGATAAAAAAACTTGATTTTGTTATAACTAACAGAGACTTTCTTTTTAGATTGAATTTTTGCTTGTATGTGATATAGTTCTAAAATGAATGAAATGATATAGCATTTACTTTTCTCTCTAAGATTCACTGACATCATTCTTCAATCTAGAGTTTGAGAAAATCTATAATTCTTGGAAAGTATTCACTATACGATGATTTACTAAGCAGATTTCATTAATTTGGTTTCCTAATTCGTTGTTTAGTATAAAAGTAGATTTGGTGCATTAAAGAGATTAAAGAACATAATGTTTGTTTTTTTTTTCTTTTGAAAGTAATTTTTAGTTTGAGTGTAGTTTTACTTACCCAAAATTGTTCACACTTTGCTGGTCCTCTCCTCTCATTGACTAATACAATGGGGTTCACTATTTTACCCTATTAATTAATTTTTATTTAATACTAAACTCCTCTACTTTAGCCAATAAAAAAGAGAATAAATAAAAAATAAATAATTTTGGAGCGAACAAAAATATGCTCTTTTAGTTTACCGGCGATCTATCTAATATCAGCTTCCCATTTACGAACCAAGGTACATGTTTTCTAAATTTCTACTACGTACCTAACTTCCAAATATATGGGGAGGTCCGTATTTTTAAATTCAAATGAAAATTGGAATGGAAAAATAAATTTCCACTTTAATGTTAGAAATGTTAGGTGTACAAATGGGGTCAGTCATTCAGTGGACTTTTGCGGTAAGACCATTTATTTTGAATTTTTGACAACTCATCTTCTTCTTTCTTTATTTTTTTTTAATATTTTTTTTTATTTTTATTTTTGTACATGATAAATATCTGAATTTTGTACGAAATTTTTTGGTGGGGTGCCATTATTTTTGGATCTTATTGTGTGGTCCAACTCAAATGAGTCGCTTGTATTGATTGGGGAGAATCCTGTCACTTGATAGTGTCGACGTATTTAAAAGTTTCTACTCTGTAGGAATACTTTTCATTCTTTAGCCATTTCAAAATTAAAGAATACTTTAATTATTGAATATATATTTTTTACTCACTTTTTAATAATGTCCTTTCTAAACTTAAATATAAAGGAATATTTAGTTCCTGATAATAGAAAATAAAATGAGTAATTTTGGAAGAATATACTTATTCTAATGAGAGATAATGCATTTAATAATGTTTGCTTAAAAAATTGAATATATAAAGATAATCAAAGAAAATGAGACAGATGGTGTAGTTTTTTGGGTAGATTGAAATTGGATAGAGAAAACGAGAACCTATAAAATACTTCAAATCAAAGAGTGCCGAAAATATCAATGCTAATTTAGTACACAAAAAGATGGTATATAATTTTTTAGATGCATCTTGTACTATTTTAATTTTTGATTTGTTCATGTCGCAAACTTGGATGTGCTGTTTACACAATAACTGATACAGTGTACCAATTGCATTTGCAAACATTAAAAAGAAGGGTAAAAAAAGTTGCACACAAGTATTTCGCTTTTATGTATGTAATACCAGCAAATTTCATAATTTTTTGGGGGGTAAATTACACAACCTCTAATGACCTTTCTTGTATTTTGAAAAATTACACTGATCTTTCTTGAGATTTGAGGTTGAGTTACACTCATCTTCTCCCTATAAGTGGACAATCTACGCCCTGACGAAAATTGATGATGCAAGCGATTTTTAATTATCTATTACCCAAAATATCCTTATTTATCCTATTAAAAAATAGGGTAAATTGCATTGAATTTTCTTGAAATATGACCTAATTAAATGGACCTCCTTCATATAATTGAAAATTACAGTGATATCCCTTGAGGGTTGCATTTGCTCAATAATCACCTCTCCTCCGTTAGTCAAGGTCACAGGGCCGGCCTGGGAGAAAGTCGGTAAAGTGGCCGCTTTGGCCCCCAGATATTTAGCTAATTTAAGGATCTCATTTTTTGGTACTAACTTTGCATTTCTATATTGGACCCTTGTAAAAAACTTACTATAACATAGCCTAATAAAGGCCCCAACCCAAACTAAAATGACCCAAAATTTTCACATATAAAACTACAAAGCTAAGGCTAAACAAACCCTCTAGAATAAGACAATATTTTTATGATTGGAGAATAATTTAGTTTACTATTAAAAAAAAGACTAATTGATCAACTCATAGTGTGATACACTTTTGAAATAAAAAATAAAAAAAATTAGTGTATCGAAAAAAATATAAGAAAAATAGGTTTTTCTCAATTCTCCCAATTCTTTTTAGTTTTAGCCCAAGCAAACCTTCCAGTTGTAAGTTGTTTTCAATTTATAGCTTAGTTTCAAATTATTGGTTGTTCAAATAAATATTTAATTATGTTGTAAGTTGTTAGAAGATTTTGCAATGTGGCATTGAAAATTAATATATACGCATAATTATGTATACGTAGATTCCAAAAAAAATCGTCGGGGGCACTGCCCCCGAATAGTTGTATAGCCCCGGACCCCATTTAAAGTTCGATTTGGGCCCCCTAAAGTTCAGGGCCGGCCCTGGTCAAGGATTAGTCGAACAAGGAAAATTTTATTTTCTAGTTAATACCCTATTCTGCCCTTATTAAACCATAAAATGTACATATATTAAAAACCTTCTCTCTCCTCCACCATTATCACCATCCGCCACCTCTACCACCACCATCCCCCACAACCTTCACGGCTCAGACACCAACAAATTAACGCCATATCCATTACCAACTCAGTCACTTAATTTGCCAAAACCACAACTGCACCTCAGTTGAAAAAAAAAATTTAAAAATAAAGAGGAAAGAATTAGACAGAGTCGGAGAGTTAGATAGCAAAAAGCATAGACGGTGAGATAGATCATTTGTTAAAAATCTGTTCCGGCCAGGGAGGTTTATTATAAAAATAAAATTTGCATGCCACTCAAATTTTAATCCAAATCATTTCTTTTTGCAAATACAAGTTTTATTTGAGGGTATAATAATATATTAGCGCAAATTGTAAGTCTAGTTAGGGTTTGTGCATGATAAGGAAGGTCCATATAATTTTTTTAAATACGAGAAAGATTTAATTAATTAGACCATAGTTCAGGGAATGTTTTGTATAATTAGTGTAGAGGTAGTTTATTACTTTCATTTATTCTGTCATGGATGCTACTCAACCGTTATGAGAAGGGAGGTCCATACAATTTCTCAAAATACAAGAGAGATCTATGTAAGTAAGGTAAATCTCTGCAGAATTCTCTGTAATTCTATCCCTCTCTTTTATTGCCGATAAGGAAAAATATCTGTTGTTTTCAAATGTAGGGAAAGTCCGTACTGTGGGATCTTTTAATGGGACATTTGTGGTAAGACCATGTAGTGTCACTTATTTACCATAATACAAACCTCTTTCCTTTTATGTAAATAATAAAAGGTGGGCTTAAATACAAATTAAATATAATCCTGATGTTTGGTTCCTATATCATTTTAGTTATTGTAGTTTTAAGTGCGTTAATTTGGTCTCTAAAGTTTTAAATAGAAGTAATTTGATCCAAATGTCCAATTTATGAGAAAAGTTGACAAAACTTACACATACTATGCACTGTCACACTTTTTAGAGGCAAAATTGGAACACTACCAATCTCCAAATACGCTTATCAGCGTAATTGTGCATAACAGTGGATAAATTCAATCAAATTTTCTTACAGAATGTGACATTTGGATCAAATTGATTCTATTGAAAACTTCAGGGGTCAAATTGACGCAATTGAAACTACACGGACTGAAATGACACAGGGACCAAACTTCAATGGTCTATTTTGTAATTGAGCCTGTAGTTTAATTACCTTAATAGTTTATAATTCTCACACTCTTAACATCTCACACCGTGAAAAGTTCTTATTTTTAAGGCATTTGAACGGTCACAATTGGCCATATTTAGCGTATTTTGCTTTAATAATCACTTTGGCAAATCTATCTTGCTTGATACGCTCGCACACAAATTACATAAATATCAATCGAAAGATAAATTGTCACGACCCATCCTACTACGCGCAGAAATAGGACAAGTGGCATGCCACTAAGGCTCCTCTAATTCCATTAAAGTAAATAGCAGCGGAAAACACAAGTGAAAATCATGAAATTCAGACTTATAAAAAGTTTTGCGCGGTTGAAAACATGTAAGAGACATCCTATTTGAAAACAACAATCTAGTCGACTGATCGGGGGTCCGATCGACAGGAAATGCAAGATACAGAGAGTCTAAAATCTCAGGGGGTTTGTCCAGTCGACTGAAATGTCTAAGTCGACTGAATCAAAAATTACCCTTTTAAAACCCAATCCAGTCGACTGTTTCTTTCACAGAACCAAAAATAACATTTCAACCCAATAATCCAGTCGACTGTGTTGGGGACCCAGTCGACTGCTTTTCAACAAATCAGATAGTGGCTGGTTCAAAACAGACTTCCAGTCCATTATTCGTAGCCCAGTCGACTGTTTTACCTCAGTTTGCTAAGCATTCTGCAGCATATCAACTAGTATTGTCCAAAGTCAATTCCAACACCAACACTACTATACATCAATGATTGCAAACATAATTACAAAAGTTTTGCAACAGGTTACAATAATTACAAATCCTTTCCAAGATTCTAACAAAACACATGGTTTCAGTACTCAAGATCTTATTACAAATCTCAAAAAGGAAAACAAAAACATCTACAAGGATAGTCCAGTCGTCCCATCGGCCTTATTCTTCTCGTTTATGCTTTCCTTTCTTCTTATCAAATGCAATGGAGTAAGACTCCACTGCTCAGCTATATGCTGAGTGCACAAATTCTAACATATATATTTATGATAAAACATACTTTAACCTCATAAATCACATCAAATATAGTCCCTAGGGAAAAAAAACACGTATTCATCCGGTAGCGGCAAGTCCAAGTCTTAAACCGCAACGCCAATGGCTAGTCCAAATCTACAACCATCGCATTCCAAGTGCCCTGGCAAGTCCAAGTCTTAAACCATGCATAGTAGCCGTCGCTACTAAATTCTCAAACATCGAGAAGTTTACTCTAGCATAAAATTGCATAAGTCTCCTATTTGACCCATATAATCACTTAACGTGCTCATATTAAGTTAAACATGCTTTTCACATTTAAGCGCGTGCATAATTAACGGGCCTACTATTAACACATGAGTTTTGCCTGGATAGCAATTTTGTCGTCGAAAATCAAAATCAAAACATGTATATTTCCTACATGACATATGGTAGAATTTCATACCTCATGCTAAAGCTCTATAACTTTGATGAAAGTACTAGAGCACTAATTAAATGTCGGATCTCTGATCTCAAATGATTCCTACAAGTTTTAACATGTTTGCCCCAAAATTCTAGAAGTTAGATTTTATAAAAACTTTGCCAAACAAGGCCTAAGAGGTGTCAAAACGTAGATCTTACCTCGAGAAGTTCATATATGAAATTTAAGAGAAATTAAACGGGCAGAAGTCCGTCAATTTGTGTCAAGAAGCTCTAAGCAAATTCACCACTCTAGATTTTAGGTTTTGAAGAAAGGTTGAAATGAAAATATCTTGAGTAATCTATATCTAGGAAACACTTTCAAATTTACGTTTACCTCTTCACGAGTTATCAAATCTTCTAATTACCCTCTGAAACGTCGTACACGTCTATTTTATTACTTCACGATTGAAAACTATAAATTACAAAACTTTTCGCTTAAGTTCCGTTTGGGTCCAAAATGACGTTCCGAAAACTAATTTTTGTGGAATCTTTAGATTACCTACTTTTTATGCAACGTATCTATCACCTACGTTCTCACTAAGGTATTCAAAATTATCTAAAACAAGATTAACATTATCAAAAATTACTCTAAACAGTTAAAGTTACTATTCAAAAATACCAGATTATGTCAAATAACATTTAATTACCTAAATGTCATTTAAGTTATGATAATACCTCATAAATTACCAACTTCCCGTGTCCTCACTTGACACTCACCGTTGACTACAGTCAACCATCTCAATTATTAATCAACATTAATAATTCCAAGATTCAAATATGCAATTTAAACAAATGATTTTTTCCCGGGACGGGTGTGACAACTCTCCCCTCCAAAATGGAAGTTTGTCCCCAAACTTGTACCTCATGCATCAAAAAGTTACGGATTTTCATTTCTCATCTCTTCCTCGCTCTCCCACGTAGCTTCCTCTACTGTATGACTACGCCATAATACTTTCTTCATCGAAATTGTCTTCATTCTCAATACTTGCTCTTTTCGATCCAAGATCTCTATTGGATTTTCTATGTAGGTCAAGTCTTCTTAGATCTGCAATGGTTCTGGTGCGTTGATCTTACTCGTATTTTTCATACACCATCTCAATATAGACACATGAAACACATTGTATACATGTTTCAACTCGGACGATAAGGCTAGTCGATAAGCCACCGGTCTCACTTTATCTATGATCTCAAACTGTCCTACGAATCTCCGGTTGAGCTTTCCCCTCTTTCCAAATCATACAATGCCTTTCGAAGGCGATAGTCTCAAATACACAAAGTCTCCTACTTCGAACATCATCGGTCGTCGCTTAGAGTCCGCATAGCTCTTATAATGACTTTGAGCTACATTAAGTCGCTCCTGGATTAACTTCACATTTTTTGTGGTCAATTGTATTATCTATTTATCTCTAGTCCTATCAGCATTCTTTTCTTAACTTTGGTCTAACAAACCGGTGATCGACACTTTCGGCCATACAAAGCTCCATATGGTGCCATACCATTACTTGACTGAAATCCATTATTGTAAGAAAATTCAACTAATGGTAAGTACCTCTCCCAATCACTCCCAAAGTCTAGAACGCATAGCCTAAGCATATCTTCCAAAGTTTGAATCATTCACTCTGACTGTCTGTCGGTTTGAGGATGACAGGCAGTACTAAAACTCAACTTGGTACCCATGGCCTTCTGCAAACTTCCCAAAAACCTTGATGTAAAACTACTATCACGATCCGATATAATCACTGTCGGAACCCTGTGTAGTCTCACAATCTCTTTCACATGCAACTCAGCTAGCTTGGATGGCTTAGTCATCTTGATTGGTCAAAACTAAGCTGATTTCGTCAATCTGTCAACTATAACCCAAATCTTGTTGTTCTTATTAGGCAATCATGGAAATCTGAAAACAAATTTCATCGTGATCTCATCTCATTTCCACTCTGACACTGGTAATGGTTGTAACAATCCTGCAAGTACTTGTTTCTCTGCCTTAACTTGTTGACATGCCGAACGCTCTGATACAAACTTAGCAACTTCCCGCTTCATACCTCTCTACCAGAAGTTCTCTCACAAGTTTTGGTACATCTTGTTACTGTTAGGGATATATACTAAAAGTCATGCTTTATGTAGTTAATTTATTATTCTTTTAATAAACTCAGTTATTCCATTTTTATGAGAATCTATGTGGGCAATGTTTGCATTGTATTGTTTATTTAATATTATGCATGTGTGTCTCTCATTCTACATAGTAGGTGGTTTGGTGTGTAGAGTTCGGCTTACACACAGAAGATCAGACCATCGGATCTTATAGAATGTAAGGTTTTGATATACAGTCTTAGATAGAATTGGACACACCATCAGTAGGACTACAACATGGTGTTGTAGTAAGTTTGTCTTGACTGTGAGAAACGGTACAGTTTTAACTCACTGTGCTGGTACACATTGTGTATTAAACGAGATCGACTTGGGACAATTATCTTTATACTTATAAGATAATTAATACCTCATGGCTATTATGAGTGCTTATGCTCTAAATCCTAAGTTAATTTGTAGACACATGTATTTGATATTACACTTTGATCCCTAAAAGGGTGAGATCCTTAAATGGGTCAATATCTCATTGGATTAGGTGACAATATTAATTGTGTGGTGGATATAAATTAATGATGGAATCCATGTCTCAATTTTGGGATTGATGATATCCCCTTGAGAAAGCTTATAAGTTTTGATTATGTCAAACCCTGCAGGTGAATTTTGTATCCGACATATTAGGTACGTTAAGCAGAGAATCTCAAGGAATTTTAAGAGATTAATTAAATATGATTGTCAGTAATTATATTTAATTAATGGATATCTGTAATCTTAACGTGGGGAGATAATAAGCATTTAATAACATGGAGCTCAAAACATATTTTTGAGATAAGGGTAGGAGTGAAATTATAATTCTTTAGTGGTATGAATTATAATTTATGGAAATAGGAATCTAATTCAATTTGAATTGGGGTTTCCTAATTTCATAAGGAAGCCTATTCCTTATTGACTTCTTATGGTCCCTATCGTAGCCTATATATATGTTGCTTGGGCTTTCCTCTCAGTTTGCGTATTTTCCATCTAGAGTATTATGACTCGAAATAGAAAAGAGATTGTAAAAGAGAGAGCAGAAAACTGAAAGGATTCGAAAGAGCCCATACTCAGTTCGATATTCTGGCAGCGGAGGAATACGGTAGAAGATCGTGAGCTGTTATCGAGTCCGTGTTCTCGATTTATCTATTACAGCAATCCGTTTTTGTAGTTCAAGGTAACCCTAGTTCCGCCCTTGTAGAGTTATTGTAGCTTTCACGTAAAGTTTTATAGTACCAACTTATACGCACTGTCAATGGATTCTGGGAACGCAGTTTCCTAATAGTGGTATCAGAGCAACGTTGATTCTGCTTATAGGTTGGATGCAACCATGTTGTCTAGTAATACAGATCTTATGCATACATTGATGGATGGATAGAACATAGATCTGTGCTAACCCTTGTTTTGCAGCGTTCTTATTCCACTATTATGGTCACTGGTTTTGTACGATTGTATCCCACGATGGGTTTATTCATGGTTAATATTGTTGTTTTGATATAGCATGTGAACTCCTTTATGGAGGCATAAGACTTGTATGTATTGGATCCCATGCCTGATTGATGCGTGGTTAATTTACTGCAAATAATAAGCATGTGAACTCCTTCATGGAGGCATCGTAATATATCTCAAGTAAATCCATGACGATGGTTCGTGAGAGCAATTTTACAAGCAGTTTTCGAAAGTAATCTGGAAGCAGTTTCAAAAGGCAGCTTCGGAAAACAGTTCTGGAAGTTAGTTGCTGATGGTAGATCGAATTTAGCTTCCGGAGCACTGCCTTGGAAACCCCGCGGTAAGCGCTGCCCCCTCGACTCCTACGAGATGACCGGGCAGCTCGACCCTGATGCGTAGTGGTGACATAGAGCTAATCGGGTTCAATGAAGATTTCTTCACAAGAGTTGCAGCTTGACCATAATAGTGGGATTCCTATTTTATTGTGGTTTCCTTATTTATGTGTGGTTGAATGATTATTACTGTTTCATGTTTAATGAATAGGACAACATGGATAATTGTTCCTAGACCTATTTCAGATGTCTAGCTATATGTTTAATTTATATTAATTTAAAATGATGGACAACTACATGTGTATTTAGAAATAAAACTAATTTCATATTTTGAAAACATAAGTACTTATTTTCTAAAATCATGAGAATAGAATAATTTTATTATCTACACATATGAGTTTGATAGGTAAAGGATGAACTAATCCTTGTCAAGTATTCTATTATTTTTTATTAATTAAATTAAAAGTTTTTTCTAAAAATTATAACCCTCAATTTTTTTTTTAAATTCTAAGTGGGAGAGGGAATTTATCAAGTATAAATCCCATGGTCTCCATCACTTGTTTGTAGATGATATGATTAATTTTATGTGATGGCTCTAGTGCCACCCTCCCCATCGGATGCAGTTGATCATGGAATCATCGGTACAAACTTCTTTAAAAGAATGTTTTGGGTGATTGTTAGTGTGGGTCACCTCTCCATCAGAGGTGTTCCTCACGGAACTCTTGACCTAGAATTAAGTGATGGTATACACTTAGCTAAAAATAATAATATCCTCTCCATCTGAGTCACTGTTGTTATTTATAGGACCAAAGCAAGTCAGCTGTTTAACTTTACTAGGCAAGGTACATCGCCTGGATAGTCAAATTAAAAGGCAGTCGCCTATCTGAACAAATGATGGATAGTATATGTCTTCCCATCGAGTCATACTATTTGCGATGTATCAGGTTGCTGGCAGATTCTTTTCAAATATAGTAGAGGGAACCAATATTTTCAACTCGAATCCATAGTAATTTTCTGCCTAAATGTAATTATTTATATTATGTGATTCTCAGGCTTTTAAATGGATTCTTTTAATCCACTCGCTGTTATACTTAAACAAAACAAACTTACAAGACTAAACTATATGATTTTGGATATTGTGTTAACTGCTGAAGAGTACAAGTTTGTGCTTACTCAAGAATGTCCTGAGCAACCTAGTGAGGAGGCAACTTCTGAGGAAACCCAGGCTCACAAGAAATGGGTCAAGGCTGATGAGATGGCGCGGTGTTACATTTTGGCATGGATGTCGAATGTTCTGCAACATCAGCATCAGTCAATGGCCAGCGCCTATAACATAATGGATAGCCTCCGAGAGATGTTCGGGGATCAAAGTCGTGCTGCTAGGCAAGTTGCCATGAAAGACTTGATGAACACAACCATGACTGAGCGGACCCCTGTAAGGGATCATATTCTTAAGATGATATCTCTTCTTAATGAACTAGAGATCCTTGGAGCTGAAAGTGACGGGGAAACCTAGGTCAATATCGTACACCAATCACTGCCAGAGTCTTTTAAGCAATTCTACCTGAATTACAACATGAATAAATTTAAATATACTTTGGCGGAGCTACTTAAAGAACTCCAGGTAGCTGAGGGTCTCAACAAAAAGTCAGGGAGTGCTCTTGTGTTTGAGAAAGGTTCTGCTTCAAAGCCGAAAGGCAAGAAGAAAATGAAAAAGGCTTAAAAGAAGGCTATGGGTCCTCCGCCAATCGAAAGGCCAAGAGGACAACCGGTAAAGCCTAAAGGCAAATGTTTTGTTTGTAAGCAGCCAGGATACTGGAAGAAGCAATGTCCGGTTTATCTCGCCAAACAGAATAATCAAGGTAAATCTCATTTACTAGTTATTGAATCGTGTTTAGCGGTCCGATCTACCGGTACCTGGTGTGTAGATACGGGAGCCACTGATCATGTATGCAATTCTTTGCAGGGGCTCCAGGGAACCAGACAGATCAATGATGGAGAGATTTATCTATATATGGGAAATGCTACGAGAGTAGTAGCAGTTGCAGTAGGAGATCTACATCTTAGTTTTGGTAGAGATAGGATTTTAATATTAAGAAATTGTCTTTTTGTACCTTCTATTAGAAGGAATTTAGTTTCAGTTTCTAGTTTAGTAAAGAATGGATATTTAGTTCATTTTAATAAAATAGTAGTTATTAAAGAAAATAAACGTTTTACTTGTTCTGGTCAATTGGTGGATGATCTTTATATCGTAAATCATGTATCTCCTATCCTGCAACTTAATGAATTAAATAACACAAATAGTTTGCCATTTAAGAGAAAAGAACCTTCGAGGATGAACCAAACGCACCTTTGGCACTTACGCCTTGGTCATATTAATTTGAAAAGGATTCAAAGACTGGTTCAAAATGGGCCATTAGGCTCATTGGAAGTGGAGGCACTTCCAGTTCGTGAATCCTGCTTGGAAGGTAAAATGACCAAGAGGCCGTTCTCAGCTAAGGGCTATAGAGCAAAAGAGCCGTTGGAACTAGTTCACTCTGATTTGTGCGGTCCTATGACTATCCAAGCAAGAGGGGGATTTGAGTACTTTGTCACTTTCATCGATGAGTACTCAAGGTATGGGTACATTTATTTGATGCGACGTAAGTTTGAATGCTTTGAGAAATTCAAAGACTTTAAGGCTGAAACAGAGAAGCATCTAGGTAAATGTATCAAGACACTACGATCTGATCATGGTGGAGAGTACCTCTTGGGAGAGTTTAGGGAATTCTTATTGGAGCAAGGGATTACATCCCAGTTATCTACACCCCGTATGCCTCAGCAGAACGGTGTAGCAGAAAGAAGGAACATGACTCTCATGGACATAGTAAGATCTATGATGAGTTATTCAGATTTACCAATTTCCTTTTGAGGACACGCATTAGAGACAGTTGCATACATTCTAAACTTGGTACAATCTAAGTCAATACCTACTACTCCCACGGAATTGTGGACTGGGCGAAAGCCTAGTCTGCGGCATGTTCGGATCTGGGGTAGTCCAGCACATGTGCTGAAAGGGAACACAGAAAAGTTGAAATCGAGAATAGAAGTATGTTTTTTTTGTTGGCTATCCAAGAGGAACTAAAGGTGGTCTGTTTTATAGTCCTACGGATCAGAAGGTTATTGTTAGCACCAACGGCACATTCTTAGAAGAGGACTATGTTATGGACTACAAGCCCAGAAGCCGTATTGTTCTAGAGAAAATGAGAGGAGAGACACTGACACATACTTCTTCGATACTAATGGTACGATAAGAAACACCACAAGAAAGAGTTATCGATATTCCATTACCATGTCGTAGTGGGAGGATTACTGAAACTCGTGTAGATCTCGAACCAACCATTAACACGCATGTTCCTAAACCAGTACAACGTGCAGATAATGGTGTATTAGGTTCAGAATCTTCACAACGAAATATCAGTGATACACAGACACGGGCTGTGCCTCGTCGTAGTGGGAGGGTTATTATTCAATATAACCGGTATATGTTCTTGGGAGAGTCTTATGACCAAGTCCCTGATGAACAAGGTACCAATCCCTATAACTATAATGAAGCACTCCAAGATAAAGATGCAGATCTTTGGCAAAAGGCTGTGAAGTCTAAAATGGAGTCTATATACTCCAATCAAGTCTGGGATCTTATAGAACCACCCAATGAAATAAAACCCATTGGATACAAGTGGATCTATAAGAAGAATAGAGGAGCAGACGGTAAGGTGGAAACCTTTAAAGTAAGGCTTGTTGTAAAAGGGTTCACTCAAAAAGAAGGAATCGATTATGAGGAAACTTTTTCGCCGATGGCCATGCTAAAGTCTATCCGGATTCTCTTATCCATTACTGCACATTTTGATTATGAAATTTGGCAAATGGATGTCAAGACAACATTTTTTAATGGGTATCTTGACGAGTGCATCTATATGGTGCAATCAAACGGGTTCATCGCGAAGGGCCAAGAACATATGTTGTGTAAGCTTAAGATATGTGTTTACGCTAGAAGGTGGAGCCATTAGTTGGAGGAGTATCAAGCAGTCATGTATTACTGATTCTACCATGGAAACCGAGTATGTGGCTACTTCGGAAGCCGCTAAGGAGGCCATTTGGCTCAGAAACTTCCTTATGGATCTAAGAGTAGTACCTACGGTACAATCAGCTATTACACTTTATTGCAATAATAGCGGAGCAGTTGCTAACTCAAAGGAACCTTGGGCACATAAGAAGGAAAAACACATTGAGCGTAAGTATCACCTGATACGAGAGATCGTGCAAAGAGGTAATGTTGAAGTGACCAAGATAGCATCAGCAAATAACCTGGTAGATCATTTCACCAAGATCTTACTATCCAAGACTTTTGATAGTCACGTAGAAGGGATAAGAGTGAGGTGTGTCGCATCATGGCTTTGAGTTTAAGTGGGAGATTGTTAGGGATATATACTAAAAGCCATGCTTTATGTAGTTAATTTATTATTCTTTTAATAAATTAAGTTATTCCATTTTTATGAGAATCTATGTGGGCAATGTTTGCATTATATTGTTTATTTAATATTATGCATGTGTGTCTCTCATTCTACGTAGTAGGTGGTTTGGTGTGTAGAGTTCGGCTTACACACAGAAGATCCGATCATCGAATCTTGTAGAATGTAAGATTTTGGTTTGCAGTCTTAGATAGAATTGGACACACCATCGGTAGCACTACAGCATGGTATTGTAGTAAGTTTGTCTTGACTGCGGAAAACGGTATAGTTTCAACTCACTATGCTGGTACACTTTGTGTATCATGAAACGGGAACGACTTGGGATAATTATCTTTATACTTATAAGATAATTAATACCTCTTGGCTATTATGAGTTCTTATGCTCTAAATCCTAAGTTAATTTGTGGACACGAGCATTTGATATTACACATTGAAGATCCTTAAATGGGTTAATATCTCATTGGATTGGGTGACAATATTAATTGTGTGGTGGATATAAATTAATGATGGAATCCATATCTCAATTTTGGGATTGATGAAATCCCCTTGAGAAAGCTTATAAGTTTTAATTATGTCAAACCCTGCAGGTGAATTTTGTATCCGACATATTAGATAAGTTAAGAAGAGGTTCTCAAGGAATTTTAAGAGATTAATTAAATATGATTGTCAGTAATTAATATTTAATTAATGGATATCCGTAATCTTAACGTGGGGAGATAATAAGCATTTTATAACATGGAGCTCGAAATATATTTTTGAGATAAGGGTAGGAGTGCAATTATAATTCTTTAGTGGTATGAATTATAATTTATGGAAATAGGAATCTGATTCAGTTCGAATTGGGATTTCCTAATTTCATAAGGAAGCCTATTCCTTATTGACTTCTTATGGTCCCTATCATAGCCTATATATATGCTGCTTGGGCTCTCCACTCAGTTTGCATATTTTCCATCTAGAGTATTATAACTCGTAATAGAAAAGAGATTGTAAAAGAGAGAGCAGAAAACTAAAAGGATTTCGAAAGAGCCCACACTTAGTTCGATATTCTGGCAGCGGAGGAATACGGTAGAAGATCGTGAGCTGTTATCGAGCTCGTGTTCTCGATTCGTCTACTACATCAATCCGTTTTTGCAGTTCAAGGTAACCCTAGTTCTGCCCTTGTAGGGTTATTGTAGCTTTCACGTAAAGTTTTGCAGTACTAACTTATATGCACTGCCAATGGATTCTGGGAACACAGTTTCCTAACAGTTACTTCCCTGTGTTCCCAGATGAAATGAGTATTTAGTACTATGAGCCTCCTCTAAAAGTCGCTCTTTAAAGTCTTTTACATTTGGTACACACAATCGACCCCCAAGTATTCATACCCCTTGTTCCAAAGTAAAGCCCGGTCGCTTCCCCAAAGGCATCTCATCTATCATTTTACACAAATAACAATCGTTGAACTGTTCCACCTTGATCTCATCAATAATGTTTGGGTGAGCTATGATCGCCATCATTAAGCTACCACTGGTCTTTGGAGTTATATCTAACTCCAAACATTCCATCTCCTTTAACAATTCTTTTTGTTAGGTTAGTTTGTCGACCAAATTTTTTGTCGTCTTCTGGCTTAAAGTGTCGGCTACTATATTAGCCTTTCCCAGATGATACTTAATTGAAAGATCGTAGTCCTTCATCCACTCTAACCATCTCCTCTATCTCATGTTCAAGTCTCATTGCGTGAAAATGTATTTTAAACTCTTATGGTCCGTGAAGATCTCACACTTCTCCTAGTACAAGTAGTATCTCCAAATCTTCAAAGCATAGATTACCACGGTCAATTCAAGGTCTTGAGTTGGATAGTTAACCCTCATATGTCTTCAATTATCTAGATGCGTAGGCAACCACCTTGCTACCTTTCATAAGCACACACCCCAAGCCATGATGTAATGCATCACTTTAGATCACAAACCCTTCAGTTCCATATGGTATCTTCAAGATAAGTGCTCTTGTCAACCGCGACTTCAACTCTTAAAAAATGTCTTCACATTCTGAACTCCATTCAAAAGTAACACCCTTTCTTATCAACTTTGTCATAGTCAACAAAATCTTTAAAAAAATTCTTAATGAATCGGTGGTAGTATCCAACTAATCCTAAGAAACTTCGAAACCCCATTCTTGTCAATCACATGACCAAGAAAATTAATGCTAGGTAGCCAGAATTCACATTTTTTAAATTTCTCAAATAGTTGCTTCTCCCACAATCTTTGAAGTATAAGTCTCAAATTTTTCTCATGCTCTATCTTAGTTGGTGAATAGATGAGAATGTCGTCGATGAATATGATTCACAAAGTCATCTAAGTAGTCTTTGAAGACTCGATTCATGAGATCCATAAATGTGGCTAGTGCATTTGTAACTCCGAATGGCATGACTAGAAATTCGTAGTGTCCGTAGCGTGTTCTGAAAGATGTCTTCTCTACATCTTTGACTTTTACTTTCAATTGATGATAACCTGATATCAAATTGATCTTGAAAAATACTTGTGCCCCACAAAGTTAATCAAATAGGTCATCAATTCTAGACAACGGATACTTGTTCTTGATTGTCAACTTGTTGAGTTCTCTGTAGTCGACGCACATACGCATTGAGCCATCTTTTTTCTTCATAAATAACACTGGAGCTCCCCACGGTGATATGCTAGGTCGTATAAAGCCTTTGTTAAGTAACTCTTGTAGTTGGATTTTTCAGTTATTTCAATTCTATGGGTGACATTCTCTATGGTGCTTTTGATATTGGTCTTGAGTTTGGCATTGTCTCAATGGTAAACTCAATCTCCCTTTCAATAAGAACATTTGGTAAGTCCTCTGGGAATACTTCTGGATACTCTCGTACTACAGGAATATCTTCTAGTCTCAATTCGGTTGTCGAAATATCAATTACAGAACATAGAAGTCCCTGACATCCCTTTCTTAACAACTTTCCTGCTCGGATGGCTGAAATCAAATACGGCGGAAGTGTAACTCGACTCCCTTAGAAACAAAAGTCTCCATGTATCGATGATCAAAGATTAAATTCTTTCCGTTCACAATCTATTGTAGCTTCATTAAGGGATAACCTATCCATTCCTAAAATCACGTTAAAGTGATTCACCACAATCGGTATAAGGTCTATGGTCATGAACTTCTCACCTAGTTTGATCTCACAGTCCCTGTATATCATGGACATTATTATCGGCTTACTAAGAGGTACCGCAATGGATAATTCATATCCTAGTGGTGTGGACTTAACATTAAAATGTTCAACAAAATGATGTGACACAAATAAATGAGTATACGTGCTAAGTGCGAACATACAAGCACCATACCTAAGACCACTATATCCGTAGAAGCCACATCTTTGGGATTCATCTGGAATGACCTCCCCTCATGCTGCTCTATTCCCTGCCTCTTCTCAATAGATTGGTTAGACTTTGAACCACTCGAAGCCATGGAACTCGCTCCTTGTTGGGGCTTCTCCTGAACAATTTCGGGATTAATGCCCAACTATCCTACAATCGTAACATTTACCTCTCATATCAGGTGTCAAACTTATTGGAAGTATATCTATAATATGAATGGAGAGTAAATGAATTTAGGAACCAAGGCACGAATAATTGCTATCTTTAAGATAAATTTGCCGCACTTCCAATAAATTGCGAGTGCAAAAAGCGCTTATGACAGACAGTCCCCAGGATACAGTGGACCCAAATTCGCTTGATAGTATTCGAAGGATTTCCACAACCTAAGAACACCCTGAACTTTCGGAACCTTCGATTTGAGAATGTTACAAGATATTTGGAAAGTAATATTTCTGGAGAACAGTTTCAATATAACGAACGTTAAACAAAGTTTTGTAACATAGAAACTGTTGCGGTAAAATATTCAAAAGTTCTTAACCCATTGAAATCGAACTTGTTATTATAGCCGTTAATAGGTGCCTATCCGAACACCAATTGCACCTAATGGTGCCTTAAGGCACTGAATAAGAACAAAATGAAATGGGTAGTTACCTATGACCACTTTTCATACATGGACATTATATCTCTTCATCTATGTCCATAACAAGTACCTTTTCATGTATATCTATGACAAATGGCAACACAACTCGGTGGTTGATTTTGATTTAATTTGAAAGTTTGATTTTGTAGCAACTAACACACACACACATACACACACACACATATAAACACATATATTTTATGCATAATTTTGAAATTCCAACAATCCTTCCCAATTTCAAAATACATCTTGTAGCAATCTTTGAAACAAATACATAATTTGGTAGGTGTCTTTTGGACTTGAACCTCCAATTAGCACAAACAAGTCAAGTTTTTGTCAGGTGCTTTAGTAACCATAGTTTGAACCAAGGACTTTATAAGACTAAACGGACACATCGAGCATATTTAATTTCACATAGATTCTGAAGTTCTTAAGTTCGCACGTTTATGGCCATATGCATAACCCGGTTTTCATGAGTGCACTTGAGAAAGGTCTCAATCTCTTATAGAAGTGGTCAAACCTCTTCACTCATATAGGTAAGTCTATCAAAGATGCCCTTGTCCTCTACATCTCAGTATAGCACTGTAGACTTATTAAGAGTATAATGTTCACCCTCCAAAATGACAAGTGTGCTAACTATTTGCTAGAGATTAACATCTAAGAATGAAACAAAATTTGTTTTCTAGCATTATCTTATCTTAATCACACATTCGACTTGTTTTTCCCATTAAACCTAGCCTATGTTTCAAAACCTAGGTTGGGTGTCCATCGAAGGTAATAGTTATATTATAGACCTTAGTCCCATTCCTTTTGATGTTTTCTTACTCATATCACGGGCAAGTCCTTTCATCAAAGGATGTGGACACGCAAAATCCGTCGTCCACTCCCGGTTTTTCCTGTTTGTTTCCGGGGTTTCGGAATTGATTTTCCTTTGTTTTGAAATTGATTTGAAAGAAAACAAGAGGTTGATTTCAAAGTAAAGAAGGTCTTTCGAAAACAGATATAGAGTCGCCACTTGGTCTTTAAGGAACCAAGAAACCTAATTTTGACTCACCCAATCGGATAAAGGGCACCGGCCCTTCATAACCAAAAAACTTGGTTCGGGATTTTGGTACGAGAGAGGAAGGAGCCTTTGTCGCGACTAAAACACCCTCAACTCGCCCCGTCTTTCGACGGGCCTCAATTAGCATCCAAATAATCATCTTATACTATATATGGTTCGACAATTAATACTATGATAGTATATTACATCACATAAAAAACTTGAAATGGAAGATCTAAAGATAAGATATCATTCATAAGATCTTAGCCAAATATCATACAATGCAAAAGTGAAAGATCACACAAATAAACCTAGGAAAAATCGTCTAATCATATATCAATTAATCAAGTTTCCTAATCTAAAGGGGGCATGAATTGTTCTTAAAACAAATAAATCAAAAGGATCAAAGTATGCTTAGTAAGCTAGAATGATGCATGCTAATCTTTGGGAAAAGAAGATCTCTCAATCCCCGGGATGGATGAGAAAGGATGATTAGATCGAGGGGAAGCATGAACGTGTGATCATGATCATTCCTTATAATTTTCTTAGATTAGGAGTTACAAAAATTTCAAATCTTTGCATGGATGCAATGTATGTATATAGAATGTGTAAAGGCTGTAGTGTGCTTTGTGTTCATGGATTCCTAGAATGACTTAGAAGTCTAGAATGTGTATGAATGAATGAATAAAATCATCATGATATATGTACAAATGTAGTATGAACTACTCCCTAAGACATGAGCTAATTTGGAGTGCATGTAAGCATCAAATCAAAGGATGGGAAGTAAAAGTGTGCTTGCTGTGAATAGTGGACAAAACAGTAATATGATCTTGTGAAAATAAAAAAGAGGGGTTAGGAATGTTTTTAATGCATGATATTTTATGTAGATCTTCCTTATTGTGTCTAGAATACAACCCAAAAAGCCAATCCCTAATAACTATCCCAGATTGAGAGAAATCATATAAACAATGAAGGTCCCTCAGGAACAGAGACCGTATTGTCGACTGAAATGTTAGAAAATCTTAGAAAATGAAAACGAATGATCTAGAGGCCCATTTATACAGAAAGTTTCCTAAGACATTGAAGTTTGAGGGAAAAATAAGTTAGGACCACCCCTTTTGGAGAAGTGTTCTGAAACATAGGTTGGAAGTGGACCTAGCTGCTGTGACAGCAAAAACAGAATGTCTGGAAGGAATGTTTGGATCCAAATGGACCATTTCCAAGTACTTCCAAGTCAAACCAAAAATCATGGGTGTTCTCCAATGGGTTAGAAAGACTTTCCAAGTGGCCTTACATCCATATGTTGAGTATTGAGTTCTAGGAAAATCTTTGAACTCAGTTATTCACTGTTTTGACTCATTGTTTTGAAAGTTTTGGGAAAAACTAGAGTTTTCTTTCTTGAGATTAAAATGAGGGGTTTTAAGAGGGGTTTTGAAGTAGATGTTTTGAAAGCATATTTTCAATACTCAATGAAGATTATACCCACTTGAAATTTCAACATCAAACTCATCATCAAGAGCCTCTAAGATTGTTGGAAAGATTTATTTTTATTAGAACATAACTTCAATACACTTCAAGAATACCTTGGAGGTATTGAAGTTATGATCATCATCTATCAAACATGTTTTTGAGGTCAAGAGCTACTATCCATAAGGATTCACTCACCTCAAACTTCATGTCATCATTTAGATGATGAAGAACAAGTAAGTAAATAAAGAAAAATAAAAAGAAATGAGGTAAGAAGAGATGAACATAATATGAACAAGCAAGTAAATAACAATCAATGGATGATAATAAATGTGATTTTGGACTTGTAACTTGGTGTTTCACTCATAGATTTTGACATTTAGACATGGAAGTAGCTTCCTAACTCAAGAATGCTCAAGAATGGTGATTGGGGGTGTTTGGGATGTGAAGTATGAGAGAGGTAATGGAAGAACACAATATTAGAACTCACTTTCTACAGCAAAATAGTAGGAGGAAGCTCCTTTTCTCTCTTCTAAACCTATCTCTATTTCTCTTCTTCTCTACAAATTTTCAAGCTTTTACACTTGGCCCCCCCAAAATGAAGAGCAATGGGGGGTTTATATAGGCCAATTTGGGGTGATTTTGGGATTTTAGAAGTGTTCCCATTGGTCCCAAACATCTGTGAACATAAAACTACGTCGTTTTGGTTTTCAATTAATCAAATTGGACCCCCAAAAAAAATTACAAAAATGGACTCTGCGAGGGTTGAGTGCCGCGACGGCACTGGGCCTGTGCCGCGGTGGCATTGGGCCAGTGCCGCGGCGGCACTACTTCTCAGACGCCCAGAAATTTTCGTTTAGGCCCCCAGAGGTTCCGGTATTCGCAAAAAGGCCTTATTTTGTTCGAAATTCACAAAAAATGCATACGAACTCCAAATTGAGGTTGTGATATACCGTTGGAAAGGTTATGGAGTCTACTTTACATAAAAAATAAGTCACGAATAGGTCACTTTGAAAAGTTTTACGATATTTGCGATAAAAGCCAATTTGACCGCCTTTTTTGCCTTCGAAAATTCATAATAAACTTGTTTTAAATCCGAAAATTATGTGCGATATACCGTTGGAAAGCTATTGACCTCTAGTATTTATGAAAAATATTTGAAAATTTTTATGGTGCCCCGGTTCTAAAGTCAAATTCTGGTCAAGCTGGTCAAACCTGGGATTCCCGAGAAGTTCTGGGAACCTCTGGGAGCTCCCAGGAGCTGACGTTTTCGCTCGATTTTCTTTTAAAACTCATTTTAATACTTTCCACGTGATTTAGAATAATTCTGAAGAATTTGGACGTTTTCGGTCAAACTTGGTCAAACCTTGGTCAAATCGGTCAACGGGGACTTTCCGGGAACTTCCGGGACTTCCAGGGGTCTCTGGGAGCTGACGATTTCATCTGATTTCACTTAAAAACTCATTTTTTTACTTTTCTTACAATATAGCATGTTTCCAGAATTTTGGGACCAAATCTGGCAGTTTTCGGGCTTTCAGGGGCATTTTGGTCATTCTGAGCATTCTGAGAGATAGAGCTGACTTCCAGGAGTCCTTTTGAGTCTTTTACGATCATTGTGAACCACCAAGATATGGGTCTCCTAAATCTGATAGCCGACAAATGGGGTGTATACAGTTTGCCACTCTTTGGCAGGAACTTGCGAGGCAACGCATGTCGTAAGCGAGTGCCAAAGTTTTGAAGAGATAGGACTTTTTGGAGGCTATAGATTTAGGATAAAATGCGTTGCAAAAGATGCAATGATGCTGAGGCTAGTGCTGGTCGCGCTCTGTGTGAGCTGCCTACGTATCCTAAGGGGAATCAGACCAGGACGTAGTTCAGGGCACAAAGGAACAAATCACACATGCACAACAAGACATGCGGATGCTATGCTATGAGGATGATATACAATGCATGGATGTGATATGAATTGTGTCATGAGTCCTATCATGTCTAGTGTTATGATCCTAGTATGAGCAGGTGCTGTGGGGTGTGCCACTCCGAGTGGGCTGGTGTTGTGCTAGTGTTTGTGACTGTGATGTGATGGATGACTTGGATAAGGACATCAAGGTTTAGAAGACTCTGGGTCTAGGGGCAAACTTCTGGAATTTGGGAAGTGTGCTTTGCAAGCGGATGTAATCGAACGTGGGGTCCTAGAGGACTATAATTGGAGATGCCGTTTAACCGACGGATACGAATGCCCTGGGAATTAAGAGACGGACACAGAAGTCAAGTGATGGACATGAAATCCTGAGATGTCAAGCGATGATCATGAAAGCCCCATTGATAGAAGCCTAAGATGGCATATTTTGAATGAGAGCGATTGGTAAAAAGATGATGAGTCGATAATGGACTATTGTGACTATCATGGATCGGATCAAATAGTTGGACTAACCGTGACCGAAAGAAGTGTCCGTGATGGGTCAACAGTGAACTACTGTGACTGTCGTGATTGAACTGATGGTGTATGAATCGATACATCCACTGGGGATTAAACTGAATTTCCTGGGGATAAAGCGACTCTTTCTGGGATCTCTCTTCAACTGCTTCTCTTGATCGGGATTCAAATTTGAATTCATCAAGATCTTTCGACGCTCAATCCAAGAGGGCCGATCGGGGCCTCCGGGAGCTGGTATCTGTCTGTTTCTGTCCTCGGGGGATGATGTAGGGTTCTCGGAGATGGTCTGTGGCAGTTAAGGTTTTGATATTGAAAGAGGAGGGTGATAGACTTATGTTGCTTTAGGATGAAAGAAGATCATCAGCAGCCACTCATGGACTTATGTTGCTAGGAGAAAGGAAGATTATCAACAACCACTCATGGACTTATGTTGCATGAAGAGATATGAAATAGCAACAGCCACTCATGGACTTATGTTTCTAGGAGAAATGAAGATCATGTTGCTAGGATGAAAGAAGATCATCAACAGCCACTCATGGACTTATGTTGCATGATGAAAGACGAAAGATCAACAGCCACTCATGGACTTATGTTGCTAGAAGAAAGGAAGATCATCAATAGCCACTCACAGACTTATGTTGCATGAAGAAAGAAAGATCATCAACAGCCACTCATGGACTTATGTTGCATGGATGAAAGATGAAAAATAAACAGCCATTCATGGACTTATGTTGCTAGAAGAAAGGAAGATCATCAACAGCCATTCATGGACTTATGTTGCATGAAGAAAGATGAAAGATCAACAGCCGCTCATGGACTTATGTTGCATGAAGAAAGAAAGATCATCAACAGCCACTCATGGACTTATGTTGTATGGATGAAAGATGAAAAATCAACAGCTACTCATGGACTTATATTGCAGGAAGGAAGAAAGATCATCAACAGCCACTCATGGACTTATGTTGCATGAAGAAAGAAAGATCATCAACAGCCACTCATGGACTTATGTTGCATGAAGAAAGATGAAAGATCAACAGCCACTCATGGACTTATGTTGCAGGAAGATGATGGTTAACTTTTGGCAGTTTGGAAAGGGATGGAAATTTGCATTTGCCCTAAGTGTGGACACTTCTCATGCTGACACCTTGTCTGGGCAGTAATGATGTTTGGTGCTCCTTCTTGTATTGTCATTGGAATTCTCTTTATAACTTGATTTGAAAAATTCATTATTCGTCACTGTTGACTTACACATTTGAGACTACGGCCGACTCTTTTCCTGAAAAAGACTATGAGAGACTCAAAACTGACAGATACCGACACGCGAGGGTGACACATTTGACACCAAAATGAAACAAGCTCGACTTGCCAAAACTTGATGTGCTCTTGTCATAAATGATGTACCATTTCTCTTTTGTGTTTACTTCTCACCTTAACGTGGCATCACTTTGATGGTGAATCTTATTTTTGAAAATTCCTCCCTACTGATCTAATAAATTTCTTTGCTTCTCCCAAGATGCGCTTTGAATTAGTGCCTTAACTTATAGAATAAAAGATGCTCCATTTCCATCTGTTCAAGACAATGTTTGTGACTTGAAGGCATACCATTGGTGTATAGGGATCGGGTGAAGTTTGCCCCTAGTTTGAAGGCCATGAAGTGGGATCGGTAGGCAAACGAGGTAAATGACCGAAGTTTGCCTCTAGTTTGGAGGAAGGTTCATTGGAGGTTTTGGGCAAACAAGGTAGGTGACCGAAGTATGCCTCTTGTATGAAGGGTAGATAGTAAAATTTAGGCAAACGAGGCGAGTAGCCAAAGTTTGCCCCTAGTGTGGAAGGTGATTTCTGGCTTGAGGCAAGGACCGTGACTTTAATCTCTCAAATGCTCATAACTTTTGCCTAAGTACTAGTGAGGTGACCTAGCGAGCTTTTTTTCTCTCTTCTGTTATTGCTCACCTTGGATTCAGCTCTAACTTTTGCCTAGGTGTCCTTTCGGATTTTCAACCTAGCGAGCCATCCTTCTTTTTTTTTTCAAAGTCTGCCTACGTACCCCCGAACGGGGATCAGGTCCAACGTATTTCGGGCCGAAGCTTGAAAGAAACTGGGCTATTTTTGTGGGTGGAGCGACCAAACCGATGTGGTTGCCTACGTATCCCCGAGTGGGAATCAGGTCGAGCGTAGTTCAAGTCAAGGCTTGAAAGAAATCAGTTATTTTTTGTGAGTGGGGCGACCGAACCGATGTGGTTGCCTACGTATCCCCGAGTGGGAATCAGGTCGAGCGTAGTTCAAGGCAAGGTCTTGAAAGAAATTGGTTGAGGGTTTTTCAAACCAATCGTAAAAGAAAACTTAGCTCACTTGTGGTAGCCTTGAATAAAAGGATTCAGTTTCAATCCCCCTTTCTTTTCTTTTTCTTGTTCTTTTTGTTTTGTTTTGAGGATTGATCCTTTTCACTTTCGCCTAGCCAGTCAATTTATAGTCGATTCATGTGAGATCTTTCAATCTCAATCTCGAAATTTCATGATGTGCGTGTCAGCCCTCAGAATTTGTTTGTGGTCGTTTCGAGCCCTTCGAAACATGATCTAGGCGCGTTCTAATGACGTACCTTGAAGCATACAATTTTCTCATTTGTTTCATCAAAATTTCTTCAACCTTTTGACTGGCTAGGGTCAGATTTTGGAAATCAACACCTTTTTAGCTCTCACTTTTGCCTAGGTGCTCTTTTCGGGTTTTCAACCTAGCGAGCTTTTCTTTTTTTTTTTTCTTTTTTTTTTGTTTTTTTTTTTGTTGTTTTTTTTTTTGTTGTTTTTTTTTAAGAGGGAAGAAACTCATGGAAATATTTGGCTACCAACAATGACTAAGTCTGCATTGGACAGGTTTGTATGGCTCTTGATTGGACTGGGCTCAAGGCTTTAAAATGGTGGAAAAGGGTGTTGGGCAAGCCCCAAATCAGTCCCAAGTATGTCTTTTCGAGATTTGAGCAAAAGCATCTTTGAATTCTTAAAGTAAGACTATTCAATTCTCGGCTCTTCATCGGTGTCAGCGCAAAATTGACTTTGACCTTTCAGGATTTTTTTTTTGTTTGATGCAAAAATTTATTAGCAGAGTAATGGTAATTTGAAAAGTGACATTTTCAGTTCAGCGATTCATGCACTTATGACTACACACATCAGATTAAGCAAAATGAGATTTCATTCCATCAAAAGAGAAAGATTACAGACTCAACACACCTCGATGACAGGCAGACTTGACAACAAGACTACTCTTGAAATAGACTCAAAACATAGAACAGACTCTACTAGACTTAATCTGGTCTCAAATGGAATGTTACAGTTACTCGCTTAGTCTTCTTTTTTTTTTTTTTTGAAAGAGCATCCTCATTTGTTTCCCAAACACCATCACTTCACCGGCACAGGTTCAACAATCATGGTCCTCAGCGAAGGGGATCATTTAAACGGATAAGTCGAGGGTTGGTCCTGTAGACACCCCAATTTTGACCGACCGTCGAATTTAGGAGAGTGTAACCTCCATATCCGATGATGACATGGACCGGAAGATTCGAAGTATTCCAAGCTCTTCAGAAAGTTCTCTAAAATGCGGCAAAATTTCACAGAAAAGAGAAAATACCAAGTATTTAGGAGAATTCAGGTATAAAATACGATTTTCGGAAAATATCCTCAAGGATCATTTTGCTTTGAAAAAAGAAAAATCCAAAAGGGGGAATTTTAGCCAAAACCGGCACACGGCGGGCTGCCGCGGCACTCAGTGACTGCCGCACGGCAGTCACAGAGTGCCGTGCCGGCACTCACCAAGTGCCGCCGCAGATTTTTGACTGCCGTTCGCTTTTAAAGTCTGTATTTTGCAGAGCAATACGTATGCATATGCGAATAAGAACAAAAAACTGATAAAGTAAGACTGACAAAAATGCGGCAATCCATTAATGGCCGCGGCATTTGATGAATGCCGCGCGGCAGTCATGAAGTGCCGCAACGGCAGTCATGAAATGCCGCAGCGGCAGTCACGAACTGCCGTGGCAGTATCTGGACTGCCGCGCTGGACAGCAGTCTGCATAATTTCAGAAAGTACACATTGTACCAACAAATGAGAGAATTATACCTGTTTTTTGGTTCGAAATTCACCAAAAATACCTGGTAATTTTGCTTATAAAAGAGAAGGGATCTTCCTAAAAGAGGAGAGACCAAGAAGAACACCAAGAAACATATTGGGAGAGAGAGCACATGCAAAAATACTTCTATTACACCAACATTTTTAGAGAGAAAAGAGAGTGTTTAGAGAATTAAAGAGAAGAGCTTGGAAGATCTTCAAAGAAAAGAAAACTTTGAGGATAATTTGGAGGTGATCCTCTAACCATAGATTATTGGCTTATTCTTTCTTCTCTAATCCTAAAATCTTTCACTATTTTCTTTGCTTATCAAGTAAACTTAGGAGTTTCTTTTGTTTCCATATTACTTTCTTCCATTTTCTTGTTTATATTCTTCTCTTGAAGGTCTTGGAGATCTTCAATATCTCTTTTGATCTCTTGAGCATGATCTTTTGAATCCCATGTAGGCTTGTGCTTCACATAGGAGTCAAAGTTTGATCACCACTTCATAAGAGGATCCAAGTCCATACTCATGATTTGGATCTTCTAAACTTGATGTCTTGAGGAATCCCTTCTATATTCCTTTAGGACTCATGAGTCATAGTCATGTCTCCCTCTCCAATGACCATCAAATGGTAAGAGAATGTAGTTTGAGTCTAAACCCATCTCCATGGTTTAGATTCCTTATCTTATAGATTTCATGAAGTCTATCTATATTTCATTTGAAATCTATGAAGAATAAAGGTTTGTAGTCTCTAATGACCATCAAATGGTAGGAGAAGTGGTTTGGTTCAACTCAACTTCATGGTTTAATAGTTGGAGTTACCAAATAAAAGTTGAACTAGCAAAATAAAAACAGTGAATCCACAAACTGTTTTTGATCAAAGATTTTTAGTTCGAAATCTAACCGTTGAAATCAAGTGAAACTAACGGAAAAGTGTCAATAACACGATATTCTACCACTGTAATTTTTGTTTTAAGGTGGTTTCATGTTTAGGATGGTTTGATCATGAGTTTTGTGACACAAATACAATCTGTCCAGAATTTCAGAATAGTTTCAGAACAGTGACACTCTTTTGAAACAATTAAATCAGAGTTCTAATAAAGTGTTTGTGACTCCAAATAATTTTTTCTATGAAGTTTAATGTGTTAGGAAGTCACCCTAAAAAGAACAAAGCAATTCGGATTTTTTTACTATTTTTAATAAATCGTGCAAGAATTTTGGACAGAAGGTTATAAAGTGCTGAGTGATGTCTAGTATTTTTCATATTCCCGGAGATCCAACCGTTGAAACTTTGATTTTCTTTTTGATTTGAAAACTAGACTCACAGAGGCATATCAAGTCCGAAAATCATCAAGATCAAACCACAGGAGCCATGCCTTTTATGTCTTTGAAGTTCGGGTCTGCTCTCTGTAATTCATAAAAAAACTGCTACTATTTTTGTCTAATCTTACTTATTTCAACTTAAATGGTCTCTTAATGCTTAAGGACCCAAATCATACTTTGAATAATGGTAACTTAGCTTAAATCCAGAGGTTAGGTGACCCAAATTAGTGAATAAATCCATGTCTTATTCTTGTTCACATCCATTCATTTATGTACATCAATGCTCATAATTAGAATTAGTAACTGGATAAGGTTGGGTTTCATTGCTTGCTAGGTATAAGCTAGGGAATTAGGACTGATTATTTGATATTGTATTATTATGTGAAGCATGTGGACTAACCTTTTATTTTGTAGCGCTATTAAGGTACGATTTCTAGAACTCTTCTTTAGTTTATCCTAATTTCTTGATTTTATTGATTTTTTGACTTAATGCGCGACACCTTAGAATTAGGTTTTGCCTTATGTGTATATGTGATTAGAGACTCTTTTTTAGGATTTTCTTTTATTCGCATGCATTGCAGGTCTACTATCGCTGCTGGATCCCGGGTAAGTTCACTTGTTCCCTATTGCATATCATATCGCTTGCTACCTGAATTATGTGGCTTTTTGAATGATATTTTGTCAATTGCAATTTTACACCCTTTGGACATGCTTTTGTGATGTATATGTATATATGTATTAGTTGAGGACATGCTTAGATTAATAAATTTGATTAAAAGGATGTTGAGTAGAGGCCTATCGCAAGATAGGATGAGAGAGGGTGTTTTAGTCCGATGGGCTCCTTCCTCTCTCATTCCATAATCCCCGGACCTAGTTAATCTCTGGTTTCTAAAAGATCAGTCTGCTTTCAAAATGGTTTCTTAATTTTCCTTTTAAAAATTAAGTGGCGACTCATTTTGTTTTTAAATTTGATTTTGAAAAGCTGTGGGTAAGTCAATCTACGATATCCACAATCTGGCGACTCTGCTGGGGATCGAACCCAGAATCTCTGGTTTCACAGACCAGAATTCTGATTTTGGGTTCACTTGAGGATTAGACTTGAGAAACATCCTTTTAATCGAATTTATTAATCTTTGTGTGCCTGTTGCATTTCACTTGCATGTCCAGCCAGTCGATTGCCCGGAACTATGACCTTGGAGGCTCGGGGCAACCCGGTCGGTCAAGTCATCATGGGACTGTGTGATCACCCTTGATCTCGTACCATGATTTGGTATATGAAGCGTCCTATCGGATGTGTGTCAAGGGTCCCTCATTTGACCAAGACCCAGCCTTTGCATAGTAGTTTCTATAGAACATTTCAATCTTAGGAAATCAATTCTTGATTAGGGTTATGTGTTAGGAAGTTTTGTATGCCCGGGAGGGATTACTTGAGATGATGACGATGCTTGCTTGATAAAAGATGTATAATCTTGTAATCACCTTTTAGCAATTTCTCCATATGTTCCACGACATTTGGAGAACATGCCGAACCTTGATTATAAGATTACACTTCTTATATCGCATTAGCTAAGCATCATTGACCTTGTATGTATCCAAACCCATGAAAAGTACGATGATGATCTTATCACGTGACCCTTCTACCCTGAGAATTTTAAAATCAGCCTTCGAAGAATAAGATTTCCGTGGCCTTTATTCAAAACCGCTCTTTCAAAGGACTTGGGGGATTTCAAAATCAAGATTTCGAAAAAAATTCATGCTTTTCAAAAACAGAAATTTTTGACCCAATCACCTTATGATCCAAAATTCTTGAAAACTGCTTCCCCAAATGGATTTCAAGAATCCCCAAAATTTTTCAAAACTTCGAAGGATGGGAAAAGAGGGCCACAATGAATGGAGAAATCATCATACTTGACATGGGTAAAGGTTTTATGTGCTTATGTGTTTATGTGTTAGGGTTAGATTTTTTTTTTCGTTTTCTTTGGCATGTAGAGTAGGCACACACGCACACATGCATTGCACCCGCATAACATACAAAATAAAAGTTTTTTTGCTAAAATGAAGGTAAAAAGGTATTCTAAAAAATAAAACTTAAAATCTGCTGCAGGAGCAAAGATAGCCAATCAAGCGTGGTTCAGGGATCCTACGGCAAGACTTGTAAGGAGAGGATACGCTAACATGGCCGAAGAAAGAAACAACGAAGAGATGACCGGATTGAGGGTACTAGTCGAACAGCAAGCGGAACAGATGAGGAGACAGGCCGAGAACATGAACCGCATGATGGGAATGATAAGAGGAGCTGAATCGCCGACCGCCGCCGCATGTAATTCCACCCATTATAGACCCGCCTTTGGGAGGAGGAGACGGAGATTGGTTCGACGATCAAGAGGCACATTGGAATGATGCACTAAGAGCCAACAGGGACAGAGAGAAAGATGAGAAGGAGAAGCTGTTGACCGAGAAGATAGAAAAGTTGGAAAGGGTAATGCGCAAGGCTCAAGGAGTGGATACCTATCTGATGGAACTGGAAGGATTGTATGACGGAGTCCACGAGACGCTGCCGGCTGGTTTCAAAATGCCAGTTTTCGATAAGTTTGATGGCACAGGCAATCCCCGCAGTCATGTCCGAATGTGCATAGGAGCTTTTCAGCCTAGTGGACTGAGCACTACCATGATGGCTGTCCTGTTTCAGCAAACCTTAACGGGAGCTGCTCTATCGTGGTACCTTACACTCGAGCCGAGCAAAACCAGAGTTTGGGAAGAAGTGGTGAAGTCATTTGTGGCCCAGTATGAATACAATCAAGACTTGGACGTCACTGTCCGGGACCTAGAAACAACCAGGCAAGGGAACAAAGAATCATTTGCTGAGTACCTGAGCCGATGGAGAGGGAAAGCTGCGAAAATGGTACAAAGGCCGCCCGAGAAAGACCAGATCCGAATGCTAATGAAAAATCTGCAACCAGTTTATCAAGAAAAGATGAGATTTCAGTCAATCAACACCTTTGCTGAGGTATTCGATGTAGGGACGAGAATCGAAGATTCAATTCAAGAAGGAACAATCAAGAAGGAGGAACCACAGAACCGATATCGAAGGCCCAGTTATGGATCAAATGGAGGGCACTCGGGGGGTCACTCTGGCCCCACCGATGTCAATGCACTTAGCGAGCCTGAGAGAAAGTTCGATATCACTAGAAACCATCCAAGAGGAGGAGAGGATAAGCCACTGAGGAAGTTTTCGGATTTGGGAGTGTCACTATCAACCGCCCTAGATAGGCTGTTAGCGAAAGGGCATCTCCGTCAGCTAGAACCTCGACCCCCGCCGAGTCCACTCCCACCACACTTCAAGGGAGATCTCTACTGCAAGTATCATCAACAAAAGGGCCACTCGACGGATCGGTGCATGAGGTTAAGGCACGAAATCCAAGACCTCATTGACAACAAAGTGATATCCGAGCCGCCTGTCAAAGCCCCCAATGTCACCAAGAATCCTCTGCCAAACCATCGTGTTGTGCCACCACCACGAGGTCTTTATTTCTTAGGGGTGGGAGAAACAACATTTGATCTATCCGAGTTAATCACGAAGGTCGGAGAGCCAAAGAAGTTCTATCAGTTGCCAGAAAATTCGGGGATCTGCATGCTTGGAAGCCAGCTAGGGATATGGGAAAACGAAGTGACGAGGCAATCAGATTGGTGGGTGCAAGAAAGCAATGATCGGAACATAGACCGGGTAGGAGAGGATGATCTATGGTATCAAAGCGACGAAGAGGCAAAAGAGGGCTCAAAGACCGTCTCAGAAACCGATAACATTTGGGCAAAAGAGGAAATCGACCATTTGACTCGGTCTGGTAGACACTTCAAGCCGCATGAGCTAGAGGAAGATCACCCGGGGAGAGAGTTGGAGAAAGGAAAAGGAAAAATGAACGAGGAAGAAGAAGAGGATCGGGTCCTAAAGCAAATGAAGAAGACTCAGGCTAACATCACTGTCTGGGGGTTGCTGATTGCCTCCAAACGCCATAGGCAGGCGGTCCTAGACGCTCTGAATCAAGCTGACGTGTCTATCGACACCACCCCGGAAGACCTCGTAGGACTGATCGACAAAGTTCCGACTTCGGCTATAACCTTTTCATCGAATGACTTACCTCCGGGAGGACCCACGCTCAACAAGCCACTGTATATCACCGTTGAATGTTTGGGGAACACCGTGCCCGCTTGTCTCATTGACAACGGGTCTGCTCTTAATGTATGTCCCTTTCGCACAGCCAAGCGAATGGGTTTAGATGAATCTTCTTTTGTGCCGTCTCAACAAAAGGTCCGGGCATATGACAACACCCAAAGAGCAGTCATGGGCATTATCTTTCTTAATCTCGCTATCGGGCCGATGGACAAAGAAGCTGAGTTCCAAATCATCGATATCCCCGCTTCTTTCAATCTGCTACTGGGAAGGCCTTGGTTGGACAGTTTGGGCGCTATACCATCGACGATCCATCAAAAGGTTAAGTATGTCAGGGAAAACAAAGTCTGTGATATCCTCGGAGACAAGTGGGTTCGTTCATCTGAAGCGTCGTCAAGTGCACCGGTCCTAGAATTACAGCTGCAAGAAGAAGAAGCGAAGATGGGAGGATTCGAGTTCATCAGCATGATAGAAGAAGGAAAGTCGGGAGAGTCCCTACCACCCTATTTTGATCAATATACTAGTCCAGTCGTCGCCGGAATCATGAAGAAAATGGGCTTCTTTCCAGGATTGGGGTTGGGGAAGAATCTCCAGGGCCTGCCAGAGGCTCCAAGAATCCCTACTCAGACTCACACTCACGGTCTAGGGTATCAGCCAACGAAGAAGGAATTAAGAGCAAAGAAAAAGGCTGTCAATGCGCCACTAAACCCTTACTTGAAGACTCTCAACGGGTACTTTGTGAAGGAAGGAGAAGATTTCCCCTTCTGTGGTTTCCCGGAACCATGGATGGACCAAAAGGACAAACGTATGAAGCCAAGTTTCGAGATCTTCTTCTCCCATGAATTTTCTGGGTACAAAGACCCATTTTTGCAAATGCCTGAAAAGTTTATTGCTGCCAGGGACTGGATTGGTACGCTAAACGATTCTGCCATGAAAGATCTGTTAGGCGAAGGGAACGCAGAGTTCATGAAGGAGGATCCCGGAAAGACCAAAGGTGAATACGTCGAGGGCATAGTGGAGGAAGCTGCCGAGAGTGAAGAAAGTGAGGAAGGGAAGGCTGAGGAAGAAGAGATGGAGAAAATCACCAAGACAGGAGGTCCGGAAGAATGCTTTATTACTGGCCTGGAAGGAGAGCACAAGAAGGAGTGGGTTTTTGAGTCTAGTGATAGGTTCCCCCCACACCCAGAGTCTGTAATGGCCCAAATGAGGCGTCTTTCAATTTCTATGTCTGTTGTAATCACTCCAAAGAAAATCAATGAAAGTATGACTGATTCTGCCTACTCGAACGCGCTTAATGAATGTGATGAATGTGATGATCATGAAATACCCATTGAACTGCAAAAACTAATTGAAAAAGAAAAAGAATCTACATGTAAAATCATTGAGGACACCCTAACAATTAATCTTGGAAATGAGAACAATCCTCAAAATGTCTTCATTGGCTCTACACTTAGCAATAAAGAAAGTAAAGAACTAATCAGTCTATTAAATGAATTCAAAGATGTTTTTGCATGGTCTTACAATGATATGCCAGGTATCGATCCAAAAATAGTCCAACACCACATCCCCCTCTTTCCCAATTCAAAACCCATAAAACAAAAATTGAGGCGAATGAGGCCAGAATGGGCACTCAAAGTAAAAGAGGAGGTTGAAAAGCAATTAAGAGCTGGATTCTTGATGGTCACCGAGTATCCCGAGTGGATTGCCAACATTGTGCCTGTCCCAAAGAAGGATGGTCGTGTTAGGGTTTGCGTGGATTTTCGGGATTTGAATAAAGCAAGCCCTAAAGACGATTTCCCATTACCCCACATCGACGTATTGGTTGATGACACTGCGGGACATGAACTTCTATCTTTCATGGATGGGTTCTCCGGGTATAATCAAATCCTCATGGCTCCCGAGGATAGAGAGAAAACCACGTTCATCACTCCGTGGGGGACATATTGCTATAGGGTCATGCCATTCGGACTCAAGAATGCAAGCGCAACCTATCAAACGGCTGCCACCACTTTACTGCATAACATGATCCACAAAGAGGTAGAGGTGTATGTGGACGATATGATTGTGAAATCCAAGGAGAGGGGAGGGCACCTAGAGGCTTTGAGAAAGTTCTTTGGGAGATTGAGGGAGTTCAAGATGAGGCTGAACCCGCAGAAATGCACGTTCGGAGTCACTACTGGCAAGTTGTTAGGATTTCTCATTACCCAAAGGGGAATAGAAGTGGACCCTACCAAAATAAAGGCCTTAACCGAGATGAACCCACCAAAAAATGAGAAAGAACTGAGAGGGTTCCTGGGTAGAATACAATTTATAAGTCATTTCATCTCAAAGCTCACCATGACCTGCGACCCGCTGTTCAAGCTACTCAGAAAGGGAGAGAGATTCAATTGGGACACCCCATGTCAACAAGCCTTCAACAAAATCAAAACCTACCTCCAGAACCCACCTGTCTTGTCGCCACCTTCGCCTGGGAGACCTTTGTTACTTGATCTCTCTGTATCCGAAGATTCAATAGGATGTATGCTGGCCCAAGAAAGAGAAGAGGGGCACGTGGAGAAGGCCATTTACTACTTAAGCAAGAGAATGGTAGGATATGAGTTAAAGTATTCGCCCTTGGAGAAGGCCTGTTGGGCCTTGGTTTGGTGTACCCGTCGCCTCCGCCACTACATGCTAGCCTTCCCTGTAATCCTGATATCTAGAATGGACCCATTAAAATACCTGTTCGAAAAACCCGTCTTGACCAGTAGGATTTCCCGTTGGACCATGATGCTGGCTGAGTTCGACATCAGATATGTCACCGCCAAGTCCGTAAAAGGAAGGGCTGTCGCCGAGTTTTTAGCCGACCTCGCTGTAGAATATGAGGACAAGGGAGACTTCAAGTTCCCAGATGAAGGAATAATGGAGGTTAAGGAGGATTTGTGGAAGATGTACTTCGATGGAGCAGCCAACCAAATGGGTTACGGAGTTGGAATCATTCTCGTAGCACCAGACGGGGTCCCCACCCCATTAGCCGTCAAACTCAAGTATAACTCAACCAACAATACCGCGGAGTACGAAGCATGCATAATTGGGATGGAAGCAGCCTTGGCTTTGGAGATCAGAAAGATTGATGTCTTCGGAGATTCTAACTTGATCATATCCCAGGTCCGAGGAGATTGGAGGGTAAAACATGAGAAATTGAGACCTTACCATGACTATCTGGAAAGCCTGAAAGCGCAATTCCGAAAGATTTCCTTTTACTACCTCCCTCGTGAAGAAAACCAACTAGCCGACTCTTTGGCTACCTTAGCCTCGATGATCCAAATCCCTTCCAAAATTGCCATGATCCCGCTGTCCATAGAAGTAAGGAATCAACCGTCATTCGAAATGATCGCAGCCATAGAGAGAGAAGATGAAGTGCCTTGGTATGTGGACGTGTGGAAGTTCATTAAAGAAGGAGAATACCCCGAAGGAGCCTCAGAAAAAGACAAGAAGGCGATACGACGATTTGCTGCTCAATTTGTGATCTACGCGGATAAACTATGGAGAAGTCCTACACCTGGTATAATTTGGAGTGTTTATATGGAAGGAAAGCTAAGAGAATGATGGAGGAAATACATGAGGGAGTATGCGGGCCCCACATAAACGGGCACATGCTGGCGAAGAAGATCATTCGATAAGGGTACTATTGGACGACCTTGGACAAGGACTGTTGCGAGTACGTTAGAAGGTGTCACAAGTGTCAGATTCATGCAAATCTGATGCACACCCCACCATCGCAGCTCTATAGCATGACCACCCCTTGGCCATTTTCCGTATGGGGGATTGATATCATCGGTGAGATAGTTCCAAAGGCTTCCAATGGGCACCGGTATATAATCGTGGCGATCGATTATTTTACAAAATGGGTAGAAGCAGCCTCATATGCGACTTTGAAAGCCAAAGATGTGGTGAGTTTCATTGAGAAGAACATAATCTGCAGATACGGAGTCCCGAACAAGTTTATCTCCGATCATGGAAGTCATTTCCAGGGGGAAGTTATCCCGCTCTTAGAAAAGTATAAGATCACTCGCCATCAGTCATCCCCGTATAGGCCCCAGACAAATGGAGCAGTAGAGGCAGCGAATAAGAATGTTAAAGCAATCTTGGGGAAGACGACAGATACATATAAGGATTGGCATGAGAAGCTGCCATTCGCTTTATGGGGGTATCAGACGTCAGTAAGGACTTCAACGGGTGCTACGCCATACTTGCTGGTCTACGGAATGGAGACAGTCCTTCCAGTCGAGGTGGAAATACCCTCTCTCAGAGTCTTAACAGAATGTGAAGTGACAGAATCAGAATGGATACAGGGAAGGTATGAGGAATTGATGCTGCTCGATGAAAAGAGGCTGACCACGATAAACCATACTCGGGGGTACCAGAAGAGAATAACTCGTGCTTTCAACAAAAAGGTTCGCCCAAGGAAGCTTACTGAGGGTGACCTGGTCCTCAAAGAACTGAAGGTGCCTGTTTATGACCCCAGAGGAAAGTTCAAACCCAACTGGGTCGGGCCGTACATCATTAAGACCCTCCTTTCCGGAGGGGCGGCCTATCTCATGGACCTGGACGGGGTTGAATTTAAACAGCCAATTAACCTCGATCGCCTCAAGAAATACTTTGCTTGAAACCATTTTTGTCGAAGCCTCCTACCTTGATGAACTACGCTTGACCTGATTCCCGCTAGGGGATACGTAGGCAACCAACTTGGTTCGGTCATTTCAAAAAAAAAAAAAAAAAAAAAACAGTGCTAAACTAGGGGCAAACTAGCGTTTGCCCAAAGCCACTTCAAAGCCTTAAAACCAGGGGCAAACTTCGTTTGCTAAGCCGAAGAACCCAAATACAAAACCCTCCCTTTGATCATCTGGCTATCGAGATAAGTACTATAAAAAAGCAAATGAGAATTCATAGAAGGATTAAAGTTTAAAGCAAAGAAGCAAAGTAAAGAGCCAAGTTAAGACATTAAAAGGATAATTCTTCATAAAAGATTAATCGAAAGGGTGGACACTTTAGATTTAGCATGACAACACTTCTTGAAAAGGAAAAATAAGAAAAATCACATTCAAAAGCGCAAACAAAGGGTAGGCAGGGTCTGTCAAAAGAGTTTCGTAAAATGTCAGGCATTTTCCCTGTTTTCGTCTACTTTATTATGCATGTGTCTGTCAAGCTCGCCTCGCAGCCAAGGTTCGGATCTCTAGAAGATACTCAGTAGTAGGCACAGTCAGGGCAGGAATCCTCGAGAATGGAGCAGCCATTCTGCTGGGCCATGCCTCCATGAAAGCCTTCACGATAGAAGGACGCAAAGGGGACCCCCTGGTGAAATCAGCAGTCACAGATTCAGTGACATCTTGTAAAAGTCCGAACTGACGGATGACTCGGTCAGGAATGTAGAAAGTCGTAGCGTGCAAACCCGGCAGCCAGATGCCAGGTCGCCCAGGGAGGCGTACAGCAACAGAGCGACAGGTCCACGATGGACAAACCCAGCAAATGTCACTAGAAGAAAGGCCCTGCAGCCAACCAAGCCACGCATCGGCAGACTGAAACAAGCTATGAATCTCCACGCGATCATAAGGAAGTGACCCACGGAGATGGGAAGCATGTATGAAGAGATCTAGACGCTCCATGAGCCAAACTTGCAGAACGAAAGGAGCCCCGGCGGATAACATAACCCCAGTAGCATGGGCATGGCCCAGCCCGATCAAAGTTTCACCAAGGACCAGCATAACAGCACTTTTCATCTCCCGCAAGCCGCATGCCATGGGTATAAGAATGTCAGAAGATGACTGGAATAGGAAGTAAGAGAGCATGGCGATTGACAAGGCACTACGTCGGATGATCTGGTACTCACCATCATAGGGGTCCCCTATGGGAGCATAAACAGAGGCAAGGCGCTCAAAATCAATATGCCTGTCACAAATAAAGGAGCCCGCCGCATTTTGAGATATGTAGAAAAGAGTGGCTAAATCCCGAACATACCTGGCCTGAATCTAAGGGACCATCAATTCAGCAGAAGAATCAGTATGGAGAATGGCGCTAAACTCCTCAAACAAGGGGCAGATCTCTTGAGGACCACAGCGGAAGACGTTGAAAGTGGGATCCCAACATTGAATGGCAGCCTGAAGTAGGCCCTCATTCAAACTCATCCGTCGAAACGAAAAGAGATCGTTCAGTCTGAAACACTCAAAGTTAAGTCTGTCAATACCCGAGAGAGTATCCATCCATGGGAAGAGGATTTGAAAACCAATGGGGGCCATTGAGGGGAGAATGAGGAGAAATGAGAAGTGTTTTGCAGAACTTTGAGAATGAAGGGATATAAATAGAAGAATAAAGCTGTCTACCTACCCGCGGCACTCGATAAAGTGCAGCGGCACTCGATGAAGTGCCGCGCGGCAGTCAGTGAATGCCGTTGCTGCATTTACAGACTGCCGTAGCGGCTCTCACTGAGTGCCGCGGAGGCTTAACCGAGTGCCGTTCTGAGTTTTTCATTGGCCAGAACCTGTTTGTAACACGATCAGCCCACCTGCAAATAGAAAACTAATTGAGAAGCAATAAAAACGTGCGCATCATGCAGCACGTACAAATACATTCATTCATTCATTCATTTCATTTATTTTCAAAAGATAAAAGAAGCAAGAGCATTCAAAATAAAGCATATGTGTATGTATATATACAGTCATCCACCAAAATAAAAAATCCTCTCAAAAGAAAACAAAAAATATATATAAGCAGGATCAGCTTCGACCCCGACCCCGGCCGCGAGTCTGACGAGTCGTGCGCCTAAGAGGCTCCTCCTCTGACTCGGTCCCGCTGCCTCCGCCACTCTCTCCACGCCCGCTGCCTCGGCCTCTGCCACCGCTAGTGCCCTCGCCGACACCTCGGCCACGCCCAGCACCGCTACCTCCGGGGGCATCGCTGAGAGAAATGCCGAACTGCTGAAGCCGATGCTGGAGCTGTCCTACCTGCTGAGATAGGACTCTGTTCTCCTCCATCTGGAAGAGAGGGGATGACTCCAGAAAAGTGTTGAAAAGACATTTGGAATACTAAGAATATGGAAAGGGTAGGAGATCATACCTGGGCCCTCAACTGAACCGCAGCAGTCGCCCGAGCTCCCTCAGCCTGAAAAATAAGAGCCAAGAATAAAGATCAGTAAAAAGAGATACGATCCCGGTCAGAAGTAGGAGCGGGAATAAATTTCTTACCATCCACTCCCGCCCGAGAACCCATTGTCGCACGCTATGGGCATACGCTAGGCCCTCCTCCGCATAAGCACGCGAGACGACGTCATAATGTAAAGGTATGGTGGGAGCACTATGTGAAAGTCGAGGAATCGTCGTCGAGTGGGGCTCTCCGAATGAGACAGTCGACATAGTCCAGTCCCACTCGGGCAAGGCAGGAGCTCGAACTGCGACAGGAAAAGGCTGCAAGCAAAAGAAATAAAGCATGGGTAAAGAATAAAAAGAAAATTCACAGAAATAATAAAGGAATCGTTTACTCACCCGAGTCACTTCCATCATAGGAAAGTTCGGCATCAGCTTGGCGGCACGGAAAGCCGCATATCCTGACGGGTCGTCCAAAAAGCCGTGGATACCGAAGTCGGCTCGAGCAGCCGTGAGATCGTCGCCCTGAAGTGTGTCTGTGGCCCTCATAGAGTCAGGAGGAGGGAATGGCACAAAGAACCCTGGGGCCGCTATCGACTGCCGGGTCACTCTCTCTCCCAGATACCACGCCATCCCCTCTGATCCACCATCGAGAAGTCGTCTCGTCGGGTCATACCCAGCCGACTCTCGAATTCCCAGCCTAGCCTCAGGCAACACCCTAAGCCACGGCTGCCAGTGCACGTGCCCCTCCCTCAGGTTCGTCAGGAAGTTCCTGAACGAAACAAAATCATGGGCCCCGGTCTTCCTCCCAACCCTATCCTTCGCCCATTTCAGCCCCTGGGGCATGATAAGGGCATCGGCATCACGTGTCTGAGGAGACATCATGCGGAGATACTCGTGGGACCAAATCTGTGATAAAAAAGAAGAAGAAAAAGGATTAGTCTCACATTTTCTTAATAATAAGAAATATGATAATGAGCAATATAGGAAAAGTATACCTCCCACGCTCTCCAATACCCGCCAGTAGCAGCCGACCTGTCGCGGGAAATGACACTCATATGCCTGTACAGGATAGCAAACCCTGTACCAACCCAGTCGTACTCGGCAACCTGGTCCAGGCGCTCCAACGACGCTACCAAGGAAGCAGAAATCCGGTCCCCCTTGGTACTCAATAAGGAGCACCCCAGCACATACATCAAGAAACCTCGGGCCATCTGCTCGTCCGTAAAGCCGGTTTTCCCCCGGAAAGTATCCATAAACCATCGAGCTGTGACCAAGGCCTCCTCCGGGACCACCCCTAGCAAGGGCTCAATCTGATCCCACTCCTGGTCTCTAAGGTGCCGCAGGGGCTCTCCTCCGAATGGAATCCCCGTGATCATGCTGAAGTCTAGGGGGGTCATCGTCATCTCCCCAAAATCGAAGTGGAAGGTACTCGTGGTATCCCACCACCGCTTAGCCAGCGCATTAATCTACTACAGGTCGTTGGAGCTCTTCGTCAAAAGTTTGACGAAGTCTCCAAACCCTGCTGCGTCCACTAGAGCCCTCACGGTCGGGCTCAGCTCTGTGTACCACTCATGGCCGTGGGCGAGGCTGCCATACCCCTTCAGCACCTTCGGCTGCAGCTGCAAGAAAGAATAAAAGGTTTGTTGTTAGGGAATGGATAAAGAAGAGAGCAACAACAGCGAATAAATAATTAATAAATGGAAATTCCAGAAGTGTTCATAGAGGATTTCACACTTGTTTGCATTCAGGAGGAAATGAATAAGAAAAAATGCTCGATTTTCTAACAAGGTTCTGAAAAGAAAAGAAAAGAAAAAAGAATAGTTTGTCCACATTCTCTGAAATACATGTACATATAAAGAGATTTTAGGCCCAAAAAAAAAAAAAGTATAAGTTTCGAAATGCGTAATTGCAAACATTCGAGAATCATTTTTTTGAATAAATTAAACGGCACTTGGAATGCTCAAGAAAAACTCACCGATGTAATAAAATACAGGAGAAGGTTCAGGATCGTGTATTCATGGGCATTGGATGTTTGAAGTTTTGATTAAATGGTTTTCAAAAAAATCTTTGATGAAAGTTAAAAAGTTAAAAGAAATAAAAATAATAACAATAACAATAAAAGGATGAGTGTTCAAAAGAATTCCAGCGTAACATCCAGTTTTTTGAAAATTCATAAAATAAAAACTTCTTTGCAAGGGGCATGAAATGGAGCGTTCAAGACACCACGAGCATGTCGTTCGGAACAGGGTATCTAAAGTTATAGCAACCCTACGATATATCCACACAGGAAAGGAAATGCGAGAAAGAAATACGAAGAATAAAATGAAGGGAGTGTTTACCTCGCGCTTGAACGCGCGGGCCGATAGATGCTCATCAGGATCCCTCAGTAGGAGCGTGGCGTCTGGGTGATGAGTGGCAGTATATCTGGCCTTCTTCTTGCGTCCTGAACCACTCGCCATAATCTATCAAAAAAAAAGAGAGATCCGCGCATTAGATTCGTGAAAATTCGGAAAAACAATGAAATAAACGGATATAATCGAACTATGATCTAGCAAAACTTACCTGTGAATGTCGTAGATCAGTATAGAAGCAAAGAAAGGATGAGAGAAAAATTTCTCCAGAGAGATTCCGAGATGAAGAGAGTGAGAGAATGAGAGAAAGGAAGAGAACCCCGGCGGTTTAAGCCACTGCCCCTCAAACGCGGCACTCAAATTTCCGTGCGCGGCAGTCAGTCAACTGCCGCGCGGCACTCGCGGAGTGCCGTTGCGGCACTCGGCGAGTGCCGCGCGGCAGTCATGGACTGCCGCAGAAAACCGCGTGTGCCGCGATCAAGGCAGTTCAAAGATATTTACTTTCCCCCCAAAAATTCAAATCAAGTCCCGGAAATTGAATTTGAGGCCCCAAAAATTGCCCTCATTGCGCTTTTGGCCCTCAGGGTCGTTTCTTAGGTACACATTGACTACAAATTTTGGAATTCGAAAATATTTGAGCCCGTGGGCCCCCATTTTTTTTTAAAATTGGAGATGTTTGAGCCCGTGGGCTCCCGATTTATGAAAATTGAAAATATTTGAGCTCGTGAGCCCCCATTTTTTTAAAAAATTGGAGATGTTTGCGCCCGTGGGCTCCCGATTTATGAAAATTGAAAATATTTGAGCCCGTGGGCCCCCATTTTTTTTGAAAATTGGAGATGTTTGAGCCCGTGGGCTCCCGATTTATGAAAATTGAAAATATTTGAGCCCGTGGGCCCAGACTTATATTCCCGATTTTCGCAACGGACTTGCGTCAACCATCGTTTTTTAGAGTATAACGGACTTATATTCCCGGTTTTCGCAACAGACTTGCGTCAACCCTCGTTTTTTAGAATATAACGGATTTATATTCCCGGTTTTCGCAACGGACTTGCGTCAACCCTCGTTTTTGAGAATATAACGGATTTATATTCCCGGTTTTCGCAACGGACTTGCGTCAACCCTCGTTTTTGAGAATATAACGGACTTATATTCCCGGTTTTCGCAACGGACTTGCGTCAACCCTCGTTTTTGAGAATATAACGGACTTATATTCCCGGTTTTCGCAACGGACTTGCGTCAACCCTCGTTTTGAGAGTATAACGGACTTATATTCCCGGTTTTCGCAACGGACTTGCGTCAACCCTCATTTTGAGAGTATAACGGACTTATACTCCCGGTTTTCGCAACGGACTTGCGTCAACCCTCATTTTTGAGAATATAACGGATTTATATTCCCGGTTTTCGCAACGGACTTACGTCAACCCTCGTTTTTGAGAATATAACGGACTTATATTCTCGGTTTTCGCAACGGACTTGCGTCAACCCTCGTTTTGAGAGTATAACGGACTTTATTCTCGGTTTTCGCAATAGACTTGCGTTGACCTTCGTGATCAAATCAAAAACACTTTCATGACTCCTGTGTCACATTTTTGCATGAAAAATCTTGCCTGACTAACACGCCACAAAATGTGCGTCGTACGTAGGAAAACATGATAAGCATGACACAATCAGGTCAATTTAGAAAATGCCATTGCATTACACTTGCATCACGACAGGATAGGTGAATCCATCCGTGTGACTACTTGCGTTTGTGAATGTTCAATCCATGCCTGAACTACGCTTTGGTCTGATTCCTGATGGGATACGTAGGCAGCTCGTTATGGAGCACGACCAATTAGAATTCCGCTGCACGCCCGTTTTTGTAACGCATTTTGTTTTTACCTACATTCGACAGTCTGGTAAAAGGCTTGTCTTCATACAGGCTTTGACATTCACTTATGGGACGCGTTGCTCCACAAGCTCTGTCAAAGAGGGGCAAACTGTAGACACCCCAATTTTGACCGACCGTCGAATTTAGGAGAGTGTAACCTCCATATCCGATGATGACAAGGACCGGAAGATTCGAAGTATTCCAAGCTCTTCAGAAAGTTCTCTAAAATGCGGTAAAATTTCACAGAAAAGAGAAAATACCAGGAATTTAGGAGAATTCAGGTATAAAATATGATTTTCGAAAAATATCCTCAAGGATCATTTTGCTTTGAAAAAAGAAAAATCCAAAAGGGGGAATTTTAGCCAAAACCGGCACACGGCGGGCTGCCGCGGCACTCAATGACTGCCGCGCGGCACTCAATGACTGCCGCACGGCACTCACAGAGTGCCGCCGTGCCGGCACTCACCAAGTGCCGCCACAGATTTCTGACTGCCGTTCGCTTTTAAAGTCTGTATTTTGCAGAGCAATATGTATGCGTATGCGAATAAGAACAAAAAACTGATAAAGTAAGACTAACAAAAATGCGGCAATCCATTAATGGCCGCGGCATTTGATGAATGCCGCGCGGCAGTCATGAAGTGCCGCAACGGCAGTCATGAAATGCCGCAGCGGCAGTCACGAACTGCCGCGGCAGTATCTGGACTGCCGCGCTGGACAGCAGTCTGCATAATTTCAGAAAGTACACATTGTACCAACAAATGAGATAATTACACCTGTTTTTTGCTCCGAAATTCACCAAAAATACCTGGTAATTTTGCTTATAAAAGAGAAGGGATCTTCCTAAAAGAGGAGAGACCAAGAAGAACACCAAGAAACATATTGGGAGAGAGAGCACATGCAAAAATACTTCCATTACACCAACATTTTTAGAGAGAAAAGAGAGTGTTTAGAGAATTAAAGAGAAGAGCTTGGAAGATCTTCAAAGAAAAGAAAACTTTGAGGATAATTTGGAGGTGATCCTCTAACCATAGATTATTGGCTTATTCTTTCTTCTCTAATCCTAAAATCTTTCACTATTTTCTTTGCTTATCAAGTAAACTTAGGAGTTTCTTTTGTTTCCATATTACTTTCTTCCATTTTCTTGTTTATATTCTTCTCTTGAAGGTCTTGGAGATCTTCAATATCTCTTTTGATCTCTTGAGCATGATCTTTTGAATCCCATGTAGGCTTGTGCTTCACATAGGAGTCAAAGTTTGATCACCACTTCATAAGAGGATCCAAATCCATACTCATGATTTGGATCTTCTAAACTTGATGTCTTGAGGAATCCCTTCTATATTCCTTTAGGACTCATGAGTCATAGTCATGTCTCCCTCTCCAATGACCATCAAATGGTAGGAGAATGTAGTTTGAGTCTAAACCCATCTCCATGGTTTAGATTCCTTATCTTATAGATTTCATGAAGTCTATCTATATTTCATTTGAAATCTATGAAGAATAAAGGTTTGTAGTCTCTAATGGCCATCAAATGGTAGGAGAAGTGGTTTGGTTCAACTCAACTTCATGGTTTAATAGTTGGAGTTACCAAATAAAAGTTGAACTAGCAAAATAAAAACAGTGAATCCACAAACTGTTTTTGATCAACGATTTTTAGTTCGAAATCTAACCGTTGAAATCAAGTGAAACCAACGGGAAAGTGTCAATAACACGATATTCTACCACTGTAATTTCTGTTTTAAGGTGGTTTCATGTTTAGGATGGTTTGATCATGAGTTTTGTGACACAAATACAATCTGTCCAGAATTTCAGAATAGTTTCAGAACAGTGACACTCTTTTGAAACAATTAAATCAGAGTTCTAATAAAGTGTTTGTGACTCCAAATAATGTTTTCTATGAAGTTTAATGTGTTAGGAAGTCACCCTAAAAAGAACAAAGCAATTCGGATTTTTTTACTATTTTTAATAAATCGTGCAAGAATTCTGGATAGAAGGTTATAAAGTGCTGAGTGATGTCTAGTATTTTTCATATTCCCGGAGATCCAACCGTTGAAACTTTGATTTTCTTTTTGATTTGAAAACTAGACTCACAGAGGCATATCAAGTCCAAAAATCATCAAGATCAAACCACAGGAGCCATGCCTTTTATTTCTTTGAAGTTCGGGTCTGCTCTCTGTAATTCATAAAAAAACTGCTACTATTTTTGTCTAATCTTACTTATTTCAACTCAAATGGTCTCTTAATGCTTAAGGACCCAAATCATACTTTGAATAATGGTAACTTAGCTTAAATCCAGAGGTTAGGTGACCCAAATTACTGAATAAATCCATGTCTTATTCTTGTTCACATCCATTCATTTATGTACATAAATGCTCATAATTAGAATTAGTAACTGGATAAGGTTGGGTTTCATTGCTTGCTATGTATAAGCTAGGGAATTAGGACTGATTGTTTGATATCGTATTATTATGTGAAGCATGTGGACTAACCTTTTGTTTTGTAGCGCTATTAAGGTACGATTTCTAGAACTCTTCTTTAGTTTATCTTAATTTCTTGATTTTATTGATTTTTTGACTTAATGCGCGACACCTTAGAATTAGGTTTTGTCTTATGTGTATATGTGATTAGAGACTCTTTTTTAGGATTTTCTTTTATTCGCATGCATTGCACGTCTACTATCGCTGCTGGATCCCGGGTAAGTTCACTTGTTCCCTATTGCATATCATATCGCTTGCTACCTGAATTATGTGGCTTTTTGAATGATATTTTGTCAATTGCAATTTTACACCCTTTGGACATGCTTTTGTGATGTATATGTATATATATTAGTTGAGGACATGCTTAGATTAATAAATTTGATTAAAAGGATGTTGAGTAGAGGCCTATCGCAAGATAGGATGAGAGAGGGTGTTTTAGTCCGATGGGCTCCTTCCTCTCTCATTCCATAATCCCCGGACCTAGTTAATCTCTGGTTTCTAAAAGATCAGTCTGCTTTCAAAATGGTTTCTTAATTTTCCTTTTAAAAATTAAGTGGCGACTCATTTTGTTTTTGAATTTGATTTTGAAAAGCTGTGGGTAAGTCAATCTGCGATATCCACAGGTCCAAACCGAGGTAGTGGATTGGATTGGGGTGCAGCGCATCATTTAAGAGATCCTGAATTGAGTGACGGAGCCTCTTACAGTTGTCGGTCTCATGGCCTTGGTCTTGGTGGTAATCACAATACTTGGATTCATTGTACCCGGGAGGTGGGTAATTAGGAGGCTTACTGGGCTCCAAAGGTACAAGGTGACCCACCCTTTTGAACAAGGTGATTGAGAGCGGAGGATAAGCTCATGTCAAGTGGTGTGAAGACTCTTTGGTTTCCTTTCTTATGCCTCTTACTGCAGTCATTTTGGCTTGATGATGGGCTTATGGCATTGGCATCTAGGCTCTCTTGATCTTCACCAAAGGTATGGGGTCTCTTCTCCTTTTTCAGTGACCCAGCTCCATTGATCTTGCCTTCACAGATAGCATCCTCGATTCTAGTCCCAACCTCAAACAACTCTTCAAATGTTGAGATGGACTGGTAGAATAATTTTTCATGGTATACTGGTTGCAGGTTCTTGACCAGCATACGTACTTGCTCTTTCTCAACAGGCCTGTGGATCATTTGGACTACTTTATTCCTCCATCTGCTCAAGAATGCAGTGAAGGACTCATTAAAATTCTGCCTGGTAGTTTCCAGATCTCGAATGGTGACATCAAGCTCTTGGTTGTAGGAGTAGTGATCAATGAAAGTTCTAGCAACATCTTCCCAAACTCGGGTCTTGGAAGTTTCAAGGGTTATGAACCAGGATAGTGCGGCTTTTTGGAGGGTTTGAAGGAACAACATAGCTATGTGCTCATGGGTGCAGCCCATTGACTGGAAAATGCTCATACAAAACTTCACGTGGCTCTTCGGATTTCCAGTTCGGTCAAAACGGTCGATTTCAGGCATCTTGAAGTTCTCAGGTAGCCTCACTTTGTTGGGCTCAAACAATCCTTCCAAATCTAACATGTAATCGTCGACTCCCTTACTCTTCCTTAGTATGTTCTCAAGCTTGTCGACCTTGTCCATTTTTTCTTGGAGCTTTTTCTCATATACAGGCGGCGGGACTCCTTGAAACCATTCTTCTTCCCCATTGTTCTCGGGAGGCATTCCAAATCCAGGCGGTGGTGGTGGCATGAACCCTTGTGGTGGTGGGAACCTAGGTGGGTACTGTGGTTGCTGTTGTCGGAACTCTTCCATAAATTTCAGAACTTGAGTCAGCCGATCTGACTGTTGATTGATTAATTCAGTGACCTTGGCTTCCAAAGTTTCCTGATTCATGTTGAATTTTCTCGGTGGACGAATTCTAACCAAATGACTGTTCAAACTTCTGACCCAGGATGGGGATCTCAGTGGCTGATTTTGGGAATCTATAATGACCTATAGATTCGAGAGGAGTGTATCAGATTCTGATAGTGATGACTAGAGAGACAATGACAGTGAGGTTAAGGAAGATGGACTGACTTATGTACAGACTGACTGAGATAGTGTGCGCAGACTGATGAGAATGGTGCATGCACATGAGACAAGCATGCGGATGCAAGCCCTAATCTATATGATACCCCTACTTCTAACAGGTAGCAGTTAAACAAATAAGGTCCTAGCCATACAGAGTGTGCTAACCTTACTTTCCAGTATGATCACCGAGGGATAACAGGGATTTCCAGGATACTTTGGGAATTTCGGATAGAGTTTCTGGGAGAAACATGGGTTTGGAAGATTCGGAGAAATTTCTAGAAGTCATTTGAGTTTCTAGGAGAAATAATGATTTCTGGTTGATTTGGACTGAGCTTCTAGGAGAAACTGGTATTTTGGGTATTTCTGAGAAATATGGATAGAGTTTCCAGGGGAAACAAGTATATCTGGGCATTTCTAGGACCAAGAAACAAGGTTTGCGGTGTATATCTTTGTGAACATAGAGCAGACATCCTTGTCATGGTGCCTAGGCAGGTCAACTCAATGTGATCACATGTGAGTGATTGCCTTGGGGATCATAAGAAAGAAGTTCTGCCTCATACCACATAAGCGTCTACACCGCGCAAGTAATCCCATCAGGGCATACAACAGTTATATCACATTGTCCTATCTGAAAAGATAAATCAACAGCCCTATGAAAGGTTCTATAGGAATCTATATGCAAAGGCTGGGTTTAGTCAAAGAGGGTCCGTTGACGAGAGTTCCAATATACCGTCAGGGAGACAGTATGGAGGTTTTTACTCTTTTTGATATACCTTGGAAGGTACAGTATCAACGGTGACTTGTGCCCTGGCACAGCAAGACCTGAACAATGTCAGCGCCGCGTTTCAGACACAGTCGAGAGGGTAAAATACAGAGTGCAATGCGGTGAACCATACACAGTAAAAAGATGATTTTAAGGATGCTTCTTATGAGTCAAACATCTGCATTATTTTCTTTTGAAAATAAATTCCCCAGCAGAGTCGCCAGATTGTGGACACGCGGAAGTGGACCACTTCTCTTGTTTGAGATTGTTTTTTGAAAAAGGAAAAGAAAAGGGTCTGTTGAAAACAGATAAAGAGTCGCCACTTGGTCTTTAAGGAACCAAGAAACCTAATTTTGACTCACCCAATCGGATAAAGGGCACCGGCCCTTCATAACCAAAAAACTTGGTTCGGGGTTTTGGTACGAGAGAGGAAGGAGCCTTTGTCGCGACTAAAACACCCTCAACTCGCCCCGTCTTTCGACGGGCCTCAATTAGCATCCAAATAATCATCTTATACTAAGTATGGTTCCACAATTAATACTATGATAGTATATTACATCATATAAGAAACTTGAAATGGAAGATCTAAAGATAAGATATCATTCATAAGATCTTAGCCAAACATCATACAATGCAAAAGTGAAAGATCACACAAATAAACGTAGGAAAAATCGTCTAATCATATATCAATTAATCAAGTTTCCTAATCTAAATGGGGCATGAATTGTTCTTAAAACAAATAAATCAAAAGGATCAAAGTATGCTTAGTAAGCTAGAATGATGCATGCTAATCTTTGGGAAAAGAAGATCTCTCAATCCCCGGGACGGATGAGAAAGGATGATTAGATCGAGGGGAAGCATGAACGTGTGATCATGATCATTCCTTATAATTTTCTCAGATTAGGAGTTACAAAAATTCCAAATCTTTGCATGGATGCAATGTATGTATCTAGAATGTGTAAAGGTTGTAGTGTGCTTTGTGTTCATGGATTCCTAGAATGACTTAGAAGTCTAGAATGTGTATGAATGAATGAATAAAATCATCATGGGATATGTACAAATGTAGTATGAACTAGTCCCTAAGACATGGGCTAATTTGGAGTGCATGTAAGCATCAAATCAAAGGATGGGAAGTAAAAATGTGCTTGCTGTGAATAGTGGACAGAACAGTAACATGATCTTGTGAAAATAGAAAAGAGGGGTTAGGAATGTTTTCAATGCATGATTTTTTATGGAGATCTTCCTTATTGTGTCTAGAACACAACACAAAAAGCCAATCCTTGATAACTATCCCAGATTGAGAGAAATCATATAAACAATGAAGGTCCCTCAGGAACAGAGTCCGTATTGTTGACTGAAATGTTAGAAAATCTTAGAAACTGCAAAACGAATGATCTAAAGGCCCATTTTATACAGAAAGTTTCCTAAGACATTGAAGTTTGAGGGAAAAATAAGTTAGGACCACCCCTTTTGGAGAAGTTTTCTACAAAAGAGGTTGGACGTGGACCTAGCTGCTGTGACAGCAAAAACAGAATGTCTGGAAGGAATGTTTGGATCCAAATGGACCATTTCCAAGTACTTCCAAGTCAAACCAAAAATCATGGGTGTTCTCCAATGGGTTAGGAAGACTTTCCAAGTGGCCTTACATCCATATGTTGAGTATTGAGTTCTAGGAAAATCTTTGAACTCAGATTATTCACTGTTTTGACTCACTATTTTGAAAGTTTTGGGAAAAGCTAGAGTTTTCTTTCTTGAGATTAAAATGAGGGGTTTTAAGAGGGGTTTTGAAGTAGATGTTTTGAAAGCATATTTTCAATACTCAATGAAGATTATAGCCACTTGAAATTTCAACATCAAACTCATCATCAAGAGCCTCTAAGATTGTTGGAAAGATTTATTTTTATTAGAACATAACTTCAATACACTTCAAGAATACCTTGGAGATATTGAAGTTATAATCATCATCTATCAAACATGTTTTTGAGGTCAAGAGCTACTATCCATAAGGATTCACTCACCCCAAACTTCATGTCATCATTTAGATGATGAAGAACTAGTAAGTAAATAAAGAAAATCAAAAAGAAATGAGGTAAGAAGAGATGAACATAATATGAACAAGCAAGTAAATAACAATGAATGGATGATAATCAATGTGATTTTGGACTTGTAGCTTGGTGTTTCACTCATAGATTTTGACATTTAGACATGGAAGTAGCTTCCTAACTCAAGAATGTTGATTGGGGGTGTTTGGGATGTGAAGTATAAGAGAGGTAATGGAAGAACACAAGATTAGAACTCACTTTCTATAGCAAAATAGTAGGAGGAAGCTCCTTTTCTATCTTCTAAACCTATCTCTATCTCTCTTCTTCTCTACAACTTTTCAAGCTTTTACACTTGCCCCCCCCCCCCCAAATGAAGAGCAATGGGGGGTTTATATAGGCCAATTTGGGGTGGTTTTGGAATTTTAGAAGTGTTCCCATTGGTCCCAAACATCTATGAACATAAAACTACGTCGTTTTGGTTTTCAATTAATCAAATTAGACCCCCAAAAAAATTTATAAAAATGGACTCTGCGAGGGTTGAGTGCCGCGGCGGCACTGCTCCTCAGATGCCCAAAAATTTACATTTAGGCCCCCAGAGGTTCCGGTATTCGCGAAAAGGCCCTATTTTGTCCGAAATTCATAGAAAATGCATACGAACTCCAAATTGAGGTTGTGATATACCGTTGGAAAGGTAATAGAGTCTACTTTACATAAAAAAAATAAGTTGGGAATAGGTCACTTAGAAAAGTTTTACGGTATTTGCGATAAAAGCTGATTTGACCGCCTTTTTCGCCTTCAAAAATTCATAATAAACTTGTTTTAAATCCGAAAATTATGTGCGATATATCGTTGGAAAGCTATTGACCTCTAGTATTTATGAAAAATATTTGAAAATCGTTATGGTGCTCCGGTTCTAAAGTCAAATTCTGGTCAAGCTGGTCAAACTTGGGATTCCCGGGAAGTTCTGGGAACCTCTGGGAGCTCCCAGGAGCTGACGTTTTCGCTCGATTTTCTTTTAAAACTCATTTTAATACTTTCCACATGATTTAGAATGATTCTGAAGAATTTGGACGTTTTTGGTCAAACTTGGTCAAACTTGGTCAAACCTTGGTCAAACCTGGTCAAACCGGTCAACGGGGACTTTCCAGGAACTTCCGGGACTTCCGGGGGTCTCTGGGAGCTGACGATTTCATCTGATTTCACTTAAAAACTCATTTTTTTTACTTTTCTTACAACATAGCATGTTTCCAGAATTTCGGGACCAAATCTGGGAGTTTTCGGGCTTTCAGGGGCATTTTGGTCATTCTGAGAGATAGAGCTGACTTCCAGGAGTCCTTTTGAGTCTTTTACTATCATTGTGAACCACCAAGCTATGGGTCTCCTAAATCTGATAGCCGACAAAATGGGGTGTCTACACAGGATATGCCAAATTCTCAATTGATTTGACATATGTCACACTGATAACTCCTTCCCTTAGGAGTTAACTAATATAGTTATATCTAAGACCAATGTGTCTGACTTCCCACTGTACATCTTACTAGTCGCTCGAGCTAATGTTGCTTGACTATCACAGTAGGTAGTAATTGATGGACTTTTTCCACAAAGGAATTTCCATAACTAAATTCCGTAGCCACTCACCTTCTTTTTATGCAGCCCCAAGGGCAATCAGCTCGGATTCCATCGTCGAGTGTGAGATGCATGTTTGTTTCTTGGATCTCCATGAAATTACTCTTCCTCCTAGGGTAAAAATCCACCCAGTTGTCAATTTGGAATCCATATCAGTGTTCCAGCTAGCATCACTATCCCATTCTAAAACAATTGGGTAACCTTGATAGTGTAATCCATAATCAATCGTGCCCTTCAAGTACCTAAGTACTCGAGAAATTCCTTCCCAATGTTCTTGACTTGGGTTACTAGTGAATCTACTCAGCATACCAATTGTAAACGCAATATCTGGTCTAGTACAATGCATTAAATGCATTAAACTCCCAATGACCCTAGAATAGTCCAATTGCAATTTTCTTCTCCCAATGTTCTTCACTAATTTGGTATTAGGATCAAATGGAGTTAAGACTAGTTTTTGATCAAAGTGACCAAACTTCTTTAGCACATTTTCTATGTAGTGTGATTGCACTAGTGCTAACCTATCGTTATTTTTCTTGATCTTAATACCTAAGATCACATCAGCCTCCCCCATGTCCTTTATATCAAAATTAGCAGAAAGAAATCCCTTAGTTTCTATCACAACTTTTAAGTTGGTTCCAAAAATGAGCATGTCATCTACATATAAACAAATGATAACACCTCCACTATTGCTAAATTTACTATAGATACATTTATTTGCATTGTTTATACGGAAACCATTTGATAGTATAACCTCATCAAATTTTAGATGCCACTGTTTAGGAGCTTGCTTAAGTCCATTTAAAGACTTAATGAGCTCATACACTTTTTTTTCTTGGCCAGGTTAAACAAACCCTTCAGGTTGTTCCATATAGATTTCTTCATCTAGATCACCATTCAAGAAGGCCGTTTTCACGACCATTTGATGGATCACTAAATGGTGAATCGATGCCAAAGAAATAAGTAAACGAATCGAACTAATTCGCGCCACAGGAGCATATGTGTCAAAGAAATCAATCCCTTCTCTTTGTTTAAAGCCTTTGCCCACAAGCCTAGCTTTAAACCGACTAATTGAACCATCAGTGTTCAACTTCCTTTTGAAAACCCACTTACAACCAATTGGTTGTGATCCTGGAGGACAATAAACTAACTTCCAAGTTCCATTAGAAACAATAGAATCTAATTCTTCTTCAATTGATTCTCTCCAAAAAGATGCATTTGGTGAAGCCATAGCTTCCACATAGGAATTAGGATCTCCCTCAGTATTCATCACATATCTAATTTCCTTTAAAAAAATTTCCTCTATTTCTTTCAATAAGGAAAAGATAGAAATCTGGTCCAAAGGAATAGTTTGTGGTTCTTGGTCTTTTAGAAGCTCTCAGGTTAGAATCCTTTTGAATATTTTGTTCTTGAACAACAATTTCTTGATTTGTGTTATTATGCTCATCACGATGCAATTCTAATTGCTTCAACTTGTCCTTAGCATAAATTTGCTCAAAGAACTCACCATCTCTAGATTCTATACTCCCATTTGTCACAAGATTTAAGAATCTATACGCTTTACTATCCTTACAATATCCAACAAAAGCATATTTATAAGTTTTAGGTCCCAATTTAGTCCTTTTAATGTCTGGTATCCTTACATAATCAAGGCATCCCCAAACTTTAATATAGCTCAAATTGGGCTTTCTATTGTACCATAACTCATACGGAGTCATGTTGGCTTTCTTTTGTGGTATTCTATTAAGGATATAACAAGCCGATAAAATTGCTTCTCCCCATAAATTATTAGGAAGACCTGAACTAAGTAGAAGTGAGTTTACTATTTCAGTCAAAGTTCTATATTTCCTTTCAGCAAGGCCATTTTGTTGAGGAGTATAGGGAGCTCATGTTTGATGAATAATTCCATGAGTCTTACAATACAATTTAAACTCATCTGGAAAATATTCTCCCCCACTATCACTCCTTAACACTTTGATCTTTTGCTAAGTTGAGTTTTAACTTCAGCTTTATAAATTTTGAATTTCTCAAACACCTCATCTTTGCTATGCAACAAATATACATAAGTATACCTTGAGAAATGATCAATGAAGGTTAGAAAATATTTCTTTCCTCCACGAGTTACAAAATTCTTGAGATCACACACATCAGAATGTACAAGATCAAGAATTTCTTAACTACGTTCTACTTGATGAAATGGTTTACGCACTATTTTTGCTTGAGATATTTCACATTTAGAGATATTACTTTAATCACAATTTGGTATTAAACCTAAATTACTCATGCGTTTAATAGATTGATAATTAACATGTCCTAATCAATTATGCCATAAAATTAAAGAGTCAACCATGTAAATAGAAGACATAGTTTTATTAATATTAAGCTTAATCATTACAAGAATAACCCTTCCCAACAAAATTCCATTTTTGGATACAATAAACTTATCAGAGTCATGCACCAATTTAAATCCTGCCTTGTTCAAAAGATCACCTGACACAAGATTCTTGCTCATCTCAGGAACATGATGAAACACTTGTCAAAGTGACTGTCTTGCCAAAAGTGAATTTGAGTTCGACTGACCCGATTCCCATAACCTTTGCAGTCCTGTTGTTGCCCATTCTAATAACTTGTCCATCGGATACACTTTCATATTTTATGAAAGCATCTCGGCACTTTGCAACATGGATTGTGTATCTAGTATCTAGCCACCATTCTTCGTTGGTATCAACATGGTTTGTTTCAGCGATCACAACCGCAGTGAAGTCGATATTCTCATTGGTCATATTCACTTGAGAATTGAGGTACTTCTTGTGAAGGTCACAATTCTTCATGATATGACTAGGTTTTTGGCAAAAGAAACAGCCCTTCTTATTGTACCCATTGGTGTTGTTTTCCTTTTTCTTGAAGCTTACATTTTTCTTAGGAGGAACACTACTTTTCTTGGGTTTGTCGGTAGACTCCCCTTCAACCACATGTGCTTTAGAGAAATTATCAGCAAGTTTTTCTATGTCTCGATCTCTATTTCGAGACTCTTCTTTAATACGAAGATGACGTGCTAATTCCTCTAAAGTACATTTCTTCTCCTGATGCTTAACCCTCTTTTTGCAGTCATTCCAAGTTAGAGGCAATTTTGCAATAATAACCCCAACTTGAAATTCCTCATCCACTTTAACTCCTCCAATGGAAATGTCTTCCATAAGAAGTTGTAATTCTTCCATTTGAGAGATAACGGATTTTCCATCAACCATTTTAAAGTGAATGTAATTATCGATTAAAAACATGCGTGCACTAATTTCCTCTATTTTGTATTTGTTCTCCAAACACGTCCAATGTTCCTTAGCCGATGGAGTGTGTCAAAAACTGTTGTAGAGATTAGTCGACAATGCATTAAGAATGTGCCCCTTACATAGAAAATCATCCTCAACCCGTTTCACCCTTTGTTGCTTGATGTCATCGGACTCACTTGCAGTTTCAACTGGAATCGGTGGAAGATCATCTTTCAATATATAGGCGAGTTTCAACGTTGTTAGGAAGAAAAAAACCTTTTGTTTCCATTGAATGAAAAATTAACCATTGAAGCGATCTAGTCGAACTAAGTTTTGATTCACCACTTGAATCGATTGTGCGATCGAAGCCAAACTCTCCATTGATGCACAAATTTTGTCTTAAAATTGTTGGAAGTATATCGATAATATGAATTGAGAGTAAGTGAATTTAGGAACCAAGGCACGAAAATCGCTATCTTTAAGATAAATTTGCCGCACTTCCAATAAATTGTGAGTGCAAAAAGTGCTTATGACAAACAGTCCCCAGGATACAGTGGGCCCAAATTCGCTTGATAGTATTCGAAGGATTTCCACAACATAAGAGCACCCTGAACTTTCAAAACCTTCGATTTGAGAATGTTACAAGATATTTGGAAAGTAATATTGCTGGAGAACAGTTTCAATATAGCGAACGTTAAACATAGTTTTGTAACATAGAAACTGTTGCAGTAAAATTTTTAAAAGTTCTTAACCCACTGAAATCAAACTTGTTATTATAGCTATTAAAAGGTGCCTATCCAAACACCAATTGTACCTAATGGTGCCTTAAGGCACCGAATGAGAACAAAATGAAATGGGCAATTGCCTATGACCACTTTTCATACATAGACATTGTCTCTCTTCATGTATGTCCATAACAAGTACCTTTTCATGTATATCTATGACAAATGGCAACACAACCCGATGGTTCACTTTGATTTAATTTGAAAGTTTAATTTCCAGCAACAAACACACACACACACACACACATACTCATACACACACACATATATATATACATATATTATATGCATAATATTGAAATTTCCAATAGAACTAACATTGTTCATCCCTTAAGTTTTGTTCTGAACGTTAGTTAGAAAACATCGACCGGTGTGTGGTCGATTGTAGAGCAAACACAACGGTATGTTACTTGGTGGTCTCCTAGTATCACTAAAACTAGAACCAGAGCCTCGTGTAAATAGCCTCTTAAAAGATCCACCTTGGTTCCGATCTCTACTCTCATTACCTCGTTTGCCTTGTTGATTCTGTCTTGATCTCTCTATCTCACTTTCGGCTACAAGTGTTGTTTGTTGCATTAGTGCCGCAGTTGAATGCACTTAGGTCTCTACCCTCAACTGAATATTCTCCCTTAAACCTTTTTCAAACTTCCTTGCTCTATCCTCCTCCTCTGGCACTGAGCCCTTCCCAAATCTCAACAATACATTGCATTTGGAAGTGTACTCAATCAAAGTCATATCCCCCTGTTTAAGGTTATCAAATTTTCTCTTCTTTGCATAGTGACAGCTCGTGGAAAGAACCGATGATTGAACTCCATCTAGAGCCCTTCCCATGTTATCAGTGCCCCTTGATCCAGAACATTTACCCACCAACTTTGGGCTTCACCTCTCAGTACATCACTTGCATTCTCTCTCTTTAGTGCAACGGACATCGGAATAGAACGAAAATTCCTCTCCATGTCCCTAACCCAATGCTCTGTATGTGTGGTATCAGACGTTCTATGAATTCTGTTGGTCTCTTTTGAGCAAACTATTCTGAGACAGGTCTCCTATCTTGAAACTTAGGTGAATGAACCATAGCTATCGGTGTTGTCTCAAACGGAGGTGTCGGAGTAATCGCACTGCTAAATTCCGAACTAATTCACCAATATTTCCAATCATTTCTATCATGTGATCAATGCGTCAGGTATGTGGCGATAGATCTCGGTCACCGTCACTCATGATTGCACAATCCTATGAATCTCGATGCATATACACTATGAATGTATGACAATAACCAAAATCATGTATACCCAACCACATACCATAAGCACCAACATCTCTACTATGTATGAATGCAATCTAGAATAAATGTCAAATCACTCAACACTCTACTCGACATTGCAAGTTCCCAAAGTTTTGTTACCTATTGCTTTGATACCAATAAATGTCACGACCCATCCTGCTACACGTGGAAATAGGATACATGGCATGCCACCAAGGCTCCTCTAATTCCATTAAAGTAAATAGCAGCGGAAAGCATAAGTAAAAACCATGAAATTCAGAGTTATAAAAAGTTTTGCATGGTTGAAAACACTTAAGAAACATCTGTTTGAAAACAATAATCCAGTCGACCGATTGGGGGTTCGGTCGACTGGAAATGCAAGATACAGAGAGTCTAAAATCTCAGGGGTTTGTCCAGTCGACTGGGTCAGACTGTAGCCTCAAAATTTCAGTTATCGAAAATGTCTCGATCTACTAAATCAGAAATTTCCCTTTTGAAACCTAATCAAGTCAACTGTGGTTTTCACCTAGTCGACTGTTTCTTTCATAGAACCAAAAATAAAATTTCAACCCAATGATTCAATTGACTGTATCGGGGACCTAGTCGACTGCTTTTCAACAAATCAGGCAGCGGCTGATTCAAAACAGACTTCTAGTTGACTGTTCATAACCCAGTCGACTGTTTTACCTCAGTTTGCTAAGCATTCTGCAGCTTATCAACTAGTATTGTTCAAACTCAATTCCAACACCAACACTAATATATATCAACGATTGTAAACATAATTACAAAAGTTTTGCTACAGGTTATAATAATTACAAATCCTTTCCAAGATTCAAACAAAACACATGGTTTCACTTCTCATGATCTCATTATAACTCTCAAAAAGGAAAACAAAAACATCTACAAGTATAGTCTTGTAGTCCCATCAGCCTCACTTTTCTCGTTGCTTCTTTCCTTTCCTCTTATCACATATAATGGAGTAAGGCTCCACTGCTTAACTATATGCTGAGTACACAAATTCTAATATATGTATATATATGATAAAATATACTTTAACCTCATAAATCACATCAAATATAGTCTCTAGGGAGAAAAACATGCATTCATCAGGTAGCGGCAAGTCCAAGTCTTAAACCGCAATGCCAATGGCTAGTCTAAGTCTACAACCATCACATCCCAAGTGCCCTAGAAAGTCCAAGTCTTAAACCATGCACAGTAGTCGTCACTACTAAATTGTCAAACATCGAGAAGCTTACTCCAGCATGAAATTGTATAAGTCCCCCCTTTGACCCACATAATCACTTAACGTGCTCATATAAAGTTAGACATACTTTTCACATTTAAGCGCATGCATAGTTAATGAGCCTATTATTAACACATGAGTTTTGCCAGGATCACAATTTCGTCGTCGAAAATCAAAATCAAAACATGTACATTTCCTATATGACATATGGTAGAATTTTATACCTCGTGCTAAAGCTCTATAACTTTGACGAAAGTACTAAAGCACTAATTAAACGTTGGATCTCTGATTTCAAATGATTCCTACAAATTTTAACATGTTTACCCCAAAATTCTAGAAGTTAGATGTTATAAAAACATAGTCAAACAAGGCCTAAGAGGTATCAAAACATAGATCTTACCTCGAGAAGTTCATATACGAAATTTGAGAGAAATTAAACAGGCAGAAGTCCGTTGATTTGCGTCAAGAAAGCTCTAAGAAAAATCACCCTTCTAGATTATAGGTTTTGAAGAAAGGTTGAAATGAAAATATCTTGAGTAATCTACATCTAGGCAACACATTCAAAATTATGTTTACCTCTCCACGAGTTATCAAATCTTCTAATTACCCTCTAAAACGTCGCACACGCCTATTTTATTACTTTACGAGTGAAAACTATAATTACAAAACTTTTTGCTTAAGTTCCGTTTGGGTCCAAAATGACGTTCCGAAAACTAATTTCTGTGGAATCTTTAGATAACCTACATTTTATGCAACGTATCACATACATTCTCACCAAGGTATTCAAAATTATCTAAAATAAGATCAGCATTATCAAAAATTACTCTACACAGATAAAGTTACTATTCATAAATACCAGATTATGTCAAATAACATTTAATCACCTAAATGTCATTTAAGTCATGATAATACCTCATAAATTACCAACTCCCGTGTCCTCACTTGACACTCACCATTGACTATAGTCAATCATCTCAATTATTAATCAACATTGATGATGCCAAAAATTGGTACTGGTCGGATTTAGTGTTTAAGAGCATGTTAAAAGCATTAAAGAAAGGGAGAAAGAAATATAGACAACATGTTTGTATGTGGTTCGGCCGTGTTAATGAAGGAACCTACATCCACGTGTGTGTTTGAGCATGTTCATTATACTGTAAATAGTCGGGGACCTGTGGTGAACCAACAATAGTTTGGAGCTACCGTAGATCGGTCGGGCGTGATGAAGATTACAATAGAGGTGCTATGCAGACTAAAGAGTTGATCCCTCTTTATGAGGGTGAGTGATCTCTTTTATAGATGCAAGAGACCTACTCGTATAAGGAAATTATACAGATTAGGTAATGCAATCTGATTTTGGATGATTGGCACCAATCCTGGTGAGGTTTCCTAATTGGATTAGGAAACAATTTGCACTTTCCATTAGCCTTTTAGCTGAGATAGGAAATTATTGGAGTCTGACCAGTTTGGGACGCGCCTCTGAGTTAGCTGACCTGGACTTGAATTGTATTGTAATTGGACTATGTATCCGACCCATAGGTCGGGGTCGAAACCGGTCGGTTGGTTGGTTGGTCGGGTCAGACCCGGTCTGGGTCGGAGCACTGGAGGTCGGCTTGGAGGTCGGGAGGTTGGGAGCTCGGACCTAGTGGTTGGCAGGTTAGACCCGGAGGTCGGACCTGGAAGTCGGGAGCTCAAACCTGAAGGTCGGGAGGTTGGACCCGGAGTTCGGGAGGTCGGACCTAGAGGTCGGGAGGTCAAACCTGGAGGGAACCGCTCGGTCATATAGTAGAGCCAATTTTGGGTGTATCAAACATTAATATTCGAATATGCAATTTAAACAAATGATTTTTCCGGAGGACGGGTGTGACATAAATAGCCAAATTAGTTTCTAAACTAGCATCAATTCCAATGAAAATATGGTACTTCAAGGAGAGAGAGAAGGTGTTTGGATTCTCGGCAACATGAGGGTGCTGCAAATTGGGCAGCACCAACATGGAGAGGTTGGCAGCACACCGTAAAATATATATGATTTTTCAAATTATAAAAGAGAGAGAGAGAGAGAGTTACAAGTATTGAGTTGTCAAGAATTCTGTAGCTTTATGGACTATTACTGGGAGGCCGCTTGCAGGCGACGATCCAAGCCCCAGAGAGAAGTCAATTGCAATTGCAAAAGGAAAAGTTAATGACAAAAGAAAGGTCACAAATTTTCCATTTTGTATAGGGTTTATAAACTAGCATCACTTCTAATGAAACTATGTACTTTTAGGAGTGAGACATAGAGAGAGAGGGGTCATTTACAAGTGCAAAAGGGAAAGTTATTGACAAAAAGGCCAATCATTTTAAGGGCAAAAATTGACCATCTCCAAAGAAAGGCCACAGTTTTTTCCAAATATAATTGCACCAATATCAAATGAAAAATCTCAGCCTAAAACAAATAATAAAGAAAAAAAAAATCTTACCAAAAGGCCTATATGTGAACAAAAAAATGCTCACCAAAATCTCGTGGTAACATCCACATGTGAAACGCTACTAACCTAATGAACAAAAAAGCATTTGCCAATGAGCCTTGAAAATGAGATATAAAGTCACAAGTAGACAAATGGTGGAGTCACCATCTGAACAATAAGCAATCAAAGCCGCCAACTCCTCACGCGCTTCTGGTTGACGTAGTTGCAGTGTAATTGGGATACCTGAAAATTCTTACACTTTGCAAATTATAATTCTTCTGGCTTTTAAAATGTTGAAATGAGATCTTGAAATTGAAAATTTGTGGAATTAGAAGCATATCATTAATATATATGAGTAACGGCTTAGCATAGTTGGTTAAAAGACTCTTCATGCTATGCCTATACTAGTGTTAGAACCTTGTCCCCCTCTCCGGGTCTTGGTACTTATGTCACTGTAAGAGACCATTACACCAAATGATTCCAATATATATATATATATATAATATCAATATGAATTTGAATTGAATTTTTGTCCATTTTACACTTAATCCATGGTCCCAATTTCGTGTTCGTTATTTATCAGAAGGGTGAATGACATATGAAAATTTAATTTTATTTCAATTAAATTTCTTAAGCTAAAAAATAGTTTGTCAAAGCTTAAGCGTATTTCGGTGATCTAATAAAATAAAGTTAAGCTTTTGACCAGTAAAGTTTTATAGGAATAGTTCAAATAAATTTATTTTCGTAGTTGAAAAAGTTTTTCTATAACTACCAAACTAAAACTAAGTGTGACTGCGAATTTGTTAGTAGTATAATATTTGATCACCACAAGAATCACAAGTCTCTATATATATATATATATATATATCATCCTATATATTAGAGTTTGAATTTTAGGAGTCTTCATTTGTGAGAAGTATAATTCTAAGAAATGAACAGACTCTATAACAAAACTCAAGATTACAACTGAGTAAAAAATCAATAATCGGGAATTTTAATTTCATTCATAAATTAGATTTTTACCCAAAAGTAAGATACACAAACAATTATTTAGAAATCACTTACAGATCCTATCAAAAAAAGAAAAAAAAAAAAGAAAAAAAAAAGAAAAGAAAAAGATATCTCTTGCACCAATTTAAAGTTCTTTAAAACAAATTTTCATGAAAATCAATATATTTTTTAGGCAATGGAATCTCGTGACCATTGTGCTCACTAAATATCAGTAGTAATAATTAAATGTATGCTTTCAAACTTTTATCTTCAAATTGATGTAGCTTTCTTAAATGAAGGTTAGGGGTTCAAAACTCATTTGTAACACCCCAAAGCCCAACAATTTGAAGGGCTTGCTACATTAGCCCTTAAAATGCTTAAGCTCAAGTTGTTAGGCTAGTAGATCTTTTGGGGCGTTACAAATGGTATCAGAGCCAACGTAACTCTGGTCCCGTAAGGGCGCTGTAGGCGGTGTGGCAGAGGAGTAGAGGCTCCAGATAGGGGTAGAGGTCCCGAGGTAGTATATCTTATGCACGCTTATGGGCTGCTCTGTGGTAACCAATGATTTAGCTGCTTCCACATCGACCAGCCAGGGGGAGAACTGAGCCAACGCGACGAGGACACCGCGTCTTTAAGTGGGGGAGATTGTGAGATCCCATCCCACATCGGATAAGTATAAAAAGTTAGTGTGATATATGTAAAACTAAGTAGGCTACTACTAACAATTTGGACTTAAGCATTTTAAAGGTCAAAGTAAATTGACAGTAGTAGGGATGGGGTTACATGTTGGTTAGTAGGTTTAATTGAACTCATTAAAATTTAAGAATAATGCATTGATATACACAGTACTTCATTAATTCAAAATATTTTATTAAGTTACGACCTCACTAAAATAATGAAATAATAAGAGAAGATTATCAAATTTATAATTTCATTAGGTTCAAAAATAGATGCATTATTTTAATTTTCATAATCGATTCATGTATTCAAACAAATGGTTACAGGCAGTGCACCCATATTTTATGCATGGTATCATTATATAACATAAAATTATATTATTGTGTTATTTGAGCCTCATCACATAGCGGCCTATTACATCCATATGTTATGATGTGATTTCAGGTTATAACTAGAATGACACCACTAAGAAAAAGTTCTTAGCTACACCACTGGTTGAGAGAGACGTACTTCGATATAGACATAGTTTTAAGCTTGGTCTGCGTTTGAATCTTATCGCTAACTAGCTTCCCTTGAAAAATTGGTGTGTGTGCTATGCAATTGGTGCACGTACATGTCTACATAGTAGCGAAACTTAAATACTAAGGGCAATAGGTGGGTGCATGCATGGTTCGTCAATATTTTTTAAAATTTTAATTTATAGCTTAAAATTTTTAAAAATTTCATATTTGGTTGTTCCAACATAGGAATAGACTCTCATCTTAAAGAGAAAACTACAAATTGGCCCTTCTAAGTTTTTTAGTTTTCACAAAATTGTCCATGTCTATATTCAAACACTAATTGTCATAAACTATATATAAGCCAAAGTATTATAAATCACTATAAGAATTACAAACAAACCTCCTTATTTGCAAAAGGGGTAGAAAACCTAAACTGTAATCTTTCAGATACAAAAAATCATATTCAAAAGTATATATATGTATATATAAATAGATCTAAAAAATATTCCCTCGGAGCAACCCTATCTGGCCTTCTTGGGTAGCCTAACTAATAATTTGCCCGGCTCCCCCAAATAAAATTTTTTTATTCCACTTCTATGCTACTCCGATAAAACGGTAATTAATAAACTGTCTAATTATATATATATATATATATATATATAATATAATATAGTGTGGACCCCAAAATGGAAAAGACAAGCTAAGGGATTTCACATTCAGACGACCTTAAGTGCGCGTGAGACTTGATATATAAATCTCATAGTATTTATTTTGTGATAGAAATATATTAATTTCATGTTCGTGGGTTGACATACAAATTGAGACGCGGGTAATTATGTAATTTCATTTAATGGTCCAACGTCCAAAGACTCCTAATTGGAGGCATTAATATTTAAAGTGGACACACCCCAACGGCTTTTACTGTGTAATGGAGGAACTACCACCATGCAATATTGAAGATGAACTAACAACCTCGTCGGAAACTACCGCCAGAGAAAAAACCCACCACCTCCTTAAACCCGGTGACACAAGGCATCCGGTGTACCGGGGCGTCCGAAAGCGGCAGTGGGGCAAATGGGTGTCCGAAATTCGGGAACCCCGAAAGAAGTCACGCATATGGCTGGGGTCCTTTCCGGAGCCGGAGATGGCGGCACGTGCATACGACGTGGCCGCGCTTTGTCTCAAAGGTGGTAAGGCGCAGCTTAATTTTCCCGATGAGGTGGAGCTCCTACCGCAGCCAACCACGTGTGCGGCTAGGGACATTCAGGCAGCGGCGGCTAAGGCAGCGGTGATGGTGGTGGAGAAGAAGAGCAGTGGGCCGGACGGCAGTGATGGTGGGAATGACTTTTGGGGTGAGATTGAGCTACCTGAGCTGATGGATGGTGGTGGTGGTGGGAGAAAAGATTGGTCAGAGAGTGTGAGTGATCAGTGTTTGTGTGAGGTGTGGTGTTGGAATTGTTGTGGTGGTACGCTCCCATTTGATGCCTCGTGGATTGATCACTGAGGGGTTTATCTAGAGACTTTTTGCTCACTCAAATTTGTTCATACATTACTCACCAAATCTCTATTGGGTGACAAATGTCTCATTTTTTTTTCTTTTCTATTTTACCCTTATATTATCAACATAATTACTTGAATATGGACATTTGTCGCTCAGTGGAGTCCTGGGTGAGCAATGGGTGAGCAAAAATGCTCTCGTTTCTCCAATGCTATGTGTACTTCCTGTTTCCTGTGAGTAATGTTATGCTTTCCAGATTTGAATTCCAAATAGTTTAAGAGTAATGTTGTACTTCCAAAATTTTAATTCTAAATTCACATCTTATATGATCATGTGTCAGCGATGTGATAGTGGGACCACCTTTATTTATGATAGACCACTTCAACATCATGCAATCAAAATTTAGTGATCGCACTGACACATCATTTGAGATGCGAATTTAGAATTAGAATTTAATAAATATAGCATTACTCATAATTTAATATATAGTTGTACCATTTGCATGGGTATGTGATACTATTGATTATTGTCATAGCTTATGGTATAACTAAGAATTAGATTTAGAATTTAAATTTAGAAATTACAGAACTCATTGTATCAGGCCAGATCATGAGTGAATAGAAAATCGAAAATGAGTTCTTGATAATGTTATAGAAAGCACGTTCGATAGCATGTTTTTTATCCATTAAATGATGTTTTTTTGAATTATTATTATTATTATTATTATTATTATTATTATTATGAAAGATGTTAGAAAATTTTCACCAAAAAAAAAAAAAGAAAAAACAAAAGGAGAAAAGGAAAAAAAAAAAAAAAAAAGATGTTGAAATATTACTGTGTCAAATCTAGTCCAAACATGTAATGGATAAAAACATGTTCTTTCTATAATCTTACCCTTAGTACTTATGAATAAAAATTATTTGTTTTGTTATTACTTGCACGTGTTGTGTGTTACTATTGAAATCACTTTAAAAATCTAGCTAGTTTGTTATTGATTGCGCTAGCTGTAATAACATTAAATACTTAATTGATTAGGTAGGCTTTGCCTGTCTTGTTCACCGTTATCAAACTTAATGTGACTATGTTAGTTAACTATTTTTTTCTCAGAGAAAATTAAATAATACTCCTATTTCATTTGAGCGCTATTGTTAAGATTCTTTAGGTACATTTTTTCTTATTTAATGTAATTGATTTATATGTGTAAGTGTTGTCTATGGATCTTACTCAAAAAAAAAAAGGGCTAAATTATATTTTAGTATCCTATAGTTTGGGCAAAGTTTCACTTTGGGCCCTCTAGTTTCAATTGTAACACTTTGGTCCTTATAGTTTTGAATTGGTTTCAATGTAGGCCCTGCCTCTAACTCCGTTAGTGCAACTTGACGAAAAACTCACATTTTGGTACCTTATAGTTTATGCGAAGTTTCACTTAAGGCCCTAGAGTTTTGGAGAAGTTTCACTTTGGGCCCTAGAGTTTTCAAGGCACATGAGTGCCCCGTCAAGCTGCACTAACGGAGTTAGAGGCAGGGCCTACATTGAAACCAATTCAAAACTACAGGGAGCAAAGTGTTACAATTGAAACTAGAGGCCCCAAAGTGAAACTTCGCCCAAACTATAGGGTACTAAAGTGTAATTTAGCCAAAAAAAAATGTGTTGCATGTCTATAGACTATGGATAGACATTGATTAAACCAAGAACAATACTTAAAAGACCTCATGAACAACACCCAAATGATGTCATTTGTTAACATATATGTTTTAGTTTTGGTATAAGTCCAAAATCCGAAACTTGTTTGGCCAGAGGTTCCTATCCAAACCAGATATATTAAAAAGTCATTTTTTCTTTTCTTTTTTTCTTTTTTTTTTTTTGTTCCAATATACTCTCAATATTAAAAAGGAATACTAAGAAACGTTTCCCTTAAATAACTCATGATTAGATGCAATAATCAAAAATGGATATTTATCACACATTTAAGGCCAAATTTAAGACTTTATACTCAATATTTCTCATTTTCAAATATGTTACCCTCCATTCCTATTTCAAATTCATTGCAGAGAAAAATCATAAAGTGTCTATGTAAAAGTTGTTAATAAAACAAAGTGATCAAAAATAAAAAATTTTCTATTCAACTATTTGAGTAAATTCACAAAGTATTCAAAATTTTGAGTTTTGGAAATTTCACCATGTTGATTTTTCCACCAAAAAAAAAAAAAAACCTGTTTGAGAAGATTCACAAAGTGCTCAAAATGCACAATTTTCCCAGAAAGTTGTTTGAGAAAATTCATAATTTGTTTTAAAATGTTGATTTTCCCCGAAAAGTGGTTGAAGAATTTCACAAAATGTTCAAACTATTGATTTTTTTCAAAAAAAAAAAAACAGATGAGAATTTCACAAGGCATTTAAAATGGTTGTGTATTTAGAAAATTATTTGAGAAACTTCACAAATGCTCAAAATGCTAAATTTTTTCAGAAAACTATTTGAGAAATTTCCCAAGGCGTGCAAAATGCGTTGGGTATAAATATGTTTTTCCAGAAATCTATTTGATAAATTTCATAAAATACGTTTTGAGAATAATAACAATTTATTTACCTTGAGAAATTTGAAAAATTGACCAAACATGGCCAAATAAAACTCAAAAAAGAAAAAATAAATAGAACACATGTCTTTAGGTGGGTGTGTGTGTGTGTGTGTGTGTGTGTGTGTGTATTATATACAATATGAAAATAAACACATTGAAAATCTAAGAAAAGATAGAAGGCTAAACAAATAAAGCAATTAAACATACCTATATATGCAACGAAAATACTAAAATTTGCCAGCAGTGATTGAGTTTTCGAGTTCTAAGTCTTGATTGTACTTACATCTCTTTCTTTATTATGTATATATATAAATATGTGTGTGTGTGTGTATGTGTGTAGCATATAGATAAGAATATTTTGGAGAATACAGTTGTTACGTATATGTGTGTGTATATATGTCTATATGTAAGAGTCTGTAAATTGATAATAAATTCAAATTTGGAATACCAAATTAATAGAGTGTTTTTAATGATATGCCTTCTTCTGGGAAGCACGGACGCGGGTGCGGGGATTCGGGTGCGAGGACGTGGGTACGGAGAGTTCGGAAATTTTTCAAAAATCAAGAGTGCGGGTGCGGCGGGGGTACTTATATGAAATATTAAAAATATATTTTTATATATTACTATATATGAACCATTTTTTTTCCTAATTAAAACCGAATAACAACAAACAAGCGCGCAATAAACTCATAAACATAAAGACTCTCAGAATTCATTATTCAGTCCTATAAACTAGCAAACTAGCAATACAACTAATGGTATTAGAAAGAAAAACAAACAAACTAACTAATATTTGGAATTAGAAAGAAAAACATAATCAGAAAAATAAAAACCACAAACTAACTAATATTGGAATTAGAAAGAAAAACATAATCAGAAAAATAAAAATCACAAAACTAACTAATATTTGGAATTAGAAAGAAAAACAAAATCAGAGAAAAAAAAAATCATCTCTGGGGAAAAAAATACCAGATTGTCAGTTCCTCGTTAACGATCTCTGTGATCCTCGTGGGCTGACCAGATGAGAGAGAGAAACGAGAGAGAGAAACAGAGACTGTGAGAGAAAGAGAGAAACGAGAGAGAGAGAGAGAGAGAGAGAGAGAGAGAGAGAGACAAACCTGCTATAGATTGAGGCCGAAGTACGCAGCCGCTGGAGATCGCTTCTTTCTTGGAGCCCTTTCTTTTGTGATTTGCTTCTTTTTTTTGTTGCTTTAGATGAAGTGTATTGTATACTGGAGTATCAGATATTATACTATGGGTAATGCTATGTGCACACTTTATGTACACATTTTATGTGCACGAATCATTACTCATCATACTATTTAGGGTTTTTTTTAAAAGTTTTTATCATTTATTTATAGGACCCCTAGTTTATAAAATATTTGTTTTCAAACTTTTTTTTTTAAATTGCCCCACTGCACCCCCTGAAAAAGTCCCTCCCGCACCCCTAAGTGTCCATGCCGCACCCTTTGTGAACCCGCGCAGCACCCAAAATAGTTGAAGCAATCAAAAGGAACTATAAAGAACTGCATGCCACACCCGAACAGGGTGCGCACTTAGTTCCCCTGCGGCTCCATTTTTGTAGTGTCCGTGCATTATAGGTCTTCTTACTTTATTTAACCAGTCAAAGGATACATTAGTCACGAAATAATCCTAAAAACTTAAATAAGGGACCTTTTACTTCTAAAGTATTCTGCAGGGACTTTTACCATGAAAGATGAAGAAGTGGGAATTTTCCAGAAAGATTCTCTTTTAGTTTTTAGATTCAACAAGGGAAAATGAGTTATTTAATAGCATGGAAGGTTTTTCACAAATTATAAAGCAAATAACCTCGAAATTGGTTTTATTTTTGTTTTAATATTCTCCCTTGCTCTCTAGATATCTCTCTTTCTTCTTTCTTGTCTTTTTGGGTGTTTTGGTTTGTTTTGTGGTGGAATATTTTTTTTAATGAGAGCATTTTTGCTCACCTAAAAAATGGTTCACCAATGTTTACTCAAGCATTCTATTGGCCAATGCAGTGGGACCCAGGATTAAACATCAAGCATCCCATTAGCCAATGCAGTGGGACCAAGGATTAAATATCATTGTTTAATCCTTAGGTCTCATTGCATTGGCTAATGGGATGTTTGGGTGAGCATTAGTGAACCATGCATATTTTGGGTGAGCAAAAGTATTTTCTTTTTTAATAACAATATAGTGTAAACCTAGTCCACATTCAACAATCCTTGACTAAACTTTGGCTCTATATTGGCACATGGGAATTAGAAACACTATACTCCCCATGTACACAAATAGCAAGTTTGTTTTGTGTTGGAATATTTTTAAATAAAAATATAGTATAAACCTAGTCCACATCTAAAGTTTGTACATTTTTGTGTTGGAATTTTTTATTAATAAAAATATAGTGTAAACCTAGTCCACATCTAAAGATTCCTATACAAGATTTTGGTTCTATATTGGCACATGGGACTTTTCAAGAAGAAACACTACACTTCCATGTACATATATCAATTGTAACAATTTTAAAAAAATTAAGTGTGTAAATAATTATTAAATAATTATTTTCAGTTAGCAATATTATATGAGTGTGCCTAGATAAGACATGTGATTAAAAATTTTAAGTTTGGAGGACATATAAATTAAATCGTTAGTGAGCCCGTTTAATTTGCGTATTATATTGCATTAAATCTGACCTTTAGTGACGAAACTTTTACCCGCAAAATTTTTTTCGTCACTAATACTTGTAATGTTTCAGAATTTTTTTAATTAAGGGTAATGGGGTAATTTTGCCTTTCCTGTTGTGGACCCTTATTTTATTTGACTGTATTTTTAATTCTGGAGCATGACTAAATTATTTTATTGTATCTTTCATATGCTTATAAATTTATTTCTGTGCCTGTGGATGTGTTTATTTAATTTTGGGGTTACACTGTTGGGTCAGACTGTCCGAGGGAACACCAAACATTTTATTTTTGGAGCATACAAGAGAGTGGGTCCCACCCCCACTCCCCTATATGGCCGGCCAAACCCTCCTCCCATTCATTCACGTTAGTTTTTTTTCTTCTCCTTCTTTTCTTCTTCTTCTCCTTCCAAGAGCCAAAAACCTTCTATGATATTCATCCCTCTTCCATCTCTAACTTCAAGATTTCAAGGGATTGTCAATAACTTCATTATCTAGCATCTCAAATCATCCTAGAGCTTGGAATCATCATTTGGTAAACTTTCTAGAAAACCCCCAAATTCTAGGGTTTCACTAAATTTTAAAATTTTGGGATTTGATTGAACTTCTCTTCTCTTTTATAGCTTCCTTGGAGTATATAGAGTCTCTCTTTCATATCCTAACCATTTCTATGGAGGATTTCTAGTGTGGGTAAGTTTTCCCAACCTCTAGCAACCTAGGGTTTACTAGCTTTATGTTTTCTATCCTAACCTTGGGTTGTTCTTGATTAGTGGTGCACTCTTGAAGCATTCTTCAAGATCCTAGCACAAGCCTTGAAGTTATTTTGGTTGTGCTTAGCTCTCTTGAGTTGCCATTGATCTTTTGGAAGCTAAGCATTGAGGTAGATTTACATTGTGCAATTATATATGTTATACTTGTCTAAGATGCCTTGAGTTCACTTTTATGCTAGGAGAGAACTTAGGCATATGTATTAGGACATTCCCACAAAGTTATAATGTTAGGGATTTTTGCCTAAATGTGAATTATATGCTTTGGTTGTACTAGTTGAAAATTTTGGGTGTTAAATGTAATTAAAATGATGTTATGAGAATAATTTAGACACATGCATTAGGTTTTTACCAAATTTGTAAATTTAGGGTTATATGCCTAATTGTGAATTTACATGTTTTGGTTATTCTATAGTTGATTATGTGATGCTAGAAGTGCCTAGGATGCTCCCTTTATGTGTAAAAGCATGCTAGGACGTTAGTATAGAAATCCTTATTAGGAATGTTAAATTATGAAATTTAATTACATTCTTTGAAGTTCTTGATATCATGTGTAATGGACTAAATTATTGCTTAGTCTATTGTAGTGGATCATCTTTAATGCCATTGTTAACATCATATGCATTGAGGCCTAATCGACAAATATTCATGTATCACGACATAAATGTTTTATTTGGAAAAGAGAGAAAACCCCATGTGTGGGAATTTGATTTAAGAAATCCGGACATGGGTTGTGATGTGAGACAGGGAGAATGACCCTTAGAAACATTCAAACTCCAAACTATATTCGGGTAGCTCCCGGAAGTTGGTATGCTACACTCCATGCGTGGGTGGCTCATGGTCCGGTAACGAGAGAGATGTGCATTTGTCACGCATAGCCTTGCGGCTTTAAACATTTCATTGTAGCAATGGTGGCGATTCATTGCACCTCATTTCATTTTAGTCATGGATAGCATATAGACTAGTTACAATGTTTTCTACGAGCCGTCGTTCTCATAAAAACGACAAAACATTTTTCAGGTAAGCTTGATAAGGGCAAAGGGCATATGTGACCCGACGCGTGAACTATGAGGCATTTTGTTCTATTTTGAAGACTCATGCTTAGTTATGTAGATGAATAACTCTCTTGTTGATTCATTCATTTTGGAAGATTGTAAATGTTTAATGCTTTGAAACTTAGAGTATTAAGGTTTTACGAAAACTTCGTGAGCTTAGGCTCTTATCTCTTGTATTTGAGAAGCTTCTTTGATTTTAATAGGACAAGTGTTAGCCCTTGCTTTCATGGTTATTTCTTTCAATTGTTAAACTCACATTATGATTATGTATTTACTTTCCGAGGTCGTTGAACCTCTTTAAGTTCTTGTCTTTTTGATTTACATATCCATTGTTTGTTTTTCTCTTTTGTTTGAATACTTGCCGGATTGGTTTGGGTGGTTGCTTTTATGATAGTTCAATTGTTGTAGTTTAGTTCGTTTTATAGTTGGGTTCTTGCCGGATCAAACCCTTCTTTTAATTCCAACAAGGTTTCAAACATTCAAACGCTCTAAATCTCTCCCATTCTCTTTCTCTCCTCTCCCCACTTTGATCTCTTTCCCTTTCTCAAATATTCTTTCCTTTTACTTATGTTGGAATTATGTATATATATATTTTTAAAAGGTTTCTGAATGTGAAAATACACATGTGTGTGTGCTTAGAATACATTCCCTATATCTCTCTCCCTATCTCTCCCTATATCTATCTATATCTCTCTCCCAATCTCTCCCTCTCCCCTTTTTCCTCTCTTTATCTCTTTCACTTCTCGTTTTTAATAAATTTCGAGTACATGAAGTTCCGTTTAGTCTAGACACGTGTCGTATGTTATTTAGGATTTGTTTAGTCTTGTACCAAGGTTTAAACTTGAGGATTTGGTATAATTGGGAACATGTTGAAATGCTGTCAAATTTGCTGTCAAAGAAAAACTGCTTCTGTTTTTTTTGTTTTCTGCCCAAATGGTGCAGAATTGGAAAAAATGTCATTAGACGAAAGTTGTGCAGAAGTAAATTTTACATGGACTAACGTGAATAGAATGTGAAAATTTCAAAAATATAGTTACTTACGGATGTTTTAAAATTCAGCAATTATCCAAAAATGGTCCTTATACTGTCACGGTTGCTGTCAAATAAAAACTGCTACTGTTATTTACATTTTCTGCCCAAATGGTGCAGAATTGGAATAAATGTCATTAGACAAAAGTTGTGCAGAATCAAATATTACATGGACTTACGCGAACATAATGTGAAAATTTCAAAGATATAGTTACTTACGGGTGTTTTAAATTTCAGCAACTGTCAAAAATGACCTTTTATCAAATTCATTGTAATTTTTCCTTTTCTCCTTGATATAGTGCTTGCCCGGAAAGTCTTTTAATGTGATTTTCAAATGCTTTCATCTTTGATGAACTCGTTAACATGTAAGTCCATTTTGGGTTTATGTATTAGTAAGTCATCCTTGTAGGAAATCCCGTGGGTTTCCAAAGTCGCTTCCGCATTGTGATTGGATTTTAATTCTTTTCTCTCTATCTTTTTCTCTTTCCTCGCGCTTCGGTTTCCGGGGCGTGACAGATTGGTATCAGAGATAACTGGGTTTGAATACCTAGGGGCTATGAGTGTTTACTTCGGGCTTGTTTCGTTTCCGTCCATGCTTAAGTTTGTTTATTGCTTTCCGTTTACTTCATTGAGGTTTTTTGTTGAGATGATGTGATGCCGCGTGGGCATGCGTAGAGGTTGAATTCCTTTGGGACCTATATGGTTACATGTTTAAAGTATTTACATGTTTCACATTCAACGTAGTATCTGCTTACATGTTAAATGTTTACATACTCCATGGGATAGTACTAGTCCTCCTATGAGTTGCTTAATGTGGTTAATAGTCATTCAATTCCTCATTCAATGCTAATTATTTTAACTATGCCGCCGTTTACTTTACATAGTGAGATGTTGCATGGGCATATTTTTTTTTTTTTTAGTGAAAGTCTTTGGAACTTTTGTACTTACGTGTCCAGTTTACATGTTTCATGTCTTACGTGTTATGTGAGTTTATATGAAGCCTACATGCTCTAGGTATTGTGTTGTGCATTTCCTTTGGCTATGATATGAAGAGTACGTATTTCATGCAAGGCGAGTATAATGCTAACATGCTTAATGTTGAATACCTTCGAGGCTAGGTATGTATATGCTAGGTGCTTACATGTCAAAGATTACATGTTCCATACCCGATATGCTAAGTGTTTATATGATTTTCAATCGTTCTAATATGTATTGATGCATATTGAGTAATGTGATCCCGTATTGTTGATGAGCATGCTTCTATGTGAATTTGATGTTTAAGTTAATGTTCACACGTGATATGTGCACATGTTCTACATGCGATGAGCTAATCCGTTCCAACATTTATATATGTTTAGGGTACATGCCAAGTACATTAATGTTTGACGTGCCCTACAATTATGTTGTAACCGTGAATATTCTCAGTGCCATGTGTTTTCATGGGTCATGATAGGCATTGATTAGTATGAATCATGATATAAATTGCTTAAGGTTGCTAGTAATCTATATTGATGTTGATTGCCTTTCCTGTATTATCCTTGCCGTTTATGTTAAGTATCGAGTTGATTACAAAGCAATATGATATCATCGTTCGCAGATGTAAATGGAATTATGAAGGGAAACGTTATATGTTATATGTGAACATGAATGTTGTGAGCTATGTGATCTCATGCTAAGTATGCGTGTCCTCTAAGTGATGTGTGAATTAATGTTTAACCTATAGAGATTCATGCCTGGCTCACGTGAAACTGTGGCTTGAGCATGTATTCATAATTGAGAGTACCTTGATACTGTTTGAGAAACCTCTTCGAGTAGACGCTGCAACCTTTCAGTCAGATTTAAGTGGGGAGTTAGTGTTGACTACACCGTCTTTGGAGAGTATGTTATGGGACACCCTCAGCCGACTGTTTCGTGAATAGTATTTCCCATTCGTAGTTCGTTGAGCTAAGAGGATTGAATTTCTAAAATCTTCGTTAGGGAGCCGTGACAGTTTCTGAGTATGAGGCTAGTCTCATTCCCGATATAACATTGGACAATAGAATGAAGGTAAGAACTTTTGAGAATGGACTTCGTCCAGGCCTACGCACCAACGCGGTTGGATTCGAGTTGAATGTACTTAGTAAAGTGGTTCAGAAAATATTAGTATTTGGGTATTTGAGTTTGAATAAAAGAGTTAGAGAACTTCGTGCACCGACTAAGAATAGTCAGTTGGACCACCCCCAGTTCGTCCACCTTTTCAACAGACTTGTAGGCCACCTTTGTTGCCACCACAGCCAACTGCTTCAACTTAGATTTTTGGTCAAGCGTCCCTAGAGGGACAATAAGGATAGTTTAATCTTTTTGCCGCCGCACCTTCAGTAGGTAATACCGATGCTTTTGTGATCTGAAGTAAGTCGTTCGTCTTTAGTCCCAGTGCCACTATGCCTGTAGATATCGGCGCATCGTATCCCTTCGGATACCACCTTGTGCATCATCATTGAGTTTAGGAATGAGTCATTCGGTTCCTACATTGTTAGTTGTTAATTGATACTTCTGTTGGAGGCTTAGTTCCCTTGGATCGAGTGTGTCGTGGCTACGAACTGTGATAGCTGACCAGTACACCATCTTTGATTTGTGATTGTGAGTATGGGCTAGTGAGTACTTATCGAGCACTTGTGACTTGTTTCGAGAGGAAGGTAGCATTTGTATTATCATCTGGGAATCTTAATTATTTTGTGGATGATCGTATATAGACTCCGATATATTCGCTTCACAGTTTGTGCAATGGTAAAAATCGTATTGACTCCTTAAATAGCTTGTTTTATTTTCTGATGAGAATGAACCAAATTTGATTGATTTCTCTTCCGTTGTGGGTTAGTACACTGACGTGTTTCCTGAGAATTTGCATGACTTGTCGCCTATCCGTGAGAATTGAGTTGTGACAGATTAATACCCAGTACTCCATCTATTTTGATGTCGCCGTATTGTAAGACATCCGTAGAGTTGAAAGAGTTAAGGGCTCAGTTGGAGAACTTACAGGTTATCAATTTCATTCATATTAATCTATCTCCTTGGAGAGTACCTATTTCCCTGTGCGAAGAAGATAGATAGCCCTCCTAAGTTGAGTATTACTTATGACATCGAATCTTGTGACTATAGGATTCAGTAGACCCTTTTGACTAACTTCATGGTTCAACGCGTTTAGTTTTAATTGATTTGAAATAGAGTTATCACCAGTTGCGCACTAGGGAACGTGAGATTCCTAAGACTACTTTTTGCCCGCGTTACGGACATTGTGAATCCCTTGTTATACCATTCAATTTGACGAACGCAGCTGCTGCTTTAGTAGATTTGATAGGCCGTGTGTTTAACCCTTGCTAGGACAAGTTTGTGATTGTGCACCGATGACTGCATATGGAAAATTATCTAAGTAAGGATATTGATTATCTGAGGTAAAAAGTTTCTTGAACATGTCATTTTTGGTAATGGAGTATCCATGGATCCTTCTAACATTGGGACCGTTATAGATTTGCCTTATATATGAGATTCATGGTTTCTTGGGACTAATGGGTTACTACCGTTGCTTTGTTGGAAATATCTCCCCGCTTGGTAATTAACGGAGTTAACAAAAATAGAGGTGAAACTTTGTTTGAGATGCTTTGGGGTGAGAATGTGTTATACCAAAGTTACAAATCTTGTTTGATTTTGGCACCTGTTCTTGTGAACATCGGGCGTGAATTAATTGAACTATATCGTATGCTTCCTGAACGTGGATTGAGCTACCTAAGACTTGGGACTAGGAGACATCACATATGAGACATTTCTAACTCAAAGAGACCTTAATTTGGGACAACCCCATTGGGTAATTATAACTGTGACTATAAATTTAACTTTGGGTGACCTTCAGATATGAGTAGACTATGACTTGAATTGCGTTACCACCTAAGCTAGGCCAATGTCGTGGCCGAGAAGTGTGACTATGACTTAGCTTCCTTACCTATGGAAGAGTGGAAAATGTTGAGACTTACGTGTACCCTAGTGTATTTAACGGTGCAAGAGTGGAAAACACTGAGACGTTGTGATGACTTTGAAAATTGTGGTTCGGAGACTTTTGCCCAAATTTCCTCCTTTGACTTGAATGTGTAATCGAAAGTTTTGACTTAAAGTTGTTAGCAGTACAGAAACTCGATGATGAGACCATTGCCTTGACATTCCGTATGCTTAATGGAGACATAGGACAGGGTTGGACTTTTGGTGACGTCAGAGGTTTGAGGCCCCGAGACCGAGTGTTCGTTCCCGTTGCTTGCCGTGGAGATGTGTTGAAAGGGTTCTGCCATTCCCATTTTGCCGTACATCCTGGAGGCACAAAGATGTACCATGATTTGTGTCGCCAGTATTGGTAGAAAGGGTTAAAGAGAACCATTGTTGAATTTGTTTGATTTGCCAGCAGGTAAAGACCGACATCAGAGAATCAAAGGTTTGTTACAACCGTTTTCAATTGCCTGTTATAGCATTCCTAAGAACTTTGCATAAGGACAACACTCTTGTGGATCCTTGTAGATCGTTTGGACCACATCCACACATTTGTTGCCATTCAGAGTGACTGATATCGTAGTTTTCCTTAGTGTGATTCACGTCCATACGATTGTGAGATGCCGTAGTGTATCAGTGTCGATGCGTTTAACTGTAATACGAAGGTTATGTTTCTTTCCTGGCAGAATTTGCAGTAAGTATGGGGTACTCAGCTCCTTCTATTCTGATTGATTTTGGAAAACATATTGAGAGTAGTGTTATGACACTTAGTAGTAATTGGGAAGAATAATTTCTATTAGCCGAGTTGCATCCAACATCAGTTATCAAATGGCACCATTTGAGGCATTGTATGGCCGTCCGTGTCGATCTCCTTTGTGTTAGGGTGAGGTAGGTGAGGTAGGTAAGACTATCCTTCATGGTCCTGATATGGTTAGAGAGACGTCAGAAAAGATTAAAGTAATTCGTGAGAAGTTGATTTTAGCTCAGAGTCATCAGAAATAGTATGCCGATCGTCATCGTCGACCACTTGAGTTTGAGGTTGGTGATCATGTATTTCTGAGGGTTTTACCCCGTCGTGGGTTGCAACGATTTGGTTAGAGTGGTAGGTTAGCACCGAGGTTTATTGGGCCATTTGAGGTCCTTGAGAGGACTGGCACCGTTGCTTAACGTTTGGCACGTCCGCCACAGTTATCGAGTGTTCACAATGTGTTCCATATTTCGATGCTTCGTCGGTATAATCCCGATCCGCTCCGTAAGTCTTATCCTGATCCGTCGCATGTACTTGATTGGACTGATTTGCCTCTTAGTGAAGATGCTTTGTATGAGGAACAACCTGCTCAGATTCTTGAGAGGAAGGACCGTGTGCTACGAGGTAGAGTTATTCTGTTGGTGAGAATTCAGTGGAATCATCATGGTATTTCCGAGTCGACTTGGGAGGATGAGGGTGAAGTGAGGAAGAATTATCCTCATCTTTTTCCTGAGTAGTGTAAGCTTCTTTAAATGCTATGTGTTTTGCTGTGCTTTTTCCCTTGTTGTTGTTAAGGTTGAGCAAGTCGTTGCTCCCTTTGCGTGATGCCGTTTCGGATTCCGGGACGGAATCCTTTTAAGGGGGTAGACTGTAATGTTTCAGAATTTTTTTAATTAAGGGTAATGGGGTAATTTTGCCTTTCCTATTATGGACCCTTATTTTATTTGACTGTATTTTTAATTCCGGAGCATGACTAAATTATTTTATTGTATCTTTCATATGCTTATAAATTTATTTCTGTGCCTGTGGATGTGTTTATTTAATTTTGGGGTTACACTATTGGGTCACACTGTCCGTGGGAACACCAAACATTTTATTTTTGGAGCATATAAGAGAGTGGGTCCCACCCCACTCCCCTATATGGCCGGCCAAACCCTCCTCCCATTCATTCACGTTAGTTTTTTTTTCTTCTCCTTCTTTTCTTCTTCTTCTCCTTCCAAGAGCCAAAAACCTTCTATGATATTCATCGCTCTTCCATCTCTAACTTCAAGATTTCAAGGGATTGTCAATAACTTCATTATCTAACATCTCTAATCATCCTAGAGCTTGGAATCATCATTTGGTTAGCTTTCTAGAAAACCCCCAAATTCTAGGGTTTCACTAAATTTTGAAATTTTGGGATTTGATTGAACTTCTCTTCTCTTTTATAGCTTCCTTGGAGTATATAGAGTCTCTCTTTCATATCCTAACCGTTTCTATGGAGGATTTCTAGTATGGGTAAGTTTTCCCAACCTCTAGCAACCTAGGGTTTACTAGCTTTATGTTTTCTATCCTAACCTTGGGTTGTTCTTGATTAGTGGTGCACTCTTGAAGCATTCTTCAAGATCCTAGCACAAGCCTTGAAGTTATTTTGGTTCTGCTTAGCTCTCTTGAGTTGCCATTGATCTTTTGGAAGCTAAGCATTGAGGTAGATTTACATTGTGCAATTATATATGTTATACTTGTCTAAGATGCCTTGAGTTCACTTTTATGCTAGGAGAGAACTTAGACATATGTATTAGGACATTCCCACAAAGTTATAATGTTAGGGATTTTTGCCTAAATGTGAATTATATGCTTTGGTTGTACTAGTTGAAAAATTTGGGGTGTTAAATGTAATTAAAATGATGTTATGAGAATAATTTAGACACATGCATTAGGTTTTTACCAAATTTGTAAATTTAGGGTTATATGCCTAATTGTGAATTTACATGTTTTGGTTGTTCTATAGTTGATTATGTGATGCTAGAAGTGCCTAGGATGCTCCCTTTATGTGTAAAAACATGCTAGGACGTTAGTATAGAAATCCTTATTAGGAATGTTAAATTATGAAATTTAATTACATTCTTTGAAGTTCTTGATATCATGTGTAATGGACTAAATTATTGCTTAGTCTATTGTAGTGGATCATCTTTAATGCCATTGTTAACATCATATGCATTGAGCCCTAATCGGCAAACATTCATGTATCACGACATAAATGTTTTATTTGGAAAAGAGAGAAAACCCCATGTGTGGGAATTTGATTTAAGAAATCCGGACATGGGTTGTGATGTGAGACAGGGAGAATGACCCTTAGAAACATTCAAACTCTAAACTATATTCGGGTAGCTCCCGGAAGTTGGTATGCTACACTCCATGCGTGGGTGGCTCATGGTCCGGTAACGAGAGAGATGTGCATTTGTCACGCATAGCCTTGCGGCTTTAAACATTTCATTGTAGCAATGGTGGCGATTCATTGCACCTCATTTCATTATAGTCATGGATAGCATATAGACTTGTACAATGTTTTCTACGAGCCGTCGTTCTCATAAAAACGACAAAACATTTTTCAGGTAAGCTTGATAAGGGCAAAGGGCATATGTGACCCGACGCGTGAACTATGAGGCATTTTGTTCTATTTTGAAGACTCATGCTTAGTTATGTAGATGAATAACTCTCTTGTTGATTCATTCATTTTGGAAGATTGTAAATGTTTAATGCTTTGAAACTTAGAGTATTAAGGTTTTACGAAAACTTCGTGAGCTTAGGCTCTTATCTCTTGTATTTGAGAAGCTTCTTTGATTTTAATGGGACAAGTGTTAGCCCTTGCTTTCATGGTTATTTCTTTCAATTGTTAAACTCACATTATGATTATGTATTTACTTTCCGAGGTCGTTGAACCTCTTTAAGTTCTTGTCTTTTTGATTTACATGTCCATTGTTTGTTTTTCTCTTTTGTTTGAATACTTGCCGGAATGGTTTGGGTGGTTGCTTTTATGAGAGTTCAATTGTTGTAGTTTAGTTCATTTTATAGTTGGGTTCTTGCCGGATCAAACCCCTCTTTTAATTCCAACAAGGTTTCAAACATTCAAACACTCTAAATCTCTCCCATTCTCTTTCTCTCCTCTCCCCTCTTTGATCTCTTTCCCTTTCTCAAATATTCTTTCCTTTTACTTATGTTGGAATTATGTATATATATGTTTTTAAAAGGTTTCTGAATATGAAAATACACATGTGTGTGTCCTTAGAATACATTCCATATATCTCTCTCCCTATCTCTCCCTATATCTCTCTCCCAATCTCTCCCTCTCCCCCTTTTCCTCTCTTTATCTCTTTCACTTCTCGTTTTTAATAAATTTCGAGTACATGAAGTTCCGTTTGGTCTAGACACGTGTCGTATGTTATTTAGGACTTATTTAGTCTTGTACCAAGGTTTAAACTTGAGGATTTGGTATAATTGGGAACATGTTGAAATGCTGTCAAATTTGCTGTTAAAGAAAAACTGCTTCTGTTTTTTTTGTTTTCTGCCCAAATGGTGCAGAATTGGAAAAAAATGTCATTAGACGAAAGTTGTGCAGAGTTAAATTTTACATGGACTAGCACGAACAGAATGTAAAATTTTTGAAAATATAGTTACTTACGGATGTTTTAAAATTCAGCAATTATCCAAAAATGGTCCTTATGCTGTCAAGGTTGCTGTCAAATAAAAACTGCTACTGTGATTTACATTTTCTGCCCAAATGGTGCAGAATTGGAATAAATGTCATTAGACAAAAGTTGTGCAGAATCAAATTTTACATGGACTATCGCGAATATAATGTGAAAATTTCAAAGATATAGTTACTTACGGGTGTTTTAAATTTCAGCAACTGTCAAAAATGACCTTTTATCAAATTCATTGTAATTTTTCCTTTTCTCCTTGATATAGTGCTTGCCCGGAAAGTCTTTTAATGTGATTTTCAAATGCTTTCATCTTTGATGAACTCGTTAACATGTAAGTCCATTTTGGGTTTATGTATTAGTAGTCATCCTTGTAGGAAACCCCGTGGGTTTCCAAAGTCGCTTCCGCATTGTGATTGGATTTTAATTCTTTTCTCTCTATCTTTTTCTCTTTCCTCGCGCTTTGGTTTCCGGGGTGTGACAATACTATACTACTAGTGACAAAATTAACTCTCGTCAGCAAAAGTGTTTATCCTTCTCGACGAAACCAATTTTCGCGGGTAAAAGTCGAATAGTTACCGACGAAAATTCATTTCGTCACTAATGTTCGTCGCTAATAGTTGGCGGGAAATTTCCCCCTCCAAAAATTTGGTAGGAAAATTTTAGGCAACGAAACGTTATCAATTAGTGATGAAATATTTTCTTCGATCATTGTTTTACTTTTAGTGACGAAATATTTCGTCGGGAATTGTTAATCTTTCGTGATGAAATATTTTCGTCGGTAATTGTAACAATTAATGACGAAATACTTTCGTCGGTAATTGTTTTACTTTTAGTGATGAAATATTTTGTCGGGAATTGTCACAATTGGTGACGAAATTGTTTCATCGGTAATTGTTTTACTTTTAGTGACTAAATATTTCGTCAGGAATTGTTTAAGCTTTCGTGACGAAAAACTTTCGTCGGGAATTGTTACAATTGGTGATGAAATATTTCATCGGGAATTGCTAACCTTTCGTGATGAAATTTTTTCGTCGGTAATTGTAACAATTAATGACGAAATACTTTCGTCAGTAATTGTTTTACTTTTAGTGACGAAATATTTTGTCGGGAATTGTTTAAGCTTTCGTGACGAAAAACTTTCGTCGGGAATTGTTACAATTGGTGACGAAATTGTTTCGTCGGTAATTGTTTTACTATTAGTGATGAAATATTTTGTCGGGAATTGTTTCATCTTTAGTGATGAAATATTTTCGTCAGGAATTGTCACTTTTTGTGACGAAATACGTTCGCCAAGAATTGTTTTTACTTTTTACGACGAAATAATCTGTCGGCAATTGGTTAACCTTTAGTGACGAAATATTTTTGTCGGGAAATGTACGGTCTTCCAGAAATCTTTTTGATAAATTTCATAAAATACGTTTTGAGAATAATAACAATTTATTTACCTTGAGAAATTTGAAAAATTGACAAAACATGACAAAATAAAACTCAAAAAAGAAAAAATAAATAGAACACATGTGTGTGTGTGTGTGTATTATATGTAATATGAAAATAAACACATTGAAAATCTAAGAAAAGATAGAAGGCTAAACAAATAAAGCAATTAAACATACCTATATATGCAACGAAAATACTGAAAATTTGCCAGCTGTGATTGAGTTTTCGAGTTCTAAGTCTTGATTGTACTTACATCTCTTTCTTTATTATGTATGTATATAAATGTGTGTGTGTGTGTATGTGTGTGTATGTGTGTATCATATAGATAAGAATATTTTGGAGAATACAATTGTTATGTATATTTCTGTGTATATATATATATGTAAGAGTCTGTAAATTGATAATAAATTCAAATTTGGATTACCAAATTAATAGAGTGTTTTTAATGATATGTCTTCTTCTGGGAAGCACGGACGCGGGTGCGGGGATTCGGGTGCAAGGACGCGGGTACGGAGAGTTCGGCAATTTTTCAAAAATCAAGCGTGCGGGTGCGGCGGGGGTACTTATATAAAATATGAAAAATATATTTTTATATATTACTATATATGAACCATTTTTTTCCTAATTAAAACCTAATAACAATAAACAAGCGCGCAATAAACTCATAAACATAAAGGCTCTCAGAATTCATTATTCAGTCCTGTAAACTAGCAAATTAGCAATACAATTAATGGTATTAGAAAGAAAAACAAACAAACTAACTAACATTTGGAATTAGAAAGAAAAACATAATCAGAAAAATAAAAATCACAAAACTAACTAATATTTGGAATTAGAAAGAAAAACAAAATCAAAGAAAAAAAAATCATCTCTGGGGAAAAAAATACCACATTGTCGGTTCCTCGTTAACGATCTCCATGATCCTCGTGGGCTGACCTGATGAGAGAGAGAGAGAAAGAGAGAAACGAGAGAGAGAGAGAGAGAGAGAGAGAGAGAGAGAGAGAGAGAGACAGAGACAGAGACTGTGAGAGAAAGAGAGAAACGAGAGAGAGAAACCAGAAACGAGATAGAGAGAGAGAGACAAACCTGCTATAGATCGAGGCCAAAGTACGCCGCCGTTGGAGATCGCTTCTTTCTTGGAGCCCTTTCTTTTGTGTTTTGCTTCTTTTTTTTGTTGCTTTAGATGAAGTGTATTGTATACTGGAGTATCAGATATCATACTATGGGTAATGCTATGTGCACATAACGTGTGCACATAAAGATCTGGGCCATTCATTTTGGTTGGGTCCATTCCTGCACACATGGGACCCACCAAAATGAATGCCCTAGATCTTTATGTGCATACTTTATGTGCACATTTTATGTGCACGAATCATTACTCATCATACTATTTAGGGTTTTTTTTTTTAAAGTTTTTGTCATTTATTTATAGGACCCCTAGTTTATAAAATATTTGTTTTCAAACTTTTTTTTTTTAAATTGCCCCACTGCACCCCCCGAAAAAGTCCCTCCCGCACCCCTAAGTGTCCATGCCGCACCCTTTGCGCACCCACACCACACCCAAAATAGCTGAAGCACTCAAAAGGAACTACAAAGAACTGCATGCCACACCCGAACTGGGTGCGCACTTAGTTCCCCTGTGGCTCCATTTTTGTAGTGTCCGTGCATCATAGGTCTTCTTACTTTATTTAACCAGTCAAAGGGTACATTAGTCACGAAATAATCCTAAAAACTTAAATAAGGGACCTTTTACTTCTAAAGTATTCTGCAGGGACTTTTACCGTGAAAGATGAAGAAGTGGGAATTTTCTAAAAAGATTCTATTTTAGTTCTTAGATTCTGCAAGGAAAAATGAGTTATTTAATGGCATGGAAGGTTTTACACAAATTATAAAGCAAATTAACCTCGAAATTGGTTTTATTTTTGTTTTAATATTCTCCCTTGCTCTCTGGATATCTCTCTTTCTTCTTCCTTGTCTTTTTGGGTGTTTTGGTTTGTTTTGTGTTGGAATATTTTTTTAATGAGAGCATTTTTGCTCACCCAAAAAATGGTTCACCAATGTTCACTCAAGCATCCCATTGGCCAATGCAGTGGGACTCAGGATTAAACATCATTTGTTTAATCCTAGGTCTCACTGCATTGGCCAACGGGATGTTTGGGTGAGCATTAATGAACCACATTTTGGGTGAGCAAAAGTATTTTCCTTTTTAATAACAATATAGTGTAAACCTAGTCCACATTCAAAGATCCTTGACTAGACTTTGGCTCTATATTGGCACATGGGAATTAGAAACACTATACTCCCCATGTACACAAATAGCAAGTTTGTTTTGTGTTGGAATATTTTTTTTTAATAAAAATATAGTATAAACCTAGTCCCCATCTAAAGTTTGTACATTTTTGTGTTGGAATATTTTTTTAATAAAAATATAGTGTAAACCTAGTCCACATCTAAAGATTCCTAAACAAGTTTTTGGTTCTATATTGGCACATGGGACTTTTCAAGAAGAAACACTACACTTCCATGGACATATATCAATTGTAACAATCTTAAAAAAATTTAAGTGCGTAAATAATTATTTTCAGTTAGCAATATTATATGAGTGTGCCTAGATAAGACACGTGTTTAAAAATTTTAAGTTTGGAGAACGTGTCGGGAATTGTTTAACCTTTCGTGACGAAAAATTTCCGTCGGGAATTGTTACGATTGGTGACGAAATTGTTTCGTCGGTAGTTGTTTTACTTTTAGTGACAAAATATTTCGTCGGGAATTGTTTAAGCTTTCATGACGAAATACTTTCGTCGGGAATTGTTACAATTGGTAATGAAATTGTTTCATCAGTAATTGTTTTACTATTAGTGACGAAATATTTTGTCGGGAATTGTTTCACCTTTAGTGATGAAATATTTTCGTCAAGAATTGTCACTTTTTGTGACGAAATAGGTTCGTAAAAATTGTTTTTACTTTTAACGACGAAATAGTCCGTCGGTAATAGGTTAACCTTTAGTGACGAAATATTTTTGTCGGGAAATGTACGTTGTTCCAGAAATCTATTTGATAAATTTCATAAAATACGTTTTGAGAATAATAACAATTTATTTACCTAGAGAAATTTGAAAAATTGACCAAACATGGCAAATTATAACTCAAGAAAGAAAAAAATAAATTGAACACAAGTAAATATTAGAAATCGAGATCTCTTAATCTAAATTAGACCTGGTAATTGAAACTCATATTCGTGAACCCGCCCGCAGTAAACAATTTTGGGTTCACTTAATTTGAGCTGTGGGTCGGCGTGGGTCGATAGAGATAGCCACGCAAGGTGGATGTAGGTCGATCTCTAAAAATAGAGAGAAATGAAGCGTTGTCTTTGCGAGTTTCTATTTCTATCATTGTCTCTATTTGTGGGTGAAACCCTATCGATGTCCCTTACCAAACCCTATCAACTGGGGTCCCATTGATTCTTATCTCAAAAGGAATTAAAACTCTTCTTCGACTTTCACGGTTCTGATGACGCCAACAACTATTTATAATTGCAGTTCATATAGATGCTGCTCAAGAGCTGTTTACAATTAATGTTTGAAATAAGGAATCAAAGTCTTGGATCATTTTGATGATTGCAAAATTGCTCAAAACATAAACAAATTTTGATGTGGGTAAGTTTAATTTTAACTATATTTGTTGTATATGAAGTATATTTATACATGTATATATGGACATGCACGGTACGGTGTGGATATACATATATATATATATATATATATGTAGATGAAGTCATGCATGAGCCTGTTTGCATAGAAAAGCACCCAAAAACATGTTTTAAGCAATATATATATAGAGAGAGGGATAAAGGAGAGTGAAAAACGTATAAATCATATATATAACCCAAGCGACGATTCAAACAAAAGGACCGGGCAACAGTAGGATCCCTAAAGAGGAAGGGGGAGAATAGGGATGTTAAAGAGGGCTGTGGTGTTCTTCCCGTCGTTAGTGATGTTGTTTCTGGTAGTTCTCATGTTGTCCATTCTACTTCGTCCAATAGTGATCAAATTCACCAAAAGGAAGGCTTTAAGTTCTGTACTAAGCAGAAGAACAAGGTACAACTCACTGATCCCGTGGCTGCCCATCAACTGGTCATCTCCTCAGATCCAGGAATATCTTCTTCTCAAAATAAGTTATCTATAATCTTCCTAGTCGTCCTTCTATTTCTGATGACCATTCTGATGATCTTTATATTCCCATTGCATTACTTAAGGGTAAAAGATCTTGTACCACTAGGCCAGATATTGCATTTGCTGTGAGTGTGGTAAGTCAGTTCATGCAGAATAAAAGGATCCCTCATCAACATGCTATGTATAGAAGGAATCGCTATGTTCAGTCTTGGGTGCACCCTTTTCTTTCTTTTTCTTTTGTTTTCTTTCAGAAAGTACTTTTTGGGAACTGCTTCCTTCCTTTTCCTTCCTAGCAGAATGCACTCAGACTACAAGCCAAGGAAAAGCCCAGAGGAAACAAATGCCAAGTTGTTGTCACTTCCCTTGAACACCTGCGGTTAGCTAGTCAAGTATGAAAGAACAGATTGCTAGTTAACCTGCATTCAAGACATGGAATGTGACAGAATGAAATGAAATCTAAGGAGTAGGTAGCCTTAGATCAAAGTAGAAGGTTTTTAAATATATTCAAAGCCCTACCTGAAAAGAGGCCTATCCCTTAAAGCTATGCAGTCAACCAGAATTCTAAGCTAAAAAATGCATAATTTATATATTCATTATTCGAAAGTGATTAGCCACAATCCTAATAAGATTCTCCTTTCCTTTGCTCCCAGACCAACGGTTAGACTGATTTGTTCGTTCATAGCTTTGTCGCTTACCATTAAAGCACCAACCGATGCTTATTATCTCCGAGTATTGCATCAGTAGCATAGTTCTGGATAGGGATGGCAATGGGGTGGGTTTTCCGGGTTCTCCGCCCCGCCCCGCCCCTAATAAGTAGGGTATGGGGGAGGCTTAATAGGGTTAGGGGCGGGTATGGGGGAGGTTTTCAAAACCCGGGTCGGGTCGGGTCGGGGTAGGGTCAAAAAACCCGCCCCCGCCCCGAATATACTTGTATTTATATTTTTACCCCTCAATAGTTATGTGTATTACCATTTAAAAAAAAAAACTGCACAATTAGAGAACTAATTGGGTAAGTTAAAAAAACAACTACACTATTAGAGAAAAAAATGCATTAAAAAAATTACTTTTTCAATTTGTGTACCAAAAAAAAAACATAATCGGGGCGGGGCGGGGCGGGGCGGGGTCGGGGACCCCGGGGGCGGGGCGGGGGCGGGGAGATCACTACGCGGGGCGGGGCGGAGGCGGGGGAAGGGTTCACTGAAGCGGGGCGGGGGCGGGGTATGGGGACCCCGTCCCATACCCGCCCCGTTGCCATCCCTAGTTCAGGATGTTAGTCCCTTAGCAACCACTAGGTTTACACACCTGTTTGTAGACTTTTTTTGCATCCCTTTTCTTTTTTTGTTTTCCTTTTTTCTCTTCGGCTTCTTGTATAGAAAGCGATATGCACTTCTTCGTGAATGAAAACCAATATAACACAAAGTGGAAGGTTTTTTTTTTTTTTTTTTTCACTTTTCTATATATTTCTTATTATTTTTTATTTTCTTATATCTAGAATTAATACAGATATGTATGTATAATCTTTCGTTTTTTCTAATATAGATACCTTGAAAGATGCTATGATTTCTAAATTTTTTTTTTATCACAAATGTAATTCTCAACACTTGTGGCAGTAACATCACTTTCAACAATAATGGGACCACTTTAATATCCTCCAATGAAAATCAAGTGAGTCCACTGTCGTATGTGTTGAGAGTCACATTTAGGATACAAATTTGAGAATTATAGCATTACTCTATCCATATGATACAGCTGTTAAAACATTTGGGAACCAAATTTTGAATTTAATCACTTTTTTTGTTATTTTTTAATGTATACCTTGAATAATACTATACTTTTCAAATTTTTTCAACACCCGTGACAGTAGAACCACTTTCAACAATGTTTTAGAATAGTAACAAATTTTGTCACGGTATGAAACAGTGAAAAAATAAATATTACTCGTACTACACAGTGTTACAATTTTAGTCTGCCAAAAACATTGAACCAAAATTTAATTGGCACCTCAGACAACTCAAAATTGGGCACTCCTGCGTGTTTTATCTGCATTATTTGGGAATATTTGCCCAAATCTCCGAAAACTCCCCCAAATCACTTTGATGAACCCTATTTCCTTCTCTACAATTCACTTCCCTCTCTTCTCACAAGCAGCCATCCCAATATGGGTTTCTGTGAAAACCTTTCTTCCTTCCTCCCACTGTGTCTCTTTCTCTCTCTGTCTCTGTCTCTGTCTCTCTCTCTCTGTCTCTCTCTCTCCACCAGAGTTGGTCGCCTCGGTCAAGCCATTCCTCTCCACCGATTCTCGCCTCCACTCCTTTTCGCCGCTTCTCGCCTCTACTACTCAGGTACATCGATCTCTTGATCCCTCTCTCCTTCTCTTTCAGTGTTTATGATTCATTGGAAAAGTGTGTATATATTACATACTTAGTTCTATGGATAGAACAATGGTGAAGATCCCACTTCTGGCACAGATCTCTGCTCCGGCTATTGAATCATGTCGTTTTGTATACCTTAATTAGAAACCTAAAGCTTTTAAGGTCTTAAATACCTTAATCATGTCTTCAATTATCAGAGTTCTTTGTTAGCTCCTTGGTTCATCTAATATATGGGTTTTACATATTCTGTACAGTAGTGTAAATTGGGTTTTGATTTACTGTTCATTTGGTACATTCATTTAGATGGATTTCTGCCTAATATTGATGATTTTGTGTTAGGATCATAGTTATGCACACACCCCTGTTATCTTCCTATGTCATTTCTTCTTTCCCTTCTTGTTATCTTTTTCAGTTACAACATCACGTGAGTCTCACATGCTAGTAGTTTGTTAGAATCCTTGTGCTCTTCACGTGACCACCACATGGTCTGTGCTGAATATAAGGAGAGTGAGCTGAGTGGAAGAGGGGGGAAAATTGTATTGTTCTTCTTCTTGAATGGTGGTCATGAACCAGTAATCTATAATCTCATACCTTTTTTTCATTCTTTTTCCATTTGATTTCCTTTTTCTTTAGTAAATTAGATCCAGTTTCAACATCTGGTATCAGAGCTCGGTCTCGATCATCATGGTGAAAACCACAGGATCTGCTTGGGAGAATGAATTGCAATCGACAAAAGCACAAATTGAATCTCAGTTGCAATCTCTCCAGTCTGAGATTCAAGGAGTGTTGGGTATTCAATTTGATGAGAAGATGGGTCAATTGAAGAAGGATTTGGAGCTTAATCACCAGAATTCCCAAAGAGAGTTTCAGAGAAATATGATGGCCGAATTTCGAGAGACGATGAATCAATTCCAAGCTTCCATGGCTTCCAACGCAGTTTCATCCAGTTCTTCGAAACACCCAGAAATTCCACAATTACCTCGTGTTACCATCAATCCCCCCATTTCACCAATCCCTGTCTCTAGACCCTTCCTTCACAATTTAACCCCACCACCAATTCACCCAGTTCACCCATCTTTTCAGCCAGCACCAACACCAATCCCTCAAATACCTAATTCCGAACCAACTCAAATTCCCCCAACCATGCCCTTTTACTTCGATCCTCATACCAACACAATTCCTTTTGGTAGCCTACCTTACCATCCGAATCCCAACACCTCTCCAAATAACCGTCACCTCAAGCTTGATTTCCCAATCTACAACAATGGAAACCCCCTAGATTGGATTTCAAGGGCTGAACGCTATTTCAGATTCTACCAAATCCCAGACAATCAGAAGAAAGAGATCGCAACCATTCACTTCGAAGGTGAATCCATACCTTGGATTGATTGGTTCGAGTCTCAATACCCTATGAGCACTTGGCCCCAATTTGTACAAGCCTTCTTATGCCATTTCGGGGCAAAAGGAGGAATGGACTACAATGGAGTTTTATCCAAACTGGAACAGGGCAACAATTCAGTAGAACTCTATGAATCTGAGTTCCTTCGATTGGCTTGTAGACTTCCGAACTGGTCTGATGAGCAACTTAAGGGCTGTTACATCTCTGGTTTGGAAAAAGAGTTGCAGTTTGAAGTACTATCTTTCGAGCCAATTAGCTTAACTGGGGCTATGAAACTCGCAAGATTACAAGAAGGAAAGGTGAAAGCTAGGAGAGCTGCTGCAAGAGGAAGTACCTTCAAGGTACCTCTGGATTCCACAAATGTCCCAAAATCCAACAATTACCCAACCCCAAACATTACCACTGCACCATCACCCACAAATAGATTCCCAGCTCGACCCATTCGAAGGTTGTCCTCAGCAGAGATTCAGGAGAAGAGAGACAAGAACCTCTGCTTCAAATGCGATGAACCATATAGGCCTGGCCACATGTGCAAGAAATCCCAGCTTCTGTTGATGGAAGCCGAGGATGACACCATTAAGGATCAGGACGTAATAGAGGGGATTGAGGAACCAATCGTTGAATTGATCTACGAGGATGACCCAGCAATTTCACTTCATGCTCTTACGGGCTCCATTAGACCTCAGACTATGAGGATTGATGGTATCTTAGGCCATCAGAAGGTAATCATCCTAATTGACTCTGGTTCTACACATAACTTCCTTCACCCTTCATTAACTAAGCATACAAAGGGTGTGGAGGATTTAAACTCTTCACTCAAGGTTTATGCGGCAGATGGTGCTCCCATGCAAAGTAAAGGAAAAATCAATGGGGTTCCCTTAAAAATTCAAGATTATAACTGTTCGGTGAATTTCTATATTCTACCAGTCATGGGCTGTGACATAGTTTTAGGAGCTGAATGGCTTGAATCCCTGGGACCCATATTATGGGATTTTTCCACTAAAACCATGTCCTTCAACATCTCTGAGCATACCTACAAGTTACAAGGAGCTACACCTCCTCCTGCCACCATTGTCAGCCCTACATCCATGAGTAAAATTCTGCAGCAAGAAAGAGTGGGAGTCGTAGCACAGTTAATGGTACTAAATACAGACCCAACTGAAATTTTTCCTCCTGAACCAACCAAACCAGAGGGTGACATCCACAAATTGCTAAATCAATTTTCTGAGCTATTTACCGAACCCACTGGCCTACCACCCTCCAGAAGTCATGACCATCAGATTCCTTTGCTTCCAGGTACTGCACCTGTGAGTGTGCGACCCTACAGGTACCCCTACTTCCAGAAAACCGAGATTGAGAGAGTTGTGAAGGAACTCCTGGATAGTGGTGCTGTAAGGCCTAGCACTAGCCCTTTTAGCTCCCCCGTGCTTTTAGTCAAAAAGAAAGACGGCGGATGGAGAATGTGTGTGGACTACAGGGCTTTAAATGAGGTGACAGTAAAAGATAAATTTCCTATACCTGTAGTAGATGAGTTATTAGATGAGTTGCATGGAGCAAGGATTTTTTCCAAGCTCGACTTAAGGTCAGGTTACCATCAAATCAGAATGATGGACACTGACATTCACAAGACAGCATTTAGGACTCATGATGGCCACTACGAATTCCTCGTCATGCCTTTTGGGTTGAGCAATGCTCCCTCCACCTTCCAATCCCTCATGAATGATCTTTTTCGACCTTATTTGAGGAAGTTTGTCCTTGTATTCTTTGATGACATTCTAGTATACAGTCAGGACACTAACCAACACCTCAACCATCTCAGAACAGTGCTGCAAATCCTAAAGGATCACCAGTTGAAGGTTAAAAGGAGCAAGTGTGCTTTTGGAGCAAGTTTTGTTGAGTACTTGGGGCATAGTATATCTGCAGGCGGGGTATCCATGGACTGCTCTAAAATCAAATGTATTGAAGATTGGGAGCTGCCACAGACTGTCAAGGGCTTAAGAGGATTCCTTGGGCTCACTGGCTACTACAGGAAATTCATTCAAGGGTATGGCTTGATAGCTAAACCGCTGACCCAACTACTCAAGAAAGGGAAATTCCAATGGGATTCAGATGCTGAAGGCGCTTTTGCAAAACTAAAAAAAGCTATGACAACAGCCCCTGTCTTGGCCCTTCCAGATTTTAGCAAGTCATTTACAGTGGAGTGTGATGCTTCTGGAGAACGGATAGGAGCTGTCCTAATCCAAGACAAGCATCCTATAGCCTATGCGAGTAAAGCTTTGTCTGGTAAGAACTTGCAACTATCGGTTTATGACAAAGAGATGTTGGCAGTTGTTTTTGCTGTGCATCATTGGAAGACCTATCTTATGGGCAGACCATTCAAGATCATTACTGATCACAGAACTCTGCAGCACTTCCTCACACAGAGGATTACCACACCGGAGCAAAACAAATGGCTACTGAAATTATTAGGCTTCCAATACACAATTGAATATAAGCCAGGAAAAAGTAACAAGGTTCCTGATGCACTCTCTAGAAAACACCAGCTATGCAGCTTGATGGCACTATCTAGCCCAACCTTTGATGTTATTGCTGAACTCCAACAGGATTGTTTGAAGGACCCAGAGACAGCACAGGTATTGGAGGCCCTCACTGAAGGAAAACCAGCTCCAAAGCATTTCAAATTATGTGATCAGAATTTACTCTATAAGCATAGACTCTATGTGCCAGGATTGTCCCCTTGGAGGGAGAAATTGCTCCATGAATATCATGCCACACCAGTAGGAGGCCATTCAGGATTTCTGAGAACGTACAAAAGGCTCTCCCAAAATTTTAAGTGGCCTGGCATTAGAAAAGATGTGAAGTCATTTGTGGCTACTTGTGACATGTGCCAAAGACAGAAGGTGGAAAACCTCCATCCTCCAGGACTTCTTAGTCCTCTTCCCATCCCAGCGGACACATGGACGGATATCTCAATGGATTTTATCGAAGGCCTTCCCCACTCAACCTCCAAAAATGCTATCCTAGTAGTAGTTGACAGGCTCTCGAAATATAGCCATTTTATTCCACTCTCACATCCTTTCACAGCTGCCCAAGTGGCTGAGTTGTTCATCCGAGAAGTCTTCAAGTTACATGGCATGCCAAAGTCAATTGTAAGCGATAGAGATCCCACTTTCCTGAGTCAATTCTGGACATATTTTTTTAAATTCAGTGGCACCCAGCTCTGTAAGAGTTCAGCCTACCATCCTCAGTCAGATGGCCAAACTGAGATTCTCAACAAAATATTGGAACATTATCTGAGATGTTTTGTGGGTGATAAACCCACTTCTTGGGTCAAGTGGCTTCCGTGGGCAGAGTGGTGGTATAACACCACCTACCAGTCCTCCATTAAGACTACCCCTTTCCAGGCTCTTTACAACAAACCTCCACCATCCATACAAACCTATGTTCCTGGCTCTTCCACTGTAGATATGGTGGATCAGACCCTTCGAGAAAGGGATCAGATGATTAAGTGGCTGCAACAGAACTTACAAGAAGCTCAAAATCGCATGAAAATATATGCGGATAAGGGCAGGACTGAGAGGGAATTTTCAGTAGGTGATTGGGTTTACCTCAAACTCCAACCATACAGACAACAAACTGTGGAAAGAAGGAGCTCCCACAAATTAGCTCCCCGGTTCTATGGGCCTTTTCAAGTGATGGCAAGAATTGGCACAGTAGCTTATAAACTGCACCTACCTTCTCATGCAAGGATACATCCAGTGTTCCATGTCTCTCTACTCAAGAAGAAACTAGGAGAAAAGCTGACAGCTTCCCCTACTCTACCTCCTTATGGCAAGTTTGGTACTATGGAATGGACCCCTGAGAAAATTGTTGACAGAGGTCTATTCAAGAAGGGAAATGTGGGTATTACAAAGTATTTGGTGCAGTGGAAAGGGCTGCCATTTGAAGATGCGACCTGGGTTGAAGCTCAAGAATTTGACGCCCAATTTCCGGAATTTCAAGCTTGAGGACAAGCTCGTTGCAAGGGGGATGGATTGTTAGGATCATAGTTATGCACACACCCCTGTTATCTTCCTATGTCATTTCTTCTTTCCCTTCTTGTTATCTTTTTCAGTTACAACATCACGTGAGTCTCACATGCTAGTAGTTTGTTAGAATCCTTGTGCTCTTCACGTGACCACCACATGGTCTGTGCTGAATATAAGGAGAGTGAGCTGAGTGGAAGAGGGGGGAAAATTGTATTGTTCTTCTTCTTGAATGGTGGTCATGAACCAGTAATCTATAATCTCATACCTTTTTTTCATTCTTTTTCCATTTGATTTCCTTTTTCTTTAGTAAATTAGATCCAGTTTCAACATTTTGCTATGCTTTTAGAGATTGGAAAGGTTTCCCTATTTTTTTGGGGCAGAGAAGTAGGATGAAAGAGTTCTTGTGCCCGAAATGGGTTCCTTAACAAGCATATACGATAGGTATGTGCTTGAAGCTTAAATGATTATTATAATTTTTGGGTTTTACTTTTCCATTGTTCCTTCTTGTTTTCTGTATTTTTTTTTGCCATTTTAATAGGGTTCGTGAATTGTTATATTATCTTAAAGGTGGACAGCTTGATTATGGAGAAGAGCACAGCAAAGCTTCTGGGCATTCTCAGTTTGGAAGAATTTGTGAACAAGGTTCAAAACTCAACTTTATTTGTCCTTCCATCATCACCATTTAATTGGATTGGATTGTATATTCGAGTATGTATGGATACTAGGCTGATATTTACTTGTTTTTGTTTGGTCAAATTGGGGTTCAGGGCACTACCCAAAATGGGATTAGGATAATCTAAATGTGTAGGGTCCACACTTGAGACATTTTGTTCCCAATTTTCTTCTTTGGTTCAGCAAAGCCCATGCTTATTTTTCACCTCACCTTTATGTCTCACATCATATATAGCTTTCTTGATACACTTACAATAAAAAAAATCAAGAAATCATATACATCTTATATATATATATCTCTTTGTCCCTCACTCACGACCGAACAAAAGAGACCCAAGGTCTCCATTTTCTTGCTTGCTTGGGCTCCTTCAATATAGCCAATTACACTTGCAATAAGTCAAAAAACCATACCCTATTAGCTGTATAAATTGGTTTGGTATGACTTTCAGTAATAATGAAGTACTATGAATGAACTCAAAAAAGTGTTCATTTTAGACTTTTCTATTTGTTATTGCGAGATTGCTACATTCATACGCTTATTTGGTCCATTTTAGATTTTTCCTAGTGTTGGTGAATGTTACTTTATGCACATCCTTGATTCCTTATCTTGTATTGAAAAAACAAATGAATGAGTTGTAATGTGCTGTGTATATATTATTAGAAGAGCAGTTGATTCACTGAATGTGTAATCAATCAAGAGATGAAATAAATCTAGACAGTGAACTACGACCCTGTTTTTTCCTCTGCATTTGCTTCTCATTTTGCTTGCTAGTTTTGCTTCAATACTCACCAAATTAGTGTGAGAACATCTTATCTTCAATATTGACCATAGGTTGTTCCTTCTATTTGGCCATGTTACAATAATATTAGATCAGCTATTTCTCTTTGTGTTCTCTCTCCTTTTTGTGAAGCTCGATCTCTTGGATATTGTCAAATGTTCACATTGTTCCATGCCTGTAAAAAAGGAATGAAAAGAATGTGAACAGGACTGTAGAAGAAGTCCAAGATGCACTAAAGGTATTTGTCCTTATTTTGATATTTTTATCAGATGAGTGGCACACTTTTTGGATCACTTTAAAGCCCTTGAAGCACATTTTCACTGAAGCAAGTCCGAAAATGCGTCAGCCCAAATGTGATGCTGAAAACAAATTGGGGTTTTTATGAACGAGTGTTTTCTCACTTCCCATCGTGCCCTTGTGATTAGGTCTTTTGCTTATACTTCAACCTGAGCGCAAATTGTTAGGAGTTATTAATCACTGTTTTACTTATGCAGGATTTGGTCACTACTGCATTGGTTTAAACACACAGTATTCAACTGAACCATTGTTGTAGTCTTGAGCCAAAAAAGAATTACATCTGAGCTCAATCTTCGGTAAGTTTCCCTTGGTAAAAATGGTGGGTTTAAATTTGATTATGGTGAAATACTGTAAAATGACAATGATTAGAAGAGTTACATAATATTTTTATAAGTTTTATAATTGAAGATGACACAATATTTATGAGCAAAGAGTTCCACTTTGTTATCATTATTTCGCTCTTTGTTATGCTTATGGCTTGTACTATGGTCAAAGCACTAGGTATTAAATTATACATAACATTTTTGTTTATATGTTTGATACCCTATGCTTTATGCATTTGCACTAGGTCCAGTCACCCCACCTACAATTTGGGATCCCATGATTCCCATCAACTCCTACATCCAGAATATGTATCTCTTACAACACTTGTTATGTATATGCATAACATTTTACAATGCTTTTACACCTAAAAAAAAAAAGCTATGTTGTTGGGTGCATGTAATCCCTAAGGCTATATTTGGTTCATGGATATTTCATGGAGGGAAAGAAAACACAACGGAAAATACTTATCTTTGGTTAGTGAGGAAAATAGAGAGTAAAATAGGAAGGAAAAGAAAATAAAGTAAACTAATATTTTGAATTTTGTTTATTAATTTCTTTATGCACGTATTTCTCGGAAACATAAATCGATTTGAGAGTTTTATATAGACAAAATGCTATTTTTTTCTAAATCAATATTACTCGTTTATAAATCAATATAGACAAAATGCTAAATGTTTTATAAATCAATACACACACAGTTCTCATTTCTCTTTGAGCTTATGTTTGTGAATGTCCTCTTTTTTTTTCTTTTTTTTTTTTTTGACATTGATGTTTAAATTTTTGTATTGCAAATTTACGGGCATCTCGAGGACTAAATTCAACACCGTATTTTGGTCTTTTTGGACTGAAGTAATATTTGTATTACGGGATTGACGTTCGATTTTCGTTTTGAATTTGTATTTGCTATGTATTTTGGATTTTAAATATACTATTTTGTTATGTTGGATTGAGTAGGTGACTTTATTAATGAATGAACATTTGATTATTTAATATGAATGTTGTGGATATTGTGAATGTTTTTAGATAACTCAATTACCAGGTGGATAAAAAAAAAAATATTTGGTCTAAAATGCAATATATTCCCAAAAAGGGCATGCATCTTTACTGATGAAATTTTCATCACTAATTGTTCATATTTCGTCACTAATGGTTCACATCTCATTTCACTTCTAACATTTAGTGACGAAAATATTTCGTCACTAATAGTGACTTAACCGCGAAAAGGTTTTGTCGGTAATAGTATGCTATTAGTGACGAATTATTATTTCGTCGATAATAGTATATTATTAATGTCGAAATATTTTGTCAGTATTAGTTATCTTTTTAAATGCGAAAAGAATTCATAGACAAATAGTCATCTTTAGTGACGAAATGATTCGTCGGGAATTAGTCAGGTTTAGTGACAAAATAATTCGTCAATAATAGTACACCTTTAGTGACGAAATATTTCTTCATTAATAGTTCTTTTTCCCAACAAAATTTCGTCACTAAAAATAGGAGATGATAGTTCTTTTTCCCAACAAAATATTTCTTCATTAATAGTACACCTTTAGGAGATGATATTAGGGCTAGGAGTGCATATATATATATACACCCTTATGTCATAAACTAGGGTTTTATTTTTATTTGGTGGAGGTTAATCAAAGAGAGGAAAAGAGAGGTAGAGAGAGAAGAGGAAGAAGGAGAAGGTTTCCCCGTTCACTGTCGAGTTTGTCGAGTCTGCGTTTTCTTCGGTTCGTTTCGTCATCGATTTAAAATCAAAATCGGTGAGTTAATCATTTATTTCATTTTGTTTTCGTTACAATTTCTCGTCAATTAGAATAGATTGAGTAAATCGGAAGAGAATGCATGAAATCATGTTGGAGTATTCATATATCAGTATATGTATGGATATGTATATTCATTGTTATTGGATTTAAACTTTGTGATTTTTTTTGTTGATTTTCAGATTTATTTAAACAAGCTCGGAACTATTTGAGAGAAAAATTCTAAAAAATTCTAAAAAATTCGTAAGTTGATTATTTTAAGATTATACCCGCACATCCCATGTAAAATACGATTCTGCACAACTTTCGTTTTTCGTGTTTTTCTTGATTCTGCACTATTTGGGCACAAAATAAGAATTTCAGCTGGACATTACATTCTTTGGGTTTGTGAGTATTAATCTAGAAATGGGTATATTGGTCATAAAATGTGTCATTTAATGAGTTGAAGGACTTATGTTTATTAATGTCCACTAATCGTGTACTTATCCCCAGTTTTTTTCCCTTGTGTCCTATAACCAAATAATTCTCCTAATTTGAGATTTAATACCAAATTTCAATTAATTTAATTGTATTTGTCACTGCATTTCATTGTCTTTTTGGAGCTGTCAAGCCCAAACATGGCTTCAGGTTGTCTGAGATAAATGACTAATATGGTGACAATTCATGTTGTTCTTAGACTAGCAAAATTCCAATAAGCCAATCCACATAATTAAATTGTAAAAAAGGTACAATTCTGTAACAAATACTTTTTGTGACGGATTTGTGCCCGACACAAGTTAAGAGCGTCACAAAAAGTCTCTGTCAGTCAAATTCCGACACAAAAAAAATTTGTGACGGATTTTGTGTCAGATTTGTGTGACACAAAAAATAGTGCCACGTATACCTATAATTTGTGAAGATTTATTTGTGTCGACCCAAACCGTCACAAACAGTATTTGTGACGGATTAGTGTGTGACACAAATAATAGTGTCACATTTGATTTGAGGCATTTTATTTGTGTCGACCGGAAACCGTCACAAATACTATTTGTGACGGTTTTGGACAAATAGTATTTGTGATGGAATAAATAGTGTTTGTGACGAAATTTTAAATAATGTGACCACAATTATTGTCAAAACCGTCACAAATATTATTTGCAACGGAAATTTATATATTATCACCAAAAATCATTATTTCTCCATCACAATAAATTATGCCATACTTATTTTTAACGACAAGAATCACATAAAATTTGAAAGCATATTAATTAAAGATAAAACAAGAGACAATAAAGTATACATTCATACATAATTGTTTCATACCTGACATTAGTAGATATAAAAATAAAATAATAATAGTCTAAATAAAGTCATTACAGTCATAATTAATTCAAATAAAAATGAAAAATTATCCTCTAATCCCTCGCCACAACTTGAAATAGAAAATAAAAGTTCAATTAAAAATATAATAATATAACCACCTAGCAACCCAAAGAGCAAAATAAGACCAAAAATATAAATAAAAAACTAGGCTAGTGCTAATGCTAATGCCAAAGTAGAAAGTGCTAATGCCAAAGCAGAAAGTGTTGCTAAAAGTCTTAATTCCTAGAGAGCAAGCCAAAGAATTGAATTTAGTCACCTTAAATTTCCAGCAGCATTTAAAATGATGTAATAAAGTATCCATGGATGAATACTTTTCATTTGCTCATATCTTAAAATGAAAATATTCATTTTCATTTGCTTATATCTTAAAATGAAAATGAAAATTTAGTCACCATAAATTTTCATTTGCTCCTTTGGTCCTTCGGTCTTGCATGTAAAACGGAGAAGATAATATACTTATAATCAGTGACCATTAATTGAGGAAGCAAAACGGAAAAACACAATAAGAGGAATAACAAAGCGACTGACCCTTGCAAATTAAGAAGCCCCCCTAGTAAGTCCTTGAGCCGCGAGTTCATACCATCAGGGAGAAGTAAAGGGTTATTGACGATCTGGAGAATGCAAACATATTAATTTTTGCTAAACTAGAAAAATCGAGTGCTAAAATGAAAGTAGTTCAAATTAATTATACATATTTATACATACGAAAATGCTAACCCCTACAAAACCAACAGCAAGCATTTTCAAATGGACAGAAACAAAAGTCTTTGCCACCTCATTACAATGAGGACACAATAGTAAACTTACAAAAGAACTAAAGGAAAATTTATTTAGTGCTGTCTAGGCCTGTAAACGGATCGGATTTGGATCCAATCCGATCCGAATCCGATAGAAAATATCCGATAAGAAAATCCGAATCCGAATCCGAATATTTTGTTAGCAAATGGATCGGATTCAGATATCACAAATCCGATCCGGATCCGATCCGTTTAGCTCCCTGTGTTTTGTGAAAATTACAATTTAGCTCCCCCTGCTTTGTGAAAATTACATAATGACCCTACACTATAAAATTCTTTTGGTACTTAATGAATATTCGATTAGAGAAAAAAATAAATAAATAAAAAATTTGATGCTTAACGTATATCCAATTAAAAATTTCCTTTGGTGCTTAACGGATATCCAATTAATAAATTTTTTAAAAAAAAAAAAACCTTGATTTGCTTAAGGGGTTTTTTTTATTGCTTAACGGATATCTGTCGGATATCCGAATCCTAACAAATTCGGATTCAGATTTTGGTTAACGGATTTTTTATCGGATCGGATTCGGATTTAGTTAACGGGTTCTTATCGGATTCGGATATCACAAATCCGATCCAGATCCGATCCATTTACAGGCCTAGTGCCGTCATTACCTAATTGACCACACTTTAGTAAGGTGGCAATGACTAATCTTGTCCATATAATAGTGAACAAAATGATTTATCTTACACACTATCCTGAAGGGTGTATGATAGCAAGGCCCATACACGTGTATGCGTGTGTGTTTGGGTGATGCACTCAAATGCTCATATCAATGAAGAGGTATAGGAGAGATAGGGTTTGGGATTTGGAATTCATCAAAGAAAGACCAAGCTCAGCTGGTATTTCAACCAAATTTCAATTACAATCGTGAAAAACTAAGAAAAACAGCCTATGGTCACTTATACCCTATTTAAGCAATGATAACCTCACCCGATGATGACTACGTGAACAATCACAACAAACATTACAAACAAAGTACAACTTTTAAAACAGAAGGTACTACAAAATATGCATCAGTGTGTACATAAATGGAGAAGAGAGATTAATAAAGTACAAGCAACAAACCAATAAATGCATTTCACGCACCTTGTCATATGTATCATGCAGTGTGTCACCAAGAAAGTGATATTTAGCCAACACCAAACAGTACAAGGTAACTCCCACAGCCCACGTGTCAGCAGTTTTGGCCCGATATGTTAGACCTGTTAATCATAGGGAAATCCATATGCTGAGAAGCATTATTTCCATGTCCAGTTTTGGATTCTTGTTCTACTAATGATATTTCCCACAGGGAGAGAGAGAGGAGAGCCCTAACCTAAACAACACTCGGGCGCAGTGAAAACAGGAGTCCCAGGAGAGCGACGAAGCTCGTCATTATCATCCTGCAAATTAAACAAATTCAAAAACCGTGAAGGACACCCAAGAATTAAACTTCAACCAATTGAAAGTTCAGAACATTTTAGAACTCGAGCACAATTAAAATTGGAATGGTTCGACATGCTTGCTTTATAGAATTGCATTAAAATTAACGCACATAGACCTTAATGTCACACACACGTTGTTTCCTAAATTTTGACACCAACCATTTCCAAATTTGAGCATGAGTCTAGCTTCAGTTTTGCACATATCATTTAACTGACAACCAAACCAGGTCTTGGAACTAATAAGAGCATGTTTGTGAATGCTTTAAATATGATTTGGTTCAATCCATGTATCACTTTCTATCTTGGTTTTCGCTAGAAGTTAGAAACAAGGTAACGTTGGTTTGACAAATAACCAGTTTGAAGAGACAGATTAGACTGGGTGCCAACCCCTATACAAGAAATGGACATTCACCAAACACTTGAATTTATCGAAACGATTCACTTATAAACCACAGATCGGTTCTTCTTTCCAATCCAAATAAAAATAAAAATGTGACCAGAAGCACATTCCAACCCATTCCCCAAATTCAATTCTCTGAGTTGACAAGCACATGTTTCTCCTAAAATCTACACTCAAATTACATACCTGCACTTGCACTCATGGCCGCACACCAACAAAAAAGACATACTCTCAAAAAGCAGATTAAGCTACTTAATCAATTTCTCAATGCACCACAGACTTAACAAGCATTCTTTCTCAAGTTCAACAAAAACAAAGCATCTGACCAGAAAAGAAAAGAAATGCAAGATGTTGACGGCAAGAAAGTGATGGAACATAGTTGTCAAATCGGGATTTGTATCGAGAATCGAAATGCCATTTTTTCCGAATCATGAATTGAATCATGAGATTTGGTTACAAATGAAAATTTTCACATGTACGTATTTTTACATGCCAAAGAATTGGATTTAGTCACCATAAATTTTCATTTGCTCATATCTTAAAATGGAAATTTTCATTTTCTTTTCCTTTGCCTTCCATGACTCCACAGAACCAAAGGAGCCTAAATGGGAAAGTTGTAACAGAGCTATATGGTAGCATCCAGAGTGTTTTAAGATTATCTAATAAGCTAAGTTAGCCGTGACATCAACCAAAAAGTCCAAGTAGTTTTACATATCTACAAGCTAATTTAGACATTCAAACAACTTATAGGGCAAAAAGTACAAAAAAAAAAATTTAAGAAATCAAATAAGCCTTGCATAGATTTGAAGATCAGTACTCCAAAAGTATTTGTAATCATAATTCATTTAAGCCTTGCATATTAATATTTTTAAACAGCAAATTTCGATTGAATTATGAACTACCCATGGAACAACACATACAACATATTATGAGCAAACCTCAACACCCCAAGGACAAGATCCGTAAATAAAAAGAGTACTACCTTCTTATGCATTTTAACAAATCACATAAAAGCATCCCCAAGAAAACTTGATACCCGCCCCAAAACCCAGCACATTGCCTCTGGCCAAAAAAACTCAAACATCAAAGTCAAACCATTTACACAAGAGATGCAATAAAACTAAAAAGTGGAAGAAAAAAAAAACTATAAAGTTATGGATACGTTCGTCATCTTAGTGCAACTGTATGAGAAAAAAATTTGTCATCATGTAGTTCTATTAACATCCATATCTCCAATCAAGTTACATAAGGCATTAGTGTATACTGTACAGTAAAGAAACTTGGAAGCCTAAATGAGACTTGTAGATTCTATGACCTTTATGTTGAAGCAATTGCATCAATGTGGTCCACACCAGAAATCCATCCAAAACCCACAAAATGGGACTTAGTTTAGTGAAATCCTGTTCTGATCCGAAGTTAGCCACAAGTTGTTTGGGTTTTTTTTAGACTTTTCTTCTCATATTTATAATTGATACGTATAACTATTTGATATTCTTTGGGGACAAGTACTCTTTTCCCTATTGTTGGGTATCGAAGACTAAAACAACAAATTAACACAGTTAACATGACAACTAATTCATGTAGTAAACAAAACAAGTATCAGTTTATCAACTCAATGGGGACAAATCAAATCCAAACTTTCCCTCTTCCACTTACAAATTAGCAAATATAAATGAAATTTCAAAGAGAGCAAGAATCAAATCTCACAAATCCTATCACCAAAATAATCTAAATCAAAAAGATCTTTCCTTATCTTAATGAATTGCCTTTAAATTTCAAAATGAAAAGATCCTAATCCTAAAATACACACGCTCTAGAAACAAAAAAAAAAAAATCACAAAAAAAAAAAAATTATATCACCTCTGATTTCTTCGGAACAGTTTCAGATTGGTCAAAGTGTTCAACCCTCCTCTCTGGAGCTCCTCATATCACCTGCAAAAACAAGAGGAAATCAATCGACCTTAAAATGCAACTATTAAACAAGCAATATAGCCTAACTACCATAATCGGCCCAAAAAAAAAAGGGGGGAATTTCTCTATTTTGAAATTCTTCTTAGATGAACTATATTGAAGCACAAGATATCATATCAAAAAGCAGATTTCTCTGTTTCAATCAAACATGTAAAAAAAGCTAGAGCTGAAGAGATGGAATGGAATTTCAGAAACGATTTTGGGAACCCTAAGAAGCAGAAATGTAAAAATGGAAGAACAAATTTAAGAACAGTATATGTATGTACATATGTAAGTGTATAATCTATATATATGTATGTGTATAATATATATGTATAATCTATATGATCTATATATTGGTTAGATGGAGAGAGAGAGAGAGAGAGAGAGAGAGAGAGAGAGAGTGTGTGTCCGGCGGCAGGAGTGGTGGTCGGCGGGGATGTGGTGATCGGCGGAAGTTGTGGTCGGCGGGGAAGTGGGTGTCGGCGAGAGAGAGAGAGAGAGAATGAATCGCCACAAATCGAGCGGACAAAAATATTGGGGAAATGTCTTTAGGGTGGTAAATTATTTGTGAAATATGTCCCCTGAAATCTTTAGGGTGGGAAATTTTGGGAAAAGTTTTGGTGTTTCATTTTTTACAAAATTGGCACAATGTATTTGTGTCGGATAGGTGCATTTTCGTCACAAATTAAAGTATTTGTGTCGGATAGTTTCATTTCCGTCACGAATAAATGTTTATTTGTGTTGGACAAATTTCAGTCACACAATCCGCCACAAAAATATTTTTTGTGACGGATTTTGATCCGTCAAAAAAACTTTCGTCACAAAAGACTTGTTTTCCTGTAGCGACACTTACTTATATGCGGTTCGGGGGGCACTCCTGACCCCTTGTTTTTTTTTTTTTTTGGTGAAAATATAATAATTTTGGATTTCTAAGATTTCAAAATGAGTAATTTTTTTTTGGTACAAAAATTAGTGTAATTGTTATTTGTGTTTCACATATTGTGAGTTGTGAGACAAAGACAAACGAATCTCTACTTGACTCTTTCAAATAAAATTGATGTTCATGTGCTAATTTCTTTTCATTTCTTTTACTTGATTCAATTTTAAAATAAAAAATCTTTAGCATGTTCGAACGAGATTTCTATAAGAATGTAACTATTTGGGGCTGATCGAGTAAATAAGATATTTAATATGAGTGAAAATAGAAAAATTTAAGAACCATATTGAGATTTCTGAGTTTATAAATTCAATTTCATGAGGAAAAAAAATGTATACTAGATAAAGTATATAAGGTAAGCAATAATTAAAAAAGTTGAGATGGGGCACATGCCCCCATGTGGCTCTGCTCATGTTCTCAAATCATGTGATAGTGGGGTTAGGGGCAGAGCGAGGATTTTTGGCCAGGGTAGGCCTAAGCTATACGGGAGTTTGAGTCACTTATTATACATAAATTCTCCAATTCAATATAAGTCACAAATTTATATGTACACAAATTCACAAGTATCTCAATTCAAAATTCACAAATTTCCCTCAATAAAAAAAAAATCAAATATTCCCAATTCTATTATTTTTTGGTTAGCATATTCCCCAATTAAGAGAGAGAGAGAGAGAGAGAGAGAGAGAGAGAGGGGGATATAGAACTAGTTTTAGACCCCATTTTGGGGGTAAGAGATGTAATTTTTAATTTTAAAATGTGATATTTAAAAATGTAATCTAAATCTATTTTGAAAAAAACTTAAAAATTATAGGGTATCCTTTAAGATTCGGGGGAGGGGGCTATTTGTAAAACTCATAATTTTTAAAGTTAAAATTTTAATTTTCAAAATTCCAGAGAGCTTAGTCCCTCCGCCATTGAGTGGGTCATATGTAACGATGGTAGAACTTGAATCACTTAAATTTGTATTGAAAGTTGTTATAAGTGACCCTACTATCAAGTGTTGAAAACCACTTCTAACTTTCTAAGATGCAAATTTGGAAATGAGAGCAATATTCTTTAGATATTAGTAAGATGAACTTGTGCCATTTAGAGAAAGAAGAAATGACCTTGACTGATGTAGATGAAAAGATAAAATCTGAGTGGCGTGAGTGAGCCGTGAAGTGAGAACGTCCAAAGTAATAGCAGAGAAAAAAATTCTCCATGTGTCAATGGTATTGGGATGTGCTGTAATGGGAATTGTTTGGTTATGAGTCTTATGACCCTCAATAATTGATCCTGCATTTGACATTGCACAAAAAGGCAAATCATGAGGAAAATTTCTATGGACGGATGTGGAGTGCAATTAACTCCGTATATATCTGTCTCATTGAAGGTATTAGAAACATGGTTTGTCATTTCATGACCGTAGAGGTTGGACCAGGTCAGATTCAGGAGTTTGTTCAGGGAGTAGAAACTTATACGTGGTTTGGGGTAGTGCTCTCAATCTGATTTTTTTAGCTTAAAAGTAATTTTTTTTTAAGTTGAGGGGCAATTAGGGGATAAAAATAAAATAAAATATGAAATTTATAAAGTAAAAGAATTATTTTGAGAAATTGGGGGGCAATTAAAGGGCAAAAACGGCTAAAAGAGTGATTTTGAAAAGGGGGTTATTGGGGACAATTAAGAGGCAAAAATGAATATGTATAAGGTAAAATCGTGATTTTAAAAAGTTAAGGACAGACAACTACCCTTCTTGCCCCGACGTACATCTGCCCTTAGGTATAACCATACTATTTTGATTGATCTTCTTTTTTTTTTCTTCCTCCCATATTTTTTTTTTTTTGCTCACATCTATTATATATACTCATTCTCTCCCTTCCCCAAATCTCTATATCATTAGAGCAACTCCAAGGATAGTCATCAAATTTGGGTATCCAAAATACTATTTGGTTACTTAAATAGTGTTTTACATGCCAAATAAGTCTCATGTACTCCAACCATAGTCATCAAAACTAGTAGCCATTTTATTGTTTAATATATTTTGATGTATCTCAACCATAGATACACTAAAAATATTATTTTATTCTCAAATCAATGGCTAGGATCATCCCACCAAATATGCATCCCCTCACTTTCTCTCTCCAAAGACTATAAGTTTGGAGACTCAAACCATGAGTTTGCATAATGGATCCCCTTTTGGATCCCCCATTAGAGTGTATTTTTTTGGATGAAGGGATCCATTTTAGCATCTTTTGGATTTGGATACCCATATGCATCCCCCATTGGAGTTGCTCTTACACTCAATATATTTGAAGGTTTGAAAACACTATGCGTTAAAATCATTTGAGCATAAAAGACTTGATCTTGGCTCCATTGTAAGCGTGTTTACAAAGAAAAGTGGGCTTTTATAAATTGGTTTTTATTATTATAAATTCTAAAAGTTAGTTTAGTAGATTACTATTGCCGGCTTATAAATTACAATTGATGAGTTTTGAATAATTTTTTTTTTTTGAAGGACACAAGGAGGTCAATTTGAAGGAGATGGGAAAAGCAACTGAATGTTACATAATGTTGTTTCTTTAGTATGGTAGTTTTTTTTTTTTTTTTAATTTGTCTTTTTATATAGATATGGAGTTCAATATACGTTAAATTTTGAAGAGCATTTTTGCTCACCCAAAAAATGATACACTAATGCTCATCCAAATATCCTATTAAACAATGTGTTGGGTATACCATGTATCCATGAGTCGTTTCCATGAAAATTGTCTTTTTAATACTTATTTATTAAATAAGTGTGTGTTTTAACTTAAAGACATTTCCAGGGTAAGTCGGTGTCACTAAAACCGACATTACGAAAATCGATCTCAGTAAAACCGACTTTTTATTAATGTCGGTCTTACTAAGACCGACTTTAAAAAATAATTTTTTTTTTTTGAAAAACTAATTTTTAAAAAAGAAAAACAATTTATAAAATAAAAAAAATGAAAAATCGGTTTTAGAAAAACCGACTTTAATGTCGGTTTTTATAAAGCCGACTTTCATTTGGGTCAAATTTCATTATGTTATTACTGTGTTCATTTGTTCATTTGGGTCAAACTTTCATTATTTTTCTTATTATTATTATTTTTTTCACTTTGTTTATGTAAATCTAAAATGGTCCCAAATGCTTAGACTAGTACAATGGTTTCCAAATTTTGATTCCCAATTTGGTTCCAAATGGTAAGACTATTGCTATAGTTTCTAAATTTTTGTAATGCTATGGTTAGGGGTGGAACTATGCCTATAGTGTATGGTGTCATGGGACCACTCATTAGTTGAAAATTTTCTACACTACTACGGTTAGGGGCGGAACTATGCCTATAGTATACTATACATATATATATATATATATATATATATTGGCTCGGGGACGCTGCCCCCGAACCCCTGATGAAGTCCTGTTTTGATTCTATGGACTGAGGCGGCACCCTCGGACTTCAATTCTTGGTTCTGCCCCTGGCTATGGTTCCAAATTTGATTCCGAATTATTTTTGGTTCCCAACATTTTGGACCTATTTATATATTTTTTGTATACACATTTTAATTTAGAAAAATAACAAATTCGGGGACACTGTCCACGAACCCCCGTACATCAAGCCCCCTAGATTGATTTTCTAGATCTGCCTAAAAAAAATAGCATTAGCATAACAAAACTAATAAAAATATTAGGAATCAAATTTGGAACCATAGCATTACAAAAATTTAGAAACTATAGCAGTAGTCTTACCATTTGGAACCAAATTGGTAATCAAAATTTGGAAACCATAGTATATGTCTAAGCATTTGGGACAAATTAGATTTACATTAACAAAGTGAAAAAAAAAAATAAGAAACAAGAAAAATAATGAAAGTTTGACCCAAATGATCACAGTGATAAAAAAAATTTGACCCATATGAAAGTCGGCTATATGAAAACCGACATTAAAGTCGGTTTTTTCAAAACCGATTTTTTATTTGATAAATTTGTTTTTCTTTTTCAAAACCAAATTGTGGAATTATATGCCTTGGTTGTACTAGTTGAAAGTTTGGGGTGTTAAATGTAATTAAAATGAAGTTATGAGAATAATTTAGACGCATGCATTAGGTTTTCCCCAAAGTTGTAAATTTAGGGTTATATGCCTAATTGTGAATTTACATGTTTTGGTTGTCCTATAATTGGTTATGTGATGCTAGACGTGCCTAGGATGCTCCCTTTATGTGTAAAAGCATGCTAGGACGTTAGTATAGAAATCCTTGTTAGAAACGTTAAATTATGAAAATTAATTACATTCTTTGAAGTTCTTGATATCATGTCTAATGGAATAAATTATTGCTTAGTCTATTGTAGTGGATCATCTTTAATGTCATTGTTAACATCATATGCATTGAGGCCTAATCGGCAAGCACTCATGTATCACGACATAAAAGTTTTATTTGGAAAAGAGAGAAAAACCCCATGTGTAGGAATTTGATTTAAGAAATCCGGACGTGGGTTGTGATGTGAGACAGGGAGAATGACCCTTGAAACATTCAAACTCCAAACTATATTCGGGTAGCTCCCGGAAGTTGGTATGCTACACTCCATGCGTGGGTGGCTCATGGTCCGGTAACGAGAGTGATGTGCATTTGTCATGCATAGCCTTGCGGCTTTAAACATTTCATGGTAGCCATGGTGGCGATTCATTGCACCTCATTTCATTTTAGTCATGGATAGCATATAGATTCCCTCTATATCTCTCCCTATATCTCTCTCCCAATCTCTCTCCCTCCCATTCTTCCTCTCCTTATCTCTTTCACTTCTCGTTTTCAATAAATTTCGAGTGTATGAAGTTCCGTTTGGTCTAGGCATGTGTTATATGTCATTTAGGACTTGTTTAGTCATGTATTGAGGTTTAAAATCGAGAATTTAGCAAAGTTGGGAAGGTTTCGAAAAGCTGTCACAATGCTGTCAAAAGTTGCTGTAAAAAAAATACTGCTACTGTTTTTTTTGTTTTCTGCCCAAACGGTGAAGATTTGAAAAAAATGTCATTAGACGAAAGTTGTGCAGAATCAAATTTTACATGGACCGTCGCGGACAAAATGTAAAAGGTTTAAAGACATAGTCACTTACAGATGTTTTAAAATTCAGCAATTATCCAAAAATGGTCCTTTATCATTTTTTTTGTATTCCTTGAACTAGTGCTTGTTCGGATAGCCTTTTTGTTAATATTTCAAATGCTTTTACCTTTATTTGACTCGTTTATATGTAAGTCCATTTTGGCTTATGTGTTTGTAAGTCATCCTTGTAGGAATCCCCGTGGGATCCTAATGTCGCTTCCGCATTTTGTGATTGTATTTTAATTCTTTTCTCTCTATCTTTTCTCTTTCCTCGCGCTTCGGTTTCTGGGGTGTGACAGATTGGTATCAGAGCTAACCGGGTTTGAATACCTAGGGGCTATGGGTGTTACTTCGTGCTCGTTTCGTTTCCGTCCATGCCTAAGTTTGTTTATTGCTTTCCATTGGTTTCATTGAGGTTTTTTTTGTTGAAATGATGCGATGCCATGGGGGCATGCATAGAGGTTGAATTCCTTCGGGACCTATATGGTTACATGTTCAAGGTGTTTACATGTTTCACATTCGACGTAGTATCTATTTACATTTAAATGTTTGTATACTCCATGGGATGGCATTAGTCCTCCTATGAGTTGCTTAATGTGGTTAATAGTCATTCGATTCCTCATTCAATACTAATTGTTTTAACTATGCCGCCGTTTACTCTACATAGTGAGATGCTGCGTGAGCATATATTTTTTTTTTATGAGTAAAAGTCTTTGGAACTTTTGTGCTTACATGCCCAGTTTATATGTTTTATATCTTACGTGTTATGTGAGTTCATGTGAAGCCTACGTGCTCTATGTATTGTGATGTGCATTTCCATTGGCTATGATATAAAGAGTACGTATTTCATGCAAGGCGAGTATAATGTTAGCATACTTAAGGTTGAATGCCTTCGATGCTAAGTACGTATACACTAAGTGCTTACATGTTAAAGATTACATGTTCCATACCCGATACGCTAAGTGTTTTTATATGATTTCCAATCGTTCTAATATGTATTGATGCATGTTGAGTAATGCGATTCCTTATTGTTGATGAGCATTCTTCTATGTGAATTTGATGTTTATGTTAATACATACACGTGATATGTGTACATGTTCTACGTGCTATGAGCTTCTCAGTTCCAACATTTATATGTGTTCAGGATACATACCAAATACATTCACGTTTGACGTGCCCTACAGATTGTGTTATAACCGTGCATATTCTCAGTGCTATGTATTCCTATGGGTCATGATAGGCATTGATTAGTATGAATCATGATATAAGTTATTTAAGGTTGCTAGTAATCCATATTGATATTGATTTCCTTTCCTATACTATCCTTGTCATTTATGTTAAGTATCGAGTTGATTTATAAAGCAATATGGTATCATCGTTCGTAAATATAATGGAATTATGATGGAAAACGTTATATGTTATATGTGAACATGATTAATGTTGTGAGCTATGTGATCTCATGCTAAGTATGCGTGTCCTCTAAGTGATGTATGAATTAATGTTTAACCTATAGAGATTCGTGCCCAGTTCACGTGGGACTGTGGCTTGAGCGCGTATTCATAATTTGAAGTACCTTGGTACTGTTTGAGAAACCTCTTCGAGTAGACGCTACAACTTTTCAGTCAAATTTAAGTGGGGGTTAGTGTTGACTACACCGACTTTGGAGAGTATATTATGGGACACCCTCAGCCGCCTGTTTTGTGAACAGTATTTCCCATTCGTAGTTTGTCGAGCTAAGAGGATTGAATTTCTGAAATCTTTGTTAGGGTGCCGTGACAGTTTCTGAGTTTAAGGCTAGTCTCATTTTCGATATAACATTGGACACTAGAATGAAGGTAAGAACTTTTGAGAATGGACTTCGTCCAGGCCTATGCACCAACGCGATTGTATTCGACTTGAATATACGTAGTAAAGTGGTTCAGAAAATATTAGTATTTGGGTATTTGAATTCGAATAAAAAGTTAGAGACTTCGTGCACCGACTAAGAACAGTCAGTTAGACCACACCCAGTTCGTCCACCTTTTCAGCAGGCTTGTGGACCACCTTTGTTACTACCACAGCCAACTCCTTCAACTCAGATTTTTGGCCGAGCGTCCCTAGGAGGACAATAAGGACAGTTTAATCCTTTTGCCGCCGCACCTTCCGTGGGTAATACCGATGTTTTTGTGATCCGAAGTAAGTTGTTTGTGTTTAGTCCCTGTGCCACTATGCCTGTAGATATCGGCGTATCGTACCCCTTCAGATACCACCTTGAGCATCATCACTGAGTTGAGGAATGAGTCATTTGGTTCTTACATTGTTAGTTAATAGTTGATACTTCCGTTGGAGGCTTACTTCCCTTAGATCGAGTGTGTTGTGACTACGAGCAGTGATGGCTAACCAGCATACCATCTTTGAATTGTGATCGTGAGTATGGACTAGTGAGTACTTGCCGAGCACTTGTGACTTGTTTTGAGAGGAAGGTAGCTTTTGCATTACCATCCGGGAATCTTAGTTATTTCATGGATTATTGTATAGAGACTCTGATATATCCGCTTCATAGTTTGTGCAACAGTAAAAATCGTATTGCCTCCTTAAATAGCTTGTCTTGTTTTCCAATAAGAATGAACCAAATTTGATTGATTTCTCTTCCGTTGTGGGTTAGTACACCGATGTGTTTCCTGAGAATTTTCATGACTTGTTGCCTATCCGTGAGAATTGAGTTGTGACAGATTAATACCCAGTACTCCATCTATTTTGATGTCGCCGTATTGTAGGACATCTGCAGGATTGAAAGAGTTAAGGACTCAGTTGGGGAACTTACAGGTTATTGACTCATTAGTCTTAATCCGTCTCCTTGGAGAGTACCCTCTTCCCTATGCCAAGAAGGTATATGGTTCGCTTAAGTTGAGTATTGCTTATGACATCGAATCTTGTGACTATAAGAATCAGTAGATCCTTTTGACCAACTTCAAAGTTCAACGTGTTTGGTTTCAAAGATTGATTTGAAATAGAGTTATCACCAGTTGCGCACTAGGGAACGTGAGATTCCTAAGACTACTTTCCACCCGCGTTACGGACATTGTGAATCCCTTGTTATACCATTCAGTTTGACGAACGCACCTGCTGCTTTAGTAGACTTGATAAGCCGTGTGTTTAATCCTCGCTAGGAAAAGTTTGTGATTGCGCACCGATAACTACGTATGCCAAATTATCCGAGTGTGAATATTGATTATCCGAGGTAAAAAGTTTCTTGAACATGTCATTTTTGGTAATGGAGTATACGTGGATCCTTCTAACATTGGGACCTTTATAGATTTGCTTTGTATATGAGATTCATGGTTTCTCGGGACTAATAGGTGACTACCATTACTTTGTTGGAAACGTTTCCCGTTTGGCAATTAACTTCATTGACTAAAATAGAGATGAACTTTGTTGAGATGCTTTGGGTGAGAATGTGTTATACCAAAGTTGCAAAACTTGTTTGACTTCGGCACCTGTTCTTGTGAGCATTGAGCGTGAGTTGATTGAACTATACCATATGCTTCCTAAACGTGGATTGAACTACCCATGACTTAGGACTAGGAGATATCACATATGAGACATTTCTGACTCAGAGAGACCTTAATTTGGGACAACGCCGTTGGGTAATTATAATTGTGACTATAATTGTAAATTTGGGTGACCTTGAGACATGAGCGGACTATGACTTGGATTGCATTGCCACCCGAGCTAGGCTAATGTCGTGACCGAGGAGTATGACTATGACTTAACTTCCTTACCTATGCAAGAATGGAAAATGTTGAGACTCGCGTATACCCTAGAGTATTTACCGGTGCAAGAGTGGAGAATACTTAGACGTGGTGATGACTTTAAGAATTGTGGTTCGGAGGCTTTTGCCCAAATTTCCTTGTTTGACTTGAATGTTTTATCGAAAGTTTTGACTTGAAGTTGTTAGTAGTACAGAAACTTGATGATGAGACCATTGCCTTAACATTCCATATGCTTATCGGAGACTCAGGACAGGGTTGGACTTTTGGTGACAATAGAGGTTTGAGACCTTGAGACCGAGTGTTCGTTCCCGTTGCTTGCTGTGGAGATGTGCTGAAAGAATTTTGCCATTCCCGTTCTGCCACACATCCGGAGATATACCATGATCTGCATCGCCAGTATTGGTGGAAAGGGTTAAAGGGATCTATTGTTGAATTTGTTTGATTTGCCAGCAGGTAAAGACCGACACTAGGGAATCACAGGTTTGTTACAACTGTTTTCAATTACCTATTACTGCATTTCTAAGGACTTTGCGTAAGGACAACACTCTTTTGGATCCTTGTAGATTGTTTGGACCATATCTACACATTCGTTGCCGTTCAGAGTGACCGACATTGCAGTTTTCCTTAGTGTGATTCACGTCCGTACGATCGTGAGATGCCGTAGTGTATCAGTGTCAATGCGTTTAACCATAATACGAAGGTTGTGTTTCCTTCCTGGCAGAATTTACAGTAAGTATGGGGTATTCAGCTCCTTCTATTCTGATTGATTTTGGAAAACATGTTGAGAGTAGTGTTATGTCACTTAGTAGTAACTGGTAAGAACAGTTTCTGTTAGCCGAGTTGCATCCAACATTAGTTATCAAATGGCACCGCCTGAGGCATTGTGTGACCGTTCGTGTCGACCTCCTTTGTGTTGGGGTGAGGTAGGTGAGACTATCCTTCATGGTCCTGATATGGTTAGAGAGACTTCAGAAAAAAATGAAAGTAATTCGTGAGAAGTTGATTTCAGCTCAGAGTCATCAGAAATCGTATGCCGATCGTCATCGTTGACCACTTGAGTTTGAGGTTGGTGACCTTGTGTTTTTGAAAGTTTCACCCCGTCGTGGGTTGCAACGATTTGGTCAGAGTGGTAAGTTGGCATCGCGATTTATTCGGCCGTTCGAGATTCTTGAGAGGATTGGCATCATTGTTTATCGTTTGGCTCTTCTGCCACAGTTATCTAGTGTTCACAATGTGTTCCATGTTTAGATGCTTCGCTGGTATAATTCCGATCCACTCCATAAGCCTTATCCCGATCCATAGCATGTACTCAATTGGACTGATTTGCCTCTTAGTAAAGATGCTTTGTATGAGGAACAACCTATTCAGATTCTTAAGAGGAAGGACCGTGTGCTACGAGGTAGGATAATTCTGTTGATGAGAATTCAGTAGAATCATCATGGTATTTTTGAGTCGACTTGGGAGGATGAGGGTGAAGCGAGGAAGAGTTATCCTCATCTCTTTCCCGAGTAGTGCAAGCTTCTTTACATGCTATATGTTTTGATGTGCTTCTTCCCTGTTGTTGTTAAGGCTGAGCAAGTCGTTGCTCCCTTTGCGTGATTGCCGTTCCGGATTCCGGGACGGAATCCTTTTAAGTGGGGTAGACTGTAATGTTTCAGAATTTTAATAAGGGTAATTGGGTAATTTTGCATGTTCTGTGTGGACTGGTATTTTAATTTACTGTATTTAAAATTTTCAGAGCATGATTAAATTATTTTATTTTATCTTTCAAGTGCTTTAGAAATTAATTTATGTACCCGTGGATGTGTTCATTTAATTTTGGGGTTACACGTTGGGTCAGACTGTCTGTTTGGGTATCAAAACATTCAGTATTGACCAAATAAGTGATGTGGGTCCCACCCCACACCACTATAGCCGGCCACCCCTCCTCCCCATTTCATTTTAACGTTAGTTTTAGGATTAGAAGCATTCATCTTCATCTCTTCTTCTCTATACATTTCAAGAGCCATGAAAATTCAAAGTTCTTCTTCTTCCTTGGGGTTCCTTCTACAAGATTTCAAGAGAAGCTCAAGAAGTTCATTATCTAGCATCTCTAACCATCCTAGAGCTTGAAATCATCATTTGGTAAGCTTTCTAGAAAATCCCCAAATTCTAGGGTTTCACTAGATTTCGAAATTTTGGGTTTTGATTGAGCTTCTCTTCTCTTTTATAGCTTCCTTGGAGTATATAGAGTATCCCTTTCACATCCTAACCATTTCTATGGAGGATTTCTAGTGTTGATAAGTTTTCCCAATCTCTAGCAACCTAGGGTTTACTAGCTTTATGTTTCTATCCTAACCATGGGTTATTATTGCTTAGTGTAGTCTTCTTGAAGCATCCTTCAAAATTTGGCAAGCTTTGGAGCTACTTGGGTTTTTTCTTTTCTAGCTCTCTTGAATATTTCCTTGTTTGGAAACAAAGCTTTGAGGTAGATTTACATTGTACAATTATATATGTTATACTTGCCTAAGGTGTTTTGAGTTCATATATATGTGCTAGGAGATAATTTAGACACACGCAATGGGTATTTCCCAAAGTTGTAATGTAAGTGTTGTATGCCAAATTGTGGAATTATATGCCTTGGTTGTACTAGTTGAAAGTTTGGGGTGTTAAATGTAATTAAAATGAAGTTATGAGAATAATTTAGACGCATGCATTAGGTTTTCCCCAAAGTTGTAAATTTAGGGTTATATGCCTAATTGTGAATTTACATGTTTTGGTTGTCCTATAATTGGTTATGTGATGCTAGACGTGCCTAGGATGCTCCCTTTATGTGTAAAAGCATGCTAGGACGTTAGTATAGAAATCCTTGTTAGAAACGTTAAATTATGAAATTTAATTACATTCTTTGAAGTTCTTGATATCATGTCTAATGGAATAAATTATTGCTTAGTCTATTGTAGTGGATCATCTTTAATGTCATTGTTAACATCATATGCATTGAGGCCTAATCGGCAAGCACTCATGTATCACGACATAAAAGTTTTATTTGGAAAAGAGAGAAAAAGCCCATGTGTGGGAATTTGATTTAAGAAATCCGGACGTGGGTTGTGATGTGAGACAGGGAGAATGACCCTTAGAAACATTCAAACTCCAAACTATATTCGGGTAGCTCCCGGAAGTTGGTATGCTACACTCCATGCGTGGGTGGCTCATGGTCCGGTAACGAGAGTGATGTGCATTTGTCATGCATAGCCTTGCGGCTTTAAACATTTCATGGTAGCCATGGTGGCGATTCATTGCACCTCATTTCATTTTAGTCATGGATAGCATATAGATTTGTTACAATGTTGTCTACGAGCCGTCGTTCTCATAAAAACGACAAAACATTTTTCAGGTGAACTTGATAAGGGAAAAAGGGCTCATGTGACCGACGCTTAGACGTTGGTGTATTTTGTTCTATTTTGAGGACTCGTGTCTACATATGTAAATGGATAGTTCCTATGTGAATTTTAGTCTTTGAGAAGTTTGTAATAGTTAGAGCTCTTTAAGAAAATTGTTGTATTACTTTTATTAAACTTCTAAAGTTTGGAATCCATAATTTTGTCATCGGAAGGTCTTGTTGTAAGTTTGATGGACAAGTGTTAGTCCTTTTATTTATGTTATGTAACTATGTTTCCGAGACCGTAGTTTTCCTTCTAAGGTTTTATGTTTGTGTGTTAAGTTGAATCCTTGCCGGATTTGGTTGTGTTTGGTTTGTCATTGCCGGACTCATTTTTCTTTTATTTTGAATCCTTGCCGGATTCGGTTATGTATATTTTTTCCTTGCTGGACTCTTCGCATTTCAATGGAATCCTTACTGGATTTACACTTTTGCTTTCAAATGAAATGTTTCAAAATCTCTCTCTCTCCCAATCTCTCCCATTCTCTTTATCTTTCTCCCTCTCTTTGATCTCTTTCCATTTCTCAAACTTTCTTTTCTTTTGCTTATGTTGGAATTATATTTTTGCTTAAAATGTATCCGAATGTGAAAATACACGTGTGTGTGTGTGTTTAGAATACCTTCCCTCTATATCTCTCCCTATCTCTCCCTATATCTCTCTCCCAATCTCTCTCCCTCCCATTCTTCCTCTCCTTATCTCTTTCACTTCTCGTTTTCAATAAATTTCGAGTGTATGAAGTTCCGTTTGGTCTAGGCATGTGTTATATGTCATTTAGGACTTTGTTTAGTCATTTATTGAGGTTTAAAATCGAGAATTTAGCAAAGTTGGGAAGGTTTCGAAAAGCTGTCACAATGTTGTCAAAAGTTGCTGTAAAAAAAAAACTGCTACTGTTTTTTTTTGTTTTCTGCCCAAACGGTGAAGATTTGAAAAAAATGTCATTAGACGAAAGTTGTGCAGAATCAAATTTTACATGGACCATCGCGGACAAAATGTAAAAAGTTTAAAGACATAGTCACTTACAGATGTTTTAAAATTCAGCAATTATCCAAAAATGGTCCTTTATCAATTTTTTTGTATTCCTTGAACTAGTGCTTGTTCGGATAGCCTTTTTATTAATATTTCAAATGCTTTTACCTTTATTTGACTCGTTGATATGTAAGTCCATTTTGGCTTATGTGTTTGTAAGTCATCCTTGTAGGAATCCCCGTGGGATCCTAATGTCGCTTCCGCATTTTGTGATTGTATTTTAATTCTTTTCTCTCTATCTTTTCTCTTTCCTCGCGCTTCGGTTTCCGGGGCGTGACAGTGACATGTGTATTCGGACTAGCCTGGGTTGCATTTTGACATTGAAGGATGTTCTGCTTGTTCCTGATTTATGGTTAAATTTGATTTCTGGTGTTGCACTAGATAGGATGGGTTATGATAACCATTTTGGAAGCGAAAAGTGGAAACTCATCAAAGGGTCCCTAGTTGTTGCAAAAGGGGAACATTGTTGTACTTTGTACAAGACTTATATGAAGGTGTGTTCAAGCGGGCTCAATGCAGTTAAGGATGAGTCTTCACCAAATTTGTGGCACAGGCGGTTGGCACACATGAGTGAGAAAGGGTTGCAGATTCTTGCAAAGAAGTCCCTCATTCCCTTTGCCAAAGGTACAGTTCTTAACCCTTGTGATTATTGCTTATTTGGTAAGCACCATAGAGTTTCCTTTCATGCTTCTAGTAAAAGAAAAATCAAGTTGCTTGATATGGTTTATTATGATATTTGTGGTCCCATTGAGGTGGAGTCTTTGGGCGAAAGTAAGTATTTTATTACTTTATTAATGATGCTTCACGAAAAGTGTGGGTGTATTTTCTGAAAGCAAAAAACCAGGCCATTCAGCATTTTCAGAGGTTCCATGCCATGGAAGAAAGAGAGACAGGAAAGCCTTTGAAGTGCCTTCGTACTGATAACAGGGGAGAATACACTTCAAAAGAGTTTGAAGCATATTGTGCAGGTCACGGTATACGGCATCAGAGGGCAGTTCCACGTACCCCACAGCACAATGGTGTGGCCGAGAGGATGAACCACACTATTGTAGAGAGAATCATATGCATGTTACGAATGGCTAATCTGCCTAAGTCATTCTGGGGTGAAGCAGTTCACACAGCTTGTTACTTGATTAATTGGTCTCCTTCAGCTCCTTTGGATTTTGAGATTCTAGAGAAAGTATAGACCGGCGGTGATATTTTGTACTCTTATCTGAGGGTGTTTGGGTGGCAGGCATTTGCACATGTTGTTAAGGAGTAGAGATCTAAGCTTGATGACAAAGCTACTCTATGTATCTTTGTTGGTTATGGAGATGCAGAGTTCGGGTACAGGTTGTGGGATCTAGAAAATAAAAAGGTGATCAGAAGCAGAGATATGATTTTTCACGAGCATCAGACTTTGGCAGATTTTGAGAAATCTGCTAAACCTAGAGCGAGTAGTGCTCCAGACCTCACATCAGTTCCTTCCACATCACAGGGTGTCACAGATGGGAGAGAAGTACAGTATGAGCTAGTTATAGATGTTCCAGAATTTGGGGATGATGATGATGTACCAAATACAGAGGGTATTGAGCAGGGGGGCAGTTCCATTCACCAGAGATCACAGTACCTCAAGTTAGGAGATCGACTAGAAAGTAGAGGCCATCAATCAGGTATTCCAGTTCTGAGTATATTTTGCTTACAGATGATGGGGAGCCAGAGAGTTTTTAGGAAGTTCAGACTCATAGAGACAAAGGTAGTTGGGTACAGGTTATGCAAGAAGAGACAAATTCCTTGCATAAGAACAACACTTATGAGTTGGTTGATCTTCCTAAAGGCAGAAAATCGTTGAAAAACAAATGGGTGTTCAAGTTGAAGAAGGATGGTGACAAGCTACTAAAGTATAAGACTCGTTTAGTTATCAAGGGCTTCGGGCAGAAGTATGGTGTTGACTTTGATGAGATTTTCTCACCGGTGGTGAAGATGAGTTCTATTCGAGTGGCTTTGGGTTTAGTAGCTAGTATGGATTTTAAGCTTGAGCAGCTAAATGTGAAGACTACCTTCCTTCATGGTGATTTGGAGGAAGAAATTTACATGGTACAGCTAGAGGGTTTTGAAGTTAAGGGAAAAGAGCACCTGGTTTGCAAGTTGAAGAAGAGTCTCTACGGCCTTAAGCAACCTCCGAGACAGTGGTACAGGAAATTCGATTCATTTATGGTGGGTTATGGGTTCAAGAGAACCGCTGCAGATCAATGTGTTTATGTCTAGAAATTCCCAGATGGTAACTTTATTATGCTTTTACTTTATATTGATGATATGCTTATTGTTGGGCAAGATGTTAACATAATTCGCAGGCTTAATGGAGAGTTGTTCAAGTCCTTTGATATGAAGGACTTAAGCTCGGCCCAACAAATTTTGGGTATGAAGATTGTTCGTGATAGGAAAGCCAATAAGATATGGATATCACAAGAGAAATATGTTGAACCGGTGCTTGAAAAGTTCAACATGAGAGATGCTAAGCCAGTTAGCACTCCACTTGCGAGTCACTTTAAGTTAAGTAAAAGCTTGTGTCCCTCTACCCGAGAAGGAAGAGAAGAAATGGCAATTGTTCCTTACTCCTCGGCAATAGAGAGTCTTATGTATGCGATGGTCTGTACACGGCCAGATATTGCTTATGCAGTGGGTGTTGTGAGCAGATTTCTTTCCAATCCTGGAAGAGAGCATTGGGAAGTAGTCAAGTGGATTCTTCGTTACTTGAAGGGAACTCCAAGTTTGTGTTTATGTTTTGGGGGTTCAAAACCAGTCTTGGAAGAGTTTACAGATTCAAATATGGCAAGGGACATCGATAACTGAAAGTCTATTTCGGGTTTCTTGTTTACTTTTATAGGGGGAAATGTCTCGTGGCAGTCCAAGTTGCAAAAATGTGTTGCCTCGTCTACTACTGAAGCTAAGTATATCGCTACTACTGAAGCAGGGAAAGAGATGTTATGGATGAAACAGTTTCTCCAAGAGTTGGATTTGGAGCAAGGTGCGTACGTGGTTCATTGTGATAGTCAGAGTGCTATGGACTTGAGCAAGAACGCCTCGTACCATTCCCGCACGAAACATATTGATGTTCGCTACCATTGGATTCGTGAGGTAATGGAAAAGCAAGAAATGAAATTGAAGAGAATTCATACAGAGAAGAATCCGTCTGACATGATGACAAAGGGCGTGACAAGAGAGAAGCTTGAGCTTTGTAAAGCTCTAACCAGAATGGACTCCAAGTAAGGGGTCAGGTTTTGGTGTTCCCTCCTCTCATGTGTATGGAGGGGGAGATTTGTTGGGTATACCATGTGTCCATAGACATGAGATAAAAATTCTTTTATTGGGTTATAGACTGATTTCCATTAAGTCAATTTAATAATGGATTCTGTGGGGCTCGTGGGCCATGTGTTGCTTGCTAGCTAATTCATTTGGCTAATGAATTAACCTAGAGAGGCTATGTATCTCAATAAGAGTTTTCTGAGCGGCGGCGGCGGATTCAAGGAGAGGGAGGAACAATGGGTGTTTTTAAGGGTTTGTTTGTGTGCCAAAAATCAAGAGGTATTTTGAAGAAGCTTTTGCTTGTATTCCTTCCGGTATTGTGAACCCTAAGAGGTAACCCCTTGTACTCACACTCTCTAGTTGATTTGGATACCTCAAGTTTTAGAGCAAAAACTTGAGAGAACATTTGTATTCCTTATTTTACATAGTGGAATCTTTCGGAGTTGTCCTGTGATTTTTACCCTCTGCATTGGAGGGTTTTTCCACATAAATCTTGGTGTCTATTTGTTTCTTGCTTGGGTGCCTTATTATTATATTATTTGTACTTGGTTGTGGGGAAAGGAAATTATCCATTGTGGATTGGATATTAAAATTTATTTCTATTTAATTTACACTAGACAAGGGTTAGGAAGTGTTACTCCTAATATTGGGGATTTCCGCATTTTTTCCCTAACACATTGGGCCTTTGGTCGGTAAACCATCAACCAGTCTCTCCCTTATGGCTGTTGGACCGAGATGTTGTAACCTGGGCTCTGATACCAGTGTTGGGTGGTCTTGGGCCTTCTCAACCCCAAAAGCTAGCTTTTAAGGTGAGGCTTTCCCTCATACTTATAAACTGACCACCAACCCCTTCCACAATCAATGTGGGAAACCCCAACACAATGTAGTGGGACCCAGGATTAAACAACATTAAACAACATTTGTTTAATCCAAGGTCCCACTGCATTGGCCAATGGGATGCTTGGGTGAGCATTGATGTACCATATTTTGGGTGAGCAAAAGCATTTTCTAAATTTTGTGGTAAGAAATGGAATGCATAATTGTAAATCCAAATCAACCGACTTGGTTAAATGTGTGTTTGTTGGATATATATATATATATATATATATATATTTGTTTTGTTGTCCACCCTTTATTATAGGCTTTGATATCCTAATATGGTTGCTTTCTGCTGAATAGTTGTATTTCTCATTTCTATTTGTTCTTTTACGCTCCGTTTATTTTCGCGTAACATGCTTCACATTGAAATTCATTTTTCATGTATAACATATATATATATATATATTTTATAGTGTTAGGCTAATGAGAAAAGCATTTTCCAAAAAACTATTGCATGATATTTGGTAAGGTCATAAAAAAATTATGTCAAATGTTTTTAACAAGGCACAATATGCGAATTGTGAATCATTATATGTTTCCCAAATTTGGTTCTAAATACTCTGTCAATTGTACTACACAATGACATGTGGTACCACCAATTTCCGGTCATATCGTGTGGTGCATCTATTAAGCCAATTGGGAATCAAGCTTAGAATTCAAATTTGAAAAGTATAGAATCATTGGAGCAAACAAAATGACTTTCGGAAACTAAAATTGACGATAGCATTAATATAGCAGCCCCAAATTCACGCATTGATACACAATAACAAAAATAAAGGCTTAAATATATGTCTCACATATCTAATATATCAAATATATCTAATATATGAAAGCAGAAGCTTTTGCTTCTGCCATGTGGCATTCCTAAGAATTTTTAATAATTTAAATTAAATAATTAATATAAAAGATAAAAAGAAGATTATAAATTTTCAATTAAATGTTCCAACATGTAACCCATTTATTGCTTTAAATTATAATTATTTCAATTAAATGATTCAACATGTAATCGATATATGAGTTCTATGGACAAGATTATATCAAATTTGATGAATTCAAATTTGAAATAAAGATATCTGCTGGATAAGATTATATCACATATGAGAAATTCAATTTTTTAAAAATAAATCTTTATATATGATTTGTATTTAAAGATGAGTAGTATACAATTTTGTTTTCTAACAATTCTATATTTTGTACCCTAAATTATTCATTTTACTTTACAAAATAAATTAAATCATGGATATACTCTCCCGTGCATCGCACGGGTCCAAATGCTAGTTTATATGAAAACGGAAGCCTTTGCTACTGCTACATGTCAACTTATGTGGATTTTAATATTTTTTAACATATTTTGTTAGATAAAATCTAAATATGATTTAGTATCTCATATACGTTTTTAAATATTTCTCTTGCCTTATCTACTCGTATCTTTTTGAATCTTTCCCATGTCTTATCTAATGGTGTTAATAGCAATATTTTAATTTTATCCATAATTTTTGCTAGGCAATTATGGGTGTACATAATTATGGTCATAATTTTTATCCATAATGCTTTTATTGTTATAATTGGAATTTATTTATACTCATAACATACTTCTACGAGATAAGTATTACAACGATATCAAATAACAATTCATCTTTAAAAAAAATAACACAGCCTTTTTTTAAAAAAAAAAACAAACAAAAAAGAACATCTTTTGGCTTTTGTTTGCCAAAAATCGGTGGGCACTAACTAACTAACTAACCATTTTTATGTTGAATTTAATTTGTACCCATCCAGGATTTGTATATAAAGAGTAAGTATATGTATATGTATCCACTCTTCTTTGCAATGGACACTTCAAGGACTGGGTGGATGGATTTAAAAGGGTCAACTAACATTGGGAGCACCAATTTTTATTTCTTCCATTCTTATGATATGGTAGTTCTCTTTGTGTAAGTTTCTCTCTAAATGAAATACACAAATGATTTTGATTTCTTCTTTTCTTCTAACATTGTAGTTCTCTTTCTGTAAATTTCTCTCTCAATACAAATACACAAATAATGTGTATATTGAGAAATTTTTTTCTATTTGAGTTTGGGTTTTGTTTGTGTTATTTATTATGGTTTATATTTAATTTCTATTCGAAGGAATATGATTAGAAGATCATTGTATTTTTATTTGAAGGAGGTAGAAATAACAGAGCATGAAGAAGATACCTAGAGCGTACAATTATGTTAACGCAAAAATGTTAGCTTTTATTTGTTAACTTTCTATTTTGTAGTTCATTATATTATTTTTCGTAATTAAAATCTTCAATCCAAAATTTTAAATATTTATTAAGAGCGAATATTATTATTTTTAGCATTAGAACCAATTTCACATTGATTTTAGTATAAAGCATTCTACATGAGTGATTAAAACTGGAAAAAAAAGGTGCATATTTGACCCGTGTAAATAATAAACAGCGAGTTAGAAAATATAAATTATAGTTGCTAATTATTTTTTTTTATTGAGTTACCGGTTCATGTAAAACTAATTAAAACCAGTTGGTCCTTTGTTGAAGAATCATAGTTTTATCTACGGGGAATGCAAACTTACAGCACGACGCATTTTTAGTGACGAAAAAAATTCTTTTAGTGACGAAATAAACGCTTTTAGCCACTGTATTGTAGGTTAGCAGTCCCCTTTATCTATTACTAACTAAATATAAAGCATTACAATCGAAAAATATGAAAGGATTGAATGGAACAATTCAGGCAAGGTCAATTTTTAGTTAGTAAGTTTTTTTTTTTTTATTTTGTGGAAAGACATTTCATTAAGAAAAAGATGATCCAGTGACAAAATAATTGTCTCGATTACATGAACATTCAAAGCGTAAGCATCCACTCAAACAAAAGCTTTGAAAAAAAGCACCTTCCAGTGTAACGACCCTGGTGCTGAGTGCTGTAGGGGGAGTTCGTCCTACATCACCTGGGGAAGGAAGAGTAATGTGCTATATATCTGTGGTTTCAAGTCTCCCTAGTAAGAGGCCTTTTGGGTAGTTGCCCAAGAACAAATCCGTGCGGATTTGGGCATAAAGCGGACAATATCTTACTGGGGGAGACTTGGGTATTGACAAAATGGTATCAAAGCCTGACCCAGTCGGAAGTGTGCCAACACGGACGTTGGGCCCTAAGGGGGGTGGAATATAATGACCCTGGTGCTGAGTGCTGTAGGGGGAGTTCGTCCCACATCACTTAGGGAAGGAAGGGCAATGTGCTAAACTCCGTATATATGTGGTTTCAAGTCTCCCTAGTAAGAAGCTTTTTGGATATGGCCCAAGAACAAATTTGTGTGGGTCTGGGCCAAAGCGAACAATATCTTACTGAGCGAGACTTGGATCGTGACAAAAATGGTGAACATACCCGATCGCTTATGCAGGGATAGTTCGAGGTGACGATGGAGATTGAATACGCCGATTAGAGGCATGGAGCTACTTGGTGTTTTTTTTTAATTAGTAAACTTTGTAGGTTCAATTTTTTTGTTTGGCAATTGTGGGCCATTTTGCTATTTTAGAGATTATTATACTAAGTTTGAATTTTTGAGACTTAGCTTGGTATATTTTGGGTTTTCTTTTTTACTATCCTTTGGTTTAATCTAGGATTGGTGATTGTGTTTTTAAGAGATTGGTTTTAGAGTTTTTAATTTATTTTATTTGTTTTTTAGCATCTAAATTTTAGGTCTATCACATCTAGCTAGGAGATTTTTATATAGTAGTTTTTTCAGTTGAACAACCATATTCTGTGAATTAATTATTCATTTTGCAAGAATATTTTAATCATTGAGTTTGAGACACTATATAGATAAATTGTGAAAATTCAAGGTGAGTAAAGCGATATTATAGATACTATGAATAAAAATGTACTTATTTAAACGTATATTTGATTTGTTTTCTATTGATAGAACGTTAATGAAAATATAGTGCATGTTATTCCTATCAACTGATTTCATTATTCATGCAAAATAAAAAAAATCCAACTTCTATTTGCCATTTTTCCAAAAAAAAAAAAAGAAAGAGAAAAAAAGAAAAAGGGGAAGGCAACTTTACCTCTTTGTATCATTATTTTTTTGAGAGAATTTTTGCATCATTATTGCGTATCTTCATTCATGTCATTTTTTTTTCTTCCCAGCCATCCTATGCATTCTGACTCCCCCCCCCCCCCCCCAAAACAAAAAAAAAAAAAAAAATGTTATCCCGTGCAATGCACGGGATTACAACTAGTATATAAAGACCGAAGTAAATGAAGCCTTTACAAACTTCCACATCATCAACTCTCCTTATACCAAAAATCCTACGTGGTATTTTTTATTATTATTATTTTTTGTCCCCATTCTTTTTTTTGTGTTTTTTTATTAGATATTTAGATGGTTAATGCATATAGGATATGTCTTGCTACAATTAACTTCATTGAATCTATTTTTTATATTTGTTTATTCATATATTACATAGGTTCATGTATTAGTCTTAAAATAGTCTTAGAAGAATAATGATATTAAATGTAATAGATACATGAACTTGGATAAATACATTATGTTTGGGATCCTATAAATACCTATGTAATCCTGCTATTTGAATAATTCAAGCAATGAATTGAAATAGAAGCATCAGTATGTAAAATCTCATTTTCCTTAGAATGTGTTTATCTTAGTTTTCCATTTTCAAATATTCTACTTGTCCATGTGTATCTATTTTATATTTATCACGTACTATAAATTATATTATTTAGGCACTCTTGGGATACTATGATAATTCTTATAATACAGAGAGAATAAGATAAAGCAGATAAGTAATACGAGAATCAAGCCAACTTTTCTCATTGATAGGCTCCCTATTTATAGGGTAAGGTAGGGGTATGTGAATAAATATCACTTTACAATTAGATCCCTAACCTAATACAAAATGTGGACAGCCACACATAAGTATGTAATGTTTACAACACTCTCACTTGGATGTCCACCATTAAATGATTGTTGCCTCGTTAAAACCTTGCTAAGGAAAACCCAGTGGGAAAAAACCGGTAGAACGTTCTTCAAGAACTTGGTGGATGCACATAATGCTGCCTCATTAAAACCTTGATAAGAGAAAACCCTGTTGGAAAAAACGCTAATCGAAGGAAAAAGAGTACAGCGCGCCTAAAATTCAAAAATTGCATACTTCAAGATGCTTCTTTTATGATCACTCCCCCTTATTTAGAGCAAACTACAGTTAGTGTGATGATTGAGACGACGCATGCCAATTCCGTAAACCAATTTCTGAAAAGTTGACTTGGGTAATGCCGTAGTAAAGAGATCAGCAAGGTTATTGCTTGATCGAATCTGTTTGACTTCAATTTCATGATTCTCTTAAAGTTCATGTGTGAAGAAAAATTTAGGTGAAATGCGCTTGATCCAATCTCCCTCGATGAAACCTCCTTGAATTTGAGCAATACATGCAGCATTGTCTTCATAGATTATAGTCGGCTCATCAACGACTGGAGTTAATTGACAACTACTCCATATATGTTGGACTAATGATCTTAGCCAGACACACTCTCGACTTGCTTCATGGAGTGCTAGAATTTCAGAATGGTTGGAAGATGTCGCTACCAAAGCTTGTTTAGTGGAGCGCCAAGAAATTGCCGCATTATTGTTCAAAAATACACAATCTGTTTGTGAGCGACCCTTATGAGGGTCGAAAAGATAACCTGAATCTCCATAATCAATAAAGTGGGAATGATCAGATAAATCAGATGAATAAAACAAGCCCATATCAATGGTCCCACGAAAGTATCTAAAAATGTGTTTTATTCCAGTCCAATGCCTATAGGTGGGTGCAGAACTAAATCTTGCAAGCAGATTCATAGAAAATGTAATGCTGGTCTTGTACTTTGAGCCAAGTACAATAGTGCTCCTATAGCACTCATGTATGGTACTTCAGGACGGGGGATTTCTTCGTTTTCTTCTTTTGGTCAGTATGGACCTTTCTTGACATCTAGGGACCTGACAACCATGGGTGTACTTAGTGGATGAGATTTGTCTATATTAAAGCGCTTTACAATCTTTTCAGTATAGTTTAATTGATGAACTAATATTCCACTAGTACTTCTCTCGACCTGTAGGCCGAGACAAAATTCTGTTTCCCTAAGGTCTTTCATTTCAAACTCTTTCTTTAAATAGCTAGTTGTTTTCTCAAGTTCTTCTGGAAACCCAATTAGATTTATATCATCCACATAAACTGCTACTATGACAAATCCATTTGCAAATTTCTTTTATGAAGACACATGGATAAATGGGATTATTTTCATACCCTTCCTTAGACAAATATTCATATAGACGGTTGTACCACATTCTTCTGGATTGTTTCAAACCATACAATGCACGTGTTAGTTTGATCGAGTACGTACTCCTTAGTTTTTCTTTAGGCAAAGACATTCCTCAGGGATCTTCATATAAATATCTGTGTCTAAGTCTCTATATAGATATGCAGTTACCACATCCATGAGTCTCATGTCTAGTTTTTTAGAAACTGTGAGACTTATTAAATATTTGAATGTGATTGCACCCATAACTGGGGAGTATGTTTCTTCATAATCAATCACAGGTTTCTCCAGGAAACCTTGTGCTACAAGACGTGCCTTATATCTTGCAATATCATTTTTCTCATTCCTTTTTCTCACAAACACCCATTTAAAACCTATCGGGTTTACATTCTTTGGTGTTTGTGCTATAGGTCCAAATATGCCACATTTTTCAAGAGATTTCAATTCTGCTTGAATTGCTTCTTTCAATTGTGGCCAATAATTTCTTTGTCAACATTCATTTATACTATGTGGTTTAGTATCATCATTTTTCTTCATTGCCCTTGGATAGTTTAGTAGCTGTTGCATAAGTAAATATGTCATCGATGACTAATTTCTTTCTCCCACATTTCTCCTGAAAATATAGGGAATATTGAGATCTCACTATTATTAGGCACCTGAGTCATAGTCTCTTCAAGGACTAGTGCCTTGTCTAAGGCATTATTTTCCGTAAAGATTTCAGGAAAAATGGGGTTTTGATACATAACCTCTTCTAGAGCGCTATGAACATCTTCTTCTGGAGCTTTATTAGGGTATGTCACTCTCCACTTTCGGGGAGCTTAATCTTTAGAACCTATAGGTCTGCCATGCTTCTGGCGTGCAACAGATTCATTTATTGCTGTATTCGAAGTTCGTCCTATAGGGACACTAATTCGAGCAGGTGCATTCATAGCTGGCACATGTGACTTTGTCACCTTAGCTGCATCATTAAGTGAATCAAGTAATTGGTTTGCAATTTTCTGTAAATGCAATATTCTCCTTACCTCATAATCACATTGAGAAGTTCTTGGATCTAGATGAGACAAAGTGGAAGTAGTCCACGATAATTCACGCCGTTCTTCAGGAACAAGTTGTTTGCTATTAATTTCATTTTCTCCCCCTAACGGCGGGAAGACTGTCTCATCAAATTGGCAATTTGCAAACCTGGCAGTAAATACATCACTTGTTAATGCTTCTAGATAACGAATAATAAAAGGTGAGTCAAAACCAACATAAATTTCCAACCGCCGTTGGGGACCCATCTTAGTTTGTTTTGGGAGTGGTATATGAACATGTACTGCACAACCAAATTTTCGTAAGTGTGAAATGTTAGGCTGACAACCTGTCACAAGTTGTGCAGGTGAAAATTGATTATAAGAAGTGGGTCTAAGTTTAAGTAACATTTCAGCATGCAAGATAGCATGTCCCCATGCACTAATAGGGAGTCTAGATTGCATAAGCACATGCCTCGCAACAAGTTGAAGGCGTTTAATTAGGGATTCTGCTAAACAATTTTGTGTGTGTACATACGGGACATGATGTTCAACATCAATTCCTATGAATGAACAATAATCATAAAAAACTTGAGAGGTAAATTCGGCAGCATTGTCAAGTCGAATAGACTTACTTGGTTAGTCCGGAAAGTGTGCCTTAAGTTTGATAATTTGACTAAGTAATTTGGCAAAGGCAAGATTACGTTAGAGAATAGACATACATGTGACCATTTAGTGGAAGCATCTAATAAGACCATGTAATATTTAAATGAGCCACTAGAAGGGTGAATTGGACCACAAATGTCACCTTGTTTCCTTTGTAAGAAGGATGGCGGCTCAGAAGCAATTTTAAGAAATGATGGTCTAGTAATAAGTTTTCCTTGTGAACACATTTTGGTTTGCTAGAGTATACCCATTTGAGTTATCCACTATCTTCTTCAACATTGTAGATCCATGATGACCCAAACAAATCATGCCAAAGGATTAAATTTCTTGGGTCTTTGAGCTTCTGGCTCCCTTTAAGCTTCTGGCTCATAATGGCATGTGATTCAACAATCTCAATTATTGTGAAATATAATCCCAATGAGAGAATAGAGAATTTTTATAATGTAAGCTTCTAGCTTCCAACATAAGAAATTATGTATAAAAATTCTTTGTTACCTTCATTTTTAGTTTCAATATGATACTCATTCATGCTTATATCTTTAAAACTTAGCAAGTTTCTTCGGGAACTACTTGAGGATAACACATTTTGAATGAATATGTGGGTACCATTTGGTAACAAAATATGGGCTCTTTGGAGCCTTCAATAATTTGTGCAGATCCAGTTATAATGGACACATTTTGTTTGTTAAGTTCTAGTGTAGAGAAGAACTTTTGACATTTAAGTATGGTGTGGGTTGTTCCACTATCGACCAGGTATATATCATCCTCGCATTTTTGCATCCCAAGATCCATACCTTGAAAATTAAAGTAAGGAAAAAAAAATTATTTAACTAAGCAATGATCTATCTTAAATATTATTCAACGCATAATATACAAAAGTCCCAAACAAACTAAACTCATCCCATGCAAATAAGTAAAATAAAAATAATTCCAAACTAAATAAATTATCCAGTTAGCTAGACTGAGGCTGGTGGATCTCCTAACATTATATTGAATGCCTCATTAGTAATAGGCTCTCCATCTTCATCCTGAAAAAAAATCTGAACAATCTAAGTGGGTGTTGCTAATTGTGTATCCAGATGGGATATCACTATTTTCCCATTCTTCCAACAAGTTTGTCTCCGCGGTTCTAATAGATGCTTGGTACTGCTCCACCTCCTGCTTGGACGCACGACAATTGCGTGACCAGTGTCCACTTTTTCCACATTTGTAACAAATATCATTAGGCGCAGTGGGATTATTAGGTGCACCCTTGTTACCTTTGGCAGGAGTTGCAGACCATTTCTTGTGGTTCTTGAAATTAACATTCTTTTGTAGACCAAAATTATTGTAACCACCTCTCTTGGAATGATTATTATGACCACCTCTTCTGGGGTTGCCACCTCTTCTAGAGTTATTATTTCTACCACGTCCCCTGTCTCGACCTCTTTGGTAGCCAAAGTTTGCATTTGCTTCAGAAATTGCGACGGCTCTAGTTGGTCTACCATTATGATTTTTCATTAGAACCTTACTATTTTCCTCTGTAACAAGGAGACAAGTTACCAATTCTGAATACTTGGCAAAGTTACACTCTCGATATTGCTGATGTAGAATCACATTCGAGGCATGGAAGGTTGAGAGTGTCTTTTCTATCATTTGAGCATCTGTCACTTTTTCACCACATAATTTAAGACGAGAGACAATGTTGAACATTGTGGAGTCATATTTTGAAACCGTCTTAAAATCTTGGTACCTTAAGTTCAAAAACTCACTATGTGCATTGGGAAGTATGACCATCTTCTGGTGGTTATACCTGTCCTTCAGGGACTCTATAGACTCAAGGGATCTTCCTCTGTTAAGTACTCATTCTTGAGGTCATTATGAACATGGTGACGCAAGAAAATAAGGGCAGATGCTTCCTCTTCAGGAGACATTTTATTTCATTTGTTAATAGCATCACCCAACTTTTTAGACTGTAAGTAAAGTTTGGCATCAAGCTGCCAAGACAAATAGTTCCCTCCTTTGATAGCAAGAGCATTATGTAAGACTTGACATCTGAAGGGAGAAAAATAAATAAATAAATAAGGAATTAAAGAAGAGACACGATTTTGGGCATGATAAAAATTAGAATGCTTTAGAATTTTAGATTTATCATGTGAAACTTTTAGTTTCAATTAACCCTTTAATTTTGAATAATAAAACATAAGTAAAAACTTCCAATTAATGGAATATTAAAACTTCAGGTTCCAATATACTTATCACAGATCCTTAAATCTGGATTGTTTATTTTCATAGAGAACTTTAGGTTCAAAATTACATTATCACAAACTTACGGGTCTGGATTATTTCGTGTGGAACTTCAGGTTCTTAACATATTACAGATCTTCAAGTCTGAACAATTATTTCATAAGAAACTTCAGGTTCTCATATATATATATATATATATATATATCACAGATCTTCAGGTCTGCATTATTATTTTATCGAGAACTTCAGGTTCTCTTATATATTACAGATATCAAAATTATTTATTTCATATGGAACTTCTGGTTCCAAAATATATATCTCAGATCTTCGGGTCTGGATTATTTAATTTATACATAATTTTAAGTTCTAACATATATATATATATACACGTATATATCACGAATTTTCTTTGTGTAGAAAATAAAGAAACAAACAATAATCTCAAGATTTAAGGTTTCTTACCTGTGGTTTCTTTTAATCGAAGAAGAAGTGAACTAAATTATTTCTTACCTTTGATTCTATGTATTGAAGAAGAATGGAAGACTGAACTTCTTTTCAATACTTAGGGTTTTCTTCTTGAGAGACTAGGGTTTTCTTCCTGAGAGACTATCGTGCTGATAACGCGCGTGTTATAATAAAGAGAGAATAAGAGAAAGTAGAAAAGTAATACCAGAATCAAGCCAGCTTTTCTCATTGATATGCTCCCTATTTATAGGGTAAGGTAGGGGTATGTGAATAAATATCACTTTACAATTAAATCCCTAACCTAATACAAAATGTGGATAGCCACACATAAATGTGTAATATTTACAACAATAATTGGATTTTATTTTTTAAAAAAATGTAATTGAATTTTATTCAATAGACTGTAAGTTGTGATAAATCTTTGTAGGATATTCTCTATAATTACATTTCTTTTCTTTCAATCTCTAAGTTCCAGTTTGAGAATGTTTTTACTGCTATTTGTACAAATTTGTATAATATGGTTAAAAATAGAAAAATTAAAATTATTGGATGGAATTTATGCTATTGAATTTATTATGCATTTCTATTTGTTAACAAATTTCCGTGCGTATGCACAAGTGTTTGAATAGTTGATAGTCAAAATCCAAAACAATTTGGAACCTCTTCTTCTTTTTTGGTGTGCCAAAGAGGATTGAGTTTATTTAGTCCAAAAGTATACATTAATTATTTCACACCAAAAAGCATCAAGGTTTATATTTTCATGAGAAAAAATTCACCACCTCGAAAGTACTTGCAATTCATCACAAGAAGAAGGCAATAGAGCTGCTTTGGTAGTTCGATACTTCGATCTGTTTTAGTTTTTTATTTTTGTAATCTTGAAAATAGGAGGGAAAAAAGGCACGCATCTGTACAATTTCTTAATGGTAGCACCATTTCGTTACATGTTGAGAGGAGTGGCCTAAATACACATTAACCTTTAAGGGTGCTGTTTGATAAGAAATTTACATAAATTCATTCATTTTCTGGATAAGGTGAAGGCATTTTTTGAAAAATATTTTACGTCAGAATTAATGGAGCGTTAGTGAATATCCATTTCTTGTACTTTTTTCTTGGTTAGAATGTCCATTTCTTTTATAAGTCCTATTTTATCTCATCTCTCTCTTAAAACATTTTCTTTTTCTTTTCAAAACAACAAATATATATATATATATATATATATATATATATACCTTTAGTAGTCATAAAAGTCCAACCGATGTACATCTTATTTTAAACATTTTAAACACTATCCTAGTATGAAGTTCCAGAATTGGATTGACAACTTTTGTTGTCAAGTAAATGAGTATGTATCATGGTGCCTTTTTTTTTTCTTTTCATTTTTCTTTTTTATTGGGGCATTTGGTAGGTGTGAGAAACACACAGCCCAATTTACTTGTTGGTTCAGGCCTGAAAGGCCTGTGTAACTTTAAGTTAAATGGTCTTTAGCTTCAAGTATACGGACCCATATAGCTTTCTCAATGAGTACAAGACTGAAAGGCCCATCGAACCATATGCTACTTAGGGATGATTACTTTACAGATGACTTTTTGTGTAAAATTTTCAGTCTGCTAGTTTTTTTTTTTAAATTAAAAAAAAAAAATATATATATATATATATATATATGTGTGAATAAAAAAGTAATCAAGTTTTTTATAACGTTGGAAGCAACTCTTAATAACATTGGGGAGCAACTCTGCACAAAGTCGAGAGTAACTTATCATGACATTGGAAGCAACTCATCACAATGTTAAGAGTACTCTTCACAACATTTTGGTATAAGTTCACTACGTGCAAATATAAAGCCAGACTGAAAAGTAAATCAACTCAACAAAATTTGATATTTTATAATTTTATTGATGACTTTTAAAATTAATTATTGTTGTTACTTTTTAAATTTTAAAAAAATTGTAGACTGACTATTAAATTTTTCACATAAAGTTGACTGGAACTTAATTATCCCAATCATTTATCTACTTGCTTAAATTTTTTATTATGAATTTTGGGAGACATTTACCACGGATCCGTTTGGTAAAGTTGTGGTTTTATGCATTTAAGGATACCTTTACTAAGGGTCTCTTTGGTAACGTTGTGATTTTTTTCGTTTTCTATTTTTTTTTTACTTCATTTAAAAATAAAAATAAAAACTTGGTTGGTATTCGTTTATGTTTTTCTTTTTCTTTTTCTTTTTTAAAATAAAAAAATAAAAAAATTGTAAACGTGCTTGGTATTCTTTTCAAACTGAAAATATGTTTAAAGTAGTTGAATATGGGAGCACATCAATATTCTCCAATAAAAATTAAGAGTTCACTGCCACATGTGCTGGGAATCACATTTGAGACACAAAATATGGGAAGCATAACATTTCTCTTTGGCTTTTGTAAATGTTGTTTGAATTAATTAGTTTTGGCTTAAGGCTGTTTGCTTTTGGCTTTAGGGTTATTTGGCTTGTCACTTTTTTTTGGCTTTTGGCTTAAAGGGTTGTTTGCCTATTGGGTTAAGCGTTATTTGGTTTAATGACTTTTTCCTTAAGGGCTGTTTCACTTATTGTTGAAGGGCTTTTGACTTAGCTAGAAATTGTGTTACGAGAATATTTTGTTGTAATTTGTCAAAAAATATCGAATGTATACAAAGTTATTAACTTCCGAAGGCAGGTGGAGATAGTAAATGGCTAAAAACATAGATGATTAGAATTGCTAGGTAGGACGCTTTATATCTGGTACTAATATATGATTTTAGGAAATAAAAAAAAAAAAAAATGATTCCAAAAAAACTGTACAAGCATATATACAGAAGTAATAAGCTAAATGAACAATAAACAAAATAAACTCCCCAATCCCTGATGAAAAATGTCTGTGGTGTAACTTGAGATTGAACCGGCTGAGGGAGAAAGCTACTAAACTGATCCACAATAGAGATCACCTGAAATCTCACCATAATCGTGAAAAGACCCCCACCAAAATGCCAGATCTAATGGAGACAACGCCGGATCTAACCAGATCTGAAAAGACAATGCTGTATCTGCGAAGAGGAGTAGCCGAATCTAGCCGTAGCATGAGGAGATGAAAGAGATCTAGAGTGGAAAAAAAAAAAAAACCTCACAGAGAGGGACCAAACCCTCATAAAGAGGGACAAAACTCTCCAAAGAGGGACGAAACTCTCCTAAAAGAGAGAGAACTGACAAAGCAGAAGAGTCAGGGGCTCTTCCATGGAGGGAGAGCCCCTGCAAAAGACGTCGGCGGCTAGGGTTTTTGGAGAGAGATGGGAGCTTTTTTTGTTTTTTGTTTTTTTTTTTAGAGGGAGATGGAAGTTTTACTTCTTAAAAAAAAAAAAAAAACTTCTTTGACATATACCTCTTCTAATATCACCCTTCCATTTTTATTTATACCATTCTTTTCTTTTTTCCCTCCTAACTAACAAAGAAAACTCCCTTGTTTTCATTTCATCCAAAATTCTAGGGTAAAATACATTTTGCACCCTCAAATTATACCCTATTTGCCACTTTGGCCAGTAAACAAAATTATTATTATTATTATTTATTCATTTTATTTTATTTTATTTTTTGCATTTTGGTCTCTCAACTAACATTTTATGACAGTTTGCCCACTCTGTCACTTTTAGTGACGAAAAAAGTAACTTTTAGTGACACCAAAAGTGGTGTTAAAAGTGACGGAGGGGGCAAACTTCCACAAAATATTAGTTGAGGGATCAAAATACGGAAAAAAAATGTTTAGGAACCAAAGTGTCAAACAATGTATAATTTAAGGGTGCAAAATGCATTTAACTCAAAATTCTATCTATATCAAAGCAATTCCAGACGGAATTCTAATTTTTATTCTTATTTTGTTTATTCAGTTTATCGTAGTAATGATAAACTAATTATCACATTAAACAATTACTTTTAGTTCCATATTTTCATATTTTAATTTTTAAATAAATCCATTATCGTTTACATATTTTAGGCGAAACAACATTCTAGTACCCTCTAGTTTCAGCAAAATTTCACTTTGGGACATGCATTTTCAAATGCATAATTTTTCGTCCCTCACGGTTCAAGAAGTTTCAATTTGTGCCCTGTATTTTCAACGTTTTTGGTACTAAATTAACATGATTTTAAAACTTGAGGGACCAAAATATTGAATTTGAAAATACAGGGCCCACCCCCAGCTATAATACTTATGTCCTTACACGAGACTACTACACCAAAAGATTAAAAATAAATAAATATAGGGCCAAAAGTGAAATTTGACTAAAACTATATATTAAAATATTGGGCTAAATAATCAGCAGCTTATCCGACAAAATTAAAGTTAAAAAAACTCAAAACATGAGTCAATGTATATGAAGACTCTATCAATCAGCTGAGTTTAAAAGAGAGTAAACCTTGTGACACATTCAAATACACAACTTTTGGGACACAACCCAATTAATGTGTCGATCTCTCTCCTGTGATGTCACTGGACCCCATAGTGACACAAGACAGAGATAGACACATTTATTGGGTTGTGTCCCAAAAATTGTGTGTTTGGGTGTGTCCCAAGTATTACTCTTAAAAAAATAATACTTAACTATGTATGTATCATTTAACTAAGCAAAATTATGAGGCTGGGAATCAAAAACCAGTCACAAAGAAGTTGAAGGTGGGAGATGAGGCTGTTTGTGGTACACTTTTGCAAGAGGCGGTGCCTACTAGGCAGGACCGCCTGTCCCAATGAATCTGATCTGTTGGAACCGTCGTGGGCTTGGGAACCCGCGAGCAGTTCGGTCTCTTCATGCTATTGTGAAGAGGGAAGCTCCCTCGATTTTGTTTCTATCAGAAACGAAATCGACTTGTGCTTATATGGATAATTTTAAGAGATTTTTACACTTTGTTGGATGTGTGTCTATGGAATGTGTTGGAAAGGGGGTGGCCTGGCTCTTTTGTGGAAGGAGGTGGTGGACGTTGTTCTTCAAAGTTATTTCCAGTATCATGTGGACGTGGTGGTGGACTCAGCTTGGCTTTTTACAGGTTTTTTTGGGCACCCAAATACTTCAAAGCGTGAGTATACTTGGAATTTGCTTCGAAATCTAAGACTGCATTGGATTTACCATGGGTGGTGGAAGGAGATTTTAATGAAATTCTTTTCCAATGGGAGAAAGAAGGAGGCAGAGACATACCTTATGAACAAATGGCAGCGTTCCGCAATACGCTTGGTTGCTGTGGCTTGCAAGATCTCAATTTTAAGGGGAATGCTTTTACATGGAGAATGAATCGGGGGTCTCAAGCGATTATCCAGGAGCGTCTGGACAACTTTGTTGCAGTAAATGAGTGGTGTGAGTTGTTTCCGAAAGCTGAGGTATGTCACTTACCTGTGGCTTCATCCGACCATGACCCTATTAAGCTCTCTTTGTCTGGACGGTGTTTGTTCTCCCAGAAGAGGTTCCACTTCGAGGATATGTGGCTTAAACATGAAGAGTGTGACGATGTGGTAAAAAACGCATGGCAGAATGAGGGCCTGGGTTTGTCTTTGGAAGATAAAATCGCAGTGTGCAGTAACAGGCTATGTGAATAGAACAGGGGTACATTTGGGCATGTCCAAAGACAAATTAAGAGGAAAAAAGAGGAACTTAATCGGCTTCAAGGCTTGGCAGTTTCGGATGATGTCTTGGAATGCACCAAAACAACCAAGTTGGAGATTGATGAGCGTTTATGGTGGGAAGAAATCATGTGGAAGCAATGGTCTCGCGTGGAGTGGTTATGCCATGGGGATAGAAATACCAGTTTTTTCCATCGAAAGGCAACCCACTGGCAAAAAGAAATCATATTGAGGGTTTGGAAATAGAGGATGGAACTTGGTGTGATAACATGGAGGGGATGACTCAAATACTCGAATAATATTTTCTTTTGTTGTTTTGCTCGACTGATCCTCAAAACTTTGGTTCAGTCCTTGTGGGATTGGACGAATGTGTCCCACAACATGTTAATGAGATCCTGATCCAGAACGTGACTGCAGAAGAGGTATGGAAAGCGCTTTTCCAAATACACCCTTCAAAGCCTCTGGGCCCCAACAATATGTCAGCTTCTTTTTATCATAAATTTTGGTATGTGTGGCGTTGGATCTTGTTTCACTTGTTCAGGATTTTTTCCATTTGGGGCATATCCCAGGTGAGTTGAACAATACATTTATCATCCTTATTCCAAAAGTTAGGACTCTTAAGAAGCTCTCAGATTTCTGCCCTATTAGCCTCAGTAATGTGGCCTATAAGGTGATCTCGAAAGTGTTGGCTAATAGACTAAAGCTTGTTCTTCCGTCTCTGGCCTCGGAAAACCAAAGTGTCTTTATTCTAGGTCATCTGATATTAGATAATGTCCTGTTTGGTTTTGAAATTATGCATCATATTAGGGCCTGAGTGCGGGGAAAAGATTCTTTCATAGCTTTTAAACTGGATATGAGTAAAACTTACGATCGGGTGGAGTGGAAGTTCCTTGAATCTATTCTACTGAAACTTGGTTTTTTGCTCGATGGGTTGATCTGATCATGGGTTGTGTTACACCAGTAAAGTACTCAGTCTTAGATAATAGAATACCCACAACAATTTTCTCTCTATCGAGGGTTCTTCGTCAGGGGGATCCGCTCTCTCCTTACCTTTTTATTCTTTGTACGGAGGCCCTCTCAAGTCTACTCCTGAAAACCTCCTCTGATGGCTTTATCCATGGTGTGTCAGCGGGTAGGAGGGCCTAAAGGTTATGCATCTTTTCTTTGCTGATGATAGTATTTTGTTCTACCGTGCTTTGAATGTGGAATGTAATTTTATTTTGGAACTTCTTCAGCTGTACGAGCAAGTGTCTGGGAATCAAATAAATGTTGATAAATCAAGTGTATTGTTTAGCCCAAATACCGCGCAGGTGATTAGAGACTTGATTCAAGGCATTTGGGGGGTTCCAGTGTTGGTCTCTTATGAAAAATATCTGGGGCTTCCTTCTTTTATTGATAAAAACAAATGACATGTGTTCTCTTATCTGAAGAAAAGAGTTGAGGCAAAAACAAAGGGTTGGAAGGAGAAATTATTATCTAGAGGTGGCCGGGAGTTTCTGTTAAAATCATTGGCCCAAGCGATCCGTTCGTACGCTATGTCTCGTTTTAGGCTCCTGTCATCACTTTTAGTAGAGATGATGAGTTCTATGGGTAGATTTTGGTGGGGTCAAACGAGCTCAAAATGCAAAATTCACTGGGCAAAATGGTCTGATTTGTGCTATGCAAATAATGATGGGGGTTTGGGCTTCTGGGATTTGGAGTGTTTTAACCTTGCTATGTTAGCAAAACAGGGTTGGAGACTACTTTCTAACATGAATTCGCTATTCTATCAGGTTTACAAAATGCACTATTTTCCTAACAAGGACCTCTTTTCTGCAAAATTGGGATCATGTCCCTCGTTTGCCTAGAGGAGTATTTGGGCGGGTCTTGATGTGCTACGAGGGGGAGTTCGGTGGAGAATTGGTAATGGCCAATGTGTTCTTATTGGTGTTGACCCTTGGCTGCCCATGCGGGTGTCTGTTAAGAGTGTGTCCCCTTTGTCGGATTTTTAAAAAAAATGAGCTTGTTAATACGCTTATTGATCCGGTTAGGGTTGCATAGAGGGAGGAGCATATCGCTCAGCTTTTCTTGCCGCATGAGGTTGAGAAGATTTTGGGGATGCCACTTGGGACATCTTTAATGGAGGACAAACTTATTTGGCATTGGGATCATAAGGATCGTTTCACTGTCTGCTCAGCGTATTATGTTGCATTGGACATTCAGCGGAGACAACATAACATTAGTTCGGGATCTTCACCTTCTCGAATTTTCCCATGGAAATTCCTTTGGAACCTTAATCTTCCAAGCAAGGTCAAATGTTTTGTTTGGAATGCCTACAAATAGTTCTTTCCCACGAATGGAAATTTGGTACAAAGAGAGGTAATTGAAGATGGGCTTTGCCCTAAGTGTGGGCGTGAGGTGGAGACCATTACTCATATACTTGTGACATGTTCGAAGGTTCAAAAAGTTTGGCATTCTCTCTGTCCGGATTTAACTTGATTGGAAAAAAATCCGTTTTGATGATTAGGTGGCAACATGGTCCTCTTCTAGCTTAAGTGGGAAAGTGGAGAGGTTTTTATTTGTTGCCTGGTTTATTTGGCAAGACCGAAACTTAGTGGTTTTTAATGTGGCTAAAACAATAGTGCAGGAAATTCCATCTAAGGCGGAGGCCCAATTGGTTGGAGTGAACTGATTTTAATCGGCACAAGAAGGAGCTTACATCTAAATCAGATCATGATGTTGTGCGGGAGACACGGGAGAGAGCGGTTAGGTGGTCTTTTCCTGAGGGTGAGTTTGTGAAGCTTAATGTGGATGGTGTGTTGTTCAATGAGCCTAGGGGTGCATGGGTCGGTGTAGTTCTATGTGATGCTCATGGGAATGTCCTGATGACCATGGTGGATTTATCGAGGGAATTATAGATGTAAAAACTATCGAGGCCCTGGCTCTGGTAAAAGCCCTTGACGTGATGATGGAAGCGGGGTTTAGTGGGATTGAAGTGGAATCAGACTCTATGACCATTGTGACTGGTTTCAACACTTGTGAGTATGACCTTGCTCCTTTTGGTCACATCCTTCTTGTGGCAAAGCAATTAAACTGCCAAAAGGTGTTCGGTTCGGTGTGTAGACATGTTAGAAGGGACGTGTGGCTCATCAACTGGCACGTGTGGCTTCTACTTATGGTGGTTTCCGGGTTTGACTGGAAGAAATCCCAGATGTTTTTATTCCATTTGTTAGTCAGGATTTGTTATCTGGTTATGTTTGATTTCAATGAAATCTTCTTTTCAATAAAAAAAAATATCTTAAGAAATTGTAAAACGTAGTTTTTAAAATTATAATACAAGAATTATGATTAATTCCTCAAATAAAAGGAAAGGCTTGCATGGAGTTCCTTTGCAGAGACATGATTCTTTCTACAAGTCCACTTTTTGTTTTTTTTTTTTCTGGGCATTACATGAATCAGTCATGTGATCGGCAAAAAAAAAGTATTATATAGTAGATTTACTAAAAGAAATTTATAGGGTTATCATCAGTTTTACTTCCCTCCTACAATTTCGAAGTTGAACTTAACCTCTTGTAGTTGGCACTGAAATGAAACAACCAAGTATTCTATCACAATTACTAGGTTAAATATATTTCAACTAGAGTAATGGCTTTAGCCTAGTAGGAAAGAGAGCTTTATGCCACACTCATCACCAGGGTTCGTATTGATCGGGAGAAAACAGATCCTAATTACATGCCTTAACACTACACCAAAATAGCAAAATTGTCCCTTTAACTTTTGCTTACTTTGTCACTGCCATAGGCAGTCACAAATTTGTCACCTCCATAGGCAGTGACAAATGTGAATTTGTGACAAAGGTATATATTGTCACTGTCATGGGAGGTGACAATTTTGGTGTTGTGTTTGTCACTGTCATGGGAGGTGCAAAAGTGCCTTAACTGGGCACTAGATTGTTCTCCCTCCAAAAATTTCATCATCCCTCCTAACATTTCCCTAATCCCTAGAGAGGAGTGATATCCTAACATTTACCTCATCCTCTCTCTCTCTCCCTCTCCACCAAATAGTCCTTAGTCTTTTCCTCTACAGCAAAAAAAGACACTCTTTCCCTCTCAAACCATCACCCCTCTCTCTCTCTCTCGTCTCTAACCTTGCATTACCTCATCGTCGCCGCCTTGCCGTAGCCATCTCTCCATCGTCGCCTCACCGTAGCCACCTCTCCATCGCCGTATTGTCTTCTACTCTCTGATGTCACCATTGCCTTCTCGCTATCGTCGTCGCCTTCAATCGGCTTCTCTCTGGATTTTTTTGGAAGTTTGAATATGTTTCTATCTTTTCTTCCTCAATCCTTTACTTTTTTTCACAGATTTGGAAGATTCTTTGAGGTTTGTGCATATTTAGGGCTTCTAAGTTTGATTTTTCAGATTTAGGGCTTCTAATTTTGATTTTTCTATTTCTATCTTGTGTGTGTATGAATTTGGTAAATCTAATCAGATCTAACAAAAAAATTATGGGTTTTTGTTTTGTAGATCTAGTTCTTTCGACGGAGTTTCGTCAACTAGCGATAGTAAAGAGGTATGATGTCCAGATTTACATGTATAGATATATATACATATATACATACATGTATACTAGGTTGGTATGTGTGTTGGTAAATTAAAATTGAAATTGGATGTGATTTTAGGTGAGTTTTGTTATGAAGCACATAGGAATGCAGAAGAGAAGTTGTGTGAAGCGGTTGAATGTCCAAGCTGGAGTCTTTGGTAATGGGACTTGACACCATTCAAGGGTACTGATAGTAGTTTTTCTTTCAGGTACATGCCTAACAAATTTCTTTTTGAAACCCCAGTCCTCTGATTTTCAGATCTTTATTCAAGATCAACTTATTTGTCACATGTTTTCTACTACAAATTGCAGATAGAGTCACTTAACTAAAGAGGCATGTTTATGTGTTTATTGAAACCTTAATGTATGTATCTTCACCCATGAACCTCATATGTCATATCTATAGACACTAATTATATTTGATCGAGAAAAGCAACCCCTGCTTTATTTCGTGAAGTCCTCTTTCATGCTCTAAAAATACTCTCATAGGTTTTCTTTATGTCCATAAATAAAAAGCTGTCATGGGTTTTCTTATGTCCCTAAATATTCTCTTTTTGTTACTCTAAACATTTTCTTAATTATGTTGGTTTTAAGCCGATTTCCGTAAAATTTGATTACATAAATTATTTGGTCACTTTCTGTTTCACTTGGACTTCCTATAGTTTTGTTTGGGTTTTTATCAAGCAACATACATAATCAATTTTGATGCCTCTGGCTCCTTTGCTGCTAGTTTAAGGCTAATTCGGGTTTCTATTTCTTATTGTTTAAGTTGAACTTTTTTTTTAGATTTGATTCCTTAACTTAATTTTATTTTTTGTATTTTATTTCTTAGTGTAGGGTAATGCCATGCTTCCCAAATTTTGTATCTCAAATGGTTTCCATCTAATTTTCTATCTTATTTTTGAAACCGTCTTTTCAGGCAGCTTTATGGCTCCGTCTCTCTCTTTCGGTAATGTATCTCTCACTCTCACTCTCCCTCTCCATCTCCCTCCCCCTCTCCCTCTCCCTCTCCCTCTCCCTCTCCCTCTCCCATACCCATACACACTAGATCTGCACACACACATCCACCACCATATCTGCTATTTTTGTTCCTTTCTCTCTTTCTCAGTTTCAATTTCATAGATTTTCATTTTCTTAATTTTAGACTTAGTTTCTGTATATGTTTATATTGTGTGTGTGTGTGTGTGTGTGTGTGTGTGTGTTTCAGTTTAGTGTAAATAGAGAGTTGTTCCTATGCATGAATTGTTGTGGGAATGTAACGTTAATCTATCTACCCAATCTTTTGCTTCTTTGGTAGGTTCATTGGTGTGATTATTCTGAATTTAGTTTTTTTTTTTTTTTTTGTACAACAAAAAAGCCAAGAAGAGGGACAACAACAATTCCTTCATGCGCAATAAACAACAACCCACATTCTAACTTGATATGAGTAGCAGGTGAGCTTCTCCCTCTTTTCTGTGAGCTGATTGTCGGTTTGGTGGAGATTGGCTTGGTTAAGGTGAGTTTCTATCTTCTTTGTTCTATTGCTTCAATATGTTTGGTTTATCGAAAAGTAGTTGGTATAAAGCTCTTTTTGCATTAAATTAGTTTTGTGGACCACATGAGGTAAACCTGGGCATGTTTATTAGAAAGTAGTTGGTAGAAAGCTAGCATTCATGAGGTAGACTTGGTCATGGTAGACCTGGGCATGTTTCTAAGATATTGCAATTTCTTAATTTAAGATTCTAGATCTCTTCATGAGGTAGACTTGGTCATAGTTCTAAGGACACTCCAATCCTTACCCAAACTTAAACCCAAATTGAAATAACACTAATCACATACTCAAATCTTGATATGGGATTGAAAGGGTAAAGGATTAAAACATAATCTTTTTTTATGCTATTTTTATTTTAGATTTCTACCATGTTCATGCTTCATGTAAAAAATAAAAAATGAAAAAGAAAATTTGTTGTTGGTGTTCAAATGCTCTATCGTTGAAAAATAAGCAAAATCCCACATTACTGCGTGTGTCCTTAATTCTTGAATGTGGAAAGTCTGACACTTTTGAGAGTCTATGTAAAGTGAAATTATCCCGTGTGACGGGTTTTGGAATGATAGTTCATCGTGGACCGTTGATCTTATGGGCCAATTTGGGCTAGAATTTAAAGGGTCAATGTGACAGGCCTGTCATGTTGTTAGGCCCGTGGACCACTTGAGGCTTTCCAATTCTTTTTTATTTTTTGGCCAACACATTTTACTATAAATATACCAAAATTTCACTATAGGCAGTATATTAATAATTAAAACTTTGAAGACCAATGCATTTCCGATTCAAGACGATTGCTCGATGGGTTGATCTGATCATGGGTTGTGTTACACCAGTAAAGTACTCAGTCTTAGATAATAGAATACCCACAACAATTTTCTCTCTATCGAGGGTTCTTCGTCAGGGGGATCCGCTCTCTCCTTACCTTTTTATTCTTTGTACGGAGGCCCTCTCAAGTCTACTCCTGAAAACCTCCTCTGATGGCTTTATCCATGGTGTGTCAGCGGGTAGGAGGGCCTAAAGGTTATGCATCTTTTCTTTGCTGATGATAGTATTTTGTTCTACCGTGCTTTGAATGTGGAATGTAATTTTATTTTGGAACTTCTTCAGCTGTACGAGCAAGTGTCTGGGAATCAAATAAATGTTGATAAATCAAGTGTATTGTTTAGCCCAAATACCGCGCAGGTGATTAGAGACTTGATTCAAGGCATTTGGGGGGTTCCAGTGTTGGTCTCTTATGAAAAATATCTGGGGCTTCCTTCTTTTATTGATAAAAACAAATGACATGTGTTCTCTTATCTGAAGAAAAGAGTTGAGGCAAAAACAAAGGGTTGGAAGGAGAAATTATTATCTAGAGGTGGCCGGGAGTTTCTGTTAAAATCATTGGCCCAAGCGATCCGTTCGTACGCTATGTCTCGTTTTAGGCTCCTGTCATCACTTTTAGTAGAGATGATGAGTTCTATGGGTAGATTTTGGTGGGGTCAAACGAGCTCAAAATGCAAAATTCACTGGGCAAAATGGTCTGATTTGTGCTATGCAAATAATGATGGGGGTTTGGGCTTCTGGGATTTGGAGTGTTTTAACCTTGCTATGTTAGCAAAACAGGGTTGGAGACTACTTTCTAACATGAATTCGCTATTCTATCAGGTTTACAAAATGCACTATTTTCCTAACAAGGACCTCTTTTCTGCAAAATTGGGATCATGTCCCTCGTTTGCCTAGAGGAGTATTTGGGCGGGTCTTGATGTGCTACGAGGGGGAGTTCGGTGGAGAATTGGTAATGGCCAATGTGTTCTTATTGGTGTTGACCCTTGGCTGCCCATGCGGGTGTCTGTTAAGAGTGTGTCCCCTTTGTCGGATTTTTAAAAAAAATGAGCTTGTTAATACGCTTATTGATCCGGTTAGGGTTGCATAGAGGGAGGAGCATATCGCTCAGCTTTTCTTGCCGCATGAGGTTGAGAAGATTTTGGGGATGCCACTTGGGACATCTTTAATGGAGGACAAACTTATTTGGCATTGGGATCATAAGGATCGTTTCACTGTCTGCTCAGCGTATTATGTTGCATTGGACATTCAGCGGAGACAACATAACATTAGTTCGGGATCTTCACCTTCTCGAATTTTCCCATGGAAATTCCTTTGGAACCTTAATCTTCCAAGCAAGGTCAAATGTTTTGTTTGGAATGCCTACAAATAGTTCTTTCCCACGAATGGAAATTTGGTACAAAGAGAGGTAATTGAAGATGGGCTTTGCCCTAAGTGTGGGCGTGAGGTGGAGACCATTACTCATATACTTGTGACATGTTCGAAGGTTCAAAAAGTTTGGCATTCTCTCTGTCCGGATTTAACTTGATTGGAAAAAAATCCGTTTTGATGATTAGGTGGCAACATGGTCCTCTTCTAGCTTAAGTGGGAAAGTGGAGAGGTTTTTATTTGTTGCCTGGTTTATTTGGCAAGACCGAAACTTAGTGGTTTTTAATGTGGCTAAAACAATAGTGCAGGAAATTCCATCTAAGGCGGAGGCCCAATTGGTTGGAGTGAACTGATTTTAATCGGCACAAGAAGGAGCTTACATCTAAATCAGATCATGATGTTGTGCGGGAGACACGGGAGAGAGCGGTTAGGTGGTCTTTTCCTGAGGGTGAGTTTGTGAAGCTTAATGTGGATGGTGTGTTGTTCAATGAGCCTAGGGGTGCATGGGTCGGTGTAGTTCTATGTGATGCTCATGGGAATGTCCTGATGACCATGGTGGATTTATCGAGGGAATTATAGATGTAAAAACTATCGAGGCCCTGGCTCTGGTAAAAGCCCTTGACGTGATGATGGAAGCGGGGTTTAGTGGGATTGAAGTGGAATCAGACTCTATGACCATTGTGACTGGTTTCAACACTTGTGAGTATGACCTTGCTCCTTTTGGTCACATCCTTCTTGTGGCAAAGCAATTAAACTGCCAAAAGGTGTTCGGTTCGGTGTGTAGACATGTTAGAAGGGACGTGTGGCTCATCAACTGGCACGTGTGGCTTCTACTTATGGTGGTTTCCGGGTTTGGCTGGAAGAAATCCCAGATGTTTTTATTCCATTTGTTAGTCAGGATTTGTTATCTGGTTATGTTTGATTTCAATGAAATCTTCTTTTCAATAAAAAAAAATATCTTAAGAAATTGTAAAACGTAGTTTTTAAAATTATAATACAAGAATTATGATTAATTCCTCAAATAAAAGGAAAGGCTTGCATGGAGTTCCTTTGCAGAGACATGATTCTTTCTACAAGTCCACTTTTTGTTTTTTTTTTTTCTGGGCATTACATGAATCAGTCATGTGATCGGCAAAAAAAAAGTATTATATAGTAGATTTACTAAAAGAAATTTATAGGGTTATCATCAGTTTTACTTCCCTCCTACAATTTCGAAGTTGAACTTAACCTCTTGTAGTTGGCACTGAAATGAAACAACCAAGTATTCTATCACAATTACTAGGTTAAATATATTTCAACTAGAGTAATGGCTTTAGCCTAGTAGGAAAGAGAGCTTTATGCCACACTCATCACCAGGGTTCGTATTGATCGGGAGAAAACAGATCCTAATTACATGCCTTAACACTACACCAAAATAGCAAAATTGTCCCTTTAACTTTTGCTTACTTTGTCACTGCCATAGGCAGTCACAAATTTGTCACCTCCATAGGCAGTGACAAATGTGAATTTGTGACAAAGGTATATATTGTCACTGTCATGGGAGGTGACAATTTTGGTGTTGTGTTTGTCACTGTCATGGGAGGTGCAAAAGTGCCTTAACTGGGCACTAGATTGTTCTCCCTCCAAAAATTTCATCATCCCTCCTAACATTTCCCTAATCCCTAGAGAGGAGTGATATCCTAACATTTACCCCATCCTCTCTCTCTCTCCCTCTCCACCAAATAGTCCTTAGTCTTTTCCTCTACAGCAAAAAAAGACACTCTTTCCCTCTCAAACCATCACCCCTCTCTCTCTCTCTCGTCTCTAACCTTGCATTACCTCATCGTCGCCGCCTTGCCGTAGCCATCTCTCCATCGTCGCCTCACCGTAGCCACCTCTCCATCGCCGTATTGTCTTCTACTCTCTGATGTCACCATTGCCTTCTCGCTATCGTCGTCGCCTTCAATCGGCTTCTCTCTGGATTTTTTTGGAAGTTTGAATATGTTTCTATCTTTTCTTCCTCAATCCTTTACTTTTTTTCACAGATTTGGAAGATTCTTTGAGGTTTGTGCATATTTAGGGCTTCTAAGTTTGATTTTTCAGATTTAGGGCTTCTAATTTTGATTTTTCTATTTCTATCTTGTGTGTGTATGAATTTGGTAAATCTAATCAGATCTAACAAAAAAATTATGGGTTTTTGTTTTGTAGATCTAGTTCTTTCGACGGAGTTTCGTCAACTAGCGATAGTAAAGAGGTATGATGTCCAGATTTACATGTATAGATATATATACATATATACATACATGTATACTAGGTTGGTATGTGTGTTGGTAAATTAAAATTGAAATTGGATGTGATTTTAGGTGAGTTTTGTTATGAAGCACATAGGAATGCAGAAGAGAAGTTGTGTGAAGCGGTTGAATGTCCAAGCTGGAGTCTTTGGTAATGGGACTTGACACCATACAAGGGTACTGATAGTAGTTTTTCTTTCAGGTACATGCCTAACAAATTTCTTTTTGAAACCCCAGTCCTCTGATTTTCAGATCTTTATTCAAGATCAACTTATTTGTCACATGTTTTCTACTACAAATTGCAGATAGAGTCACTTAACTAAAGAGGCATGTTTATGTGTTTATTGAAACCTTAATGTATGTATCTTCACCCATGAACCTCATATGTCATATCTATAGACACTAATTATATTTGATCGAGAAAAGCAACCCCTGCTTTATTTCGTGAAGTCCTCTTTCATGCTCTAAAAATACTCTCATAGGTTTTCTTTATGTCCATAAATAAAAAGCTGTCATGGGTTTTTTTATGTCCCTAAATATTCTCTTTTTGTTACTCTAAACATTTTCTTAATTATGTTGGTTTTAAGCCGATTTCCGTAAAATTTGATTACATAAATTATTTGGTCACTTTCTGTTTCACTTGGACTTCCTATAGTTTTGTTTGGGTTTTTATCAAGCAACATACATAATCAATTTTGATGCCTCTGGCTCCTTTGCTGCTAGTTTAAGGCTAATTCGGGTTTCTATTTCTTATTGTTTAAGTTGAACTTTTTTTTTAGATTTGATTCCTTAACTTAATTTTATTTTTTGTATTTTATTTCTTAGTGTAGGGTAATGCCATGCTTCCCAAATTTTGTATCTCAAATGGTTTCCATCTAATTTTCTATCTTATTTTTGAAACCGTCTTTTCAGGCAGCTTTATGGCTCCGTCTCTCTCTTTCGGTAATGTATCTCTCACTCTCACTCTCCCTCTCCATCTCCCTCCCCCTCTCCCTCTCCCTCTCCCTCTCCCTCTCCCTCTCCCATACCCATACACACTAGATCTGCACACACACATCCACCACCATATCTGCTATTTTTGTTCCTTTCTCTCTTTCTCAGTTTCAATTTCATAGATTTTCATTTTCTTAATTTTAGACTTAGTTTCTGTATATGTTTATATTGTGTGTGTGTGTGTGTGTGTGTGTGTGTGTGTTTCAGTTTAGTGTAAATAGAGAGTTGTTCCTATGCATGAATTGTTGTGGGAATGTAACGTTAATCTATCTACCCAATCTTTTGCTTCTTTGGTAGGTTCATTGGTGTGATTATTCTGAATTTAGTTTTTTTTTTTTTTTTTGTACAACAAAAAAGCCAAGAAGAGGGACAACAACAATTCCTTCATGCGCAATAAACAACAACCCACATTCTAACTTGATATGAGTAGCAGGTGAGCTTCTCCCTCTTTTCTGTGAGTTGATTGTCGGTTTGGTAGAGATTGGCTTGGTTAAGGTGAGTTTCTATCTTCTTTGTTCTATTGCTTCAATATGTTTGGTTTATCGAAAAGTAGTTGGTATAAAGCTCTTTTTGCATTAAATTAGTTTTGTGGACCACATGAGGTAAACCTGGGCATGTTTATTAGAAAGTAGTTGGTAGAAAGCTAGCATTCATGAGGTAGACTTGGTCATGGTAGACCTGGGCATGTTTCTAAGATATTGCAATTTCTTAATTTAAGATTCTAGATCTCTTCATGAGGTAGACTTGGTCATAGTTCTAAGGACACTCCAATCCTTACCCAAACTTAAACCCAAATTGAAATAACACTAATCACATACTCAAATCTTGATATGGGATTGAAAGGGTAAAGGATTAAAACATAATCTTTTTTTATGCTATTTTTATTTTAGATTTCTACCATGTTCATGCTTCATGTAAAAAATAAAAAATGAAAAAGAAAATTTGTTGTTGGTGTTCAAATGCTCTATCGTTGAAAAATAAGCAAAATCCCACATTACTGCGTGTGTCCTTAATTCTTGAATGTGGAAAGTCTGACACTTTTGAGAGTCTATGTAAAGTGAAATTATCCCGTGTGACGGGTTTTGGAATGATAGTTCATCGTGGACCGTTGATCTTATGGGCCAATTTGGGCTAGAATTTAAAGGGTCAATGTGACAGGCCTGTCATGTTGTTAGGCCCGTGGACCACTTGAGGCTTTCCAATTCTTTTTTATTTTTTGGCCAACACATTTTACTATAAATATACCAAAATTTCACTATAGGCAGTATATTAATAATTAAAACTTTGAAGACCAATGCATTTCCGATTCAAGACGATTGCTAATAGCATAAAAAATGATGGAATGGAGCACGGGACTCAAAGCAATTAAGGTTTAAAAATACTTAATTACCTGGGACAAGTAAAGGTTTTGTCGCTAATTTTTACTTTTTTGTAGTGTGTAATTATGCAAAAGTTCCATTTTGGGCCCTCCAAATAGTCCATTCAATTTTTTTTTCTTTTTTTAACACCGTTATTGATTGTCCTTAATAGACGCACGTTTGCAAGTCCCAAAGTGAACTTTAATATATTTATATGGTGCTAAGATTTATTTTAGCCATATTTTTTAAAGCTTTTGATGAGTTATCAATCTTTTCTATTTTAATTAATTAGTGTTTTTTTCTTTCATTACAGAGGCTATTATAGCCGCAAAATGTCTACGTCTAGGAGGAACAGAGTCAAGAACAGGACAATGATGTTAAAAGTGAACTTTGTTTCCACCCAAAAAAAAAAGAGTGGACTTTGATATATATCTTGTACTAAATAGATCTGCTACTGGCACTATGAACAAATAGACTCTCCCATGTAAATCAACAAAGCCTATGTTAAGAAAAGCAAGATTGCAATGTGTTATATCTAATTAACTTTAATAGTAAATGCAAACTTGCATATAGAAAGCCAACACAAAAATACCAAAATACACAAGAGCGCAGAAGAGGATACCACATGTTCCTAATAATTCAATTACATATAAACACAAGTAATATTGTCATAAATCCGAAGTAATTTCAACAAACCAAATCTCAATTAATACGAGAAGTTACCATCATGCTTCTAGTTTCCAATATTAGCCCTCGTGACTACTTAACCCGACAAAATTCTTGCAGTGAATGCTGATTTCAGCAATGATTTCTTGCATATTGAAACTACTTCCAAGTCTTATTATCTCCAAATCCGTCCACTTATTCACAAGGCTCGGGATTTTTAACACAACGTAGGATCGTATACCGTACGGCAGCAACAAAATCTTCAATACAGGACATCTGGAGATAAACATATACACTTGGTAATGTCTTTAGTAATTGAGCATTTCAATTAAGACCTAATTACATATATTCATTTAATTGGTTGTCTTTAATTCTCCCTTGAACAAACCAAGGCTTTGTTAGGTTTACGGGTTCATTGCAGGAAAAGAAAAGGGAAAGTAAAATTTGTGCCTTCTTGTTTTTGTTGATTCAACGGTTCACGATGACCCGTCACACCAAAACCCGTTACATGGGATAATTTTTCCTATGTAACGTAGATAATAAGAGTTTCACTTAAAAGACCTGAATACATGACCTCTCATGCATTTTCTAGGTAGACATCTACAATCATAGATCAACTTGTACACAATTCGTTAGTTTATTTATGTATTGATTGGAAATTTCCTTAGATTTGGAAGTTTATTTGAGTATGTAACTCTAGCATATGTATGATCACGCGAGGAAAGAGTATTATTACCTGTAATCAAAGTGGGATGACAAATTATTTCCAAATTTAAAAGTTCTTTCATTTTTAAAAGTCTCAATTTTGAGTATGTAACTCTAGTTATTCTCAGTTTTTCATTAGTCCAATTATGATTCAAAACCTAACTAATTTCATTTTTAAAGATCTTGATCACTTTCATCTTCCAAAGGTCAACACTAATTTTAAAATTTCTGCTAATGTCAACAATGCCAAAATGTAAGTGCTAAGACTTTTGCTTCATAATGAGAACTTATAAAAAAAAAAACTCCAATAAAGTGTAAACAAGGGAAAAAGGAAACCAAAAAAATCGTAGCCTATACATAGTAAATTTTTCACCTCTTTGTTTTTCTATGTTTCAAGAGTAGCACAAATGTATTCCAAACAATCTTGTGTCCTATCAATTGCGACATTGAGGATAAAGGTGGTCAAAATTGGATTTCCATCGCAAGGATAAGTTTAAGTTTCCAGGAGGTGGTACACAGTTTATACTTGGGGCAGATCAGTACTTGGATTCCATTTGGTGACTGATGAGCGAGAACCCTTTTTTTGGTATCCCGCATGCATTTGTTTTTTCTAGCTCTTTACGGGTATGATGATAGTTTGTGTTTAGGTATCTTCTTTGAGGAAAAAGTGCTATCATTGTTATGATGAAGATCAGGTGTCCAAAACTAAATTGGACTGACTCAACCATGTTTCCTTGTTCAAATTTGGTTTTATATATTGTTTCTACTGTTCGAGCTGGACAAGAATTGACAATTATAGTTTAGTTTAGATTCCTAACTTTCTTTATCTACTCTCAGAGATGGTTAACCTTACCACGCAGCTTTGCTGGGAGCTTGTCAAGAATGAAGGATACATTGTTATATGGCAGAAGCCGATCAACAACAGTTTCTATTTAAACCATGAGACTGGAACCAAACCTCCATTGTGTGGTCCAGATGATGATAACCCAGACAGTGTTTGGTATATCGTCTACTTATATCTGGTTTGCTGAATGAATCCTAATTATAATAATTTTAGGTTTCCACAAATAAAGGCGCACCCTTGGCACAAGGTATGTTTTCGATTGTTGTGGTGAACCAATAATCCAATTACGTAATGAAAAGTAATTTGTGAGAAATTTAAGGACAAGGCACAGTACACGCAAAGTTTATAAGACAAAACAAGCTTATGACAAGTAAAAGTGCTATGACTTGAATTAAGCAACAATTTCTTCCAAGAGATGGTGGCATCTATAAGCTGGTTTTTTTTAGTTATATAATGATAATAAGGAAAGAGAGGGGAAGTTAAGACAATAGACAAAAAGAGAAAGAGATGAATAATAAATAATAGGAGAGGAAAGATGGGTGGAAAAAAATAAAGATAATAGGAGAGATGAAAGATAAGTGCGCAAAATCCCTCCACTTATCTTTTCCATCATGAAATCCCTTATGAAATTCAAGAACCAAACAAAGTCGAGTTGTCAGATCTTGATCTTGAAGCATACTAATAGAGATATTGATGTGAAAGTAACTTGACATGTCTGCTGTGAAAAGATTATTAACTTCTGGCAGGTTAAATTCTACAGAACTATAGTTTTGAAATACTAAGCTTGAGAAGAGTAACATTCTTCTAATGGGACCGACATGTTCAGGTAATTTATTGTTATCTTTACCCTCAATCTCATTTGGTTAGTCTTATATTCATTCACACTTCTGCCCTATAGCTTGTTCTTTGTTACTGATGTATGTCCAGTCATATATACAAAATCCTAGTTACTAAGCTAAGAGTGACTAAGACTTCTCTTCCATTTTACTCTTTATTTTGTTTGGTTCATTGATTTACTAAGGAAAAGGAAAAGAAAACACATAGGAAACACTTCTCTTTGTTAGGAAAATAGGAAGGAAAAGAAAATAGGGTAAAACTGAAAGCAAAAAAAATTAATTTTCACGCTGGGTGTCTTGGTGTTGCTTTGGTTATTGTGTTATTCATTGCTAAAAACGTAAGTAGTGAGGTTAAATTTTCTACTGATATTATTCAAACATTTACACAAGTCTTCGTGTCTTGATTTTCATTTTTTATGAAAAGAAACAAGTGAAATATCGAAGTTCTCAATGTCTTGATGAGGTTTTTTTTTATAATTGTTGAATGAATCTTTTGACATCCAAGGACGTTTATGCTTATAGTGTTGATATTTACAAACTGAATTTCTCAGGATTTATCATTTTCCTTGCTGTAAGTTGGGTTTTGCAATAAGTTATACATGTTCCTTGCCATTCTCTTAATTGGTAAATACTTATCCTATTGTCACCTCCTGGTCTTCTCTCTCTCATCCATTTTGCTAAATTTCTTATCTCATTTCTTCTATGGAAATAGAGCCCTTACTTATATTTTACATGGAAAAATTGCAGGTGTAATGTTTAGTATTGGTGTTTAAGGGTTAAATACATGTGCTTTGTCATTGATTGTATTCTAAATATTGTTGGGAGCTTTTCAATTACGATTATTTGTCAAGATGGTTTTTATGTGGGACCAAGTCATGATAAAATCTTGTTTAGAAGGTTGAAAGCTGCTCTTGGTGTAGGTCTAATTCTACAAAGACTATGTGGCAACTAGGATCTATTTTGGTTGTTTAAGCTTGAGAAAAAGATGAAGGAAAGAGTTCATGTGGCATATGAGAGGAAGAAGCGGTTGACAAACTGAGAACCAAGGCCGAGAAGGTTGCAAAAGAGACGTTTGGATCTTAGTTAGACATCCTTGCTCATGTTAATTCAGTACTAAGTATTGTTGCGACTTTTAATTAAAAATTGCTTAAGGGTTTTATTTGTTAGTTTAGGTTTAGATGGATGAATTCTTAAATTTCCGACATGGTTATGTTAAGCTTGTTGGTGTAGTGAGATCTTGTTGGTTAGATATGGATGAACTCTTTTGTTATTTATACTACGGATTATTTTGTTATGTTTCGTATAGAAAGAGCTTGTTATTTGTATGTTTGGTATGGATTATTATGTTTCAAAAAGAAATAGGATTTTTTTTTTAAATTCTTTCAAAATTTGTCACTAATAAATGCAGTGACAAAATTAAAATTATTATCACCACAATTGTCACTGCTCAGAGCAGTGACAAAATTAAAATTATTGTCACTGCTCGTACTGGTGACAAAACGAAGAAAATTAACCCTTTAAGGGGTCCTCAAATGGGCAGTGACAAACAAAATTGTCACTGCTCCTAGCAGTGACAAATATTTTTTGTCACCCCCGAAATCGTCACGGTCTTTAGCAGTAACAAAGGCCCTTTGTCACCTCCCAGAGCAGTGACAAATCGGCCATTCTGGTGCAGTGTAATTCACATTTGTTAGCATATTTTATCCTGTTTTTATGTATTTTTATTTCGTTTTCTGTTTTAGAGCAGGTTTTGGAAGAAAACACTAATCCAGGTTAAATAGGGAGAAAAAGCAGGAAGAAAGAAGCTGAAAAAGGCACCTCGCTCGCGCGGAAGTCCAAAAATCGCTCGCGCGACTTTCCAATATCGTGCTCGCGTGACCTGTGTAAAAATCAAATACGTGTATTTCAGTGTACTGAAGACTCCTACGCGAACGAAACTGCGTAATTATGTCTGGAAAGCTAAATACAACAGTTTTAGTGCGAATTGGATTAGGAAAGCTTCCAAAAACTTGCTACTAATCTATATATACCCTATTTTACTTCAATTTAGGGGTTGGCAATTATTATACACACAATATATAACCACACTTTCAGCCATTGAAGGAAGGGAATCAAGGAGAAGAAGAAGAAGACCAAGGGTTTCCATGGCCTCCTCCATCAACTACTTGCCATCTACCACTTTTATGGACAACTAAACTCAAGATCTAGGGTTTCAACGAAACCCTAGCCAAGTAATAGGGTGTATTTTATGTATTTATTTTAGTTTTATTATGTATGGATGACAGTTACATGTTCTGAGGATTTTTATAAATAAATCGTGCTTTTATTGATTAAATCGTTACTTTCAAAGTTTGCTCTTGTCTTAGATCTATTTTGATGGTAGTGTGCTCAATGATCTATGCTTGCTGTGCTTGTTTAGATTATTTACATGTAATGGTGCTTAAATTGAATTGTGCTATCAAGTATCCGAATAGTCCATGCTTAGATTAGATGGATTATACCACAACCCTAGTTTAGTGTGGGATAATTCGTGCTAACCGAAGATGGATTATGTTGGTGCTTGAACCATAGTTATTTTCTTGATGGAGGAATTGGGCTTGTAACTACAATTCCCCATTATCATCCAACTTAATAAGCTAAAGTAATGCATAAATACCCTTATTATGAAGCTAGTGGTGGATTTGTAATCCTAGGTTCCTTTTAAATATCTTTAAAACAACTTTAATTACTTTCATAGTTTAGATTTATTTTATTTTTCTTAGTTTAATTAAATTCAAAATCAAAATCCGTTTTCATAATTAACTAAATTTAGGTTTTAAAAATTAAAGTTCGTAGTATTCAATCTCTATGGGTTCGACCTTTACTTCCACACTGTAAATCTTTTGAAAGTAAAGCATAAGTTAAGCATACTTTTATATCTTGATTTTCACAAGATCAATTTTTGGCGCCGTTGCCGGGGATTACATTACTACCTTTAGTTTTACATTTTAGTTTAGTTAATTCGTAAATATTAGATTAGGTTTTTTCCTTTTCTTATTTTTTCGTTTTTGTTTTAAGTTACTAACTTTTCTTTTATTTTTGTAATTTCTTAGGAACTCAAAATTCTAGCGTTTCGAGTGGAGCAGCTGCTAAACTGATCCACAATAGAGATCGCCTGAAATCTCACCATAACCGTGAAAAGACCCCCACCAAAATGCCAGATCTAATGAAGACAACGCCGGATCTAACCAGATCTGAAAAGACAATACTGTATCTGCGAAGAGGAGTAGCCAAATCTAGCCGTAGCATGAGGAGATGAAAGAGATCTAGAGTGGAAAAAAAAAACCTCACAGAGAGGGACTAATCCCTCATAAAGAGGGACAAAACCCTCCAAAGAGGGACGAAACTCTCCTAAAAGAGAGACAATTGACAAAGCAGAAGAGTCAGGGGCTCTTCCATGGAGGGAGAGCCCCTGCAAAAGGCGTCGGCGGCTAGGATTTCTGGAGAGAGATGGGAGCTTTTTTGTCTTTTGTTTTTTTTAGAGGGAGATGGAAGTTTTACTTCTTAAAAAAATACTTCTTTGACATATACCTCTTCTAATATCACCCTTCCATTTTTATTTATAACATTCTTTTCTTTTTTCCCTCCTCACTAACAAAGAAAACTCCCTTGTTTTCATTTCATCTAAAATTCTAGGGTAAAATACATTTTGCACCCTCAAATTATACCCTATTTGGCACTTTGGACAGTAAACAAAATTATTATTATTATTATTATTTATTTATTTATTTATTTATTTTATTTTATTTTTGCATTTTGGTCTCTAAACTATCATTTTATGACAGTTTGCCCCCTCTGTCACTTTTAGTGACGAAAAAAGTAACTTTTAGTGACGCCAAAAGTGTTGTTAAAAATGACGGAGGGGGCAAACTTCCACAAAATATTAGTTGAGGGACCGAAATACGGAAAAAAAATATTTAGGAACCAAAGTGTCAAACAAGGTATAATTTAAGGGTGCAAAATGCATTTAACCCAAAATTCCATCTATATAAAAGCAATTCCAAACGGAATTCTAATTTTTATAACTTTTAGTGACGCCAAAAGTGGTGTTAAAAATGACGGAGGGGGCAAACTTCCACAAAATATTAGTTGAGGGACCGAAATACGGGAAAAAAATATTTAGGAACCAAAGTGTCAAACAAGGTATAATTTAAGGGTGCAAAATGCATTTAACCCAAAATTCCATCTATATAAAAGCAATTCCAAACGGAATTCTAATTTTTATTCTTATTTTGTTTATTCAGTTTATCGTAGTAATGATAAACTAATTATCAAATTAAACAATTACTTTTAGTTCCATATTTTCATATTTTAATTTTTAAATAAATCCATTATCGTTTACATATTTTAGGCGAAACAACATTCTAGTACCCTCTAGTTTCAGCAAAATTTCACTTTGGGACATGCATTTTCAAATGCATAATTTTTCGTCCCTCACGGTTCAAGAAGTTTCACTTTGTGCCCTGTATTTTCAACCTTTTTGGTACTAAATTAACATGATTTTAAAACTTGAGGGACCAAAATATTGAATTTGAAAATACAGGTCCCACCCCCAGCTGTAATACTTATGTCCTTACACGATACTACTACACCAAAAGATTAAAAATAAATAAATATAGGGCCAAAAGTGAAATTTGACTAAAACAATATATTAAAATATTGGGCTAAATAATCAGCAGCTTATCCGACAAAATTAAAGTTCAAAAAAACTCAAAACAAGGTGAGTTTGGGTCAATATATATGAAGACTCTATCCATCAGCTGAGTTAAAAAGAGAATAAACCTTGTGACACATTAAAATACGCAATTTTTGGGACATAACCCAATTAATGTGTCTATTTCTCTCCTGTGATGTCACTGGACCCCACAGTGACACAAGATAGAGATAGACACATTTATTGGGTTGTGTCCCAAAAATTATGTGTTTGGGTGTGTCCCAAGTATTACACTTAAAAAAATATTACTTAACTATGTATGTGTTATTTAGCTAAGCAAAATTATGAGGCTGGGAATCAAAAACCAGTCACAAAGAAATTGAAGGTGGGAGATGAGGTTGTTTGTGGTACACTTTTGCAAGAGGCGGTGCCTGCTAGGCAGGACCGTCTGTCCCAATGAATCTGATATGTTGGAACCGTCGTGGGCTTGGGTACTCGCGAGCAGTTCGGTCTCTTCATGCTATTGTGAAGAGGGAAGCTCCCTCGATTTTGTTTCTATCAGAAACGAAATCGACTTGTGCTTATATGGATAATTTTAAGAGATTTTTACACTTTGTTGGATGTGTGTCTATGGGATATGTTGGAAAGGGGGTGGTGTGGGTATGCCGGCATTTGGGCCCACTTTTCAAATAATTTTCAAATTCAAAGAGTCGCCACTTAATTTTTTTTTAAAAGGAAAATTAAGAAACCATTTTTAAAGGAAACTGATCTTTTTGCGAAACCAAAGATAATCTGGGTCCGGGGATTATGGAATGAAAGGGGAAGGAGCCCGACGGACTAAAACACCCCCTTTCATCCTATCTCGCGATAGTCCTCTACTCAACATCCTTTTTAATCAAATTAATAATCTAAGCATGCCCTCAATTAATACATATGTACATATACATTACACAAGCATGTTGGAAATGGTGTAAAATTACTAACGGTAAAATATCATTCATAAGTCACATAATTCAAGTAGCACGCAACATGATATGCAATAGAGAACTAGAGAACATACCCGGGATCCAGCCGCGAATATTAAACGTGCAATGCATGCGAGAATAGAAATCTTAAGAAAAGGTCTCTAACACATATATACACATAAGGCAAAACCTAGGCTAAGGTGTCGCACATGGAGTCGAAAATCAATATAAATCAAAGAATAGAATTAAACTAGAGAAGAGTTGAGAAATTGTACCTCAGATGCGATACAAAAACAAAGGTTAGTACACATGCCTTAGACAAGATATAATATCAAAGAGTAATTAATCATAAGTCATGTTCAATTAAATTCAACTAGGTCTAACTTTTCAACTAAGTCCAACTTTATCCAAGAACTAGTTCTAATTATAAGCATCAATGTATATGAATGAATGAATGAATGATTATGAACAAGAATGAGATATGAATTTATTCACTAATTTGGATCACTTAGCCTCTGGATTTAAGCCAAATTATCATTATTCAAAATATGATTTGGGTCCCAAGACATTAGGGAACCATTTGAGTTGAAATAAATAGGATTAGACAAAAACAGTAGCAATTTTTTATGAATTACAGAGAGCAGACCAGATCTTAAAAAATAGAAATAAAATATTTCCAACGGTTGGATCTTAATGAGTTTTTGATATGTTATGCCTCTGTGAGTTTAGTTTCTAACCCAAAAATAAAATCGAGGTTTCAACGGTTAGATCTCCGGGAATACGGAAAACACTAGACCTCACTCAGGATTTTACAACTCTCTGTCCAGAGATTTTATATGATTTTTTTAAAAATAGCAAACAAATCCGAATTGCTTCATTCTTTTTAGGGAACCTTCCTAACACATTAAGGTTCTTATAAAAAATTATTAGAGGTCATGAAAACTTGATTAGAGCTCTGATCTATCAATTTTAACACCGGTTTGCTGTTCTGAAACTATTCTGAAATTCTGGACAGATTGTGGTTGTCTCACAAAATTCATGATCAAACCATTCTCAGCATAAAATCTTACCAAAACAAAAATTACAGTGGTAAAACAATGTGTTATTGACACTTTCCCGTTGGTTTCACTTGATTTCAACGGTTAGATTTTGAACTAAAAATCTTTGATCAAGAACAGTTCGTGAACTCACTGTTTTTATTTTGCTAGTTCAACTTTATTTGTTAACCCCAACTATTAAATCATGAAGTTGGACTTAAACTAAACCAACTCTTCTACCATTTAATGGTCATTGAAGACTAAAGACATCTTTAGACCTATGGATTTTTGATGAAGTATGAAATGGACTTCACAAAATCCCAAACAATAAATTCAAAATTATGGACCAAAACTAGAGTTCAAATCATTATTCCTACCACTTGGTGGTCATTGGAGACTAAGGACCTATTTAGACTTATGGACTTTTAATGAAGTATGAAATGGACTTCACAAAATCCCAAACAATGAACTCAAACTTATGGACCAAAACTTGAGTTCAAATCATTACTCCTACCACTTGGTGGTCATTGGAGGATAAAGACACACATATATGTAGGTTTTAGATGAAGTATGAAGAACTTCTCAAAACCCAAGGAAGAGATTAGTCCAAGCCATAGAGATGAACTTAAACTAAAACATTTCTCCTACCATTTGATGGTCATTGGAGACTAAAAAAAACAAATCTACTCTAATCTCCATGGAATATAGTATAAATTCATAAGATTCATAGTAAAGAGATCCTAGTCATGAGTTGATACTAGCATCTCACCAACTATGTGTAGATTATAATCATGATTCATTTCAATCTCCATATGGATCATAAGATCGTAGGAAACTAAGGAATCAAATTCAAAGAGTTTCAATGAGATATGGAAGATCTCATGAACCTTATGAATGAAGTAGAAATAAAGGAAATCAAAGTTTTATTTAGGAACACAAATTTCTTCAAAACTAATTTATCTCAAACCCAAGGCATTAATTAGATCCAAATTAATGAGATGTCATGAGATTCAATCACAAGTTCTTGGTGGTGTGTGATGAAATGGGATAAGAAGAGAGGTTTTGAAAACGTGAAAAGTTCCTAGATCTAAGAACTTGTGATTGAATTATCCTAATTCTACTAAGGATTAAGAGGTTACCTCTATGACCTCACAGAATTCTTCAATTTCTTGTGAAGTTCTTCCAAGATCCTCAAATTCTTCTTCAAATTCTTCAAGCAATTCTTCTCTTCTTCTCAATTCTCAAGTATATCTCTTGTTTATGTTTGTGTATTGATTTCAAAGCTCCAAGTCCCCTCAAAATGAAGATGAAGATCTGTTTATATAGGCCATCATCTCAAGGATAAATGAGTAAATTCGGGTAGAGACCCATGTGCAAGGATTTCTTCTAGAACATGTGAGAAAAGCAGTCTGTTACAACCAGCGGCACTCGACGGGTGTCGGCGGCATTCACTGAGTGCCGGGCGGTATTCTTTGAATGCCGTGCGGCAACCCGTGAATGCCGGCGCGACACTCAGTGAGTGCCGCCGGGTTTTCCGGGTGCCGGGGCTAACTGAATTTGCTCCTTTTTTGAATTTTTGAAAGGAAAATTAGTCTAAACTTAATTTTTGTGAGTTATCTTTATATATTCATGTATATTTGTGCTAAAGTGCACCCATGTGGGTGGTATGCACCCATGTGGGTGGTATGTTCTTCAATATACTATGCTTTTCTTATTATTATTATTATTGTTATTTTTCTTCAAGAGACAATTTTCCTTTATTTAAAACTCCCCCCCCCCCTTTTTATCATTTTCATTTTATACTTCCAAAACCTTTTTTTATTGAGCAAATTTTCAGACTGATTTCCTCATGTGTTCTTCAATGTTCGGGGCTCTCCCGAATATCCAAATCCTCTCTCTTCTTTCTCCTTTTTATATTTTCCATTTTTAATTTTGAAATTTGTCTTGAAGAATCAATTGAAGATTTTAAATATCCTGAAAAATCTTCGAATGTCACCGGCCATTGTCATTATCGGTCTTTTGAGAGGTAACCAATCCCTAGAATTGACGTTTGGACAAAATTGGGGTATCTACAGTTTGCCCCTCTTTGACAGAGTTCGTGAAGCAACGCGTATCACAAATGAATGTCAAAGCCTGTGTGAAAGACAAGCCTTTGACCAAATGGTCGAATCTAGGTAAAAACAAAATGCGTTGCAAAATCGGGTGCGCTGATGGCCAAATGCTGGTCGTGCTCAAGGGTGAGCTGCCTACGTATCCCATCGGGAATCAGACCAAGACGTAGTTCGAGCAAGGGACAATAATACGCAAACGCAGGTAGTCACACAGATGAATGCACCCATCCTATCGTGATGCACGTGCTCACGCGATAGTATTTATATTTTATTTTTTTTAGAAAGAAAAAAAAAAAAAAAAAAACTCGATCGAGCAAGTGTCATGCTTACCCTATATCATGCCTTCTCTATATGTGACGCAAATCTCATGATGCGTTAGCCAGAAAAGATTACCAAACGTTGACTGATGCAAAGATTCGTTGCACGGGTCGAGAGAAAGAAGAAAAAAAACATTTCTAATTTCGCGAACCGAAGGTTAACGCAAATCCGTTGCGAGGACTGGGGATGTAAATCTGTTACACTCTCACAAGCGGGATCAACGTAAATCTGTTACGAGGATCGAGAATATAAATCCGTTATATTCTCAGAACGAGGGCCAACGCAAATCCGTTGCAAGGACTGAGGATGTAAATCCGTTACACTCTCACAAGCGGGATCAACGTAAATTTGTTACGAGGATCGAGAATGTAAATCTGTTACACTCTCACAAGCGGGATCAACGTAAATCTGTTACGAGGATCGAGAATATAAATCCGTTATATTCTCTGAACGAGGGTCAACGCAAATCCGTTGCGAAGACCGAGGATGTAAATCAGTTACACTCTCACAAGTGGGATCAACGTAAATCTGTTATGAGGATCGAGAATATAAATCCGTTATATTCTCAGAACGAGAGTCAACGCAAGTCCGTTACGAGGACCGAGGATGTAAATCTGTTACACTCTCACAAGCGGGATCAACGTAAATCTGTTACGAGGATCGAGAATATAAATCCGTTATATTCACAGAACGAGGGTCAACGCAAGTCCATTGCGAGGACCGATGATGTAAATCTGTTACACTCTTACAAGCGGGATCAACGTAAATCTGTTACGAGGATCGAGAATATAAATCCGTTATATTCTCAGAACGAGGGTCAACGCAAGTCCGTTGCAAGGACCGAGGATGTAAATCTGTTACACTCTCACAAGCGAGATCAACGTAAATTTGTTACGAGGATCAAGAATATAAATCCGTTATATTCTCAGAACGAGGGTCAACGCAAGTCTGTTGCGAGGACCGAGGATGTAAATCCGTTACACTCTCACAAGCGGGATCAACGTAAATCTATTACGAGGATCGAGAATATAAATTTGTTATATTCTCAGAACGAGGGTCAACGCAAATCCGTTGCGAGGACCGAGGATGTAAATCTGTTACACTCTCACAAGCGGGATCAACGTAAATCTGTTACGAGGATCGAGAATATAAATCCGTTACATTCCCAGAACGAGGGTCAACGCAAGTCTGTTGCGAGGACCGAGGATGTAAATCTGTTACACTCTCACAAGCGGGATCAATGTAAATCTGTTACGAGGATCGAGAATGTAAATCTGTTACACTCTCACAAGCGGGATCAATGTAAATCTGTTACGAGGATCGAGAATATAAATCCGTTATATTCTCAGAACGAGGGTCAACGCAAATCCGTTGCGAGGACTGAGGATGTAAATCATATTCAGAGGTCAGCAGGCTCATATCCAAATTTAATATTCTCGAGGTTTGGAGTCCACAGATTCAATTTTCGAAATTTGGAATCAACAGACTCGAATTCAATTCGACTTTCAAAATTTGGAGTCCACGGACTCAATTTTAATCAAATTTAAAAAACTTGGAGTCAAACGGACCAAAAAAAAAACCTGGGGTCAATCGGACCCAAATTCACTTCAAATTTTCAAAAAACCTGGGGTCAATCGGACCCGAATTTACTTCAATTTTTAAAACCTGGGGTCAATTGGACCCAAATTCAATTCAATTTTCCAAAATTAGGAGTCAATCTGACTTGAATCTCTTCAAAATTGGGAGTCAATCAAGCTCAAATCAATTCGTGTTTTCCAAAATCGGAGTCATTCGGACTCAAGTCAATTCATCTATCTAAAACCAGGAGTCAAACAGACTCAAATCAGCTTAGATAAACTCAAATCAATTCATTTTTTTAAAAATCAGGAGCCAATCTAATTAATTTTCAAAAGTCCAGAGTCAAACAGACTCCAATTTATTCAAATTTTAAAGAAATCCGGAGTTGATTAGACTCAACTTACTCATTTACCGCAAGCGGGTGTTCTTGACAGAATTTTCAACAAGTAGGAGCTAATCCCAATTTACAAAAGGGCTTAAGAACTTATTCTTCAAATCTCGGGGGTCCCTTTGAAAAGAGGGAAAAATTTTAAGGACATGGGAGCAAAATTCGGGGGTTCTTTTGTAAATAGTGAAAATCAGGAGTAAAAAGGCCACCTGGCACACGCGGTGGCACTTGGTGAGGAGGACCGGCACTCAATGAGTGCCGGCCGGCACTTCGTGAAATGCCGGGCGGCATTCATTGAGTGCCGGCGACCTTCCATCGAGTGCCGCCCTGGCCAGCAGTTTGTTTTAAAACTTGGTTTCTCCTTCTCTCTTTTTCATTCCTCTCCTTTCTCTTCTCTCGGATTTCCTCTCTAGGATTTCACTTTCTCTTGATTTTCTCTCCAAGAATCACCCACAATCAAGGTATGTTCACTCTCTAATCATAAAGATTACATCTTTGCTTGATTTTGTGTTTGAAATTATGTTTCTTCATGTTTTCCCCTCAAGACTTCTCATATGAACATTGATTTCTCCCCTTTTTGCTTGTAGTTCTTTCAATGGCTAGTGGCTCAGGATCTTACGGCCCCCCAAAGAAGAAGTATAAGCCCAACCCTGGTCACAACTCATCAGTCTTGCCGATCCTGGGGCGCATCTTTCAGTGCGGGCTTTTAATAGATTGGTATACTCCTAAACCCACTTTTGTGCTTATGATGAAACAATGCAATGCTATGCAATGTAGGATGAATGATGCATATATGGATGCCCCCATGATTTTACGCACTTGAATGCAATTTGACCTATTTGTGATGTCTCCCTTTTATTGAATTATTTTCTTGCCATGTTTGGGGCTCAATGCTCATCATTATGACCCTCACCTTTATTTGGATTTATTTATTTTCCATGCTTATGAATTCCAATGTTCTATTCATCCAATGCTAATAAGGGGTTACATCAGTCCCGTGAGGCGCTCGGATGAACTATGCTTTAATGAACCTACAAATCTATTGTTGCACGACCAAGAGCTTTACTTTTATTTTCAAATCAAACGAGTCGCTTAGTCTCTTAAGAATTTTTTATTTTCAAATCAAACGAGTCGCTTAGACTCTCAAGAATTTTTTTATTTTCAAATCAAACGAGTCGCTTAGACTCTCAAGAAATTTTTTATTTTCAAATCAAACGAGTCGCTTAGACTCTCAAGAATTTTTTTATTTTCAAATCAAACGAGTCGCTTAGACTCTCAAGAATTTTTTATTTTCAAATCAAACGAGTCGCTTAGACTCTCAAAAAAAATTTTATTTCCAAATCAAACGAGTCGCTTAGACTCTCAAGAATTCTTTTATTTTCAAATCAAACGAGTCGCTTAGACTCTTAAGAATTTTTTTTATTTTCAAATCAAACGGGTCGCTTAGACTCTCAAGAATTTTTTATTTTCAAATCAAACAAGTCGCTTAGACTCTCAAAAAAAAAATTTATTTTCAAATCAAACGAGTCACTTAGACTCTCAAGAATTTTTTATTTTCAAATCAAACGAGTCGCTTAGACTCTCAAAAAAAAAAAATTTATTTTCAAATCAAACGAGTCGCTTAGACTCTCAAGAATTCTTTAATTTTCAAATCAAACGAGTCGCTTAGACTAGGGAGTTATTTATTTCTTATTCAAAGAATTGAATTGCTTAGATTCTGAAAAAAAAAATCATTTATTATTTTCCTCCTTTTTTTTTTTTTTTTTTTTTTTTTTTTGTTTTACATTACTTATTTCGTTTTATTCTCTCTTGCAGGAAGCTGAGATGGCTGCTCTGAGGAGGCAGATCCAGGAGTTTCAACTAGGTCAAGGTGGCGGCTATCAAGGAGGTGCTGGTGGCAGCGGCCAAGGTGGTGACGGAGGTGGTGGTGGAGACGGCGGAGACGGCGGAGATGGTGGAGACGGTGGAGACGGTGGAGCTGGGGGAAGTCAGACAGCTCCGCAGGCGCCCAGAAGGAATCCTCGTCGCCGACGAGGATAGCTTATCTCTTTTTATTATATTATGTTCATGTGAGGACAAGAATTCTGAATTTTCTTTTTAATGGATTCATTTAGGTAAACATGGTAGTACTCATGCATGATGGCCTGCGTGCCAATTTTGAATTTGTTTATATTCATGCTTGATTATTTCCCTGGCTTAGCTTTAAACTTTATCCCTTTTGCTTGTTTAGAACATGAACATCTTTTCTCGATTTTATTTGATGAATGGTGCAAAACAAATGATGATGGGATGATGACTGGTGAAACTCTGTTCAAATTTTATGCAGGTTTGGGCTGATTAAGGTTATAAACTGACCCATGAGCCTTTTAAACCCTGGCCGGCACTTAGTGAGGCTTGTCGGCACTCACTGAACGCCGCGCGGCACTCAGTGATTGCCGGCCGGCACTCAGTGGATGCCGCCACTTTACATCGAGTGCCGGTCTGGGCCCTTTTTCTTTATAAGCTGCCATTTGCCATTTTTAGGTTCATTTGAGATTTCCAGAGCCCTTTGCTCTCTTTGCATTCAAACTTTTCCTTCTATATTCTCCTCCTTTCTTCATGGCCCCCATTAGTTCTGCCATTCTATACCTATGGATGGATTCTCTTTCCGGCATCGACCGACTCAACTTTGAGTCTCACAGACTGACGGATCTTTTCGCATTTCGTCATATGGCTCTAGACGAGGGCTTACTTCGAGCCGCTTTCAGGTGTTGGGACCCTTCTCTACACGTCTTCCGGTTTGGTCACGAGGAGGTTTGTCCTCTTTTTGAGGAGTTCAGTGCCATCCTCCACACCGATCCCTATGCCGACTTAATCATTCCACAGGTTTAGGCGGGATATATCCAGGATTTATCGGCCCTTGCTTGGTATTTTTCGGGTTGCCGCCAGTTCTTTTGTTCGGGATCGACACATTGATTTTGACCGCCTTTCCTCCACTTATGCACCCATTGGTGATCCTGACAATGGGAGATATCAGGTTATCAGACGGAGTGCCCTTTCCTTGGCGATGCTTTCCCACTTCTTATTTCAGTCTTCCACTGACATCCTGATTCTGGTCGTATGTGGCCTCCAAGAGATGCAGAGTGCCGTTATGCTCGTTCTGGGGGAGACCTTGCTGGGCTTGGATCATGCTCATACCGCGGGGTCGATGTTGCTTTCGGGGTCACCTCACGTTTTGCAGGTTTGGCTCTTCGAGCGCTTAGGCTTCTTCGCCCGCCCTCCCCTCGGGAGACCGCTTTCCTATGATCGCATGGGTGCCCGTTACCCTTCCCGTACGGTTACTAGCTAGCTTGCTTGGTTTCGAGGCTTGAGCTACGAGGACATCTGCTGGATATGCCCCCGATGGTCTTATTGCTCCGTCGCGGTACGACTTCCTGGGTCCCCCGGGGTTTGGTTGCCTGGTCTAAGAGCCACTACTTTTTACATCCCCAGCCGGGTAGTCCGCCAGTTTGGCTTGCTCCAGGACGTCCCTGATGCTATTATCGCCGATTTCTCGAGGAGTTCCGCCCTACGCCCTTCTACCGTGAGGATATTTGCTGAGGCTTGGCATGATAGGGTATCGGCTCCCTTTCGAAGGACTCCAGCTTCAGTTGTCCTGACCGCAGAGTATTTGCTTGAGATCCAGACCCTGGTCAGGGAATAGCTTCTAGACAGACAAGATGGAAAGGGAAAACAAGACTTTAAAATTTTGACAAATTCTGCTTAACTTTTGCTGTGTTTCTTTTTCTGTGGTGCATTTTCCTCTTTTTTTTCTCTCTTTTTTTTTTGTGTGTGTATTCCGAAAATGCCCTAATCATGTTGAATCAAAGTTAGCACTTCTTTATTTTCTTTGGGTTATGAACAGTTTTCCTCTCGATGTCTCTTTCAGCTTTTGTTACTCTTTCATGAGTCTTGCTTAGTTTTAATCTCTCTATATAATGAACTCTTGCTTGTTTCCACATGATGCATATTTTGATAGCCAGTAGATCCAGAAATGGGTTTAGGTTTTGTCTGGGTTCATTGGTTCTAGCAAACGAAGTTTGCCCCTGGTTTCAGAATTTAGATGTAGTTCTTGGGCAAACGCAAGTTTGCCCCTAGTTTGGTATAGGGAAACTCGGGATATTTAACTTTGTTTTGGGCTTTATTTGGACCGAGGGCATTGTGAGCCCGCCTACTTATCCCCGAATGGGTATCAGGTCCGCAGTAGTTCAGCTAAGGCTAGAAAGAACACACACATTTTTTATTTTGTGACCGAACCGAGCGGGTTGCCTACGTATCCCCTATCGGGAATCAGGTCAAGCGTAGTTCATCGACTCTGGAGGTTTTGAAAGACACAGTTTCAAGCAAAATACTTTTTGAGGCGATCGAGGTTGATTGGTTGTTTAAACTCAAGCCCATCCAAGTCCATGAGATAAGCAGCTCCTCCAGAGAGAAGTGTCTTGATAATGTATGGTCCGACCCAGTTAGGTTTGAATTTCCCTCGTGGGTCATAAACGGGCGCTTTAAGTTCTTTGAGGACCAGGTCGCCCTCAGCAAGCTTCCTTGGGCGAACCTTTTTGTTGAAAGCACGAGCTATCCTTTTCTGATATCCCCGAGTATGGTTTACAGCTGCCAACCTCTTTTCATCGAATAACATTAATTCCTCATACCTCCCCCGCAACCATTCTAGTTCGGTTACTTCGCACTCTGCCAAAACTCTCAAAGATGGTATTTCAACTTCTACTGGCAAAACAGCCTCCATCCCGTAGACCAAGGAATATGGCGTAGCTCCGGTTGAAGTTCTCACGGAAGTTCGATATCCCCACAAAGCGAAAGGTAGTTTTTCATGCCAATCCCTGTATGTATCCGTCATTTTCCCTAGGATTGCCTTTACATTTTTGTTAGCGGCCTCTACTGCTCCATTTGTTTGTGGTCTGTATGGTGAGGACTGGTGGTGGGTAATCCTATACTTTTCTAAGAATGGAATGACCTCTCCCTGAAAATGACTCCCATGGTCAGAAATAAGCTCACTTGGCACCCCGTATCTGCAGATTATGTTCTTCTGGATAAAATTCACCACATCTTTTGCCTTCAGAGTTGCATATGATGCCGCTTCTACCCATTTGGTAAAATAGTCTATTGCCACAATTATGTACCGGTGCCCATTTTAAGCTTTCGGAACTACTTCCCCGATGATATCAATACCCCACACAGAGAACGGCCAAGGGGTGGTCATACTATAGAGCTGGGAAGGTGGGGTATGCATTAAATTTGCATGAACCTGACATTTATGGCATCTCCTAACATACTCACAGCAATCCTTATCTAAAGTCGTCCAATAGTATCCTTGCCGAATTATCTTTTTGGCCAACATGTGTCCGTTCATGTGGGGCCTACAGACTCCTTCATGTACTTCTTCCATCATTTTCCTTGCTTCCCTTCCATATAGACATTCTAAATTATAACCAGTGTAGGACCTCTTCCACAACTTTCCCGCATAGATTACAAATTGAGCTGAAAATCTACGAATTGCTTTCTTATCCTTCTCTGAAGCTCCTCTAGGATATTCTCCTTTCTCAATAAAGTTCCAAACATCTATATACCATGGTATTTCAACCTCTTCCTCTTCTTCAATGGCGGTGATTGTTTCATACGAAGGTCGGGTTCTCTCTTCTATGGACAAAGGAATCATGGAGACTCCCACAGGAATTTGGATCATTGAGGCTAAGGTTGCTAGGGAATCTGCCAATTGGTTCTCCTCACGGGGAAGGTAGTAGAACGAAATTTTTCTGAATTACACTTTCAGGCTCTCTAGGTATTCATGGTAAGGTCTCAATTTCTCATGCTTTATTCTCCAGTCACCCCTCACTTGTGATATTATCAGATTAGAGTCCCCGAACACATCGATCTTTTCCACTCTCAAAGCCAAGGCTGCTTCCATCCTAATTATACAGGCTTCGTATTCTGCCGTGTTATTGGTTGAATTATACTTAAGCTTAACGACCAACGGAGTGGGGGCTCCGCTAGGTGATATGAGGATAATTCTGACTCCGTACCCTATCTGATTGGCTGTTCCATCAAAGTACATTTTCCACAGATTCTCTTTTACTTCCATTACTTCTTCATTTGGAAACTTAAATTCTCCCCTTTCTTTGGATTCTATGGCGAGGTCGGCTAAGTACTCTGCGACCGCTCTCCCCTTGACAGATTTGGAAGTGACATATCTGATATCAAATTCGGCTAACATCATGGTCCATCGGGATACTCTACTGGTTAGGGCGGGCTTTTCAAAGAGATATTTGAGTGGGTCCATTCGGGATATTAGGGTGACAGGGAAGGCTAACATGTAATGCCTAAGGCAATGGGTACACCACACCAAGGCCCAACAAGCTTTCTCCAATGGTGAATAGTTCAACTCATATCCGGTCATCCTCTTACTCAGGTAGTATATGGCTTTTTCCACACGCCCTTCTTCCTTTTCTTGGGCCAGCATGCACCCCATTGAGTTTTCGGTTATGGATAGGTATAGCAGTAAAGGCTTCTTAGGTTTAGGAGGTGATAAGACAGGCGGGTTTTGAAGGTAGGTTTTGATTCTTTCGAAGGCTTTTTGGCATTGGTCATCCCATTCGAACTTTTCCCCTTTTCTCAATAATTTGAACAACGGGTCATAGGTCATGGTGAGTTTGGATATGAAGCGGCTGATGAACTATATTCTTCCTAGGAATCCTCTCAACTCCTTTTCATTCTTTGGTGAAGGCATTTTGGTTATGGCTTGGATTTTGGTGGGATCTACCTCAATTCCTCTCTGTGTGATTAGAAATCCTAGTAATTTCCCAATGGTGACCCCGAAGGTGCATTTTTGCGGATTTAGCCTCATTCTGAACTTTCTCAGTCTTTCGAAAAATTTCCTCAATGCCTCCAAATGCCCTCCTCTATCCTTAGACTTTACTATCATGTCATCCACATATACTTCTACTTCTTTATGAATCATATCATGCAGCAACGTAGTAGCAGCTCTTTGGTAGGTCACACCCGCATTCTTAAGTCCAAATGGCATAACTCTATAGCAGTAAGTCCCCCAAGGTGTGATAAAGGTTGTTTTCTCTCTATCTTTTGGCGCCATCAAGATCTGGTTATACCCCGAAAACCCATCCATGAAAGATAGAAGTTCATGCCCTGCGGTATTATCTACTAATACGTCGATGTGGGGTAAAGGGAAATCGTCTTTAGGGCTAGCTTTGTTCAAATCTCAGAAATCCACACAAACCCTAACACGACCATCCTTTTTAGGAACCGGTATAATATTGGCAACCCAATCAGGATACTCGGTGACAATCAAGAATCCAGCCCTCAGTTGCTTTTCAACCTCCTCTTTTACTTTAAGCGCCCATTCAGGCCTCATTCGCCTCAATTTTTGTTTCACGGGTTTTGAGTTTGGGAAAAGGGGAATATGGTGTTGGACAATTTCTGGATCAATTCCTGACATATCATTATAAGACCATGCGGAGACATCTTTGAATTCTTTTAATAGATTGATTAATTCTTTGCTCTCCTCATTATTAAGTGTGGAGCCAATAGAAACATTCTGTGGATTATCTTCATTTCCCAGATTAATGGTTAAAGTGCTTTCCATGATTTTGCATGCAGGTTCATTTTCTTTTTTGATCAATTTTTGTAATTCATGAGGTATTTCATTATATTCATCACATGCATCACAGTTATTATTATGCAAAGTCAAGTAAGCAGAATTAGTCACATTCTTATTAACTTTTTTCGGAGCAATTACAACAGACATAGAAATGGAAAGACGCCTCATTTGGGCCAATACAGACTCTGGGTGAGGGGGATACTTATTACTAGACTCAAAGACCCACTCTTTCTTGCTTTCCCCTCCCATATCGGCGATGAAGTGATCTTCCTGTTCCTCTTCCTGAGTGATCTCTTCTATTTCCACTTCCTCTGGTTTCCCTTCATATGCTGGCTTTCCCCTTTCTTTATTCCCCTTTCTTCAAAGACCCACTCTTTCTTGCTTTCCCCACCCATATCGGCGATGAAGTGATCTTCCTGTTCCTCTTCCTGAGTGATCTCTTCTATTTCCACTTCCTCTGGTTTCCCTTCATATGCTGGCTTTCCCCTTTCTTTATTCCCCTTGCTTTCTTCTTTATTCCGGCTTTTCCCATCTTCATCCTTAATCTCTGCAGAGCTCCCCTTATTGGTCCCCTCGCACCTTTCTCCTAGCAGTTTCTTCATTACCAAGCCATCCAGAGTACACACCCAGTCCTGAATAATGGCAGATTTTGCAGGCTGTTGAAGATAAGGGTCTTCATAATCAGAGAAGTCATGTGCAAAGAATATCTCGAATCCCGGCTTCATACGCTTCTCCGCTCTATCCAACCATGGCTCTGGAAAACCACAAAACGGAAATTCTTCCCCTTGCTTGATGAAATATCCATTAAGAGTTTTTAAATATGGTTCCAGCGGTGCATCGGTTGCTTTCTTCTTCTTCTTCAACTCTTCCTTGCTTGGCGAGTACCCTAGCCCGTGAGTGTGGGTTTGTGTAACAATATTTGGGAATTCTGACAATCCTTGGTGTTTCTTACCTAAACCCATCCCCGGGAAGAACCCCATTTTTCTCATGATCCCGGCCACCAACGGACTGGCGTATTGATCAAAATACAGTGGTAAAAACTCCTTCGGCTTCCCCTCTTCTATGACGTTAATGAACTCAAACCCACCTAAACTTGCTTCACCCTCTTGCATCTGTACTTCTAAAATCGGAGCACTTGATGAGGCCCCAGATACATTTATCCAGCTATCCCCCAGAAGATCGCATACCTTGTTTTTCCAGATGTACTTAACTTTCTGATGGATGGTTGATGGAATGGCACCCAAACTATTAAGCCACGGCCTTCCCAGAAGCAGGTTAAATGATGCAGGAATGTCAATGATCTGGAATTCTATTTCCCTTTCACCGATCCCAACAGAGAGATTTAGAAAGATGATCCCCATAACTGCCCGTAGAGTATTATCATAAGCCCTCACTTTTTGTTCTGATGGTATAAATGTGGATTCATCGAGCCCCATCCTTTTAGCTATCCGAAAAGGGCATACATTTAATGCGAACCCGTTGTCAACGAGGCAAGCGGGTAGAGAATTTCCTAGGCACTCCACGGTAACGTGCAACGGCTTATTGTAAACAGGTCCCCCAGGAGGTAACTCAGCTTCGGAGAATGAAATAGCGAGAGTTGGACTTCTGTTGATCATGCCAACGAGATCTTCCGGAGTAACATCGATGGAGACGTCCGATTGATTGAGAGCATCGAGGACTGCTTGTCTATGACGCTTGGAAGCGATTAACAACCCCCAAATAGTGATATTTGCCTGTGTCTTCTTCAATTCAGTTTCTCTTTCTCTTTATTCATTTCCTGCCCCGGGTGATCTTCCTCAAGTTCGTGTGGTTTAAAATGCCTTCCGGATCGTGTGAGGTGACTAATTCCTTCTTTGACCCAAAGTCCATCCTGTGTTTCAGCAACTTTCAAACCTTCCTCCTCACTTTCATACCACAGGTCCTCCTTAACTTTATTGTGAGCCTGAACATCGTCTCCTTTGTACAAAAGTGAATTGTCAGCTTCAGGTGCCCACCAATCTGCGTCAACAGCCCCTTCTATTTCTTTCCCTTTGCTTTCATCTACCAGCCCTTTTAGAGTGCAGATCTGTGAATCCTCCATCATCTGATAAGCTTTTCTCGGACTTCCCAACTTAGTGATCAATGATGATGGATCAAAAGAGCTCCCCTCATTCCCTAAGTAGTAAATTCTGGGTGGTGGCACGGCATGATGATCTGGTAACGGATTTCTGGTAACATTTGGCGGATTGTTGGGTGGTTCAGATATTACTTTCTTGTCAATCAAATCTTGGATCTCATGTCTTAATCTTGAACACCGATCAGTTGAGTGCCCTTGTTCCTGATGGAATTTGCAATATAGATCAGATTTGAAATTTGGAGGTGGTGGATTCAGTCTTGGTCGCGGCTCTAGTAGGCGGAGATGTCCTTTTTCTAATAGCCGATCAAGGGCCGTGGATAATGATACTCCCAATTCCGAAAACCTCCTTAAAGGCTTATCCCCTCCCCTCTTTGGGTAACTTCTGGCTATATCGAACTTTTTCTCGGGTTCGCTCAGTGCGTTCACATCTGTAGGTCCTGGATAACCTCCCGAATGTCCTCCTCCTGCTCTATAGTTCGGCCGTCTGTACCTGTTCACTGGTTCCTTCCTTTTGGTTAACCCTTCCTGTATCGCATCTTCGATTCTGGTCCCTACATCAAACACTTCGGCAAAGGTGTTGAGGGATTGGAACCTCATCTTCTCCTGATAGACAGGTTGGAGGTTCTTCATTAGCATTCGGATTTGCTCTTTTTCAGTCGGCCTTTGTACCATCTTAGCAGCCTTTCCCCTCCATCGGCTCAGAAATTCAGCAAAAGATTCTTTGTTCCCCTATCGGGTGGTCTCTAAATCCCTGATAGTAACATCCAAATCCTGATTGTATTCGTATTGGGCTACGAATGCTTTGACCACTTCTTCCCAATTTCTGGTTTTCCCCGGCTCCAGAGTGAGGTACCAAGACAAAGTAGCCCCAGTTAACGTCTGCTGAAACAAGACTGCCATCATGGTTGTGCTCAAACCACTAGGCTGAAATGCCCCTATACACATTCTGATGTGGCTACGAGGGTTCCCTGTTCAGTCAAACTTATCAAACACAGGCATTTTAAATCCTGTAGGTAATACCTCACAGACCCCCTCATATAATCCTTCCAATTCCAACAAGTAGGTATCAACCCCATGGGCCTTACGGACTACCCTTTCCAACTTCTCCATTTTCTCAGTCATCATCTTATCTTTCTCAGCCCTTTCCTTTTCTAGTTTCTCCTTTTCTGCTCTCGGCGCTTCTACCCCTTCTGTTTCATCAAATCAATCTTCATCCCTGTGAGGAGGATCATTAATTGGTGGCTGTCGTGCTAGTGCTTCTATCATGGTCATCATTCTAGTCATTTGATACTCCTGTTGTTCCATTACTGCTCTCAATTTTGCTATTTCCCTTGCGTTCGCTTCTTGTGCCATGTCTCTTCTTACTAACCTTGCAGTAGAATCTCTGTACCAGACTGTGCTCGTAGCTGTTTCTATCTTTTACCTACAATCATATTTTCCAATTTATCATTTTCTATTCTAACAGCTCTTCATTATTTCTCCCTTTTCACCACTATTTTTATTGCCTTTCATCATCATATCCATTTCATTAAGTGTCTTCATGAATGATTCATATGCCACACGGATGCAATGCATGTGTGCCTATTCTATATGCAAAAGAAAAGGAAAATTCTAACCCTAACACATAAACACATAAGCACATAAAATCCTCATCCATATCAAGTGCGCTTAACTTCTCCTTTCATCGCGATCTTCACTACCCTTTCAAAGGTCGGAAAAGAAGAAAAAAAAAATTGTTTTTTTGAAAAGCATGATGGGATCTTTCAAATTCTCAAGAATCTCGAATTTTCCCTTGAAAGTGAAATCATTTTTTTTTCGCAAAAGATGATTGAGTTGAAATATTATTTTGAAACTCATTTGAAAACCATTCCTTTGGATGATGAAGTCTTTTAAAATAATTTTTTTTTTTGCGAATTTTGAATCCTCTCTTTTTTTAAAAAAAATGAAGATATAAACTATGATTAGATTTTTTTTTAAAAAAAAAAACCTTGGTTCCCTTCATTTTTTGAAAGAATGATTTTTTTTTTTTTGAAATACTTTTGGATAAAAGATGATGGATAATCAAAATCTGTCATTGACAGTGAACTTTGAATTCTTGGGTAGGAGTATCACATGATTGGATAATTATCGCACTTTTCATGAATTCGGATGCATACAAGGTCAATGGTGCTTAGCTAACATGATATAAGAAGTATAATCTTATAATCAAGGTTCGACATGTTCTCCAAATGTCGCGGAACATGAGGAGAAATTGCTAAAAGGTGATTAAAAGATTGTACATCTTTCATCAAGCAAGTATCGTCATCATCTCAAGTAATCCCTTCCGGGCATACAAAACTTCCTAGCACAAAAATCCTAATCAAGAATTGATATCCTAAGATCGAAAGGTTCTATGGAAGCTACCATGCAAAGGCCGGGTTTTGGTCAAATAAGGGACCCTTGACACACACCCGATAGGATGCTTCATATACCAACACATGGTACGAGATCAAGGGTGATCACACGGCCCCATGATGGCTTGACCGACCGGGTTGCCCTGAGCCTCCAAGGTCATAGTTCCGTGCAATCGACTGGCGAGACATGCAAGTGCAATGCAACAGGCACATAAAAATTAATTAATTCGATTAAAAGGATGCTTTCAAGTCTAATCCTCGAGTGAACCCAAAATCAGAATTTTGGTCTGCGAAACCAGAGATTCTGGGTTCGATCCCCAGCAGAGTCGCCAGATTGTGGGTATGCCGGCATTTGGGCCCACTTTTCAAATAATTTTCAAATTCAAAGAGTCGCCACTTAAATTTTCTTTTAAAAGGAAAAATAAGAAACCATTTTGAAATGAAACTGATCTTTTTGCGAAACCAAATATAAGCTGGGTCCAGGGATTATGGAATACAAGGAGAAGGAGCCCGACGGACTAAAACACCCCCTTTTATCCTATCTCGCGATAGGCCTCTACTCAACATCCTTTTTAATCAAATTAATAATCTAAGCATGCCCTCAATTAATACATATGTACATATACATTACACAAGCATGTTGGAAATGGTGTAAAATTACTAACGGTAAAATATCATTCATAAGTCACATAATTCAAGTAGCACGCAACATGATATGCAATAGAGAACTAGAGAACATACCCGGGATCCAGCCGCGAATATTAAACGTGCAATGCATGTGAGAATAGAAATCCTAAGAAAAGGTCTCTAACACATATATACACATAAGGCAAAACCTAGGCTAAGGTGTCGCACATGGAGTCGAAAATCAATATAAATCAAAGAATAGAATTAAACTAGAGAAGAGTTGAGAAATTGTACCTCAGATGCGCTACAAAAACAAAGGTTAGTACACATGCCTTAGACAAGATAATATCAAAGAGTAATTAATCATAAGTCATGTTCAATTAAATTCAACTAGGTCTAAATTTTCAGCTAATTCCAACTTTATCCAAGAACTAGTTCTAATTATAAGCATCAATGTATATGAATGAATGAATGATTATGAACAAGAATGAGATATGAATTTATTCACTAATTTGGATCACTTAGCCTCTGGATTTAAGCCAAATTATCATTATTCAAAACATGATTTGGGTCCCAAGACATTAGGGAACCATTTGAATTGAAATAAATAGGATTCGACAAAAATAGTAGCAGTTTTTTATGAATTACAGAGAGCAGACTAGATCTTAAAAAATAGAAATAAAATACTTCCAACGGTTGGAACTTAATGATTTTTTGATATGTTATGCCTCTGTGAGTCTAGTTTCTAACCCAAAAATAAAATCGAGGTTTCAACGGTTAGATCTCCGGGAATACGGAAAACACTAGACCTCACTCAGGATTTTACAACTCTCTGTCCAGAGATTTTGTATGATTTTTTTAAAAATAGAAAACAAATCTGAATTGCTTCATTCTTTTTAGGGAACCTTCCTAACACATTAAGGTTCTTATAAAAAATTATTAGAGGTCATGAAAACTTGATTAGGGCTCTGATCTATCAATTTTAACACCGGTTTGCTGTTCTGAAACTATTCTGAAATTCTGGACAGATTGTAGTTGTCTCACAAAATTCATGATCAAACCATTCTAAGCATAAAATCTTACCAAAACAAAAATTACAGTGGTAAAACAATGTGTTATTGACACTTTCCCGTTGGTTTCACTTGATTTCAACGGTTAGATTTTGAACTAAAAATCTTTGATCAAGAACAGTTCGTGAACTCACTGTTTTTATTTTGCTAGTTCAACTTTATTTGTTAACCCCAACTATTAAATCATGAAGTTGGACTTAAACTAAACCAACTCTTCTATCATTTAATGGTCATTGAAGACTAAAGACATCTTTAGACCTATGGATTTTTGATGAAGTATGAAATGGACTTCACAAAATCCCAAACAATAAATTCAAAATTATGGACCAAAACTAGAGTTCAAATCATTATTCCTACCACTTGGTGGTCATTGGAGACTAAGGACCTATTTAGACTTATGGACTTTTAATGAAGTATGAAATGGACTTCACAAAATCCCAAACAATGAACTCAAACTTATGGACCAAAACTTGAGTTCAAATCATTACTCCTACCACTTGGTGGTCATTGGAGGATAAAGACACACATATATGTAGGTTTTAGATGAAGTATGAAGAACTTCTCAAAGCCCAAGGAAGAGATTAGTCCGAGCCATAGAGATGGACTTAAACTAAAACATTTCTCCTACCATTTGATGGTCATTGGAGACTAAAAAAAACAAATTTACTCTAATCTCCATGGAATATAGTATAAAATCCATAAGATTCATAGTAAAGATATCCTAGTCATGAGTTGATACTAGCATCTCACCAACTATGTGTAGATTATAATCATGATTCATTTCAATCTCCATATGGATCATAAGATCTTAGGAAACTAAGGAATCAAATTCAAAGAGTTTCAATGAGATATGGAAGATCTCATGAACCTTATGAATAAAGTAGAAATAAAGGAAATCGAAGTTTTATTTAGGAACACAAATTTCTTCAAAACTAATTTATCTCAAACCCAAGGCATTAATTAGATCCAAATTAATGAGATGTCATGAGATTCAATCACAAGTTCTTGGTGGTGTGTGATGAAATGGGATAAGAAGAGAGGTTTTGAAAATGTGAAAAGTTCCTAGATCTAAGAACTTGTGATTGAATTATCCTAATTCTACCAAGGATTAAGAGGTTACCTCTATGACCTCAAAGAATTCTTCAATTTCTTGTGAAGTTCTTCCAAGATCCTCAAATTCTTCTTCAAATTCTTCAAGCAATTCTTCTCTTCTTCTCAATTCTCAAGTATATCTCTTGTATATGTTTGTGTATTGATTTCAAAGCTCCAAGTCCCCTCAAAATGAAGATGAAGATCTGTTTATATAGGCCATCATCTCAAGGATAAATGAGTAAATTCGAGTGGAGACCCATGTGCAAGGATTTCTTCTAGAACATGTGAGAAAAGCAGTCTGTTACAGCCAGCGGCACTCGACGGGTGCCGGCGACATTCACTGAATGTCGGGCGGCATTCTCTGAATGCCGGGCGGCAACCGCTGAATGCCGGCGCGGCACTCAGTGAGTGTCGCCGGGTTTTTCGGGTGCCGGGGCTAACTGAATTTGCTCCTTTTTTGAATTTTTGAAAGGAAAATTAGTCTAAACTTAATTTTTGTGAGTTATCTTTATATATTCATGTATATTTGTGCTAAAGTGCACCCATATGGGTGGTATGCACCCATGTGCATGGTATATTCTTCAATATACTATGATTTTCTTATTACTATTATTATTATTTTTTTTCTTCAAGAGACAATTTTCCTTTATTTAAAACTCCCCCCCCCCCTTTTATCATTTTCATTTTTTACTTCCAAAATCTTTTTTTATTGAGCAAATTTTCAGACTGATTTCCTCATGTGTTCTTCAATGTTCGGGGCCCTCCCGAATACCCAAATCCTCTCTCTTCTTTCTCCTTTTTATATTTTCCATTTTTAATTTTGAAATTTGTCTTGACGAATCAATTGAAGATTTTGAATATCCTGGAAAATCTTCGAATGTCACTGGCCATTGTCATCATCGGTCTTTTGAGAGGTAACCAATCCCTGGATTTGACGTTTGGTCAAAATTGGGGTGTCTACAGGTGGCCTGGCTCTTTTGTGGAAGGAGGTGGTGGACGTTGTTCTTCAAAGTTATTCCTAGTATCATGTGGACGTGGTGATGGACTCAGCTTGGCATTTTACAGGTTTTTTTGGGCACCCAAATACTTCAAAGCGTAAGTATACTTGGAATTTGCTTCGAAATCTAAGACTACATTGGATTTAACATGGGTGGTGGAAGGAGATTTTAATGAAATTCTTTTCCAATGGGAGAAAGAAGGAGGCAGAGACAGACCTTATGAACAAATGGCAGCGTTTCACAATACGCTTGGTTGGTGTGGCTTGCAAGATCTCAATTTTAAGGGGAATGCTTTTACGTGGAGAATGAATCGAGGGTCTCAAGCGATTATCCAAGAGCGTCTGGACAACTTTGTTGCAGTAAATGAGTGGTGTGAGTTGTTTCCGAAAGCTGAGGTGTGTCACTTACCTGTGGATTCATCCGACCATGACCCTATTAAGCTCTCTTTGTCTGGACGGTGTTTGTTCTCCCAAAAGAGGTTCCGTTTCGAGGATATGTGGCTTAGACATGAAGAGTGTGAGGATGTGGTAAAAAATGCATGGCAGAATGAGGGCCTGGGTTTTTCTTTGGAAGATAAAATCGCAGCGAGCAGTAACAGGCTATGTGAATAGAACAGGGGTACATTTGGGCATGTCCAAAGACAAATTAAGAGGAAAAAAGAGGAACTTATTCGGCTTCAAGGCTTGGCAGATTTCGGATGATGAATTTCAAGTTGAAATATGAATTTCAAGTTGAAATATGAATTTCAAGTTTAAATTCGAATATAAACCCTAACAGTAAACACTTACTCTTCATATAAAGCATAATACATTTTTAAAAACAAATTTGAATGGACCGAATATGAATATGATTTTCATCTTTTCAGACCAATGAGCTATTTTAAAAAAAAAATTTAGCTAAGTGATTGGTTTAAAGTTGGTCGAATCGAGTAAGTGTAGCTCATCATCTAACCACACATGTTTTGGTCACTTTGAACTGATTGATCAAAAACAATTCAGCCACATTTTGATTTAGCAACATGTCAATTTATCCATCAATGTTCATTCCACCACCTTAGTTGCCAAATCATTCAGCCAATTGATTATTTTGGCCACCTTTATGTCATAATATGGTGGGCTTGCTTGGAAGGTTATCATCCCAAATTTCTATCCGGTTGATATTTGCCAGTTTAATTATGGGTGGTTGATGATAAGGCTAAATATTTGAAGATATTATGGGAGATAATTTCAAGATATTGATAATAATATTTTCAAGATATGGAGATTGATTAAGGATAATATTTCAAGATATTGAAAATATTCAAGATAATTTTTAGACATTATATTGCCTTATCATTATCGCTCCATTAGCCTATATATACCAAAGGTAGTCCAACTTTAGAACTCCTCCTGCAGCTCATCAAAAATCGACAAAGCATACAAAATGCATCCTTAGCATTCTTTTTTTCTTTTTCGGCAATTCCTTAGCATGAGAGCTTTTCTTTTTCCTTTTACTATTTCCATTGCCAACTTCTATAGCTTTGCTTTTATGTTTTTTAGTGTTCTTGTTCCAAGTAACTCATTAATAAAGTTGATTTTTATTCATCTTATATTCCGCCTGTTCTCCATTCTAAATTATAATTCTCTCTTCTTTCAACTTGTTTGCACCCAAAAACCGTCCATGGTTTTTGAGTCCGAGCCACGTGAAACTGGATAGAGGTGAGGCCGGACTAAGGAATGGATGACTCGTTGGACTTGAGCGTAGATGTGAGACCGATGATGGGTACAAGGCTGTTGGGTGCTGTGAGAAGAGCCCGATGGGAAAAACAAACATGTATGAAGATTATCGGGCTTTGGGAAAATATAACCCAATGCGCTGTTAATCCGATGGTGGATTGAAGCAACACGAAGGCCAATCAGACACCGTGGAATGAAGGATGGCTGTACCAGTCCGATTGGCCATGGGTATTTGAAAAAAGATAATCCGGCATGAGGAAAAGCAAGGAAATGGGTAAAGCCCGATTCATCCAGGAGAGAAATTGACGAGGCCGACGGACTGAAAGAAGAAGGCGGTGCTATCCACAACTGTCAGGATGACGTCATCTCAGAGTTTTAGGAATAAGAGTCCATTCAGGAAATAAATCTAATCGTGTCCAGCTGATTTAGGTGTTTGATCCCTAAATTAAAGGGATTGATTCAATCAGAATCTGGATAAGGAAGGAATTAGGGAAAAGGAAGGTCTCATCCCCCATCAGCCAATCAGTCAAGCAGCTTGGGGCACAAGCTAAGGAGTCCTTGTCCAATTAGGAATCATCTAAGGCCGCTATTCAAGCCAACCAAGCAGAGGACTCCGCGTCATCTCGAAAATAGCACCCACACTGCATTCGAAGAATTCAAGGTATTCAAAGCAATCTTAAGTCTTTATGTTTTTCAGCCCATAGCAAATAGGTCTGTCCTATTTTGTTATTTCTTTTTTATTCTTCTGAATAATCAGTTTGCCCTGGTTTGTTCTTTAGATCTGTTTATTTTTTCCAAAAACTTAATAAAATCTTCGTTTTATTAATCTGTTTGTGATTGTTTACCTGTTAAACTTGACACTGTTTAGCTTGTGCGCTTCAGTACTGCTAAAGAATTTACGGTGAGGGTACTTTCCTACTCACTACACACAATCATTCTGTTTAGAAGTCAGATTCATAAAGCCTTGTATATCACTCACACAAGCGGTTAGGAAATTAGTTTGCACGCACACACATACACACACCGAGCCTGTTTAGCTCTAGCACGCCCACGCAAATTACAGTAAACATTTTTGGCACGCCCGGTGGGACTCATAGTGTTAAGCCATGCCCCCGAAGAAAGACAAATAGACAATGAAGAACGGCCAAGACGATCCTCCCATGGACCCACATGTAGAGGAAAGTACCGGCCATTCTCCACAAGACGGCAGTATCACTCTTGAGGCAATTTCAGAAGTCGTAAGAACGAACGTTGAGCCCATGTGGCAGGAATACAATGCGCTTATAGGGTCAATGGGCAATCTCAAATCGGTCATCAACCAAACGGCCTATGTTCATAAAAGTCAAGCTGATTTGGTCATATAGACAAGGACCACCCACGTAAAGTTGGACCGCCTGTCAGGCATAATCAGTAGGTTGATAGAAACCTATAAGGCCGGAGGCAGCAAAGAGTAAGTCAACGGATCGGGCTCTGGCGCATCGCTTGAGTCCGATAAGCCGAAAGACCCACCCTACATCTGTCCAAATCTTAGGGAGGGTAATGGCTCAGGCAAGCAATCTGAGTCACAGACCGGAATGGCTAGCGGATCGATAGTCACCGATCCCAACGGATCGGCGACACCAGGTTTTGGCCAATCTACAGGCCATATTGAAAGCTCAATCGGCCACACACAACCTCCAGGTCACGCAAATGGGGGGCAAAGGAACAACGGTGGATTTTGGCCCCATCAGGCAATAACAATCAATAGCAGTTGCCACCGCTGTTGGTACCCCCGTTGAGGAATGTTCAGCCCGTAGCTCCACAACCCATCAATAGGGAAGAGCTGGTGGCGGCCATACATGAGGAGTATGGCCCGTTTATGATAAGACTGGAAAGGCCGACGTACAGACAGTCATATCCCCCTGAAATTGACCAAGTCATATTTCCTCAGGGATATAAAGTACCAAATTTCACTCTATTTTCTGGAGAGAGTGAACAGTCTTCAGTCGAGCATATTGGCCATTTTATTGTTCAATGCGGCCATGTGGGTAGTAGCGACCCATTAAAGTTAAGACTATTCCCAAACTCGCTAACGGGTATGGCATATTTGTAGTATGTTAATCTCCCTGCCAATTCGGTGTTAACTTGGCAAGGGATGGAAGAGCTACTTCACAGCCAGTTCTATAGTACTGAGCCTGAAACATCGCTGGCAGACCTGTCCAGAATGATGCAATTAGTAAGAGAGACTGTAAAAACCTACATAGCCCATTTTCGTAAGGCAAAGTATCGGTGTAAGACAGTTTTGCCTGAGGAAGAATATGCTAAAATGGCCATGGGGAGCATGTCCTTTGAACTTCGCAAGAGGTTTGAAGGAACTGACTTCCGTGACTTATTCGAGCTGGCCACACGAGCCTGTCATTACGAGCGTATCCTTTTGGACGAGCAGGAGAAGAAGAACTCCTCCAAAGGAACATATTATAAGGACCCTAATTACGAGGTTCACTTAGCAGAGTGTGACCTCAAAACAGAGAGCGATATGGCCGAGTTGATCTGTAAATGGCCAATTGTATGCAACGCCTTGAATAAGCCTGTTAACAACAATGCCGCTGCAAAGAAAATGGCGTTCGAGGTGGGAAAAAATTATACTTTTGATATAACCATGGCTGATCAAATATTCGATGCCATATTGGCCGATAAAGTGATCAAGCTGAGTGAAGGTCATCGGATCCCCATGGCCGATGGCCTAAAAAAAAAAGAATATTGTAAATGGCACAATTCCTGGAAGCACTCCACTAATAATTGTGTTGTTTTTTTGTAATTTTATACAGAAAAACGTGGAGAAAGGAGTTTTCAAATTCTCGGACAAGGCCATGGAGATTGATGCAAATCCGTTCCCTCAAATTTCCAGCACCAATATGGTTATGTCCAATTTAACCAAGCTTTCAAGGCCGAGGCCGAAGATAGACTTGACCGACAGAGAAATGGTGCCAAAACAGAGGGAAGGGAAACAAATTGCTATTTCGGTCACAGATAGGCTAAAAGTGACGATACATGACCTCCAGAGGAACTATTAAAAGCATAAAGAGAAAGCCCACAAGGCCGAGGAAGAAACGGCTAGATCTAGTACCGACAATTTGATAGCTGATCTACAACGACAACTGGAGTTCATTGAACAAGGCCTCTGCCCAAGATGCAAGGCTGAGGTCAAGAAAGAAGTCTAGAGCCCGAGTAAGAGGCCGAGAAGCCATGAACATCGGAAACCAAGCCCGAGAAGGTTTGTATACGAGAGGTTGTCGCTACCATAGCAAAGCCAGGCAAAGCCTGAGTGGCGGGCAAAACCTTCGTTGGTTCAGCAAGTCGGCCAAGGTGAATCTGGCCGGTTGGGGGCAAGAAGTTCCCAAACAGGGCCAAGCCCTCAGATGCAAGCATCAACCTCTAATAGAAGACCACGGATGGTGTTACCACCCCGGGTAGAAGATCAAAAATGGCATAGAGCTGAACATTCTAAGTTCCCAGCACGACCACAGTACAGCAAGTCTCAAAAAAGGAGATAACAACGAATGAGACAGGCCGACCGAAAACACCAGTACTGGAAGAATCGGGCTGGAAACCCTCTTAAACCCACAGAGCATACCATGCCCGATGACCAAGGACTCTCAACTAGGGCGATGCATATTGCCACTGAGCACCCAAAGGAAAGATTCGGATGAGAAAAATCACAGGAGGGATGTAGGGTAACATCGGACAAGATGAGTATGGAGTCCGATGGAGATCTGTCAGACTCAAGCATCTCGCTAATTCAATTCGGGACTATTCCGGTAGGCCTATCATCTAACGTGGTGTTTACATTACCTATGTCTTTTATGGCCAAGCCAAATCAGTCAGCGGCCATGGAAGGGGATGTAGTAGAGGGCCTGACCAAGGACTCAGCCATGATAGAAGATGTTTTTTGGAACGGGGGAGAGACCGTCAAACGTAAAGTGATGGAAGCCATGAGCAAAAATGTGGATGCCACCGACGGGCAGACCGATTGGCCTAAGATCACTATCTTGAGGTCGAAAGGACATCAAACTGAGGAAGGATTAAAGACCGGACCAGTCAAAGTTGTGTTCGAAAAACTAACATATCAGATGTCCCAGCATCTGAAGCCATTGTACGTGAAAGGACATATTGAGGGGGTCACGATAAACAGAATCCTGGTTGATGGTGGTTCTACCGTCAACATTATGCCTCAAATAATGTTGAGGATCCTTCAGAAGTCCGAGTCGGAGCTAATTCCGACCAAAATGAATGTTCAAAGCTTCACGGGGGCACCTTCAAGAACCAAGAGTATCCTACCCCTTGAACTGACCGTTGGCAGTAAAACGGTCATGATGGCTTTTTTCATTGTAGAAACCTCAGCAGCCTATAATGCATTACTTGGCTGAGACTGGATACACCCAAATTACTGCATTCCCTCCACACTCCATCAGTTGCTGATTTTCTGGAGAGGTGAGGAAGTAGAAGTGGTTGGAGCAGATACGAAGCCATTTGTAGCCCGTGTGCAAACAACTGATGCAGTCTTGTATAAAGATGACATCGGGCTAGTCAAGTTACTGGGGTGCAATAAAATGGGAAGACCGAATGCAGCGACCTTCCTTATAGGAAATTCATCAGACGTTAAAGCGTGTTACCATAATCTCAGTCGAACAGAAGAATCAAGGCTGATTGAGATCATCGAACAGGAAGATGTCCATGGAAACTCCGATAATTGATGAACAAAAACTGCTGGCCTTGAGGGCCAGCATGGCCAGATGGTATGCATACTTGGCCGATAGAAGATTGGAAATTGGCCCTATTGACGGCATGATTAATCTGGCCGATTGTATCTACGAAGAGGAAACGCCAAGGGAGGAAGAGATTCAAATAGATGAGTTGGAGACGGCCACAGCGAAGCTTGATGATTTAAAGGCCGATGTCCAAGACCCTCTCTTGGAAGTCAACCTAGGCAAAGAAGGAGAACACAAACCTACTTATGTAAGTCAGATGCTAGATCCGCAGTGTCAGGCCGAGTTGATTGCACTCTTACATAAGTATATCTAGGGAATTGGTGGAACACTGATTGCCAATTAAATCGGGGTTTAGGCCATTCAAGCAGCTACCTCTGCGTATGTCACCTGAGGTAACTCTGAAGGTGAACAAAGAAATTGAGAGACTACTGGACACTGGCTTTATTCGGACAGCCCGATATGTTGAATGGGTCTCGAATGTGGTCCCAGTGGTAAAGAAGAATGGGAAGCTGAGGGTCTGCATTGACTTCAAAAACTTAAACTTAGCTACCCCAAAAGATGAGTATCCCATGCCCATGGCCGATCAGTTAATCGATTCGGCCGCCAAACATAAAATTTTGTCCTTCATGGACGGGCATTCAGGATACAACCATATCTACATCGCCGAAGAGGATGTCCCGAAGACGGCTTTTCGGTGCCCAGGGGCAATTGGAACCTTTGAGTGGGTTGTCATGCCTTTCGGTTTGAAGAACACTGGAGCTAACTATCAACGGGCAATGAATTCAATCTTCCATGATATGATCGGATAATTCATGGAAATTTACATAGATGATGTGGTGGTGAAGTCAGGAGGTAACGCCGATCATTTGAGGGATTTGGAAAAAGTATTTGAAAGAATGCGAGCTCACAGACTAAAGATGAACCCTCTCAAATGTGCATTCGGCGTCACAACAGGGAATTTCCTAGGTTTTCTAATACATCAAAGAGGGATAGAGATTGATAAAAATAAGGCTCGGGCTATCCAGGCAGCAAAGCCACCAACTAATAAGAAAGAGCTTCAGAGGTTAATCGGACAGATCAATTTCTTGAGAAGATTTATATCAAATTATGCAAGGAAGACCCAAGTATGGACTCCACTATTGAAGATCAAGACCGATGAAGACTTCAAATGGGAAGACAGCCATCAACAAGCCTTCAAGGGAATTAAACAATATTTGTCAACCCCCCCCCCCAGTATTAATGCCACCCAAGAAGGGTAGGTACCTAAAATTGTATATATCGGCCTCTGACTGCTCTATAGGAAGTATGTTAGCTCAAGATAATGAGCAAGGAAACGAGCAGTGATTCGTGGTGAAAAGTGCATATTTCTAGTGTATTACGTGGTATTTTATGCATACTTTTATCCCCAAAGTCCCTACATTTAGATGCATTCTAATAACAATGTTCTTTTTATTGTTTTAATACTAAAATATATGTTTTTGCATTGTTTTATAGGTATTAGGATGTAAATCAATGAAGTGGAGCTAAAGAAAAGTGATTCTGGTGGATAGAACAATGGAAGCAGCTGAGAAAACGCCAATTTTGACAATGAAGACTTCAGATTTGGAAGATTTTTCCAGAGATACAAAATGTTCTCTCACTTTACTTAACATGTCCATGTGCTTAGTTTAGAACATTGGGGACAATGTTTAGTTTTAGTTGGGGGGAGTGAGCCATTGCATGCCTCATATCTTTTTGTGGTGCTTTAATGTCAATATACCTGCTTAGCAACATGACTCAGTAAATTAAAAAAAATATTTTAAATTTAAATTTTATTTAAGTATAATAAAATGGTTCTTGTTTTTCTGTCTTAGTTAATGTAGTTAGTTATGATGCATTAGTGCTATTTTCTGTATGTTATTAGTATGTGATACACTATGGTAGTTTGTTTACTATCTTAGTTATAGTATACTTTATGCCTTTTAATCTTCAAACAACTTTGAGCACGTTGTGACAACCTTGTACTTAGCTAAAATGAATTAGTAAGCATAACTTAGGTGTCATGAGAGACTATAGTGGAGACTAATAACCCAAGTGAGCTTTTGTGTCATTATTTTATTATTGAGGGTTTTTATAAAATTACTCTTACTTTTTGAAAAGCGTATTAATTCGTTGAAAGTCTCATTTTCCTTCTTCATTTTGACTGATCACTAGAAGAGAACGTTCAGGATTTACCAAAATCTAGAGCTTTTGAATTTACTGAAATGAATAATCCTATGAATTTAGAAGATGATTTAGGCCATCTTTTGACCTTACATGCAAAATGCAGCTTTGGCCTACCTTCGTGATATTCCTTTATTTCACCCTTTGAACCTTACCATATTCGCCTTGTCTTCACAATCCTTAAAGTCTATACCTAACTCCAAACTAGGAGTTCAAGCCTCAGTTCTTCATTTAAGAGTGATTGGAATGTGTTATCTTGACAAGAAGTTTGGTTGTGTGAATAAGGGAAAGTTGGCAAAGAAAAAAATGATGAAAAGAAAAAGAAAAAGAAAAAAAAAAGAAAAGAAAAAGCAAGAAAAAAAAAATAGGCCAATGGTTGTTACAAAAGAAAAAAATAATAGAAAGAAGAGTGTGAGAATGAAAAGAAAAAAAAAAGACAAGAGAGAGATTGGAGATGTGGGAATGTTTGAAAAGTTGTAATAGAGATTCCAATCACATCCTTTAACCCAGTTGAATATCACGAACCTCTTTCTTCTTTCACTTAACACCTCTTTTTCAAAGTCCTAATGATTCTAGGTAAATTGGATTTGAAATTAAGGTAACGAGAGAGTTCTCCACGGTATCTCGCTCTTCTAATGAAAAGTATCCATTCATGAGACTTTTGTGCACTAAAATCTCTGTTTTTCTATTTAGATATGAGAAGCATTAGATTCCATTTACAATTACTCTTTATAGCTTCCATATCATGAGTGATAATTATTACACCTAATTCGGAGTGATTTTCATCTTGAGAGTGTAATCCTAGTGAGAGTTGAGTCAAAATGAACGTCTTGATAGCATTTTAGGTTATGCAAGCTTTGAAATTAAAGTTGTGTATTTTGGTTGTCCATTCACACACACACTTGAAGATTAACAGGTATGGAACATTCTAGTGACTTTGATAGTAGATTAAGTGTAATGTATGTTGCATTGCTATGGCTTACTAGAGAGTTTCATGAGATTGTTGAGCTTAACTACATTGCTAGATGAGAGGAGAAATTTTCTTGAAAACATTTAAATGAGAACCATTACCATAAACATGAATTTTGTGGGTAGATTCACTGTAAACCCTCACGAGACAACACTCGTCCACTAGGGGGAACCTAGGGGTTTAAAGGCTTGTTGCATACGCTAAATACAATCGCGATTCCTGCGAAAGTGATTTAGGATTTTTACTTTATTTTGTTTTCAATTCTTAGAGTTTAAATAAATATTGTTGTAGTTCGCTTCACTGCTAGGGACTAGCAACGAGCTAGTTGGGGGGTGTGATTCGTGGTGAAAAGTGCATATTTCTAGTGTAATACGTGGTATTTTATGCATACTTTTATCCCCAAAGTCCCTACATTTAGATGCATTCTAATAACAATGTTCTTTTTATTGTGTTAATGCTAAAATATATGTTTTTGCATTATTTTATAGGTATTAGGATGTAAATCAATGAAGTGGAGCTAAAGAAAAGTGATTTTGGTGGATAGAACAACAGAAGTAGCTGAGAAAACGCCAATTTTGACAATGAAGACTTTAGATTTGGAAGATTTTTCCAAAGATACAAAATGTAGATCTTTGAGTTACGGTCGCGTGGCCGCAAACGAAAAGTCAATCCGAGGTCCGAGTAAAAAGTTATGGCCATTCTCCCATCAGTGCGCAGAGTTGTCAAAATCAGAGAAGTTCAAGCGATTGAGGAGAGTTCAATCGATCGAACCTTTGATCGATCGAACTAAGCTCGATCGATCGAACTTTATATTCACCTAAAAGTTGCGTAAACTCTGCGGGAACCCTATATATAAGTCGTTTTGACGCCAAACGAAGGGAGGACGCTCCAGAACGCAGAAAACAGTAGTTTTAAGGTAGTTTTAGGGTTAGATTAGGAGTATATTAGGTTAGATTCATCTTTTTCTTCCTCTTTTTCATTATTATACTGAATATTATTGAATATTCAAGTTATTTACAAGTTATTTTCAGATTTATTCCAGGTTTTTCCTTCCCTTTATCTTATTTGATTGTTTATGAATATAGTAGTTATGATTGTTATGTTTTACTGTTTCTGCACTAGTTTATTTATGTTTCCGTAGTTTAGACGTTGGGAATATGTGATGAAACATTGATTCCCAACCTCTTCCATGCAATTTTTAGAAAACCTAGGCTCGATCCATCGAAGGTATTTCGATCTATCGAACCATAGCCATAGTCAAGCGATCGAAGGCATTTCGATCGATTGAAGGATGATACTGTCCGATCGATCGAGAGCGCTTCGATCGATCGAACTTGTTGATTCCTGAGATGATTCTTTTAAGTATTCCATGACTTTCTGTTTTAGAAATCTGTCATCAAATTGTCCCTATAAGCTCAGTTTGAAGGCATTTTCTTCAATGACTTTTAAAACCACTTTGAATGCTAACACCATTTAGAGTGCAAGTAATTACCATTGTTTTAAACCGTCTTCCAAGTATTTTAAATTAACTGTGATGATGTAGTCCCGGTCATGAAAGGACTATTGATTCTTTATCTTTAGAAAAATACGGAATGCTGAAGAGGAATGAACTCCATAGAACGTTAATGAGTATGCATGGTAGATGGTTAGGATCAATGTGGATTCACGTGTTTCCAACACCTTTAGTTTATCTGTTTAATTAGTTATGTTTCTTTATGCTATAGTTTATTATTCAGTTTAATTCAATTAATTAGGATTTGTTAGTACACCTCCAATCATTCATTCTTATTTTATTTTTCTTTAGGTTGTAACTTAGCATAAATTCTTCCTATTCCTTCCCTGTGGGATCGACCTGGACTTATCCAGTATTACTTGCACGATCACCTACACTTGGGTGTTGCACAAGAGCGCACAACTTTTTAGTCATGTCAAGCAGGTCGTTTATTATTTAAGTAGAATTTTGACTCCAATCGAGCAGCGCTATGCGCCAATTGAGAAGTTATACTTGGCATTGTATTTTTCCTCACAAAAGTTAAGAACATATATGTTGCCCGTTTCCACTTACATAATATGTCAAACTGATGTGATAAAATATATGTTGTCAAGGCCAATCATGAGAGGCCGAATTGGAAAATGGACCCTGGCCTTGATGAAATTTGCCATCCAATACTGATCACAGCAATCGGTCAAAGGCCAGGCCATAGCCAATTTCTTGGCCGATCACCTAGATCCTACTGATTTGGGAGAACTGCCACTAATACCCAAAGTCCTGAGCACGTCCCTAGTCCCATGGACGTTTATCTTTGACGGTTCCAAAAACACAGAGGATGCTGGGGCAGGTGTAGTTATTGTATCACCCAAGTACAAGAAGACAAAAATGTCATTTCGGCTCAATTTCAAATGCACTAATAATCAGGCTGAATACGAAGCGCTTATCATCGAACTAGAGATACTCCTTGAAATAGAGGCATCGTCCATGCACATAAAGGGAGACTCAGGGCTGTTGATCGGACAAATAGTTGGAGAATTTTAGATAAGAAGTTGGGAGCTCTGCCCATTCCACGCTGTGGCCACCCAACTCATGGAGGCGTTTGATGATATTAGCGTGAGTTATATTCCAAGAACCACAAATACCGAGGCCGATAAGTTGGCAAAAGCAGGATCAGCCTCGTTTTCTCAGAATAACGTAGAGGACCGACTCATCACTGTTCATGTCCGATCATTACCATCCGTTGCAAGAGAGGCTGGAATACTACCACCAATTCGGTCTTGATGGAGGATGACGATTGGAGAATCCCCATTATTAAATACCTGAATCACCTAAATGTCAGGGTAGACCGAAGAGTTAGACTGTTTGATGTCTGATTCGTGGTGCTTGATGGAGAATTATTCAAGAAACCAATCGGTGACAATGTGATCTTGAGGTGTCTAGGGAAGAAACAGGCCATGCAGGTGATCGCCGAGGTACATGAGGGGATCTGTGGGGCACATCAGGCCGGCACAAAAATGAAGTGGTTGCTGAGAAGATACAATTATTAGTGGCCCGGTATGTTGAAAGATTGTATCAGTTATGCTAAGGGATGTCAAGTGTGCCAGAAGCATGGTCCGATCCAGCATGTGCCAGCTAAAGAGCTGTAACCCATAATCAAACCATGGCTGTTTAGAGGATGGTTGATGGATTTAATTGGCAAAGTCTTACCGCCATCATCGGGCCAGCACTGTTTCATCATAGTGGCTACGGACTACTTTACTAAGTGGGCTAAGGCCATACCTTGTAGAACGGTGACTCAGGCCACCGTAATAAAATTCATTGAAGAACACATTATCCATACGTTCGGCCTTCCAGAAATAATTATGGCCGACCAAGGATCTGTGTTCACAGGGACGAAAACATCGGCTTTTGCAGAAAGTAGGGGGATCAAAATTCTCAATTCTACGCCCTATTATGCACAGGCTAACGGACAGGCCGAGTCCACAAACAAGATCCTCAAGGGGATTATTGAGAAGATGATTGTTGAAAATCTTAGGGAATGTGACAAGCTCTTGTCCAAAGCTTTATGGGCCTATAGGACATCCAAAAGGTCAAGTATTGGAGTTACACCATTCATGCTGACATATAGGCATGACGCTATGTTACCTATGGAAGTTATAGTCCGATTGGCTAGAAGAGCTTTACAGAATTAGCTAGAGCCTACTGAGTATACAGAGGCCATGATAGCTGAGTTAGAGGGGCTCGATGAAATGAGGCTCACGGCCTTAGATTCATTAAAAGTGCAAAAGCAACGGGCAGCCCGAGCTTATAACAAAAGGGTGAAAGAAAAGTCTTTTTGCACAGAGGATTTGGTATGGAAGGTCGTGCTACCTATCAGAGACAAGGATAACCGTTATGGTAATTGGTCGGTTAACTGGGAAGGCCCGTTAATCGTCCATCAAGTCAAGAGAGGTGGTGCATACAGGCTACATGATCTGGATGGAACTGTTCATGTCCGATTAATCAATGGTCAGTATTTAAAGTCCTATTATCCTACGTTGTGGGAGACAATTGACCTTGACTATAAACCAAATCCTGGGTTAGAATATGATCAATTGATCAATTATGAACCTGAGCCAGAATGATTTAAAGAAAACATCGTTTTGTATTAATAAAAGCTGAGCACAGCTTACTTACAAAGATGATAAAAAAAGAAAAAGAATAATACTATACAAAGTACAAAATGGGAGTCGGCCTCTATGCCGACCCAAAATTCCTAAGTTTGGCCCTCAAGTCTTCCCAAGTCTTGATAGCTCCAGACCGATCCCGTTTTGATTTTTCTAGCTTTTGGGCCCATGCTCGGGATATCGGGACACTGACTTGCAGTTGATCACTGCACTTTTGGGCATCACCACCAAGTAAGGATAGTGCTTCATCAATTTTTCCAAGGGCGGCGTTGTTGGTGATGACCTCGGCCTCACACTGGGCGGGCAGAGCTTTTAGTGCGACAATACGGTTCTGCAGCCAGGAGTCCCTTGCTAGCACCTGAACCCGAGAGGCCTTCCCCGCTTCAAACTTAGCCTTAGCCCCCTCTAGAAACTTCAATGCTCTCTGCCGAGAACCCAGGTGAAGCTCTGCATCAGCCTGAATCTTCAAGGCCAATCGATCTACAAGACGGCAGTTGGGGAGTCTTTCTTGTATCTCATGGAGTAAGGATAGCTGCCCGTCAGAAAGAGAAGGATCGGCCATGATCATATTCAAAGCTGCTTCAACGTCAGCAGCAGCAGGAAGGCTAGAGAGATCCTGATCAGCAAGCCCGAAGAGTAGGTCCTTGGCTTGTTGAAGGCATGAAGGTGAGACGGCTTCAGGCTCCAGTGGGCCAAGGTTAAAAACTCCTAGGTCCAAGCCAGAGAAGAAATCATTGAAGGGAATGTGTGGCTTTGGACCCATGGGATTGGCCTGCTCAAAAGAATAGCAGTCAGAAGTTGTCTCTAAGAGTTTGAGTGAAGTAAAGTAGACAGACTTCAATACCTGGGCATGAGAACCAAGCAAGGCCGAGATCTCTTCACGAACATTGGCCTCACTCGGTTGAGAAGTTGTTGGTTAAGAGGAAGATTGAGTCAGCCCAAAAGAAGAAGGAGCGTGGTTGGTCTCTACCCCTGGACCGATTGAGGCCGTTGTAGCTTGTAAAACTTTAGTCTCCAGGACCGAGCCCGATTCGTCAACACCAACCTCAATCCATGGAGTGGCAGAATCCTAAGGAGGAGGGTTAGCCTCGGCCATAATCGGTTCCACTGTTGCAGGAACAGAAGATCCGGTGGCTGCAGTAGGTTCATCTAGCCCGGAGGGAGCTCCAACTTCGGTGGGGACGGCCTGGTCAACTTCTTCCCTAGCTAGCCCCGTAGCAGCCCCAGCATCGGCCATGCCTTCACTACTGGAAGAGAGGATGACTTACTCGGGAACGTGGGCAGAAAGAGCAGTGTCTTCATCGCCACTTGAAGGAGTTAGAGGGGGCACGATGTGGAGCGGCATCACTCTCATGACGACCCGTTCCAGGTAGGCCGCTACGGATGCCGGAGATGCAGGAAGGGTTGGAGGAAGAGTTTGAGGCTGAATGGGTTGTGATGGGTCCTCTCCAGAGTCCTCATCAACAAGCTGAAAAATAGAGAAAAATGATTAGTACTAAAAGAACAAAATCGAGCTTAACGGCTTAAAAAATAAATAAATAAACAAATAAAGTAAGTCTAACCTGAGTGGTTGAGGTCGGTGTTGTTTTCTGTTTCTTTTGAGCAGGCCCTTTGCCCGGAGCTGGCTTATAGGCCGGCCTTTTGGCTACTTGTTTGCGCTGAACTGGAGCTGCTGCTGGGGCAGGAGCATCGGCCTCAGTGGCCGATGGTGCAGTAAAAGGTACAAGTGCCTCAGCAGCAGTGTCTTTAAATAGTTGACATGCCCGATCACCCCACCACTGGATGAATTCTTCTGAGACCACAGGCCGGGCAGAGAAAGGTGTGAAGTTGAAAACGAATTTGAGCTTGTCCGACCATTTTGTTATTTTCTTTACTTGCCCATCATTGACGATAAGGCCGCGTTCAACCCAGTCCACATTGACAGTGATGCCAGGGGGAACAGGCACGAGTTGGGTAAGCCCGAATTGGCGGGCATAGAGGGGAGCAAAGTAATACTCTGCCCCACACTGACAGTGATGCCAGGGGGAACAGGCACGAGTTGGGTAAGCCCGAATTGGCGGGCATAGAGGGGAGCAAAGTAATACTCTGCCCCACACTTATTGTTGGCCGAAGGAATACTTGGGCTAAAAATTATGTCCCTAGCTACTAAGTAGCTTTTGAAGATTTTGTTGTAGGTGGACTGGGTGCCCGAGCCCCAATTAGAAGGGTTGTTGGAAAGTTGAAGGAATGAAGAAAATTGGAGTGAGAAGAAGGGGGTGAAGAGGTTTATGTCCCTAGGGGAGCAACTTGATAGAAAAAAGTAAAACAATCCTCAAAGGAGTGTGAAGAAGGTGCTACGTCCATAAATTGGATGGCAGAAATAGGAACATCGGCCATCTGGCGAATGGCTGGTTGGAACTCTGGGAAGTAGGAGCACAGCCATAGTTGAAGTACCCATATTGGGCTTCCACCAGCACCAAAGCCTGAATGAACGAAATCTGTTATGCCTCGGACTAGGTGCGCCCAGACAAGTGTAGCCATGGCCAAGGGCTTCCCTGATGCGAGGGCCAAAGCCAAGGTGGTGTATTCCTTGGTAATGGCTTGGCTGGCCGAGCAGAAGAGGTATTTGTTGAGCCAGTAAATGAGGAAGGCGGTATGTTTGGCATCGGAAATCTCCGTCTCATCAGCACCGATGTAGGTAGTCACAAAACCTCCGTAGGATGTAATAGGTCTGTACGAAACGATCGCAACCCTGATAGTCTCTTGCTGAGGATAAGCAAAGCTGGCCGTTCCGACGTCAAGCCCGGGGATAATTTCTTGCCCGTGAGGGCGAAGACCGAGCAAATAGCTAATGTCTTTGATGGTGGGAGCCATTGATCCGTAGCGAAAAAGAAAGCCGTTGCAGGATGAGGACCAAAATAATAAGGCAGAGAGAAGAAGAGGTCGGTCTATCTCTATTCTAGACCGACTGAGCATTATGGCATCATAAATGCCTGTTTGTCTCCAGATAGTAGCCTTGGAGACCGATACCCTAGCTACCCATTTATCCCAGTCTGCAGCAGGGATCTGCCAGCCTCAAATGGGCTGGGTAGCAGTCTGAACCTTGTTCCAGTGGGTAGGGACCTACAGGAACGCTTCGTTTTCCACCGGCGGATACAGGGGAAGAAAAGCTACTGGAGGATGGCCGAGAAACACCGCTCCTAGACCTAGTGCTACTGGAGAACCGTCGGAGGAGCTATAAAGAGTCAGGTAGTCAGTAGAGATCTCAGCGACGTGGTTTTTGGCTAGAGTTCTAACCTCCTTACATCGGTTTTGTGGTGGTGGAGCGTCAACGAAGGTCTTCTTTCCTTTGGAAGTGGTGGTTGGAGCTGTTTTAGGAACCATATCTGCAGAGGAGAGTTTTTCATCGGAAAAAATGGAGGTTTTAGAGAGAGAGGCTATGTTTGCTTAAGCTATTTAGAGAGAGAGTAAGATTGCAAATGAGGGAGGTAAAGAGTTTTGAAAATCTTGCTGTTTAAATACTACGCCGTTTTAATCATGATGCATTAAATGTGGAGTGACTGGTGGGATTCTCCATGATCTGACATTCTCTGCATGCTTGATGCGTGGCAATTTTAAAATTCAAAATGTCACATCAATCAAGGCGGGATGTTTGATATGACCTTTTGGGGGGCAATTGTTTGCACCCAAAAACCGTCAATGGTTTTTGAGTCCGAGCCACGTGAAACTGGATAGAGGTGAGGCTGGGCTAAGGAATGGATGACTCGTCGGACTTGAGCGTAGACGTGAGATCAATGATGGGTACAAGGCTGTTGGGTGCTGTGAGAAGAGCCCGATGGGAAAAATAAACATGTATGAAGATTATCAGGCTTTGGGAAAATATAACCCAATGCGCTGTTAGTCCGATGGTGGATTGAAGCAACACGAAGGCCAATCGGACACCGTGGAATGAAGGATGGTTGTACCAGTCCGATTGGCCATGGGTATTTGAAGAAAAGTAATCGGGCATGAGGAAAAGCATGGAAATGGGTAAGCCCGATTCATCCAGGAGAGAAATTGACGAGGCCGACGGACTGAAAGGAGAAGGCGGTGCCATCCACAGCTGTCAGGATGATGTCATCTCAGAGTTTTAGGAACAAGAGTCCATTTCGGAAATAAATCTGATCGTGTCCAGCTGATTTAGGCGTTTGATCCCTAAATTAAAGGGATTGATTCAATCAGAATCTGGATAAGGAAGGAATTAGAGATAAGGAAGGTCTCATCCACCATCAGCCAATCAGTCAAGCAGCTTGGGGCGCAAGCTAAGGAGTCCTTGTCCAATTAGGAATCATCTAAGGCCGCTATTCAGGCCAAGCAAGCAGAGGACTTTACGTCATCTGAAAAACAGCACCCACACTGCATTTGAAGAAATCAAGGCATTCAAAGCAATCTTAAGTCTTTATGTTTTTCAGCCCATAGCAAATAGGTCTGACCTGTTTTGTTATTTCTTTTTTATTCTTCTGAATAATCAGTTTGCCCTGTTTGTTCTTTAGATCTATTTATTTTTTCCAAACACTTAATAAAATCTTCTTTTCATTAATCTGTTTGTGATTGTTTACCTATTACACTCGACACTATTTAGCTTGTGCGCTTCAGTACTGCTAAAGAATTTATGGTGAGAGTACTTTCCTACTCACTATACACAATCATTCTGTTTAGAAGTCAGATTCATAAAGCCTTGTGTATCACTCACACAAGCAGTTAGGAAATTAGTTTGCACGCACACACATACACACACCGAGCCTGTTTGGCTCTGGCACGCCCGCGCAAATTACAGTAAACACAAACTACACTTGCTTTAATGGCAATTTTGTTCATTTTATGTTTAGTCCATTTTTCGATTCATTCGTTCTCTCGTAATTTCATCACCCAATAACACTACTCGCTTCAGAGTAAGTAGGACCTTAAGGGAAGGGTCATTCTTACTTCCCATCAGTGCCTAAATAGCGGGCTTACAGCTATAGGGATAGTTTGGTTACACGTTTGGGTCTACCGTACAAGGTCCTAGCATACCTGGTCACGCACCACAAATATTCATTTTTAGCCAAACAATTTAGCACGCCCAGTGGGACCACAGTATTAGAACATGCCTCTAAAGAAACATAACCAAACCAGTAAAAATGGACAGGATGACCTGAACATTGCTGACTCGCCAGAGGACGAGAGCACTGCCCGTTCGCCATAGAAAAGTGCCTTGACTTTGGAAACGGTGTCAGTAGTCATGAGGCAGTCCTTGGAACCCATGAGGCAAGATTATAATGCACTCTTAGGGTCTATGGGAAATTTTCAAATGCTAGTTGAGTAAACATCTGAGATGCAAAAAAGACAAATTAGGCTGATAGCGTCAGCGGAAAAGACCGATGCTACACTAAACGGTCTGGGTAGAATGATAGGCCAAATCATAACCACTTATGAGGCCAAGAGCAACAAGAAACAGGTCGTAGGATCAGGTTCGGGCGTATTGTGTGTGTTCGATAAGCCAAAAGATCCATGATATGTGTGCCCGAATCTCCGAGATCATTACTGATCGAGCAGGCAGCCTGAGTTACAGTTAGGAGAGGCTAGCGGTATGGTGGTCACCGATCCCACTAGATCGGTGACACCAGTGACCCTTCAACATATTGGCCATAATGCATAAACAATCGATCATACCAATTCCTCTGCCAACACTACAGGGGGCAAAGGGCTAATGATGTTTTTTGGCCTCATCAGGCCATTAACCACCAGAATCAAATCCCACCTTTCATAGAACCCCCTGTGGCCGCACAGCCCTTTGTTTCGTAGGGTATCGATAAGGAGCAATCGGTGGTGGCCATACATGAAGAGTATGGCCCGTTCATGAGAAGAATGGAGAGGCCGGCGTATAGACGGCCGTATCCTCTTGAAATGGACAAGGTCATTTTTCCTCAGGAATACAAGGTACCAAACTTTACTTTGTTCTTTGGAGAAAGTGAGCAATCCTCTGTAGAGCATATAGGCTGTTTCATAGTGCAATGTGGCCATGTGGGTAATAGTGGCCTATTGAAATTAAGGTTATTCCCAAACTCTCTCACAGGGATAGCTTTGCAGTGGTATGTTAACCTCCCCGCCAATTCTGTACGAGATTGGCAAGGGATGGAGGAATTATTTCACAGCCAGTTCTATAGAATTAAGCCTGAGACGTCATTGGTAGATCGTTTTAGGATGCTCCAACTAGTAGGGGAGACAGTAGAGACTTACATAGCCCATTTCAGAAAGGCTAAGTATAGGTGTAAGACCGTCTTGCCCGAGGAGGAATATGTTAAGATGGCCATGGGAGGGATGTCCTTCGAGCTTCGCAAGAGATTCGAAGGGACTGATTTTTATGACCTATTCGAGCTGGCCACGAGGGTCGCTTGCTATGAATGTATCCTTCTGGATAAGTAGAAGAAGAAAAACTCATCCAAGGGTACATACTATAAATATCCCAATTACAAGGTCCATCTAGCAGATTGTGACCTCGAAACGGAAATTGATATGGCCGAGTTAGTTTGCAAACGGTCAATCATTTGCAATACCCGTCAATAATAACGTTGTTGCAAAAAAGATGGCGTTTAAGGCAGGAAAAAATAATACTTTTGATATCATTATGGATGATTAGATTTTCAACGCCTTTCTGGCCAAAAAAGTGATCAAGCTAAGTGACGGTCATCGAATTCCAAAGGCCAATGACATTAAAAATAAAGAATATTGTAAATGGCACAACTCTTGGAAACATTATACTAACAACTGTGTGGTTTTTCGTAATATGGTACAGGAAAACATAGAGAAATGAGTGTTTAAGTTTTCGGATAAAGCCATGGGTATTGATGCAAACCTGTTCCCTCATATCACCGGTACCAACATGGTAGTGCCCGATCTGACAAAGATAACTAGGCCTAAATTGAAGGTTGACCTATCAAAAACAAGGAGGAAAGGCCGAAACAAAGGAAAGGAAAGCAAGTTGCCATTTCATCCATGGAGGGGGCAAAGGTAACAATTCACGTGCTCCAAAGGACTTACAAGAGAGAGAGCAAGCAAAGTGCAAGGCTAAAATTGAAATAGCCCGATCAAATACATATAGTTTGATCACCAATTTGCGGCGACAGGTGGATATGATAGAGCAAGGCCTTTGCCCAAGGTGTAAGGCCAATATCAAGAAGGAGGCCTCTAGCCCAAGCAAGAGGCCCAGAGTGAAGGAGCACTGCGAGCACAGTCTGAGAAGGTCTGTGCATGAAAGGCTTTCGCTGCCTAGGCAAAGTCAATTGAAGCCCGAGTGGCAACTAAAATCATCACCGACATTGTAAACCGACCTAAGAGATTCAGTTCGGTTGGGGGTAAGGCGTCATCAGACATTTTCTAAACCAAATATACCAAAAAAAGGGCCCAACCTCAGACAAACATCCAAGGATGGTTCTACCACCAAGGGTGGATGAAGGAAAGTGGCAAAGGGCTGAACATCCCAAACTCCCAGCAATGACCAAGTATAGCAAGTCCCAAAAAAGGAGATACCAATGGGTAAGGCAGGCAGAAAGAGGACAATACTAGGAGAATCGGGCTTACAACCCCCTAAGGGTTCTTCTACACTATATGCCTGATACTCAGGAGAAGAGCTCGTTTTTGACAAGAAAGTGGGCAAAGGTGCCATGCATGCCACAAAATGCCTAAAGGAAAGGTTTAGGTAAGATAGGGCAACAGAAGGGTATAAGCTCAAGGAAAACTCAATAGATGATAAGACTGATGACTTCTCAGATTCAGACGATACGCTAATCTAATTTTGAACCATTCCAATGAGTCTATCCGCAAACATGGTATTCAATCTGCCCATATCTTTCATGGCCAAGCCAGATCAACCAGCGGTCATGGAAGGTGATGTGGTAGAAGATCAGGTTATAGAGGCAGCAGCAATAGAGGAGTTGTTCTGCAATGGTGGTGAAACCGTTAGACCTGAAATAGTAGAGGCCACAAGTAAAAATGTGGACGCCACCAATCGGCAGTCCGATCGGCCTAAGATCACCATATCAAGGCCAAAAGGGTGTCAAACTGAAGAAGGACAAGGGTCAATAGGGCCTGTCAAGGTAGTTTTTGAAAAACCCACCTATCGGATGTCTTAGCACTTGAAGCCTCTGCATGCCAAGGTACATATTGAAGGGGTCCCAATAAACAGAATTCTCGTCAATGTAGGATCCACTATCAATATCATGCCCCAGATCATGCTGAGAGTTCTTCAAAAATCTAAGTTGGAGCTGATTTTGACCAAAATGAGCGTCTAGAGTTTCACAGGGACACCATCAAGGACAAAGGGTATCCTACCTTTGGAGCTAACTGTTGAGAGCAAGATGGTCATGACAGCCTTCTTCATCATGGAGACATCGGCCGTATACAATGCACTACAAGGGCGAGATTGGATTCATCCCAATTATTATATCCCTTCTACCCTCCATAAGTTGCTAATTTTCTGGAGAGGGGATGAGGTTGAAGTAGTGGGGCCGATACGAGGCCATTCATAGCACGTGTGCAAACAACTAATGCAATTTTATATGAAGATGACATTGGGCCTGTCAAGCTATTAGGATGTGGCAAGCTGGGGAAACTGAATACAACTACATTCCACAAAGGAGCTCCACTGGACTCGAAGTCATATTACTACAATCCCATTCGAACGGAAAAAGTAAGGGCAATAGAGAGTAATGAACAAGATGTTATCGATGAATCTATAGCCAACTGAAGTCCGGAGACAACTGACCCTTAGGGCCAGCATGGCTAGATAGTATGCATACCTGGCCGATAGAAGATTAGAGATTAGTCCAACCGATTATGGGGTAAACCTGGCCGATTGTATCTACGAGGAGGAACTGCCAAAAGAAGAAGAAATCCAAATGGAAGAATTGGAAACAGCCACAGTAAAGCTGGATGATCTGAAGGCCGACGTTCAAGACCCCCTTCTGGAAGTCAACTTGGGCAATGAAGGAGAGCATAAGCCAACTTATGTAAGTCAGATGTTAGAACCATAGTTCCAGGCCGAAGTAATAGCACTCTTACATAAGTATAAAGACTGTTTTGCCTGGGACTATGACGAGATGCTAAGGCTATCTAGGGAACTAGTAGAACACCGATTACCAATCAAATTGGGATTCAGGCCATTCAAATAGCTACCTAGGCGCATGTCACCAGAGGTTACCCTAAAGGCAAAGGAAGAAATAGAGAGACTCCTTGGGGCTAGCTTCATTCGAACAACAAGGTATGTAGAATGGGTCTCGAATGTGGTCCCAGTAGTAAAGAATAATGGGAAGCTTAGAGTGTGCATTGACTTTAGAAATCTAAACTTGGCAACCCCAAAAGACGAATACCACTGCCCATGGCCGATCAACTGATTGATTCGGCCACTAAACACAAAACCTTATCCTTTATGGGCGGGCATTCTATAACCAAATTTACATCGCCAAAGAGGATGTCCCAAAGACAGCTTTTCGGTGCCCAAGGGCAATTGGGACCTTTGAATGGGTAGTGATGCCCTTCGGGCTGAAGAATGCAGGAGCTACCTATCAATGGGCAATGAATTCAATCTTCTATGACATGATTGGACGTTTCATGGAGGTATACATTGATGATGTGGTGGTCAAGTCCGGTGACAGTGCCGATCATTTGAGGGACCTGCAAAAAGCATTCGAAAGAATGCAGGCATAAGCTAAAGATGAATCCACTCAAATGTGCATTCGGCATTTCGACAGGAAACTTCTTGGGTTCCCTGGTGCACTAGAGGGGAATAGAGGTTGACAAGAACAAGGCTCGGGCTATCCAATCAGCAAAGCCCCCAACCAACAAGAAAGAGTTGCAAAGGCTGCTCGAGTAGATCAATTTCCTTAGGAGGTTTATCTCCAACTGTGCAGGGAAGACCCAGGTATGGACCCCACTGCTTAAGATCAAAATTGATGAAGAGTTCAAGTGGGAAGACAACCACCAATAGTCCTTTGAAGGGATAAAGCAATACTTGTCTACCCCTCCAGTGCTAATGCCACCCAAGAAGGGTAGGTGTCTCAAATTGTATATACCGGCCTTTGATTGCTCCATAGGAAGTATGTTAGCTCAGGATAATGAGCAAGGCAGTGAGCAAGCCATTTTATTACTTAAGTAGGGTCTTAACTCCAATCGAGCAGCGTTATGCTCCGATTGAGAAGTTGTGCTTAGCATTGTACTTTTCATCACAAAAATTAAGAACATATATGCTTCCTATTTATGCTTATTTTATATGCAAATTGATATGATTAAGTACATGCTATCAAGACCCATGATGCGTGGCCGAATTGGAAAATGGACCTTGACCCTAATGGAGTTTTCCATTCAGTACCGATTACAGCAATCGGTCAAGGGCCAAGCCATAGCCAATTTTCTGGCAGATCACCCAGATTCGACCGATCTAGGAGATTTATCACTAGCACCTAAAATACTAAACACGTCCTTAGTTCCTTGGACGTTAGTCTTTGATGGGTCCAAGAATGCAGAAGGTGCTAGGGCAGGGGTAGTCATTATATCACCCAAATATAAAAAGATAAAGATGTCGTTTCAGCTCGATTTCAAATGTACTAATACCCAAATATAAAAAGATAAAGATGTCATTTCAGCTCGATTTCAAATGTACTAATATTCAGGTCGAATAGGAAGCACTTGTCATTGAACTGGAGATACTCCTTGAAATGGGGGCATCGTCCATACACATAAAAGGGGCTCGAGGTTGGTTATTAGGCAGATATCTGGTGAATTCCAGATAAAGAGCTGGGAACTCTGCCCATTTCACTCCGCCCGTTTCACTCCATGGCCACTCAGCTCATGGACTCATTTGATGACATAAGCGTAAGTCATATTCCAAGATCAATAAACACAGAGGCCAATAGACTAGCAACAGCGAGATCTGCCTCATCTTCTATAAAGTGTTTGGAGGATTGGGCAATGTCAATATAAGTCCAAGCACTACTATTTATGGCAAAGAGAGGTTGGTATACCACAGCTAATTCGGTCTTAATGGATGATGATAATTGGAGAATTCCTATCATTGAATACTTAAAACACCCAAATGTTAGGGTGGACCAAAAGATAAGGCTGTTTATGGTCCGATTTGTGGTGCTTCATGGAGAATTATTCAAGAAACCTATTGGTGATGACGTGCTCCAAAAATGCTTAGGCAAAAAGCAAACCATATAGGTGATGGCTGAAGTCCATGAAGGGATCTGTGGAGCTCATGAAGCCGGTACCAAGATGAAATGGCTTTTGCGAATGTATAAACACTATTGGTCAAGGATGTTAAAAAAATGTATTAGTTATGCCAGGGGTTGTCAAGATTTCCAAAAGCATAGGCCCATCCAGAGAGCGCCAGCCAAAGAACTTCAACCAGTTATAAAGCCATGGTCGTTCAGAGGATGGGCAATGGACTTGATAGGTAAAGTCTTTCCCCCTTCCTCAGGCCAATACTGTTTATAATAGTAGCTATGGACTATTTCAAAAAATGGGCCAAAGCTATACCATGTAGGGCGGTAACTTAAGCTACTGTGATCAAATTCATCAAAGAGCACATAATACACCGCTTCAGGCTTCCAGAAGCCATAACGGTCGATCAAGGATCAGTGTTCACAGGGTCAGAAACTACAGCCTTTGCTAAAAGTAGAGGAATTACAATTCTTAATTCCACTCCATATTATGCTCAGGGTAACGGGCAGGCCGAGTTGACTAACAAGATCCTAATTGGGATTGTTGAAAAGATGATAAAGGAGAATCCTAGGGAGTGGTATAAGTTACTATCCGAAGCACTTTGGGCCTATTGGACATCTAAAAGGTCTAGCACTGGGGTTACACCATTTATGATGACCTATGGGCACGATGTTATGCTACCCATGAAAGTTACAGTCCGGTCAGCTAGAAAAGCCTTACAAAATCAGCTTGAGCCTGGTGAATACACTGAGGCTATGATAATCGAATTGGAAGGACTCGATGAAGTAAGACTATCATCCTTGGACTCGTTAAAAGTGTAGAAACAATGGGCTACCCAAGTATACAACAAAAGGGTGAAAAGAAGTCCTTCTGCAAGGAGGACTTGGTTTGGAAGGCTGTTTTGCCTATTGGAGACAAGACAACCGTTATGGTAAATGGTCGGTCAACTGGGAAGGTCTTTTCATTATCCACCAGGTCAAGAAAGGGGAAGCGTATAGGCTGCATGATTTAAACGGAAAAGTTCATACAAGGCTAATAAACGGTCACTATTTAAAGTCCTATTATCCTACTTTATAGGAAACTATTGATTTATAATACAGACCGAATCCTAAATTAGAATATGAGCTTCTTATCAACAGTGAACCTAAGTAATCAAAAGGGATTATTGTATTAAATAAAAGCTGAACACAGCTTACTTACAAAATGAATAAAGAAAAATATACAAGTACAAAAGTTAGAAATCGATTTTTAGGCCGATTCAAAATTCCTAAGTTTGGTTCACAAACCCTCCCAAGTCGGTGCAGCTCTAGCCGGTTTTGTTTAGCTTTATCAAGCCGTTAAGACCAAAGACGAGTAGTTGGGGTGTTGGCTTGTAGCTAGTCACTGCACTTCTGCGCATCCCTGCCTTATTGTACCAAGGCTTCATCAACCTTTGCCAAGGCTGCATCATTGGCAACAACATCCGCTTCGCACTTTTCCAACTGTGCTTTGAGTAATGCAATATGGGCCTGGAGCTAGGCATCTCAGGTGATTGCCTAAGCCCGAGTTATCTTCCTTGCCTCATACTTCGCCTTGGCAGACTTCAAAAATTGCACTGCCTTCTGCCTGGCATTGAGAGGAGCTTCGGCCTCAGTTTGAACAATGAAGGCCGATTGATCCAGTATACGGCATACCGGTAGCCGTTCCTGGATCTTCGTGAGCAAAGCAAGTTACCCGGCAGAGAGCGAAGGGTCAGTCATAAAGCTACCTAAGGCAGCCTCAATCTCAGCAGCAGAAGGTAGAGTGCTCAACCCGCAAGTGAGAAGCCCAAGTATGTGGTCCTTGGATAGTTGCAAATTTGAGCAAGAGGCTACCTCAGGCTTGAATGATCTCAAATCAAATGCCCCGAGGTCCAGGCTGGCGAAGAAATCGTTAAAGGGAATAAATGGCTCTGGACCCAAAGGAGTAGCCTGTCCACAAAGCCCGAAACCAAGCATTAGTACATACAAACGACGAGCAATAACAAACCATAAACCACAGTAAATTACCTAAGCGGCTGAGAAAGAGGAGGCTGATACATTTGGTGGTGCAATGGCCTCACCACTTGGCTGTAAGGTTGGAACTTGGTTGGCTGGATTTGGCTCATAAGCAGGGGCTGTGACAGTATCCCCTACCAAAGTTTCAACGAGAGTGTTGGCATTGGGTTGAACATCTTCTACAGCAGTTAGTTGAGCTAGATCCTCAGAAAGATTAGAGGAAATGAGATCCGCCATGATTGTCTCTTCTGTCTTCTCTATGGCCGATCCTGTTGCATAGTGGGATCAGCACGGTCCTTCATAACATCTTCGGCCAATTTTTATGCCTGCTGGACCATTTGTTCTACCTTCTCTCTTGCTGTATCTTGCATGGTATGGTCATCGGACAATTCCTCATTGCTGGAGGAAAGTACAACTTGTTCTGGTATAGAGCCACCAGCAAGGTCAATATTATCATCTCTATCTAAAGGAGTTAGAGGTGGTACAACTCGAATGGGGATCACCCTCTCTATAACTTGTTCAAGAATGGTAGCAGCTTATTCAGGAAAAGTTGGAACAGGAATTGGAGGTGATGCGACTCGCTGACGGGCAGCTGGGGGTTGAGCTGATTGTATTTATTGCCCAGCAAGCAGTATATCCTCTTTGGAGGCCTCGACCACAAGCTGAAATGGGGCAAACAGGGGGTCAGAAAGAAGAAAAGGGTGAATCAAACAAGCACAGAGGGAAGGGATAATACCTGAGTGGAAGGAGCTGGAGTCTTTTTCTTTTTGGTCTGCCCCTGGCCTGGTGCCTTCTTGGGAGCCGACCTCTTTGCTACTTACTTCCTGCGGGTTACCATGGGGGCAACAGTAGGTATATCGGCCTCAGCGGCTGATGACATGGAGAATTAAAGGAGTACCTATGAGGTTGTACTCTTAAATATTTGGATAGTCCGATTCCTCAGGAATAACCGCTCGGGCTAAAAATGACTGGAATTTGAATGTTGTCTTTAGCCTGTCTGATCGTTCCTGTATTTCTTTCACTTGTTCATCATTAACAATCAGCCCCCGTTTGACCCAATCCACATTCATGGTAATAGCGGGTAGAACTAGAACCAACGGTGAAAGCCTGAATTGACGGGCAAAAAGCGGGGTAAAATAATACTTTGCTCTACATTTATTGTTGTTAGAGGGGATGCTCGGGCTAAACATAATGTCTCTAGCCACCAAGTAGCTAGAGAAGATCTCAATATAGGTGGTTTGAGTACCTAGACCCCAGTTGGATGGGTTGTTGGAATGTTGAAGGAATGACCGAAATTGAAGAAAAAAGAAGGGAGTGAAGAGGTGAAGAGCCCGATTTGAGCATCCTCCGTAGAAGAAAGTAAAACACTCCTCGAAGTAGTGGGAGGAAGGAGCAACGTCCACATAATGGATAACAAAAATGGGAACGTCAGTCAGTTGACGGACTGCTGGTTGAAATTCGGGAAAGTATGAATACAACCAAAGTTGGAGTATCCATATCGGGCTTCCTCCAGATCTGAAGCCCGAATGCATAAAATCTATCACACCTCAGACTAGGTGCGCCCAGACAAGAGTGGCTAAGGCCAATGGCTTACCAGACGCCAAGGCCAAGGCCAGGGTGGTATACTCCTTCGTAATGGCCTGGCTGGCTAAGCAGAAGAGATACTTGTTATGCCAATAGATAAGGAACGCAGTGTGTCCAGCATTAGACACTTCTGTCTCCTCATCGTCCATGCAGGTAGTCAAAAATACACCATAGGCTATGATCGGCCTATAGGACACGGCCCCGTCTCTGACAGATTCTTGCTGAGGGTAGGAAAAGCTGGTTGTTCTAACATCAAGCCCTAGAATAGTCTCTTATCTATGGGGGTAAAGCCCGAGCAAGTAGCTAACGTCCTTAACAGTTGGTCCCATTGGGCCACAATGGAAGAGGAACCGTTGCATGAGGACGACCAGAATAGAAGGGGTGAAAAGAGAAGGGAGCAGTCAATCTCTAGCCTAGACCGAGTAAGCATGATGGCGTCGTAGATGCCCGTATGCTTCCAGATTTTGACTTTGGAGGCCGAAACTCTTGCCACTCACTTATCCCAGTCCGCAGTGGGTGTAGGCCAACCCCTAATTGGATGAGTAGCAGCCCAGACTTTACTCCAATGAGCTGGAAGTTGGAGAAAAAAGTTTCATTGGTAACTGGTGAGAAGTAAGGGTTAAAGGACGGCGGAGGGTCGTTGGCAAACACTGAATATTGCACATTCATGTGCCAATATAATAGATATAGTGCTCCTTTAATCCCCCAAATTCCTAGTTTTACATGTATATTTGAATTAATATAATTTAATATTGGTGATGTTACTCAAATGCGTGTAATTATGTGCTTTTGCATATTTTATATGTTTAGGTGAAAATGAAGTAAAATAAATGAAGAAAAGAAGATGCAACCACACTATATTATTTTTAATACATTATGTTAGTCAAATATGTGAATAGTAAACAAACAGTAACAATTACTGTTTGGTAGGAAGAAAAAAAAAAGAGGGAAAAACGTATAAAAACATCCAAGCAAAAAGCTTGGATGTTGACATGATTTTTTATAAATTTTTTTTCTCTACTTCCTTTCATATCTCTATCTCTTTTTGTAGGATTCGTCAAATAACATCTGACAACGGTTTGAATAATTGATAAACACGCGAAGAAAAATTGGCAGCTGATGAATGCAGTGATGAATTTTTCCTCTCCTTTCGTCTATAAAAGGGAGCAGAAGAGAGCCAACAAAAAAATGAAGCATCACAACAGTTTACAATCATAGAGAGAATAGTTTAGGGAGGCTATCATGTGAGCACTTTATATTGTCTCTAGAAGTAGAAAACTTTAGTTTTTCTTTGCCTTTTCTAGTTCTAGTAGTTATAAAAATTTACTTTATGTAATTGATGATTTCATGTTCCAAAAATATGTAGCAAAACTTTGTGTACTATATTTCTTAAATTAAAATATATGTTTTCTCATAGGACCTTTGCCAATTTGTAGTAGTAAAATATTCTTATTAAAATTTAGATTTAATATTTTTAGTCTAGTTAGTACTTGTTGTTGCCCCCTAAAATAGTTTGAAACCCCAAATTTTCAATTTTTATAACAATATTTCCATTCACTAGAAGACAGATTTTGCAAGTAAATGCCAGATTTCTTAACCACGTAGTTGTTGTAATCACCTACTAAAGTCTCAAGCACACCATACCCATATCTCACTCCCAAAGTAGATTAGGATTTGGTTTGACCTTACTTGTATTCTTGAAGTTCAACCACTCTGACTCCACAAGAATCCAAAGTCAAAGGTTTAGAATTTTATTATTGATTCAGTATTTCCATTTATTTATGTTTTATTAACCTAGTTGTACTAAATTTTGTTATTTTGCAGATTCTACAAATTCAACCCCAACTCATGTTACGTGAAGAAAAAAATATATTAATATTATATTTCACCCTTATCTTAGTTTTATCACTTAAATTTTAATTGGGCAATCACTGTGTACATCTATTTAATCTTTCTTTAAAAGGTTATTTGGAAAACAGTTTCAATTCCAAAATGGTAGGCCAAAACTTTAATTGGGGATATGTAATAAAAACTTATAAACCACAGCTTCTGTGCACTAATCTTAAATGGGCAAATTTATCTAGATGGATTGTTTTTCCATTTATGGCCAAAATTATATATGTATCTATAGTTTATGACCATTTAACATGTTTTATAGACTATGATTATATTGGGCTCAAAAGATTACATATTTGAAATAAGACTCTAATTATGTGAATTGTCAAACTATGCCTTTTGTCATAAAAAAACACCTAGCATACTCAAACAATTCATCTGACAAAATTTATATTTCAAATATGTGTTTGTATATATTTCTATCCACTAATGGACATGCAATTGTGTAGTGGCAGAGTGGTGGGGACTGGGTGCTGAATAACCCACGTCCGGGGCGGGTCACGGTTCGAACCTGGCTACTACCCAATTGCCTCTTTATTTTTTTTAAACCAAACGACGTCGTTTCATATCAAACTTGACACACTTGATATAACCTCAACTAGTGTAAGTTTATTTTCAAATAAAGATTCACTCTATTTAGAAATGTCAAATCCTTTTTAAATGCACAAAAGTTGTGAGATTTAGTATTGGTTTTGCATATTCCCAATTCCTTTAAATCATTTTTCTCAAGATAATTAATATTTTCTGTTTTTAATAATTTTGCTTAAATATCTGTATTATTTATATCTTTCGCTGATAAAATCCAAAAAGTTTATCTCATCTAGCTTTAATTTATTTTTTTTATTTTATTACTAGTATCTTAGTTAATTTATTTTGTACTGTTAAAATCTTTACCATAAACAATTTTTTTAAAAAATAGCTTTTAATTAGTTTATTGCAAAAAAATATAAAAACTAGTAGTTTAGTAAAAGCCCTAAAAATCCATCATCTTTTATTTTCTTTTAGGGAAAAAATAGTTATCTGCCTATCTTTATAAAATTATTTGTCATTCCCTGTGGGTTCGACCTGATCTTCCAGAACTTTATTACTTGTACGATCACCTACACTTTGGTGTTGATAAGAAAACGAGTCAATAAGATGTCGTCAAGTTTTTGGCTCCGTTGCCAGGGAACGGTTAAAATAAATAATTAATATAAATAAAGTTAGGCCTAGGACTATTTCTCCCACTATATCTATATCTATATCTATATCTATATCTATATATATACACTTATTCTACCTTATAAATAATCTAGTTTTCTTTTTAAGAAAATGATAACATAAATAATAATAATAATAATAATAATAATAATAATAATAATAATAATAATAATAATAATAAACTATATATAATTTTTCCTTGTGAAATATATATATATAAATATATATTTATAAGTATCTACGTGTCTATTTTTTTAAAAAAAAAGATATATATATATATATATATTTATATGCATATATAAACCTATCCTCTAACAAAATATAAAAAATATTTATGTAAAAAAAGAGTTTTTTTTTAGCTATAAATAATAATTATGACAATAATATTTTTTTAGTTTTTTCTTTTACTTCATATGTCCTTAGATACTATTGAAGCTTTATATCAAGTACCACATAATTCTAATATTTTTAGTGATTCATCTAGTATACAATTTCCTAAAATCATGGCTGAAATTGAAGGCATGGAAGGAATAACTGATGATACTCATAATGAATATAGGGATAATATACCACAACCTGTCTTATCAGAGTGCGAACCATGGTCTTTACGTAATCTATTTATCCCAGAAATAATCATCACTCCTTCTTGTATCACTCTACCTAGACATATAGAAAATTTTCATTTTAGACATAACATGCTACCATGCTTACCAACTTACCACGGAATTAAAACAGAATATACTTATGTTCATATTCTTGAATTTGAAGAAGTTTTATGATACATTTGCTAATCAAACTTGTCCTATTGAGATAATCTATCTCAAACTTTTCCTTTTTTCTTTAAAAGATGAAGTTGAATCTTGGCTTTTATCTCTCCATCCTGGATCTATAGCTTCATGGCATGATATGAATGAAGCTTTTTTAAATGAATTCTATCAAAAAAAATTTAACTTATAGCTTGATGCGAGAATATAAACTTTTCACTCAAAAAGAGAAGGAACCATGCATTGAAGACTGTGAATTTTTTATAGATCTCCTACAAACCTGTCCACATCATGGATTTAAAAAATGGCGTAAAATTTATTTCTTTTATGAAACATTATATCCATATCCAAAGGAAATAATTAGATCCAGAATCAAAGGAAATAATTTAAGTCATGTATCAAGGGGAATTATTAAAAATGCTGATGAAGCTGAATCATACTTTGATTGGCTTGGAAAAGACGCTTCACAATGGGAAAAATAAGAAATTTCTAGAAAAGAAAAGGCTGTAAGTTCACAGCAATCACAAATAGAAGATGAATTAATTATAAAAATTGAAGAATTAACTCGTAAGTTAGAAGCTTTTAAATTGGAGAAAGCTAATACCCCTCTATCTAAAAAGAAATTAGAACTTTGCAGTACATGTCATATAATGGGGTACTCTACAGAAAAATGTTTTCATACTCCTATTTATCAAAGATTTACCCCCACACAAAAAGTCCTATTATATAACTCAAGACTACATCTTCTTAAAAGAAAAATGAAATCTCGATGGACTGGTCCATATATTGTAAAAAAATGTTTATCCTTATGGAACTATCATGATTGAGGACCCTAAAGATGGAAATACATTTAAAGTTAGTAGGCATAAATTAAAGCCGTTCTTAGGAGATTTTGAAACTGAGTTGGAGTCATTTCCTTTGGAGGACCCCAACTATGATACCTCTTAAATTCATAAATCATGATTAGAATTGTACATAATAGGAATTTTATTTTTATCTTTATTTTTATTTTTTTTCTCTCTTGCTATTTAATATTTTTCAGAAATTATAACATATTATCTGATGTCACAGGTAACAAAGAGATATGAACTCATTTTCATCATCGTATAGGTGCAAGAATGAGTACAAACCATGCTAGTTCGTCTAACAATAACAACTATCCTTCAGAGGATAGAACTTCGTCAGATGATGATAAACACCCACATTTCGAATATCTCATGGACTCTGATGAGGATGAAATGTTTTACGCTAGGTGTGTCGATAAAATTTATGACGACACTGATGAAGAAATTGATTATTTAGTGGAACCTGACCAACATAGAGAGTGGAATACTGAACCAGTATTTGATGGATTAGATGACTGGCAAAATATTAGTACAAACTACGATGAATGGGAGCTCAATATGAGGTGTTCCAAGAATTATATCATGAATATGAAGAAAATAAATGAGAGCGATACCTAACATCTTTAGAACAATTCCCCATTTATGATGAAAATGACATTATATTTCGATGGGGACGTTTATTAACTAGAGTTGTTAATGAAGAAAAATTAAGGTACGCCTTCCAGAGGAATTGGTTCTTTTACCTACTCAAATTGGGGACATCTCTAGTCCCTATCTCTATTGAACAATTCATTCCTCAAAGAATCATTGTCATATATGATATATTCATGATGATCTGGACATATGTGATTATGACACCGACTTGAGGTTTCTAGTCTACTGTCCTAGACCTCGAAATGATCATCTTTCATGGGCAATAGCCCTAAGCAATGTCTAGATATGTTAAGAAATTCCTGTCTTTATTGTTATTGTAATTGCACTTTTCTTTTTGATTATTTATATAAAGAAAAAAAAATTCATCACTGTGTTTTAAATATCAGAACCACTTGCACTTATTATTTTATGAGTTTTGATTTTTGTCAAGTCTTATAAATCTCAAAATAATGCTATCTCACAAATGTACTAAATTATATGTTCAAACTATCCCATTACAGTCCAAAATAAAAAGGCACACCAGAAGTATTATTGGTTTAAAAACTATATTGTTAAAACTACCAGATAGCAAAATTTGAATACAAGATCGATCCATTGAAACTGCAGTTCAAAAGATCAATTGTACAGTAATTCTTGATAACTTTATCTCAACACAGTGATTGTACTTTTATTTTATTATATATATAAATTAACTTTGTCATTATTATTCTATCTTTTCTTTGTGTATTTTTTTTTATTATAGGCGTTATCCTTGGCTTCTTTTTCTCATCTTACTCATTGAGGACAATGTCAGACTCAGTTGGGGGGGGGGGGACGGTTTCACGATTAACACCTGTTTGTTTGTTTTATCTTTATTTCATAAAAAATAAAAAAAATAAAAAATAATCTTTTTAGAGATAGATACACTGAAAAAGAGAAAATGGCTATATATAGGGCTTCAAACCCTAAAAACTTTTCCCTATCTCTCTTTTTCCTTTCTTTTTTCTTCTACCTCTCTTCTCTCTCGCCGCGATCTCTCTCGCGTCTCACTCTTTACAACTCACTCTCTCCCCCGATCTCTCATTCTCTCTCATTTATTTCCATTTTTTTGATTTCTACGATCCAAAATCAATATCCACTCTACTGATCACTAAAGGTAAGATCTATAATCTACAGAAAAGCTTGATTTTGATTTTATTTAGCTTTTTTCTTTCTTTCTAATCCGGCGTAAACATTAAGTTTTTTTTTTATTTCTATTTTCTCTCTTTTCCATTATTTAACAAAAATATAATGCATAAGTTGTAGGTACTCACTCACAAAAGAAGCTTGGAAATACCACTTGATCCACGGCCCTACCAGATTCTTAGATTTCCAAGAGACAGGTGATATTTTTTCATTTCTTAAAAAAAAATAGATGACTCAGAAGTCAGAACTCTTATAATTTTTGAAGTTTATATCATAATTCTTCTTATTATTATTGTTATAATGATGCATTATCTTAAACTTTGTTTAAAGAGAGAGAGAGAGAGAGAGAGAGAGAAATGTAGTTTTCTGTTTAAAAAAAATGTCGTTCTTAGAATTTTAGGGAAAAAAAAAAAGAAAAAAATTTATTATCTTTTTAGTTTATGAATGTATATATTTCTTAATATAAATATTTTTAGTTTTTAAATAAAATTTCCATCCACCCCCTCTAAGCTCTCTTTAATTAGATCTTAATTGATAGTTGGAAGGAGTGGAGGGTTGAGTCTAGCCTCTCTTGTTGGCTGAGAGTATAAAAAATGGATCCAATAGTCGTTGACCAGACGTTAATGGGTCGTTCACTTGTTTCTGAGCAGAAGAAACCCTTTGCTGGCACTAGCCTTTATGCCATCAAAGGAAAGCTAAAAGGTTAGGATTGTGTTTGAATTGTTATAGAGAAGAATGTCCTGGTTTAGTTGCCCATAATGGTACATCTTTTAAAGTTTACTATTACTAAAAAAGACAATTCAAATCAAAACAAAAGAAAATTTTGGTTAAGAAAGAGGACTGGATCCTTTGATATCCAAAAAAATTTTGTTTTCCCATCCCTCATTTCTTTTTATTTTTATTGTTTGTTTTTAAATTTATTTTCAGTACATTCAATAATTTTTAGTCAGGTCAGAATTTAAAATGATTCTACGTGTACATCTGGCTTTCATTAGCTGGTTCGATAGGAGTAATTTGCATGATCCCAATATCACCAGATATGTTTAGTGCGGTGAATGACTCTACAGGTAGCAAAAAGTTAGGTAAAGCCAGAGTTATCTCCTAACCTCTTACTAATATTTTTAGCTTGCTAGTGATTCTAGACCCATCTCCTTTACTAGAGGTGGATGGGCGATCGTTACAACTTGGACGCTCCGGATTGCGTAGCCTCTTTTGTATAGGTGCAGAGGATACTAGTCGCACCATATATGTATCTAATCTAGTGGATGCGCTTAGGAATTTTTCAGAAGGTTTTCTTTTACTCTATATAAGATAAATTTGACACGTTCATATTATTTTGGGTATGTTAATAGCATACAACACATTATCACATGTTTAACTATTTTCAAATGCTAAAAACTCTTTAAACTTTAAATATTTTAAAACAGTGTGAAAATATTTACTGAATCTAAATGGAATAGTAAACATAAACTTTGCAGTTTAAAGACAAGTAATGGAAACTAATTAACCCATGTGAGCTTTTGTGCCAATCTTCATTTATGAGGGTTACTATTCTTTTCAGTCTTATTTTATTCTCTTTATCCTATCACTCATTGAAAGTCTCATTATTTTTTCCTTTGACTGGTCATTAGAAAAGAACGTTCAGGATTTACTATTAGAACGTCTAAATTACTTGAATGAACAAAGTCAATCTATTTTGAAAATGATTTAGGTTATCTTTTCTTTCAAAATGCAACCCCCCCCCCCCCCCCCCCCCCCCCCTCCTCCCTTCACCTTATATTGCCTTATCATCAGTTTTCTCCAAATCATGTCTTGCTCTACCTAGGAATACAAACCTCACTTCTATATCCAGGTATGTGATTGGACTGTAATAATATTGCAAGAAGTGGTAAAGAAAGAAATGAGTTGATTTCAAAAATAAAAAATAAAAATAAAAAGAAGAAGAAAAAAGGTGAAAAAAAAAAGAAAGAATAAATAAATGAGAAACTGAAAAAATAAATAAATAAATTTTTTTAAAAAAATCAACTGTACAAATGATAAAAGGAAAAGAAAAAGAAGAGGTTGGAATGAATTGTGCAAACACTCCAATCACATGCTTAGGACAAATACACCCAAAATCTCCTACTCATCTTAATTTCTAACCTACCTGTCAAAGTCCTAATGATTTGAAAGAAATTGATTTTTAAATTTAAGTGATAAGGATGTTCTCCGCGGTAGATCGCTCTTTTAATGCTAAGTATTCTTTTATGAGACTTATTGTACTCCAAATGCCTATATATTGAGTAATCAAAAAATGAAAGCAATTCTTCTATCTTTACTTCCCTACCAAGTGAGATGTTCTCTACATCGGTTTTTGAGAGTTTCTCCTTAAAAGAGTGAAATTCCAGTGAGATTTGAGTTAAAACTATAAATTTTATGGCTGCTAATAGTCATGTAATTTTGAAATTAAGATCAGTTGTTTGATTTTTCAAGTACACACTATAAGTTTAAAGAGTATAAAAAAATGCTACCATTGACAAACTGTGAGTATATGTGTTTCATTACTATTACATACTTGAAAATTTCATTTTATTGCCAAATTTAATCTTATGTGTTGTAAAAGGAGAAAATCTACCTTTATTTTTATTTTACTTTATTTTTACATTTAATTTTTTTTTTTTTGTGGGTATATTCACTGCAAATCCTCAATAGACAACACTCGTCCACTTGGGGTAACCTAGGCTTGTTGCTTACGCTAAATGCAATCACGATTTCTGCGATAATAAGTTAGATTTTATTTTCCTTAGTTTATTCCTACTTTTTAATTAAACTTGTAGAACAATTTCTCTTTTCACTTCATTGCTAGTGACTAGCAAGAAGCTAGTTGAGGGGTGTGACAAACACTGAATATTGCACATTCATGTGCTAATATAATAGATATAGTGCTCATTTAATCCCCCAAATTCCTAATTTTACATGCATATTTGAATTAATATAATTTGATGGTGATGTTACTCAAATGCGTGTAATTATGTGCTTTTACATATTTTATACGTTTAGATAAAAATGAAGTAAAATAAAGGGAAGAAAAGAAGTAGCAACCATATTATAGTATTTCTAATACATTATTTACTCAAATATGTGAATAGTAAACGAACAGTAATAATTACTGTTTGGTAGGAAGAAAACAAAAGGGGGGGGGGGGGGGGTCTCTTTGCAGGATTCAAGCGAGCTTTTGATGCCCAACTTTTCAATCTTCAAATAACATCTGACAATGGTTTGAATAATTGACAAACACGCGAAGAAAAATTGGCAATGACGAATGCAGAGGTGAATTTTTCCTCTCCTTTCGTCTATAAGAGGGAGCAGAAGAGAGCCAACAAAAAAATGAAGCATCACAACAGTTTATAATCATAGAGAGAATAGTTTAGGAATGTTATCATGTGAGCACTTCATATTGTCCCCAGAAGTAGAAAACTTTAGTTTTTCTTTGCCTTTTCTAGTTCTAGTAGTAAAAATTTACTTTTATGTAATTGATGATTTCATGTTCCCAAAATATATAGTAAAACTTTGTGTACTGTATTTCTTAAATTAAAATATTTGTTTTCTCGTAAGACCTTTAACAATTTGTAGTAGTAAAATATTCTTATTAAAATTTAGATTTAATAGTTTAGTCTAGTTAGTACTTGTAGTTGTCCCCTAAAATAGTTTGAAACCCCAAATTTTCAGTTTTTATAACAATATTTCCATTCACTAGAAGACAGATTTTGCAAGTAAATGTCAGATTTCTTAACCACGAAGTTGTTATAATCACCTACTAAAGTCCCAAGCACGCCATACCCATATCTTTCTCCCGAAGAAGATTAGGATTTGGTTTGGCCTTGCTTGTGTTCTCGAAGTTCAACCACTGTGACCCCACAAGAATCCAAAGTCAAAGGTTTAGTAATTTATTATTGATTCAGTATTTCCATTTATTTATGTTTTATTAGCCTAGTTGTACTAAACTTTGTTATTTTACAGATTTCACAAATTCAACCCCAACTCATGTTAAGTGAAGAAAAAAATATATTAATATTATATTTCACCATTACCTTAGTTTATAACTTAAATTTTAATTAGACAATCACTGTGTACATCTATTTAATCTTTCTTTAAAAGGTTATTTGGAAGACAGTTTCAATTCCAAAATTGTAGGCTAAAACTTTATTTGGGGATATGCAATAAAAACTTAGAAACCACAGCTTCTGTGCACTAATCTTAAATGGGCAAATTTATCTAGATGAGTTATTTTTTCATTTATGGCCAAAAATATCTATATATCTATAGTTTATGACCATTTTATATGTTTATAGACTATGGCTATATTGGGCTCAAAAGATTACATATTTGAAATAAGAATCTAATTATATGGATTGTCAAACTATGCCTTCTGTGATTAAAAAAACACCTAGCATACTCAATAATTCATTTGACAAAATTTACGTTTCAAATATGTGTTTATATATATATATATTTCTATCCACTAATGGACATGCAATTGTGTAGTGGCAGAGTGGTGGGGACTGGTCGCCGAATAACCCACGTCCGCGGCGGGTCACGGTTGGAATCTGGCTACTGTCCAATTGCCTCTTTATTTTTCTTTAAACCAAACGAAGTCGTTTCAAATCAAACTTAACACACTTGATATGACCTCAACTAGTGTAAGTTTATTTTCAAATAAAGATTTACTCTATTTAGAAATGTCAAATCATTTTCAAAAGCACAAAAGTTGTGGGATCTAATGTTGGTTTTGCATATTTCCAATTCCTTTAAATCATTTCTCTCAAGTTAATTAATATTTTCTGCTTTTATTAACTTTGCTTAAATATCTGTATTATTTCTATCTTTCGCTATTATAAAATCTAAAAAGTTTATCTCATGAAAATCTAGCTTTTATTTATTTTTCTTCATTTTCTTACTAGTATCTTAGTTAATTTATTTTTCACTATTAAAATCTTTACCATAAACTGTTATTAAAAAAAATATCTTTTAATTAATTTTATTGCAAAAAAATATAAAATACTAGTAGTTTAGTAAAAGCCCTAAAAATCCATCATCTTTTATTTTTTTTTTTGGGAAAAAAAAGTTATCTACCTATCTTTATAAAATTATTTGCCATCCCTGTGGATTCGACCAGATCTTCTAGAACATCGTTACTTGTACTATCACCTACACTTGGGTGTTGATAAGAAAACATGTCAATAAGATGTCGTCAGTCGCCGCGAAATACCATGCCCAGACATGGCGCCACCAGCGAGCCGTTGGAGGTGTTGTAGTTCGTAAATCTATCGGTAGAAATGACAGAGGCGTGGGCTTTGGCTAATTGCCTCACTTCTCTACACCGGTTATGTGGAGGCGAGGCATCTAGAAATGTTTTCATGCCTTTAGAAGATGCTGCTAGAGCAGTTTTGGGCGCCATTTCAGTGCAGAGTTTTACTTGCCGGAAAAAATGGAGGTTCTAGAGAGAGAAGCTCTGAGAGGCTGAGAGGGAAAGAGGAAGACACAAATGACTTATGAAAGTGATGAGATTTTGAATATCTCATCGTTTTATACGCTTCAGCATTTAATGGTGAGTAACTAGTGGGATTCTCGAGATCTGACAACCTCTGCATGGTGGACACGTGACAAATCCAAAACGTCACATCAATCAAGGGCGGGATGATTGACATGACCTTTTGGGGGGCAATTGTTTGCACCTAAAAACTGTCAAAGGTTTTTAAGCACGTGCAAGTTGTTGGAATGGGCATGGAGATGATCGGCCCAAGCCTTGTTCTGGAATGGTCGGCCCAACACTGCAAAGTGCAATTGGGCTCAGGAGGGAGACATTGCAAGGTTTGGAAAGACAAGACATTGGCTCTGCCTGGTTGAGCCAGATAGGTAATATAGGTCGGGTGCCTAAAGATTGGGCACCATACTTGAAATAAGTAAGCAGTGGTGAGTGTTTGAGCCCAGGTTGGTTGAGTTAGCATGAACAACGTCTATCGGGCATCCATGTGAGAAATGCCTGGCAAGGGGGAATTGATGAGCCCAATTGGATGGAAGTGTGTGATTCGCCCTGATTGGGCTGGTGCGCATCAGAAACGAAACAGCTAGCCGGAAGACAGTCCGATTTCCTGTAATAGGGTGGGGGTATGCTTGCCCCATGGATTAGTTAGGCGGTTCTATTGGTTATAATGACGTTACCCTGAAATTAAGGAGGCAGAGTTCGTTAAGGAGTGGAATCTGATCATATCCAGCTGGATATGGGAAGCTGATCCCGAGGATTATGGGATTGAATCAATTGGGATAGGGATAAGGAAATAGTTAGAGTAAGGAAGGATTCTGTAATCTGTATCTTGCTTGGGGTGCAATTAAAGGAGTTCTTGCCATATCAGGACTATTGAGGGTCACTATGAATACAAAGGCTAGCCAACCGTGTAAAGAACTCTGCATCATCTCGAAAGCAACACTCAAAAGCTTTCTTTACAGCACTCAAAGGCATTCAACTTTGTGTTCTAAAGCTTTGCATCCATAGCAATAGGTCTTTGTCCTTTCGTTTTTTCTTTTCACTGTTTTCGTCTTATTGAACAATCAGAGCTTGTTTTGATTATGTTCTTTGTTTTTGTTAGTTTTTTTTCAAACATTCCATAAGATACCTTCGTATTTTGTTAATCGTTTGGGATTGTTTACTTGGTCAACTCTTGCACTAATTGGCTTGTACGCTTCAGTACTGCTATAGAACTTTTGGTGAGAGTACTTTCGTACTCACCTCACACATCGTCTTGTTACAAGTCAGATTCGTTAAGCCTTGTTCACTCACACAAGCATATAGGAAATTAGTTTGCACACACCGAGCCCGTTTGGCTCTGGCACGCCTGCGCAAAACTATAGCAAACATTTTTGAACACAAAGTTGAATGCCTTTGAGTGCTGTAAAGAATGGTTTTGAGTGTTGTTTTCAAGATGACGCAGGGTCCTTTGCACGGTTGGCCTGCCTTTGCATTTATAGCGGCCTTCAACAGTCCTGATATGGCAAGAACTCCTTGAATTGCACCCCAAGCAGGATACAGCTTACATAATCCTTCCTTACTCCAACAGTCCAACTATTTCCTTATCCCTATCCCAATTGATTCAATCCCATAATCCTCGAGATCAGCTTCCCATATCTAGCTGGATATGATCAGATTCCATTCCTTAACGGACTCTGCCTCCTTAATTTCAGGGCGTCGTCATTATAAGCAATAGAACCGCCTAACTAATCCATCGGGCTAGCATACTCCCACCCTATTACAGGAAATCAGACTGTCTTCCGGCTAGCTGTTTCGTTTCTGATGCGCACCAGCCCAATCAGGGCGAATCACACACTTCCATCCAATCAGGCTCATCAATTCCCCCTTGCCAGGCATTTCTCACATGGATGCCCGATATACGTTGTTCATGCTAACTCAACCAACCTGGGCTCAAACACTCACCACTGCTTACTTATTTCAAGTATGGTGCCCGATCTTTAGGCACCCGACCTATATCACCTATCTAGCTCAACCAGGCAGAGCTAATGTCTTGTCTTTCCAAACCTTGCGATGTCTCCCTCCTGAGCCCGATTACTTTTCGCACTCTTGGGCCGGCCATTCCAGAACAAGGCCTTGGCCGATCATCTCCAGGCCCATTCCAACAACTTACTTGGGCTCAAAAACCTTTGACAGTTTTTGGATCAGAATCATCAGTCGATTTAGGGTTTTGATGATCCAAATGCTTCAACTCTCGAAAACAATTCTCCATATACTTCGACTCTCAAAAACGATTTACCAAAACAATTTAGGGTTTCGATGTTCCAAATGCTTCGATTTCAGTAGCGATTCTCCAAAACCATTTTACAAAACGATCGGTAATGAAGATTTGAGCTCATAGAGTGTGATTTAGTAAATTAAAAAGGCGTCAAGGCCATTTTTATCTTTTGGACATGCACAAAACGTGCGTGTGCTTTATCCCACCTTGTTTTATTAATTGGACTTAGATCCCAATTTTCTTTTTTTCTTTAATGACCCTTGCCCCAATTCTCCCAAAAAAATTCTCCCAAAAAAAATAAAAAAATACAGTATATTCTAGTAAAATCAACTAAAACCGAACCTGGTCGATTTGAAAAACTCCCAATCCGACCGAACTGATTTCACCACCAATGACCTACCAGCGAAAATGGTTTTGTGATGAGTCTAATGACCCGACCCGTTTAATATTTCCAAAACCTCAGAAGCTTTTGCAAGCTATAAACCCCCTATATCGGTGATCCCTCCTTTTTTGCCTTTCTCATTCAAACAAACACGCTCCACTTCTTCTCTGCTCTCTCTCCTACTTGGCTGCGACTGCTCTCAGGTACTCTCTCTCTCTCTCTCTCTCTCTCTCTCTCTCTCTCTCTCTCTCTCCCTCTCCACTTGCGCAGTCTCAGAATCAATAGATTTACTTAAATATATATATATATATATATATAGAGAGAGAGAGAGAGTGCCCTAGATTCAGTCCACGGACAATGGAGTGGAACCCGGAAACCCTACAATTTCTCTCTCAGTGCTTCCACCACACTCTCTCTCCTAACCCCGAACCCCGGCGTATCGCTGAATCCAACCTCGCTGACGCCGCCGACCGTGATAACTTCGGCCTTGCCGTCCTCCGTCTCGTCGCCGAGCCTGCCGTCGACGACCCGATCCGCCAAGCCGCCGCTGTCAACTTCAAGAACCACCTCCGAGCCCGGTGGGTCCCCTCTCGATCCACCGAGCCAAATGTTCCAACCCTAGCCCCAATTTCTGATCCTGAAAAGAACCAAATTAAAGCCTTAATTGTCCCTCTCATGCTTTCTTCATCTACCCGAATTCAATCCCAGCTCAGTGAAGCCCTAGCCGTGATCAGCAAACATGATTTCCCTAATTCGTGGCCCGCCTTGCTTCCGGAGCTCGTTTCGAGCCTCGGTAGAGCGTGCGAGGTCTCTGATTATGCTTCTGTTAACGGGATTCTGGGCACTGCCAATACGATATTTAAGAAATTTCGGTATCAGTACAAAACCAATGATTTGCTTCTTGATTTGAAATACTGTCTCGATAATTTCGCGGAGCCACTCTTGAAAATTTTCCTGCGAACTGCGGCATTGATTGATTCGATGGCGGGTGGGGCAGCCGCAAACCTTCGGCCTCTTTTTGAGTCGCAGAGGTTGTGCTGCAGGATATTTTATTCTTTGAATTTTCAAGAATTACCCGAGTTTTTTGAGGATCATATGAGGGAGTGGATGACCGAGTTCCAAAAATATCTCACTGTGAAGTACCCTTCTCTCGAGGACGGTGGTGGCGATGGTCTATCTTTGGTTGATGAGCTACGAGCTGCAGTTTGTGAGAACATAAGTCTCTACATGGAGAAGAATGAGGAGGAGTTTCAGGGTTACTTGGGTGGTTTTGCGGAAGCTGTCTGGAGTCTCCTTGTGGCTGCGTCGTCATCTTCTACTCGTGACCGGCTAACTGTGACTGCACTCAAGTTCTTAACCACAGTCAGCACGAGCGTGCACCACACTTTGTTTGCACGGGATGACATCTTACAGCAGATTTGCCAGAGTATTGTTATCCCAAATGTGATGCTAAGGGACGAGGATGAGGAGTTGTTTGAGATGAATTATGTTGAGTTCATAAGAAGGGATATGGAAGGGAGTGATCTCGATACGAGGAGGAGGATTGCTTGTGAACTCTTGAAGGGGATTGCAACAAATTACAAAGAAAAGGTCACTGAGAAGGTTTCTGGTCAGATACAGAGTAGTTTGGCTATGTTTGCTGAAAACCCAGCTTCAAATTGGAAACATAAGGATTGTGCCATTTATTTGGTTGTGTCCCTTGCGACAAAAAAGGCGGGTGGTAGTTCGGTCTCAACTGATCTCATAGATGTTGGGAGCTTTTTTGGGTCTGTTATTGTTCCAGAGCTACAAAACCAGGATGTGAATGGTTTTCCAATGCTGAAGGCTGGTGCATTGAAGTTTTTCACTATGTTTAGGAATCAGATCTCAAAACCTGTTGCAATGTCATTGGTTCCTGATGTGGTTCGGTTCATTGGTTCAGAGTCGAATGTGGTGCATTCTTATGCTGCGAGTTGCATCGAGAAACTCTTGCTGGTCAAGGATGATGGTGGAAAAGCCAGATACACATCATCGGACATCAGTCCTATTCTCCCAGTGTTGATGAACAACCTTTTTAGTGCCATGGAGAAGCCCGAGTCTGAGGAGAATCCATATGTAATGAAGTGCATCATGCGGGTTCTTGGAGCTGCAGAGATTTCGCTTGAGGTTGCTTCACCTTGTATTACTGGACTGACTTCTGTTCTTAGCAGAGTTTGTGAGAACCCCAGAAATCCTACCTTCAATCACTACCTGTTTGAGGCGGTTGCTGTGCTTGTGAGACGGACCTGTGAGAAGGACCCGTCCCTGATTTCAGACTTTGAGGCAAGGCTTTTTCCCAGCCTTCAAATGATCCTGGTCAGAGATGTTACTGAATTCTTCCCCTATGCCTTTCAACTTCTGGCTCAGCTTGTCGAGTTGAATAGGCCCCCTATTCCACCAAACTACATGCAGGTCTTTGACATTCTTCTGTTGCCTGACTCATGGAAAAGAGGTGCAAATGTCCCAGCTCTTGTGCGTTTGCTTCAAGCCTTCCTTCAGAAGTCACCTCATGAGCTTAACCGCGAGGGGAGGTTGAACCAGGTGCTTGGTATATTCGAAAGGCTTGTTACATCTCCTAGCACAGATGAGCAGGGATTTTATGTGCTCAACACTGTTATTGAGAACCTTGGATATGATGTGATTGGACCCTACGTAGGCCATATCTGGAATTGCCTCTTTACCCGGCTCCAAAAAAGTAAGACGGTGAAGTTTGTCAAGTGTTTTCTGATATTCATGTCTCTCTTTCTGGTCAAGCATGGTTCACAGAACCTTGTGGACTCAATGAATGCTGTTCAGCCCAACATATTTGTTGTGATCTTGGAGCAGTTTTGGATACCAAATCTCAAGTTGATCACGGGTTTCGTTGAGCTTAAGTTAACATCAGTTGCTTCGACTAGACTTCTTTGCGAATCTCCAACCCTTTTGGATCCTTCAGCTGGTAGACTGTGGGGGAAAATGCTGGACAGTATTGTTACCCTTGTTTCACGGCCTGAGCAGGATAGAGTTGAGGAGGAACGAGACGTTCCAGATTTTGGGGAAAATGTGGGTTATGGTGCTACCTTCGTTCAGCTTCACAATGCGGGGAAGAAAGAAGAGGATCCTTTGAGGGAAATTAGGGATCCGAAACAATTTTTAGTGGCTTCATTGGCAAAGCTTTCTTCTCTTTCCCCTGGAAGGTACCCTCAAATCATCAATGAAAATCTCGATTCTGCCAATCAAGCGGCGTTACTTCAGCTTTGCAGCTCCTACAATCTTTCTGTGGTTTGAGAAAAAAAAGTTTTCAGAAGGTACGAATGTCTTCCCTGGCTCTTATGATTCTACTGTTTTGTTTCCATTACCATCAGATGGACTTTCTCAACTTTGAGATTTGAGTGGTAATTAGATAAACTTATTACTTGAATTTTACGAGTTTGTTTGGGTAACGCCAGAACCAGTTATGTTGTCTTTTCTGAACCAGTTATAAATAACTATGGGTTTGTGTAGCTGCTTTTTAGGTACATAGGAGTCTGTGTCTGGCTTAAAAATGTCCCAAGAAGTGGTTCTTTATGAAACCAACGTGACCCTAGTTTTCATAAGAACCGAATAAAAGTGAGATTGTGTCTGAAGCTGATCTTGTTTTCATCATTTCAAACAGGCCCTATGGTTATAAGCTTTGCTTGGATCTATTGGCATTATCAGTATCTTTGATTCTGAGAAATGGATTAAGTGTCAGTTTCCGTTTGTATACTATGTGACCACCACTGATTGCTTGTAAGACCTATATGCTAATATACTAGTCTGGTTGGGCACCTTGAGGTCATCAGATTAGTGGCTTATCTATCCTATCGTCTAAGATTGCTATGAGCCAGTAGTATAATCATTAGACTAGGCAATCTTTCCATGTGAAAGACCTTTATATTTCTATAAATTGTATGTGCGATTATGTCAAGTAACCTACTCATCTTTGACTGTCATTGTGGTGGTATGGTATCTCATGATTGAGATATTTCGGGATCCCGGCAACAAGAGTGGCATTGTAAAGCTTGCCAACTTCATATCCTACAAGAGTGGTGGCAAATGGGTTGTGTCAGGTCATATTTCTGTTGTGTTTAAAGCTGAGAGACAGTATTCTTAGATTATTTTCCATATACACATGATATCTGTAATAACCAGGTTACCACCTTACAAACGGAACCACCTCTTTGTAATGTGGTTTAAATGGCATCAACGATCTAATCTATTTGAGCAATAGGTGAATTCTCCTAATTTAACTAAGTACATCATTAAAACCAATTTACACATGCCACGCTGCCTCTCTTTTTATCCTTTTAACAATGGACTATTCCTATTCCATATGAGAGGAGGACTGCATACTAGTGAAGAAGAAAGAATTTACTCTCTCTATATAGATTAAGATGTCTCGATTCCCACAATCCATATGGGATAGACCCTTTCTGAGGTAGTGAAACATGATGTAAATTGATGTAGTGTCATGCTAAAACCAGCCGTGCAACAGAAAACGACGTCCCACATAGGCCCTTCGCCCATAGCCACCTTCAACCTAAGTCAGGTCATAGTTTTGGAAGTCATGCTTATTAGACCATCTGGGCATAGCTACCAAATCCCATCCCAGTATGGGCCCTTCCAGAGTAAGTGGAACATGTAAATTGATGTAGAATCATGTTTAAAACGGCCATGCACCTGAAAACGAAGTCCCACATAGGCCTTCACCCATAGCCACCTCGAACCTATGTCAGGTCATGCTTGTCTAGACCTCGATATAGCAATCAAATCCCAGTCTCAGTAGGGTGCATGGCAGATGGGGTACCCAAGAAATTAAATTGCTATCGCCAGGCCCATGAACCTGTGTTTGAATTAAAGCACAAGCCTGTTACGCTTTAATTGCTTATTTCAAAATGCTGTAAAAACTTTATCGAAACGAAAAAACTATCCTGGTTACCCATAGATGGAGGTACCTAATCTCTAGCATCGAGATCTTTTTCATACAGAGATATAGAGAATTTTTGCTTAAATTCCAAAAAAAAAAGAAATGTTGATGGAAGGAAATGTTCATTTGTTTGAAATAGATAATTCAAGATGTAGAAATACTCCGAAAGGTCGAAGATAGAAATGCATAAAACCAATTTGCGTTATCAATGAGCTTGAATACAATTCAAGGAGTGGCACGATAATGATGAACTGAATCTTACAATTTGATTGCAAGTTACAAAAGCTACATTAGACATATAAACCTTGGATTGCAGGAAATTGTTGGTGGAATCTGTGTAGTAACTTGTTTGGATCTTCAAAATGTTAAGTTAAGGAGATAATTTGGCTTGAACACTCAGTATGAGAGATCAATTTGAATCTGCAGGAAATTGAGCCAATCATCCAAGTACTCCAAGCATCTCAAATTCTTCTGTAAATCTTGTAAATCTTGTCAATTTTTTTAAAGCCCTTGAGATGTTCACAGTGCAGACTAAAATTGTGGAGGGGAGAAGAAGATTAGGTAAATTAAACTAATTCATTGCGCTAGGGTTAGGGATGGGAAGACACATTAATCTCTTGGTATTAATTTTAGTTAGGTTTACTAAATGTATTATGTTTAATAGCCATGTAACTTAGTTATGGGTCATATATATAAATCTTATGATATTAATATTTATGTTGGGTTGAGAGATGAAACTTGCTCCTCGAAAAAAAAAAAAAGAAGAGAGATGAAACTTGAACACAACTTGTGTGATATTTTGTTTAAGCCCTCTGACTTGATCATGATCCAAAAATTAAAGCACAATTCAAGCACTTTGACTTAATCATAAGCCCTTTATAATTTAGTCATGGGTCATTGGTGATGAAACTTCAACACAACTTGTGTATCTTGTTTAAGCCCTTTGACTTGCTCACGATCCAAAGATTTAAGCACTACTCAAACCTTCTAACTAGTGTATCGGTTTTTCTGGTAGTATGATTTATTTCGTATTACTGTTTAATATACAACTACTTTTAACCCGGTTCACGGAGGAAGCATGGATTCTTCTAGAAGGATGAAGAATTTGCACCTCGATCCTCATGAGCGTGGATTCTTTTTAGGTGCTTGTAATTTTTGTTAGAAAAACGAGGTCTCAAACATAACCTTTAGAACTTTGGGGTTTTTGAGAGTTGGGTTGCACGTTAAAGGGCTAGCTTTGCTTATGTAGTTATGCTGGTTATTTGTCTTAGTCACCTAAAAAAATCAAGTCAATGTGGTAATAGACTTGTTCATAAAATTATAATAGGAGTATAATTTTTCAAAATTTTATACAACCCCGCACTCGCATCCTAGCTTTTTGGAAAAATCGACGAATCGCTCGTGCTCACATCTCCACATCGGTGCTTCCTAGCTGTCCACCCACTACAATTTCTGCTGTGTAGAAAGGGAAAAAGAAAAAAAAAAAAAGTTGATATTTGGTTTATGGCTATACTTGTGCCTTTTGGTTTGTTTTCCATAAGTGCTGACGTGCTGTTGCTTATTTCTGAATTGCTAATATAAACTCGTTTTTTGACCTCTGGATGTTTTCTGCTACCTTTTACTCCCATTTCATCTTTCTCTCCCCCTCTGACCCCACCCCTCCCCCCCCCCCCCCCCCCCCCCCCCCCCCCCCAAAAAAAAAAAAAAAAAAAAAAAAAAGCAACAAAAGATCAAATACCCGTAATTATAGTTGTGATGATAATCCTTTCACAAAGCAAAATTTTAATTTCTGTCCTCGATCTTATGTAGGTGTTGGTGACCATGTCATTTGTGTTTGAGTTGTTACGAGTCTTGTTCAACCTGTATCTGTGATGAGTTGGTACACGAATGCATTTGGAGTCACATTGTCAGAAGAATGATCACCCGTGTTGGTAATTTTTCAGGATATCTTGCAATTGCGGAGTTGCTGACTTTTATGGCCATGGTCTCTTCCCGAGTTTTGAATACGCAATTGGCTGTCAGTTATGCGTTGTATTAAGCAGCTTTGCATTGAGTTTGTTTCGGCATGCATTCATGAGCAAGTGGTAATTGCGGCTTTTGCTGTACCTTATAGTTTCCCTCCTCCCGTCTCCTTTTTCTGTTTTTTTTCCCCCCTCTCCAGTGTCTGCATCATTGTGTGATTAAAGTAACTCGGAAGAAAGAAAAAACATTTGTGAGGGAAGCAAATTGAGTTCTTTGAAAGTAATATGCAATAGTATTTTACTATTTTTGTGTTCCTGTCTGGGATCTGAATTCTCTTATGCTTTCATTGGTATATTTGTGAGTTCATAGTTGGTCACTTGGTCACCCTTCCCCTTGTGGGAGGGTGGGGGTTCAAATCCTCCGTGGGGATTTGTGGAAGGATTTTTCTCTCGGGCTGTCTATGGGAGGAAGTTCCTTTGAAGTGGGCTTGTGGTCCTCGTGACTCTTGATGTGTGTGCGTGGCGCCTACGGGTGCATTGCCATCAGCAATATATATATATTTGTGAGTTCATTTTGGCATTTTTTGATCTCTCATCAAGGGGTGTATACGAGCCGAGTTGTTCAACATTCCCTGACAAACATGTTTGATAAATGCTCGATTTGTTTTTGTTTGTATAGGCTTTGTTTGGTTCATGTATTTAGTTAAGGAAAAGAAAAGTTTCCTCGTGTTTTCCCTTGTGATTTCCTTCATGCTTAAATAATATTTAAAATTAAAAATTTTATAATAAGAAAAAAGGAAGGAAAATGACTTGCAACATTTGACATGTTTTTATGTATTTTTCAATTTATTCTCTCTTCTAAGTTTTTTTTCCTATTTTCCTCGTCGTTTTCTTAGTTTACCAAACAAATGGGAATTTTTTCCTCTTATGTTCTCATTTCTTTTGCCTCATTAAATTCAAGAACCACACAAAGCCTTAGTAAACAAGCCAAAGTCAAGCCGGGATCTCAGGCTGTTGTAATAGTCAAGTCAAGTTCAAGCATACACGAGTTTGCGATCGGTTTTGTTCGGCTCGTATACATCCTTACTCTCATCTGATTCTGCTCGTACATTAGTGAGCCAAAAATTGGGTTTTGGGATCTCAAGCTCTTGTAATAAGCAAGGCAATTTCAAGCATACACGAGTTCACGATCGGTTTTGTTAGGGTTGTATACATCCTTACTCTCATCTGATTCTACACATGCATTAGTGGGCCAAAAATTGGGTTTCGGGATCTCAAGCTCTTGTAATAAGAAAGTCAATTTCAAGCATACACGAGTTCGCGATCGGTTTTGTTAGGCTCGTATACACCCTTACTCTCATCTGATTCTGCACATACATTAGTGGGCCAAAAATTGGGTTTTGTTAGGTTCGTATACACCCCTGCTCTGATTCTGCACATACATTAGTGGGCCAAGAATTCGGTTTTGTTAGGCTCATATACACCCTTATTCTGATTCTGCACATACATGGTGGGCCAAGAATTCAGTTGTGTTAGGCTTAATATATACCGCTACTATGATTTTGCACATACATTTGTTGGTTTAAATTCTTGGATAGGTCCATTGGGCCCATTGTTCTGAAGCTCGAGTACTTTAGGTACCGTTCCTCTCTCTCTCTCTCTCAAGCAAGGATGGATCTAGGGGGAGGGGGGCGAGGGGGGGCGACCGCCCCCCTAGGTTTGGAAAAAAATACTAAATTATGCTAGTATTATTCGTAAATACACGTTAAGTACATATACTCGCCCCCCCTAAATTTTTTTCTAAATTATTAAGCTCGCCCCCCCTTAGATTTAAAAAAAAAAAAAAACTAATATGTATATATAATTTTTTGAAAAGTTTGGTGTATTTATAAATATAAATTCTGAATTTAGTTTACAAATTACTCCATACCTTGTTGATTCAAATAATTTATATTTTCTCTCCTTATACAGTTATTTCATTATCAAAAATGTATTCGTAAATGTCAAAAAATTTCTTTCGGGGGCGCTGCCCCCGAACCCCCGTATGTTTTCGCCCCCCCTAAACTAAATTCCTGGATCCGTCCCTGCTCTCAAGAGATTGCTGAATCTTTTAAATCAGGATTTGTGAGCTCCGTAGACTCGACCCAAATGATGCATTACAAAACTAAACTTGGCTGAAATTCTGAAAATATCTGATCTTATCTATGCCATGGGCAGTTTGTTTAGTTTGTTATGCTACTCTATTGAACTTTGTAAGTTCATCCATTGGTGCACTGAAACTTTTATATATATTTCTTTTCTTTTTTTTTTTTTTTTTTTTTTTTTTTAAATTTTAAATTTTAAATTTTTTATTATAATTAATTATATATATAAAAGGGTGCTATAATCCTTGTAGTACATACTACATCTCAAGTGAGGCATATTGTTAGATCCTTTTATTCAGAAGGTTTAAGGTTTTGCTTGGTTTTTGGATTTAGTGAGGAAAAAGATAAAAACATAGAGGAATGTTGCGAGTCATGTCCCTTTCTTTATTCATAAGTTACAATTATATTTTATACTTTTTTCATTTCATTTTATTTTTAAAGTTATTTAAGCATGAAGGAAAACATAAGAGATAACACAAGTAAAACTAGTTTTCCTCCTTATTATCTTTTCTCTGTCTTTTCCATCACAAAAATCCTAAACCAAATAGGTCCTAAATCATAAGTTTTATGGTAATGTCATGCAATCAAAATTTCTGTCGAACGATGGATTGTTTGAAGGCCTAAATTCTGCTTTATTTAGGAGTATAAAAATTCGGAATTCATGGCATTATTCGAATGTGTTTGGTTTGCGAATTTACATAAAGAAAAGAAAAAGAAAACAAGAAATTTTTTTTCCTAGTATTAGAATTAACAATAAATTTCTGTCAAGATTCATATGAATTTTTTTTTTCAACATATCGTATTTTCTCTCCTTTTCTACTCATTTTTTTAATTAATAATTAATTGACGAGAAGGATTCTATACCTTGGTTTCTTTTCTTTTTCCTTGCTATCTAAAACCTTAAGACCCAAATGTACAACATCTTATTCGGAAAGCGCCCAAACAAAGATCCAAATCTAAACGGAATCCGAACAAGACAAAACAAATAAACAAGGACTCCTAAATCAAACACAAGAGAATAAGAACCCAAATATGTATATGTGGTTTGTCAATCCACTAATTCAACCACGTAGTTTCACACAATTCTCACAAAAGCTCTCATATGAGAAACTCACCGAATTTGTCTCTCAAACTAACCTCACAAATTCTACAAAAAGGATTTCCAATGAGAAGTGAATGAACATATATAGGTTCTCAAAGTTTTACCAATCAAAGATCTTCCAAATTGGTTCCCGAAGAAACGATATTATAGAACGACGGATATTTTAAAAGAGTAATTCTAGGCAGACAAACACTTTTCTACACACTTTTTGACACACAACTTTAAATGCATGTACCTTGTGTTGTATAAGTGGTGCACAGAAAAGTGTAAAAATTTCAAACAGCACAAGGTACATTCATTTAAAGCATAGTGTGTCAAAAAATGTGTATACTAGCTAGCATTATTGATTTTAAAAGGTTTCAACAAACTCCGATTACTTTCCAAATTGGATTAGAAAAGCATATGAGCAGACGAGCATTAGTCATTCAAATGCACTTCTACCACATGCAGTTAGAAACGTTTTGCTTTTCAGTTTTAAAAACTAACAGAATTTCATTTCGTGTTCGACCGCCACTTACGCACACCAAAGCCAAAATCTTGCCATAGAGGATCCAAAACCAACACCATATATAATCACAAAAAGAAAATGGTATTGTGAATCAAGAGTGAATGTCTATCATGTGTTTATTTTTGGAAGGATATAGTTTTGGTAGTTAGTAGCATGTGATTGTTGACTCTAGTTTGATTAAGGAATTTGGAGCTATATATCATGTGAATATAGAAAAAGACACAAATGAGTTTTCCTATAAAAGTGGGAATGAACAACCTCAATGGGAAATAGACGGAAGTGATAGGGAAGAGATTTGGTGGAAGATCAGATAAAAGGCTCAAGTAGAGAAGATCAATATCAGTATACTGAATATCAGTATACTATACTGGTAATATATGAGTGCATGTATTGTGTTGTTATCACAATAATAAATATGATCCCCTCTGCAGTGGATGTAGCCAAATTGCCGAACCACCTGAAATATTTGTGTTCCTTTATGTTAATTATTCATTGTGTGCATGTTTAATTATTAGTTTTATAACACGTTATCAGCACGAGCCTATACCAACTGGGTTGGCTCATAACAAAAGGTACCATATATCTATATTGTTTAACTTATATATATATACACATATGTATACATGTATACACCCCTGAAGTGGTTATAAATTTTACTCCTCCTGAAGAGGAATTTATTGCAGACTTTATGAAGAAGTGATTATAGGCAGTACTCTTGAAGAGGCATATTTGAAAATACTCCTGAGTAGCTAATTACTAAACCTCTTGAAGGGGTAGTAGATAAATCTTCTGCAGAAAAACTCATCATACTCTTAATGAACTAGTCTCCTGAAGAGATATACATATATATATATATATATATATATACTTTTTCTATATGTGTGTGTGTACTCCTGAAGAGTTATCTCCCAAACAGATAATAAATAAACTTCTTGAAGAAGTAGTAAATAAATAATTGATATCTTAGACATAACTCTTGAAGAGTAAATAAAAAAAAAAAGAAAAAAAGAAAAAAGAAAAAAAGACAACCATGCAGAAGCCAGGTTCGAACTCGAGTCCGCAGACGTGGGTTATTCGGCACTCAGTTCATTGCCACTCTGCTACCACACGATTGTCTAACCATTATTGAATGGAAAAACTGAAGAGTTAAAGAAAGAAAGAAAAATATATAAAACAAAACAATCGCGGATAGCCAGGTTCGAACTCGAGATCTCAGAGTTAAAGGTCCTCAGTCCCCACCACTCTACTATCACGCAATTGAGTGATTATCGATATATAAATTAAGCATATATATATACATGTGCTGAAAAGTCTCCCGTAGAGATAATTCATGACTCTCCCGAAGAGGAAATCTCTAGAAGAGATTATGGAAAATCTAACTGATTATTCTCTTGAAGAAGGAATTTTATTTTACATTATTACATCATTTATTTGACATTAATCTGTTTATTTGCATGCCTTCATTTTACTTGATTCTAAACCTTACTTTCTTTTATCTGTATAGTGTTTGAATATGTCGAATCTTGACAAGTTTAAAATTGTACCTTTGGACATCTCGGGAAACAACTATCTATCATGGGCTCATAAAGCTGAAATACGACTAAAAGCAAAGGATCTTTGGAATACTATTGTAGAAGGAAATTATGAATCAGAACGAGACCAAGCCAGTCCACTAGAGTTTATCCAGCACCATATCCATGAAGGATTACAAGATGAATATCTTGTAGTAAAAAGCCCTCTTGTCCTCTGGACCAATTTGAAAGAACGTTTTCAACATATAAATTAATTACTTTACCAAAAGCTCGATATAACTGGATCCAACTACGATTCCAGGATCATAAGACAGTTGGAGAATATAATTCAGCTTTATTTCAAATTACTTCTCAATTGGAATTGTGTGGAGAAACGATCACTGATTCAGAGATGATAGAGAAGACATTATCTACTTTTCATCCCTCAAGTGTGCTATTACAGGAATAATATCGAGAGCGGAGATTCATGAAGTACTCCTCATTAATATCATGTCTTCTCGTGGCAGAACAAAATAGTGAACTATTGATGAAAAATCATCATCGCCGTCCAACTGGCTCTGCTCCATTGCCTGAAGCACATGGAACCACATTCGCTGAAAAGGATGAAGTTCCACACAATAATCAAAGAGCTGGACAAGGAGGCAAACATGGATATGGTCGTGGAAATGATCATAGTCGTGGTCGTGGTCGTAGTCATGGTCATAGCCATGGTCGTGGTCGTGGTCGTGGTCAAGGAAAAAAATAAACATTGGTACCATGAGGGTTATCATCCATACAAGAACAATGCACTTTACCACCCGAAGTGGAATAAAAATGGCAAAGGCGTACAAAGAGCTGTCAAGAAAGATGAAAATGGCTGCTATAGATGTGGCATGAAAGGGCATTGGTCGCGTACTTGTCGTACGCCAAAACATTTAGTAGATCTCTATCAGGCCTTAATAAAAGGAAAAGGGAAAGAAGATAAGATAGAGACAAATTTTGTTAACCACGATGATCCATTGGATATCACTCATCTTGATGTGGCTGATTTACTGGTTGACTCTGATCCTTACTTCGGTCCCTTAAACAATGAATGTGTTTAGACCATCTATGCTATGTGTTAATGTTTGGCTTGTAGTACTATATATGCATTTACTTTTCTTAATGTATTAAAGTTTGGCTTATAGCACTATGCATGTATTTTCCTTGAGTAATGAATAAACATTTTATTTGTACTAATATATAAATTCTATTACTTGATAGATTGTATGATGAAAGGTAGAGATATATGTCTGGTTGATAGTGCAACTACACATACCATTCTCCGAGACCAAAGATTTTTCTTGAACTTAAAATTAGCAGAAGCCAGTGTGAACACAATATCCGGTACATCTAGTCTCATTGAAGGATCTGGAAAGGCGAGCATAATTTTATAAAAAGGAACAACAATTCATTTAGAAAATGCTTTATACTCCAGCAAATCCCGAAGGAATTTACTAAGTTTTAAAGATATCCGCCGAAATGGATACCACGTTGAAACTGTTAATGAGGGTAATATTGATTACCTTTGCATCACTAAAATTGTTTCAAACAAAAAGCATATTTTGGAAAAACTTCATGATCATCCCTCCGGGTTGTACCAGACAACAATTAATACTATTAAATCACATGTTGTGATAAACCAAAAGTTTTCTGACCCAAAAGTTTTTGGTCTTTGGCATGACTGTCTAGGCCACCCTGGGGCTATTATGATGCGTAGGATCATTGAAACCTCACATGGACATCCTTTGAAAAATCAGAAAATTCTTTTGCCTAGTGATAATCCTTGTACCGCTTGTTCACAAGGAAAATTGATTGTAAGACCATCTCCTACAAAAGTAAACTTTGAATCCCCAGCATTTTTGGAACGCATTCAAGGAGATCTATGTGGACCTATCCATCCAGCATCTGGACCATTTTCTTATTTCATGGTCTTACTTGATGCCTCTACTAGATGGTCACATGTTTGTTTGTTGTCATCTCGGAACGCTGCATTTTCTAGGCTACTTGCCCAAATCATTCGATTACGAGAACAATTTTCTGACTATCCTATAAAGACTATACGACTTGACAATGCCGGTGAATTCACATCTAAGGTTTTTGATGACTATTGCATGTCTATTGGTATTCATGTTGAACATCCTATTGCTCATGTACACACACAAAATGGGTTAGCTGAATCGTTTATCAAACGTCTCAAATTAATTGCTAGACCTTTACTTTTAAGAACGAAACTACCTGTTTCTGCTTGGGGTCATGCCATATTACATGCTGCATCATTGGTTCGCATTAGACCAACTGCTTATCATAAATACTCTCCGTTACAACTCGTTTTTGGGCAACCACCCAATGTTTCTCATTTAAGAGTATTTGGTTGTGCTGTGCAAGTTCCTATTGCACCACCACAACGTACAAAAATGGGTCCTCAGTGACGCCTTGGGATTTATGTTGGTTTTGATTCTCCATCTATAATAAGATATCTTGAACCTCTAACGGGTGGTCTCTTTAAGGCAAGGCTTGCAGATTGCCATTTTGATGAAACAATATTCCCACCATTAGGGGGAGCAAAGCCGGAGCCTGAAGCTCAACGAGAAATTTCTTGGCAAACATCGACTCTGTCTCATCTTGACCCCTGTACTACTCAATGTGAACTTGAAGTGCAAAGGATCATTCATTGACAAGAAATTGCAAATCAATTGCCTGATGCATTCACTGATACAAAGAAAGTGATAAAATCACATGTACCAGCTGTAAACACTCCTGCGAGAATTGAAGTCCCTGCAGGACAATCTGGTAGTGCAGTGGTAAGTAAGTCTACAGCACGCTTGAAGCGTGGTAAACCTAGTGGTTCAAAAGACAAAGTTCCTAGAAAGAGAAAACTAAAGGGGCAAATGAATGAGGTAGAAATTCCTGGAGAAACCTGAAAAGGCATTATCGAAATACTTGATAAATCCAACATTGGTAAGCATATTTCCCCCGAAGAGGAACAAATAGCCCCCGAAGAGGCACAAGTATTGGACAATACGAAAATATCGATAAATTATATATCCACTGGAAATTTATTGGACCGTAATAATATTGTCATGGATCATGCATTTGCTTTTACAGTAGCACTTGAAATCACCCGAAGTGATGATGATCCTGAACCACATAGTATTGAAGAATGTCGATGTAGAAAGGATTGGCCAAAGTGGGAAGAAGCTATCCAAGCTGAGTTAAACTCACTGGAAAAACGGGAAGTATTTGGGCCTATAGTCCGTACACCTGAAGATGTAAATCCCATTGGATATAAATGGGTATTTGTGCGGAAACGTAATGAACAAGATGAGATTGTGCGATACAAGGCCAGACTTGTAGCACAAGGTTTTTCGCAGAGACCTGGTATAGATTATGATGAAACATATTCTCCTGTTATGGATGCTGTTACGTTTCGATTCCTGATTAGCCTATCAGTCTCCGAAGGACTAGATATGCACTTGATGGACGTGGTTACAACATATTTATATGGATCACTAGACAACGACATACATATGAGGATCCCTGAAGGATTTAAAATGCCTGAAGCATATACCTCAGAACCACGAAATATATACTCGATAAAATTGCAAAGATCTTTATACGGATTAAAGCAATCCGGACGCATGTGGTACAATCAACTGAGTGAATACCTGTTGAAAGAAGGATATATAAATAATCCTATGTGTCCATGCATTTTCATTAAGAGATCAGAATCTGGCTTTACAATTATTGCAGTATACGTAGATGATCTAAATCTTGTTGGAACTCCTGAAGAGCTCACAAGAACCGCTGATTATTTAAAAAGGGATTTTGAAATGAAAGATCTCGGAAAAACAAAATTTTGCCTTGGATTGCAACTCGAGCATTTCCCTGAAGGGATTCTCTTACATCAATCCACATATACGGAGAAAATTTTAAAACGTTTCTATATGGATAATGCTCATCCATTGAGTACTCCGATGGTAGTTCGATCACTTGATGTAAAGAAGGATCCCTATCGTCCTCATGATAATGAACAGGAGTTACTTGGTCCCAAAGTACCATATCTAAGCGCAATTGGGGCTCTCATGTATCTTGTAAATTGTACACGACCAGATATTGCATTTGCCGTCAATTTGCTAGCAAGATTTAGCTCAGCCCCAACTCGAAGACATTGGAACGGAATCATGCACATTTTTCGCTATCTTCGTGGTACAATTGATTTAGGATTATTTTATCCAAGGGAATCCAAATCACCATTAGTTGGATATGCTGATGCTGGTTATCTTTCTGATCCACACAAAGCTAGATCTCAAATCGGCTATGTATTTACTTGTGGCGATACTGCTATATCATGGCGATCTGTGAAACAGACGCTGACTGCCACTTCTTCAAATCATTCTGAGATTCTTGCACTACATGAAACCAGTCGTGAATGTATTTGGTTGAGATCCATGATACAGTATATACGAGAGTCGTGTGACTTATCTTCAATCAAAGATACACCAACAACACTCTATGAAGATAATGCTGCATGTGTAGTACAAATCAGAGGGGGATTCATTAAAAGTGACAGAACCAAGCACATCTCACCAAAATTCTTCTATACACATGAGCTCCAAGAAAAAGGTAAAATCAATGTTCAACAGATACGCTCTATTGACAATCTGGCAGATCTATTCACCAAAGCACTACCAGCTACAACGTTCAAGAAGCTAGTGCATAGCATTAGGATGCGCCGACTGAAAGAATTCTCTTGAAGAATTCATACTCATGCCGACATGAGGGGGAGCAATCGATTGGTTAAAGTATTCTCTTTTAGATAGACATCCAAGAGGGAGTATTGTGAATCAAGAGTGAATGTCTATCATGTGTTTGTTTTTGGAAGGATATAGTTTTGGTAGTTAGTAGCATGTGATTGTTGACTCTAGTTTGATTAAGGAATTTGGAGCTATATATCATGTGAATATAGAAGAAGACACAAATGAGTTTTCCTATAAAAGTGGGAATGAACAACCTCAATGGGAGATAGACGGAAGTGATAGGGAAGAGATTTGGTGGAAGATAAGATAAAAGGCTCAAGTAGAGAAGATCAATATCAGTATACTGAATATCAGTATACTATGCTGGTAAGATATGAGTGCATGTATTGTGTTGTTATCACAATAATAAATATGATCCCCTCTGCAGTGGATGTAGGCAAATTGCCGAACCACCTGAAATATTTGTGTTCCTTTATGTTAATTATTCATTGTGTGCATGTTTAATTATTAGTTTTATAACAAATGGCACATTTTCTAGGCACACATTTCTTTAAATGATTTAAGTGGTTAATCCTCGACAGAGCTTGGACTTCCCACTACAGCGAGGCTTTTAAGCGGACCAGTCTGTAAACGGACTGGTCTTTAGCAATAAAAAGTTACTTTTACCGACAAAATTCTTCTACGTGAAAGGCATTGCATTTTTAGGGACAAAAAAATTCGGCCATAAAGACTCGTCCGTCTATGGTTCCGCTTAAGACCTAGACTCTATATATCCATATATATATATATATAGAGTCCGGATCTTAAGCGGACCATAAAAAACGGACCTAAAAGACGGACTGTGTATTTTGTGAGAATTTCTCACAAAAAAGTGAGAAATTCTCACATTTTAAAAAAAGTGAGAAATTTGAAAATGTGAGAAATTCTCACTTTTTTATGAGAAATTCTCACCTTTTACACAGTCCGTCTTTTAGGTCCGTTTTTTACGGCCCGCTTAAGATCCGGGCTATATATATATATAAGAAACAAATTTGGTTTGGTCTGCCTTCAACACTGGGCATAGATTTTTATCCATCCTAGTGGTTAGGCTGAATGGTACAACCAAAGCATATGGACTATTGGATGCAATATAAGGCTAATCTTAACCCTCCATCCTCTTTAAAGGAAAACCACTTGTGGTTTTGGTGGTTTTATTCCATGGTAAGGAAGCTTTATACATATGATAAGGAACTTTTGTATTAGATGATCTGAGAGCTTTGTACCAATGATAAGAAATATTTTGACTTGTGATAAGAAACATTTGTACTTGTTGGTAACAAATATGCATTACCAAGTACAAACAATTTTTACAAATGTATAAAATTTCTTACCTTGATACAAATATTTCTTACAATGGTACAACCATTTTTTACCTCTAAGTTTGATCGTTGTACCATACAACCAAGTTGTATGGAAGAATGCTCCTCAACGACACTGATATGTTTGTTGAGTAACATTTAATTGTTCAGTTATGGAACCAATTTCATTGTATTTCTATGCTTTTAACATTGTAAGTATTAATTAATGTAGCATTTATTGTACTGCCTACTTTCGCTGCTGCTGGAGTAACACTTCTTATACCAGAGAGCTATCCTTAAACTCCTTTATTGTTATTTTTTATTTATTTTATTTATTTATTTTTTTAATGACTATCATAAATATACATCTATATTTCTGTGCTAGCTTGGTGCAAGAGGGAAAAAAATGCTGTGAATTTAATTTCCTGGGTGTGAGTCTGAACTCTTGACAACATTTTTTTGCATATGCCTTGTTAGGTAAGGACAGTCAAAGAAGAAAAAACTTCAGATGATCACTTATCTGCGATTTCATGAATTTGAATTAATTCATTCACAATTTGTAATGTATTTTATTATAAATAAATCATCTAAATTGATACTCCACTTGTTCCAAACTGATGGATTCTTTTTGGACTTCTTACTCTTTTGGCTCTATTTGTTTCATGAATTTCGTGAGGGAAAAGAAAATAAGAAAGAAAAGTAACTTTCCTCGTATTTTTGAACTTAAATTACACTAAAAAAAAAAATTAAAACAGAATTGTAATATATGAATAAAGAAAGTAAAATGACTAACACCATTCAAAATGTTTAATTATTTATCAACTTATTATATGTCCTATTTTCCTTATCAACCAAATAAAGAAATTTTTTTTTTCTGCATGTTGTCTTTTCTTTTCCCTCACTAAATTTAAAAACCAAACAAAGCCTTAATTAAGGAAACTTAATGCTTGTTGTGAAAGTCAGGGCTGGCCCTGAGATGACAAAAATTGTTCGAGACCTCAAGCGAATTTTCAAAGGGGCCAAAAAAAATGAGACTTCTATACTAAGTTTCATAGAAATTAGGTAGAAATTAGAAGAAAATAGGCCTAAAAATTATAAGTTTCATAGAAATTAGACCTAAAAATGATAAATTTCATAAAAAATAGAAAAAAACTAGAAGACAATAGGCCTAAATATGATAAATTTTGATGCCTAAAATTTTGAGGCCTTAAACAGCCGCTTGGCTCGATTGTGCCAAGGGCCAGACCTGGGGAAAGTTTCAACCTTCCATGGTCCTTTTAAATTTAAAATTTTAGTGTCATATGAAATAAAAAGTGAAAGGATAACCTTGACGAATATCACGTTAAAATACATTAACTTTTTAAAAATGACTTTTAAAATGAATATCTCAAACTAGAATAAAGCAATCTTAAACTGTGATGGATGGTATATCACGTCAAAAAGTTGTAGTTCCAAAAAAAAAAAAAAAAAGGCTTGAAACCATGAAATATATAAATTCTATAGAAAACTTCAAATAATAGTTGCTCGGTTTCTAAATGCGTATCCACTACAAGTTTATACATTGCTCAAGGAAGATACAACATTTTCTTTTTTTTTTTTTTTTTTGGTCCATTATATTTTACATTCCTATTTTTACCCTTAAATATGATGGATGTTTGTTTGGTACGTTTATTGTTTTCTTTTGGACCACACATAAATGTTATTTGTCTTTATTGTAGAAAATTTATGTAAAATTTGTAGTTGATTTTCAAAAGTGGACACTTATTTGGGACATCCGAAAAAAAATAAAAGGTGAACACTTATTTTGGATCAAAGGAGTAACACTTGAGGGCTTTTTTGGGAAGACAAATAACATATTTTGTGGTTCATAAGTGAATCTCAGCTATATGAATTCAAGTGTTTGAGACATTCACATTTATTGTATAGGATTCCGTGTTCAGTCTAATATATTTCTTAATTCTAATTCTTTGTCTAACCAAAATACACTTGATTAATATGATAAAAAACAAATAAAAAGTGAGAAAGACACTGTACCAAATTTTATTTTAAGGATCCGAAAATAAAGCCTAAAGAAACATTAGGGAAGTTTCTCATTTCTGCATTGTCTCATTTAAGATTATAAATTTTTGTAAGAAAATGATATACAAGCTGTGAAATGGCATTTTCAATTCATGGGCAAACATGAAACAATGTCATTAATGATTAGTTGATTACTTTGCTTGGTGATAGCTGGCAATAATTATTAGTTGAATAAGGCTTGTTAATGGTAATGGGAAATTAAGAAAATGCTTTTGTCATATAAAAGACAAAGGAAATCACATCAATATAGATTTGCCTGATTTCTAATTAGGATCAAGATGATGTACGGGCAAATTTAATTGGGATTATTAAAAATCAGTCAAAGTTTTGTTTGGCATTTTAAAGGTCAATCGGCTGCTTTTTTTTAAATAAAAAGGAAATCAAGTTAAAACTAAAAATTTAAAAACATATCAACTTTTTAATTTTTTTCAAATAAAAAATAAAAAAATTTATATTTACCTTCCCATCTTCTTCCTCACCACTATCTCCATCACCTACCACCATGGAAGGCCACCACACCTCAACCACCACCACTACCAGCCACCACCACACCACCACCACGACATCCTCTCTCTCTATATATATATGAGTATATATATATCATTTATATGGCCACCACCACCCCAACCTCTTTCTATCTCTTCTCTCTCTTTTCACCACCACCACCACCACCACCACCACCACCACCACAGGCCTCCTTCCTTATCCACCCATGTCATTGAAAAAAAGAAAAAAAGAAAAAAAGATACAGGTTGGAGCAACTGTCAAAACAGTAGGAGCAACTCACCAAACGTCTTGGGAGCAACTCACCAAACATAAGGAGCAACTCACCAAACGTAATGAGCATGGGTGGATGAGGGAGGAGGCCCATGGTCATGGTGGTGATGAGAAGAAAGAGAAGAGATAGAAAGAGGTTGGGGTGGTGGTGGCCATATATTATATATATATATATACACTCATACATATAGAGAGAGAGAGAGGTGGTGGTGGTGGTGGTGGCCGTAGTGGCTGGTGGTGGTGTGGTGGTGACTGGTAGTGGTGGTGGTCGAGGTGTGGTGGCCTTCCATGGTGGTGGTAGGTGATGGAGATGATGGTGAGGAAGATGGGGGAGGTAAATATAATTTTTATTTTATTTTTTTATTTAAAAAAATCAAAAAGTTGATGTGTATTTAAATTTTTAATTTTAACTTGATTTCTTTTTCATTTTGAAAAAAGTAGCTGACTGACCTTTAAAATTTTAAATAATCTTGACTGATTTTTAATAATCCCATTGCTTTATGGTCTTTAACTCTTTAGAGTAAAATTTCACCTACAATTTTCACACAATTTTGTATCCACAAGCAATAAAAGTGTGTTTATCTCTTTCTATGTCACTATGGGGTCCTCTAATATCATAGGATGACACAGAAGAGAGATAGACACACTTTTCTGGGTTGTAGATAAAAAGTTATGTAAAGATTGTGAATGAAGTATTACTCAACTCATTACATTAGGGAATTACTATTCCTACTTCAAAATTGAACTAAAATACTCTATGATATTACTGACACATTGTGTAGTACAATTTATGCAATGTATTAAATAGAGTGCATTAGTTCATCCATAGAGTGCAACATAGCAATTCCCTTATAATATTTTGATTAAGAAAATAAATCTCTAATTCAAAATTTTTTGCTTTAACCAATAGCTCTATGGTAATAAGAGTTTAAGGGACTTTTTGACTTCGCAGAAATTATTTTAAAACAAGTTAACATATGGTACTATTGGGGGAATTAGATTTTTTTATTATAAAAAATGTTTTAATTTAATACCTTTAAAATAATCTCCTTTTTTTTAGCTCTTAAAAAAAATAATTTTTAAAAAAGCTTAAAAAAAAAAAGTTGTTTACAAAACACTGAGTCAAAATTTTCATTTATATCTCATCTACACCTTCATATAGAGTAGGCGGTAGGCACACACTTGCATTTTATCCGCGTGCCATGTGTGTGATGCATACATTTAACCACATCAAATCATTAAAAGTATGTGCATTTTTGCACTCTCACCAATGAGTATCATTACATACGTGTAACATACAAACTCACAACATCTTCTTCCCAATCAAGATTAAAGTCCCTCATGTTCAATTCTGCATGCGGATCTTTTTCCTATCTATGTTGTGGACTTGTAGAAAGAGTGGAACAACCAAATCCCCTAGTAAGGACAATTCTAATCTTCTTGGGTTCGTCTTTATTGATTAGAGGAAAACATGCACCATCCTGTTGAGATTGATCTACCAATGGCCTTGAGAGCTTTGGAGGAGAAAGTGAGCAAACTGCAAGTCGCTGTTGAACAACAAGATTCGAGGGTGAAGTAATTGAAGAGGGTCATGCTTGAATTCATTTAATTATTGAAAGATAAAATGGGCCCTGATCATAAACAGATGGATCAGCTGGAGAAAAGAATAATGGATCGCTTAAAGAAGCACCAACAGGCAGTCTGCACCTGTGCACCAAGGCCCATGTCCAAATCCAACCATTCACTCAAGCCCAATCAATCACTAGAGCTCATATCTAGTCAATCACCAAGTCCCGCAGTCGTATCTGGCCAATCTGCAAAGCCCATATTCAATCTCAAGCCCATATCCAAGCAATCCAAACCCACTTCTCAACTCGATTAATTTTGGCCCTACATTATATCCAAACCTAAAAGCTGGCTCAAGCTCCAAGTTAAATTCAAAATCAAGCCAAACCCGCAAGCCGAGAAACTTCACCAACCTTGGCATGCCATTATCCATGGCCCTTGTTCACCTTATCAAGAGTGGTCACCTCAACCCCCTGGACCCTAGGCCACTACCAAATCCCTTACCCCGTAAATGTGACATATCCTTGTACTGCACCTTCCATCAGACCCCTGGCAACACGACCAATTATTGCATGAAACTCCGTTATGATATCTAAGATCTTATTGAGAAGAAAATCATCACTCCTTTGCTGAACCCACTGAGTGACATTTGGCATGACATGCAATCCTTTCAGTCCCTGTCATCGCTGAGCAATAGTGCGCAACAACCAACTGGCCCTGACCCAATCAAAAAAATTTAAAAAGGCATTGACGATACTTGGTATGAGTTAGAGGAGGGCTGTTCTGCTAAAGAGTGGGCCATAGACATGGATGATGTTTACACACATATGCTAATGGGAAGTGTCGAACCCGAGGGTTCAAATGATGCTAGTGAGGTGATGGTGTTTGGAAATACTGTTGTTGAAGTGAATGTGGATGCTCTTGGGAACTCAATAAATTGACTCATGTTGAGACCGAATCTAGTCTAGTATAGTCCATGATCGAGTCATGTTAAGTAGGATTCAAATGTCAAGTCCAGTCGTGTCCTTAAGTCAGTCTGATATTGAGTTTTCTTTTTTAAGTCTTTTAATTGAGTCAAGTGATGTAATCCTCCTTCTATCCTAGTTGAATAAAATGTCATTTTGCTTAATAAATGTGCATAGTTGCGAATAAATGGATCATTAAACCAAGAAATGAGGAAAACCAAAATAAAATCACTTTTCAAATAATGATGGAAGATATTATGTTGATAAATCTTTGCATTGAAAATGGATCCCCAAATAATGAAGTAAATTTTGTGCGAAATCCAAGGAGTAGAAAATTGATTAGCTTTACTTTTAGAATTTAAAGATGCTCTCACTCAATTTTGGAAAGATAAACTTGGGACTTGAGGCTTGCTCACCATCTCTTTCTCCCAAATACCAAGCCCAAAAGATGAGCTCACAGCCCAAAGCCATAAACTTGATCATTGATGGTAGCCAGACATTTTAAATGAAATTCTTCTTCCAAAAAACAAAAAAAAAAAAAAACGAAAATAAAATGAGCTCGTTAGGATGAAAACCCGAAAGGGCGCCTAGGCAAAAGTTAGAGCACAAAATAAAAAAGAGAGAAGAAAAAAAAAGCGTGCTAGGATGAAAACCCAAAAGGGCGCCTGGGCAAAATTTAGAGCAAAATAATAATAATAATAATAATAATAATAATAATAATAATAATAATAGTATAAGATGCGTGTTGATTTCAAAACTCTGAATCCTAGGCAGTCAAAATCATGATGAAAATAAGAGATAGTGAGATGAAGAAAAGAGAGGAAAGAGAAAAGAAAAAGTAGAGAATAAATAAGATTGAGAATTCTTGAGCACTTCAAAGGACATCATTGGTACATGAATTATCACAAGGCTTTGTGTTGTTCTAAACAAAGCAAAGAAATTGGAAATGAAAAGAGAGATTTTAAAGTATCAATTAGTCTCAAAATTTTGTGAAAGGCTCAATGGCTAAGTGGGCCTAAAACAATACAGAGATATCTTTGAGAAAGATAAAGAGTGATTTGAAGGGCTAATATTGCTTTGTAAGTATGATAGAGTATGATTAAAACATGATGTGTTATGAGAGTTGTAAAGATTAACTGGCTAGTGAAAATGTGAAAAGAATCAACTGTCACAAACAAAAAGAGACAGAGAGAGAGAGAGAGAGAGAGAGAGAGAGAGAGAGAGAAAAGAAAAGAAAATCAAAGAGAGTAAAATGGAGAAGTAGTTCATGTTCTCATCATCCTGTTCAAAGGCTACCGCAAGCGACCCATTTCAGAAAGACCACTCATTCAATCCAAATGAAAACATGGCTTGAAAAGCCTACCAATTCTTGAAGCCTTATTCTTTCAGAACCTCCAGAGTAGATGAACTATGTTTTGATCTAATTCCCACTTGGGGATCCATAGACAGCCTGTGCGGTTTGGTCACAAAAATTTTGTTGCGCCACATAATATTTTCCTTTCAAGCCTCAGTCGAACTACTATAGGACCTGATGCCCATTTGGGGATAAGTAAGCGGGCCTCTCAAGGCTTTCGGTCCAAAAAGCCAAGTAATGTCTTGTCCCATAAACAAGGGGCAAACTTGCATTTGCCTAGAAGCTGTATTATCATCCTCTCCATCTCATGGCATCTTTTTTTTTTTTTTTCAGGCCTTGGCCAAACTACTTTGGACTTGATTCACATTCGGGGATAAGTAGGTGAGCCTCACTTGGTTCTCGGTTCGTAAACACCATCAATATCGTTTGTACCTGTAGATCCCTCATTCCAGACTAGGGCCAAACTTTATTTGCTGAAAACCTCTTTTATCATAGAAGCAAACACCCAAGTCTCTTTCAAACAAGGGGCAAACTTTGTTTTCCAAAATCCCTCGATGATAGAGGCAAGTTCTCAAGTAATTGAGCTTGTTTTGAAAGGATTGAAATAGGGTGCCTTTCGTTCTACAAGCTAAAGCATTGATTTGAAGCACATTCTAGATGGGAAAAGAATTTGCTAAATCAAAAAGGGGAAGTATTTAAAGCTTAGATTTATCAGCAAAGCACTACCATTATAAGATGATGATTAAATGAAAGGTGAGATGATACATTATTCACAATGAAAGCACATTGATTCATGATATTACAAAGTTTGAGTCAGTCGTCTTGTGTATTTGCTTTATCAAGTCTGTCCTCCTTTGATGAGTTAATAATGGTCTCAAATGTGTGGGTTTAAGATGATGAATAAAGATTTGAAAAGTCTCTATAAGCATCCCAAGAGCAATGCGAGCAAAAGTTCAAAACACCACCACAACATAATGTTAAAGTGATAACATAAGAAGAGTCCAAGACTAGGGGAAAAGGTGACTTCCCTCTTTTGACAAAACTGATATGTTTCTTCCAAAGGTCCTCAAATGCATAAAATCATTCTTTCCAATCAACTCCATTCAAATTCTTTGAGCCTGAGGAGATTCCCGAGCATGCGTTAGTCCTCAATGGCAGCTTTCTCTAAAGCGTTAGTCCTCAATTGCAGCTTCTCTAAGCGTTAGTCCTCAATGGAAGCTTCTCATCATAACTGTTAGTCCTCAATGGCAGCTTCTCTAAGCGTTAGTCCTCAATGACAGCTTCTCTAAGCGCAGCTTCTCTTCATAAGTGTTAGCCCTCAATGGTAGCTTCTCTAAGCATTAGTCCTCAATGACAGCTTCTCTAAGCGTTAGTCCTCAATGGTAACTTCTCTATATGAGCGTTAGTCCTCAATGGTAGCTTCTCTACATTAGCGTTAGTCGTCAATGGCTGCTTCTCTACGCGTTAGTCCTCAATGGTAGCTTCTCTAAGCATTAGTCCTCAACGACGATCCCCATTAGTCCTCAATGGCAGCATCATTTATGTTAGTCCTCGATGGCATCTGTATTAGTCCTCAATGGCAACTTCGCATTTGCGTTAGTCCTCAATGATTTTTTGAGTCTCATTCAAACTCTCGATTTTGAAATTTGAGGGTCTTTTTTAGTCTGATTGACTCCCGATTTAGGAAATTTGAAATGTTTTGAGTCTAAATTGACTCTCAATTTTGGAAATAAGAAATTCTTTGAGTCCGATTGACTCCTAATTTGTTAAAATAGAAAATGTTTTGAGTCGAATTAACTCCCTATTTGGATATAAAAATTCATTTGAGTCTGACTAAATCATAATTTTGGAAATAAGAAGTTCTTTGAGTCCGATTGACTCCTAATTTGTTGAAATAGAAATTGCTTTCAGTCGAATTGACTCCCGATTTCAGAAAATTTAACTTCTTTTGAGTCTGATGGACTCATATTTTGAGAAATTGAATTCGTTTGAGTCTAATTGACTTCTGATTTTAGAAATTTGAAAATTGAATTGAGTCTGATTGACTCCCGAGTTTAGAAATTTGAAATTGAATTGAGTATGATTGACTCCCAGGTTCAAAATTTGAAAATTGAATTGAGCCTAATTGACTCCCGAGTTTAGAATTTGAAATCGAAATGAGTTTTGCTGATTACTGATTTTGAAAATTGAATTGAATTGAGTCTGACTGACTCCCGATTTTGAAAATTGAGTTGAATTGAGTCTAACTGACTCCTGATTTTGGAATTTGAAAAGAATTGATTCTAATTGACTGCTATTTTAGAAATTAAACTGATTTAAATGATTTGAGTCTGATTGACTCTCAATTTTGGAATTAAATTGACATAAGTCCTTACGTGGCTGTTGATCTCTGCTTTCGCAACGTAAGTCCTTACGAGGCTGTTGATCTCTGTTTTCGCAACATAAGTCCTTACGAGGATGCTGATCTCTACTTTTGCAACATAAGTCCCCAAAAGGGCTGTTGATCTCTATTTTTTGCAACATAAGTCCTTGCGAGGCTGTTGATCTCTGCATAAGTCCCAAAAAGGGCTGTTGATTGTTACATTTGCAACATAAGTCCGTGCGAGGCTGTTGATCTTTGCTTTTGCAACATAAGCCCCTAAAAGGGCTGTTGATTGTCGCTTTCACAACATTAGTCTGTGCGAGGCTGTTGATCTATGCTTTTGTAACATAAGTCCCCAAAAAGATTGTTGATTATCGCTTTCGCAACATAAGTCCTTGCGAGGCTGTTGATCTCTGCTTTTGTAACATAAGTCCCCAAAAGGGCTGTTGATCTCTGCTTTTGCAACATAAGTCCTTGCGAGGCAGTTGATCTCTGCTTTTGCAACATAAGTCCCCAAAAGGACTATTGATTATGGCTTTCGCAACATAAGTCCTTGCGAGGCTGTTGATCTCTGCTTTTGCAACATAAGTTCCCAAAAGGGGTGTTGATCTTCGCTTTTGCAACATAAGTCCTTACAAGGATGTTGATCTCTGCTTTTGCAACATAAGTCCCCCAAAGGGCTGTTGATTGTCGTTTTCGCAACATAAGTCCTTGCGAGGCAGTTGATCTCAACTTTTGCAACATAAGTCCCTAAAAGGACTGTTGATTGTCACTTTCGCAACATAAGTCCTTGCGAGGCTGTTGATCTCTGATTTTGCAATATAAGTCCCCAAAAGGGCTATTGATCTCCGCTTTTGCAACATAAGTCCTTGCGATGATGTTGATATATGCTTTTGCAACATAAGTCCCCAAAAGGGCTGTGAATTGTCGCTTTTACAACATAAGTCCTTGTGAGGCTGTTGATCTATGTTTTTGCAACATAAGTCCCCTAAAGGACTGTTGATTATCGCTTACACAACATAAGTCCTTGCGAAGATGTTGATCCTTATTTTTGCAACATAAGTCCCCTAAAGGGCTATTGACTATCTTTCTTGTAATATAAGTCCCTGAGTGGCGTTTGACCATCACTCTTGCAATGTAAGTCCTTGAAAGGCTGTTAACCATCGTTCTTGCAATATAAATCCTTGAGTGGCTATTGACCAATATCTTACTATGTTGTTAAATCCTCTATAGAAGCGACATTGGTTAAGTCCCCAATGGTAATCTGTTAGTCCTCAACGGTAATCCCTGATCAATCACTCAGAACTGTCTAGGCGACAACCCCTGAATCATATTGTCAATTAATTTTGGGCTGTAATGCGTGAAGCATAGTCCAGTCAATTGCATTCTGAGAGAGCAAACTTACGTTGACACCGGGGCATAATGCGCAAAGCATAGTCTAGTTACTTGCATTTTGAGAAAACAAATCTGCATTGACACCAGAGTATAAGACGTGAAGCGCATCTTAGTCGATAAGATGATTCTTGGAAGACACCGGAGTATAAGGCGCGAAGCGCATCTCAGTTGATCAGATCATTCTTGTCAGACACTAGAGTATAAGGTGTGAAGCGCATCTCAGTCTTTCAAACAGCTAAGTTCCTGGTTCGACACCGGAGTATAAGGCGCGAAGCGTGTCTCAGTCGATCAAATGATTCTTGGAAGACACCAGAGTGTAAAGGCGTGAAGCGTATTTGTATCAATCATTACTTTCCCATAATAGGACGACATTATAATAGAAAACTAAGGCGTAGAATACATTCTTGTTACTAGAGAGAGCAGTATGATTCTAAACCATCACGCTTGGGAGCATAGAGCATGAGATTGCTTGAGCATGTGCATCATAATAGGATAGGTGCATTCATTCATGTGATTGTTTGTGCTTAGGTGTTGTCCCTTACCCGAACTACATCCTGGTCTAATTCTCGTTGGGATACGTAGGCAGCTCACCATTGAGCACGACCAGCACTGATCATCTAGGCGTCCTGTTTTTGCAACGCACTTTAGTTTTACCTGAATTCGACAGTTCGATCAAAGGCTTGTCTTCACACAGGCTTCGACATTCACTTGTGATACGCGTTACTTCACAAGCTCTGCCGAAGAAGGGCAAACTGTAGACACCCCAATTTTAACCGATCGTTGAATTCAGGGGATGATTACCTCTAAAACCGATGACAACAATGTTCGAAAGAATTCAAAATCCTCAATGATAAAATTATGCTCTTTAGAAAGCTTCTTAACTTGAAACTTGCCAATTTTAAAGCCAAAATGACCAAAATACCCCGGGAGTGACACTTTTTGACTAAAGTGTGAAAACATGTACCAAATATGGAAGCATCCTTGGAATATCCCTTTGATCAAAGGAATTGCACTAGAAAAAGCCGGAAGTTCAAAATATGCATTTTCAAGAAAAATCAATGCAAAATGGTTCTTCAAGGGAAAAATGGTTACAAATATTTTTTTATGATTTTTAAACCTTTTTTATAAAATACTAGACTTCAATACCTTTCCAACGGTATAAGATTTGCGATTTTTGGATTTGCAATGATTAAATATGAATTTTTGAAGATTCGCGGCACTCGATGCGACGAGGCGGCACTCAGTGAGTGCCGTGAGGCATTCGGAGAGTGTCGCGAGGCACTCATCGAGTGCTGCCCTGTTGGAAAACACAGTTTTTTTTATGTGACTTTAAAAGCATATTTTGATCAATTGGATACTCAAAATGTCACCAATTTTTGTGTTTATGTTCAACACTCATATGTCATACTTCCATACCTTTAACACTCCAAAAATTACCTTTATACCCTCACTTCATCTATCTATAAATAGGAGCCCATTTTTTCACAAAAAAGGATAAAAAAAATCCTAGTTTGGAATTGGATCTTCATCTTAGAGTGAGAATGAGATGGTGAGTTGTTGTGAATGATTTCTAGAGAATTTTAAAGAGAAAAAATCATCCAAAAATAAGAGGAAACTCTACCCAAATTGGATTAAACCCACTTTGAAGTCATAGACGCTTGAAGAAGAGCATGAAGAAGCATTGAAGATCTTCAAAAATTCAACCAAACCAACTCAAAATATGAGGAAATTTAGAGGTAATGCTCTCATCTTAGATCATATTCTACTATAATTCAATCACAATTCATAGATCTATAAGATTTTTATACATTTTCAAAAAGTCTCTTCTCCATCCCCTTCTTCACACACCACCTTGAATTATGATTGAATCCTCTTAAACTTGTTGATTTGAATCTAATTAGTCATCAAATCTATAAGAAACATGTTTTGAGTGTGGATTTATCACTAGATCCTTTAATTCATAAGGATCTCATCTCTTCTCTCTTATGCTCTTCTCTTGGAGTTCATGAAACCTTCCATGTTCCATTAATTGAACTCCTTGAGATTTGATCTCTTAATTTCTATAAATCCATGTTTATATATGTATTTTGAGTAGGCATAGTCATATATATATATATACTGATAGGTCTTAGCCTATGTTCATAATTTCGTAACTCCTTTTGAATCTCACGCAGTTCTTTATATTTCATTGAAATCTATGGAGTTTGGATCCTTAATCCTCTAGGATCATTAATTTGGGAGAGGAATCAAAGGAAGTAGGTTATGAATCCTCAAGGACCATGTATTTGGTAGAGGGAATTGATGTAGATCTAGTGAATTTCATAACATTGGATTCAAGTGAATTCAAGTTTCCTAGGTTCATTCATGAGGTTGAGTAAGACCTTAGGACCCATTTCTTTCATGAGATTTATGATAGGGTTCCCTAAAGGCTAAATCCATGGATCTTCATAATAAGTGAGTATTATTGTGTTGGTTGCAATCATGCTTGATCTATATTCTCCATAGAATTATAGATCAAGTTTGGTTTAAATCATGATCCATTGGAATTGAATGAGACCAATTGGAGAGTGTTCATAACTCATATCACTAGATTTTTTATTTTGATGGGATTTTATACTTAACATGGTTTGGCCTTATGATTTGTGAATTAACCACTCTCTGTCCAAATTTTTAGAGCAGTAAACAAATCTTGTTTTAAGTAAATCAGAGCCTTAATCATATATTTTTTTTACTTCAAATAATTTTTTTTGTATAGTTAAATGTGTTAAGGATATTCTCTAAAAAGAATGAAGTTATTCGGATTTGTTTACTATTTTTAGAAAACCACACAAAATCTCTGGACAGAGAGTTGTAAAATTCTGAGTAGAGTCTAGTTTTGGTTTAATTCCAAGAGATTGAACCGTTTGATCTTTGATTTTTTTTCTTGGGTTAGAAACTAGACTCATAGAGGCATCTTGTGTCCAAAAATCACTAAGATCAAACCATGGAATCTATGGTTTTTCTATTTTCTAAATTCAGGTTTCTTCTCTATAAATTCTGAAACTCTGTTACAATTTTAATCAACTTTGTAAATGATGACCTAAATGGCCTTCTCATGACATAGGGCTTAGACTATGTTTTAATATTGGATAATAGGACTTAGATCCAGAGGCCAAATGATCCAAATCAATGAATAGTTCATATCTCATTCTTGTTTATATCTATGTATTCATTTCATGTATGTTGATACTTAGGACTAGGACTAATTCTTGGTTTAAGTTGCATTTGATTGAACTTAGTTGAACGTAACTATGGGTTCCTTATGATCATGTTGGGATTATATTATCTCTATATGGACATAAAATTGGCTCCTAGTTGAGACTTGTATATCTATAGAGGTGTTGTATCCCCAACTATTTAGAAGGAATTCATAATTATATCAACTCTTTCTATGCTTAGTGGATTTAAGCTAGAAATTTAAGCATATTATTTAGGACTTTAAAGTATATCTTGTTCAAAGCATGTGGACTAACCCTTTGTTTTGTAGTGCTATCGAGGTACGATTTCTCAACCTTTCTCTAGTTTATTTTATTCTTTGATTTTAATTGATTTCCAACTCCATGTGCGACACCTTAGAATTAGAATTTGCCTTATGTGTACATGTGGATTAGAGACTCTTTATAGGTTTTAATAAATTTGCATGCATTGCACGTTTAAATTCATAGCTGGATCCCGGGTAAGTTTCCTCGCTCCCTTTTTTGTATATCATTTGCTTTTGCTATGTGAACTATGTGGTTTTGTATGCCTTTTTATCGTTAGCAATATTGCGCCCCTTTCAACATGCTTTTATAATGTATATATATGTATTAGTTGAGGTCATGTTTAGATTAATAATTCGATTAAAAATAATATTGAGTAGAGGCCTGTGACGAGATAGGATGAGAGGAGGTGTTTTATTCCGCCGGGCTCCTTCCTCTCTCATTCCATAATCCCCGAACCTAGAAATCTCTGGTTTCCAAAAGATCAGTTTGCTTTTAAAATGGTTTCTTAATTTTCCTTTTAAAAATTAAGTGGCGACTCGTATTTGAATTTTGAATTTGAAAGTGTTTTAAAAGTGTGGGTAATTAAACTGCAACATCCACAGGGTCAGGCTTTCTGAGAATGGGTGAATTACGAATTGATTTTTATTGGGAAGCGTGAAAATAGTATGGTAGGGCATATTTGAAGTGTTCAGAGTCACCACCTAACATTTGGGGTGTTAGGATCCCTGCAAAGACAGTTAAAGTAATTCATCTTTGACTTTTGAAAACTGTTTTGAAAAAAGTAGGTCCTTTAAAAGTGTGACTCTGAGTGGCCATGTAAAAACTAGAGATTTTGAGATGGGTCTGGGTACTCAGTTATGTCGAGGGAAGGTATTAGGCACCCTCAAACATCCGTGCTAACACGGTTGCCAATTTTAGTGATTTTTGTTAAAATGGGGCATTTCATTTGAAAAAGAAAAAAAAAAGTTTTTTTTTTAGAAAGTGAATAGGACGGAAAATGGTGATAGGTATGGCCACACTCTTTGAGAGTTGCTTACGTATCCCAAGATGGGAATTAGGCCTAACATAGTCTGACTTGTGTGTGTGAGTGCATGTATGAATTTTTTTAAGATAAAAGAAAAGTGGTCATGTTTTTGTTAGGAATATATACTAAAAGCCATGCTTTATGTAGTTGATTTATTATTCATTTAATAAAATCAGTTAATCTATTTTTATGAGAATCTGTGTTGGCAATATTTGTATTATATTGTTTATTTAATATTATGCATGTGTGTCTTTCATTCTACATAGTAGGTGGTTTGGTGTGTAGAGTTCGGCTTACACACGAGAGATCAGACCATCGGTTCTTGTAGAACGTAAGATTTTGGTTTATAGTCTTAGATGGATTGGACACACCATCGGTATGACTGCAGCATGGTGTTGTAGTAGGTTTGTCTAAACTGCGGGAAACGGTATAGTTTTGACTCACCATGCTGATACACTTTGTGTATTAAACGGGATCGACTTGGGGTAATTATCTTTACACTGACTTATAAGATAATTAATACCTCATGACTATTATGAGTGCTTATGCTCTAAATCCTAAGTTAATTTATAGATACGTACATTTGATATTTACACTTTGATCCCTAAAAGGGTGAGATCCTTAAATGTGTCAATATCTCATTGGATTGGGTGACAATATTAATCGTGTGGTGGATATTAATTGACGATGGAATCCATGTCTCAATTTTGGGATTGATGATATCCCCTTGAGAAAGCTTATAAGTTTTGATTATGTCAAACCCTGCAGGTAGATTTTGTATCCGACATATCAGATAAGTTAAGCAGAGTATCTCAAGGAATTTTAAGAGATTAATTAAATATGATTGTCAATAATTATATTTAATTAATGGATATCTGTAATCTTAAGCATTTAATAACATGGAGCTCGAAATATATTTTTGAGATAAGGGTAGGAGTGCAATTATAATTCTTTAGTTGCATGAATTATAATTTATGGAAATAGGAATCTGATTCAGTTCGAATTAGGGTTTCCTAATTCCATAAGAAAGCCTATTTCTTATTGACTTCTTATGATCCCTATCGTAGCCTATATATATGCTGATTTGGCTCTCTCCTCAGTTTGCTTTTTCCCATCAAGAGTATTATAACTCAGAATAGAAAAGAGAGCGTAAAAAAAGAGAGAGCAGAAACATAAAGGATTTCGAAGGAGCCCACACTCAGTTCAATATTCTGGCAGCAAAGGAATACGATAGAAGATCGTGAGCTATTATTCGTGTTCTCGATTCGTCTACTACAGCAATCCATTTTAGCACTTTAAGGTAACTCTAGTTCTGCCCTCGTAGGGTTATTGTAGTTTTCACGTAATTTTTTGCAGTACCAACTTATATGGTCTGTCAATGGAGTCTGGGAACGCAGTTTCCTAATAGTGGTATCAGAGCAACATTGATTCTGTGTATGAGTTGGACACAACCATGTTGTCTAGTAAAACAGATCTTATGCATGTTTTGATGGATGTATAGAACATAGAACTGTACTAACCCTTATTTTGCAGCGTTCTTATTCCCCTATTATGGTCACTGATTTTGTGTGATTGGATCCCATGATGGTTTTATCCGTGGTTAAAATTGTTATTTTAATATAGCATGTGAACTCCTTTATGGAGGCATATGATTTGTGTGTATTGGATCCCATGCTTGATTGATGTGTGATTAATTTACTGCAATGAAATAGCATGAGAACTACTTCATGGAGGCATAGGGTTTATGTAATATATCTCAAGTAAATCCATGAAGACAGTTCGTGAAGATAGTTTACAAGCAGTTTCAGAAATCAATCTGGAAGCAGTTTCAGAAGGCTGTTTCAGAAAACAGTTCTAGAAGGCAGTTGTCACGCCCCGACGTAGCATAATACAGGAAAACATTTAATTTCCTTTATGGACTCGTAGGTCGTGACAAGTGAGTATGACCAATTGTCCCTGCAACAAATAACTTAACAAACATTTCTAAAAGAAAGGATACTAATAAACATAAGCTCCAGAATTAAAAACTTACTAACTATTACATAGGTCGAGGTCTTAGGCACAAACGCCTTTATTCAAATTCTAACAAGGTTTATTACAACTCTGAAAGGAAAGACATAAAGAAAATAAAACAGCTCTTCCGGAACACCTCCGGTCATCTAACTAGCATAGTCAACGAACTCTGGCTGCTCCTGACCTGGAAAATCTGGACATAGAGTCCAGGACGCATCGACGCCGTCAGCTTATGAAAGCTGGTGAGTAAAATAAACATGTGCTCGCAATATATATATATATATAAGCATATAGAACAAAGGTATAAATTAACATTAACAGCAATATATTCAAGGTTCCAATTTCAACATAAATCACGGGGGAATGTAGTAAGAAATAAATACGCAATTGTACATGAATTTTGTAATATCTTATATTGCCAATTCTTTTCTTTAAAACAACCCAATTCAACCAACACATCATCTTAGATACCAGGAGTAATAACTACTCAGTCATCCAATTCACACGCTACACTATCGCCTCCAATACCAGGAATATTATCCGATCGGTATTGAAGTCACACACCACACTACTGCCTCAGATACCAGGAATACTATCCAATCGATATCTAAGCCGATCACAACCGACCATCGCTCCGGATATCAGGAATACTATCCGATCAATATCCGAAATGCGCGCCTTAGATACCAGGAATACTATCCGATCGATATCTAAGTTGTACACAACATTATCACCATCGCTTCGAATATCAGGAATACTATCCGATCAATATCCGCAACGCGCGCCTTAGATACCAGGAATACTATCCGATCGATATCTAAGTCGTAAACAACACTGTTGCCTCCAATACCAGGAATACTATCCGATCGATATTGAGGTCGCACACCAAACCGCCACCCTTTACTCTTTTCACGCTTTCTCACACACATGCATGTTGACATAACCTTGACCCTAATATGTATGTCAATGTTCCATAAATAACACCATTACTTACTCACAAAACCGGATAATCGTACGAGCATAAATTTTGGTCTTAAACATTCTTACAAGTCCAACTTCTAACAGTGAGCCTTTAAAACAGTATATTTGCCAAACAATTCCTTGAAATTTCCCAAAACATTTTCCAAACAGTCCCTTATACAAAAATACAGAAACTGCTCAAAACTGCCACCTCGCGCGAGTGGATCGCACGAGCAAGGGAGAGGTGATGTCGCGCGAGCGAAGGGAGAGGACGGATCGCGCGAGCGGTCTGCGCGAGCGAAGGGGCGCGAGCGGTCTGCGCGAGCGAAGGGGGGAATGTTTCGCGCGAGTGGGCCGCGCGAGCGAGCCTCGCGCGAGCAGGTCGCGCGCGCGAGTTCTTGCAGTTTCATCATCTTCCTCGTTTTTCCCCTGTTTTCAATTTCAAAACTGCATTTTACCCATTTTCAGAATCTGATCGTACCAGAACAAGTAACGTATGGTTCTCTTCAGTTTTCCGCGTAGATTACAAATACGCTATCAATTTTAACTAATACGGATTGTATCTCTAGATATTCGTGATTAAAGTAAGGGTGTGTAGACACCCCATTTTGTCGGCTATCAGATTTAGGAGACCCATAGCTTGGTGGTTCACAATGATCGTAAAAGACTCAAAAGGACTCTCGGAAGTCAGCTCTATCTCTCAGAATGCTCAGAATGACCAAAATGCCCCTGAAAGCCCGAAAACTCCCAGATTTGGTCCCAAAGTTCTAAAAACATGCTACGTCGTAAGAAAAGCGATAAAATGAGTTTTTAAGAGAAAATCGGGTGAAATCGTCAGCTCCCAGAGACCCCCGGAAGTCCCGGAAGCTCCCGGAAAGTCCCCGTTGACCGGTTTGACCAAGGTTTGACCAGGTTTGACCAAGTTTGACCAAGTTTGACCGAAATCGTCCGAATTCACCAGAATCATTCTAAATCATGAGAAAAGTATTAAAACAAGTTCCAAAAGAAAATCGAGCGAAAACATCAGCTCCCAGGAACTCCTAGAGGTTTCCAGAACTTCCCGGGAATCCCAGGTTTGACCAGTTTGACCAAGATTTAACTTTGGAACCGAGGCACTGAAACAATTTTCAAATATTTTTCACGGATACTAGAGGTCGATAGCTTTTCAACGGTATATCGCACACAATTTTCGGATCTAAAACGAGTTTATTATCAATTTCCGAAGACAAAAAAAGGCGATCAAATTGGCTTTTATCGCAAATACCGCAAAACTTTTCAAAGTGACCCATCCCCGAACTATTTTTTATGTAAAGTAGACTCCATTACCTTTCCAACGGTATATCACAATCTCAATTTGGAGTTCGTATGCATTTTCTGTGAATTTCGGACGAAATAGGGCCTTTTCGCGAATACCGGAACCTCTGGGGGCCTAAACGTAATTTTCTGGGCTTTTGAGGAGCAGTGCCGCCGCGGCACTGGCCCACTGCCGCCGCGGCACTCATCCCTCGCAGAGTCCATTTTTGTAATTTTTTTGGGGGTCCAATTTGATTAATTGAAAGCCAAAACGACATAGTTTTATGTTCACAGTTGTTTGGGACCAATGGGAGTACTTCTAAAACCCCAAAACCACCCCAAATTGGCCTATTTAAACCCCCCATTGCTCTTCATTTTGGGGGGTCAAGTGCAAAGCTTGAAAAGTTGTAGAGAAGAAGAGAGATAGAGATAGGTTTAGAAGAGAGAAAGGGAGCTTCTCCCATTGATTTTCCATAAGAAAGTGAGTTTTATTCTTGTTTTATTCCATCATCCTTCTATATACTTCACATTCAAAGTCCACTCCAACCCTCATTCTTGAGCATTCATGAGATAGGAAGCTACTTCCATGTCCAAATGTCAAAATCTATGAGTGAAACACCAAGCTACAAGTCCAAAATCACATTGATTATCATCTATTGATTGCTATTTACTTGCTTTGATTATATATATGTTCATCTCTCCTTATCTCATTTCTTTTTCTTTTCTTTATTTACTTACTAGTTCATCATCATCTAAGTGATGACATGAAGTTTGGGGTGAGTGAATCCTTATGGATAGTAGCTCTTGACCTCAAAAACATGTTTGATAGATGATGATCATAACCTTAATACTTCCAAGGTATTCTTGGAATGTATTGAAGTTATGCCCAAAAATAAAATAAATCTCTCCAACAATCTTGGAGGTTCTTAAATGATGAGTTTGATGTAGGTATTCTAAGTGGCTATGATCCTTATGGAGTGTTGAAAACATGTTTTCAAAACATCTATTTCAAAACCCCTCTCAATCCCTCTCATTTGGTTTCAAGAAACAAAACTTTGTTTTCTCCAAAATCTTCAAAACAATGAGTCAAAACAGTGAGTGAGTTGAGTTCAAAGATTTTTCTAGAACTCAATACTCAACATATGGATACAAGGCCACTTGGAAAGTCTTCCTAACTCATTGGAGAACACCCATGATTTTTGGTTTGACTTGGAAGTACTTGGAAATGGTCCATTTGGGTCCCAACATTCCTTCCAAACATTCTGTTTTTGCTGTCACAGCAGCTAGGTCAACTTACGACCTCTTTTCCAGAAAACTTTTCCAAAAGGGGTGGTCCTAACTTATTTTTCCCTTGAAATTCAATGTCTTAGGAAACTTTCTGTATAAAATGAGCCTCTAGATCATTCTTTTTCATTTTCTAAGATTTTCTAACATTTCAGCCGACAGTACGAACTCTGTTTCTGAGTGACCCCTATTGTTTATATAATTCCTCTCAATCTGTGATAGCTATTCAAGATTGGCCTTTTGGGTTTTGTTCTAGACACAATAAGGAACATCTCCATAAAAAATCATGCATTGAAAACATTCCTAACCCCTCTTTTCAAATTCCAAAAGATCATGCTACTGTTCTGTCCACTATTCACAGCAAGTATACTTTAACTTTCATTCTTTGATTTGATGCTCATATGCATTCCAAATTAGTTCATATCTTAGGAAGTAGTTCTTACTACATTTGTACATATCCCATATTGATTTCATCCATCCATTCATACACATTTTAGACTTCTAAGTCATTCTAGGAATCCATAAACACAAAGCACACTACAACCTTGGCACATTCTAGATACATACATTGCATTCATGCAAGATTTGGGGTTTTTGTAACTCTTAATCAAAGGAGATTATAAGGAACGAACTCGATCACCCGTTCATGCTTCCCCTTGATCTAATCATCCTTTCTCATCCGTCCCGGGGATTAAGAGGTCTTCTTTTATCAAAGATTAACACGCATCATACTAGTTTGCTAAGCATATTTTGATTTCTTTGCTTATTTGTTTCAATAACGATTCATGTCCCCTTTAGATTAAGGAAACTTAATTACTTGAAGCGTGATTAGATGATTTTTCCTAGGTTTATTTGTGTGATCTTTCACTTTACATTGCATGATATTTGATTTAGATCTTATGAATGATATTTTATCTTTAGATCTTCCATTTTCAAGTTTCTTATGTAATGTAATATACTATCATAGTATTAATTGCCAAACCATACATAGTATAAGATGATTATTTGGATGCTAATTGAGGCCCGTCAAAAGATGGGGCGAGTTGAGGGTGTTTTAGTCGCGACAAAGGCTCCTTCCTCTCTCGTACCAAAACCCCGAACCAAGTTCTTTGGTTATGAAGGGTCGGTGCCCTTTATCCATTTGGGTGAGTCAAAATTAGGTTTCTTGGTTCCTTAAAGACCAAGTGGCGACTCTGTATCTGTTTTCAACAGACCTATTTTCTTTCTTTGATTCAAATCAATTTCAAAACAATCTCAAACAAGAGAAGTGGTCCGAAGCCCGGTATCCATAGGGTGTCAAAACTTTAAATCAACCGTTCGTCGCGATACGGATGAATTATTGCGTAGGATTTGAACCGTAGTCTATTGGGACAAAGATCTTCCATAATCAATTCACGGATTTCATTTTGGTTCACTTTTACAAAACTCCATTTTTTTCAAGTTTAATGGTGTGTTAATATATATACACATATACACACATATATATACTGAAATACACATATATAAACATTGTGAGTGAGTTTATAATACTCACTGAGGTGTTTAATACTGAGAATTTGAAAATGATAATTCCGCCGTAATATCCGTCGTCCAATAATTTCTTCCTCCGTTTGTGATCTTGAGATATATATATATATATATATATATAACTATGTATGTGTGTAGGAGTATATAATCTGAGTGTGTGTGTTGTGTGATGATCTTGAGAGGTAGAGAAAATTGAGAGAGAATTAGAGAGAGTTTGTGAGGGAGAGAAAGAGAAACTGTGAGAATTTGAGAGAGACACACATATATACACTGATATGTGTAGGCTCCAAGCAAAGCCATAAGAAACGCACGGTGTGGTTGAGCTCACGTGCTCCCACACCCAAGCGCGGTATAACGCAGATTTAAAACATAAAACTGGTATTTTGCGGTTGAAATAAAAATACAGAAAATATATTAGCGTAGGAAATAAATTCCCAGTTTATACAAAAAAATATAGATATCGATTTTGAAACCATAGAAAACATGTTTCTGTATTTATGGAAATTACAGTTTGACCCCAAACAAAATATTATAAATAGGAATAAAATGGAAATATTCATTTATTAATGGAAAAGAAAATACAGGGTGTTACAGCAGTTGCTGATGGTAAATCGGATTTAGCTTCCAGGGCGCTACCCCAGAACCCCACAGGGGGCACTGCCCCCTCGATCTCCGCGAGCTGACCGGGCAGCTTGACCCCCGTGCGTAGTGGCGACATAGAGCTAATCGGGTTCAATGAAGTTTTCTTCACAAGAGTTGCAGCTTGACCATAATAGTAAGATTCCTATTTTATTATGGTTTCCTTATTCATGTGTGATTGAATTATTATTATTGTTTTATGTTTAATGAATGAGACAACATGGATAATTGTTCCTAGACCTATATCAGATATCTAGCTGCATGTTTAATTTATATTAATTTAAAATGATGGACAACTATGTATATTTAGAAATAAAACTAATTCCATAGTTGAAAACATGAGTACTTATTTTCTAAAATCATGAGAATAGAATAGTTTTATTATCTACACATGTGGATTTGACAAGTAAGGATGAATTAACCCTTGCCAAGTATTCCATTATTTTTATTAATTAAATTAAAATGTTTTCTACAAAATTATAGCCCTCAAATTTTTTAAAATTCTAAGTGGGAGAGAGAATTTATCAAGTATAAATCTCATGGTCTCCATCACTGGTTTGTAGATGATATGATTAATTTTGTATGATGGCTCTAGTGTCATCCTCCCCATCGAATGCAGTTGATCATGGAATTATCGGTACAAACTTCTTTAAAAGAATATTTTGGGTAATTGTTAGTATGGGTCACCTCTCCATCAGAGGTGTTCCTCATGGAACTCTTGACTTAGAATTAAGTGATGGTATACACTTAGCTATAAATAGTAATATCCTCTCCATCTGAGTCACTGTTATTATTTATAGGACCAAAGCAAGTCAGCAGTTTAATTTTACTAGGCAAGTTGCATCGCCTGGATAGTAAAATTAAAAGGCAATTGCCTATCTAAACAAATGATGGATAGTATATGGCTTCCCATCGAGTCATACTATTCGCGGTGTATTATGTTGCTGGCAGATTCTTTTCAAATACGGTAGAGGGAACCAATATTTTCAACTTGAATCCATAGTAATTTTTTGCCCAAACGTAATTATTTATATTATGTGATTCTCAGGCTTTTAAATGGGTTCTTTCAATCCACTCGCTGTTATGCTTAGAGAAAACAAACTTACTGGACCAAACTATATAGATTGGAAAAGGAATTTGGATATTGTGTTAACTGCTAAAGAGTACAAGTTTATGCTTACTCAAGAATGTACTGAGCAACTTGGTGAGGAGGCAACCGCTAAGGAAACCCAGGCTCACAAGAAATGGGTCAAGGTTGATGATATGGCACGGTGTTACATTCTGGCATCCATGTCAAATGTTCTGCAACATCAGCATCAGTCAATGGCCAGTGCCTATGACATGATGGTGAGCCTTCGAGAGATGTTCAGGGATCAAAGTCGGGCTGCTAGACAGGTTGCCATGAAAGACTTGATGAACACAACTATGGCTGAGGGAACGCTTGTAAGGGATTATGTTCTTAAGATGATATCTCTTCTTAATGAACTAGAGATCCTTGGAGCTGAAATCGACGGGGAAACCCAGGTCGATATCGTACTCCAGTCACTGCCAGAGTCTTTTAAGCAATTCCGCCTCAATTACAACATGAATAAATTTAAATATACCTTGGCAGAGCTACTTAAAGAACTCCAGGCAGCTGAGGGTTTCAACAGAAAGTCAGGTAGTGCTCTTGTGTTTGAGAAAGGTTCTGCTTCAAAGCCGAAAGGCAAGAAGAAAATGAAAAAGGCTCAAAAGAAGGCCGCGGGTCCTCCGCCAATCCAAAGGCCAAGAGGACAATCGAGAAAGCCTAAAGGCAAATGTTTTGTTTGCAAGCAGCCAGGACACTGGAAGAAGCAATGTCCGGTTTATCTCGCTAGACAGAAAAATCAAGGTAAATCTCATTTACTAGTTATTGAATCGTGTTTAGCGGTCCGATCTACCGGTACCTGGTGTGTAGATACGGGAGCCACTGATCATGTATGCAATTCTTTGTAGGGGTTCCAGGGAACCAGGCAGCTCAGTGATGGAGAGATTTATCTATATATGGGAAATGCTACAAGAGTAGCAGCAGTTGCAGTAGGAGATCTACATCTTAGTTTTGGTAGAGATAGGATTTTAATATTAAAAAAATTACCTTTATGTACCTTCTATTAGAAGGAATTTAGTTTCAGTTTCTAGTTTAGTAAAGAATGGATATTCAGTTCATTTTAATAAAGTAGTAGTTATTAAAGAAAATAAACGTTTTATTTATTCTGGTCAATTGGTAGATGATCTTTATATTATAAATCTCGTCTCTCCTATACTGTAACTTAATGAATTGAATAACACAAATAGTTTGCCATTTAAGAAAAAAGAACCTTCGAGGATGAACCAAACGCATCTTTGGCACTTACGCCTTGGTCATATTAACTTGAAAAGTATTCAAAGACTGGTTCAAAATGGGCCATTAGGCTCATTGGAAGTGGAGGCACTTCCAGTCTGTGAATCCTGCTTGGAAGTTAAAATGACCAAGATACCGTTCTCGACCAAGGGCTATAGAGCAAAAGAGCTATTGGAATTGGTTCACTCTGATTTATGTGGTCCTATGACTGTCCAAGAAAGAGGGGGATTTGAGTACTTTGTCACTTTCATTGATGATTACTCAAGGTATGGGTACATTTATTTGATGCGGCGTAAGTCTGAATGCTTTGAGAAATTCAAAGACTTCAAGGCTGAAACGGAGAAGCGTCTAGGTAAATGTATCAAGACACTACGATCTGATCGTGGTGGAGAGTACCTCTTGGGAGAGTTTAGGGAATACTTATTGGAACAAGGGATTACATCCCAGTTGTCTGCACCCCATATGCCTCAGCAGAACGGTGTAGCAGAAAGAAGGAACAGGACTCTCATGGACATGGTAAGATCTATGATGAGTTATTCGGATTTACCAATTTCCTTTTGGGGACACGCATTAGAGATAGCTGCATACATTCTAAACTTGGTACCATCTAAATCAGTACCTACTACTCCCACGAAATTGTGGATTGGGCAAAAGCCTAGTCTACAGCATGTTCAGATCTGGGGTAGTCCAGCACATGTGCTGAAAGGTAACGCAAAAAAGTTGGAATCAAGAATAGAAGTATGTTTCTTTATTGGGTATCCAAAAGGAACTAAAGGTGGTCTATTTTATAGTCCTAAGGATTAGAAGGTTATTGTTAGAACCAATGCCACATTCTTAGAAGAGGACTATGTTATGAACCACAATCCCAAAAGTCATATTGTTCTAGAGGAAATGAGAGGAGAGACACTGACACATACTTCTTCGATACCATCGGTACGAGAAGAAACATCACAAGATAGAGTTATCGATATTCCATTACTGCGTCGTAGTGGAAGGATTATCGAAACTCATGTAGATCCCAAACCAACCATTAACACACAGGTTCCTGAACTAGTACAGCGTGCAGATAATGGTGTATTAGGTTCAGAATCTACACAATGAAATATCAGTGATACAAAGACACGGGTTATACCTCGTCGTAGTGGGAGGGTTATTATTCAACCTGATTGGTATATGTTCTTGAGAGAGTCTTATGACCGGGTCCCTGATGAACAAGGTACCGATCCCTGTAACTACAATGAAGCACTCCAAGATAAAGATGCAGATCTTTGGCAAAAGGCTATGATGTCTGAAATGGAGTCCATGTACTCCAATCAAGTCTGGGATCTTATAGAACCACCCAATGAAATAAAACCTATTGGATGTAAGTGGATCTATAAGAAGAAGAGAGGAGCAGACGGTAAGGTGGAAACCTTTAAACCAAGACTTGTTGGGAAAGGGTTCACTCAAAAAGAGGGAATCAATTATGAGAAAACCTTTTCGCCAGTGGCCATGCTAAAGTCTATCTGGATTCTCGTATCCATTGATGCACATTTTGATTATGAAATTTGGCAAATGTATGTCAAGACATCATTTCTTAATGGGAATCTTGACGAGTTCATCTATATGATGCAACCAAACGGGTTCATTGCGAAGGGCCAAGAACACATATTGTGCAAGCTTAAAAAGTCCATTTATGGACTTAAGTAGGCATCTAGGTCTTGGAATATCCACTTTGATCAAGCAATCAAGTCTTTTGGTTTTCGTCAATGTGCGGATGAATCTTGTGTGTACAAGAAACATGATGGAAGCGTGGTGGTGTCCTTAGTACTATATGTGGATGATATCTTGCTAATCGGAAAGGATGTGGGGGTATTCTCTTCTGTAAGGGTATGGTTGTCCAGTCAATTTGATATGAAGGACTTGGGAGAAGCCGGTCACATCCTAGGGATCAAGCTTATACGAGATCGTAAGAATAGGATGTTGGGCTTGTCATAAGGCACTTATATCGACAATATTCTTGCAAGGTTTAGCATGCAAAGTTCCAAGAAGGGATTCCTTCCCGTCAAACATAGAATTACTCTATCTAAGGATCAGTGTCCTAAGACACCTGATGAGATACAGAAGATGAAGGCAGTTCCTTATGCCTCGGCAGTAGGAAGCCTAATGTATGTTATGCTATGCTATGTACTAGACTTGACATCTGCTTTGCTGTCGGCATGATTAGTAGATATCAGTCTAATCCAGGGCAAGAACATTAGACTGGGGTGAAAAATATTCTCAAGTACCTGAAAAGGACTCGAGACTATATGTTAGTTTACCAAGCAGACAGTCTTGTACCCATTGGGTACACAGATTTTGATTTCATGTCAAATAGGGATTCCAGAAAGTCTACCTCAGGATATGTGTTTACCCTAGGAGGTGGATCCATTAGTTGGAGGAGTATCAAGCAGTCGTGTATTGTTGATTCCACCATGGAAGTCGAGTATGTGGCTGCTTCGGAAGTTGCTAAGGAGGCCGTTTGGCTCAGAAACTTCCTTATGGATCTAAGAGTAGTACCTACGGTACAATCGACTATTACCCTTTATTGCGATAATAGCGGAGCGGTTGCTAACTCAAAAAAACCTAGGGCACATAAGAAGTGAAAACACATTGAGCGTAAGTATCACCTGATACGAGAGATTGTGCAAAGAGGTGGTGTTAAAGTGACCAAGATAGCATCAGCAAATAACCTGGCAGATCCTTTCACCAAGAGCTTACCGGCCAAGACTTTTGATAGTCATGTAGAAGGGATAGGAGTGAGGTGTGTCGCATCATGGCTTTGAGTCTAAGTGCATTTGATATTACACTTTGATCCCTAAAAGGGTGAGATCCTTAAATGGGTCAATATCTCATTGGATTGGGTGACAATATTAATTGTGTGGTGGATATTAATTAACGATGGAATCCATGTCTCAATTTTGGGATTGATGATATCCCCTTGAGAAAGTTTATAAGTTTTGATTATGTCAAACCCTGCAGGTGGATTTTGTATCCGACATATCAAATAAGTTAAGCAGAGGATCTCAAGGAATTTAAGAGATTAATTAAATATGATTGTCAGTAATTATATTTAATTAATGGATATCTATAATCTTAACATGGGGAGATAATAAACATTTAATAGCATGGAGCTCGAAATATATTTTTGAGATAAGGGTAGGAGTGCAATTATAATTCTTTAGTTGTATGAATTATAATTTATGGAAATAAGAATCTGATTCAGTTCAAATTAGGGTTTCCTAATTCCATAAGTAAGCCTATTCCTTATTGACTTCTTATGGTCCCTATTGTAGCCTATATATATGCTGCTTTGGCTCTCTCCTCAGTTTGCGTTTTTCCATCAAGAGTATTATAACTCAGAATAGAAAAGAGAGCGTAAAAAGAGAGAGCAGAAACATAAAAGATTTCGAAGGAGCCCACACTCAGTTCGATATTCTGGCAGCAAAGGAATACGGTAGAAGATCGTGAGCTGTTATCAAGCCCGTGTTCTCGATTCGTCTACTACAGCAATCCGTTTTAGCAGTTTAAGGTAACCCTAGTTCTGCCCTTGTAGGGTTATTGTAGTTTTCACGTAATTTTTTGCAGTACCAAATTATATGCGATATCAATGGATTCTGGGAACGCAGTTTCCTAATAGTTTTGACCGTGCACATGTGATATAGTGATTTGAGAAATGGTCGGTGTAACTAAGAACTTTAACCCACGTGGTATAGTCCTAGATTTTAACCTTTGAAAAGTGATTGAGATTGAAATGAGACTATGCAAGTGATTGGAGAATGATGTATTTTTTTTTGTACTTTTCTTTTTTTTTTTTATATACATATTTTTTTATTTTTTATTTTTGTCCTTTTAGTCCTATACCGGAAGTAAGGATTTGTGCCCAAAATGACTGAAAAGTGTACTTGAAGTAAAAGTCAGAGCCCAAATGACTAAAATGTTTACCGAAAATAAAGGTCAGTGCCCAGAGGAAAGAAAAAGATATTTTTTTTAAAAGGTTTTGACCGGAAGGAAGGGACGGTGCCCAAAAGAAAGAAAAAAATGTTCGAATTTTCTTTTATCATTGAGAAACTTGATAAGTTAGGAGTATTCGGTAAAAGAAAAAAAAAAGGAAATTTTTTTTTTTCGTTTTCTTTCTGTATTTTGGCAGATTTGAGTTGAGTATTCCAAAAATGGAACGTAGGAGTCTCGGTGTTTCCAATTTTATAAAATTTTGTGGGAAGGATCCCAAATGAGTCTACTTTCCATGGGAGAAATCCGTTTTGCAAAATCTTTTGTGAATTGGGAGAAATTGAATTTAGAATCACCCAGGGACTGCACTATCGACCGAAAGTAAACGATTTTTTTACAAACATTTAATGATTTTTAAAAAATCTGAAAAAATTTGTAGAGATAGGCAAGAGGTTGAAGTTGGTAAAAAAAAGTAGAGGAGAGCAAAATAAAGGAGGACGTTATTGAGCAAACCTGTTATGATTTTTCTGGCAGATTCTGAGCTTCATATGTTTGTACTTGGAAAGTGGCTAAGACTTTTTTTTTTTAATAAAATCATGAAAAATCCCATACAGCTATCATCGAGTTTGGAGGTGATTTCCAATTGCAAAGGCAGTTGTTGAGTCCGATTAGTCCTTTCTTTATTTTTATTACGGTACTTATATGAATTAAGAGAACCTTCTTATTTAGGCATGAATTTTCGTGTTAAAAAAACAACGTAGTCCCCGGTAAAACATAAATCTCCATATTAGCAACCGCGTCATCTCTAGTAGAACATGGCTCTCCATATTAGAAACCACGTAGGATTTTTGTATTGGGAACCATGCAATCCAGAGTCGGACGTGATTTTGATATTGGAAATCAAGTAATCTCGAGTATGATGTGGATTATTATTATTATTTTTTATTATCAAGCAAAAAATAAAAATGATATGTACAAGAGAAAAAAAATAATAATAAAAAAACCTGAGTTATTAGAGGAACTTGAGAAATCGGCTAGAATATTGATGGTAAGTGACTAGGATGTTGGGTGATGATTTGAGGTCTGTCTTCCTCTATCATCACAAACCCCTTTCCAAATCTTAACTGAAGGAAAAATACGTTTAAATTAATTTTAAACGCGCAGCGGAAAGATTAAGTTTCAAAAACTTATTGGTATGCCCGGATCCACTACCCGTTAATTCTATAGATGCGTACTAACAAAAGGGAGAAGAAATATACCTCAGTTCTTGAACCCAATTCTGAAATCTTCAACTTTGGTGATACAGTAGCCTCCACTAGATTGTCTTCACCCTTATGACTCGTGTGGATACTTCCCGAAGAGACTAGAGATGGTGGGATCTCTAATAAGGAGGATGGGAAGGTTTGGGAAGCCCTAAATAGGTTCTGCAGCTTTCTTATAGGAAAAACGACGAATTCTAAACCCTATACATAGCTGCCCTATTTATAGATTTCCAAAACCAACTTTAACCTTCGACTAATCGAAGTGGCTTCGATCGATCGAACCGGCTTCGATCAATCGAACGTTCGATCAATCGAACGTTCGATCAATCGAACCTGTCTAGACTTCAATCGATCGAGACCCCTTCGATCGATCGAACCTGTCTTGACAAGATCCTCATGTGCCTTTCCAAGCATCCTAGCGGAGCTAAGAGTGGGACTTCTTAGGCTCTTTATTGTTGGCTCAGACCAGTTTTTAATTCCCATGATCAAACTCTTTGATCAGCAAACTAATCAACTAGTCAATTAACGTTTACTCCACTATAAAACGACAACTAAACTCCAACGCAAAAGAACATATCCGAAGCGATAGCTAGACTTGTATGGTATACTAATGTCCATCTACCATCAGCATTCGCAATCATATTTAGGTAGTCGGATGACTGTCACTGTCACTGTCAACCTGAATCATGATTACTTCTTGAATTCGTTGAGTCCCATTCACCTCTCATGATTACCAACACATGTTGATAACTACTTATCAACAAGATTGCAGTTCTCAGTAATCAACTTGGTGACATTATCAAGGGAATGCTTACTCTGAAACAGAGGGTAGATTCTATCTTGACAATATATGTTCACAACCCTATGAACATGACATACCCAAGATACCTAAGTGTTGATCTTCTATAGACCTCACTGATTGGTAAGTCAAAGCAGCCATATCCACATTTTGTGTCCATAATCGTCTCAAGATTGAGAACATGTACCTTATACAACTTATGAGTTCCTATCGACTATTGACAGTCTTGAGTATCAATAGGAAAGCTCAGGTCTGTCAATGCACTATAAGCACTAGCATATTAACTAAGAGTTACACTCCAGTGATTGAGATTAATCACTTCATCCAATGGTAGTTAATCATGCTACAGTGTACACCTGATGAGATACCCAGTCTCATCATCTACTGTGACAAGTTCTAAGTATCAAAGTATAACACCTGCATTTGTGTTATTGCATCTCATTACATTGTCATGCCTGATAATGTGATGTGTTGTGTCTTATGACACCTATGAGAGTGAGTTTTGACTTACAAGTCGATTTGGGTGTCTGTGTTAGAGAATCCTCTGAGACGATGTGAATGAGTGTTTTGTGGTTGTGACGTCTCTCCGAGTATGAGACGGTCATTGTGGAATACTTAAATGTTTATCTGAAAATAAATGTTTAGCTGTGTATTTCGCTATCTGTATTATTTTCTGGTTTAGAATTTTTTTATTTTGTTAGATTTAGTATCCTGGTGAGGACAAATTAACACGCTATTAATTTGGTAGGCTAATTAGCAACTTCGAAAAAGTCATGTAAAAATTTGTGTTTTAGCAACCAAGCGGAACTTAGTCGAAAACTTTTATAATTTTGAGGTTTTGCTTGTAAAGCTATGAATTAGCTGTGTAGAAAGTTCAGAGACTAATTAGGAGTTTTGAAAACTTACGGGGAGGTAAACGTAATTTTCAAAAGTGTTGCCTATATATAGATAGAGATGACTTTAGATAATTCTTCAAAGCTTCTAACCTAAGTTTCAAGAGGAGACCAAAGGGTGATTTAGTTGCTTCGAGCTTCTCGACGCCAAATGACGACCTTTTGTCCGTCTGTTTTCTCCTAGATTTCATATTCGAGCTCCTTGAGGTAAGAGCTTCATTTTAATACCTACTAGGGCCTGTTTGGCTAAGTTTTCCAAAAAGTTATTTTCTAGAATTTTTCATAAAAGTTGATAATTGGACTTTTGATCCATAGGAATTGTACTAGGAGATTTTTAGCACATTCTTTGTGCACGGGTTTTCTTTGGAATGACCTTTAGGAGCGTTGATCGGAGGTAAGTGATTCAACTTTGTATTATGGAATAATTGCTTGGTGTGTATTCATGTTATGTTTGAAAAACATGTATTAGTTTAGAGATGTATATTGTGTAGTTCATATTGGGCGATTATATTGATAAGTAGGCCCAATAGCATGGTGAAATATTTTAATTACCGAGAGCACGATGATATGTATTTGAGCATGTTGAGTTGCTTATTTGGGCCAGAAGGAGCACGTGGTCACTAAGCCATTTTGTGGAGCCGATATAGGCATTAAGTCACACGATTGAAGAAAAGAATCGTGGGTCTTACCCTTTCGCGTAGACTTATTGGCGAGGAGTCGCGGATTGGGATTATGGAACATGCACGTGAGTCTCCGGCGACTAGTATGAAATGTAGAGATGTGAATGCAAGTATGTTTGTCATTCATGTGCATATATTGTTTTATTCATTAAGCGTTAGCTTAAACAAATCAAAATATGTGTGGTTATTCAAATAACCATTTCAGGTATTAATGTCGGCGAGGAATCAGAGAAGTGACTTGTGGGGAATTGGGAGTTCACTTAGAAGGCAACTCATCTTGCTTATCCCGTAGTTTTGTAATCGAGAACGTTTGTTACCTTGTTTTCATATAGAACTTGTAATAGAATTGAATAGTAGATTGTATTGAAATCTGTAGATTAGAAGCTCTGGATATGTTTGAAATGTTATAATATAATATCGTATGTCTTTTGAGATGTTGGAGTTGTGAAAGAACTCATGAGCTTGGATCTAAGTACATAAAGGATTCGATAATTCATGTTTATTCAAGACTAGTAGCACTATTGAGATTTATGCCAAACGCATCCTTAATGTGTTTACTAAATGTTTTCTTTCAAGTGAGATGTTGTTATATATGTTTAAAGAACTTTCATAAAGTTTCGGAAGAAACGGAATTGGATAGGGCACTTTTTGTCGCGTCGAAAGTTGGACAGAAACAAGTGATTTTGCTGTCAAGGGACTTTCGACCGGTCAAAGGGACCCATTCGACCAGTCGAATGCCCCTCTGCTTGTAACTTCAGCAAAGTCACCTGGTCGATGGGACTGTCGACTGGTCTAGAGGGACGTTCGACCGGTCGAGAGGGACGTTCGACCGGTCGAGATATCCCCTACCAGCCTTGTTGGTTCTCCTACTTCCAACTTTTTCAAAAGTTCTAATTACAAACTTAAGCTTCTTTTGGGACCCTTTTAACGAAAAATTGGTTGGATTAAATTTTGAAGCCTCTGGGCAAAACGTTTATTTTTGGTTGACTCCAGTACGTACTAGAATGAGAGCTATGTTTTTTTCCGCTGCGTGTTATTAAAACTAATTCTTTTAGGAACGTTAATGAATTGGAGTAGCCTCGGTGGCGTGCCACGGGCTTCGGTTATGCTATTGTGGGACCGGGCTGTGACATTTAGTGGTATCAGAGCTATAGGTTTAGAGCCTTGGGAACGAGTGACGTTATATGCTGAGTGACGTTGAGTGAAGTGGGTAATCGTAACAATAATATTGTTATCATTGTAGAAATGCTCATATTTTAGCATCAGTTGATTGTGACGATGAACTGTGCACATAAATATCTTGTGGCATAGCATGCATCGTCTTTACGCATTGTACTTAATCGGGAGAATACGTGATAACATTATGACTGAGCCGGTAAGAGATTTGTCACCGCAATCGCGAATGGACCAATTAGTGAACATGGTGGGAAATTTCGTTCAAGTCGTAAGTGAACAAGATCAGATGAATGGGTTAAAGTTCAATATATCAATGCACTACTAGTACCAAACGATTATAGAACAGTTCCATCAATAATATGGGATGAGGTGGGATAAAGTGGGATTGAATGATGGTAAGATTACTGTGTATACCGTAGACACTGTAGAGTTTCCGAAGGTGATAGATGATATCATCTTGGTAACCATTTAATTTTTAAAATCTTAAATCGTAACAAGTTTTCAAAATCGATGGAAATGAGTTTTCTTTGAGTACGAGGTGGAGATGGAATTCGGATGGTAAACAATAGAAGAAATTTGATGGTGGTTCACATGTTGAGAGAAGTACCTTCCGTATACAGGTAGTATGAGTAATTGTGGAAAGTTATCCTTTTGGGATTGGTTTAACGATTGTGACATAAGTGTATGAGATTGTGACATGATTATATCAGGAACGACGGCAGAATTGATTGAATAACAAGCGTCAAAAAGTATGTATACATATAGATATTTTTGTGTATAGTGTATAGTTGAGGAATCTCTCAACTTACCTTATAGTATTAAAGTATGGGATGGTTGAGGAATCTTTCAACCTTATTACGGTGGGTATCAGATGGTTGAGGAATCTCTCAACCTATATTACGGTAAGTATTGGGAGTTGAATACGATATTAGAGTAGTGGACAGTTGAGGAATCATTCAACCTATCTTATGGTCAGTATTGGGGAATGTTGAGGAATCTCTCAATTGAATCTATTATCTCTGGGTTGTGAGACGATTTTTCCTATGAGTGGTCGATATGTGTTTGGGAATACTCGCAATAAGAATACAATCGTAGATTTGATGAGTTATACGACGTCAATTGGTCTTGGAAGTAAGATGATGCCAGAACAAACGTGGAGAAAAGAGGGTTGAGGTTAGAGTATGAAATTTTTGGTGTGAATTTCAAGATTTAGATTGAATGTGGAATTGATAGAACTATTGGGTGCATGGATAGTAAGCTCATATCAAGAGTCAACAGTTCAATCCAGACGGGACTTGTGATGGGTGCGGTGCAGACCCGACTCTTGTGATGTTCCTAAGTAGATATAAGTTTCACGTGAACGTAAATTTAATATTGGTAGAGTAGCAGTGAATGAGAATGAGATAAGTGTATGTAAACATTATTTGGGATTTTGACCTTTACCACGATGAAGAGAGCAAAGGAATGAATATGTGAGACAAGAAGTTTAACAATTTACGAGATTGGTTAGAGGTGAGGAGAGTAGTGCGTAGTGGGACAATTGTCGCGCTGTCACTTGAGGCGTTGATGTGGTAAGTGGATATTGAATTGAGAATACATTTCAGAAAGTGAATGGACGAAGTAGTAAGTAGAAGATGTTGATCAATAATGTGCTTAACAAGTTCTGTGGAGAGGAAGACGAAAAAGGCGATTTATAAGGACGTGAATGTATAAATTGGAAAGATGGTACTTGATGAGTAAGTGAACGGCATGACTATAATAGACGCTGGTGGTACGTGAACTTAATTACGATCTCGACTATGGTTCAATGAATTTGTTTTAAAGAAAAAAATGTGTATGAAAACTTTAATGGTTCGTGAAGGCAATAATTGGAAGAAAGATACAGAACAAGAATGGATGTGAAAGAAAGTTGTCAAATAAGAAAGGAGACTGTAATGGCCTTGATTGAGGGTAAACATCTTGTTAGAAAGTTACCAATGGAATATTGGGATTAATGTTAGAAAATGACTGATGAGAAAATGAGAATGATGGGAAAGAGACTAGGAAGTGACTATTGGGATTTCGAGAATGGAGGTTGGTTTATATGAGGAGATGGTCCAGGAGGAAATGGAGAATGAAATGGTTAGCTGGAATACAGATTTGTTGTCTAAAGGACATAAGTTTCGAACTTTTAAAATATTTTTGGTAATGATCCAAATTGCTACTGGAAGTGGATTTGAAATAAAAGTTTTGTTTTTTTTAAAATGCAAACGAATTGGTTATGAGATACTTATAAAGAATTGAGAAGAACAGGGGTGGTGTTTGATGTTGATTTCAGTAGAGGGAAGGGCTGGAGAATGTGAGACTATTATAGCTATATCGGTATTTAATTTAGATGGATGAATTTGAAAGATGGGATAAGATTAGTTGAGGATGATTTCCATGAGTTATGAGATAAAAAAAAATTAATTGAGGTATTGAGATTGATGTAATGATCCTTGATAAAAGGGGAAAGGAGCTTGGACATAACTAGGATGGATTCGAATTGTCACCGATAAGAGGGACAGAATATCAAAGATCGTATTGTAATCTTGAATATGTTACAAGGAAGAGCATGGGTTGAAGGAGTTACAGGGAGTGTTGAGTAACGGGTGAATCAAGTTCTGTTAACAGTGGTGGTTGTTACGATTGCCGTTGTTGGAATGGAAGTGAGGTGATATAGAAGAAAAACTTACGAGAAATTTGAGAAGTTGTTTAAAAACAAAAAGAAGAAAACGTATTTATTTTAGTGAAAGTTTTAGATTAAAATTATTATCGTTTCTTTGTTTGTAAAGTCAAGGGACTTTCGACCGCTCGAAGGGACCCATTCGACCGGTCGAATGCCCCTCTGCTTGTAACTTCAGCAAAGTCACCTGGTCGATGGAACTTTCGACCGGTCGAGCTATCCCCTGCTAGCCTAGTTGTTTCTCCTACTTCCAAACTTTTTCAAAAGTTCTAATTACAAACTAAAGCTTCTTTTAGGACCCTTTTAAAGGAAAATTGGTTGGATTAAATTTTGAAGCCTTCGGGCGAAAAGTTTATTTTTGGTTGACTCCAGTAAGTACTAGAATGAGAGTTATGTTTCTTTTCCGCTGCGTGTTATTAAAACTAATTCTTTTGGGCACGTTAATGAACTGGAGTAGCCTCGGTGGCGTGCCACGGGCTCCAGTTCTGCTATTGTGGGACCGAGCTGTGACACAAAGAACAGTAATTCGTATCTCGCTTGTATGTTTCTCAAACACACATGAATTACTTACTATGATACTTATGGATTAAACAATCATCTTATGAAAGAAACATACACAATGAAATGTAAAACTGATATCCATATATTAAAATGCTAATGTTTCATAATTAAAGTAATGGTTTGAGGGCACAAACCCAACATTAACAAGGCATTGTACTTTGAAGTGTACTCAGTGACAGTCATATCCCCTTGTCGAAGGTTATCAAATTCTCTCTTCTTCGCATAGAGAGCAGCGCTTGGAAAGAATCAGTGATTAAACTTCGTCTTGAACCTTTCCCATGTTATCGGTGCCCCTTGATCCAACACATTAACCCACTAATTCTAGGCCTCACCCCTGAGTATATCACTAGCATTCTCTATCTTTAGTGCGTCAGACATCGAAATGGAATGGAAAATCCTTTCCATGTCCATAATTCAATGCTCTGCGAGCGTCGTATTAAAAGTCCCATGAAACTCTATCTGCTTCTTCCATGTAAATTGTTATGACACAGATCTCATACCCTTATTCTCAGGTACTGGCACAACGACTATCGGTGTTGCCTCAAATGGAGGTGTTGGAGGTAATCGTTCTGCTATATTCCATATCAAGTCTCCCATGTTTCTAATTATTTCTGTCATTTGGTCAATTTGTTGCGTATGTAGTGATATATCTCGGTCACCGTCACTCATGATTACAATCTTGTTAATCTCAATGCATAAACACTATGCATGTATGACAATAAATATAAGCATGTATGTATAATAACATACATATGCATCAAATATCTCTACAATGTATAGATGCATTCTAGAATATGTGCCACAGCTCTCAATACTCTACTTGTCGTCGAACGTTCCCACAGTTTTGTTACCTATAGCTCTGGTACCAATAAATGTCACGACCCATCCTGCTACGGGCAAAATAGGACACGTGGCACACCACCAAAGCTTATCCAATTCTATTAAAGTAAATAGCAGTGGAAAACATAAGCAAAAAACCATGAAATCGGAGTTATAAAAAGTTTGGCTCAATTAAAACACTTGCAAAAAGAATACTTTAAAAATCAGAGAACCAGTCGACTGTGGCGGGGCCCCAGTTGATTGTGAAGTCAAATGCAGAGAGTTCGATAGGTCAATAGCCCAGTCCAGTCGAATGTGTCGGGGACTCAATCCACTGGGGTCTCAAATTCTTAGTCGACTGATCCTGTACGGTCGACTGGAAATCAAACTAGCAGAATGTTGTGTTTTCGTGCAGAAACCAGTCGACTATTTTCCATTATCCAGTCGACTGATGCCCTTAAAAATTGAAAAGATATCTCGTTAAAATAGAGGTCCAGTTGACTGTGTCGGGGACCCAGTCGACTGATTCCCTACAATCCTATACATTCTGCAGCATTTCTAACTATGATTCTTCAACCCAAATCAATATAATCACAACTGTATTCCAGCGTATCAAAACATAAATTACAGGAGTTCTATTACAGATTATAATACTACGAATCCATCCCAAGATTTGTTAAGTCAAGAACATGGGTTTAACCCTTAAAAATCCTTATTACAACAATTGATATGGAAACAAAAAACATATACAATGGACGTCCCCAGTGTCTTGTCGACCTCACTCGTCACGCGTCTTCTTGTTCTTCCTCTTATCACCAACAACGGAGGAAGTCTCAACTGCTCAGCTATATGCTGAGTGTACAATTCTAAACAAATGCATATGAGGAAATTCATGCTTCAAATATCCAAATCACATAGGGAGAGAGATACGATCATTCATCTAGTATATCAGCAAGTCTTAAATCTTAAATCATGATGCCAATGGCCATCCAAAATCACTCAACCATTGCATCCAACTGCGTTGGCTAGGCCGTTCCTAAACGAAGCAAGTAGTCATCACTATTGTAACTCTTAAACATTGAGAGGCGTGCATCAGCACGAAATTATACTAAACTCCCCTTTGACCCACATAATCATTTAGCATGCTCACATAACTATGTCACCATGCTTTTCAATACGTACTCGCTAAAATTAACGAGCCTGATTTAACATATAAATTTTTCCCAGATCACAATTTCATACACAATATTCAAAACATCCAAAATTGTCTATATAACACAAGTTTGGAATTTATACCTTAAGCTACGGTCCTATAGCTTCAAGAGAAGTACTAGTGGCCTGATTATTCGTCAGATCTCCGATTTTAAAAGATTCCTACAAGTATTAACATGTTTTTCCCAAATTTCCAGAATTAGCTTTTTAGAATTAATTTGTCAAACGAGGCCTAAGAGGTATCAAAATGAAGCTCTTATCTCAAGGAGTCCAAATATGAAATCCGGTTGAAAACTGACGTGGCATCGAGAAGATCGTAGAAAAAAATCCCCCCCCCCTCTCTCTCTCTCTCTCTCTCTCTCTCTCTCCCCTAAGATATTTTGAGTTTTGGATAATTATGAAAATGTCTTGAGTTTCCTATTTATAGGCACAACTCTTAGGAATTACATTTAACTCCTCACGAGTTCTCCAAAACTTCTACTTATCTCCTGAAACATTGCACACGTCCATTTTATTATTTCACGAGTGAAAACTATAAATTATAAAAGTTTTCATCTAGGTTCCATTTGGGTTCGTAATTACGTCCAAAAAACTAAATTTCGTGCAATCTCTAGATAACCTACCTTTTATGCAACATATCACTCACGTTCTCACCACAGTATTCAAAATGATCTAAAACCATATCAAAACTACCAAAAATTATACAAAATATGTATAATTACTATTCACAAAATACCAGAAATATCAAATAACATTTAAACCATATAAATGTCATTTATTCATGTTGATGCCACATGATTTTCCTATTACCGTGTCTTCGATTGACACCTCACCATTGACCTTCAGTCAACCTCATCCACAATTGTCAAATGATATTGATAATTCACAAAATTTCACTTATACATTTTAAAAAAATTTTTATTTTCGGGACGGGTGTGATATATTCAGTCGCCTGGACCCTTCTTTCAGTCGACTGGTTTTTGACTTATTTCTAAAATATTTGAAAAATAGTTTATCGGACCTATAATTCAGTCAACTGGTCTTTTTGGCTCATTTCTAAACTGTTTGAAAAATAATGACTGGATCGCGACATCAGTCGATTGGATTGACGCAGAACATCCAAACGGCTAGTTTTTTGAAAGGCTTTTTATTTGCTATTTTGCCACTAAAGGCTACAATCTTTTAAAGCCTATAAATACATGTTTTCCCAAACCATTTATATGAGATCAATCCATTGGAAAACACTATTTGAATCACACAACTTGTTGATCATTTATCATTCACATTTGAGCCCTAGTTTTGTGAGTTAATCAATTTGTTTTAGTCCTTCATTTTTCATATCTTTGTGAGAGAAAATTGTAGTGAGTTTTTAATTGTATTATCTACTCTAGAGAGAGAGAGAGTTATTATTTGTATCCAAATCAATCATTTGTAAAGAGTGATGGTTAGTAACCGTTGTGTGCAAAGAAGAGGTGTTCTTGTTTGGGAGATATTAAAGTCTCTTGTACCGGTTTGGTGCACACCCGTGAAGTATAACGAGACGGTTTGATCTACACCGTAAGTAGGTTGCTAAAGGAATCCTCAAGAGGTGTTCTTGAGGGGTGGATGTAGGCCGCGGTGTGCAGATTGCCGAACCACTTGAAAACTCGGTTTCCAAGTTTCTCTTCCCTTCTCTCGTTATATAATTATTTGCCATTGTGTTTAATTTGTATTAAGGTTTAAAAAAGTTAAATTTCCGCTTAAACCTTATTCACCTCCCTTATAAGGTTTTCATATTTTGATCAACAATTTTATATCTATACATATATTATAATATAATAAAATTATATATATATATGCACACACATGAGGATAGTTTACAGAATGTAAAAGAGTTTTTGGGATTCAATTTAACAAAAAAGAAGTTCATAATTGCAAAAGCTTTAAACTTTAAGGCTCTTTTTTTTTTAAGGTATAGAAATAAAAAAGGTAATTTGCATAAAGTATAAGGTAATTTTGTTATTAAAATTATAATTGTACACACTTTTATTCAATTTTATGCATATAATAATATATTCAATTTATATATATACTGAATAATGATATAATAAAATAATATATGTATATTTATACATGTAAGGGTAGTTTACAAAAAGACAAATGGGTAATTTGATAATTCAATTATAATTGTACACACTTTAAATACATAAATTAAAATTTAGTAATTCAATTTATATATATATAATAATAATAATACAATAATATATATATATATGTATATTTATACACACAAGGGTAATCTACAAAAAAAAAATGGTAATTTGGTTCAATTTATAATTGTACACACTTTAAATACATAAATAATAATACTTCATAATAAATTATAATATGTATATCTACAGATCTATATATATATATATATATATAAATAGCAATGTAGGTGCCACGTGGCACTCCCGTATTGTTAGGATGCCACATGACATTACTACACAATAGTGTAGTACAGATACACAACTGCATATATATAGATATTGAAAATAGATAATATTCAAAAAGAAAGAAAAAAAAATGCATGTATGCTACATTCTTACATTTTTGTAATAACTTCTCTCACACTCACTGTAACCGCATCTCTCCCAATATATACATATATATATATATATATATGTGTGTGTGTGTATTTTTTTCCCGTTTTTTATTTTTTATTTTTTATTTTTATTTTTTATTTTTTCAGATTTCCTGAGTAAAATTTAAAAAAAAATCAATAAATTCAATGCTACCCATGCATACCACGGGCCAACACTAGTATACATATATACAAACAAGTAATTTACAAAAAGGCAAAAGGGTAATTTGATAATTCAATTTAACAAAATGGTAATTTGGTTATTCAATTTATAATTGTACACCCTTTCAACTTTAACAAATTACAAAAGACAAAATAGTAATTTTAATAATACAATAAAATAGTATGTGTATATAATATAATAGTATATGTATACATATGCACACAAGGGTAATAACAAAAGTCAAAATGGGTAATTTGATAATTAAATTTATAATTGTACACACTTTAAATACCTTAAGAATAATAATAAATTATAATATAATATGTATGTATGTATACATATACACAAAAGGTAATTTACAGAAATAACTTAAGACTTGTTTAGTAATTCTAAGATTCATTAGAAGATGTCTTAAGGGTCAAACAAGCCTTGCCAAACAAGCCTCAATCTACAAAATTAATTTGACGCTTGTTTGGTAATGCAAATATTCTTTGAAAGATGCATTAAGGCTCAAACAAACTTTGCCAAACAAGACTCAAGTTACTATTTATAGCAACTTTTTATTCCCAAAAAAATACATTTTTTAAGTTAAAATTTTGTATAGGCCGATTGGAAAATCGGACATGCAAACTAATTGTATAAATTAAGAGCCAAGTGATTGATTCATAGATGATCGGGTGCATTGGATTGAATCAATAACTACCATCTCATTAGACCATTACACAAAGTAGACCCTACTTCAATATGATTATATTACATCGCCACCGGACTAGCACCATTGTTCACTCGAATTGGCCACCATATGATCGGGATGAGTAACGTATTCAATTCAGCCAAACATATGTCATAATCAATGTTGACTATTGAAATAAAGGTGGGCCACCTCCTGGTGTGTGCAATCTTTAAAGTGGTGAGCCACACGGTTATTACATGATATGCCATCAGTGATTAGGTGTAATGTTAGATGTACTCTCAAATGTACAATTAAATGTATAATTCTGTTTAAAAATATTGGATTTTGTGTTGAAAAGGTTGCACATCCTGCACACTCCCTTATATTTGTGTATAAACTTTTTAGTACGAAATCTAATATTTTAAAGCAGGATTGTACATTTGATTATGCATTTAGGAATATATCTAAAATTACGAAATCCAATATTTTGAAACAAAATTATACATTTAATTATACATTTAGAAATACATCTAGCATTACTCCCATGATCTGTCTAACAACTAGGGGTGGCAATTCGGGTTCTCGTGTCATAATCGTGTCATTAATCGGGTTGTGTGCTTTGGGTTTGATTTTTAGTTTCAAGTACTATTTATCTAAAATGTAAACTATTTTAAATTAATCGTGTCATATCGTGTCGTGTTCGGATTGTCTCTGTAAAACGGGTTGTCGTGTCAAAAATTGCCACCCCTACACAACATGCCCGATTGGCTTGGCACTAGGATGACTTGGCAAATATTTTGGTCACTTTAATAATATTCCGCCCCAACTCATTTGGTACCATTCTTGGAATTCTGCAGAATTTATGTTGGGTAGTTAACATATCCATGCTATTACGTATTTCATTCAGGCCGATGTGAAAAGTTAATATGGTTGGCAAATTTTGGGGAAGTATATCAATTCCACAAGCTCTCTAGAGATAATACTTTCATATATGATTAAGATAATATTTTAAAATATGAAAGTATTATCAGTTATGGAAAGATAATATCAAAGTATTATCTAATTAGGGAGATATATCTTTTTACTTGCATGGGAAGGGAGCTGAATCTAGTATAATTCAAGATATATATATATATATATATATATATTCGAGAATATAGAAGATTCAAGATCAGATTATATGGGATAAATCTAGTATTTTTATCATATTATTATTTGCCAAATATTTCTTTCCTTACCTTTATCAGTCCAAGCCGCTATAAATAAGTAGGCAGACCAAGTTGCGAAGGACTCCGCATCATCTTGAAAACAACACACACAATACACACAACATTCAAAGCATTCAACCTTGTGTTTTTCCTATTCTGCATTCATAGCAAATAGGTCTGTCCCTGTTGGTTTTTTTTTTTTCTTACTGTTTTCATTCTCTACTAAACAATCAGACCATGTTCTGATATGTTCTTTGGTTTTTGTTATTGTTTTTCCAAACATATTCAATAATATATCTTCGTATTTTATTAGTAGTTCGTGATTGTTTATTTGGTAATCTCTTCACGAATTGGTTTATGTACTTCAGTACTACCATAGAATTAAAGCTGAGGGTTCTTTCCTATTCACCTCACGCAATCGCACTGTTAGAAGGTAGATCTTTAAAACTTGTGTATCACTCACACAAGCACATAAAAAATTAGTTTGTACAACTTGAACCACGTTTGGTTCTGGCACACCCGCGCAAAACTACAACCAAATAGTAACTTGAGGTAGATAGATGTGATGTAAAATTACCAAACAACAAAATTATAAAACCCAAAATGACCATTAATGCCAAATTAATTTGGCATCTAGGAAATATTCCATTTTAGACAACATGACCATTAATGCCAAATTAATTTGACATTTAGGAAATATTCAATTTTAGGCTCTTTTATAGTATATTATAGATAATTTACAGACACCCATGCTTTGAATACTTTGATATAAATTGAGTTTTACACACATGCCTATAAATGAGAAATTTTCTTTTATTACACAATATTATTGGTATTACACACACAATGCTTATATATTTAATTTACACACAGGTCTAATATAGTAGGACTAATTAAATTTTGATTAAAAATAGTTTATCTAACCTCACTGCCACATTATTTAGAAAGTACTTTGAAAAGCACTTTTTTCATCAGGTTGTGCTTGAAATGATCAAGTAACAAACTGTTATGAGTTATTTTCTATTCAAATCCCCACTAACTACAGCCACATTTGTGTAAATCTGTAGTCTTTGCAACAAATATTTAAGTGTTTTTTTTTCCTCTCTCTTTCAACAATGAGACTATGAGAGGGACTTAAACTTGCAACCACCAAGTATTAATCCCGAAGTCTTCAATTGATCACGGGAGCTAGATTCGTTTTCACTTTATTCCTAAACTTCTTGTGAACGTATGACTCTAATAGTGTAATTTTATTTATATTTAAAATGACAAATATAGCACCCTTTTGTTTCAATTTCAACTACATAGGAGTTAACTGTTAACTTTTTAAAGTATAGGAGGTAAAGTGAAATACACACAAAAAAATAATAATAAACAAATAAATAAATAAATAAAAGGGGATAAAGTAAACTTAATCTCTTAGTTTTTATGAAATTTAACCATTTTATTTTAGTCACAAAGGCAACTTTTGAACCAGAGAAAACTAAGGGTTAGGGTTGCTCAAAATTCACCCGTCCACCCGACTCACCTGTTGCCTTTTTATTGGTTTTTAAACAATGTGGGTGGAGTCACGGGTCTTGGGGGTGGAAACCCGACAATTTCGGGTGGAGTCACGGGTCTAGGGGGGGTGAAAATCCGATTCACCCGACCCGGCTCGAAACACACTTAATTTTTTAAAAATATATATGTAATATGCTTATATCAATATATGCATCATGTATTATATAGTCTTTAAATATATATATATATATATATATATATATTTATATATATATGTTATATTCTTGTATCAATAAAATATATATGTCATTAGCGGAGATATAAAAACATTAAAACCATCAAACTAGCACATGACTATGTTTTTATTTTTTGTTTGGTCAGAGCTTTGGTTAGTCCATGACTATGTAGACAAAAACATTCAAAACAAAAAAGAAAAAAAAAAAAAGAAAAAGAAAATGAAGACAAAGTCATGTGTAAAGCAAATCCTTGATGTACACAAATGAGACAGTTGAGTTTTATCCGACTCGACCCGACTCACCCGACCACCCGATGAGTCGGGTGCACTTGACAAAGCGGGTGGATGACCGGTGGAAGGAGGGCAAACCCGACTATGTTCGGATGGATAAGCGGATGAGGGCCAAACCCAACTCACCCGACTCACTAAGGGTGTACTTATTTATTTATTTTTTTTATTGCGCATTTAATATTAATGTACCACTTAGTTGAAAAAGTAGCGAAATATTCACTGAAAATTTTAAATGAAATTTTTTGACTGAAAATAATAACTGAATGTATTCTATTTCTGTACTTGAAAAACTATTTGCAGCATTGCAATTTCAATCGTTTAAAATTTTCAGTATTCAAAATTCAGCACTTAAATTTTAGTGCTAATTTTTTAATTTTATCAAATAGACCTAAGTGAAAATTAGTCTAAACTTGCTAAACCTAGTTTTTTAAGATACTTGCACTTTTTTTTTTTTTTTTTTAAATGCTTTGAGCTCGTTTGGATTAGCTGGAATATTAAGTGATTATGTTTTTAAGCGATGAAAAATATTAAGTGGTTATTTTTTAAGTGATGAAATATTAAGTTGTTTGGTGTATGGATAAGTTGAAATATTAAGTAGTTGTTCTAAATAAGAGTATTTGACAAATAAGCTGAAAAAAAAAATGATTGTATAAAATGACCAAAAGGGACAACATGTATATATTTTTCAACTCTTTGTTTTCAAGTGGTATGGAGAGCATTTTTGTCTTTTAACAAATTAAAATTGAAATTAAGTGATTGTTTGATAAATAAGCTACTTTTTTAGCTGATTTGTTTAAGTGCTCAAATTTTAAGATAAGTTAGTGCCCGTTTGGATTGGCTGAAATATAAAGTGCTAAAATATTAAGTTGTTAGTTATTTGGGTTAGCTAAAAAATCTACGAAGCATGGATACGGACACACCGACATGGACACATTGACATAGGGCCGACCCTGAGCTTTAGGGGGCCCAAAGCAAACTTTTAAAATGGGGCCAGGGCTATACGGGCGTTTGGAGGCAGCGCATCCAACGATTTTTTTTGGAGTCTACGTATACATAATTATGCGTATATATTGATTTTCAATGTCACATTGCAACATGTTATATCAGCTTGCAGCATAATTAAATACTTATTTGAACAACTAATAATTTGAAACCAAGCTATAAATTGAAAACAATTTACAACTGGAGGGTTTGTTTGGGCTAAAAACTAAAAGAAATTGGGGGAATTGAGAAAAATCTAATTTTCTTACATTTTTTCGATACACTGATTTTTTTTTTTATTTTTTTATTTTTAAGTGTATCACACAATGAGTTGATCAATTCGTCTTTTTTTTTTTTAATAAACCAAATCAAACCAAGCCTTGTGTCCCAATCAATTGGGATCGATTGTATGAATCATTTTTCTCCATTTTGCACGATCAAGAGCTATATGCTCATTTAAATTATATATATTCATATCTTTTTGCACTACATATTTTCAAGTCAGTCTAGGTCTGCCACGACAGTCACGAGGAGGGTTGTTTCATAACTCTGCCTGTGTTGTTTCAACACTGCCGGTCCCTAGCCCGGATAAAAGAGGAGGGTTAGTGCGTTAGGTAGCTCGACAGCCAGCACGTAAAACAAATCGTCGGATCCTTATGATTATGATAATTTTTTAATAGCAAAATAAATTATAGTCTTATTCTGTCCAGCAAAAAATATTGTCTTATTCTAGAGGGTTTGTTTGGGCTTAGCTTTGTAGTTTTATACGTGAAAATTTTGGGTCATTTTAGTTTGAGTTGGGGCTTTCATTAGGCTAGGTTATAGTAAGTTTTTTTATAAGGACCCAATATATAAATGTAAAATTAGTATAAAAAATGGGGTCCTAAAATTAGCTAAATATTTAGGGGCCCAAAGCGGCCGTTTTCCTGGCTTTCCCCAGGGCCGGACCTGCATTGACACGACAAAATTCCCAAAAAAATTGCACGTTGACACTCCAAGACAAGTGTTCGTGAAGTCCTGTATCCATTTGTCGGACACGATACGACACGCAACACGTTATCTTTTTGGAAGTATCGGTGCTTCCTAGGCTGAAATATTCATCACTTAAAGGACAAGAGTGTTTAACATACAAGTTGGAAAAAAAAAAGTGATTGTTTCTAAAAATGACAGCACGTAAATATTATTCAACCCTTTTGTTGACAGACATTTTTATTTTTTAACAACCTAAAACTAAAATTAAGTGATTGTTTAGGATACCTTTGATAAAACCGAAAATTAAGTTATGAATTTTAATTACTGAAAATTTTAAGCGATTGAACTTGTAAATAATATTGAAAACAGTATTTCAAGTACTGGAATAGACTGTATTCAGTGATTATTTTCAAAAGAAAATTTTCACTTAAAGTTTTCAATAATTTTTTGGCTGTTTTTCAATTAAGTGCTACATTATCAAACGCACTTAAATAAAAATAAGTGCTCAAAATTTCATTTTCAGCACTTTTTTAGCACTTAATTGGATTATCAAACACATCTACTTTTTTTCAGCTGATTTTAAGCTTAATTATTCAACTAATTTGTTTAAGTGCTAAAATTTTAAGTTAATCCAAACATTTCCATTTTAAAAAATAATTACTTTTTTCTATTTATTATTTTTTTTCAAATCTGCAATTCATTACTTAATTTCTATTTTTTAGCAAACTCAAACGGACTCTTAAATACTACCATTTAAAAAATAATCAATTTTTTTTCTCTATATTCAACGCTTAATTTTTAATTTTCAGGCTAACCCCAACGGTCTCTTCGATTTTTATGTTTGTGAATTGTGTCATTGTGTTATAGAATGTTTCCTGGACCTGGATATCTCAGACACACCAAGCTCCAGTTTCTATGAAGTGGCCTGGGATGCACCGAGTGTGTGTGTGTGAGAGAGAGAGAGAGAGAGCGCATGACCTGTTTGGGACGGCATTCCACAGATCACCATAAGTCCAAAACAGGTCAAGGTCCTTGTATCATCACACGTTAGCATCCTTGACTTGACTTCCACCAAAAGGGCCAAAACTACGTTAAACAGCCTTCAAGTATAGTACTAATATTGAATAACAATATTGATACACTCACATCTTCAATTATATTTTTAAACACATTATTATTTTAAATATATGTATTCTGTATTATATAAGTGGTACAGAAAATTATAAAAAAATCACACAATACATGGTACATACGTTTAAAGCATAGAATATAATTAGATGTATAGTTAGAGATACAGGTGTATCATTGTTGATTGAATAATACCATAATCCATAGAGGAAAATTCTTTAATACATTCTAGCTGTTTGGATTGTATTAGCCTGTTGGGTTGTCCCTCCAATTTGAATGATTCCATTTAAATTTGTGAATAGAATTTAAAGGCAAAATTCATCAATATGAATGAATTCCTTTACAAATATGAGAGACTTTACCATATTTATTCTTGTGAGGCAATTTCTTCATTTTTTTAGAATGCCAAAATTCATGATTGCAAGCATCATTTTTGAGATGAGCATCATTTTTCTAAATTGAACCATTTAAACTCATCATCCTTTTATGTAAAGTTGTGTACGAAATATGAATACAATTATTGCACTCAAGGACAACCAAATAGACCCAACATGTAGTAATTTTGAATCGACCTTTTATTTTTTCAAAATTAGATTCAAAATTACTACACGTTGGGACCTACTTGTAACTTTTGGAATCAAAATCACTACATTTTTAACACCAATATTTAGAATCTATGATGCAATCAAAACCGCTATAATATGACAATAAAATTATTCTCAAAATAATAGGAGTATCTAAATTTTTATTCAATATATTTTATACCACAGTAACATTTTTAAACTTGTGTTAAAATTTTAGCTCATAAATGACATGAGAGTAAGACCAAGTCAATAACTTGCGATAATTCGAAAAACCTGACATTACTTCAAGTTTCTCTGAAAATACAATTACAATTATTTACTACCAAAAAAGTACTATTATCTATTATAACGTTATGATTATTTCTCTATTTATGTCCCAATTTTGAATCTCATTAGGTGCAAGTAGGTGAAGTACTTGTAATAAATTCTAGAAAATTCAATCGAATACACTAAAAAGTTGGAGATGACATTACTTGATATTCAAATTTAAAACAAAATTTAAGAATAATGACACTACTCAAATACCTTTTGGCATAATACACTAGAATAATGATATTTGCTAGATTTGTTATGGGTTCTGAACTAAATATCTTTTAGTTTAATAGTTTTTTTTTTTTTTTTTTCCTTTGGACTTATAATGTTATCTCTATAATGTATCTAGTGCGAAAATCAATAAAATCTCTCTTTGGTGTGAAAAAAAGGAGGAAAAAAACTCTTATGATTGCAGACCCTGGCCTCCGATTTCCAAAGAGTTGTGTAATTAAGTTGCCATGGTTCTTAGCAAAAAAAAAAAAAAAAAAAAAAAAAAAAAGTTGCCATGGTTAAGAACCGTACAATAATATCTCCCATCTCCCTCTTTTTCAAAACTGACTTCAGTACAGTTTGATTTGATTTTGTGCAAACTGTCTCTCACAATTTAGACAATATTTTTCACAAAAAACTCCCTCCGTTCCTTTTTTTGAGTCCATCTTTGGGAACTCAACTTATTAAGGGGACAAAAAGAATCTACACATACTTTCCACAATTGCCCCTAATCATTGCAGTAACTTTTTTAGTTTTGTCTTGGTGTAGATTTCAAGGAAGGGTAGTTTTGGAAAGTAAGTAAAAATTGTATACCAATTTAGGAAAGTGGACACTAATTTTAGGACATCCTAAAATAAAATATAAGACTAAAAAAAAAGGACAGAGGGAGTAGCTTTTTTCTTTTATAAAAAAACACTATATATACAAACTAAGCCAACTGTAACGAAGTCATTTCCCTCTTTTTTTTTTTTTTCTTGCGATCTATATAGCCTAGAGAGAGAGAGAAAGAGAGAGAGAGAAAGCCTTTCCTTGTCCATCAATTTCTTTCCAAAAAGTAGACTTGTACGTGTGCTACATAGTGCCTACTTGTTCCCCTCTCTTTGGGGGAAAGGTCTTGGGTACACCTAGGTAGTTTTGGTTGGTGTATATACACTCAAGTGGTTTTAGACAAAAAATGTTTGTTTCGGGTAAGGAATGTTAATTCTGTGATAGAAATTATTTGTTTTTGAATAAAAAATATTTGTTTTCATCAAAATCAGTTGAATCACTTTGAAAATAAATGTTTTTTTTATTATGGAACAAATATTTTCTACCTAAAACAAATAGTATAGGTACATCAAAACCACTTTGGTGTAGCGAAGTGAGATACACCGAAGTGGGACTCCTCTCCTTGTGCTTCATACATAACATACTGTATTCTTTCTAGAAAAGGCAGAGACTTTTGAGAGAGAGAGAGAGAGAGAGATAGAGAGAGAGAGAGGGGGAGGAATGGGATCCGAGGCAGAAATGGAGCAAGTTACTATTCTGAAGCTTCCACTAATGATGTCAATCGGAGCCATGGAGTCACCTGATCATCCTTCAGGGATTGTAACACCACCACTCCAAACCTCAGCTTCGGTTCCATTCCGGTGGGAAGAAGAACCCGGAAAGCCCCGACCCTGTACTCTTGTTCTCTCCAATCCAAACAACAACAACAACAATAACAATGGCCCCAAGTGCTTGGACCTACCTCCAAGGCTGTTCATGGAGTCCAAAGTTACCAAAATGCCCTCCCCCACCACTGTCTTGGATGGCCCTTATGTGGGTAAGTCTATATTTCAGTCATCTTCATTCAGATTCACAAGGGATCATCCGAGTCAGAGGTTTTCTGGTAATTTTAATAGTCTGAGTCCTGAGAGAGGGCAACTTGGTGATATGATACTTGGCGGCAAGAGAAGAGGTGGGCACAGGGATAGAAGGTTGTTTGGTTCTTGGGGGGGACAGAGTACCCTTAAAATGAAGGACAGTGGTAAAAAGGAAATTGGTGAGGGTAGTTTTGTCTTTTCATCTTACATGGATATTGAACCTGGTTGTGGTGTTGATGATTGTAATAGTAGCAACAGTACTTGTACAAAAGTGAAGATGAGAAGACTTAAAAGGAATATTGGAAGCTTTTCAAGTCTTTCACAAGCCAGGTCTCATTTCTGGGTAAGTTCTACAACTATTATGGGCCTGTTTGGCACAATTTTTGCTTTTACAATTCAATTGTAGAAAATAACGTTGCTTTTGATCAAAGGATGCATGAGGCCGATCTTGCCTAATTGCAAATTTCTACTATTGACTCACATTTTTTCTTTTAATGATTGAATCACATAATTTAGTTTGACAAACAGTTCCATTTTAATTTTTGGAATTAATTCCAAAAGTTAGCAATTCCAAAAGCTGTTGCCAAACAGGGCGGATTCAGCAAATCAAATTAGGGTGGGTTAAAACCGGAAGTTGCATCTGGGCTGACTTTATGGAGAAAACTTTTTAAGGGGTCTATTTTTACTTATTTTCGTGTAAATTAGATAAATTAATGTTATAAAAATTAGCGCAAAACCAAAAAAAATTATCTCCCTTTCAACCAACTAGTATGGTTGTATGCAGTGGCGGATGCAAGGGAGCACGTTTTTGGGAAATTATATTTTTATACAAATATTTTTTTTGGTAAATTTTTAAATCTTATTAAGCTTTGTCCCCCTAAAATAATTAAACTTATTATATAGTCCTAAAATAATTAAACTTATTATATAGTCCCAAAAAAATTAGTTAGACTAAAAAAAAGACGATTTTATACTTAATATGTTGGCCCAATTATGCTTCATTCTCTCAAAAAAAAAAAAAAAAAAAAACACAAAACTTATTATATGTAATATATTGGTCTAATTATAAATTGACCCAAAAAAATTTGCCCCAGCGGTAAGTTCTTACACAACTTCCCCGGTCAAGATTCCTGAATCCGCCACTGGTTATACGATACTTATGTCAAACTTACAACACTTTGGACTTAGTTACTACCCTATATAAAATTATTAATAGCAAATGCCACCTAAAAAATTACTACCCAATGGCATATAAGCAAGTAACAACTAACTGACACCAAGGGTAACCAAATGATAAATTGTTACTACAAATTGAGACCGGAAACTTGTTGTATCATACAATCAAAAGTATTTTGTTGTATTGTAGAATTTTTCAAAACACAAATACATATAAAACATGGAATTATTTAAATATTTGGGGGAGGCTTAAGTGTAAAATTTTATTTTTAGGGTAACTTTGAAAATTTTCTCAAATCAGGATAACTTTGAAAATTTTCTAAAATCTAGGTGGGCTTAAGCCCCCTTGCCATTTAACAAATCCGCCACTGGCCAAACACACTCTATATCACAGCATTGCATTCACAGGATTTCACAGTCAATGATTCAAGAAAGCCCACCAATTTGTTCTAGTGGTTACCCTATTTCTCACCTAAAAGGCTAAAAGTAGCATTATTGACAAACTCTCTTCCTTTTTTTTTATTTTTTTATTTTTTTTCTACCATCTAATGATAAGCAATAGATGATTAGATTTCAATGCTTAGACCATCTCCAATAATGTGTACTCGTAATCTATATTTATATCTTTCATATAAATACATTTAGAGAAAATGTTTAAACTAACAAAAGAAGTAAACCAGTTCTAAAAAGTTATGTATTTGTGTTACTATTTTTTAGTTGTGTTAGAGTCCGTGCTTGACTTATAAATGACTCAAGAATTATTATTATTATTATTATATATCAAACCAGCTTGTAAAAAATCAGATACATGTGAAACTTGATTTGCATCTAATGGTGTTTGTAGAATTCCCAAAACAGGAGAAGTTATTCAGTGAGCCGGTCACGCCACGTCGGCATGCTGATACGGTGTGACCATTTAATCACAACCACCCACTTGCCCCTCCTTTTAGGGAGATCATGACAAGTGGTTAGTATAATTTCAAAATTTAAATCTAATAACCACTTGTCATGATTCCCCTAAAAAGAGGGGGCAATTAGGTGGTTGGGATTAAATACTACTCCTATATTTTAGCATATCTTTTCCGAAGTTTACACAAATGCTATATTTAGACATCACAAAACCATTTATATCAACTACCTTTCTACAACTGCATGCTAATACATCTTAAGAACGAAAAAACTATATATAACTAGTTCAAAACTAAGCAAAGGCCTTGGTTTGGTCGTATTAGAGCACCATTTTCTGCTGCTGTTAGCACACCTTGTGCTCAATAAAGGTTTCAGCATACCATCAGAAAAACCGCTCGTACACACATGGGCGGAAACTGAGAATTTGCACTTGGGGCTACCTAACAGGGTTACAGGGCCACATATGGTTCGGTGCAGTGCCCCCGAGGTAATAGTTTGTCACAGTAAGTACTTAGTACTTAAGTACTGTTGTAATTGTATACATGAGTGGACTATTTTTTGAAAGTTAAAATTTGGAGGGGTCAATTTGCAAATTAATTTTAGAATTCTATGAATTACGACATGTATAATCAAACTATAAATAAATAAATAAAATTTCATTGGCCGTGGCGCCTGGGTCTCCACATAGTTTCGACCCGGTGTACATACACTACTATAGTATAAGAATAATACAACGGTTCTTAATTTATTTATTTAATTTCAAATTTGATTCTCAACACATGTAATTGGTTGTGGGATCAAAATCAAGTGGTCCCACTAATACACGTGTTGGAATCAAATTTGGAATAAAAAATATTAAAAACATAGAAGTACTCCTATATAATCATTATAATCCTGCTGCTGCTTATTTAAAAATCCACATGCGTAGGATAAGTTCTTTTTGAGCTGATTGGGCGAATGCTTGTTCTGACTTTTCTAACATCACACTGCATGCTTCCACAATTTCCACATTAATTTCACAAAAGCTAATAATATTGTTGTGTTTATAAACTCTGCAGTAACGAGTACTGGTGATTTGCATTGCATTACATAATTGAATGGTGTGAAATAAAAGATGGTCCACAAATGGCAATTGAAAAATTGAACACTCAACTGCTGTGGGATTGTGATTGTTGTGACTAATTGTCTTTGCTGTTATATGGCCAGCTGATGCCAGAATTCTTTTTAAAATGACTTATTTATCCTCATACAACTACCAAAATGCCTTATGTTATGACCCTCGGCAATTATAAGGTTGCATTAGCTTTAAGAACTTTGAAAGTTTGCTTGCTTTGCTCCTTTTTGGTCTACTTATTGTCACTCCATGCGACTGCTATTGTGGCTTATTTATTTATTTTTGTGGGATTCACAAAATACTCAAATTATAATGAAAGTCGTACGTGAGAAAATTTCTCATGTTTTTGGAGTGGAGGTCATGTCTTTAACCGTGGTCATTCCTAAGTTTTTTGAGATTGAACAAATTCTTGATCACAAGCATTAATTTTGAGATAGCTACATTGTTTACAAATACAATAATTTTAGAGGATGAATTTCTATGTGGAAATGCTATGCAACAGGTAAATGAGACAATCCAATTTCGGGTGACAACTAAGTAGGCCCTTCATCTGCATATATATTCTATTTCAGTGTGAGAACTTGTTCCGTGAGAGCCCCGTGGTGACGGTGGCCGTGGTGTGGTAGAGGAAGGGTAGTTGTACCCTATGCATGGTAATGGGCTGCTCTATGGTCACCAATGGTCGATTTACTTCCACATCGACCAGTTAGGGGGGAAAACTGGGCATATTCGATGAGAGCGTCGCATCTTTGAGTGGGGGAGGTTCTGAGAATTAACCTGCCCCATTCCAGAAAATATAAAATGGTAGGTTGATGTATTTTGGGTTACTACTAACAACTTGTGATTAAGCATTTTAAGGGCCAATGTGACAGGCCCATCAAACTGTTAAACCAGACTAGCTGGCTAGTGGACCACATGGGATGTTGCACACTTAAGAGTCTTATGACTCTTATCTAAAAAGAACACCTCCACACACAAGCTAATTGTGAATTGAACACTTCATGCAGACTATTTATGCCCTATTTCTTTCTATTTATGCTAATTTCTTTCTTCTTTCCCATGTACAGTCTGCTATATATAAAGGTTTCAAACAAGTAATTCCATGGAGCAGACAGTCAAAGTAAAAAGGGCTCATAATTTGAAACTCTACCTTGACAACAGATACAGCAAGCTATATTTGGCAGCCATGTCTCAATAATTTCCTGTAATTTTAGCAAATGTGTAAATATATAACATATGTAATTACCTCTATGATTCCTTATGTATCAGTAGTATGCTATAACTTCTCTACTCCTTTGCTACAAATGTGTCTTTATTTGTGGTATGTTTTATCCAGCATTATAATTACCATGATGTAGATTTTATTTTATTTTTTTCAATTTTATTTATTAATAATCATATAGTACTAATTGTGTTTGTAGCAATCTGAAGCAGGTCATAGTCGTATCAAAATACTACTATATTTTGACATTTCTGTTCCAAAGTTTTGTGCTATTTTGTCATGCAAATGTTACATTTAGATTTCACAAAACCATTTTTTTCACCTACTATCAATTTACGACTAGTATCCAAAGAAAGAACTATATATCTATATCTACTATAGTATAAGAACGAATAAGCTAGCACGTAAACAAATATAAACTTTCTCTTTTGCCTTTCACTACACCATAATTACTCATACATCTATCTGTACGTCGTAAGGATATATTGATTTGTGTGAGGATAAATCTGTCATTTTAGACAAATAATTATATTCAAGTCAGTTTTTGAAATTTTATTTAATATAATAATGAGGTTTCAATCAACAATCTTGTGTCTAATTACATTTGGATCAACAATTTTTGGGATATTTATCTACTATACTATAAGAACGAATAAGCTAGCACGTCAAAAAATATAAACTTCCTCTTTTGCCCTTCACTGCATCATAATTACTCATACATCTATCTATACTTTGTAAGGATATATTGATGTGTGTGAGGATAAATCTGTCATTTTAGACAAATAATTACATTCAAGTCAGCTTTTGAAATTTTATTTAATATAATAATGAGGTTTCAATCAACAATCTTGTGTCTAATTACATTTGGATCAACAATTTTTGGGATATTTATTACACTTAAAAAAATCAACAAAAGTGGCTATTTTAGTGGCTATTTAGGAATTAGTTACTAATATTTACAATTTGGTCAACTTCTTCTCTCAAATGAGGTTTCAATCAACAATCTTGTGTCTAATTACATTTGGATCAATAATTTTTGGGATATTTATTATTCACTTCAAAAAAGTAAAAAAAAGTGGTTATTTAGGTATTGGTCACTAATATTTACAATTTGGTCAACTTCTTCTCTCAAATTTAGGATTCATATATTGTAATATGTGTAATTGCATTTGTGTCAGCAAGTTTTGGGATATTTATTACTCCCTCCGTCCCATAATAAGTGTCCACTTTCTTTTTGCACAATGTTTAAGAGTGTTGTATTATATTAATTTATTTGGTTCATTAAAGAGTCACTTTCTAATTTTACCCTTAGATGTGATAGGTGTTTGACTTTTTACTTGTTTTGGGACCACAAATAAATGCTTCTTTGTCTTTATTATAAGGGTAGTTTTGGAAAGTAAGTAAAAGCTATATGCCAATTTAGGAAAGTGGACACTTATTGTGGGACATCCAAAAAAGGAAATGTCGACACTTATTATGGGACAGAGGGAGTATTCACTTTAAAAAAAAGTAAAAAAAAAAAGTGATATTTATGAATTGGTCATTAATATTCACATTTTGGTCAACTTCTCTAAAATTTAAATTCTGGGATTTTTAAAATGTCAAATAAAGTGGCTATTTTAGTGGCTATTATGAATTGGTCACTAATATTTTCATTTTGGTCAACTTTTTTCCTCAAATTTAGGATTTATGGATTGTATTCGAATATCAATTAAGGTTTACAAACATATTCATGTCCTTTTATTTTAGAGGAAATACCTTACTTGTGTCATATATTTTTAGTGGTGCTTTATTAGGTAACTTTACTATTCATTTACAAGATAGTCAGAATTATCAAATTCTTCCGTAGGAAGAGTTTTAGATAAAATAGCTACATTTACAATATCCTATTTACTATTTTAACATCTCATTATACACTTTTAACAACCATTTAACCATACAAAACGTCACATTTAAATTTCCCGCGCAACGCGCAGGGTTCCAACTAGTATATATATACATATATTTCAAAGCATAAGATTCGGTGTTGTCAAAACTAAGCAAATGCCAAAAATTGGCGGTATATAAAATTGGTTGTATATAACACAGCATTAGAGCATTTTTGTTGCTAGCACCTTCTACTCAACAAAGGCTCCAGCTTATCACAAGGTGAAAACCCACTCCTACATATACAGGGGTTAAACCAGGAATTATCTCTTGGCGGCCACCTAGCAGGGTCACACAGGAGTTCGGAGGCTCTGTTTTTTGGGATCTAACAATATATGTTTTTGAGTGATTATTTTTGTATCAGAAACATTACAATTTTATTATGTGAGGTTTCTGCCCTGTTTGAGAGTTGAGAGGTTTGCTGTCTGCAATCCTTGTTGTGTATTGCAGTTCTTTGGCAATGGTATCACAGTAAGAGTTTTATTCTATAGATGTTTTTTATTTTTAGTTAAAAATTTGGAGGGGCCAATTTGTAAATTAATTTTAAAATTCTACAAATTGCATATACATAATCAATTTTTTTTTTTTTTTTTTTATAAAACAAAAATTGTATGCCCGTGGCGCCGCTCTGTGTACGTATACTATTATAAGAAATGTTAGATTAATAAGTTATTATCAGCACTAGAGGTCGTTTAGTCCTTTTTGTTCTCATTATTGAACCCTACTAATATAAAGGGAGGCTTGGCTTAAGGTCCTTAAAGTTGGGCATACTTGGATTAAAAGACGGCCCATTTACAACAAACTCTCTAAGGACAAAAGCCCAAACCCATTTTTAACCTACATCCACAGTATTAAAATATCACTTCTCAAGTCCACTTTACTCTTTTTATCTGACCAAATTACTTTTAAAGGAATTATAAATTAAACAAGTCAAACGTCCCTATGCACGCCCACGTGCGTGAATTTTCACCCCACAGCGCTGGATCCACGCTGCCCACTTTCCTCACGCACGCCCACTTTCCTCACGCGCCAGTTGTGTTTCCCACGCCGCTCACATGGTGTGAGTATTGTACCGTATAATTTCTAATTTTGAGAAATATTTTTTAAACTTTAAACCTCCATAACTTTTTATCTACAACTCCATTTTTCGCAAATTTTATACCGATGGAATCGTATCGACGAGAGCTACAAAACTAGTACCACTGTTGATATGTTTTGAGCACAAAAAAAAAAAATCAAATTTTTACATATATGAATAATAAGTAAAATTTCACTTAATATCTAAAATATTATGTAAAATTTCACTGAGTACATGAAATATTAAGTGAAATTTCACTTAATATTTACAGAGGTTGAACTGGTCATGCATGATATAGTAAACTTGAACTGTACCATCAAATGCTATGATCACAAGAAAAAAGAAACATAAGATTGACTTGAGTATGACTCTCATCTTTTCGTTAATGTGAAAGTGACGCGCCATATAGTTTGGAGAAACACAACCAGATTTCTGCACAAAGTGATTACTTTTTAGATTATCAAACTCATACGTTTAGTAGATTCTACAGAAAATACTTCCCTAAACTCATGTGGTTTCTTATCTTTTAGTAAAGAAAAAAATCCAATTTCTTGCTGAGAACAAAGGGAAAGTATATAGACAAGACCAACTCTCCATTTTTCAGTACATCCAAAAAATCCACTCAATTGAGCAAAACACAACAAATATACTAAACTCAAAGGAGATTTTCCCATTCTTCTGCAAAATAGAACAGCAACATCAATTGAAGCGGCATACAAATGGAGTGTATGCAAATTTCGTAACAGCTATTTTATCTAGCTCCTCATATTTGGTTTAAAGCCAATGCAAACTTACCTCAGTTTCTCTGTAGTGAGCATATAAGTCTTCCACATACTCAACTACTGCAAGTGGATTTTCTATATCACCGCAGTCGATGTCCACAAGTGGCTCCTCCATGACCATGGCATCTTCCATCTCGACCTCTTCCTCCTACAGAAAGTCATAAAATTCAACAATATTTCCACTTGGTAGTTAGTTCATCAAGTAAGGATCTTGTGGAGTAAAGTTAAATCCTGCAATTTATAAAGTGCCTTCTCAAAGTTAGAGAGTTTGACATAATATGCGGTGAAGAGCAGGACATAATATGCAGTCAAGGAAATTTCACTTAACATTTTAAATATTCAGTAAAATTTCACTTAATATTAAGTGAAATTTCACTTATTATTAATGTATGTAAAAATTTGAATTTTTTTTTTTGCTCAAAACATATCAACAATGGTACTAGTTTTGTAGCTCTCGTTGACACGATTCAAACGGTATAAAATTTACAAAAAATGGAGTTGTAGATCAAAAGTTATGGAGGTTTAAAGTTTAAAAAACATTTTTTGAAATTAAAAATTATATGGTACAATACTCACATGGTGCAAGCAGTCTAACAAACAATACAAGCGCGTGAGAAAAGTGGGCATGTGTGAGGAAAGTGGGCAGCGTGGATCCAGCGCATGTGGCGCGTGTTTCAATGTGTATTTTTTTGTCTTTTTATCATTGGCAGGACTTATTTTCAATGTGTATTTTAAATTGTCTTTAATCTCAATAAAACTCCTTTTAATGACCTTTTCACCAATTTTCCCTAATATAAAAGGGTTTTTTTTCTTATTATATTTGATTATTACGTTCAACAGTAATACAATTCTCTTGTTCTTCTCTTCTTTTACTCTCTCTCTTTAATTGTTTAATCTTAACATGGTATCAGAGCAGTAATCATCAGTGGACTTGTGCAATAATTTAACACAGACATACCCAACAATAGCAGTCGATGATGTCATCATCGAAGAATGACATCATCGTGGTAGCATGATGACGTCAGTATTTTCCGACATCTTTTCAGGTTGCGACTTTAACTCTTGGTTTGACTCTTCCTTCTGAGTTGTTTGGTGATTTTTCTAGATTTATTCACATACATCTAATTGGTTTTTTTTATTATTTTTTGAATCTTTTCCCGAAAATACATCGTTTCTTCTCGATTTGTAGTGTTCCAAACTGTCAACTGTTTTTGGTTGCTTCGAATTAGATCAGCGGGGCTCGACTAGGGTTAGTAGGGATGTTATAAAGGTTTCTTTGCACTTTTGTTGATTTTTGGTTGATCAAATCTCAGATCTACCGCAGTGGCTGTGCGCTGATCATGCACAGTGCTGGAATTTGGCTTCGTTTTGGTGTTTGGGTGTTGATTTGGTGCAGCCTTTGTGTTGTTCTAGTTTGGTGGTTGTGCTAATTTAGGATTGGGTGCGTTTGGGTGCTATTTTGGTATTATTTGGTAGCTATGGCAAGTGGTAATTCATATTCTCTTCAAGCTATTAGTGTGAAATTAACTGGAAGTAATTATACCTATTGGGCGTATGTCATGAAAAATTTCTTGTTTGGTAAGTATATGCGGGGGCTACATAATTGGGGATATCAAAATACCACCTGATCCAAAAGTAGCAAATTATGATGAACTCCTTTTCCATTGGCAAATTAATAATGCAAAAATCATTACTTGGATAAATAATTCAGTTGACCAATCAATTGGGGTTCATTTGGCTAAATTTGACACTGCCAAGTTAAGTTGGGACTATTTGTCCAAGTTATTTGCTCAATCCAACTTTTCTAAGCGATATCAGTTAGAGTCTAATATTCGCGATGCTCGACAGGGTGATAAGAGTATACAAGACTTCTATTCTATTATGACTGGATATTAGGACCAGTTAGCTCTCACTGAGCCATCCACGTTGATTTCTTATGAGCCATATTGTACCTATAGCAAGGAGCAGAGGTTGGTACAATTTCTGTTGGTACTCAGGGACAACTTTGAGGTAGTTCGTGGTTCTACTCTTCATCAAAGTTGTCACGCCCCATAGTAGCAAAAATAGAGAAAATAAATTACTTTTTGGACCTGTAGGCCATGACAGTTAAAAGTCACCACATTGTCCACGAATAAAAACCAATCATCAAAATAATAACGACACATTAGAATATCTAAATCCCACATACAAAATCAGAGACTGATACTAAGCTATTACAAACCTTGAGTATCTACAGAAACGTAATTAAAATATTATGGTTACATACGCCGATTATAAACTTAACTATTACAGTGTTTCTTCAACATAAACATAAACTATCTACAACAATGCTCTAAGTCTGCAGCTCACGTAGTAGTCGTCTCCAGCATAGCCTCCATCATAGTAGGCTTCATCCTCACAGCCCCTGGAAAAGTAATCATCCCCTGTATACTCATAACCCTGGCCAGGTGGATGTAGAATATCCAGCAGCAAAAAATGTCATCAGCTAGGAAAGTTGAGTGAATGCAAATACTAACAGAGTATCTATAGATATGCAGTATACATAACCAACATAGTTAAAGGGTTATCTCATCGTTCGCATGCATGCATGCATACATCAATCCATTATACACCATAACTGATAGTATTCCAATCATAATATGGACTCCTGGGTCCGCACCTCACACGTAGCTCTACATCTCATGATACTCAACTTAGACATGTAGTCCCAAATCGTACGATCTATTAAACTTGAACGAAGTCCCCACTTCTTATCAATACATTCATTCCAGCCAACCTGCCCTGATTCATTTCGGCCAACACGTCGTGATACATTATGGCTAATATGCCCAATACATTATGATGATGCCAGAATTTGGTAAGAGTAAAGTAAAGCAATTTAAGGAGAGAGAGAGACTATTTTTTATATGTGGTTCGACCCTGTTAATGAAGGTACCTACGTCCACGGGTGTGTCTGAGCACGTTCACTAGCAGATCACCGGCGGGCCTAGTGAGCCAACAAAGAGGGGCGACACTACCAGTAATACCGGCCCGGTGTATGCGTATAATGGTGAATTTTGTAGAGGTGCTGTGTAGACTGAGAAGTTGGTCACCCCTTCAATGAGGGGTGAGAGGTCTCTTTTATAGATGTAAGAGACCTACTCATACATGGATAAGGAAATATAATCCTATTGATACAGATTGGAATTAATTATGGGGATTTCCTAATTGGATTAGGAAATAGTGTGCACTTTCCATTAACCTTCTAGCTTGAGTAGGAAACTGCCGTAATGCTCGGGATCACGCCTGTGAAGCTCGGGATTATGCTTGTGGGCCCGGATGGGCTGTTCCCACGGTGGGATATGCCTGTGCAGTTTTCCCGACCTGTTGGCCGGGTCGTAGATGAACCGCTCGGGCTGATGCTTCCGTGGAGTTGTGCATGATTTGCCCGGGGCATGGACTGACTGCTAATTTGAACCGTTCGGTCATAGGATAAAGCCAAATTTGGGTGTATCAGCTGCCCCCCATTTTCAAGGTTGGCCAGATGCTATATCGGTGCAAGTTTGGAAATCTGTTTGATGTTACTTGCCACTGTCTGAGTGCTTGGAGAAGTTGCCTCGGGGCTTCTGAGCCTGGTGAGTCCTCGCGAACTGACTGAGAGTTGAGACCCAGCCTAGCTCGGGACCTTTAGGTGCTCGGGAACTGACCGGGAGTTGAGACCCGGCCTAATTCGGAGTCTTTGAATGCTCGGGAGGTGACCGAGAGTTGAGACTCGGCCTACTTCGGAGTCTTTTTTCCTTGAGTTAGCTCCCAGGATGGTTATCTTCTGCCCGTAAACCTTCGTCAAGGCTGTGGGTAGAAGGATTTTACCATGTTGGAAAAGCCGACCTAAAGTGTATTGCTCTAGGGTCCTTTTTTATGTTAACTCCCCAGGATGGTTGTCTTCCACCCAGCCAGCCTTCGTCAAGACTGTTGGGAGAAGAGCTTGACCATGTAGGTGGAGCTGACCTAAATCACGTTGCTTTAGGGTCCTTTTGCTCCTCTCTCGTCGGCAAACCTAAGAAATTTTAGTCACCTCTCTCGTCGGTTTGGACCTAAGTGGAGTTAATGCCTCTGAGTACTGTAGGTGCTCGGGTTGTCCAAGATTTTGACTTGGTTATCCGCGAGGCCTGTAGATACCCGGTGTGATTACCTGTTTAGTTCACTACGCCATCTTGCCCCCCAAGCTTTCGCTAAGACGAGGGTCTTACAGAGGCTATGAATGTAGGTAACCGACCAGGAAAATGGTGGTTGTAGGGTCTTTTGAAACTTGCCATCATCAGCCACCTAGGGGGTTTGCCCCCATCGTCGGTTGGACCTAAGCGAAGCCGGTGCCTCGGGCGTGACCCCGAGGTCTTTGGTGCCTGGGTTCGGAGCCCAAGGTCTTTTGTGCTTGGGTTTGGAGCCCGAGGTCTTTTGAGTGCATGGGTTCGGAGCCCGAGGTCTTTTGTATGCCTTGGGGTTAGGCCCAAGGACTTTAGAAGGGCCCTCTGACAATCGGCGGAGCCTCATGTGGTGATCAGGCAAATGCCACTGTAGTCGGGCTCATCTAGACCGATGGAGATAGGAGGTCGGATCAGGATAGTCAGGCTCCAGATTTCTCTGTGTTGGAGGCAAAGTCATAACTCCTTGATCCTGACCGATACGAACTGGAGGTTGGGTCGGGGCTGCCGGACTCTGCTTGCTGTGAGCTGGAGGTCGGGTCGGGGCTGCCTGACCCGGACTGCTGTGAACTGGAAGAACTGTCAGAACTTCCGGGCTGATCTCGCTTTCGCTTACTTCTGGAAGACTCGTTGCTTTCTTGCCCGAGGTCTTTGATCTTTAGAAATTCTTCAGTGTCAATGTATTTTCCAACCCTCTCTGCGAGTTCGACCAAGGTTACCGGTCGATTTCGGTGGAACGACACGGCGCACTTGGTGTGTTGAACTCCCGAGCAGAAGGCTATGATGGCAATTGTCTCGTTCAGATTGCGGATTTGAAGCTTCTGTTGGTTGAACCGGTCGGTGAACTCCTTGAGGGACTCATTATTCCGTTGTCTGACCGTCAGTAGCTGCATGTCTGGCTTTGGCCGCTCATGCATACCGGCGAACTGGTTGATGAACTACTTGCTGAGTTGTTTGAAACTGCAGACTGATCGGGGCTCCAAGGAGTAGAACCACTGCATGGCCGGGCCTTTCAAAGTGTTGGGGAAGGCTAGGCAGTGTAGTCCATCAGAGTTGGTGGCTAGGGCCATCTGAGCCTTATAGGTCCGGACGTGGTCGACCGGGCTTCCCGAGCCGTTATATGAATCTAGCAGAGGCTGTTTAAATTTGCGCGGGATGGAGAACCTTGCGATCTGGCTGGAGAATGGTGACTCTGTCTCTTTATTGGCTTGATTCGGAACACGGTTTTGACCAAGCTTTTGGCCACTCCGTCGATCTGCTTCTGCAAGTCCTTGATTCGGGCTTCCACTCCTTCCCGACCGGTATCTGAGGAACTAGTCGGGTGGGTGGAAGATGCTTCTTCATGGCGGGGTGCTGTCCTCTGGGATCGGGCTCGGCTATGACTCCGGGTAACCGTATCCCCAGGGACGACTCGGCTCTTGACCGAGTGACCCTGGACTGATTCCCGGGCCATATGCTCCCGCCTTTCCTCTCGGGCAGCACGCCCACTATTGATGTCTCTGGCATCCTCAACACGGGACGGGTTGGCTCGGGCACGTTGTCTGGTCCAGATTGATCCCCGACCGTACGCAACATTCCCGGGTTATTTCCCGGCCCCTGGAGGACGGCTTTGCCGGGCCAGCAGGGCTTCGATCTATCACTGGATTTGACGATGGCCCTCCAAGAATTGTGTGAGGGTCGCGGTGATCTGCTTACATGTCATGGCTGCCGCAGCCGGTGCCGGGGCCGAAGGAACATCCCGATCGGACTGCTGATCAGCCTTCTTACTCTTTTTCGGTGGCATAACGATCAGTCGAGAGGTTTGCTGATGAGAAGACTTGTCGTTTCCCACAGACGGCGCCAAACTGATGATGCCAGAATTTGGTAAGAGTAAAGTAAAGCAATTTAAGGAGAGAGAGAGACTATTTTTTGTATGTGGTTCGGCCCTGTTAATGAAGGTACCTACGTCCATGGGTGTGTCTGAGCGCGTTCACTAGCAGATCACCGGCGGGCCGGGTGAGCCAACAAAGAGGGGCGGCACTACCAGTAATACCGGCCGGGTGTATGCGTATAATGGTGAATTTTGTAGAGGTGCTGTGTAGATTGAGAAGTTAGCTGCCCCTTCAATGGGGGGTGAGAGGTCTCTTTTATAGATGTAAAAGACCTACTCATACATGGATAAAGAAATATAATCCTATTGATATAGATTGGCATTAATTATAGGGATTTCCTAATTGGATTAGGCAATAGTGTGCACTTTCCATTAATCTTCTAGCTTGAGTAGGAAACTGCTCGTAATGCTCGGGATCACGCCTGTGAAGCTCGGGATCATGCTTGTGGGCCCGGATCGGCTGTTCCCGCGGTGGGATGTGCTTGTGCAGTTTTCCTGACCTGTTGGCCGGGTCGTAGATGAATCGCTCGGGCTGATTCTTTCGTGGAGTTGTGCATGATTTGCCCAGGGCATGGACTGACTGCTGATTTGAACAGCTCGGTCATAGGATAGAGCCAAATTTGGGTGTATCACATTATGGCCAGCACGCCCAGCCAATACGCTCGATATAATACGGCCAATATGCCCAATACATTACGGCCAATAGCCCAGCTAATACGCTCGATACATTACGGCCAGCACGCCCAGCCGATACGCCCTACACATACTGGCCATCCCGTCCTACTATATTGAACTTGACATATAAGCCTGACATGTAGTCCCAGTATTCCCACACATATAACCATCACAACTCATTAGAATCCCACCCGACATCGTACAATCCCCCGCAATTGCATTCACACGCACCATCATAAATAGTACCGACCTCTGCTAGGGATGGCAAAGGGTCGAAGTTGGTACGGCGTCCCCTATACCAACTCCTACTCCATTTATTTTCCTCCTACTCCGACTTCACTCAATCCCGTTTAAGTAGAATACCAACTTCTACTCCACTCCTACTCCATTTACTATCGGGTACTCCTATTACACTCCTACTTCGGTTGTTAATCACCATTCCAAAATTAAATGTTCTTTTATAATTCAAAACCCATTTATATTTTAGCTTAATTTCTTAAAAATCACTTCAATACAAATGATTCTAAATTTGTTAATCACAATTTAGAAATTAAATATTGATACTGAAGAGAAAGAGATGTATATATATCCTGATTTGTTGTAAATAAGTGTAAGTATGAGGGTAGTTTAGTAACTTAATGATTTAGTCGGTGTGAGGCGGGTTTTAAATGTTAGTATTTCACGGATACCAACTCTGACTGACTTCTATAGGATTTTTGTTTTTCCAAACCAAATTCACTCCTACTCCTATTATAACTCCTCCAAACTCGTTCCATTAGGAGCGCAGCGGGGTAGAGGTCTAGCTGGCAGGGAGCTTTACCATCCCTAACCTCTGCAGTCGATAGACCCACTACTATGCATATTGACTTTCTAATTCGATTAATACCATTGTATTGTTATTACACAGTTGGTTCCACTTTTTAGTGCATTAAGCCCATTATTCAACATGTGTATTATTCCACTAAGCATCCCAACATCAACGCATGATAATAAACAGCTTGACAATCCATAAGATATAAACAAACTAAACAATTGACATTCTGTCTTATTCGATGGAATGAAGTCATTTCAAGCAATTGAGGTAAAGCTAAGTTCGTATCATGACCCATCTCGCTACGCACAGAAATAGGACACGTGGCATGCCACCAAGGCTCGTCCAATTCAATTAAAGTAAATAGCAGCTGAAAACATAAGTAAAACCATGGAATTCAGAGTTATTAAAAGTTTTGCGCATTTAAAAACGCTTAAAGGAACACCCTGATTGAAACTAGCAATCCAGTTGATTGAACGAAGGCCCAGTCGACTGGAAATGCAAGATACAGAGAGCCTAAAAATCTTAGTAGCCAATCTAGTCGACTGATCAGAGGTCCAGTCGACAAGAAATGCAAGATACAGAGAGCCCAAAGTTTCAGCAGTTCCCCAGTCTATTGTGTCGGGGGACCCAGCCGACTGCTGTGTAAATATTACTGTCGACTGAATCAGAAAATTTCCATTTTGAAACCACATTCCAATCGACTGTGGTTTTCTCCTAGTCGATTGTTTTTTTTTCTTCACAGAACAAAAAATAACATTTCCACTCAAAAATCCAGTCGACTACGTTAGGGACACAATCAACTGTTTTTCAACATTTTAGAGCAGTAGCTGGTTTACAACAAACCTCCAGTCGATTGTCCCTAAACCAGTCGACGTTTTACCTCAGATTGCTAAGCATTCTGCAGATTTCAATGTGTGGTTATCCAAACTCAATTCCAACACATTACAACACATTCACTACTATATTTTAATGATTCAAAACATAATTACAGAAGTTTTACTAGAGGTTAAAATATTACAAATCCTTTCCAAGATTCTAAATTAACCACATGGTTTCAATTTCTCAAAGTTCTTATTACAACATGGAATGAAAACAAAAACATGTACAAGAATATTCCCGTCGTTCCATAGACCTCACTCTTCAAGTTTCTTCTTTCATCTCTTCTTATCACCAATAATGGAGTAAAGCTCCACTGCTTAGCTATATGATGAGGGCACAAATTTTAACATATGCATATATGATAAACATGCTCTAATCTCATAATTCACATCAAAATAGTCTCTAGGAAGAAAAACACGCATTCATCCGGTAATGGCAAGTCCAAGTCTTAAACCACGATGCTAATGGCTAGTTCAAGTCTACAACTATCGCACCCCAAATGCCCTGGCAAGTCCAAGTCTTAAACCATGCACAGTAGCCATCACTACTAAAATTCTTAAACATCAAGAAGCTTACTCCGGTATGAAATTGTATAAGTCCCCCGTTTGACTCATATAATCACTTAATGTGCTCGCATAAAAGTTAGATATGCTTTTCACATTTGAGCGCGTGCATAATTAACGGGCCTGCTATTATTACATGAATTTTGCCCGGATCACAATTTCGTCGTTGAAAATCAAAACATGTATATTTCCTATATGACATAGGGTAGAATTTCATACCTCGTGTGATTTCTCCCTAACTTTGAAGGAAGTACTAGGGAACCGATTAAACTTCAGATCTCTGATTTTGAACGATTCCTACAAGTATTAACATGTTTTGCCCAAAATACCAAAATTAGGATTTACGTAAAAAGTTGCCAAACGAGGCCTAAGAGGTATCAAAACGTAGATCGTACCTCAAGGAGTTCAAATATGAAATCTGGGAAAAAACTGACGAACAAAAGGTCGTCGATCAGCGTCGTAAAGCTTGTGGGAATAATCTCCTCTCTCTCTCTCTCTAAGATATTTGTTTTGGAAAAAATTATGAAGAAAATATCTCATGTTTTCCATTTATAGCCACGACTCTCAAAAATTATGTTTACCTCCCCATGAGTTCTAATTATCTCCCGAAACGTTTTAAACGTCTAATTTATCGATTCACGAGTGAAAATCTATGAATTATAAAACTTTCGTCTAAGGTCCGTTTATCGCTGTAATTACATTCTGAAAACTAATTCATTGGAATCTCTATATAACCTACCTTTTATGCAACATATCACCTATGTTCTCACTATAGTATTTAAATTGATCTTAAACAAGATCAACATTATTAGAAATTACTCTACACAGGTAAAATTACTATTCACAGACACAGATATCTCAAATAACATTTAAATAAAATAAATGTCCTTTAAATCATATCAATTCCTTATGAATTACTGTCACACCCCAACCCGCCTCATGCGGATTAGGACACGTGTAACAATGCTACAAGCTCCCAATCACATTAATTTGTAAAGAAATATACGAATTACTAAGAAACACATGTGTTTAACCCCATTAAACAACTCTGTTGTTACAAAATAGGCCCCAAGGGCAAAATGGTCATTTATAAAGTATGTAAAAATTTTATACCAAAAGTTAGAATTTTGAGTCCCGGTTCCAACGCAACAAACGGCACGCGAAACCGAGTTTCCTAGAAGAAGTTATGCATGTTTCCGTAAAAACGGACATGCTGGGGAAAAATACAAGGCGGATCGATCCCTTCATAATGGGCGGATCGATCCATTTATATTAGTCTCCCGCAGAATGTCCCCTTGGAAGGGCGGATCGATCCCTTCACAAATCGCGGATCGATCCCCTTCACAAATTTTGCTGCTAAATTTCCTTTGCTGTCAAACAAGTTTCCAAGTTACCAAAACACAACCAAAACATATGGAAACCTTATGAAACTTTGGGAAAACATCTCCAATACACTTCCAAACACTTTTAAACTCAATTTAAGCAAGGATCATAGAATCATACCCACAATTGGATCAAGTTAACCATGAACTCATCTCATTTGGTTCAAAAACAAACTTTTCAACTTTAAAACTCAATTCTCATCCAAAGTTTATAAAACTTGTTGTAATTCAACTCAAAGTCATAACTAACATTATAAACACTAAAGAAACATGTCCAAGACACTAACGACACACCCGGACTTGCCGAGATGGTCAAATCCATTAACTTGCATCAACTTGAGCAAAACAAAAGGAATTTTACATTGGTTCTCAAATTCACATCCAAACTTTCCAAAATACAAGTTAGGATCCAAATATGAACATCAACTTAAGTAAAACCATAATTTACATCTGTGTACAAGTTCAAAAGTAGTTCCCAAGCTCAAGGATCAAATCTCCCCCGTCTCTCACATCTCTCCCATCTCTCCCATCTCTCCCAAAGCACGCGTCATTTCCTTTCCGAATACGGCACCGAACCTGCGGTGGTTGTTATGTACCACAACAGAAATAGGAAAACGGTTTTCTTAAGCAAATTGCTTAGTGAGTAATCTAGCATGATTGTCTGTTTAACACGTGCAATGCTACAAATAACACATAAGCATAAACGTAATCGCCGAGTCACCGGTTATATGGTTCATTCAGACCCGAAGACCTCCCTTGGTCCCGTGGTCACTTCTATTCCTTGGACTTCCGTATTTATCGGATTCTTCCTCTTCGCCACCCTTATTACTCCCAACAATGAACCATTTCCCCGGTGCTCATTGACTACCACATAGACATATAAGCACATAACACATATTCATGTATCAACATATGATTTTCATAAAATTGACATAGAATTCACACAATTAACATCTTTATAATTCCTAATCATGAATTAACATCTCTAACATCACATATAGCTTGAACCCATTAAACACAATCAGATTTAGGTGTAGAAAACTCACCTTATACACAGATTTTACTCAATTTACACCTAGAGGATGCTGAATTTCCCCAATTTGAGCCCAATTCCCTCACCAAGTAAATCCTACAAGAATTTCGGTAGACGACGTCTCACCGTTAAGTACGAGCTACTAAAATCTAGCAATTTAAACAGAAATTAAGGGTATAGAAATGATCGTCTCACCTCCACGAGTCCGAAAACGGCTTCGATTCGCGAATCCGACGAACGGCGGCGACGGAACGGCGAGAATTCGACGTCGGTGACGGTTTCTCCGTTTCTCTCTCCGAGCTCTACTCTTTGTTTTGTTTTAATTCTGCTATAATTGAGAGACTCTCTCAATCTTGACACCTCCATATGCATGTATGTGAGGTGTCTCAACCTCAATTTTCCCCTTTTTCATTTACACCCCCAAAATTTCTTAAGTTCTTATTATGAAATCCCCCAAACATTTCATTAACTACCCAATTATCTAATGAGTGTTTGTCTAAGTTCCGTATGGGTCCCAACGTGGGTCCCACATATTTTGTGAAATTGCTATCGCACCTACTAATTTTACATCTTTTTCATTTATACCCTTACTTGGGTGTCCAAACTAATACTACCACATAACAATATCTATTAAAAGCAACTTAGCAAATATCCATGTAATCATATAAAAATGCATTTAATCACTTAAAATGCAAATTACCAATTTACCCTTCAATGGGTTAAATTTCAATACCCGTCCCACCTCTCTGGGGACTTTTCCAACTAGTGTCCCTCTCTGAACACTTTTTACTTGGGCGAGTCCAAGCCTCCCCTTAATCCATTTTATACACTAATTTCACTAATTAATGCATATTAATACAAATAATTAACCCGTTCTCCGGGTACGGGTGTTACATTTCTCCCTCCCTAAAAAGGAGTTTGGTCCCCAAACTTACTCTTACCTCAAGAATTGAAGAGATGCGGGTACTTGGCTCGGATCTCATCCTCCCGCTCCCAAGTAGCCTCTTCCACTGAATGGCTTCGCCATTGAACCATCACCAAGGGAATCACTTTGGTCCTCAATACTTGATCCTTCCTATCAAGAATTTGCACTGGATGCTCCACGTAAGTTAAATCTTCCCGAATCTCTAACGGTTCCGGAATGATAACATGTTTCGAATCCGGCACATAACGTCGAAGCATCGACACGTGAAACACATTATGAACATTCTCTAATTCTTGTGGCAGCTCTAATCGATAAGCTAATGGCCCAACTCGATTAAGAATCAAATACGGTCCAACATATCTCGGACTGAGCTTACCTCGCTTACCAAAACGTGCTATGCCTTTTGAAGGTGATACTTTCAAAAACACATAGTCACCCACCTCAAACTCCAACGGTCTTCTACCCGTATCCGCATAACTTTTATAACGACTCTGAGCCGTTTGTAACCGTTGCTTAATCAATTGAATCTTGTCAGTAGTAATTTGCACTATTTCTGGTCCCAAAAGCTGTTTTTCACCAACTTCTGTCCAACAAACTGGCGATCTACACTTCCTTCCATATAGTGTCTCATATGGCGCCATTCCAATGCTAGTTTGAAAACTGTTGTTGTAAGAGAACTCGATTAAAGGCAAGTGAGTCTCCCAATCGGCCTTGAAATCCATAACACATACCCTCAACATATCTTCCAAAATTTGAATCACCCTTTCGGATTGACCATCAGTCTGGGGATGGAATGCAGTACTAAAATGTAGAGTTGTCCCCATAGCCCTTTGTAAACTCTCCCAAAATCTTGATACGAACCGAGTGTCACGATCTGACACTATCGACACTGGTGCTCCATGAAGCCGTATAATCTCTCTAATATAAATCTCTGCAAGTTTTGATGGATCTTTGGTCTTAATAGGTAGGAAATGGGCTGACTTAGTCAACCGGTCTACAATCACCCATATGCTATCATTTGACTTTTGAGACTTTGGAAATCCCGAGACAAAATCCATTGTAATATGTTCCCATTTCCACTCAGGTATCTCCAACGGGTGTAGTTCTCCCCCGGGTCGTTGATGTTCTAGTTTCACCTTTTGGCACGTCATACATTTAGACACAAATTCTGCAACTTCTCGCTTCATACCACTCCACCAGTAAATTTCTCGCAAGTCTCGGTACATTTTGGTACTACCCGGATGTACAGAATATCTTGTATTGTGGGCTTCCTCCATAACTTTATTTCTCAGATCTCCAACTTTAGGTACACATAATCGGTTTATATATTTCAGAACACCATCTTGGAAACTGAATTCTGGCCTTCTCCCCTCTGGTAACTCATCCACAATCTTCTTGAATTCTGGATCTAAGAGCTGATTAGTCTTGATTTCACCAATTAAACTTGGCTGTGCCACGATCGCAGCCATTAAACCACCTCTAATTTTAGGAACTACCTCAAGCTTCAATTGTTCAAATTCCTTTATCAACTTTTCCTGTCCAGTCAAGGCATAAGCTAAGTTTTCTGACGACTTCCGACTCAAGGCATCGGCAACTACATTGGCTTTTCCCGGGTGATACTGAATTTTTAAATCATAATCTTTCATGAGTTCCAACCATCTTCTTTGTCTCATATTAAGATCCCTCTGAGTGAATAGGTATTTCAGACTTTTATGATCCGTGAAGATTTCACAAGTTTCCCCGTATAGATAATGTCTCCAAATCTTTAACGCAAAAATTACCGCCGCTAACTCCAAGTCATGTGTCGGGTAGTTCTTCTCGTGAGATCTCAACTGTCTTGAAGCATATGCTATTACCTTGTCATCTTGTGTCAAAACACATCCCAAGCCTTGGTGAGAAGCATCATTGTAAATTCTAAAATTTTCAGTGCTTGTTGGAATCGAAAGTATTGGTGCCGTAGTCAACTTTTTCTTCAATGCTACAAAATAATCTTCACATTCCTTGTTCCACTCAAACGGTATATCCCTTCTCATCAACCTCGTCATTGGCGTTGCAATTCTAGAAAAGTCTTTAACAAACCTTCGATAATATCCGGCTAACCCCAAGAAACTTCGAATCTCGGATACATTTGTCGGTCTTGACCAATTCATAACAGCTTCAATCTTCTGTGGGTCAACAGAAATACCCTCTTTAGAAATCACGTGTCCTAGAAAAGTGACACTCGTCAACCAAAATTCGCTCTTCTTCAACTTCCCAAACAATTGTTTCTCTCGAAGTCGCTGCAAAACTAGTCTCAAGTGTCGTTCGTGCTCTTCCGGACTCTTAGAATAAATGAGAATGTCATCAATGAATACAATAACGAACTCATCCAAATATGATTTGAATACACGGTTCATCAAATCCATGAAGGCAGCAGGCGCATTAGTAACCCCAAACGGCATCACTAGGAATTCATAGTGCCCGTAACGGGTCCTAAAGGCTGTCTTCTCCACATCCTTAGCTTTAACTTTCAGTTGATGGTACCCAGATCGTAAGTCAATCTTTGAAAATACCTCAGCCCCTTGAAGTTGATCGAATAGATCGTCAATACGTGGCAACGGGTATTTGTTCTTGATGGTTACTTTGTTGATCTCCCGGTAGTCAATACACATCCGCATTGTACCATCTTTCTTCTTCACGAATAGTACTGGTGCACCCCACGGGGACACACTAGGTCGGATAAAACCCTTGTCTAGCAACTCTTGCAACTGTATCTTTAACTCTTTCAACTCAATTGGTGCCATTCGATATGGTGCTCGTGAAATTGGTTGGGTTCCCGGCATAACATCAATACCAAATTCAATTTCTCGATCAATCAATACACTAGGTAATTCCTCTGGAAACACATCTGGAAATTCTCTAACAATTGGAATATCTTTAAGTTTTAAATCAAGACCTCTAGTATCAAGAATACTACACAGAAACCCCCGGCAACCCTTCTTTAATAAACGACAAGCTTCAATAGCTGACACGATATACGGCGGTGATACAACACCCTTACCTTGAAAATAAAACTCATCTTGATTCGGAATACGGAATGCTACTCCTTTAGTGTTACAATCAATATTAGCATGATTAGCCGCTAACCAATCCATACCCAATATAACATCGAAGTGTTGAATTACTAATGTTACCAAATCAACAGTTAACTCTTTACCATTCACATTAATCTCACACTTTCTAAACACACCCGAACTAACCAACGGAGCCCCCAACGGTATCGCGACAGATAAATCATAGTTTAGGAACTCTAATGGTTTATCTAAATGTTTAGCAAAATGGTGTGACACGAATGAGTGTGTAGATCCCGAATCTATAAGTACATTTGCTAGATGTGAGCAAATGGGAACCATACCTGAGACAACAGTGTCGGCAGAAGCAGCATCTCCCGGCCTGAGTTGAAATGATCTTGCCTCTCGTTGCTCCCTCCTCGGAGGTTGAGTAGTCCTTGGTGTGATAGCGCTAGCCGCAGAAGAACCTGAACCTGATGCTCCTTGGCGTCTAGTAGGACAATCCTTAGATTGATGTCCCAATTCCTTACAAGTGAAGCATCGACCTCTCATATCTATATTCTGATTTGGACAATTTCTGGCAATGTGTCCCGGTTGTCGGCAACTATTGCAAATGATTGGGTTTGGAAGTTGATTGCACCGGCCCCAATGAAATTTCTGACAAGTCTGACACCTCGGTTTATTTCCACCGGAACCACTACCAATACTAGCTGATGATCCTCCTAAACTCTGTCTTTTTGCACTCCCCTGACCACTGAACTGACTTGATCCCGGTCGTTTACTTTGTTGACTCGGTGGTGGTGGCAAGTTTGAAGTATAACCAAGGTCTCTCTCTGCAATAGAAGCAATGTCCAATGCCTTAGCATAAGTCTCTGGACGGAATACGGTCACTCGTCCTCGGATGTCACCTCGAAGTCCCGCTACAAACTTCCTTGCTTTCACTTTCTCGGTTGTTACAATGTCCCCGGCAAACCTTGCCAAACTCGTAAATTGCGTGGAATACTCCCGGACTGACTTTCCCCCTTGTACCAACTCCATGAATTCTTGAGCCTTTTGATCCCCAAATGACTCTGGAAAATATTGATCATTGAAAATCTCAAGAAATTGGTCCCACGTTGTCGGTTGACCCGGACCCAGCTTAGTACGCCACCAATATTGCGCTTCATCTTTTAACGTGTCTGCAGCAAATAGCACTTTTTGTTCATCAGTACATGGTAATACCCGGAAGATCTTCTCCATATCCGAGATCCAAAAATTCGCCTTCATCGGATCGGCTTCCCCGCGAAATATGGTCGGCTTTTGTTTGTGGAATTTTGAAATAGTAACAATGTCTTCCCTTGGATTCGGATTCGGTTGTACCGGTCTCTCTTCGATCACATGAGTTTCTGCTACTCGTACCAACCCTTCGATTGCTCTTTCAACCCGTTCCATTCGGTTTGAGGTGTCACCTCCAGACATAATGCCTGGCACCCACATATAGTACACACATGCACGTTACTTTTAAATAAACACATGGCATGCTTATCAACATTAAAACATGCTAAGTAAACGTGTATGCATGCTAATGCAACTACGTGTCATTGTGTGCACACTACGCGTCGTATACGTCTCTCGTCCCCAAAGGCTCTAGCCAACTGCTTTGATACCAAAAATTGTCACACCCCAACCCGCCTCATGCGGATTAGGACACGTGTAACAATGCTACAAGCTCCCAATCACATTAATTTGTAAAGAAATATACGAATTACTAAGAAACACATGTGTTTTACCCCATTAAACAACTCTGTTGTTACAAAATAGGCCCCAAGGGCAAAATGGTCATTTATAAAGTATGTAAAAATTTTATACCAAAAGTTAGAATTTTGAGTCTCGGTTCCAACGCAACAAACGGCACGCGAAACCGAGTTTCCTAGAAGAAGTTATGCATGTTTCCGTAAAAACGGACATGCTGGGGAAAAATACAAGGCGGATCGATCCCTTCATAATGGGCGGATCGATCCATTTATATTAGTCTCCCGCAGAATGTCCCCTTGGAAGGGCGGATCGATCCCTTCACAAATCGCGGATCGATCCCCTTCACAAATTTTGCTGCTAAATTTCCTTTGCTGTCAAACAAGTTTCCAAGTTACCAAAACACAACCAAAACATATGGAAACCTTATGAAACTTTGGGAAAACATCTCCAATACACTTCCAAACACTTTTAAACTCAATTTAAGCAAGGATCATAGAATCATACCCACAATTGGATCAAGTTAACCATGAACTCATCTCATTTGGTTCAAAAACAAACTTTTCAACTTTAAAACTCAATTCTCATCCAAAGTTTATAAAAACCAAATCGCGCGCGCGACCCGCGCCCGCGAAAACCAGATATCGCTCGCGCGATCCGTTCGCGCGAGATACCCAGAATCGCTCGCGCGATCCATGCGCGCGAAGGCCAAAATGTCGCGCTCGCGCGATATGTGTAAAAACCAAAGTTGCGTATTTTAGTGTACTGAAGACTCCTGTGCAAACGAAACTGCTGAACGACGTCTAGACTGTAAATTACTTCAGTTTCAGTTCGTTTCGGGTTAGGAAGGCTTCCAAAACTTGTTGTAAATCTATATATACTCTATTTTACTTCAATTGAAGGGTTACACACCCATACATACACATTCTACAACCATACTTCCAGCCATTGAAGGGAGGGAAGCAAGGAGAAGAAGAAGAAGACCAAGGGTTTCCATGGCCTCCTCCATCAACTACTTGCCATCTATTACTTCCATGGACGGCTAGATCATAGATCTAGGGTTTCAATGAAGCCCTAGATGAGTAATAGGGTTTTATTTATGTTTTTATTTTAGTTTTATTATGTATGGATGACAGTCACATGTTTAGAGGATTTTCATAAATAAATCGTACTTCTAGTGATTAAATCATTGCTTTCAGAATTTATTCTTGTCTTAGATCTATTTTGACTGTGATGTGCTCAACGATCTATTCTTGCTGTGCTTGATTAGATTGTTTACATGTGATGGTGCTTTATTGATTCGTGCTATCAAGTATCCGAATAGTCCATGCCTAGGTTAGACGGATTAGATCACAACCTTAGCTTAGTGTGGGATAATTCGTGCTAACCGAAGATGGATTATGTTGGTGCTTGAACCATGAATATCTTCTTGTCGGAGGAATTGGGCTTGTAGCTACAATTCCCCATTATCATCCAATGAGATAAGCTAAAGTAATTCATAAATATTCCTATTATGAAGCTAGTGGCGGATTTGCAATCCTAGGTTCCCTTAAATATTATTTAAAACAACTTTAATTGCTTTCATAGTTTAGATTTATTTTGATTGTTATTTAGTTTAATTCAAACCAAATCAAAAGCCGTTTTTCTTAATTAATTAGACTTAGGTTTTAAAATTAAGAGCTGTAGTAATCAATCTCTGTGGGTTCGACCTTTACTTCCACACTGCAAATCTTTGGAAAAGTAAAGAACACTTTTTACATCTTGATATTGACAACATCAATTTTTGGCGCCGTTGCCGGGAATTGCATTACTACCTTTAGTTTTATAATCGTAGTTTAGTTAATTCGTAAATATTAGAGTAGTTCTTATTCTTCTTATTTACTGTTTTTGTTTTAAATTACTAACTTGTTCTTTTATTTTATAGGTTTCCGAGTCATCAAATTCCAACGTTTCCGAGTGGAGTAGCTAATTACATCAAAGGAGCTTACGCAAATAAAAAATAAAAATAAAAATTAAATAAAGTGCTCTTGTGGAATTCGCTTTAAATCACTGTAAGTCAGGGCGCTGTGACGCACTATTTGCATTAGTTTAGGATTAATTGCACTGCATTAGCTAGGAAACCCGGGGCGCTGGGCTTGACGCGGTCATTGCATTACAGGATAATATTCATGCATCATAGTAGTACTGTGTGCTTGATTGTCGTCTTATTTGCGTGATTGCTATTTGTTTCTTTTGTTAGTTACTTTTTGTTTTTAGTTTACTTTCTTTTAGTTTATGTTAGGTACACGTTCAAATAAACCGGAATTACAACCTTTAAACTCTGAACTTGAACGTACATTAAGACTTAATAAGTCTTCAAACTTAACTTCTAGAACAAGGTTTTTAATAGACGACGATTTGACACCGAAACCAACGTCTTTATTTGAATCTGAAATACGTAGTACTCTTCAAAAACTAAAGAAACCACGCTTTAATAACATAGAACCAATTAAAATGGCAGACATTGGAAATAATAACGAAAATAACCAAAATAACAACGGAGCTAATATGAATAATCCTAATATCCCTCCACCTCCGCCGCTTAAAGATTATTTTATTCCTACGACTTACACGCCACAAACATGTATTGAATTACCGGAGGCGACGGCATCTCACTTTGAGATAAAGTCGTCTACCATCTCGCTACTTCCATCTTTCCATGGTCGTTTAAATGAAGATCCATATAAACACTTAGGAGATTTTCAGGATATATGCTGTACTTTGAAAATCCAGAATCTTACTGATGATGAATTAAAAATGCGGCTCTTTCCATTCTCATTAAAAGACAAAGCTAAATATTGGCTCCAATCTTTGGAGCCAAACACAATTAGAACATGGGAAGACTTACACACCGCATTTTTACAAAAGTTTTTTCCTATTATGCGTACGAATCAGATAAGAAAATCTATAACAAACTTTGTGATGCTAGATGGGGAATCACTTTACGACACGTGGGAAAAATTTAAAGAATTATTTTCGCTCGTGTCCACATCATCAGGTCCCTAAGTGGCAACTTGTTCAGGTCTTCTATGAGGGGCTTATTCTCTCTGTTAGGAATACCGTCGATGCCGTTTGTGCGGGAACTTTCCTACACAAAAGCGCCGACGAGGCTTGGAAAATTTTTGAAACTTTGAGCGAGAATTCGATGCACCAAGCGGTGTCGGTATGTTCGGAAGGATATCTTCCTCCACCCAAACGAGAGGTGAAGTTTGAGTCGAGTCATTCTATTGAATTTCAAGAATTATCTAAAAAACTTGACCGACTTATGACAATGAACCAAACGACAGTCTCACCCGCTCATAAAATTTGTGCATTATGTTCTGATCCTTCACATTCTATCCTTGCATGTCCATCGACAAGTCAATTTCCGGAATTCGTGGAGCAACACATTAATTCTATTCAACAATACCCACGAAATAATTATAATGTAACTACTAATAATCCGGATGCGCCATGGAGAAACCATCCTAACTTCTCGTGGAAAAATAATACTAATAATCTTAATGAGGCGACTAATTTTCCAAATGCGTATCGACCTCAGTTTCAACCTAATCAATACCAACACCCGCCTCCTAATTCGAATCCTTCAAGGGGTAATGCTTTTGAGGAGAAGGTGTTGGCGTCCCTTAAGACTATTGAAACGCAAGTACAGGCACAAGCACAAATAGTGCACTCACACACACAATCCATTGCGAAGCTTGAATCCCAAATGGGACAACTAGCTATTGTAGTGAGTCGTAGAAATGAAGAGACGTTGCCTAGTCAAACAATTCAAAACCCTAAGGGACAATATGAGGTTAAGGGGTCGAATGAGCAAGTAAACGCCGTCTCAACTAGGTTGACTACACGAGAGGAAGAGGTAATAGAAATTCCGAATGAGAATGTGAAAGATATGAATAGCAACTCTAATACGAAGAAGGGTGAGGACGTGAGCCAAAATAAGAGAGAAAAAGAATCGGTCCCAACGAATTATATTCCGAGAATGCCATATCCACCTAATGTTGAGGAGCCATCTAATCTTACAAATAAAAAGTCTAAGGTTGAGGATATACTCGAGGTGTTTAAACAAGTTAAAATAAATATTCCTTTCCTCGATGCTATAAAACAAATTCCCGCTTACGCTAAATGTTTAAAAGACCTTTGTACTCAAAAGCGCAAAATACGTAGTCATACTCCTAAAAAGGTCTTCCTCACGGAAAAAGTAAGTTCAATTTTTCAACACGCTCCTCCGAAGTATAAGGATCCAGGTACGCCTACTATTTCATGTGTCATAGGTGACACTATCATTCATAGAGCTCTCCTTGACTTAGGTGCGAGTGTTAATCTCTTACCCTATCATGTCTATAAACAACTAGGACTAGGTGAACTTAAACCTACGGCCGCTACTATTCAATTAGGGGATCGTTCCGTCAAAGTACCTAGAGGAATCGTCGAGGACGTTTTAGTTAAAGTTGATCAATGTTTCTATCCCGTTGATTTTATGGTCCTTGACACTGAATTCGTGCTAGATGCTAGGAAACACACTCCTGTCATTCTTGGTCGTCCATTCTTAGCCACGGCTAACGCCCGTGTCAATTGTAGAACAGGGGTGATGAAAGTGTCGTTTGGGAACATGAACTTAAAATTAAACGTGTTTAACGCTGTCGATCAACCTCCTAAAGACGATGATTATCTAGGTGTGGAGGGTAGTGAGGTTAAACGGAATATTGAGCCTAAGAACGTAATAAATAAAAGTGCGGGGAATAATATAGAGGATGATGACTGGATGAACCCTAATATTTTGGACCCTAATGCTGAATCTACTCGAAAGGTAAGAAATCGATTTGAACATACTGACAAAGCGTCGATTGAATTAATTCGAAGCGACGTAATTTTTGCTTACCACCGAGCTCTACCTGACATTATTAGGGGTACAAAATCTGATTTTTAACCTCCATAAAATTTTGAGCTAGAATGGTCTAGCTGAAGACGTAAAAGATAGCGCTTCTTGGGAGGCAACCCAAGCTTAATTTCGTCTATTTTCTTTGTTTTTGGTCGTTTTTGAGTCGTTGTTTGTTAGTTTTGGACATTCTGGACATGTTTGGGGGTTGGAATTAATTTATTTTAATATTCTATACATAATTTTAACCAAAAAATGAAAAAAACTAAAATCGCGCGCGCGGCCCGCTTGCGCGAGACGTCGCTCGCGCGGCCCGCTGGCGCGAGTTTGCCCCTTAGATGTTTTTCATTGCTTTTCTTGTTTTGAGCCCTCAGGTTCTCTTCGCGCCTGGTTTCGCGGGCGCGAGGAATCTCGCTGGCGCGATAGTGAAAAAAAAAAAAAAAAAACACAAAAGTTTTTTGGGATTCGCGCGCGTGACGGCCGCTCGCGCGATCTCCCATTTTTCTGACATTTTCTTTTGTTTTCTATATCTTTCCCCCTACCTATCTTATTTGTGTTTCTTTTCTGTTTTTGTTTATTTGGTTCAGTTTAGTTCGTGTTCGTTGTTTTCCTTCTTACATTTATACTTTTTCGTTTTATTTCTTTTCCATTTGCTCGTTTAGTTTAAGTTTAGCTTAGTTTTTAGATTTATATTTTATATTTCGGTTTCATTTACTTTTAATATTCTTTTGTTAGTTTTTTATCTAGTATTAACTGGTACATTTGAACTTTATCGCCATATTCTTATACATTTACCTGTTTGTCATTGCCGAAACTAAGGTACTATCGTTCCTTTCTTACCTACTCTCCTTTCTTTCGTTTTATTGTTTCATTGGGGACAATGAAAGGTTTAGGTTTGGGGGTATGCACTCACACATGCACATTATTTTATGCAAAATTTTAAAATTTTTCAATAAGTGTGTTTAAATAAACGATGTTACCGACGTTTTTGCAATATTAATTTGATACTTCTTGTTATGTAATTTTGATTGTTATAGAATGGTAAACAAGAGAAGATGTGATTAAACATTTGCTGAAGTTATGATGTAACGTTTTAAGTTATGTATTGTTTGAATCGTAGTTTTTTATCATAGATTTGCACATAAAACTTATGCACTGCACGTAGTTGATTGAATACATGTTTGATGTGAACTATAATATGATTCGGATTTCTAGATAACACATGGTGGAGACTAAGCCCAGTGAGCTTTTGAGCCTATCTTTTCTTTTTAGAGGGTTATAAATACATTCTGTTTGTCGAATTTCATTGAAATAGCGCATTAACTTGTTGTTTAGTCGCATTATTCTTGTTTTGGTTGATAGTCAAGTTAAAATGTTTGTTACCATGCTAAATAAGCTTCCATTGTAAACATTGAAGAACCATATAACCATAGGAAGTGATTTTAGGCCCTTCTTTGTTTATCACCGACCGAAGAATTATAAATTTCCTTAGATCGCCCTTTGAGCCGTTAAAATGCCATTTCTTTCTTTGATTACCATTATCCTTGTTTTTGCTTCGACTTGACAAACTTGGAGTTCACCACTGAGAGATTTGTCACCTTTTAGTAGTGTTAATGTGATGTGTGATTGAGAAGAAGAAAATAAGATGCTATTGGGGTAGTTGCTTGGTATTCGATGAGTAATCATTTGAGAAGCAAGAAAAAGAAAAGGAGAAGAGAAATATATTGAAAAAGAAGAAGAAGAAGGTTGAAAAAAATGAATGAAAAGGAATGAAGAAAAAGAAAAGATGAAAGTTGGTAGAGAAGAAGAATGTTGAGCCACATTACAACCTTTGAAAAGTCCTATTTGATCCTAGGAAGACATGGTTTTGATATGGAAACGATGAGAGAGGGATTAAAACATGGTAATAATTAATTTTTCTTGATTATTGGCATCCTATCCATGAGACTACTATTCTTTCGTGTCATGCGTCCTTTTCGAGTCATATGTGAGCATTTCTCGTTTTGAAAAAATATTTCCTTTACTCACATATATTAGAAAAATTACACATGTTTCTGAGTGTTTCATTTGAGAGTGTAATTAACATTGTGAGATTCGTAGTCGAGACATAGTTAAATGGTTATCCGAGTTATATTCCATGTTCATGACATACGCGTGTTCATTTGACTACCACATCACACACGTGCAATTTTATGAGAAATTCTATTGATTTATACGATGCATGTGCTTGAGATTGTTTTTCATGATGTAGGTAGACGTTTGATTCTGTTTCTTCTTGTTCGTTATTCTATTTCGAGTCGTTGTTTATAATAAGGAGTATTGTTTATTTGTTTAATAAAACTTTTTAAATTCCTAAGTTAATAAATATGGTTGTGGGTGACTTGTTGATGAGAACCCTCACAAGACTTCACTCGTCCGACTAGGGACACCTAGAGGTTTAAAAGGCTTGTTGCATACGCTAAATGCAATCGCAATCCATGCGAAAATGGAATAGTATGTTATTAGTAGTTACTTTTTATTTTAGTTTTGCTCGAGGACTAGCAAAATGTAGGTTTGGGGGTGTGATCGGGAGAGAACTAATCCTAATTATATGTCTTAATGTGCATTTGTTAGACCATTATATCTTGTTTTTGTATATTTTTTACTTTGTTTTCTAGTTTCTGACAGGTTTTGGAAGAAATCAACTAAACCAGGCTCAACAGGGTGAAAAAGCAGAGCTAAAGAAGCTGAAAAAACCAAGTCACGCGCGCGACCCACGCCCGCGAAAACCAGATATCGCTCGCGCGATCCGCTCGCGCGATCCGCTCGCACGAGATACCCAGAATCGCTCGCGCGATCCGCGCGCGCGAAGGCCAAAATGTCGCGCTCGCGCGATATGTGTAAAAACCAAAGTTGCGTATTTCAGTGTACTGAAGACTCCTGTGCAAACGAAACTGCTGAACGACGTCTAGACTGTAAATTACATCAGTTTCAGTTCGTTTCGGGTTAGGAAGGCTTCCAAAACTTGTTGTAAATCTATATATACTCTATTTTACTAAAATTGAAGGGTTACACACCCATACATACACATTCTACAACCATACTTCCAGCCATTGAAGGGAGGGAAGCAAGGAGAAGAAGAAGAAGAAGACCAAGGGTTTCCATGGCCTCCTCCATCAACTACTTGCCATCTATCACTTCCATGGACGGCTAGATCATAGATCTAGGGTTTCAATGAAGCCCTAGATGAGTAATAGGGTTTTATTTATGTTTTTATTTTAGTTTTATTATGTATGGATGACAGTCACATGTTTAGAGGATTTTCATAAATAAATCGTACTTCTAGTGATTAAATCATTGCTTTCAGAATTTATTCTTGTCTTAGATCTATTTTGACTGTGATGTGCTCAACGATCTATTCTTGCTGTGCTTGGTTAGATTGTTTACATGTGATGGTGCTTTATTGATTCGTGCTATCAAGTATCCGGATAGTCCATGCCTAGGTTAGACGGATTAGATCACAACCCTAGCTTAGTGTGGGATAATTCGTGCTAACCGAAGATGGATTATGTTGGTGCTTGAACCATGAATATCTTCTTGTCGGAGGAATTGGGCTTGTAGCTACAATTCCCCATTATCATCCAATGTAATAAGGTAAAGTAATTCATAAATATTCCTATTATGAAGCTAGTGGCGGATTTGCAATCCTAGGTTCCCTTAAATATTATTTAAAACAACTTTAATTGCTTTCATAGTTTAGATTTATTTTTATTGTTATTTAGTTTAATTCAAACCAAATCAAAAGCCGTTTTTCTTAATTAATTAGACTTAGGTTTTAAAATTAAGAGCTGTAGTAATCAATCTCTGTGAGTTCGACCTTTACTTCCACACTGCAAATCTTTGGAAAAGTAAAGAACACTTTTTACATCTTGATATTGACAACATCATTAATCAACATTAACAATTCTAGAATTCACATATACAGTTAAAATGGAAGTACTTTTTCCCAAAATGAGTGTGGCAACTTTCTCCTCCAAAAAAGAAGTTTATCCTCAAACTTATACCTCATATATCGAAAGGTGCGGATATTCATTTCTCAAGTCTTCCTCATTCTCTCACATAACTTCCTTGACTGAATGACTACGCCACATTACTTTCACCATTGGAATTGTCTTCTTTCGCAACACTTGCTCTTTCTGATCCAAGATTTCTACTAGATGCTCTATGTACGTCACGTCTTCTTGGATCTGTAATGGCTCTGGTACGATGATCTTACTCGTATCCATCATGTACCATCTCAATATTCACATATGTAAAACATTATGTACATGCTCCAACTCAAATGATAAGGCTAGTTGTTAAGCCACTGGTCCCACTTTCTCTAGGATCTCAAATGGTCCTACGAATCCCTGGTTGAGCTTTTCCCTCTTTCCAAATCGTACTATGCCTGTCGAAGGCGGTACTCTCAAATACACAGTCTCCTACTTCGAATATCATCAGTCGTCGCTTAGAGTCTGCATAACTCTTATAATGATTTTGAGCTACCTTAAGTTGCTCTTGGATCAGCTTCACCTTTTCAGTAGTCAACTATATTATCTCAGGTCCTAACAACCTTCTTTTCCCAACCTAGGTCCAATAAACTGGTGAACAACACTTATGCCCATACAAAGCTTTATACGGTGCCATTCTGATACTTGACTGAAATCCATTATTGTAAGCAATTTTAATTAATGGCAAGTGCTTCTCCCCATCACTCCCAAAGTCTAGAACACATAAACGAAGCATATCCTCTATTGTTTGAATAATTTGTTTTGACTATCCGTCGGTCTGAAGATGAAAAGCAGTACTAAAACTCAACTTAGTACTCGTAGCCTTTTGTAAATTCCCCAAAACCTCGATGTAAAACTACTATCATGATCTGAAACTGTTTGCACCCAAAAAATACACTTTTTAAAGTTAATATTGGTACATGCCGATTGTGATATTTTGATGAAACAGACTGATTGCAAAAATTAGGGGTCAAGTTATTGGTTCAAAGTTGGTTAGGTCGGGTGTATTTTGAACAATCTAGCTATAGTCGGGCTGGCACACATATTCAGTTCGGACTGAGCTTTATTTGGCCTTACCTCAATGGCTATCGGGCTGACTAAGTAATTGTTTAACTTGATTGTCATTCTGCCTAAACTATAATAATGGTCAATTTCATTGACCATTTTATAATTTGGTCATTTAATGCTTTCATCAGGCTGCCGCACAAGCTGTACACGTCCGTTGCAAAAACAAGAATTCAAGTTTGCTTCATCATGGCATATAATATGGATTTGCACTTTGTGGCATTGAACAAGATCAGACTACGGTTCATTTAGTAGCATCTTTGTTCGGGCTGACTAACTTTGGCAACATGCAATACTTCAGCCCGATCTGTAGTGGAACATTTACTTGGCTGGAATTACTTCAACTTTGGAAAACTTATGACATGCGGCTAGTCATTGATAAGGCCCACATTAGCTTGACTTCAAATTGGCAACGTAAATTCCATCGGATTTGCGCACGTCCGTTGCAAAAACAAGAATTCAAGTTTGCTACATCATGGCATATAATATGGATTTGCACTTTGTGACATTGAACAAGATCGAACTAAGGTTTGTTTGGCAGCATCTTAGTTCGGGCTGACTAACTTTGGCAACATGCAATACTTCAGCCTGATCTGTATTTGGTTAAACTTCAAGGCCACCTCATTAGTGGACCATTTACTTGGCTGGAATTACTTCAACTTTCGCAAACTTATGACATACTGCTAGTCATTGATAGGGCCCACATTAGCTTGACTCCAAATTGGCAACGTAAATTTCCATCAGACGGAGCATTATTTTGCCTTATACCATTCGGATTAATCAGTATTTGAGGCGATCAACAGTTCAGCTACAATAGGAATATGATGTGGTTGGCAAATTTTGGGAAGTGTATTCAATCCCTATGATAAGGGAAACAATATCAAAATATTATCTTTTGGTAAGATAATATTATCACTTTATGGAAGTCATTTTTTACTTGGAGGCGAAGGCAACTGAATGAAGCCATAATGTGGATCACATTCAAGATATATACACCTGTATATATATTATTCGATACTTATGGAAGTCAAGAGCAGATTTTGGGAGATAAATCTTGTATTTTATACCAGATTATTATTCACCAGATTTTCTACCTTATCTAGAAGACCTCCATGACTGCTATAAATAAGTAGACCGGCCAACATTTAAGATCACTTCGCTAGGCTTTCTTAGCGTTATAATTACATTCCTGTAATTTCTCTTTCATTGCTTCAATTCAATAAAAATCTATCTTTTTATTTAATTCTCTCCATGGCTTTTTCATCACTTGCTAGGCTTATGTGCTTCAACATTGTCTAGGGATCTTAGGTGAGGGTACTTTTCTACTCACCTTTCACAATCGGATTGTTAGAAGTTAGATTCATGAAACCTTGTGTATCACTCACACAAGTGATTTTAGGAAATTTTGTGTTTTAAAAGTTTGGGTCTACCTCACAAGGCTCTGGCATGCCCGAACAACAAATAAAATAAACAGATACAATCACTGCTGGAACCTCATGTAGTCTCACAATCTCTTTCACATACAACTCTACTAGTCTAGATGGCTTAGTCATCTAGATCCGTAGGAAATGAGCTAATTTTGTTGATCTATCAACTATAAATCAAATCTTCTCGTTCTTGTTAAGGGATCATGGAAATCCATAAACAAAATCCATCGTGATCTCATCCCATTTCCACTCTGACACTGGTAACAGTTGTAGTAATCCCGCAGGTACTTATCTCTCTGCTTTGACCTGTTGACATGCTGAACATTTTGAAACGTACTTAGAAACTTCCCTCTTCATTCTTCTCCACCAAAAGTTCTCTCGTGAGTTCTGGTACATCTTGTTACTTCCCGGATGAACATAATATTTAGTACTATGAGCTCCTCTAAAAGTCTCTCTTTCAAGTCTTTTACGTTCGGTACACACAATCGGTTTCCAAGCATTAACACACCTTATTCTAAAGTAATACCTGGTCGCTTTCCTAAGGACATCTCATCTCTCATTTTACATAACTAACAATTGTTGAACTGTGGATATCGGCATTTGGGCCCACTTTTTTATTTTAAAGCAATTTCTTTTCAAATTCAAAGACGAGTCGCCACTTAATTATTAAAAGGAAAATTAAGAAACTATTTTGAAAGCAAACTGATCTTTTGCAAAACCAAAGATAATCTGGGTCCGGGGATTATGGAATGAGAAGGGAAGGAGCCCAGTGGACTAAAACACCCCCCTCTCATCCTATCTCGTGATAGGCCTCTACTCAACATCCTTTTTAATCGAATTGTTAATCTAAGCATGCCCTCAATTAATACATATATACATATACATTACAAAAGCATATTGAAAAGGGTATAAGATTGCTAATGATAAAATATCATTCATAAACCACGTAATTCAAGTAGCAAGCAAGATGATGTGCAAATAGGGAACTAGGAAACTTACCCGGGATCCAGCTGCAAATTTAAACGTGCAATGCACACAAATAAAGACAAAACCTAAAAATGGTCTCTAATCACATATACACATAAAACAAGACCTAAGCTAAGATGTCACGCATGGAGTCAAAAATCAATTAAAATCAAAGAAGTAAATTAAACTAGAGAAGGAGTTGAGAAATTGTACCTCAAATGTGCTACAAAACAAAGATTAGTACACATGCCTTGATCAAAGATGTCAAATAATCGACCCTAAGCTACTAGCTTAAATCTATCAAGCATGGAAATAATTGACAAAACGATGAATTCCTTTTGATTAGTTAGAGCCATAACACCTCTACAGATATACAAGTTTCAACTAGGAGCCAATATAATGTCCATATAGGGGTTCTATAATCCCAACACGATCATAACGAATCCATGTTTATGTTCAATTAGGTTCAACTAAGTCCAATTTTATCCAAGAACTAGTTCTAATCATAAGCATCAATATACATGAATGAATGAATGAATATGAACAAGAATGAGATATGAATTTATTCACTAATTTGGATCAATTAGCCTCTGGATTTAAGCTAAATTATCATTACTCAAAACAAAACTTGGGTCCCAAGACATTAGGAGACCATTTAAGTTAAAATCAATGAGACTAGACAAAAACAGTGACTGTTTCTCATAAATTACACAGAGAAGACTTGACTTTCAAAGACAAAAAAATCATACTTCCAACGGTTGGATCTTAATCATTTTTGGGTATGATATGCCTCAGTGAGTCTAGTTTCTAACCCAAAAAGAAAATCGAAGATTGAACGGTTAGATCTCTGGGAATAAAGAAAACACTAGATGTCACGCAGGAATTTTCAACTCTCTGTCCAAAGATTTTTTGTGATTTTCTAAAAATAGTAAACAAATAAGAAACACTTAGATCTTTTTAGGGTATCGTCCTAACACATTGAAATAATTAGAAAAAATTATTTTAGGTCAAGAAAGTTCGATTAAGGTTCTGATTTATTAATTTATAACTGATTTACTGTTCTGAAATTTTGGACAGAGAGTTGCTTGTTTTGAAATCACAAGACCAAACCATCTTAAACATGGAATTTCATAAAAACAAAAAATCGCAGAGGTACTTAAATGAGTTATGAACATCCTCCAATTAGTCTTATCCAATTCCAATGAACCATGATTTTATAAAAAATCTTTGATCACAGTTGGTTTATGGATTCACTGCACCTTTGTTGAATTGGCGTTCACAGTTTGAGTCAAACTTGATCCATGATTCTAGAGAGAACTAGGATCAAATATGACTATGATTTTTGGAATAGGTGATATATAAAGAGATCCATAGACTTAGCCTTAACGGATCTCCATCATAGATCTCATGGTTGAAGATCTAACAAGAGGATCCTAAGGTCTTACTCAATCTTATGAATTTTGAATATAAATAATGAAAATCTACATCTAATTCCTCTCTCAAACATGTGATCTTTGAGGAATGTAGAACCATGACACCTTATTCTCCTCTCAAATTAATGGTCCTTGGAGACTAAATGAGACCCAAATCTACATGAACCTCTATGGAATATAGCATGAATCCCATAAGATTCTTAGTAATGAGGTTCAAATCATGAGTTGAGACTTGAATCTCACTAACTATGTGTAGACATGACTATGGCTTTCCTTAATCTCCATATGAATCATGAGACCATAGGAAACTAGGGAATTGAATTTAAAAAAAAGGACTCAAAGGAAAACATAAAGTTTTATGAATTTCAAAAGGAAAATAGAAATGAAGAATCAAAGTTTACTTAGAGAAATTGGAATACAGATTCTTCAAAACCAAACGTATTTTAAATCCAAGGCATCAATTAGATCCAAACTAATGAAATATTATGAGATTCAATCACAAATTCTAAGTGGTGTGTGATAAAATGAGGTAGGAAGAGAGGTTTTGAAAATGTGTAAATATCCTAGAACTATGAATTTTTTATTGAATTTGCCTAATTCTACCAAGGATTGAGAGGTTACCTCTATGACCTCAAGGATTTCTTCTATCTCTTGTGGATATCTTCCAAAAATCTTCAAATTCTTCCCCAATTCTTCACATTCTTCAAGAAAAATTCTCTTTTCTTCTCTCAATTCTCTCTCTCTATTGTATATAACTCTTGTATATCTCAATTTTGATTTCAATGTCAAGTCTCTCCCTCAATAATGGAGATGAAGGTCTGTTTATATAGACCAACATTACAAGGTTAAATGGGTAAATTTGGGTGAAAACCCATGAGCAAGGTTTTCTTCTAGAACATGTGAGAAAAGTAGTCTGTTACAGCACGCGGCACTCGACGACTTGCCTGTGGCACTTGCTGAGTGCTAGGCGGCACTCACTGACTATCGGACGACACTCAGTGAATGCCGGCGCAACACTCAGCGAGTGTCGCCGGCTTTGCCGCGTGCCGCGACTAACATAATTTCTGCCTTCTTTTTAATTTTTAAAATATATATTAACACAGACTTAATTATTAGTAAAGTATATACTAACGTACTTCATTAGGATACATCCATATGCATAGCATATACTTTAATATATCATTTTATTTATTTATTTTTTCTTTTCTTCTATCCTTTTCTCTTTTCTTTTCAAAACTTCTTTTCATTTTCTCTTTTTCAGGATAAATCCCTAGACTGACTTTCTCATACGTTTTTTAACATTCGGGTTTCTCCCGAATACCCAATTTCTCTTTCTTTTATTTTGATTTGATTTTTTTTAAAACTTGATTCAAAAAATCTGAGAAGAATTTGAATTCTCTGGAAAAACTTTGAATTTCACCGGTCATCGTCAGCATTGGTCTTTTAGAGGCAACCAATCCCTGGATTTGATGTTTGGTCAAAATCGGGGAGTCTACAGTTTGCCCCTCTTCGGCAGAGCTTGTAAAGCAATGCGTATCACAAGTGAATGTCGATGCCTGTGTGAAAGACAAACCTTTGACCAAATTGTCGAATCCAGGTAAAAACAAAAGATGCGTTGCAAAAATCGGGTGTACAGAGAGCCAAAAGCTGGTCGTGCTCAAAGGTGAGCTGCCTACGTATCCCATCGGGAATCAGACTAGGACGTAGTTCAGATAAGGGACAAAACAAAAACACAAATAACCACACAGATGGATGCTCCTATCTTATCGTGATGTATATGCTCAAACAGTTTCATGTCCCATGCTCCCAAGCGCGAAGATTCTGCATTATGCTACTTTTCGTATTATCATAAATGTGCCTTCTGCTTCAAATTCTCCGGTTATGTTATAGTTTTATTCTTGGGAACATGTGTTTCGAGGAATCATCTGATCGACTGAGCCGCTTCACGCCTTACAGTACTTCATAGTCGAATCAGGTAGCACGCTGAAAGATTGAGTCGCTTCACACCTTACACTCCATAATCCTGCCAAAAATCATCTAATCAATTGAGCCGCTTCATACCTTATACTCCATAGTCGAATCAGGTAGCACGCTAAAAGATTGAGTCGCTTCACGCCTTACACTCCATAATCCTCCAAAAAATCATCTGATCGACTGAGCCGCTTCATGCTTTACACTCCATAGTCAAATCAGGTAGCACACTGAAAGATTGAGTCACTTCGCGCCTTACACTCCATAATCCTCCAAAAAATCATATGATCGACTGAGTCGCTACACGCCTTACACTCCATAGTCGAATCAGGTAGCACGCTGAAAGATTGAGTCGCTTCACGCCTTATACTCCATAATCCTCCAAAACTAATCTGATCGACTGAGCCGCTACACGCCATACACTCCATAGTCGAATCAGGTAGCACGCTGAAAGATTGAGTCGCTTCACGCCTTACACTCCATAATCCTCCTAAAATCATCTGATCGATTGAGCCACTTCACGCCTTATACTCCATAGTCGAATCAGGTAGCACACTGAAAGATTGAGTTGCTTCACGCCTTACACTCCATAATCCTCCAAAAATCATCTAATCGACTGAGCCATAAAGACGTCGGGATTAGCGCAGATACGTTGTGAAAATTGAGGACGCGAATTTATTACTTCATAAAGCCAATGCAGATTTGTTTTAACTCACAATTCCAAGTTACTTTTTTGAGATTCAATTTCGAATTACTTTTCCTAAATCTGGAAGCACTTGGATTCGTATCTGCTTTCAATTTCTGAAATTGAGGATCAATTATATCCAAATCGACTTAATTCTCCCATAATCTAGAGTCTACCAGATTCAAAATCAAATCAAATTTCAAAATCGGGAGTCAATTAGACTTCGATCAAATCAAAATTCTTTAAAAATTCGGAGTCGATTAGACTCAACTTTATTTAAATTTCCAAAATCCAGAGTCATTCAGACTCAAATCACATCAAATTTTCAAAATTCGGAACCATTCAGGCTTCAATGCATTCATTTTTCCAAGATTCAAAGTCAATCAGGCTCTAATCAAATCAAATTTCCAAGTTTAGAGCCAATCGAACTCCAATCAAATCAATCTTTCAAAATCCGGAGTCAATCAGACTCCAATTAACTCAATTTTCAAAATTCTGGAGTCAATCAGACTCCAATTAAATCAAACTTTCAAAAATCCGGAGCTAATCAAACTCCAATTTATTTATTTTCCAAAATCTGGAGTCAATCAGACTCTAATTAAATCAGACTTTCAAAAATCCGAAGCCGATCAAACTCTAATTTATTCACTTCCCGAAATCTGGAGTCAATTAGACTCCAATTAAATCAATTTTCACAATTCTGGAGTCAATCAGACCCCAATCAAATCACTTTCCAAATTCTGGAGTCAATCAGTCTCCAATTAAATAAATTTTCAAAATTTGGGGTCAATCAGGCTCTAATCAAATCAATCAAATTTCAACATCCGAAGTTATCCAGACTCAATCAGATCAAAATTTCAAAATCAGGAATCAATTAGACTCCAATCAAATCAAAATTCTTTAAAAATCCAGAGTCGATTAGACTCAAATTTATTCAATCAAATCAAATTTCAGAAGAAAAAAATCCGAATTTATCCAGACTCAAATTAAATCAAAATTCCAAAAAAAAATCGGAGTCGATTAGACTCAACTTTATTCAATTTTCCAAAATTTAGAGTCAATTAAACTCCTAATCAAATCAAATTTTTAGTAAAATCCGGAGTCAATTAGACTTAATTTTGTTTATTTGCCAAAATTGGGTGTTTTTGACAAAAAAATTCCTCACAATCAGGGCTAATTTTAATTTGCTAAAGGGCTTAAGAACTCATTTTTCAAACTCCAGGGGTTCTTTTGAAACGAGGGAAAATCTTTAGGGACTCAGTGAGGAGGAACAACACTCCGTCAAATGCCGCGCAGCACTCACTGAGTGCCGGCGACTTTCCATCGAGTGCCGGCCTGACTAGCAGTGCATAAAACTTGATTCTTCTTCATTCTCTTCTTCTCCCTATTTCGGATTTTCTCTCTAGGATTTCACTCCCTCTTGATTCCCTACTCAAAAACCACTCAAAATCAAGGTATGTTCATTCCCTAATAATCAAGATTGCTCTTTGCTTTGATTTATACTTAAACAATCATGGTTTCTTCATGTTATTCTCACAAATTTTCATAAGAATCTTAACTTTTCTCTTCCTTTGCTTGTAGATTCTTCAATGGCTAGTGGTTTAGGATCCTACGGACCCGCTTAGAAGAAGTATGAGCCCAACCCTGGCCATAACTCATCAGTTTTACTCGCTGACCCCGGGGCGCACCTCTCAGCACGGGCTTTCAACAGATTGGTATACTCCCAAAACCCCCTTTTTATGCTTATGATAAAATAATGCAATGCAATGCAATCCATGATGAACAATGCATGTATGAGTGCCCCTATGACTTTGTGTTTTTGAATGTATTAAAACTTATTTGCGATATCCCCCTCTTTTTGAATTGATTTTCTTGTCATGATTTGGGGTTCAATGCTTGGCATTGTGCTTTTTGCTTATCGCCCTTATTTGGGTTCATTAATTTTCCATGCTCATGAATTCCATTATCTCATTTGTCCATTGCTAATGAGGGTCGCACCAACCCCGTGAAGCACTCGAATTTTATGTAGACCCTGGTTTTACTGAACTTAAAACCTATTATTGCAGAACCAAGAACCTTATTTTTCCTCTCAATAACGAGTCACTTTGACTTAAAGATTTTCTTATTTTCAAATCAACGAGTCTCTTAGACTCAAGAATTTTCTTATTTTCAAATCAACGAGTCACTTAGACTTGAAAGAAAATTTTCTTATTTTTCTTAAAAACAACGAATCGCTTAGACTCAAGAATTTTCTTATTTTTGAAACAACGAGTCGCTTAGACTCAAGAACTTTCTTATTTTCAAATCAACGAGTCGCTTAGACTTGGAAATCATCACTCACTTTTTCTTTTTTTTCAAAGAATCGAGTCGCTTAGACCCAGAAATCAAAACTTATTTGAGTCACTTAGACTCGAAAATCACCACTTATTTTTTCTTTTATAAAGAATTGCATCGCTTAGACTCGGAAATCAACACCTATTTGAGTCGCTTAGGCTTGGAAATCATCACTCACTTTTTCTTTTGAAAGAATTAAGTCGCTTAGACTCAGAAATCAACACTCACTTTTTTTCTTTTTCAAAGAATCGAGTAGCTTAGATTCTAAAAATAATTCATTTTCTTTCTTTCTCTTATTTTTATTTTTCTTCTGTCCTTTTCTTGCAGACTCTGGAATTTTTCCTTAAAGGCCATGGGAGCATGGCTCATGGCCTGAGGTGGTACGAGGAGCTTTCTGACAAGGTTAGAACCCTGGTCGACAATGCTGGATTTGGGCTCTTTGAATTACTCTTAGAGAAGAGTTCGAACGATAGGACCCATATCCAAGCCTTAGCAGAGAGATGGTGGGATACAACAAATACATTTTACATGCCATTTGGGGAGATGACGATGACTCCCCTGGACTTGGCTAAGATCACAGGCATCCCGTTCAGTGGCTTTTCCGTTGCTCGCTATGACGATCTCCAGACTTGCCATGAAGAGATTATTGACTTACTCGGGGCTCACCTAGGGGAGTTCATAGTGCCCGCAAAATGGTTCCTGGACACTTTCAAGGGGCAGGCCTTTACCGATGACCAGATGGCTATGGCCTTTATCATGTATGTGCTGGGTTGTTCGCTGATGAGCACAAAGGGGGATAGGATCAACCTTGGGTACTTGGCCTCCCTTGTGGATATTGACCGTATATCCCAGTATAACTGGGGAGGGGCAGGGCTGGCTACTCTTTACAACCACATGAGTGAGGTCTCTAGGAAAAACTCTCCCTCCACTGGCGGGTACTGGAGAGCCTGGGAGGTAAAACTTTATTGTATTACAATCATCATCATTTTTTTATTCACCCCCTTTTGATTTTATCTTGAAAACTGACTTCACTCTTTTTTTTTCTTCTTTTTTTTTCTTTTGCAGTTATGGTCTCACGAATTCCTTCGCATGAAGGCTCCCAGTACCCGGGATGGCGAGTCTGTTATCATGCCTCAGGGCTTAAAATGGAGGAAAGAAGCGACGGGTCGGAAGGTTGGGGCCCATGTCGGATACAGGAACCTCCTCACCAACTTATGCGAGGTTCATGTGGTGTGGAATCCTTGGGAGGCGGCTCTTCTAGAGGCCAGCGAGGTGATCCAGGAGACTCTAGGTTCCTCCAAGTTGAGGATTCTGATGGTGGGTGAGGCATGCCGAGAATGGTACCTTGGTGAGAGGGTGACCAGGCAATCCCTTGCAGCCCCCGGGTTTTTATGTGCCAAGAGCTGCCCCGGCGGCTATGAGGAGTACGAAGACTTTGGATCACGACGACCTGGTGGCTGCTCTAGACGTGGAGGGCATTGCAAACTTGTTGGATGGTCCAGAAGGTTATCCCGATTTCAGATTAAATTCTCTCATGTACAATTTTCCTCTCATGGATGTCATCCGGGTAAGAGACTCTTATTTCTTTTATTTCTGCTTCTATTTTCTCTCTTTTTTTTCTTTCTCTTCTCTTTTTTTTTTTTTTTTTTATATATGTGACAACATTTACTAATATCCAAATTCTTATTTACAGCCTGTTTATGGGGTCGTCGACCCTCCAGCTCTCCCACAGTGGAACTAGAACGTTCCCATGGTCCATATGGGCCAGGAGACCATGTACCAACTGACCCCTTATGCCTAGAATGTTCCGTCCATCCCTCTGCAATATGATATAGTCCCCAGAGACTATGCGGAGGAGGGTCTATCATAAGCACACACTGTCCAGCATTGGATTCATGGACGTGAATGGAGGGTAAATCTCTTTTTGGAAACAACTTTCTTATTACTTTTTCACAATTCAAATTTTATCTTTATGCTGACAACTGTATCCAAACTCTTTCTCAGGCTGATGGAGCAAGGGCCACTGCTGATCTTCAGGCTAGAGCTATGGTATCACCATTTTTTTTTATACATTTTTTCTTTTTTTTTTCTTTTTTTTATTCATTTCATTTATTCATCATTTTATTTTATCTTTTCAGGAGGCCGAGCTTGCTGCCTTGAGGAGGCAAATTCAAGAGTTTCAGCTGGGTCAAGGCGGCGGCTATCAAGAAGGTGCTAGCGGTAGCGGCCAAGGCGGTGATGGTGGGGATGGAGGTGATGGTGGAGATGGCGGAGATGGGGGAAGTCAGACAGCTCCGCAGGCACCCAGAAGAAATCCCCGTCACCGACGAGGATAGTCGATCTCTCTTTCTTTTATATTACGTCCCTGTGAGGACGAGAACTCCAAACTTTTCTCTCTTTAGCGAATTTACTTTGGCGGTTTGATAGTATTCATGCACGGTGGCCTATGTGGCAATTTTGAATTCTGTTTGTATTCATGCTTGATTACTAACTTAGCATTAGGTTATATTCCCCTTGCTTACTCAAAACATGAGTACCTTTATTTACTTATTGATGAATGGTGCTTGAATGATGAAATGGTGATACAAATTATAAACTGACTCATGAACATCTTAAACTCTGGCCGCCACTTTTCATCGAATGCCGATTTGTGCCATTTTCCTATATAAAGTGCCATTTTCCCATTTTATGCTCATTTGAAGCTCCTAAGGTCCCTTTTCTTCTTTCTCATTCAAATTCTTCTTCTCCATTCATTCTCCTTCTGCATGGCTCCCATAAGTTCCGACATTCTATACCCGTGGATGGATTCTTTTGCTAGCATCGACCAACTCAACTTTGAGTCTCACAGATTGACAAATCTCTTTGCATTCCGCCATATGGCCCTAGATGAGGGCTTCTTCCGACCTGCTATCATATGTTGGGACCCCTCTTTGCATGTCTTCTGGTTCGGCCATGAGGAGGTTTGTCCACTTTTTGAGGAATTTAGCGCCATCCTCCATACCAATCTTTATGCTGATTTAATTATCCCCCAGATACAGGCAGGGCACATCCAAGATCTAGCAGCTCTTTTTCATATTTCCTGGGGTACGACTAGCTCTTTTGTTCGCGATTGGCACATTGATTTCGACCGCCTTTCTTCCATTTATGCTCCTGTTGGTGATCCTGATGACGGAGGATATCAGATTGTCAGACGTAGTGACCTTTTCCCTGGCTATGCTCTCTTATTTCTTGTTTCAATCCTCCACCGACATCCTCATACCTATTGTTTGTGGTCTCTGAGAAATGCGGAGTGCTGTCATGCTCATTCTAGGAGAGACCTTACTGGGTTTGGATCATGCACAGAGGACTGGATCGATGTTGCTTTCAGGGTCACCTCATGTCTTGCAGGTCTGGCTTCTTGAGCGTTTAGACCTCTTCGCTCACCCTCCTACTGGGAGACTGCTTCCCTATGATTGCCTGGATGTTCGTTTCCCCTCTTGCACGGTTAACGATTGGCTTACTTGGCTTTGGAGCCTATGTTGTAAGGATATTTGCTGGGTGTGCCCTCGATGGACTTACTGCTCTGTTACTGTGCGGCTTCCCGGATGCCCGGGGGTTTGGCTACCTAGTCTGCATGGTACCACTTTTTACATCCCCGGACGGGTGTTTTGCCAGTTTGGTTTACTTCAAGATGTCTCAAACATTATTACTATACATTTTTCGAGGAGCTCCGCTCTACGCCCTTCTACCATGAGATTATTTGCCGAGGCTTGGCATGACAGAGTGTCGGCTCCTTTTTGGAGGGTCCCTTTTTCAGTTGTTCCCATTGCCGAGTACCTTCTTGAGATTCAGACTTTGGTCTGGAAATAGCTTCTAGACAAACAAAAAGGGAAAAAAAATAAGATTCTAAAACTTCCGACAAATCCTGCTTGACTCTTACTGCGCTTTTTATTTTGTGATGTATTTTCAATTTTCAAAAAGACTTTTCTTTGTACCAGGAAAATGTTCTAAACATGTCAAATCAAAGTTTGCACTTCTCCTATCTTTTCAGATTATGAAAATTTTCCTTTTAATGTCTCTTTTAGCTTTTATTACTTCGCTTTGAGTTTTGCTTTAGAGTTTTAATCATTCGATACTATGAATCCTTATTTGCTTCCATACAATACCTATTTGACAGCCAGTAGATCCAGAAATGGGTTTAGATATTTTTTGGGTTATTTGGTTAAGAAAACGAAGTTTGCCCCTAGTATAGGGGCTTTGATTCTAGTTCTGGGCAAACACAAGTTTGCCCCTAGTTCAGCATAGGAAAACTCAGGATATTGGGTTATATTGAGAGTTGGGTTTTATTTAGACCGAGGGCCTTATGGGCCTACCTACTTATCCCTGAATGGGTATCAGGTCCATAGTAGTTCAGCTAAAGTCAGAAGGTAAGTGCCTTTTAGGCAAGTTTATTTATGTGACCGAACTGAGCAGGTTGCTTATGTATCCCATAGCGGGAATCAGGTCAAGCGTAGTTCATCAATTCTGGAGGTTTTGAAAGGACAAGGTCTCAAGCAAAATATTTCTTAAGGTGATCAAGGTTGATTAGTTGTTTAAACTCAACTCCGTCTAGGTCCATGCGATAGGCAGCTCCTCCGGAGAGGAGCGTCTTAATGATCTATGGTCCGACCCAGTTGGGTTTGAATTTTCGTCGGGGGTCATAAACGGGCGCTTTAAGTTCTTTGAGGACCAGGTCACCCTCAGCAAGCTTCCTTGGGCGAACCTTTTTGTTGAAAGCATGAGCTATCCTTTTTTGATATCCCCGAGTGTGATTTATAGCAGCCAGCCTCTTCTCATGTAGTAGCATCAATTCCTCATATCTCCCCCGCAGCCACTTGAGTTCAGTTACCTCGCACTCCGCCAAGACTCTCAGAGATGGTATTTTTGACCTCAACTGGGAGAACGGCTTCCATCTCATAGACTAATGAATACGGCATAGCCCCTGTTGAAGTTCTTATGGAAGTTCTGTATCCCCATAAAACAAGTGGTAACTTCTCATGCCAATCCCTGTATGTATCTGTCATCTTCCCCAGGATCGCCTTTACATCTTGTTTGCGACTTCTACTACTCCATTCGTCTGGGGTCTGTATGGTGAGGATTGATGCGGGTAATCCTAAACTTCTCTAGGAGTGGGATAACTTCTCCTTGAAAATGGCTCCCATGGTAAAAAATAAGCTCATTTAGCACCCCGTATCTGCAGACTATGTTCTTCTTGATAAAATTTACCACATCCTTGGCTTTCAGATTTGTATATGATGCCACCTCCACCCATTTGGTGAAATAGTCTATTGCCATGATTATGTACCAGTGTCCATTTGAAGCTTTCGGGACTACTTCACCGATGATATCAATACCCTACACAGAGAACGGCCAGGGGGTGGTCATGTTGTAAAGTTAGAAAGGTGGGGTATACATAAGATTTGCATAGATCTGACATTTATGACATTTCCTAACATACTCACAACAATCCTCATCCAGAGTCGCCCAATAGTATCCCTGTCGAATTATCTTTTTGGCCAATATGTGACCATTCATGTGGGGTCCGCAGACTCCTTCATGTATTTCTCCATCATTTTTCTCGCTTCCCTTCCATATAGACATTCTAGGTTATAACTAGTATAGGTCTTCTTCCATAATTTTCCCGCATAAATCACAAACTGAGCTGAAAAACCTCCGGATCGCCTTCTTATCCTTTTCTAACGTTCCTTCAGGGTACTTTCCTCTCTCAATGAAACTCCAAACATCCGTATACCATGGTACTTCTGTCTCTTCTCCTCCTTCAATGGCTGTAATTATCTCGAATGAGGGCCGGGTTCTCTCTTCTATGGACAGGGGAATCATGGTAACTCTTATAGGGATTTGGATCATCGAGGCCAAGGTTGCTAAAGAATCCGATAGTTGGTTTTCCTCACGAGGAAGGTATTAGAATGAGATTTTTCTAAACTACACTTTCAGGCTCTCCAGGTATTCATGGTAAGGTCTCAATTTCTCATGCTTTATTCTCCAATCACCCCTCACTTGCGACATTATTAGATTTGAGTCCCCAAAAACATCAATCTCCTCAATTTTTAAGGCCAAGGCTACTTTCATCCCAATGATGCATGCTTCGTATTCTGCCATGTTGTTGGTTGAGTTTTACTTAAGTTTAACGGCCAATGGGGTGGGGTCCTCATTAGGTGATATGAGGATGATTCTAACCCCGTATCCTACCTTATTAGTTGCTCCATCAAAATACATTCTCCGCATGTCTTCCTTTACTTCCATCACCCCCTCATCAGGAAACTTAAATTCTCCTCTTTCTTCGGATTCTATGGCAAGGTCAGCTAAGTATTCGGCGACGGCTCTCCCTTTGATAGATTCGGAAGTGATGTATCTAATATCAAATTCAGCTAGCATCATGGTCCAACACGAGATCCTACTGGTTAAGGCAGGTTTTTTAAAGAGCTATTTGAGTGGGTCCATTTAGGATATTAAGGTGACAGGGAAGGCTAACATGTAATGCCTAAGGCGACGTGTACACCACAACAAAGCCCAACATGCTTTCTCTAATGGCAAATAGTTCAACTCATACCCGGTCATTCTCTTACTTAGGTAATATATAGCTTTCTCCACAAGCCCCTCTTCTTCTTCTTGGGCCAGCATGCACCCCATGGAATTCTCGGTAACAGATGGATATAGCAATAAAGGTTTCCCAGGTTTGGAAGGTGATAGGACAGGTGGGTTTTGAAGGTAGGTTATAATCTTTTCGAAGGTTTTCTGGCATTGGTCATCCCATTCAAACTTTTTCCCTTTCCTTAACAACTTGAATAGTGGGTAACAGGTCATGGTGAGTTTGGATATAAAACGGCTGATAAACTGTATTCTTCCTAAGAATCCCCTCAACTCCTTCTCATTTTTAGGTGACGACATTTCGGTTATGGCTTGAATTTTGGTCGGATCTACCTCAATCCCCCTCTGTATAATCAGAAATCCCAACAATTTTCCCATGGCGACCCTAAAAGTACATTTCTGCGGGTTTAATCTCATTTTGAATTTTCTTAACCTCTTAAATAATTTCCTTAAAGCCTTTAAGTGCCCTTCCCTCTCTTGGGACTTCACTATTATGTCATCCGCATACACCTCCACTTCTTGATGGATCATGTCATGAAGTAGGGTGGTGGCGGCTCTTTGATAAGTTTCCCCCACGTTCTTAAGCCCAAATGGCATAACTCTATAACAATAAGTCCCCCAGGGTATGATAAAGGTAGTCTTTTCCTTATCTTTAGGTGCCATTAATATCTTATTGTACCTTGAGAACCAATCCATGAAAGATAAGAGTTCATGTGTTGCTGTATTGTCTACTAACACATCAATGTGGGGTAAAGGGAAATCATCCTTAGGGCTGACTTTGTTCGAATCCCGGAAATCTACACAAACCCTAACGCGACCATCCTTTTTTGGGACTGGTACAGTGTTAGCGACCCATTCTGGATACTCGGTGACAATCAAGAATCTAGCTCTTAACTACTTTTCAACTTCCTCCTTCACTTTTAGCTCCCATTCATGCCTCATTCGCCTCAATTTTTGCTTTACGGGTTTTGAGTTTGGGAAGAGGGGAATATGATGTTGGACAATTTCTGGATCAATTCCTGGCATATCATCATAGGACCATGCAAAGACATCTTTGAATTCATTTAATAAATTGATTAACTCTTTGCTCTCCTCGTTAGTAAGCGTGGAGCCAATGAAGACATTTTGTGGATTATTTTCATTTCCTAAATTAATTGTTAAAGTGCCTTCAATGATTTCACATGCAAATTCATTTTCTTTTTTAATTATTTTTTGCAATTCATCTGGTATTTCACTACATTCATCACATATATACAATTATTATGCGCAGTCGAGTAAGCAGAATTAGTCATATTCTCATTAACTTTCTTGGGAGCAATTACAACAGACATAGATATTGAAAGACGCCTCATTTGGGCCAATACTGACTTTGGGTGAGGGGGATACCTATCACTAGACTCAAAGACCCATTCCTTCTTGCTTTCTCCTCCAAGATCAATGATGAAGCATTCTTCTAGGTCCCCTGTCTAAGTAATTTTTCCCATTTCTTCTTCCTCTTATTCTTTTTCCTGTTCTGACTTCTCCCTTTATGCCTTTTCCTTGCTCTCTTCTTTACCTCTGGTTTTCCCATCTTTATTCACACTTTTCCCAGTACTACCCTTTTCAATTCCTATGTGTTCCTCCGTTAGCAGGTCTTTCATTGCCAAGCCATCCAAAGTACACACCCAATCCTGAACGGTGGTGGATTTTGTAGGCACTTGCAGGTAAGGGTCGTTATAGTTAGAGAAGTCATGTGTAAAGAAAATCTCAAATCCCGGCTTCATACATTTTTCTACTTTATCTAACCACGGCTCTGGGAAACCGCAAAATGGAAAATCCTCTCCTTCTTTGATGAAATATCCATTGAGAGTTTTTGAGTAAGGTTCCATTGGCACGTCGGCCAATTTCTTCTTTTTCCTCATTTCTTCCCTTGTCGGTTGATATCCTATCCCACGAGTGTGAGTTTGTGAGATGATGTTCGGAAATTCTGGTAATCCTTGATGCTTCCTACCCAGACCCATCCCCGCGAAGAATCCCATCTTTCTCATGATTCTGGCTACCAACAGACTTCCATGCTGATCAAAGTAGAACAACAAGAATTCTTTTGGCTTGCTATCCTATATCACATTGATAAACTCAAATCCGCCCAAACTGGTCCCTTCTTCTTGCATCTGTACTTCCAAAACAGGGGCACTAGACGAAGCCTCAAACACATGTATCCAACTTTCTCCCAGAAAATTGCAAACTTTATTCTTCCAAATGTACTTGACTTTCTGATGGATGGTCGACGGGATGGCACCCAAATTGTCCAGCCATGGCCTTCACAGAAGCAGATTGAATGACGCAAGAATGTCGATAATTTGAAATTCAGTCTCCTTTTCCCCTGTTCCAAAAGACAAATTCAGAAAAAAGATTCCCATAACCGCCCGCTGAGTATTGTTATAGGCCCTTACATTTTGCTCTGATGGTATAAACATAGATTCATCAAGCCCCATCCTTTTAGCTGTTCAAAATGGGCATACATTCAATGCAAAATTGTTGTCAATGAGACAAGCAGGCAAAGAATTTCCTAGACACTCGACGGTAATGTGCAATGGCTTATTGTGAGCGGGTCTCCCCAGGAGGTCAGTCATCTTTGGTAAACGAGATAGCGAGAGTTGAGCTTTTGTTGATCATGCCGACAAGATCTTCTGGGGTGATGTTGATGGAGACATCTAACTGGTTGTGAGCATCGAGGACTGTTTGCCTATGACGCTTGGAGGCAATTAATAACCCCCAAATGGTGATGTTCGTCTGTGTCTTCTTCTTCCTCATTCAGTTTCCCTTTTCCCTTATCTAATTTCTGGCCCAGGTGATCTTCCTCAAGTTCGTATGGTTTGAAATGCCTTCCTGACCGTGTTAAATGACTGACTTCTTCTTTAAACCAATGATCATCCTGTGCTTTAGTGACTTCTAGATTTTCTTCTTCTTTTTCACTTTCATACCAAAGATCCTCTTTAACTTTATTGACACTCTGACTGTCGTCCCCTTTGTACCAAATAGAGCTATCGGCTTCAGGTGCCCATCAATCCTCAGTAGCAGCTTTTCCTATTACTTTTCCCTTATTTCCATCCGCTAGCTTATTCAAGGTGCAGACTTTCATTTCCCCCGGCATCTGATAAAACTTTCTCGGGCATCCCAACTTAGTGATCAATGTTGATGGATTAAAAGAGCTTCCTTTATTTTCCAAATAGTAAACTCTGGGTGGTGGCACTGCATGATGATTTGGGAGTGGATTCTTGGTGACGTTCAGCGGATTGGCGGGCGGTTCAAATATTATCTTCTTATCTATCAGATCTTGGATTTCATGTCTCAACCTTAAGCATCGATCGGTTGAGTGTCCCTGCTCTTGATGGAATTTGCAGTTAGATCAACTTTGAAATTTGGGGGTGGTGGGTTTGGCCTTGGCCGCAGTTCCAATAGGTGAAGGTGCCCCTTTGCTAGTAGCCTATCTAGAGCGGTGGACAATGACACTCCCAAGTCTGGAAACCTTTTCAAAGGCTAATCCCCTCCTCTCTTCGGGTAACTTCTGGCTGTATCGAACTTTTTCTCTGGTTCACTTAACGCATTCACGTTTGTAGGTCCTGAATGCCCTCATCCTGTCCCAGAATTCGGACACCTATACCTGTGCACTGGTTCTTCTCTTTTGATCAACCCTTCTTGTATCGTATCCTCAATCCTAGTTCCTACATCAAACACTTCAGCAAAGGTGTTGATGGATTGAAACCTCATCTTCTCTTGATAGATGGGCTGGAGATTTTTTATCAGCATTCGAATTTATTCCTTCTCGGTTGGCCTCTGTACCATTTTGGCTGCTTTCCCCCTCTAACAGCTCAGATATTCAGCAAAAGATTCTTTGTTCCCTTACAGGGTAGTCTCTAGATCTTTGACGGTAACATCCAAATCCTGATTATACTCGTACTGGGCTATGAATCACTTAACAACCTCCTCCCAAATTCTGGTCTTACCAGGCTCTAATGTAAGGTACCATTATAAGGCAGCTCCAGTTAATGTCTCTTGAAACAAAACAACCATCATGGTCATGCTTAAGCCGCTTGGCTAAAAAGCCCCTATACACATCCTGATATGGCTAAGAGGGTTTCCTGTCCCATCAAACTTATCGAACACAGGCATTTTGAATCCTGTAGGTAATACTTCACAAACCCCCTTCATATAACCCTTCTAGTTCCAGTAAGTAAGTGTCTACTTCGTGGGCCTTCCGGACTACCCTTTCCAGTTTGTCTACTTTCTCGGTCATCAGCTTCTCTTTCTCAGCCATCTCTTTCTCTATCTTTTCATTTTCTACCCTCGGCATTTAAGCTCTTTCTAGATCATCAAACCAACCATCCTCCCTAACAGGCGAAGGAGGATCGACAACTGGCGGCTATCGTGCTAGTGTTTCCATCATGGTCATTATCCTTGTCATCTGACCTGCCTGTTGTTCCACTATGGTCCTCAATTCTGCTATCTCTCTTGCGTTTTCTTCTTGTGCCATATCTCTTCTCACTAACCTTGCGGTAGAGTCTCTGTACCAAACTGTGTTTGTAGCTGATTCTATCTTTTACCTACAAACATATTTTATTCTTTTTATTTATTTGTTTAAATTTCAAAATCAAAGAAATTTTCTTTATTTTGTTATTTTGCTTGCAAATGCTTTTTAAGAAATTTTCATGAATGGCCCATATGTCATGTGAATGCAAATGCATGTGTGCGTGTGTGCCTACTCTATATGCCAAAGAAAGGAAATTCTAATCCGATCACATAAACACATAAGCACATAAAATCCTCACCCATGTCAAGTGCGCCGACTTCTCCTTCCATTGTGATCCTCATTACCCCTTTAAAGTTTGAAAATTTTAGAATTTTTGAAATTCACATTTCAAGCACTTCCCTAGATGATGGGATCTTTCAAATTCTTAAGATGCTTTCCTTTTAAAGTAACAACATTTCTCAACAAAAAATGATTGGGTTGAAACTTTGCTTTGAAATTCATTTGAAAAGCATTTCTTCCAAAAATAATTTCAAATTTTTTTTGGATTCTTCCTTCAAAGATGAGGATGTGCAAATATACCTCAACAAGGATTGATGTGGAATTTTAGTCAAAAGTGAACTCCAAAGTTTTTTGAAAGAGTGGTTAAATGCTTTGGGTCAAAGATGGTAAAAATTCGTTTGCTTTTAAAGATGGATTTAAAATTCTTTGGGTAGAAGGATCACATGATTGGATCATCACTGTACTTTTCATGAATTCAGATGCATACAAGGTCAATGGTGCTTAGCTAAACAAGATATAAAAGATGTAATCTTATAATCAAGATTCGGCATGTTCCCAAATGTCATAGGACATGAAGAGGAATTGCTCAAAAGTGATTAAGAGGTTATACATCCTTTATCAAGTAAGCATCGTCACCATCTCAAGTAATCCCTTCTGGGCATGCAAATCTCCCTAGCACTTAACCTTAATCAAGAATTTGATTTCCTAGATTGTTCCTAGATTGAAAGGTTATATAGAAGCTATCATACAAAGGCTGGGTTTTGGTCAAATAAGGGACCCTTGACACACACCCGATAGGATGCTTCATATACCAACATATGGTACGAGATCAAGGGTGATCACACGAACCCATGATGGCTTGACCGACTGGGTTGCCCTTAGCCTCCAAGGTCATAGTTTCATGCAATCGACTGGCGAGACATGCAAGTGTAATGCAACGGGCATACAAAAATTAATTAATTTGATTAAAATGATGCTTTCAAGTCTAATCCTCGAGTGAACCTAAAATCAGAAATTCTAGTGTACAAAACCAGAGATTCTAGGTTCGAACTCCAGCAGAGTCGCCAGATTGTGGATACCGGCATTTGGGCCCACTTTTTGATTTTAAAACAATTTCTTTTGAAATTCAAAGACGAGTCACCACTTAATTTTTAAAAGAAAGATTAAGAAACCATTTTAAAAGCAAACTGCTCTTTTGCGAAACCAAAGATAATCTGGGTCCGAGGATTATGGAATGAGAGGGGAAGGAGCCCGGCGGACTAAAACACCCCTTTCATCATATCTCGTGATAGGCCTCTACTCAACATCCTTTTTAATCGAATTATTAATCTAAACATGCCCTCAATTAATACATATATACATATACATTACAAAAGCATATTGAAAAGGGTGTAAGATTGCTAATGATAAAATATCATTCATAAACCACGTAATTCAAGTAGCAAGCAAGATGATGTGCAAATCGGGAACTAGGAAACTTACCCGGGATCCAGCCGCAAATTTAAACGTGCAATGCACACAAATAAAGACAAAACCTAAAAATGGTCTCTAATCACATATACACATAAAACAAGACCTAAGCTAAGATGTCACGCATGGAGTCGAAAATCAATTAAAATAAAAGAAGTAAATCAAACTAAAGAAGGAGTTGAGAAATTGTACCTCAAATGCGCTACAAAACAAAGATTAGTACACATGCCTTGATCAAAGATATCAAATAATCGACCCTAAGCTTCTAGCTTAAATCTATCAAGTATGGAAAGAATTGACAAAACTATGAATTCCTTTTGATTAGTTGGAGCCATAGCACCTCTATATATATACAAGTCTCAACTAGGAGCCAATGTAATGTCCATATAGGGGTTCCATAATCCCAACACGATCATAAGGAATCCATGTTTATGTTCAATTAGGTTCAACTAAATCCAATTTTATCCAAGAACTAGTTCTAATCATAAGCATCAATATACATGAATGAATGAATATGAACAAGAATGAGATATGAATTTATTCACTAATTTGGATCAATTAGCCTCTGGATTTAAGCTAAATTATCATTACTCAAAACATAACTTGGGCCCCAAGACATTAGGAGACCATTTAAGTTAAAATCAATGAGACTAGACAAAAATAGTGACTGTTTCTCATAAATTACAGAGAGAAGACCTGATTTTCAAAGATAGACAAACCATACTTCCAATGGTTGGATCTTAATTTTTTTGGGTATAATATGCCTCAGTGAGTCTAGTTTCTAACCCAAAAAGAAAATCAAAGATTGAACGGTTAGATCTCTAGGAATAAGGAAAATACTAGACGTCACTCAGGAATTTTCAACTCTCTGTCCAAAGATTTTGTGTGGTTTTCTAAAAATAGTAAACAAATGAGAAACACTTAGATATTTTTAGGGTATATTCCTAACACATTGAAATACTTAGAAAAAATTGTTTTGGGTTAAGAAAGTTCGATTAAGGTTCTGATTTATTAATTTTAATACGGATTTACTGTTCTGAAATTTTGGACAGAGAGTTGCTTATTTTGAAATCACAAGACCAAACCATCTTAAACATGGAATTTCATAAAACAAAAATCACAGAGGTACTTAATTGAGTTATGAACATCCTCCAATTGGTCTTATCCAATTCCAATGAACCATGATTTTATAAAAAATCTTTGATCACAGTTGGTGTATGGATTCACTGCACCTTTGTTGAATTGGCGTTCATATTTTGAGTCAAACTTGATCCATGATTCTAGATCGAACTAGGATCAAATATGACTATGATGTTTGAATAGATGATGAAATATAAAGAGATCCATAGACTTAGCCTTAATGGATCTCCATCATAGATCTCATGGTTGAAGATCTAAAGAGGATCTTAAGGTCTTACTCAATCTTATGAATTTTGAATATAAACAATGAAAATCTACATCTAATTCCTTTCTCAAACATGTGATCCTTGAGGAATGTAGAACCATGACACCTTATTCGCCTCTCAAATTAATGGTCCTTGGAGACTAAATGAGACCCAAATCTACATGAACCTCTATGGAATATAGCATGAATCCCATAGGATTCTTAGTAATGATGTTCAAATCATGAGTTGAGACTTGAATCTCACTAACTATGTGTAGACATGACTATGGCTTTCCTTAATCTCCATATGAATCATGAGACCATATGAAACTAGGGGATCAGATTCAAAAAAAGGACTCAAAGGAATACATAAAGTTTTATGAATTTCAAAAGGAAAATAGAAATGAAGATTCAAAGTTTACTTAGAGAAATTGGAATACAAAATCTTCAAAACTAAACTTATTTTAAATCCAAGTCATCAATTAGATCCAAACTAATGAAATATTATGAGATTCAATCACAAATTCTAAGTGGTGTGTGATGAAACGAGGTAGGAAGAGAGGTTTTGAAAATGTGTAAAGATCCTAGAACTATGAATTTGTGATTAAATTTGCCTAATTCTACCAAGGATTGAGAGGTTACCTCTATGACCTCAAGGATTTCTTCTATCTCTTATGGATTTCTTCCAAGAATCTTCAAATTCTTCCCCAATTCTTCAAATACTTCAAGAAAAACTCCCTTTTCTTCTCTTAATTCTCTCTATCTATTGTATATAACTCTTGTATATCTCAATTTTGATTTCAAAGTCAAGTCTCTCCCTCAATAATGGAGATGAAGGTCTATTTATATAGACCAACATTACAAGGTTAAATGGGTAAATTCGGGTGAAAACCCATGTGCAAAATTTTCTTCTAGAACATGTGAGAAAAGCAATCTGTTATAGGGCGAGGCACTCGACGACTTGCCTGCGGCACTTGCTGAGTGCCGGGCGGCACTCACTGACTACCGACACGGCACTCAGCGAGTGCCGCCGGCTTCGCCGCGTGCCACGGCTAACAGAATTTCTACCTACTTTTTTATTTTCAAAATATATATTAACACAAACTTAATTATTAGTAAAGTATATACTAATGTACTTCATTAGGATAAATCCATATGCATAGTATATACTTTAGTATATCATTTTATTTCTTTTTTTTTTCTTTTCTTTTCTTCTATCCTTTTCTCTTTTCTTTTCAAAACTTCTTTTCATTTTCTCTTTTACAGGATAAATCCCTAGACTGACTTTCTCATACGTTTTTCAACATTCGGGTTTCTCCCGAATACCCAATTTCTCTTTCTTTTATTTTTGATTTGATTATTTTTTTTAACTTGATTCAAAAAATCTTAGAAGAATTTGAATTCTCTGGAAAAACTTCAAATTTTACTGGTCATCATCATCATCGGTCTTTTAGAGGCAACCAATCCCTGGATTTGATGTTTGGTCAAAATCGGGGTGTCTACATGAACTATTCTGCCTTGATATCATCTGTAATGTCTGGGTGAGCTATGATCACCATCATTAAGCCACCATTGGTCTCTGAAATTGCATCTAACTCCAAATGTTCCATTTCTCTGACTAATTCTTTTTGCATGGTTAGCTTGTTGGCTAAATTCCTTATTGTCTTCCGGCTTAAAGCTTCGGCTACTACGTTGGCCTTTCCCGAATGATACTCAAGCGAAAGATCGTAATCCTACATCAACTCTAACCATTTTCTCTGTCTCATGTTCAAGTCTCGTTGTGTGAAAATGTATTTCAAACTCTTGTAGTCTGTGAAGATCTCATACTTTTCCCCGTACAAGTAGTGCTTCCAAATCTTTAAGGCATGGATTACCGCGGCCAATTCAAGGTCATGAGTCAGATAACTAACCTCATGTGTCTTTAACTGTCTAGATGTGTAGGCAATTACCTTGCCACCTTACATAAGTGCACATCCCAAACCCTGAAGCGACGCATCACTATATATCACAAATCCTTTGGTTCCAGATGGTATCATTAAGATAGGTGCTCTTGTTTAACGTAACTTTAACTCTTGGAAACTGTCTTCACATTCCGAACCCCATTCAAAAGTAACACCCTTTTTCTCATCAACTTTGTTATAGGCTATGCAATCTTCAAGAAATTCTTAATGATATGCTAGGTCGAATGAAACCTTTTTCAAGTAGTTCTTGTAGTTGAATTTTTAATTCTTACAATTCTATGGGTGCCATTCTATATGCTGTTTTCAATATGAGTCTTGAGTCTGGTATTGTCTCAATGGTGAATTCAATCTCCCTATCAATAAGAACATCTGGAAAGTCATCTGGGAATACATCCGGATATTCTCGTACTATTAGAATGTCTTCTACTCCTAATTCAGTCGCCGAAGTGTCAATTACTGAACATAGAAATCCTTGACATCCCTTTCTCAACAACTTTCCCGCTCAGATAGCTAAAATCAAATACGGTGGTGGTGTAACCCCACTCCCTTGAAAACAAAAGTTCCCATGTGCCGGTGATCAAAAATTGATTTTTTTGTTCACAATCTATTGTGGCCTAGTTACTGGATAGCCAATCCATTCCTAGTATCACGTCAAAATGGTTCACTACCAACGATATAAGGTCTACAGTCATAAACTTCTCACCTAGTTTGATCTCACAATTCTTGTATATCGTAGATGTTACTACCGGCTTGCTAAGTGGTACAGCAATGGACAATTCATACCCTGAAGGTGTCGATCTAACATTCAAATGTTCAACAAAATGATGCGACACAAATGAATGCGTAGATCCTAAATCAATGAGTATGCATGCTAAGTGCGAACATACAAGCACCATACCTGAGACCACTATATCCGTAGTAGCCACATTTTCGGGATTCATCTAGAATGACCTCCCTTCGGGCTGCTCAGTCCCCTGTCTCCTCTTATTAGATTGCTTAGGCTTTGAACCATTCAATGCTATAAAACTCACTCCTTGTTGGGGATGTTTCCTCGGACAATTTCTAGATTGATGTCCAACCATCTTACAATCATAGAATTTGCCTCTCATATCAGGTGCCGAACTAACACTGTTCATCCCTTGAGTTTTATTCTGAAAGTTAGTTAGAAAACATCGACTAGTGTGTGGTTGATTACAAAGTAAGCACAACGGTATTTTACTTGGTGCCCTCCTAGGATTGCTAAAACTAGAACCAGAGCCTTGTGTAAACGGCCTCTTGAAAGATCTGCCTTGGTTTCTGTCACCACCCTCATTCCCTCTCTTGCCTTGCTGATTTTGTCTCGATCTTTCCATTCCACTTTTGGCTACAAGCGCCGTTTATTGCACTGCTACCACAGTTGAATGCTCATAGGTCTCTACCCTCAACTAGATATTCTCCCTTAACCCTTCCTCGAACTTCCTTGCTCTATCCTCCTCCTCTAGAACTGAACCCTTTGATACTTGGAAGTATATTCAGTTACGATCATGTCCCCCTGTTGGAGATTGTCGAACTCTTGCTTTTTCGCATTGAGACTGGCTCATGAAAAGAATCGGTGATTAAAGTCGACCTTGAACCCTTCCCACGTTATCGGTGCCCCTTGATCCAGCACATTTACCCACCAATTCTGGGCTTCACCCTTGAGCACTTCACTTGAATTCTCAATTTTCTCCCTATCGGACATCGTGATAGATAAAAAAATCCTCTCCATATCCATAACCCAGTGCTTTGCTAGCATCGTGTCAGATAACCCATGAAATTCCAACGATTTCTTCCTTATGAATTGTTCCGACACAGGTCGCCCACCTCAAGTCTCAGATGCATGTACTATAGCTATCGGTGTTGTCTCAAATGGAGGTATTGGAGGTAATCGCTCTACTAAATTCTGAACCAATTCTCAGATATTTCCAATCATTTCTGTTATGTGGTCCATGCACCGAGTATGTGGAGATAAAACTTAGTCACCGTCACTCATGATTGTACAATCCTGTTAATCTTAATACATAAACACTATGCATCTATGACAATAAACAAAATTATGTATGTACAACCACATACCATATGCATCAACCATCTCTACTATGTATGGATGCAATCTAGATTATGTGTCGAAACACTCAACACTCCACTCATCATCGAACGTTCCCAAAGTTTTGTTACCGTTGCTCTGATATAAATAAATGTCACGACCCATCCCGCTATGTGTAGAAATAGGATACGTGGCACACCACCAAGGTTCATCCAATTCAATTAAAGTAAATAGAAGCGGAAGATATAAGTAAAACCATGGAATTTAGAGTTATAAATTTTTTTGCACATTTGAAAGCACTTAAAGAAACACCCTGATTGAAACCAGCAATCTAGTCGACTGAGTATAGGCCCGATCGACTGGAAATGCAAGATACAGAGAGCCTCAAAATCTTAGTAGCCAATCCAATCGACTGGTCAGAGGTCCAGTTGATTGGAAATGCAAGATACAGAGAGCCCAATGTCTCAACAGTTCACCCAGTCGACTATGGTATAAATTTTCTAGTCGACTGGTGCCTTCCAATCGACTAAATCAGAAAATTTCCATTTTGAAACCACAATCTAGTCGATTGTGATTTTCAATCAGTCGATTGTTTTTTTCACAGAACGAAAAATAACATTTCTACCCAAAAATTCAGTCGACTACTTTTCAACATTTTAGACCAGTAGCTAGTTCAAAATAGCCTCTAGTCGATTGTCCCTAAACTAGTTGACTACTTTACCTCTGATTGCAAAGCATTTTACAAATTTTCAATCTATGGTTATCCAAACTCAATTTCAACGCATTACAACATATTCACTACTATATTTCAACGATTCAAAACATAATTACAGAAGTTTTACAACAGGTTACAATACTATAAATCCTTTATAAGATTCTAAACTAAACACATGGTTTCAATTTCTCAAAGTTCTTATTACAACATGGAATGAAAACAAAAACATGTACAAGAATAGTCATGTCGTCCCATTGACCTCACTCTTCACGTTTCTTCTTTCCCCTCTTCTTCTCACCTGCATTAGAGTAAAGCTCCACTGCTCAGCTATATGCCGAGTGCATAAATTTTAACATATGCATATATGATAAAACATGCTTTAATCTCATAATTCACATCAAAATAGTCTTTAGAGAGAAAAACACGCATTCATCCAGTAGCGGCAACTCTAAGTCTTAAACTGCGATGCCAATAGCTAGTCCTACTCTACAACCATCGTATCCCAAGTACCCTGGTAAGTCCAATTCTTAAACCATGCACAGTAGTCGTTGCTACTAAAATTCTTAAACATCAAGAAGCTTACTCTAGCATGAAATTGTATAAGTCCCCCCTGTGGACACGCTGGATTCCACCACTTGTTGTTTTTGTTTGAAATTGATTTAGATCAAAGAAAGAAAATGGTCTGTTGAAAACAGATACAGAGTCGCCACTTAGTCTTTAAGGAACCAAAAAACCTAATTTTGACTCACCCAAATGGATAAAGGGCACCGGCCTTCATAACCAAAGAACTTGGCTCGGGGTTTTGGTACGAGAGAGGAAGGAGCCTTTGTCGCGACTAAAACACCCTCAACTCGCCCCGTCTCTCGACGGGCCTCAGTTAGCATGCAAATAATCATCTTATACTATGTATGGTTCAAAAATTAATATTATGATAGTATATTACATCACATAAGAAAATTTGAAATAGAAGATCTAAAGATAAGATATCATTCATAAGATCTAAGCCAAGTATCACACAATGCAAAGTGAAAGATCACACAAAACAAACCTAGGAAAAATTATCTAATCACATATCAAGTAATAAAGGTTTCCTAATCTAAGGGGACATGAATTGTTCTTGAAATAAATAATCAAAGAAATCAAAATATGCTTAGCAAGCTAGTATGATGCATGTTAATCTTTGAGAAAAGAAGATCTCTCAATCCCCGGGACGGATGAGAAAGGATGATTAGATCGAGGGGAAGCATGAACGTGTGATCATGATCTTTATAATCTTCTTAGATTAGGAGTTTACAAAAACCCCAAATCTTTGCATGGATGCAATGTATGTATCTAGAATGTGCCAAGGTTGTAGTGTGTTTTATGTTCATGGATTCCTAGAATGACTTAGAAGTCTAAAATATGCATGAATGAATGAATGAAATCATCATGGGATATGTACAAATGTAGTATGAACTACTTCTTAAGACATGAGCTAATTTGGAGTACATGTAAGCATCAAATCAAATGATGGAAGTGAAAATATGCTTGCTGTGAATAGTGGACAGAATAGTAACATGATATTTTGGAAATTGAAACGAGGGGTTAGGAATGTTTTTAATGCATGATTTTTTATGGAGATATTCCTTATTGTGTCTAGAACACAACCTAAAAATCTAATCTTTAATAACTACCACAGATTGAGAGAAATCATATAAACAACAGAGGTTATTCAGAAACAGAGTCCGTACTGTCAACTAAAATGTTAGAAAATATTAGAAAATGGAAACAAAAGATCTAGAGGCCCATATTATACAGAAAGTTCTCTAAGACATTGAAGTGTAAAGAAAAAATAGGTTGGAACCACTCATTTTGGAAAAGTTTTCTGTAAAATAAGTTGAAAGTCAACCTAGCTGCTGTGACAGGAGAGGCAGAATGTTTGGAAGGAATGTTTGAACAAAAATAGACCCCTTTCAAGTGTTTCCAAGTCAAGACAAAAATATTGGATGTTCTATAATGAGTTAGAAAGACTTTCCAAGTGGTCTTGCATTCATATATTTAGTATTGAACTCAAAATAATTCTTTGAAGTTAAATGACTCACTGTTTTGAAGTTTTTGAGAAAACAAGGTTTATTTCTTGAAATCAAAATGAGGGGTTTAAGAGGGGGTTTTGAAATGGGGGTTTGAAAACATATTTTCAATACTTAATGCAGATTATAACCACTTAAAATGTCAACATCAAACTCATCACCAAGAACCTCCAAGATTGTTGGAAAGTATTATTTACATTTTAAAGACAACTTCATGAATACATAGGAATGTTTTGAAGTTGAAATCATCATCTATCAAACATGTTTTTGAGGTCAAGAGCTACTATCCATAAGGATTCACTCACCTCAAATTTCATGTCATCATCTAGATGATGATAAAAAAAATGAGGTGAGAGAAGATGAACAAATATAAACAAACAAATAGATAGCAATCAATAGATGATATTCATGATGTATTGGACTTGTAGTTTGGTGTTTCACTCATATGTGGTGACATTGGACATGGAAGTATCTTATTCTCTCTTAAATGCTCACTAAAATGGTGGTTGGGTGTATTGAATATGAAGTAAATAGAAGTAATGAAGTAAAAACAAAGTTTAGAACTCACTATCTTGTTTGAAAATCAAAGAAGGAAGCTTCTTTTCTCTATATCCTAACCTTATCCCTACAACTTTCTCTCTAAAACTTTTCAAAGCTTGCATTTGACACCCCCAAAATGAGAAGTCCAGGGGGGTTTATATAGGCCAATATGGGGGTGGTTTTGGGGTTTTAGAAGTACTCTTATTGGTCCCAAACATCTGTGATCATAGAACTACGTCGTTTTGGTTTCAATTAATCAAAATGAACCCCCAAAAGAAATTACAAAAAAACACCATTCTGGAGGAGAGTGCCGTAGTGGCAGTGGGCCAGTGCCATGGCGGCACTACTCCTCATTCGTCCAGATAATCCTTTTTAGGCCCCCAGAGGTTTCGGTATTTGCGAAAAGGCCCTATTTCGTCCAAAATTCACAGAAAATGCATACAAACTCCAAATTGAGGTTGTGATATACTGTTGGAAAGGTAATGAGTCTACTTTACATAAAAAATAGTTCGGAGATAGGTCACTTTGAAAATATTTGCGGTATTCGCGATAAAAGACTATTTGATTGCCTTTTTAGCCTTCGAAAATTCATAATAAATTCGTTTTAAATCCAAAAATTATGTGCGACATACTGTTGGAAAGATATTGACCTCTAGAATCTATGAAAAATATTTGAGAAGTGATACGGTGCTCCGACTTCAAAGTTAACTTTTGGTCAAACTGGTCAAACTTGGGATTCCCGGGAAGTTCTAGAAACCTCTAGGAGCTTCCAGGAGCTGACATTTTCGTTCGATTTTCTTTTAAAACTCATTTTTAATAATTTCCACATGATCTAGAATGATCCCAGAACTTTTCGGCAAATTTGAACGATTTTGGTCAAACCTTGGTCAAATCTTGGTCAAATCTTGGTCAAACTTGGTCAAACCTTGGTCCAATCGGTCAATGAGAACTTTCTGGTAATTTTCGGGACTTCCGGGGGTCTCTGAGAGCCGACGATTTCATCCGGTCTTGCTTTAGAACTCATTTTATTGTTTTTCTTATGACGTAGCGCGTTTCCAGAACATTTGGTCCAAATCTGGGAGTTTTCGGGCTTTCAGGGGGCATTTTGGTCATTCTGAGCATTTTGAGACATAGAACTAACTTCTAGGAGTCCTTTTGAGTTTTTTACGATCATTGTGGACCACCAAGCTATGGGTCTCCTAAATCTGATAGCCGACAAAATGGGGTGTCTACACCCCCTTTGACCCATATAATCATATAATCAATTAACGTGCTCGCATAAAAGTTAGACATGCTTTTCACATTTAAGTGCGTGCATAAGTAACGGGCCTGCTATTAACACATGAATTTTGCCGGAATCACAATTTCGTCATCAAAATTCAAAACATGTATATTTCATATATAACATAGGGAAGAATATCATACCTCATGCGATTTCTCTCTAACTTTGAAAGAAGTACTATGGGACCGATTAAACATCGGATCTCTGATTTCGAACGATTCCTACAAGTATTAACATGTTTTGCCCAAAATTTTAAAATTAGAATTTTCGTAAAAAGTTACCAAACAGGGCCTAAAAGGTATCAAAACGTAGATCTTACCTCAAGGAGTTTAAATATGAAATGTGGGAAAAAAACTTACGAATGAAAGGTCATCGATTGGCGTCGTAAAGCTCGTGGGAATAATCTCCTTCTCTCTCTCTCTTTCTAGGATATTTGTTTTGGAAAAAATTATGAAGAAAATATCTCATATTTTCTATTTATAGCCACGACTCTCAAAAATTATGTTTACCTCCCCACGAGTTCTCAAAACTTCTAAACATCTCCCGAAACATCTTAAACGTCTAATTAATCAATTCATGAGTGAAAATCTATGAATTATAAAACTTTCGGCTAAGTTTCGTTTGCCACCTTAATTACGTTCTGAAAACTAATTCCGTGGAATCTTTAGATACCGTACCTTTTTATCACCTATGTTCTCACTATAGTATTCTAAATGATCTAAAACAAGGTCAACATTATCACAAATTACTCTACACATGTAAACTTACAATTCACAAACACCATATATCTCAAATAACATTTAAATCAAATAAATTTCATTTAAATCATATCAATTCCTCATGAATTACCAACTTCCTGTGTCCTCACTTGATAATTACCGTTGACCCACAGTCAACCTCATCTGAATTATTAATCAACATTAACAATTCCATAATTTACATATGTACTTAAAATTGAAAGTACTTTTTCCCAAAATGGGTGTGACAGTTCGATCGATTGAAGTTAGTTCCATTGATCGAGATTAGTATGTGTTCAATCGATCAAAGCCACTTTGATCGATTGAGAATTGGTTTTCTTCTCAAACTACATTGTACCTTGTATGCACGTTCGGGGTCAGTTATTTCTTGCCAAAACACATATACAAACATCTCTATGCTTCTAAGTGAGTATAGGCACTCCCCATTAACGTCGCTGACACTGACAACGTGTCGTGGCCGCGGGTGGTTCCTCTCTCTCTTCTCTTTGTCTTTCTTCTTCTCTTTCAGTCCCCCTCTCTCTCTGTCTCCTTTTTTAGATCCTTCTTCTCACTTCTTTCCAAGAGTGTGTGGGTGTTTGTATATATATGATGGTTATATTTTTATGTGTTTATGTGTATGAGCATGTATATATATGTATTGGTATATATCTCTCTCTTAAATTCAGTAATCCAAGTGTAAGTGTGTGTGTGTGTGTACGTGTGTGTATAACATATCTACATAGAGGGAGAGAAGGAATGAGAGCCATGGAATTATACTTGGTGTTCAAGTTTAGTCTCGGTCAATCAATTGAAAACAGGTTGGTTAGGGTTTGATCGATTGAGAAGTTTTCAATCGCTTGAGAAATGAGACTAGTCATGGTTTCAGGTCGGTAGAGTTTCGATTGATTGAGAAAGGTTTGAACGATCGAAGAATCATAAGTTCGATGGCTTGAAGTAAGGTTGATCGATTGAGAAGAGAATTTCTCAATCACTTGAGTGGACTTCAATCGATTAAAAAGGGTATTAAAGGAAAGGTAAAGACAAGCATACAGAATCTTATTTATAACAAAAGTAATATAAAAGTACAACAAAAATAGCGGGTATTACATCATCCCCCTCTAAAAAAAGATTTTGTCCCCGAAATCTGAACTAAGCGTCGCTAAACAAAATAGGATACTTCTCTCGCATCTCCGACTCTAACTCCCAAGACGGTTCTCCTTTATCGTGGAACTTCTACTAAATCTTCACCAATAGAATTTCCTTATTCCTCGGCCTCTTAACTCCTCGATCCAAACTTTGTAATGGTCCTTCATGAAATGGCACAATGTCGTTAATCTCGATATCTTTAAAATTGATGTCTCGACTCAGATTGTAAGCACACTTCCTTAACATGCTAATGTGAAAGACGTTGTGCACTCCTGACATCTTAGGAGGCAACGAGAGTTTGCAGGCAAGCTTTCCTACACACTCGAGGATCTCAAATGGTCTAATGAAATGCGGCGCTAACTTTCCTCTCTTTTATCCAAATCTGACAATTTTTCACACCGGAAATACTTTGAGTAGCATATAAACTCCAACACTGAACTCTAAACTTTTAAGGCGTATATCCGTGTAACCCTTGTGTCTAATATGCGCTGTTTGCATCCTTTCTTTCATGATCCTGATCTTCTCATTAGTTTCCTGAACTAATTCTAGTCCAAGCAGTTGCTTATCTCCAAACTCTGCCCAATACAAAGGCGATCGGTACAGTCATCCATATAGTGCCTCAAAGGGTGCCATTGCTATACTCGAATGGTGACTATTGTTGTACGCAAATTCTACTAAAGGTAGATGAGTCTCCCATAAACTCTCAAAATCAATAACACATGCTCGAAGCATGTCCTCCATCACCTGGTTAACTCGTTTAGTCTGTCCATCGGTCTGTGGATGGAAGGCAGTGCTCAAGTTAACAAAGTTCCCAAAGCTGTTTGCAGACTCTACCACAACTTGCTACAGAGGCATACGATTCAAACATTTGACTGGATATAATATATTGTACGCTATAAAATGTGCCAATTTGGTATGTCGATCCACAACTACCCAAATAGCATCATGGTTTTGCTGAGACCTTGGCAGTCCAACCATGAAATTTATGGTTATATGTTCCCACTTCTATTTGAGAACTGGTAGTTATTGTAGAAGTCCTGGAGGTTTTTGATGTTCTGCTTTCACTTGCATACACGTAAGACATTGAGATACGTGCTCAGTAACTTCTCGCTTCATTCCTTCCCACCAGAATATACTCTTCAAATCCTTGTACATCTTTGTATTCCTGGGTGGATAGTCATTCATGACTTGTGCGCTTTGTCTAATGTGTCCTTTTTGAGATTATCTTCATAAGGCATATATAGTCTACCTCTACATCAGAGTGCTCCATCTGCCCCAATACTCCAATTCTCGGGTTCCTTCTCTGCGTTACTTGCAAACCATTCCTGAAGTTCTTCATTCTTTTGCTGTGCTTCAAAAATATAACTAATGAGGGTTGGCTGCACAATAAAACATCCAAAGTGTTGTCCTTTACTTAGATCTGAGGCCTGAATACTGGATTAAGCCAAAGACTCCAACGATGTCCACTCTTTGATCATAAAAGAATCTACGGCTATCCTCTGGGGTTTTCAACCCAATGCATCGGCCATTATGTTCACTTTTCCAAGGTGATATTGTAACGTGAAATCATAGTCCTTCAATAGTTCCATCCAACATTGTTGCCTCATGTTCAACTCCTTTTGAGAGAACAAGTATCTCAGACTCTTATGATCAGAAAATAAATTAAACTTCTCGCCATAGAGGTAATGCCTCCAAATCTTGAGTACGAAAACAATTATAGCTAGCTTGAGGTAATGCATAGGGCAATTCAACTTATGGGGATTCAACTGTCATGATCTATATGGAATTACCTTTTCGTCTTGCATTAGAACACATCTGAGTCCTTGGTGTGATGCGTCGCTAGAAATGGTGAACTGCTCACTGCTCTTGGGTATCGCAAGCACTGGCGTTGTGGACAATCTGTCCTTTAATTCATGAAATGTGCGTTCATGCTTGTTACCCCATTCAAACTTCAAATTCTTCTTCGTTCGTCTGGTAAGAGTAGTTACGATCTTGGAGAATCCTTCCACGAATCTCTGATAGTATCCAGCTAACCCGAGGAAACTTATAATTTCTGTTGTAGTGGCTGGTCTCTTCTAATCCAAAACTGCGTCTGTCTTTGATGAGTCTACGGCTATTCTATCTTGTGAGACAATATGTCCTTAAAATTTGACTTCCGTAAGCCAGAACTCACACTTGCTGAACTTTGTATACAATTGATTATCTCGAAGGGTCTATAGTGCAATCCTGATATGTTCCTCATGAAACCTCAGCCTTCAAGTTGATTAGAATGTCATCTATGAACATAATGATGAACTGATCTAGGTAGGGTCTAAATACTCTATTCATTAAATCCATAAATATTACTAGGGTATTGGTTAGTCCAAAAGACATGACCAAAACTTTATAATGCCCAAATCTGGTCCCAAAGCTATTTTTGAAATATCCTCAGTTCGAACCAACAGTTGGTGATATCCCAAACGTAAATCTATCTTTGAGAAAGTCATTGCTCCTTGCATCTGGTGAAATAGATCATCGATCCTAGGGAGTAGGTAATTATTCTTAATGGTGACCTTGTTTAGCTCTCTATAGTCGATACAAAGTCATTAAGTTCTATCCTTCTTTTTAATAAATAGCATTGGCACTCCCCAAGGCGACGTGCTGGGTCGAACAAACTTAAGATGCTCCAATTCCTGAACCTGCTTCTTTAGTTCTTGCATCTATATTGGTGCAATTCGATAAGGAGCCTTCGATTACGGTAAAGTACCAGGCACTAACTCAATGCGAAATTCAATCTCACGCTTAGGTGGAAATCCTAAGATATTCCAAAACACATCCTCAAAGTCTCGGGCTATATGAATCTGTGTAACAGTGAGTTCTGAACTCGAGCTCTCGATAACTACTAGACGGCTGGTAAGAAAAGCATCACTAGAGGGGTTGCACTAAAAATCAAAAGGCTAACTTCCAGGTACTAGAAATGCAATCATCTTATTGGCACAATCCAACTTAACACAATACTTTGTGAGCCAATCGAATCCTAAGATGAAGTCAAATTCCTTAATTGACAAAGCGATTAGATCTACATGAAGAATTCTATCCTCAAGGGTTAAGGTACAATCCTTGCACACTTTCCCTAATCTTATGGTTACCCCCAAAGGTGATACCATGTTCAAGGCTATATCAAGCGCCTGGGGTACTAAACCCAAAAGTTTAACAATTTTGATAGCAATAAACGAATTTGAAGCACCTTTTAACTCGAGTGCTAAACAACGTAAGAGAACCTTCCATGTCCTGTTGCTCAGTTTCATCATATCCCACGTCTTTGGGGAAGATAGCATTAAAATGAGCCTGTCTGACCAGGCCATGAGCAATGGGTTTGTTGTATACCCTACGAGGTGCCTTATAGTCCTTGTTGATATGACCATGCTTATTGCAGTTATAACAAAGATTGCTCGACTAGTTGGAGTTCCTGGAATCTTCATAGTCCTTAGCCAAATGACCTGGCTTTCTGCAGTTAAAGCATCCTTTGGTGTTGCCTCCAATGGCAGTAGGTAGTCCTTGTGTGGGACGTGCCTGGTTTACAGCATAGCAATTTTAGGAAAACGTAGGTTAATTATGGCTTCCTTTCACCAATCCAGTGGAGTTTGTTCCCTTGGAACTGCATCAGAGGTCTCGATCCTTGGTTACCCCTGGGTGGTGATCGATTCCTAACATCCTTACTCTTGACCGTTGATATCCTCATGGCTGATTGCCATCCCTACCATGGCCATGAAAATATAACCCTGGTGATTTAGAGTCATCCATTATAGAGGTAGTGAGAGGCCTTGATGATACTGTCTATTCTTCTTCTCCGGGGTGCCGATCATATGAAGGAAAATTGGGATAACCGTTCGAATTGCACCGTACACTCCATTACGGTCATGCTCCTTTGTCTCAACTCAATAAATTCTCTCTCCTTCCTATTCCTCTCTGTCTGAGGAAAGTAGTTCTCTAAAAACAACCCTTTGAACGTGATCTAGGGCATTCTTCTAGCCGCATCCTCTCCTACAGTCGCCATATCTTATTCCCACCAATCGGTCGTTGCCTAGGTCTATTGGAATGTCTCCAATCAATGCATCTCGATCTCATTACATCCCAAGGTTTCAAAGATCCCTTCCATATCCTAGAGCTATAATTCTGCTTGACATGGCTCAGTGTTCCCATCAAACTTCTACGGGAGAAAATGACGAAAATGCTCCACTATTCAATCCTCAATGGCCTCAGAGGTGGTTCGTGATTATTGCCGTTGTTCACGCTAGGATTGTTGATCCGTTCTATTCTACATATAAAGGCTTCGAACAATCCAGTTAGATCAGCAACCTAAGGTACTAGAGGTGCATCCTCAATTTGTGCAGGATGATTCTGGGTAGGTGGTCTTCCTGCCATCGATGCAGTACGGTTAGGTACCTATACAGACATCTATTGGTTAGTCTCCAATCCAACAATAATCATAAAAAGTAATTTAATACCAAACATAATAGTTATAACCATTATCACATTAATAGCAAGGAGAACTCTATACGGGCAATCTCCAAAACATTACTTAGAGTCAACCCTTATCTCAAGGAATCTTAAGGGTCATACTCAAGAAATGTCATACAATTGGTGAACGTGACTGCCAAATTAGGCTCTAGTACCAAAAATCATATCACGCGCTCGTAGTAGTAAAAATAGAGAAAATAAATTCCTTTTTGGACCCATAGGGCATGACAGTTGAAAGTCACACATTGTTTACGAATAAAAACCAATCATCAGAGCAATGATTCATAGAACGCATTGGAATATCTAAGTCCAATATACAAAATTAGAGTATAATACTAAGCTATTATAAACCTTGAGTATCTGTGGAAACGTAATAATGTATTATGGCAACATATTCCAATTATAAAATTAACTATTACAGAGTTTCTACAACATAAACACAAATTATCTGCAACGAAGCTCCAGGTCTTCAGTTCATATAGAAGTTGTCTCTAGCATAGCCTCCCTCATAGTAAGCTTCATCATAATAGCCCCTGGCAAAATAATCATCCCCTACATACTCATAACCTTGGCCAACTGGATGTAGGATATCCAGCGGCATCCGCTACGAAAGCTGAGTGAATGCAAATACTAACAGAGTATCTATATATATACAGTATACATAACCAACATCGTTAAAGGGCCATCTCACTATTCGCATGCATGTATGCACCACCCATTACACACCATAACTGACATTATCCCAATCATAATATGGACTCTTGGGTCTGTACCTCACATATAGCTTTATATCTTACGATACTCAACTCAGACATATAGTCCCAAATTGTACGATCCATTAAACCTGACACGAAGTCCCCACTTCTCAATTAATACATTCATTCTGGCTAACCCACCCTGATTCATTCCGCCAACACACCCTAATACATTACGACCAATATGCCCGATACATTACGGCCAATACGCCCGGTACATTATGGCCAATACACGCTAGATACATTATGGAAAATAAACCCGATACATTACGGCCAATACACCCAGCCAATATGCTCGATATATTACGGCCAACATGCCCAGTCGATACGCCCTATACATATTGGTCATCCCGCCCAACTGTATTGAACTTGACATATAAGCCTAACACATAGTCCCAGCTTTTCCACACATATAACCATCACATTCACATGCACCATCATAAATAGTATCGACCTCTGCGGTCAATAGGCCCACTACTATGCACGTCAACTTCCTAATTCAATTAATAACATTATATTACTATTACATAATTGGTTCCAATGTTTAGTGCATTAAGCCTATTATTCATTGTGTGTATTATTCTACTACAGCATCCCAACATCAACGCATGATAATAAATAGCTTTACAATCCATTAGATGTACACAACCTAAACAATTGACATTCTGTCTTGTTCGATTGAAGTCATTTCAAACGATTGAGGTAAAGCTAAGTTCGATCGATCGAAGTCAGTTTGATCGATTGAGAATATTAAAGTTTGATCAATTGAAGTCATTTCGATCGAGACCGGTCTGTTTTCACAATCGATCAAAACCAGTTCGATCAATTGAGAATTGGTTTTCTTCTTAAACTGCACTGCACTGCACCTTGTACGCACATTTGGGGTCCGTTATTTCTTGCCAAAACACAGATGTACAAACATCTCTATACTACTAAGTGAGTATAGGCACTCACCATTAACATCGGTGATGCCGACAACGTGTGGGGTGGCAGCGGGTAGTTCTTCTCTCGCTCTTTCTTTCTCTTTCTCTTTCTCCTTCTCTCTTAGTCTCTCTATCTCCCTCTCTCTCTGTCTCCTCCTTTTGCTCTTTCTTCTTCTTCTTCTCTCTTCTAACTGATAGTGTGTATGTGTGTGTGTTTATATATATATAATGAGTGTATATATATGTGTATGAGTGTGTATATATATGTATTGGTATATCTCTCTCAAAAATTTAGCAATGCAAGTGTGTGTGTGTGTGTGTGTGTGTGTGTGTGTGTGTGTATGACACATATATATAGAGGGAGATAAGGAATGAGAGTTGTGGAATTATACTTGGCGTTCAAGTTTAGTCACGTTCGATCGATCGAAGTGAGTTTAATCGATTGAAAGCAGATCGGTCAGGGTTTTATCGATTGAGAAATTTTCAATCGCTTGAGAAATGAGATATGTCATGGTTTCAGGTCAGTAGAGTTTCGATCGATTGAGAAAGGTTTGATCGATTGAAGAATCATAAGTTCAATCGATTGAGAAGAGAATTTCTCAATCGCTTGAGTGTACTTTAATCGATTGAAAATGGTATTAAAGAAAAGGTAAAGACAGGCATACTGAATCTTATTTATATCAAAAGTAATGTAAAAGTACAACAAAAATCGTGTGTATTATAGAAGTCCACTTCCTTATGTTGACTTTATTGTTAATGAACTTATGGCTTAGGAGATCAGTCTTAAGGTTATTCCAAACAAGGGTATTGTCACGCCCCGTAGTAGCAAAAATAGAGAAAATAAATTCCTTTTTGGACCCATAGGCCATGATAGTTGAAAGTCACCACATTATCCATAACCAAAGTCTAATCATCAGAGTAATTAATCAAATCATGCATTGGAAAGTTCTAACCTCGATTGATATAATCAGAGTTAATACTAAACTATCACAACCCTTAAGTATCTGTAAAAATGTAATTAAAGTAATATGGCAACATACGCTGATTATAACCGTAACTATTATAGAGTCTCTAAGAATATAAGCATAAAGTATAAACAGCAAGTTCTAAGTCTTCAGCTTGTATAGTAGTTAGCACCAGCACATCCTTGTAGCCCCTATCCATGTATGCATCCCCTGCATACTCATAACCCTGGCCAGTTAGACGTCGAATATCCAGTAGCATAAACACCGTCAGCTACGAAAGCTGAGTGAATGCAAGTACTAACAGAGCATCTATAGATATGCAGCATATATAAGCAACAACATTATTAAAAGGATCATCTCATCGCTCGCTTGCATATCAACTCAATATATCACAACAAACATCGTCCCAATCTCACAAACATCATCCCGATCTCATCCCAAACTAAACGTAGACTCTTGGGTCCACATTAATCAGACACGTAGTCCCATACCTACGGTCTATCAAACACTGACACACAACCCTAATGTCCCAGCCAATCTGCCTTGATATATTACTATGGCACGCATCCCTGATATAATTCAGTATTTCAGTCCCAAAATAATATGGCCACCAGCCCTGATACATTCTGGTCAACACACCCAATTCATAATTCCTTTTGTAACGTATACCTCTTAGTCCCAATCATTGATTAAAGTGACATATCCCTCAGTCTCCGTCAGATCTCCTGTCTCGGTCATGGACTAAGGTAATATTCATTTAATCTCTATTAGACTAAGTTCATGATATATCCCTCTTAATCTCGGTCATGGACTAAAGTGACATATTCCTGTAGCCTCTATTCGGACTTCCTGTCCCGGTCATGGACTAAGGTAATATTCCTTTAGCCTCTGTTGGATTAAGATGATAAGATCAGCATAACCCTCAGGCTCGGTCTTGGACACATGTGACCAAGTCCTTAGTTTCTGTTGGATCTCTCTTGTCTCGGTCATGGACTAAGGTAGCATTATGTTAGCCTCTATCGCACCAGAGTACTAGCCATATTACAGTTACCACGATTCGTATCCCTTAGCCTCTCTCATGGACTAAGGTGATCTGGCCAATATATCCCTTAGTCTTTCTCATTGACTAAAGTGACATCACCACTATCTCCCTTAGTCTCTCGCATGGACTAAGGTGATCCCACTAGTGTATCCCTTAGTCTCTCTCATGGACTAAAGCAATATAGGTAATTACAACATCACATCTGTTTTCATAATATGCATCCCTTAGCCTCTCCTGTAGACTAAGGCAATACCACTAATTTATCCCTTTAGTCTCTCCAGTGGACTAAGGCAAACACATATCGATTGTACGATCTTCGCGATCGCCTTTCCCATACACCAATCATAAAATAGTATCAACCTCTGTGGTCGATAGATCCACTTCTATACATGTCGGCATCTCAAACCACTTCACAATATTATATCATCTTGGTTCCACTGCTTAATGCATTAAGCCCATTAATCAACGTGTATATTATTCTACTACAGCTTTTCGACAATCAATGCATGATATACAACGACTTAACAATTGATCAGATATAGCTAAGCTAAACATTTAATAAACTGATATGCTCGATCGATTGAAGTCATTTCAAGCGATTGGGGTGAAGTTAAGTTTGATCAATTAAACGAAGTTCGATCAATTGAGATCTATCTGTGTTCAATCGATCGAAGGTAGTTCGATCGATTGAGAAGGGGTTTTCTTCTCAAACTGAACTGGACCTCCTGTGTACGTTCGGGGTCTATTCTTTCTTGTCGAAACACATATATACATACATATCTATGCTACAGAGTGAGTATAGGCACTCACCGTTAACATCGGTGACACCAACGACGTGTGGGGTGGCCGTGGGTGGTGCTCGGGTGGTCTCTCTCTTCTCTTTCTCCTCCTCTGCTCTTTTTCTTCCTCTCTATCTCCTCATTCTACTCCTTTTCCTCTTCTCCTCTCTATTTGAGAGTGTGTGTGTATGTATGTTTGTGTGTATATAATATATATACGAGTATGTGTATATGTATATATATGAGTATGTATATATACAATCTATATATCTCTCTGTAAAACTCAGCAACCCAAACACACACCCAAAACCAACATATATAGGAAGGAGGAGGGTGCAGGTGGCAGTTCTGCGTATATTAGTAATAACAAGTTCGATCGATCAAAGTGAGTTCGATCGATCAAAGTGAGTTCGATCGATTGAGAATAGGTCGGTTAGGGTTTGAGATGGGTTAAATCGCTTGAGATAGGGTTCCACATCATAATTCAGGTCGGCAGAGGTTCGATCGCTTGAAGTGGGTTCGATCGATCGAAGAATAAAACTCTCAATTGATTGAAGTAAGTTCGATCGATTGAGACCAAAATTATAGGAAAAGTAAATACAAGTATACTGAATCTTATTTATATCAAAAGGGGTATAAAAGTATAATGAAAATGTAGGGTATTATAGGTATTCTTCCTTTACCTTCACAGACAGTATTAGCTGTCCCGACAAAACCCCATGGTAACACAGATAACTATAGTTATTGTAGTGAGAAGGGTCATTGGAAGGCACTGTGTCCCCAATTGATCAATTTGAAACCCCGTGGACCATAACAGTCTTTTAGGGGTAAGGATCGTCACAGTGCAACGGTTGTCCCACCAGTTACTAACTCATCTGCATCAACTCCTAAATTATCACTCATTGTCGAGCAATTGCAGAAGCTCTTTCCTTCTCACTCACCTAATTTTCTTTCCGTCTCTCCTTCAGTAGGTTCATTCTCCTCAGCTCCCTCAGGTATATCTATGAACACTTGGGTTTTTGAATCTGGTGCTACACATCACATGACTAATAACTCCTCTTTATTTACATCTACCTACTCTCCTCCTTCATTTTTTATAGTTGCTGCCAATGGTAACCCTATGTCCTTGTCTAGTGTTGGTTCTATAGTTTCTTCTCATTTGTCTCTTCCTGATGTGTATTATATTCCTCAACTTACCTTAAACTTGATATCTGTTAGTCAATTATTTGATTTTCGATATGTGGTTCATTTTTCTTCTTCTGGTTGTGTTGTGCAGGATCCTTGTTCCAAGAAGCTGATTAGGACCGGCCGTAGAGAGGGAGATCTATATGTGTTAGAAGAACTCCATGTTCTAGCTATTGATGCTTCTTCAGTTGATATATCTTCCTTTCGTTTGAACTCTAAGTCGTCTAATTTTTATTTGTGGCATTCCCGTCTTGGTCATGTATCTCATTCTCGTTTATAGTTTTTAGTTTCAACTGGTAGTTTGGGACATTTGGAGTGTCATTATATTTCTGATTGTAGTGGATACAAAGTAACTAAATTTTCTACATTACCATTTAATGAAAGTGCTAATGTTTTTCTTACTCCTTTTGATCTTATTCAATCTGATGTATGGGGCCCTGCTCTAGTCTTTACTAAAGGTGGGTATAAATATTATGTTTGATTTATTGATGACTATTCTAGGTATTATTGGGTTGATCTTATGAAGTGTCGCTCTGAATTTTTCTCTATCTTTACTACTTTTCGTGCCATGATTTGTACTCAGTATTCTTCTACTGTAAAATGTTGTTGTTGTTGGTCCAAAAGTGATCCTTAGAGAGGGGGGGGGGGGGTATGTGAATAAGATTACTAACGATTAATGATAAATTACAAACTTAAGCCAGCGCAATTAAACAGTAAGTAAAGAGAGAGGTACAGAAACACTTGCAAATCGAGTTTTTCAAGTGGTTCGGCAATGCGCAATCCGTGGCCTACTTCCACCCCTCAAGAACACCTCTTAAGGATTCCACTAGACAATCTTCTTTGGGTGAAGATTAAACCACTCCTTACAACTTCTTCTTGAACTCCTTTTACACCTCCAATGAAGAACACCTTCACTTGGAGCAACCAACCCTCTTTACAACTTGAAGGATTGAATAAGTATTTTGATACAACTGAAATACATTCTCTTATATAGTACGTAGATAGATATAATAAATGCTCTCAATAATTGCTCTCAAGAAATTGCAAATGAATTCTAGAGCTAGAAGATTGAATCTCACAAAACTACGACTTGAAACTTTGAATACAATGAATGAGTATTGATGTGAGTAATTGAGTGACCAACAACCAATTTCAAATGAGTATAAATACTCTCTCTTGAAAATTAGAACATTTGAGGTAGTTGGGAGCATTAAATGCAAAATCAAAACCCTAGAAAAAGAGCTGCTACTGTTCTGCACAGTAATCCAGTCGACTAGGTTCGTGATCCAGTCAACTGCATTTCAAACTTAATGAAATGCACCAGTAAAATAGCTATAGACACCCTATTTTGTTGGCTATCAGATTTAGGAAACCCATAGCTTGGTGGTTTACGATGATCGAAAAAAACTCGAAAAGTACTCTTAGAAGTTAGTTTTATCTCTCAAAATGCTCAAAAAGTGGTACAAATGACCAAAATGCCCTGAAAGCCCAAACGCTCCCAGATTTGGATCGAAAGTTCTGAATATAAGCCACGTCATAAGAAAAGTAATAAAATAAGTTTTAAAACAAATCGGATGAAATCGTCAGCTCCAAAAGACCAGGATGTCCCAAAAATTCCCAAAAAGCCCCTGTTGACCGGTTTGACCCATGTTTAACCAGGGTTTGACAAAAATTATCCTAATTCATCTAAAAGTTTCAAGATCATTCAAAATCATGTGCAAAGTATTAAAACAAGTTTTAAAAGAAAATTGAACGAAAATATCAACTCCTAGGAGCTCTCAGAGGTTCCTAGAACTTCCTAAAGGTCCTTGGTTTGACCAATTTGACCTAAAAGTTGACTTTGAAAATGGAGCACCATATCATTTTTTAAACATTTTTTACTAGAGGTTAATAGGTTTCCAGCGGTATATCGCACAGAATTTCTGGATTTAAAACGCATTTATTATGAATTTCTGAAAGTGAAAAAGGCGATCAAATCGGCTTTTATCGCGAATACCACAAAACTTTTCAAAGTTACTTGACTCTGAACTATTTTTTATGAAAATTAGACTCCATTACCTTTCCAACGGTATATCACAAGCTCAGTTTGGAGTTCGTACAAAATAGGGCCTTTTTGCAAATACCGGAACATTTGGGGGCCTAAACAGAATAATCTAGGTGTTTGAGGAGTAGTGCCGCCGCAGCACTGGTCCACTGCCACCGCGGCATAGGCCCAGTGGCGGCGCGGTACTCTCCCTAGATAGCTCCATTTTTGTAATTTATTTTGGAGTTCCAAATTGAATAATTGAAAGTCAAAATGACGTAGTTTATTGTTCACAGATGTTTGGGACCAATGGGAGCACTTTTTAATCCCAAAACTATCCCCAAATTGGCCTATATAAACCCCCCCTTTGCTCTTTATTTTGAGAGGATCAAGTGCAAAGCTAGAGAAAGTTGTAGAGAGAAAGAGAGATAGAGTTTGAGTTAGAAGTGAGAAAGTGAGCTTCCTCTGCTGATTTTCTATAGAAAGTGAGTTCTAAACTCAAGTTCTTCCATTGCTACTCTTCATTTCTTACATTCAAATCCTCCCCAACCACCATTCTTGAGTTCTTGAGATAGGAAGTTATTTTAATATCTAAATACCACCACATATGAGTGAAATACCAAGCTACAAGTCCAAATTCACATTGATTATTATCTATTGAGTGCTATTACTTGTTTGTTTATATTAATGTTCATCTCTTCTTATCCCATTTTTTTTTCTTTATTTTACTTACTTATTTATCATCATCTAGATGATGACATGGTGTTTGAGGTGAGTGAATCCTTATGGATAGTATCTCTTGAACTCAAAAATATGTTTGATAGATGATGATACTAACTTCAATACTCCCTAAGTATTCTCGAAGTTATTTCCAAAATAAAACAATGCTCTCCAAAAATCTTGGAATTTCTTGAGGTGAGTTTGATGTTGATATTCCAAGTGGTTATAATCTCCATTTAGTGCTAGAAATATACTCCTAAAACCTCCTCTTCAAAACCCCTCTTAAACCCATCATTTTGATTTCAAGAAACAAAACATTTGTTTTCTAAAAAATCTTCAAAATAGTGAGTTGTTAAACTTTAAAATTTCATTGTAAGTTCAATACTCAATGAATGATTGCAAGGCCACTTGGAAAGTCTTCATAACTCATAAAGCAATAACCACAATTTTTGGTTTGATTTAAAAACACTTGAAAGAGTTCCATTTTGACCCAAACATTATTTCCAGACATTCTGTTTTCTCTATCACAGCAGCTTAGGTGAGTTTGAAACTTGTTTTCCAGAAAACTTTTCCAAAAGGAATGGTCCCAACCCATTTTTCCCTAGAACTTCAGTGTCTTAGGGAACCTTTTGTATAATATGGGCCTCTAAATGTTTTATTTGCATTTTCAAAGATTTTGCTACATTTCAGTCGACAGTACAGATTTTGTTTCTAAGCAACCTCTCTTGTTTATATAATTTTTCTCAACATGTAACTTCAATATTGATTTGGCTTTTTGATATGTGTTCTAGACACAATAGGGATGATATCTATAAACAATCATGAATTGAAAACATAACTAACATCACTTTTCTATTTTTACAAAATCAGTTCACTGTTCTGTCCACTATTCATAGCAATCATGTTTCAACTTTTCTTCTTTGATTAGATGTTTACATGCATTCTAAATTAGCCCATATATTAGGAATTAGTTCATACTACATTCGTACATATCCTACAATGACATTCTTCATTTATTCATGTATACTTTAGATTTCTAAATCACTTTAGAAAATCTATGAACACAAAATACACTACAACCTTTGCACATTCTAGGATCATACATTGCATCCATGCAAGATTTGGAGATTTTGTGACTCTTAATCTAAGAAGATTATAAGGAATGAACTTGATCACATGTTCATGCTTCCCATCGATCGAATCTTCCTTTCTCATCCGTCCCGGTGATTGAGGGATCTTCTTTTCTTAAAAATCAGCATGCATTATACTAGTTTGCTAAGTATATTTTGTTTTCTTTGATTATTTGTTTTCAAGAACAATCCATGTCCTTTCTTAGATTAGGAAACTTGATTACTTGTTATGTGATTAGACGATTTTTCCTAGGTTTGTTTGTGTGATCTTTCACTTTTGCATTATGTGATACTTGGTTTAGATCTTATGAATGATATCTTATCTTTTGATCTTCTATTTCAAGATTCTTATGCAATATAATATACCTACCATAATACTAATTGTCGAACCAAACATAGTATAAGATGATTATTTGGATGCTAATTGAGACTCGTCGAGAGACAGGGCGAGTTGAGGGTGTTTTAGTCGTGACAAAGGCTTCTTCCTCTCTCGTACCAAACCCCGAGCCAAGTTCTTTGGTTATGAAGGGTCAGTGCCCTTTATCCGTTTGGGTGAGTCAAATTGGGTTTCTTGGTTTCCTAAAGACCAAGTGGCAATTCTGTATCTGTTTTCACAAACTTTTTTTTTCAAGTATTTCAAAGGAAAATCAATTCTGAAACCCCAAAAAGGGGGGTGGACCCTGGCGGTCGCGTGTCCACAACAGTCAACTAAAAACCTAGGCTAGTCGACTGGTTTTACAACAGAAACTATGTTCTCAAAACATGAAACAGTCGACTATTTTTCAACTCAAGTCGGTTGAAAAATTTAGCATCCAGTCGACTAGGAAATTTATCCAATCGACTGTTCCCAGTTGACTATTTTTCCTATGAAAAATAGTTTTTCTATTTTGAAGATTTTGTTAAGCTTTTTAGCCCTTATCTTAGAGAATCAATCAAACTAACTTTATAAAGAGTCCTATAAGAACAATATAAGTAAAAAATGATCTTCCACGAGACTTTCATAGAATATCCATCATCATTATAAGGTTCTGTTTGGACAATACACTAAATGAAATCATAAATACTTAACTTTATAATTTGTTAATCATCAAAATTACTTAAGGTAGAACTCTTGGGGCTAACAGTTTTAGATGTGATTTAGGTGGTGAGTATACTTCCAATGCCTTTATTGATTTACTCACCTCTGATGGCACTATTCAGCAATCTTCTTGTATAGGTACTCCTAAATAGAATGGTGTGGCTGAATGTAAGCATAGACATATCATGGAGACTACATCGTCCCTTTTGTTATCGATCAGTTAGTGTACCTAGTACATTTTGGGGAGAAGCTATTCTTAGTGTCATTCATTTGATTAAATCACATTCCCTCTGCCATCAATTCTGGCGTCTCTCCTTTCGAACGGTTGAGTAGTAAATCTCCTGATTACTTTTCTTTACGTGTGTTTGGATGCACCTGTTTTGTCTTGCTACCTAAAGTTTCTTGTAATAAACTCTCTGCTCATTCTGCGATGTGTGTTTTTCTTGATTATGGTGAGGGACAGAAGGGTTACCGGTGCTATGATCTAGTAGCGAACAAACTTTATGTCTCTCACCATATGATTTTTATGGAACACATTCCTTTCTTCTCGATTCCTTCTGCCTCATACAATTTGAACAAATTTGATCTTGTTTACCTTAATCCCTTTATTGATGATGTCCCATCTGATTCATATATCAGTGATGTGTCTATCTCTAATACTTCTTGTGTTCCCCTATTACTCATCCTCCGATTGTTTGTACTTACTCTAGAAGGAATACAACTATCTATTCTATAGGTTCAAATCCACCTCCCTTGGCTGATGCTGAATCAGATTTAGAAAACGTGGATCCTCCCATTTTTCATTATCCTACGCATACTTATAAGTGTCCTAATAGGTTTAGTTTTTCTAACTCTTGTTACTCTCCTGATTTTGTTCTTTCTTAACTTTTGTTCACTCTTTATCTGACACCTCCTAAAGGAGCCTTCTCTCAACCCTCTTTGGCAACAAGCTATGGCTGAAAAGCTTTCTACATTGCATAAGACCACCACGTGGGACTTAGTGCCTTTATCCCTTGGTAAACGTGCAATTAGGTGTCGATGGGTGTACATGATTAAAACTCAATCTGATGGCTCTATGGAGCATTATAAAGCTAGATTGGTGGCCAAGGGATTCACTCAGGAATATGGTATTAACTATGAGAAGACCTTCACTCCTGTTGCTAAGATGACTACAGTTCGGGCAGTGATCGCGATGGTAGCAGCCCGTACATGGAATCTTTCCCAGATGAATGTGAGAAATGCTTTTCTTAAAAGGGATTTGACTGAAGAAGTTTATATGGTTCCTCCTCCTAGCTTCCATCATAACCAAGGTGAGGTATGCAAACTTCGAAAGTCATTATATGGTCTCAAACAGGCTCCTAGGGCTTGGTTTGACAAGTTCTCTATAGTCATATGTGATTTGGGTTTTCGTCCTTGTGATCATAACTCGGCATTATTTCTTGACTCTACTTCGACAGGATGTACTTCTCTCTTGCTCTATGTGGACGACATGATCATAACTGGAGATGATGTGGCTGGAATATCGTTGTTGAAATCACAGTTGCAGAGCCACTTTGAAATGAAGGATTTGGGGCCCCTTCGTTAATTCTTGGGTTTTGAGGTCGCCTCTTCTCCTAAAGGCTATCTTCTCTCTCAGTCCAATTATGCTTCTAATGTCATTAAGAGAGCTCATCTTATAGACACCTGCACAATTGAGACACCTTTGGAACTCAGTGATCGTTTATCTTCCTTCGATGGTGTTTTATTTGCAGACCCTACCTTGTATCGTGCTATTGTCGGTAGTGTAGTCTATCTCACTGTGACACGGCCAGACATCGTATATGTTGTTCATATCGTCAGTAAGTTTGTTTCTTCCCCTACCATGGTTCATTGGGCTGATGTTATTTGTATTCTTGATTACTTTCGTGGTACCTTGCATCAGAGTTTACTGTTTCCTTCAACCTTTTCTTTGGAACTTCATGCTTATTCTGATGCTGACCGGGCTGGGGATTCTATAGATCGAAAGTCCACTACTGGCTTCTGTGTTTTTCTCGGTGTTTCACTTATTACTTGGAAAAGCAAGAAGCAGTCCGTAGTGTCTCGCTCTTCTGCTGAGGTTGAGTATCGTGTGATGGCTGTCATTACTGCTAAGATAGTTTGGTTGCGTTGGTTGCTTGCTGATCTTGGTGTATCGTTATCTGCTCTACTCCTATATATTGTGATAATAAGAGCTCTATTCAGATATCACACAACTCTGTTTTTCATGAATGCACAAAGCACATTGAGATTGACTGCCACTTTGTGCGTCATCATCTTTAGCTTGGCACTATCTCTCTTCCGTTCCTTCCTTCAACCTTGCAGTTGGTTGACTTCTTTACCAAGACGTATACTATTATACACTTCCGCTTTTTGCTTGACAAACTTTTGATGCTTCTCGCTGCCGCATCATAAGTGTGCGGGGGAGTGTTAGATTAATAAGTTGTTATTAGCACTAGGGGTAGTTTAGTCGTTTTCTCTCTTTGTTGAATCCTACTATAAAAGGGTTTCTTTCTTATTGTATTTCATTATTACGTTCAGCAGTAATACAATTCTCTTCTTCTTCTCTTCTTCTACTCTTTCTTTTTGCTATGGTTCCTAATTTTTTTTTTTTTTTAATCTCAAATTTGATTCTCAGCTCAGCATACAAAAAGAGAATTTCTAGTGAGATCAGGTGGTCCCACTCACAAAAATATTGAGATCAATAATGACTCAGTGCGCAACAAGATCTCCTCTCACTAAAATATTGACGTCTTTTTAATACACTATCGACCTGTCGCTAAATGCCAGATTTCAGAAAATGTCGTTTGATTAATCTAAATTGTAAAAAACAAAAAAAGTTGCTTGTTTAGAAATTTTTTTTTTTTTTTTTTTTTTTATAAGCATAGAATTAATCTTGCTATAATCTAACTAATGCTAATATATTAAGAGTATTGCTATATATGGGACCCACATGAGATTCACATAAATCAAAGACTTAGATTGTTAGTTGTAAAATTTATTGTGAAATTCGTTGTGAGTGTAAGATTTTTGATTTAATAAATCCACATGTGTAGGATAAGTTCTTTTTGAGCTGATTGCGCATATGCTTGTTCTGACTTTTCTAACATCACATTACACGCTTTCACAATTGCACATTAATTTGACAATATGAAAAGAGGTTGACATTAATTTCAACTGATTGGGCATGTCACTTGTGATGATCATTGGATTACATGATGGAATGGTTGAAATAAAAGCTAGTCCACAAGTGGCAGCTGAAAATTAAAACACTCAACTGTGAGTGTGTTGTGACCAAATGTGATTGCCGTGATGTAGTCAGCTTATGTCCCCATAGATACTTACTAGATAGTCCAAAATTCACTATGGGTAGGTAAGTGTAGTGTCAAGTGGTTGACAAATAATTAAAAAATATGTGTTAATATCCATCAGTTCTCTAATAATTCCAACAAAAATCTCTATCATATTATTGAGATTTCACTGCACTCTGTTCTGTCTAACCTGATCATTTTTTTTTTCTTTTCTTTTTTAAATGACAAGTGTACCCTCATACATCTACATGAATGATTTCTAAAGCATCCTTGTAATTCAAATGGAGGGTAAACTTGTAATACCATAAGCTCTGGAAAAATGGACCGTTAGATGAAGGGCGTTCAATATACTGTTATAAACAATAGGAAATTATCAGAAACCTCGAAGATGACATGTTTAAATTAAGGTAATTAGGGTTTAGTTATTTTAGAGTATTTTTTATGTATTAATAGGTCTAATAACGAAAATCTTTTCGTGAAAGGTCTCACGTATATAAAACTGAGCAAAAAGAATTCTTGCAATTTTGTAAAATTTTACCAAACTTTTTGTCAGAAGAGTTTAGTGAAATTTTATAAAATTGTCAGAATTTTTGTTTTATTCTAACAAAAGATTTGGGTTACAGGACTTTTTATTAAAAATGTTTCCATTTTATCCCATGTCCAGTAACTTTTCCTAATGAAGACTTGACACTAAATTCCTATTAAAATTACCCTCTCTTGAATAGGAATTAGGTAAGTTATTACCTTAGGCTAATACAAAGTTGAACTAGCTCACACAGTGTGACTGCAACTGTGATCTATCCATTTTTTTTGGGAAAAGTGCTACACATATTTTTTGACATTCAGTTTTAAATGCATATACTATGTGCTGTGTAAGTATTGTACAAAAAAATATAAAATTTCAAACAGCACAAAGTACATGTGTTTAAAACATAGTGTATCAAAAAAAAATGTGTGGCAAACATTTTCCTTTTGTGGGACTCACAAAAATACTCGAATAATATTGAAATCGTACATACAAGTGTGACAATCGCAGAGATTTCAACAATGATAGGGATACACACCAAACGACCCACTGTGCTTTAAATACATGTACCCTATGCTATTTGAATTTTTTTACACTTTTCTGTACATCACTCACACATCACAAGGTACATGCATTTAAAGCTAGTGTGTCATTTAGTGTGTATCTCTTCATTTTCGCAGAGATTTCTCTTGTTTTTGGAGTGGCGGCCATCACTTTTTAGTAGTTGTAGTGTCACGTCTTTTAACCATAACACTCTGCCTCACTGCCTCACCGATACAGAAATAAGGGGGAAAGGGAAGAGAAAATTTGAAATTGGTAACCAAATCCCCAGTAGCTCAATCGAAGGTGGACAAAGATGCCGGGGGAGGGAGGGGGTGTTGTGTGTGTTCTATCTCTTTGATCTTGGGTTTGAGATTTTATATGGATAAATATAAGAGATTTGGTTAGGCCATTTGGCCTCTCCGAGGGAGGTCAGAGGTTCGAAATCCCCCAGAGGTCGTGTAAGCTAGTTGGAGAGATGGATCTCAAGATGAACAATGTCTAACTTGGTGTGGGTTTAGATCCTACAGCTAGCATGCCTTCTTGATTTACTTGGTATGTGTGTTTCAGGGTCAGTACATGTGCCTGGGGTTTTTCCTATGTTCTACTCCGATGAAACAACAACAGAAACTAATTCTGAATTCATGGAGGACAGATTTAGAGATTTGCCCTTGTATCTCTTTTTTTTATTATTACTTTTTTTTTATTTTTTTGTGGAAATTGGATAGAGGTAAGAGAGGATGGTGACTTGGAAAAGGTTTTGCAAAGATTTAGAAGACTAGAAGAGGAGAAAATGGATCTTAAGGCCCGTTTGGATTGACTACAAAATTTTGAGCTTAAGCAAAAGCAGGTGCCCCAGTGATGAGGGCATCATAAACGTAAAAAAACATTCATTAAAATCAAAATATGTTTTTGCATCACCGATGGACTCTTTTTTTTTTTTTCATGGAAGAGGGGATGAGGTTCGAACACCGAACCTATGCATTAGAGAGGACTTATAAATGTCAAGCTCTTTGCCACTTGAACTATGCCAACCAATGCGCATCACTGATGGACTTAAGCACTTATAAACTTGCATCAATGAAAAGGGAAAATTGGCTAAAAGGTCATTAAGAAGGGCTTTATTGGGATCAAGGACAACTTAAAATACACATTGGGTATGAGTCCTCCCAATGTCCATAGACAAAAATACCCTCACCTTCAACCTCTAACCCTAAACAAACCCTAGCCACCATTACCACTACTCCACACCACCTCCGACCACCACCCCTACCACCTCCGGCCACCACCCTCGCCATCTCCGGCGACCACCACCCTCATCTCCGGTGACCACCACATGGCCATCTCCGGTGACCACCTCCATTGCACTTTTTGACCACCACAACGCCACTCCTAACTACTAGTGACCACTCCTTACCACTCGATTGGCCTCCAGCCACCACCCTCGCCATCTCCGGCGATCACCACCCTCTCAATCTCTGACGACCACTCAGTAAGTCAAATTTGACTTAGGATATATCCTAAGTGAAATTTGTCTTACAAATTTCTCTATTCAAATGGGACGGTGGTTATGGTGGTGGTGGTGGTGGTGGTGGCGGTGGAGACTGGTGGTGGTGGTGGTGGTAGATTAGGGACGGTGGCGATAGAGACTGGTAGTGGTGGTGGTGGAGGTGGAAGTGTTGGTGGTGGAGGTGGACTGAGATCAGTCATCGTAAGAGAAATTTCTCTTAGGATGACTGAGATCAGTTTGGCCATGATTTTTGTGTGGCCGGCGGTGGTGGTGGCCGGCAGTGGTGGTGGCAATGGAGGGGAAAGATAGAGAGATGGTGGTGGTGGTGGCTATGGAGGGGGAGGAGAGAGAAAGTTAGAGAGAGAAGAGAGTTGGGGTAGTGGTGATGGCTCCGGCGATGGCTCCGGCGACGACGAGGACGGCTCCGATAGTGGCTCCGGTAGTGGTGGCTGTGTTGGTGGTGGCTATGGAGGGAGGAGGAGAGAAAGTTAGAGAGAGAAGAGAGATGGTGGTGGTGGTGGCTATGGAGGGTGAGGAGAGAGAAAGTTAGAGAGAGAAGAGAGTTGGTGGTAGTGGCGACGGCGACAGCTCCAGCTCCGGCGACGATGGCGACAGCTTCGGTGGTGGCTCCGGTGGTGGTGGTTGTGATGGTGGTGGCTATGGAGGGAGGAGGAGAGAAGGTGGTGGTGGTGGCTATGGTGGGGGAGGAGAGAGAAGATGGTGGAAGGAGGAGGAGAGAAGATGGTGGCTATGGTGGTGGTGGTTGTGATGGTGGTGGCTATGGAGAGGGAGGAGAGAGAGATGTTGGTGGTGGTGGTAGCTATGGAGAGGGAGGAGAAAGAGATGTTGGTGGTGGTGGCTATGGAGGAGAGAGAAAGTTAGAGAGAGAAGAGAGATGGTGGTAGTGGTCTCTTAGGATTCCATGGGCATTTTTGCCATTTAGAATGAAATTTAAAATTTTATAGGACTAAGAGGGATAGTTTAAATTTTAGAAGACTTTAGGAGGGAAATTTTTTTTAGAGTGTGTCCTTGTATGGGTGTTTGATTATGACTTGTCCTTTAGTCCAACTTAGCCCAACCTTAAGGACCTTACACCAAGTCTCCCCAATGAAAATATGTTGTGAGGGTTTAAAGTGCTTGCTTAAATTTTGGGTCTTAGAATGGTGTGACTCCGGTACTGGACCTCTTAGACGTCCGATAGGCCCATAGTGCCTCAGACAACAACTTGTCCCACTCTCTAGGGTTCTCATCGATCATCTTCTCAACGATCCCCTTAAGGATCTTGTTGGTTGACTCGGCCTGACCGTTAGCTTGAGCATAGTATGGGGTAGAGTTGAGAATTTTAATCCTTCTGCTCTCCGCAAAAGCGGTTGTCTCGGCCCCTTGGTCGGCCGTTATGGTTTCTGGGAGGCCAAATCGATGTATGATATGTTCTTCAATGAATTTTATCACGGTGGCCTGGGTCACCATTTTACATGGTATGGCCTCGGCCCACTTAGTGAAGTAGTCCGTCGCCACTATAATGAAACAGTGTTGGCCTGATGATGGTGGCAGGACTTTGCCAATTAGATCCATAGCCCATCCCCTGAACGGCCATGGTTTTATTATCGGTTGGAGCTCCTTAGCCGGTACATGCTGGATCGGGCCATGCTTCTGACACGCTTGGCATCCCTTTGCATAGCTGATACAATCCTTCAGCATGCCTGGCCAATAATAGTTATACCTTCTCAGCAACCATTTCATTTTTGTACCGGCCTGATGAGTCCCACAGATCCCTTCATGCACTTCGGCCATCACCTGCATGGCCTATTTCTTGCCTAAACACCTCAAAATCACGTCGTCACCGATGGGCTTTTTAAACAATTCTCCATCAAGTATCACAAATCGGACCGCGAACAATCTAACTTTCCGGTCTACCCTAACATTTGGGTGATTCAAGTACTCGATGATAGACCTTCTCCAGTCGTCGTCCTCCATTAAGACCGAATTAGCGCTAGTATACCAACCTCTCTTTGCCACTGAAGGTAATAGTCGGACATGAACCGTGATAACTTGGTCTTCCAAAGCCTTTGTAGAAGACGAGGCCGATCCTATCTTAGCCAGCTTATCGGCCTCGGTATTCGTAGACCTAGGGATATAACTTACGCTAATATCATCAAACTCGTCCATGAGCTACGTGGCGACAGAGTGAAACGAGCATAATTCCCAACTTTTTATCTGGAACTCTCCTGATATCTGCCCGATCACCAGCCCTGATTCTCCCTTTATGTGTACGGACGATGCCCCCAACTCAAGGAGTATCTCTAGTCCGATAATTAATGCTTCGTATTCGGCCTGGTTGTTTGTGCACTTGAAATCGAGCCGAAATGACATTTTTGTTTTCTTATACTTGGGTGATACAATGACCACACCTGCCCCAGCACCCTCTGCGCTCTTGGACCCATCAAAGATCAATGTCCATGGGACCAAGGAAGTGTTTAGTACTTTAGGTGCTGGTAGCAACTCTCCCAGATCAGTTGGATCTGGGTGATCAACCAAGAAATTGGCTATAGCCTGGCCTTTAACCGATTGCTGTGATCGGTATTGGATGGCAAATTCCATCAGGGCCAAGGTCCATTTTCCAATTCGGCCTCTCATGATTGGTCTTGACAACATATATTTTATCACATCAGTTTGACATATAATATAAGTAGAAACGGGCAACATATACGTTCTTAACTTCTGTGATGAAAAATACAATGCCAAGCATAATTTCTCAATCGGCGCATAGCGCTGGTCCATTGGAGTTAATATTCTGCTTAAGTAATAAACGGCTTGCTCATTTCCTTGCTCATTATCCTGAGCTAACATACTTCCTATAGAGCAGTCAGAAGCCGATATATACAATTTAAGGTACCTACCCTTCTTGGGTGGCATTAAAACTGGGGAAGTTGACAGATACTGCTTAATTCCCTCAAAGGCCTGTTGATGGCTGTCTTCCCACTTGAATTCTTCGTCGGTCTTGATCTTCAATAGTGGGGTCCATACTTGGGTCTTTCCTGCATAGTTGGATATGAATCTTCTCAGGAAATTAATCTGCCCAAGCAGCCTTTGAAGCTCTTTCTTATTGGCTGGTGGCTTTGCTGCCTGTATTGCCCGAGCCTTGTTCTTGTCCACCTCTATCCCTCTTTGATGCACCAGGAATCCTAAGACGTTCCCTGCCGAGACGCCGAAAGCACATTTGAGAGGGTTCATTTTTAGTTTGTGAGCCCTCATTCTTTCAAATGCCTTTTCTAAGTCTCTCAAGTGATCGGCGTTGTCGCTCGATTTTACCACCACATCATCAATGTAAACCTCCATGAAATGCCCGATCATATCATGGAAGATTGAATTCATCGCCCTCTGATATGTGGCTCCAGCGTTCTTTAGTCCGAAAGGCATGACAACCCATTCAAAGGTTCCAATTGCCCCCGGGCACCGGAAAGCTGTCTTCGGGACGTCCTGCTCAGCGATGTAAATCTGGTTGTACCCTGAGTGCCCGTCCATAAAGGACAAAATTTTATGTTTGGCGGCCGAATCAATCAATTGATCTGCCATAGGCATAGGGTACTCGTCTTTTGGGGTAGCTAGGTTTAGATTTCTGAAATCAATACAGACTCTCAGCTTACCATTTTTCTTTACCATTGGGACTACATTCGATACCCATTCCACGTACCTGGCTGTCCGAATGAAGCCAGCTCCCAAAAGTCTCTCAATTTCTTCTTTCACCTTCATCGTGACTTCAGGCGACATGCGCTGTGGGAGCTGTTTGAACGGCCTAAAACCCGGCTTAATTGGCAATCGGTGCTCCACCAATTCTCTGGATAGTCCGGGCATCTCATCGTAATCCCAAGCAAAGCAATCCTTGTATTTGTGTAAGAGAGCAATGATCTCGGCTTGGAACCGCGGTTCAAGCACCTGACTCACATATGTGGGTTTGTGCTCTTCTTCATTGCCCAGGTTGATCTCCAATAATGGATCCTGCACGTCGGCCTTCAAGTCATCAAGCTTGGCTGTGGCCGTTTCAAGTTCATCCATTTGAATCTCTTCCTCTATTGGTGTTTCTTCCTCATAGATACAATCGGCCAGATTAATCATTTCGTCCACAGGGCCGATCTCCAATCTCCTATCGGCCAGATATGCACACCATCTGGCCATGCTGGCCTTGAGGGCCAGCAGTCTTTTAACTTCAATTGGTCGTGGATCCATCGAAGTCTTCTTGTTCATTAATCTCTATAGGCCTCGATTCTTCTGTCCGACTGAGATTGTGATAACCAAGCTTTAAGTTTGGTAGAATTTCTTTACGGAATGTGGCTGCATTTGGTCTGCCCAGTTTGCCGCATCCTAGTAATTTGACAGGTCCGATATCATCTTCGTATAATACTGCATCGGCTGTCTGCACCCGGGCAACGAATGGCTTTGTATCGGCCCCAACCACTTCCACTTCGTCATCTCTCCAAAAAATCAACAATTGATGAAGAGTGGAAGGGATGCAGTAATTGGGATGGATCTAATCACAGCCAAGCAACGCGTTGTACGCGGCCGATGTCTCAACGATGAAAAAGGCTGTCATGGCCGTTTGGGTTCCAACAGTCAGCTCAAGAGGCAAGATGCCCTTTGTCTTAGATGGTGTGCCCGTGAAGCTCTGAACATTCATCTCGGTCGGAATCAGTTCCGACTCAGATTTTTGAAGAATCCTCAGCATTATTTGGGGCATGATGTTGATGGTAGATCCCCCATCGATCAATATTCTATTCACGGGGATCCCCTCAATGTGACCCTTTACGTACAACGGCTTCAGGTGCTGAGACATTTGATAGGTAGGTTTTTCGAAAACCACCTTGACTGGTCCCGGTGGTTTCAACCCTTCTTCAGTTTGGATCCCTTTCGGACTCAAGATGGTTATCTTAGGCCGATCGGTTTGTATATCGGTAGCATCCACGTTCTTGCTCGTAGCCTCTACCACCTTGGGTCTGACGGTTTCTCCACCACCCCAACTTAAGCTTTCTATTACTGCCGACTCCTTGGTCTGGCCTTCTATTACGTCACCTTCGATGGCTGCTGGCTGATCCGGTTTGGCCATGAATGACATGGGAAGAGTAAACACCATGTTTGAGGATAGACTTTTCGGGATTGTTCCGAATTGAATTAGTGTATCATCCTCATCTTCATAATCATCGGCCTCCTCCATTGGATGGGCCGATGGCTCACAGTTCTTTTCTTGTTCAAAAAGTTTCTTTAGGCGCTCTGTGGCATGCATCGCCCTTTGCCCGCTTTCTTGTCGAAAACGGGCTCATCTTCTTCCATGGCCGTTATCTGTTTGTCGGCCTTATGCTGAGGGGACCTTGGAGGATTCTGGACGTGACCGTTCGACTGCTGCCGTTCCCTCTCGGCCTGTCTCAGCCTCTGATACCTCCTCTTCTGAGACTTGCTATATTGAGGCATCACTGGAAATTTTGGATGCTCAGCTCTATACCATCTCCCATCACTCACTCTCGGTGGGAGTATCATTCGGGAGCGAATGTCCGATGCTTCAACCCTTTGTGAGGCACTCATTGTGGGTCGTGATCGATATTGCCTTCCTTCCATATGACTCGAGCTAGGCATACCGCTTACTGGCGGCGGCTTCGGCTTCCACTCGGGCTTTACGCGTCCCTGTTTGGGCAAGGAAAGCCTCTCATGCACGGATCTTCTCGGGCTGTATTCTCGTCGTTCCTCAACTCTAGGCCTTTTGCTTGGGCTGGAGGCCCCTTTCTTAATATCGGCCTTGCACCTCGGACACATGCCTTGTTCTATCAGCTCTAGTTGGTGTCGTAAATCTGCGATCAAATTATCTGTGGTTGATCGGGCTACCTCGACCTCCGCCTTTAGTTCTGCTTCCTTGCGTTCCTGGTATGTCCTCTGAAGCTCGTGAATAGTCACCTTCGGCCTATCAGTTCCCGAAACGGCAATTTGCTTCCCTTCCCTTTGCTTTGGGACCTTCTCGCTATCGGTCAAGTCTATCTTGACCCTTGGCCGTGTCAGCTTAGTCAAATCGGGCACTACCATATTGGTTCCAGTGATCTGTGGGAACGGATTCGCATCAACTCCCATAGCTTTGTCCGAAAATTTGAACATTCCTTTCTCCACGTTCTCCTGTATCACATTACGAAAAACAACGCAGTTATTAGTGGAGTGTTTTCAGGAATTATGCCACTTACAATATTCCTTATTTTTTATGTCATCGGCCTTGGGGATCCGATGACCTTCACCTAGCCTAATCACTTTTTCAGCCAAAAGGGCGTCAAAAATCTGATCGGCCATTGTTATGTCAAATGTGTAATTTTTTCCTGCCTCGAACGTCATTTTTTTAGCAGCGGCGTTATTATTGACAGGTTTGTTCAAGGCATTACACACAATAGGCCGCTTAGAGATTAGTTCGGCCATGTCGATTTCTGCCTCGAGGTCACAATCTGCTAGATCGACCTCGTAGTTGGGATCTTTGTAATATGTTCCCTTAGAAGAATTCTTCTTTTCCTGTTCATCAAGTAGGATACTCTCGTAACGGGCGGCCCTTGAAGCCAGCTCGAATAAATCACGGAAATCAGTCCCTTTGAACTTTTTGCGAAGCTCGAAAGACATTCCGCCCATAGCCATCTTTGCGTATTCTTCTTCGGGCAATATTGTCTTACATCTGTACTTAGCCTTCCTGAATCGGGCTATATATGTTTCAACGGTCTCTCCCACTAGTTGGAGCATCCTAGACAGATCTGCCAACGATATCTCGGGCTCAGTCCTATAAAACTGCCCATGAAACAATTCCTCCATTGCTGGCCAGTTTCTTACTGAATTGGCCGGGAGATTGACATACCACAAAAACGCTATGCCCGTGAGCGAGTTTGGGACAACCTTAGTTTTAAAGGGTCGCTATTGCCTGCATGGCCGCACTGCACAATGAATCGGCCTATGTGCTCTACCGTGGTATGCTCACTTTCCCCAGAAAATAGGGTAAAGTTCGGAACTTTATACCCTGGTGGGAAATTAACTTGGTCAATTTCAGGCGGGTAAGGCCGTCGGTATATCGGCCTCTCCATCCTTCTCATGAACGGGTCATACTCTTCGTGTATGGCCGCCACCAACTCCTCCCTGTTAATAGGCTGCGCAGCGGGTCGGGCATTCACCAAAGGGGGTGGTGGTTGCTGTTGATTGATATTGGCCTGACGAAGCCAAAAATCATCATTATTCCTTTGCCCCCCAGCAGCGTTACCTGGAGGCATTTGTTGGTCGTTTACCTCTGGGTTACGGCCCATCGTTGCAATTACTTCAGGCTGAGCCCCTGTTACCGGGGTTATTAGTGGAGGTGGCAACTGTTGATTATTATTGATCTGGTGGGTCCAAAACCCGCCATTTTTTCTTTGCCCCCCAGCAGCGCGAACTAGAGGTGGTGCACGGTCGAACTGGGTTTCAACACGGCCTCCTGTCTGGACAAAGCTTGGTGTCGCCGATCCCCTGGGATCGGTGACCGTCACGCCACTAGCCGTTTCGTTATGTAATTCGGGCTTCTTGCCCGAGATGTTACCTTCCCTTAGGTTTGGACAGACATAGAGTGGGTCCTTTGGTTTGTCAGACTCAAGCGGCGTGCCAGAGCCCGATCCCGAGCCTGAGCCTGATCCCGAGGCCTTTTGGTTGTTATTGGCCTCAAGAATAGTGCAAAGCTGTTATATCTGAGCAGCCAGGGCGTCCAGCTTCACGTGGGTAACCCTAGTCTCCATGACCAACTCAGACTGTTCCCGGCGTATATCGGCAGTTTGCTTGACCACATTGTTGAGATCTGCCATTGACCCTATCAAGGTATTATAGTCCTGCCTCAAGGGATCAACGGTGGCTCTCATGGTTTCCGAGATTGCTTCGATAGTAATGCCACCGTCGTCCGGAGAATGACCAGTGCTTTCCTCCATAGGTGGATCAACGGCAGACTCGTCTTGGCCGTTTTTGCCGATCTGCTTATCCCTCTTTGGCGGCATGACTTGACACTATGGGTCCCACCGGGCGTGCCAAAATGTTTGCTTGTAGTTATGCGCGGGCGTGCCAGAACCAAAAGTGGTTCATTGTGTGCAAACTAATTTCCTATATGCTTGAGTCAGTGATACTCAAGGCTTTCAGATCTGACTTCTAAACTAAACAATTGTGTGCGGCGAGTAGGAAAGTACCCTCACCAGAAATCCCTTGGCAGTACTGAAGCGCACAAGCCAAATAGTGTATGAGTTTACCAAGTAAACAATCACAAACGATTATTAAAATACAGATTTTATTAAATGTTTGGAAAATACAACCAAAGAACAGATTCAGAACAGACTCTGATCGTTCATGAGAATGAAAACAGTAAAAGAAAAATAACAAAAAGAGGGTAGACCTATTTGCTATGAATGCTTTTGAATGCTGTTGAATGCTTTGTTGAATGCTATTTTCGAGAGTGACGCGGAGTGCCTTTGCAGCTTGGCCTGCCTCCATATTTATAGCGGCCATGATTGAATTCTGATTAGGAAAGGACTCCTTAGCTTGCGCCTTAAGCTATGTAATTGATTGGTTAATCAGCAGAAGCCTTCCTTATCTTTTACCCTTGCCTTATCATTATCTTGATTTGAAACAATCCCACCACCTCAGGGATCATCTCGTCTAAATCCAGCTGTTAGTGATAAGATTCTTTCTCAAACAGACTCGGATTTCCCCAAATCTAGGATGACGTCACAAATGGCAGCTGTCACCAGAACTGCCTTACCTCCACTCCCATCTGCCTCATGACTGTGACTGAAGACTCATCGGACTTATGTAACGTCTTGTCATGTCTTTATGCCCGATAGCATCTTTCCAAGCGCTCACGTCCGATCGGGCTCTTCCAACCCACCTTTATCACTTTCCGTATGTATGGTGTCCGATCGTCAGTACATTCATGTTCCCTAACTCCCCATCGGGCTCCCATTCTGACGAATGCCCGATGAAGTCCTCCATTCCCAATACTCAATCGTTCTCCAATGTGTGTCCTTGCTCCATTACTTCCACCATTGATGCCCGATAGACCAATGCGGGTCTGATGCTGCCTATCGGGCTCCATCCCATGGAACATCCGGGTTGCCTTCTCTAAACTTCTGGTGATGCTTCCCCTAAGCCCGATGTCATCATCTACTCCGGACCAACCGGCCTCTGAAATGCCCATGCCCGACTATCTCTAGGCCCATATCCCCATATCAATCGGGCTGGAAAACCTTCGGGCGGTTTTTAGGTGCAAACAGCACTGTATATATATAGTAATAAATACATGAATTTAGGGGTTTCAAATTTAAAGCCCAAACAAATATATATATATATATATATATATATATACATACTAATATAGAAAGAGAAAAGGAGGGGTACCAAAAAGTGTTTAGCCCACTTCATTAATTACAATAAAACCTACTAAATTTCTTAATTAAAATACTTTCACAATGATACTAAAATGTCATTTCAAAAAATTTAAATAAAATAACTTATCCTAACCACTCATCCCACTTTTTTGTTACTGCTTACACTCACAGAGTAAGTGTGACACTCCTCTAGTACAAATATTAAGGGAAAGGGTGGGTACCATAAAATATTATTCTACCATCAATAATTACACAAAACCCATTAAATTTATTTTCCTAATAAATACTCAGTATATCTATACAATTGACTAAATAGATAATTGTTGGAAAATCCCTACCAGTAACCCTCCTAAGTTTTAAACTCCAATTGTTTTGACCATTTTCTAAAAAGGACAAAAGGAATCTAAGTTAGTGCTCACAAGTGCACGCACTACAGAAAATCTCACATATTCCCCAGCCCTCACGCGCGCGCCTTTTGGTTTCAGCCACTCACACCGTGTGAGTGGCTGTACCATATAATGTTCATTTCGAAAATACATTTTTAAACTTTAAACCTCCATAACTTTTGATCTACAACTCTGTTTCTTACAAATTTTATACCGTTGGAACCGTGTCGACGAGAGCTACAAAACTAGTACCATTGTTGATACCTTTTGAGCAAAAGAAAAAAATTCTTATTTTTACATATTATGCTCCAAACGAACCTAATAAAATTTTTACATAATATTTATGTATGAGTTATTGAATTTTCACGTTATAGTCACGTATGCCAAGTTGATATGATGTGAGGAAAAAAAAATCGAATGTTCACTTTGTTCTTAAGGAGAGTTTTAGTGAATTTTTACAAGAATTTTGCATTTGTTTGGATTGAAAAACTATGTTTTATAATTGATTTGTGAAATTTGATTTTTTTTTTTATAAAGGAAATATGCATTGTTTAATATGAAAGAGAAAAAAAAAGAAGTAAAATTTCACTTGGCTTATAAAAATATTAAGTGAAATTTCACTGAACTTGTATATGAATATTAAGTGAAATTTTACTTAAACTGACACATGAAGACTTTTTAACAAAGTATCAAATTATACCTTAAACTCTAGAAGTTACTTCTATCGACCTTTGGGATAGTTAGTGAATTTTCACTTAACCTACTAAGTGAAATCTCACTAAACGAGTATACGAATGTTAAGTTTAACTTCAAGTTTTTCAGGAAGAAAGCATGTACGGATTCATTAAATTTTCACTTAATATTTAAAATTTATATGTTTTGAGAAAAAAAAAATTAAAAAAAGACGAATAGCAATAAAGCCATTGCTACCTCATTAAGGCTTAGTTTGGCCCCATTTTGGTGCTTCTCCTTTTTTTAAAGCACAATTTCATGTTAATTCATTTGGTAACTAGTTTATGAGCTTTGCAAAAATGGAACTTAGGGCTTTTTTGGGGAGAGTTTTTAAAAGCTTTAGAATTGAGTGAAATTTCACTTAATATTTTATGTATATCAAGTGAAATTTCACTTATTATTTATGTATGTAAAAACATGAAAATCTTTTTTCTCAAAACATATCAACAATAAATTTAAAAAAAGACGATTTTTAACAAGAATTCCTGCATTTGTTTTGGTTGAAAAATTGTGTTTTATAATTGATTATGAAATTTGCTTATATTAACAAAATATGCATTGTTTAAAAAACAAAAAAACAAAAAAAAAACAAATCGCTATGCCTATATGAATATTTAGTGAAATTTCACTTAACTCGTACATGAACATTAAGGCTTAGTTTGACCCCCATTTTGGTGCTTCTCTTTTTTTAAAACACAATTTCATGTTAATTCATTTGATAACTAGGTTATGAGCTTTGCAAAAATTGAACTTAGGGCTTTTTTAGGAGAGCTTTTAAAAGCTCTAGAATTAAGTGAAATTTCACTTAATATTTTATGTATAATCAAGTGAAATTTCACTTATTATTCATGTATATAAAAATATGAATTTTTTTTTCTCAAAACATATCAACAATGGTACTAGTTTTGTAGCTCTCGTCGACACGATTGCAACGGTATAAAATTTGCGAAAAATAGAGTTGTAGGTCAAAAGTTATGGATGTTTAAAGTTAAAAAACATTTTTCGAAATTTTAAATGATCCGGTACGCTGCTCGCACGGTGCGAGCAGCCTCAGAAAGTGACGCGCGCGTGGGAGGCTTGGGGCGCGCGTGGACGCGCGTGAGAAGACTTTGGTGTTCATTGGAGATTCTATGGTGCGCGCACTTATACCGTGCGAGCACCAGCTGTCAACCTTTTGTCCTTTTTATTAAGTCACTATCTAATTTGTACTTTAACTTTATAAATGGTGTACTGAGGTCCTTTCTGGTAAATGCCCCTGACTAAAATGCAAAAAAAAATATCATCAAAAAAATTACTTTTAATTTTTTTTAAAATCTCTCCACTCACAACATGAGTGGATCCTACTAGTAACTACTCCGTAGTATATATATAGAGAGAGAAGTCTGCGTGCTGTGATGTAGTCAGCTGATGCCCATAGTTACTTAGAAAAAAGTCCAAAATTCACTATGGGTAGGTAAGCTTGGTGTCAATTTGTTGACAAATAATTAAAAAATATTTGTTAATGTCCATCAGTTCTCTAATAATTGCAACAGAAATCTCTATCATAATATTGAGATTTCACTGCACTCTGTTCTGTCTAACCTGATCATTTCTTTTTCTTTTTCTTTTTCTTTTTCTTTTTCTTTTTTCTTTTTTCTTTTTAAATGACAAGTGTACCCTCATACATATACTGAATGATTTCTAAAGCATCCTTGTAATTCAAATGTAGGGTAAACTTGTAATACCATAAGCTCCGGAAAAATGGACCGTTAGACGAAGGCGTTCAATACACTGTTATAAACAAAAGGAAATTATCAGAAACCTCAAAGATGGCATGTTTAAATTAGGGTAATTAGGGTTTAGTCCAGCTCAGAGTATTTTTTAAGTATTAATAGGTCTAATGAGGAAAATATTTTAGCGAAAGGTCTCTCATATATAAAATTCGGCAAAAAGAATCCTTACGATTTTGCAAAATTTTACCAAAATTTTTGCCATAAGAGTTTAGTGAAATTTCATAAAATTGTCGGAAATTTTGTTTAATTCTAACAAAAGATTTGGGTTGAGTGATTTTTCACTAAAAAAGTTTCCATTGTATCTTATGACCAATAACTTTTCCTAATGAAGACTTAACACTAAATTTCTATTAATATTACCCTCTTTTGAGTAGGGATTAGGTAAGTTATTACCTTAGGCTAATACAAAGTTGCACTAGCACACACATTGTGACTGCAACTGTGATCTATCCATTTTGTGTAGAAAAGTGTTACACACACTTTTTGAAACTCAGTTTTAAATGTGTGTATTCTGTGCTGTATAAAAGGTATACAAAAAAGTATAAAAAAAATTCAAACAGCACAAGATACATATGTTTAAAGTATAGTATATCAAAAAATGTATTAAAAAAATGTGTGCTAAATATTTTCATTTTATGGGACTCATAAAAATACTCAAATTATATTGAAGTCGTACAGACAAGTGTGACAGTCGCTCTCTTCTTTTTGGAATGACAGCCATCACATTTTAGTAGTTGTAGAGTCACATCTTTTAACAATAACACTCGGACCGTCACAGAAATAGAAGTTAACTTGCTGTAGTTACTTTTGAGACTTTTTTCCTTGCCTTGAAAAGGAAAAGGAAGAGAAAGAAAATTTGAAATTCGTAACCAAATGCGCTGTAGCTCAATGGTAGGTGAATCAAGATAAAGGTATTTTACCTCTTTGATCTTGGGTTCAGGGACGGAATCAGGAGTTTGTGTTTGGGGGTGTCGAGTTATTACATAGACTATTTAACAATGACACACGGGGGTCTGGGGACAGCGTCACCGAAACGATTTTTTTGTTCTATTTATACACGAGTATATATTTTATTTTATTGTTATTATTATTTTTAACCAGTGACACTACAAATTTACTGTGTGGATTATTTTGCACTATTTGAGAGTTATCGGGGGTTGAGTTTATCACAATGAGTGATCTAATTGTACAGAGTAATGCTATTCTACCAAAATCTTATATCCCAAATAATTCTCAAACATATATGGTTGAAGTTTAGAGTTGAAAGAAAGCAATAAAATAATTTAAAGTGACTAAGAGAGTAGCATATTTTTTTGTTTGGAGGTGCCAGAAGACAAAATATAAATAGAAACTATAGAGTCATACATATACATGTATAACAAGCTAAAATTTTCCTAATAAGTGGGGGTTGCAATGGCACCCTACGGCTATAAGGTGGTTCCGCCCCTGCTTGGGTTTGGGACTTTACATGGATAAATATAAGATATTTAGCTAGGGTATTTGGCCTCCCCAATGGAGGTCAGAGGTTCAAAACCCCCCAGAGGTCGTGTAAGCTAGTTGGAAAGATGGATCTCAAGATGAACAATATCTAACTTGGTGTGGGTTTAGATCCTACAGCTAGCTTGCCCAGAGCCGGCCCTGAGGGGAAGCAGCACACGCGGTCGCGTAGGGCCCCCCTTTAGGCAGGGCCCACTCTAAAAAATACTAACCCAAATTTATTATTTAAGTAATCAATAAGTAATATTTGTAATATTTATGCTAATATACAGAGGACTCCCAATTAGAAGTTCGAGTAGGGCCCTCAAAATCTCAGGGCCGGCCCTGAGCTTGCCTCCCTGATTTACTTAATACATGTGTTGTTGGGTTAGTACACGTGCCTGGAGTTTTTCAGATGTTCTACTCTGATAAAACGATAATAGGTATTGATCTCGAAGTCGAAGATTGTCCTCGTATCCAAATTATTATTATTATCCAAATTATTATTATTATTTTTTTAAATTGGTTAGAGGTAAGAGGAGATAGTGACTTGGTAAAGGTTTTGCAAGGATTTAGAAGACTAGAACAGGAGAAAGTGGATCTTTAGGCCCGTTTGGATTGGCTACAAAATTTTTAGCTTAGGCAAAAGCAGATTTCCCAATGATGAGGTCACCATGAACGTTTAAAAAAATTCATTTAAATCAAAATATGTTTTTGCATCACTGATGGACTTAGGCTTAGTTTGGCCTGTATCTTTGGCGCTTCTCCTTTCTTAAAGCACAATTTTATGTTAATTTATTTGGTAACTAGTTTATGAATTTTGCAAAAATTCAACTCAGGGCTTTTTTGGTGTTGGTTTTAAAAGTTCAAAGTTGCTTTTTGATTTCATGATGTCTTTTTGAAAAGTAGTGTATCACTTGTATAAAATTATCAAACAACTTAGTAATAAATTTCATAAGCTGCTTTTAAAAAGCCACGTAGAGGCCAAACTAAGCCTTAAGCACCTCTAAACTTGCTTAAATGAAAATAGGGTAAATTGCAAGTTATATCCCTGTAGTTTAAGGGTTGTGCAAATTACATCCCGTAGTTTCAATTTTGGCAATTTATACCCTACAGTTTGAAAATTATGCAGAATCTACCTAATTACAAAAAAAGCAAGGGTACAATGGGAATATCACATTTCAGCCCAAAATGACCTCATGTGCAGGGGCAGACCCAGGAGTATAATTCAGTAGAAGCAAAAGCCTATACGGAGTTTTGGGACAATAAAATTGATAAATATAAATAACTAATTAAGCGCGCATATGATACAAAATTTTTCGTGAAAGAATTAAAAGATAGATTACTTTGTACCAAAAAAAAAAAAAAACAAAACAAAAAAAAAACACATATAATTATAATATTTCTTTCCACACACAAAAAAAAAAAAAAAAAAAAATTAACCAAATCGGATCGGGGCGCTGTCCTGAATCCCATGAAATTGAGGGTTTAAAGTGCTTGCTTAAATTTTGGGTCTTAGAAGCACATATTAGGTATGCATATGCTTTTTGGGAAGTAATTCAAAAAATGGCCTTCGGGAATATTTGAATCTCAGTAGAAGCATCAATGTTCTAAAAATCGTTTGCTGGTAGACAATAGGCGGGCGGTAGAAGCCGGGTGCCTAGGCAGAAAATTATTGTTAAACAAAATTAATAATGTAGAGACAATTCACATATTAAAAAAAATTAATAATAATAATATTCACACTATCTACAAACTAAATTTCTAACTCTTCTTCTCGATATCCCTCCAATACTCTTGATTAAGCTTAGGTCAAAACAACATTGATTTAGGTTAATCTTATTCTACTAAAATTACTGTCTCACCCTGACATTTAAAAAAATATTTTAGAAAGACCCGCCTAATCTCCAGGCTGATTTTTACCAATGCCTATGGTAAAATAGCAATGGTCAGGCTCAGCCTAGACCGATTTTTAGAACACTGAAGAGCATACAAATAAAAGAACAATTGTTATGATTTTTATTTTTATTTTATTTTTTTATTTTTGGAGTAAGTTTCAATTCTTTAGCATTTAATTTCGTTGTAGGAATTAGAGATTTCAATTTTACTGAAAATTCTTTTAAAGGTCAAATTCAGCGTTTTCGAAGAAGCTACAATTTGCTGCACTTAAATTGATTTCTTTTCCAACTTTAAAATTAAATTTTTTTAAAAAAAGTCAACTGCCGAATATACTCAAATTTTTCAATAACAACTGGTCGCCCAAGGGAGATATACAAATAAGTCAAGAGATTCAAACAAGTATTTCCATGGAGCAGAGGATCAAACAAAAATGAACTCATCGTTTGAAATTATGGCAGCCTTGTTTGTGATAATCCATCCCATGGGGAGGGGGGATTGCATCCCACATCGCCTAATCCCTCCTCCCCTGGGTGTGGTGGGGTGATGTACTGTATATGGAGAGCTTTTGCTTTAATTGGTATGATACCTTTTGGGTGGGTTTGTTGAGCCTATGCCAAAGCAAAGTCGTGAGTGGGCTTGGCTGTGTGTTATCGGCCCAGTGCTGCAAAGCGGACAATATCATGCCAGTTGGGCCAAGTTGTGACAGAATCCAGGCTGTGGTAGTTTCGGTGCTAAATATCTGAAACCACCTCAAATTAGTGGAGAGGGCAAAGCTGGTCGAGAAAGATATACAAGAATCCATGACCTTCTGAGAACAACAAAAGTGAGGAAGGACCAAAGTGAGTGGACCTAGCCATGAGGGTCCTAAGACGATATGGGAGGAATTATAGGACTTCTATATGCTGGGGTGAATTGGGCGAAAGTAAAGTTGAAAGCAGACTAGTTGGGCGTGATATTATTCGAGAAACAGCGAGTAAGATTGACATTATCCGTGAAAAGTTGAAAACCTCTCAGAGTCGATAGAATTTGTGATAACCCATCCCATGGGGAGGGGGGAGTTGGGCTAGGCTGTGTGTTATCGGCCTAGTGCTGCAAAGCGGACAATATCATGCTAGTTGGGCTAGGCTGTGACAAAATGGTACCAGAGCTTTACCCAGCCGAAAGTGTGCCACGAGAACGTGGGCTCCTTTAGAGGGGGGGGGGGGGGGTGTGGATGTGATAACCCGTCCCATGGGGAGGGGGGATTGTATCCCACATTGCCTGGGTGTGGTGGGGTGATGTACTATATATGGAGAGCTTGTACTTTAATTGGAATGAGGCCGTTTGTGTGGGTGGGCTTGTTGGGCCTATGCCAAAGCAAAGCTGTGAGTGGGTTGGGCTGTGTGTTATTGGCCCAGTGCTGTAAAGCAGACATTATCATGCCAGTTGGGCTAGGCTGTGACACTGTCTCGCCATAGTTTCCTCTAATTTCAGCTAAATATGTAAACGTAACATATACAGTTACCTGTATTTTTTTTTTTTTTTTTAAAACTCGAGGGAATGAGGGAGATAAATTAGAGACTAGAAAATATACACCTAGTCAGGGGGGACTTAACACCGAAACCCCTCAACGAGATAAAAGGTCAGCTATACAGTAATGTTAAGAAGAAAGTGGCGCTTAATTTAAGTCTTGCATGTTAAGATGACTCAAAAATAGTGCCACAATCAGACCAAAAAATAGCTATTCCTAAGCTAGGATAGAGCCAAGAAACGCACAGTTGAAATCGATGGACACCCTCTTTCAGCAAGCCCATTAGAACTACGAGGGATCTGGATGATCTCGACAGAACAAAAAGCTTTAATTCTATCCATGAGTGATTGAATGGCATTGAACACATTGTTTAACTTCTACAATTTTGGGTTTTCTGTACTTACCCAAGAAATAGCCACTTTGGAATCACTTTTGAAGATAACGGACAAAGGCACGGCTGATCTGTGAAGTAGAAATTGTTAGGTCATGTTTAGTGCCTCTCTGTTTGCAAGTAATTCTACAATGTTTGAATCTGTCACTCCTGAGTTTGCTGAGAATAAGGCTAGCACTTTTCCTTCTGAATCCTAAGAGCTCTCCCAATACCTGAAGGTCGCGGTTTCCTAAGAGAAGAGCCATCTACATTGAACTTTAAACTTCCTGGTTATGGCGTAGACCAAGCTCTATGTTCTTTTAATTTGTTTGTTTGCTGAATATGACAGCTCTCCTAAATATTTCTCAAAAAATTTGTACAAGAATAAGAGAAGTTTGGGCTTGAGGATCGCAGCCACCAAAATAACCTAAGTTTGATGACATCAATAAGGTCAAAGATTGTTGTGTTTGTGTTTTGGAAAACTCTTTCGTTTCTCCAAAGCCAAATGGACCAAGTGATGACGTAAAACATTGTGTTCCATGCTTGCTTGGCTTGACTGATTGAATTTAATTCATGCCACTGGTGCCACCATTCCATGAAGGTAATTGGTGGGCAGGCTTTCAATTGCCACCAATGTAAACAGCTACCCCAAATCTGCCAGGAGACGTTGCAATTTAACAGGAGGTGATGAACTGATTCGTCAACTGATTGGCAAAGAGGACACTTTGATGCTTTCTCGTCTATTTGAATAAAGGATTCTTTATATTTCAATCCTTTACTATAGTCGTTTCTAGAAATTTTTCCATTTCATAAGTCAACTTAAAAATTAGTCCCTTACCTATTTTGAGGACCAAAATACCCCTACTCCCATAAATCAGTGTTTTGAAATTCAAATACCAGATTTGTTATATATTTATATATATAGAGCTATATATATAGAGAGAGAAATACTCCCTTAAATCAGGATTTTGAAATTTAAAACCCAAATTTGTTTTATATATATGTATATATAGAAAGAAATAGAGAATTAACAGAAAAAAACAAATTATACAATAGAGAATGAAAAGTGAGAAATTCGTCACTTTAAAATAACATAAGTGAGAAATTTCTCAATAACATGGTACGAAATTCTGTATATTATCGTGAGAAAGTCTCACTTCTAACCATAATACGAAATTCTGTATATTATCTTGAGAAAGTCTCACTTCTAACCATAATGAGAAATTTCTCACTTTAAAATGCAACACCAACCACAAGAGAGAAATTTCTCATTATGGTTAGTAAACCAAATTTTTCTCATTAATAATACAAATTTCTAACCAAAACAAACAAAATTATGGTCAGTGACCATTGAATTATACAAATTTCTCACCAAAAAAAAAAAAAAAAATTTCTCACCTTAATTCACTTGACTGACCCAATAAAGTTGAAAGGCAAAACAACAGAGCCATGGGAAGCCACAACAGCTTATCAAAGATCAACAGGAAATTGGATTTCTAAAGTGGCTTGGGAGTCTAGAGTATGCATGAATGTATGAAGGAAATCATCATAGGATATGTACAAATGTAGTATGGACTACTTCCTAAGATATGAACTAATTTGGAGTGCATGTGAGCATCAAATCAAAGAATGAAAGTAAAAGTATGCTAGCTGTGAATAGTGGACAAAACAGTGAGTTAAACTTGTGGAAAATGAAAGTGGGGGTTAGAAATGTTTTTAGTTCATGATTTTTTATGGAGATCATCCTTATTGTGTATAGAACACATATCAAAAATCTAATATTCAATAAATATTACAGATTGAGAGAAATAATACAAACAATAGAGGTTACTCAGAAACAGAGTCTGTACTGTCGACTGAAATATCAAAAAACCTTAGAACATGAAAACAAAACATCTAGAGACCCATATTATACAGAAAGTTCTCTAAGACACTAAAGTTCAAAGGAAAAGTGAGTTGGGACCACCCCTTTTGGAAAAGGTTTTTGGAAAACAAGTTGAAAATCAACTAAGCTACTATGACAGCAAAAACAGAATGTTTGGAAGGAATGCTTGGGTCAAAATGTAACCCTTCCATGTTTTTCCAAACCAAACCAAAAATCATGGGTGTTCTCTAATGAGTTAGGAAGACTTTCCAAGTGGTCTTGCATCTATACATTGAGTATTAAGTTCTAGAGAAATCTTTGAACTCAGATCATTCACTGTTTTGAAGATTTCTTGAGAAAACATGGTTTATTTCCTTGGAATCCGAATATTGGTGGTTTTAGAGGGGTTTTGAAAGCACATTTCTAGCACTAAAAGGGGATTAAAACCACTTGGGAAACCAACATCAAACTCAAGTTAAGAACTTTCAAGATTGTTGGAGAGATTTATTTTCATTTGAGCATAACTTCAAGAATACTTTGGAAGTATTGAAGTTTTAATCATCATCTATCAAACATGTTTTTGAGGTTAAGAGCTACTATCGATAAGGATTCACTCACCTCAAACTTTATGTTATCACTTAGATGATGATGAACTAGTTAGTAATCAAAGAAAAATCAAGAAGCAATTGGGAAAGAAGAGATGAACATATATATAAACAAGCAAGTAAATAGCAATCAATAGATGATAATCAATGTGGTATTGGACTTGTAGCTTGGTGATTCACTCATAGATATTGACATTTGGACACGGAAGTAGCTTCTGAACTCAAGAATGCTCAAGAATGGTGATTGGGGGGGGGGTGGTATTTGAATGTGAAGTATATGAGAGATAATTGATGAAAAAAAGTTTAGAACTCACTTTCTTATAGAAAATCAGTGGGAGAAGCTCCCTTTCTCTCTTCTAAACTAAATCAATGTAAATATATTAAAAAGGGTACAATAGTCCAAACAAAATGGTTGAAATCTGTTGGAAGGACTAATTCCTTTTTTTTTATCTCATTGATTAAGGGTGAATTTCAGTTTTAACAAAATCAAAGTGACTAACTATATGTTGACTGGAATTTGAGGGATCAAAATGTATATTTCTATTGAATGAATTTCCTTACATTTTTCTTTACTGCAATCTTGCCCTGAAGAGCCTGCCAACTTTATTTTCTGGCAGTAGTAGTCAAACACTTCTCTTCTAGTTTGTCTACATTGAAACGGAAATGTTTGTATTTGCATTTGCATACTATAGATATACTAGAAATTCCCTGTGCCCCACATGCACTACTCAAAAAAAATTTGTTTAAACTTAAATTTTTCATATTTTATAAAAATAATTTGTATAATATAAATATTTGATCTTTAGAGACAGAAAGTGTTGAGAGAGAGGGAATAATGTACAGAGAGATGGGAGGGAAATGCAAACGGTGTAAAAGATAGGGAGAGTTTCAAAATTTTCAAATATGGATTTAAAGAAGTAATGAAGAGAGAGAATAATTTTGGACACTTAGATGATTACACGCTAAGGGCATAAAATGTCCTAGTCGTCAAAGACATTCCTCCTATGTTATATAGATGTTTTACTAATAAATGATCTTATTGGCACAATGGTACATCTAGTTACAATCTATATAAAATTAAAGCTCATTTTGTCACTAAAAGTTTATGACTAGGACAAGTTAAGTTGTGACTAGGATTAAAAGGTTAATGTCATTGGCCGACTCACCTTATACATGGGCCCAAATGAAAGGAAGAAGAAAAAAATCTAGACTCAATCTCTCTTTGACCCCTCTAACCCTTCTCTCTCACTCATATTCTCTCTCTATTCCCATCGTCTCTCTCTCCTAATCCACCCTTACCCTGCACCACTCCAGTCATCTCCTCTCCTCTCTCTCTCCCCGCCCATCACAACCACCACCTTTGCGAACGACCACCACCTCATCCACCCCCAACCGTCTCCTCTATCTCTCTCCCCACCCATCACCCCAATCTACTCCGAAAATGGTTGGTTCGATCTACCACAGATCTTATCTATTCCCCCTCTCTCTGTCTCTCTCTCTCTCTCTCTCTCTCTCTCTCTCTCTCTACTCCAAGGCACTAATCGAAAGCAAACAAAAAACCGAAGAATCTATTCCCCCTTTCTCTGTCTGTCTGTCTCTCTCTCTCTCTCTCGACTCCAAGGCACTGATCGAAAGTAAACAAAAACCGAAGAAGAAGAAGCTCAGAAATAAATAAATAAATAAATAAACTCAGGTCATTTTATTTTCTGACCATTCTTTACTGTTGCATTTTTTTTTCTTCAGATCTTTAATTTTTAGATTATTTTGTTAAAATTCAGTGCAGACCATTCTTTATCGTTGCATTTTTTTTACTGTACTTCCCCTGAATCAGAACTGGATTTCATTTTTTTGTTCTATCTTTTTTTTTTATTGTTTTTATTCAAATCGAATCGCTTTTCTACTGTTTTAGTTGATGAAATCTTGGTATTTTTTGTTGATTTGTAGGTCACTGGACTAAGTTCCCTATTTGGCTGTTGGGAAACTGTAAGAAGTATAGAAAAAAATAAACTTTTCTACTTTATGTTTTTGTATGTAATTTATGTATTTTAAATTCTATTGGTTGATTTACTAGGCTGACTTATTTGTCTTGATGGCGTTATAATATGTTGAAAAAGCTGATTTATTTGTCTTTGTCAATCTTTCTTTCCAGTTCAGCCCATCCGTCTCTCTCTCTCTCTCTCTCTCTCTCTCTCTCTCTCTCTCTCTCTCTCCGACCTGCGCATCTCCGTGACAGTAAATTGGTGGTAAGTTTGAGGAAGGTAAATTGCTACGGTGTACAAATCTTATCCTATGTAGTTTTTTTTTTTTTGGGATTGCTTGATCTTATCCCATAGCCATCCAGTTTTGTATGTTTCAATTTTCTGTGTTTAGATTGCTTAAATTTTCTACTTCTAGATTGCACATACATCCATTGATTTCATATTTGCTGGTTGTCTATGGGGTATTGGGGATAATTCGAAGTATTTTGAGCACTTCATAGAATATGATTTTCCGTGGTCAGTTACACCACATTTAATTAGACTAATTCCCTTTATTTGCTGTCCCTTTTTATATTTCCCAAATTGTGCTCTCCCCCATTATCTATTCCTGGTGCATATCTTTATAGTAGAGATTCCCCAAATTATTCCTTCTCGGTATATTAATAAATTTGATTTTATTATGTTTGGAATCTCTTTAAGTAGTAATATGAGATAATTTGATCATTACTATTATTATTATTTCTTTCCGAGCATATTATATATAGCCTTTTATTTGCTTTCCCTTTAATATTATGCAAATTGTGCCTCTCCCACTGTCTATCCCTAAAATCTATCTTCTAATTATATCATAAAAATCAGAATTATCTCACAAAAAATAATATATATAGAGAGGAGAAATGGGAAGAAAAGGAAAAATAGTCTCACATTTGAAATACTATTCTCATCAGTATTTCATGAACAAATTTCTTATTGTATGACATAGGTTTCATGTTTTCTGGAAGTGCTCTAGACCTTCAACTTGATTGAATTGCAAGGATAAATTGATACGCACAAGGTTCAATTTTTTGTGAGTACTGTCATTAGTTGTGCATGGCAAAAAAACTCCAGATTGTTCTAACCCTTTTCTGCTTTAATTTGTTGCTAGACATGGAGGAGGGGAGGGAAAACAAGGAATGGATATGGCTCATTGCATAGAAGATTAATGAATCAAACCACAGTTGATATGTGGTAGGTAATGCTGCTAATGCATATCAATTATGTACATCATTGATTTTGTTAATTGGGAGTTGTCACAAATTTGTCATACTTTCTATCTGTTGTTTCTTTAAAGCTCTCTTATGTTGGCAAAAAAAGTTCTATCTTTTGTCACCAGACAATATCTATTCTTGCTCATCTCTTTCATTCCAAAGTAAGATTCAATGCTTAATTTAGTAGTTGATTTACTGTTGCTCTTAAGTTGGGACTTGAGAGATATTTAGAAGAAAAAGTTGTTCCACAATCAGATTTAGTATTAAGCCATGTTCTAAAGGGTTTGAGAGAGAGAGTTTATTGTTCATGTTAGTATTGAATTCAAAACTTCAACTGTTATTTGACTGAGAGTTGGCACGAGTACTAAAAATAGTGTGTATTATATTCCTCCATGAAGGGATGATGGATGAACTTGATGATTAAAGAAAACAGAGACAATCTTGGTACAAAAACATGAAAGGGGGGGAGATGGGCTAGACATTAAAGTGGGACTCAATGGTTTTGAATTTGATCTTTTAGACTAGACTAATTCTCCAATTTTATATTTGTATTCAATAAACTGGTAATTCGTGTCAACCAAAGAAGAGTAAAATATTTGATTGAGAATTATTTTACTTTTGGTTTTAAATTGTTTGCACTGCACCCTCTAAAATGAGTACTCCATTGTCTGCGTTGCAGTTTGAGACTTATGAGGATAAAGATGATGCAAGTAAAGATGAAATTCCTGCTCTTGGAGGCCAAAAAGAAATTGAAATGCATTTATATTATTTTTGGAAAATTTCTATGAAGAACTGGCAAATAATAATTTCCCTTTGGACGCATTTTCTATAAAGTGCCTAATCTTATTTGATCTGATTTGGAAGAAATATTTAAGGACCCTACATATTCTGTGTTATTCCAAACAACCACTAACCCGAACTATAGCTGAACATCCCCTAAGTCCATCCCTTCATGTGGGTTAATGGTTTTTTCGCTTTTGGCTTAAGAGTTTTTCACTTAGAAATTGTATTATAAAATGCTTTGTAGTAATTTATCGGGAAGTGCTGAAGGCACTCAAAGTAAAGTACCGAAGGTACGTGGTGTTAGTTATTAACCGAAGGCACAAGGGGATAGAACTGTTCCTCAGTGCCTTTAGGCAAGGGCAATTACTAGTCTTCATATATTAGGGTAAACTAGGATTTAGTTTAGTATGCTATACTTTTCTTGAAATATGTCCTTCTTAGAAGATAATATAGAATTAGTTGCTCACTATTTTTGTGGATGAAAATTCCCCCATAACAATATAGATACAAAATACAGATATGATAACTGAATTTGAGATATTAATTAATGGATAAAAAAATAATGGCCCCTAAAATCAAGGCATTTTCCTTATTTTTCTCAACCGTTGGTTGATATTATTTCACGTTTGAATGCTATATGCAACTATAATATATAGTGTGTTATTGTGAATATAATCACGTTCGTTCTTGTATTTGCGAAACTGCATCAGTGGAGTTCTGGGATTTGATCTTGGAGTTCGTTTAAGGTTATCCAATCTCATTCCAACATAATTAACTGAATTACAGACATTACCAATGCATATAAAAGACTTTAGAAAGGATTTAATACATAATTATTAAGATCTCGAGTAATATTCCTCCTTATAGTTCATTTACAGCGATGATATACTACAAAACTATGTATGAAAGTTAGGACTCGCGTGCTCCTACGACCTCACTCCTTGTGTTTCTTGTTTCCTTTCTTCTTGTCACCTGCAATGGAGTAAATCTCCACTACTCAGCTACATGCGGAGTATACAATTCTAAACATATGCATATATGGCAATTCATGCTTTAAACATCTAAGATACATAATTTACTCTCCAGGGAGAGAGACACACATTCATTCGGTAGATCGGCAAGCCCAAAGTCTATCAACTGCGATGCCAATGGCAAGTCCAAAGTCAATCAACCATTGCACCCAACTACCGTGGCAGGGCCAGTTCCCAAACCAAATAAGTAGCCATTGCTACTATAACTCTCAAACATCGAGAAGCATACCCCGGTATGAACTTGTACCAAACTCCCCTTTGACCCACATAGTCATTTAGCATGCTCACATAGTCATACAAACATGTTTTTCATATGTACTCGCTAAATTTAACAGGCCTAAATTAACACATGAGTTTTGTCCGGATCACAATATCATACATCATATCTAAAACATCCTATAATTTAAGAATTCATACCTCGAGCTACGGTCCTATAATTTCAGGGAAAGTACTAGAAGTCCGATTCTACAGCGGATCTCTAATTATAAGCGATTTCTACAAGTATTAACATATTTTTCCTAAATTTCTAGAATTAGAATTTCGTAAAACTTAGCCAAACATGGCCTAACAACTATGAAATGAAGCTCTTACCTCAAGGAGTTCAAATATGAAATTTGGAGAAAAACTGACGATTGGAAGTTTGTCACTTGGCGTTGTGAAGCTCGAAGCCCAAAAATCTCCCTTTTCTCTCACTTGGATTGTGAGAATTTTTTAAAATATCTCGACCACAGTATCTATAGGCACGACTATCAAAAATTATGTTCACCTCCACACGAATTCTCAAAACTTCTAATTATCTCTCAAAACGTCATAAACATCCAAATTATCGATTCACAAGTGAAAGCTATGAATTATAAAAGTTTCATCTAAGTTTCGTTTGTCGCCGTAATTACGTTCCGAAAACTAACTTCGTGGAATTTCTAGATAACCTACCTTTTATGAAATGTATCACATTAGCTATCTCTAATATTTTCTAATTGATCTTTATCAAGATCAAAACTAATAGAAATTATACTACATAGGTAAATTTATTATTCAGAATTTATCAGATAAGTCAAATAACATTTAAATCATATGAATGTCATTTAATCACACAAATGCCTCAATGATTATGGAATCACCGTGTCCTCACTTGACACCTTCTGTTGATCACAGTCAACCACTTTCAAAAATATCAAATAACATTGATAATTCTCAAAATTTCAAATACGCATTTAAAAGAATACATCTTGTCAGGACGGGTGTGACAAGTCTCCCTCCAAAAAGGAAGTTTGTCCCCAAACTTATACCTCAAGAGTCGAAAGGACACAGGTACTCATTCCTTATCTCTTCCTCGTTCTCCTATGTAGCTTCCTCGACTGTATGACTATGCCACAATACTTTCATCATTGGTATCTTCTTCGTTTTCAACACTTGTTCTTTCCGATCCAAGATCTCTACTGGATGCTCTACATAAGTCAAGACCTCTTGGATTTGCAATGGTTCTGGTATGATGATCTTACTCATATACGCCATACACAATCTCAATATAGACACATGGAATTCATTATGCACATGCTCTAGCTCGGACGACAAGACTAATCGGTAAGCCATCGGTCCTACTTTCTCTAGGATCTTAAAGGGTCCTACGAATCTCGGATTAAGTTTTCCTCACTTCCCATATCGGACAATGCCTTTCGAAGGCGATACTCTCAAGTATATGAAGTCTCCTATTTTGAATATAATCGGTCATCGCTTAGAGTCCGCATAACTCTTATAACGACTCTAAGCCACCTTAAGTTGCTTCTGAATTAACTTCACCTTTTCAGTAGTTAACTACTATCTCAGGTCCTATCAATCTTCTTTTTCCAACCTCGGTCCAATAAACTGATGAGCAACACTTACGCGCATACAAAGCTTTATACAGTGCCATTCCGATGCTTGACTGAAATTTGTTGTTGTAAGTGAACTCAATTAATAGTAAGTGTTTCTCCCAATCACTCCCAAAATATAGAACGCACAATCTAAGCATATCTTCTAGAGTCTAAATCATTCACTCTGACTATTCGTCAGTCTGAGGATGAAATGCAGTACTGAAACTCAGCTTCGTATCCATAGCCTTTTGCAAACTTCCCCAAAACCTTGACGTAAAACTACCATCGCGATTTGATATAATTATATCTAGGAGTCCGTGTAGTCTTACAATCTTTTTTACATACAACTCTGCTAGTTTAGATGGTTTACTCGTCTTGATCAATAGAAAATGAGCTGACTTCATCTCGGTCAACTATAACCCAAATATTGTCATTCTTGTTAGGCATTCATGGAAATCTGGAAACAAAATCCACCGTGATCTCATCCCATTTCCACTCTGACATGGGTAATGGTTGTAGTAGTCCCGCGGGTTCTTGTCTCTCTATCGTGACTTGTTGACACGCCGAACACTTTGAGACAAACTTAGCAACTTCTCTCTTCATGCCTCTCCACCAAAAGTTTTCTCGCAAGTTATGTTACATCTTATTACATCCCGAATGAACTGAATATTTGGTACTATGTGCCTCTTCTAGGATTCGTTCTCTTAAGTCTTTCAAGTTCAGTACACACAGTCGATTCTCAAGCATTAACACTCCTTGTTCCAACGTAAAACTGGGTCATTTCCTCGAAGGTATCTCATCTCTCATTTTACACAAGTAGTAGTCGTTATACTATTCCGCCTTAATCTCATCTAGAATATTTGGGTGAGCTATGATTGCCATCATTAAGCCACCATTTGTCTCTGGAATTACATCTAACTCTAAACGCTCATTCTGCCTAATATTTTCCTTTTGCTTGGTTAGCTCATCGGCTAAGTTCCCTGTCGCCTTTTGGCTTAAAGTATTGGCTACTACATTAGCCTTTCTTGGATGATACTCAATTAAAAGATTGTAATCCTTCATCAACTCTCACTATCTTCTTTGCCTCATATTCAAGTTTCATTGTATGAATATGTACTTCAAACTCTTATGGTCTGTAAAGATCTCATATTTTTTCCCGTACAAGTAATGTCTCTAAATCTTCAAAGCATAGATTACTACAGCCAATTCAAGATCGTGAGTGGATAGATAACTTCATGTGTCTTCAACTGTCTTGAAGCATGGGCAATCACGTTGCAACTTTGTATAAGTACATATCCCAAACCTTGATGCGAAGCATCACTATAAATTACAAATCCTTCGATTCCTGATGGTATCGTCAAGATAAGTGCTCTTGTCAAACGCGACTTCAACTCTTGAAAACTTTCTTCACATTCCAAACTCCACTCAAATATAATACCCTTCCTCATCAACTTTGTCATTGGTAATGAAATCTTGGAGAAATTTTTAATGAAATGGCTATAGTATCCCTCTAATCCCAAGAAACTTCGAATTTTGGATACGGATGTTGGCCTTTGCCAATTAGATACAGCTTCTACTTTATGAGAATCAACTGAGACGTCGTTCTTATCAATCACATGACTAATAAAAGTAATACTAGGTAGCTAGAATTCACATTTCTTCAATTTTTCAAACAGTTGTTTCTCTCACTGTTAGGGATATATACTGTCACGCCCCGGAACGGCAAAAATAGAGAAAAATAAATTTCCTTTTTGGGTCCAAAGGCAGCGACGGGTGAAGTCACATGATTGTCCACACCACGCAGTACTAAGCAATAAGAAGTAATAGTGTAACAATAATGAAGTCTAGGTTCTGATCACAACGTATCACAAACTCAACAGAAGTTACTAACTATTACATATCAGAGTCTCAAATCAAATATAAGGCAGTGGAAGTACAAATGCCAAGGCAACATATGCCTGACTACAAAAAGATTCTAAAACGGTAAAGAAAATTAGCTACAATTCTAGTCTAGTCTTCAGTTGGCATAAGGGTAGTCCTCGGCGTAGTAGTCTTCTTCGGTCTGACCTCCGTCGGGGAAATCCTCCACAGGGACTCCGTCACCGGCATAGTAGTCCTCTCCTGCAGGCCCTTCACCTGTATAGTCATAACCAGGGTGCGCTGGAACGTAGAAATGTCCAGCGGCATAAACGCCGTCAGCTTAATGAAAGCCGAGTGAGTTAAATACTAACAGGGTATCGACTATTGATATTATCACAAGTTATAAACCGTAACCAAATTAGAATTCAGTAAGGGTAACTCCTTTAATCAAATCAATGATCCGATTACTGACGTCCTATTCATTTTAAGATCGACAACGCGACACGATAGGGAAACAGACTCGACAGTAGTTCAACTCTATAACACACCATTGCTCACCCACCGCTTTTAAGAATATATGCACAGTTCACCGCATGTCATGGATACCACGTTAGTCCATCCCCCGCTTTTAAGAACATATGCACAGTCCACCGCATGTCAGGGATATAACGCTTTAAACAACAGTACATCATTCTATGCCACGACTTAGCGACGTCTACCAGTGATCACGGTCCACCGCATGTCATAGACACCTTCGTCTGTCTACCGCTTTTAAGAACATATGATTAGATCATCTGGCTATCTTAGGGCAAATGGTCCGGTTCACCGCAAGTCATAGACACCTTCGTCTGTCTACCGCTTTTAAGAACATATGATTGACCAAAGCCCGCCCACGCAAGGTTCCCGAATCCTAGCAAACCTACTTAAGTTCAACTCTATCACCGATACATGACAATCCCAATGTGGCCCGACTACTCGGAATGAAATGAACGTCAACTCCAAAGGATTCACGACTATTCCGTTATCTAACATTATAAACATTATCCATTAATCTTGTTATTACTACGATCCTATGTTACATTATCTCGTTATCATGTCTGTATTACAATAATAAAGCATGCTGGGAAATACTGAACAGTAAATAAACAACTAAATAGTTATTACATTAACTAAACAAGTAAAATAGTAAACTGTAACTGCCAATCGATTGGTATAGATGTCAATCGATTGGTATAAAAGTGGTGTCAATTGATTGGAAGAAGGTTCAATCGATTGGTATAAAAGTGGTGTCAATCGATTGATAAAAAGTTCAATCGATTGGATGACAATCCATGTCAATCGATTGCATAAAGTGTCAATCGATTGGAACATGAAAGATGTCAATCGATTGGTATAGATGTCAATCGATTGACACTTCGTCTTCTTCACAGAGAAGACTGCCCAGCAACATATAAACGGGAATACATGGTTTCTCTTCCATTTCTTCATTCAAACATGTCATAACATCAATGTAAGGCTACCAAGTGAGTTTAGAACTCACCTTAGACGTTAAGGGCGTGTTTGGTTGTGTTTTGAAGCTTGGAGCTTCAATGGTGGTTTCCCTCTCTCTCTCTCTGGTTCTCTGTCTTCTCTCTTCTCTTTCTCCTTCTTTCTTCTTTCTGATCTTCTCCTCTTCTTCCTTCTTGTCTCAGTCCATGGATGTGTGTGTGTGAGTGTATGAATACATGTATATATGTGTGTATATATATAAGTGTTTATATATACATAACACACACACAAACACTCCCTCTCACTCTCACTGATTTTTCTAAAAAGAAAAACGCAGTAAAAGGGCTGGTATATATAAGGAGAGAGTGTTCACGTGGCCTCTCCTCAGCCAGAGCAAAAGAATCTGCCCAGCTGCCTCCAATCGATTGACATAAGTGTCAATCGATTGATACAATCAATTGATTGATATAAAGTTCAATCGATTGGTATCCAAAGCAAGGCAATCGATTGGAAAACTTGTCAATCGATTGGTATCCAAATTATACCAAGGTAAGGCCAAGCTCAAACAAGTATTAAAAGAAGCATACAGGGTCTAGTTATATAATATATTACAAAAATACAGGGTATTACATCATCCACCACTCATAAAAGATTTCGTCCCCGAAATCTGAAATAAAGTGGGTTAAAACAAAAATGAAAACTTCTCTTGCATCTCCGACTCCAATTCCCATGAAGCTTCTCCTTCGTCGTGGTGCTTCCACTGACCCTTCACTAGCGGAATATCCTTGTTTCTGAGCTTCTTCACTCCTCGGTCTAAAATACGCACTGGTCCTTCATTGTATGTCACGTTCTCGTTCACCTCGATATCTTCAAAACTGATCTCGTGCATTGGGTTATGGGCACATTTCCTCAACATGCTGATGTGGAAAACGTTGTGCACTCCTGACATCTTTGGCGGCAACGCAAGTCGATAAGCAACCTTCCCAACACGTTCTAGGATCTCGAACGGTCCGATGAATCACGGCGATAACTTGCCTCTTTTCTGTCCGAATCTGACGATACCTCGAACTGGCGAGACTTTGAGTAGCACATGATCTCCAACTGCAAACTCTAGATCTTTCCGTCGCTTGTCGGCATAGCTCTTATGTCTGGATTGCGCTGTCTTCATCTTCTCTCGTACAATCTGGATCTTTTCGCTGGTTTCTCGAATCATCTCGTGCCCAAGTAGTTGAGTATCTCCGACTTCGGCCCAACATAGCGGCGATCGACAAGGTCTTCCATACAAGGCTTCAAACGGCGCCATCCCTATGCTCGTGTGGTAGCTGTTGTTGTAGGCAAACTCAATCAAAGGTAAATGCGTCTCGCATGAACTCTCGAATTCAATGACATAGGCTCGCAACATATCTTCCATCACTTGATTGACTCGTTCTGTCTGACCGTCTGTCTGTGGATGAAAGGCTGAACTCAAATTCAATGAAGTTCCCATTGCTGTCTGAAGGCTTTTCCAGAATTCTGCGGTGAAGCGTGAATCTCGATCTGAAACTATTGAGACGGGTACACCGTGCAGTCGCACTACTTGCTATAGATACATCCGGCTCAATCTTTCAATAGGGTGCGTCATGCTGTAGGCAATAAAATGTGCTGACTTGGTGAGTCGATCTACTATTACCCAAATAGCATCGTGGTTTTGTTGAGATTTCGGCAATCCAACCACAAAATCCATGGTGATGTGCTCCCATTTCCATTGGGGAATCGGTAGCAGTTGTAGGAGTCCAGGTGGTTTCTGATGCTCCGCCTTCACTTGTTTGCAAATAAGACATTGCGATACATACTCGGCCACTTCTCGCTTCATTCCTTGCCACCAGAAGTTTCTCTTCAAGTCCTTATACATCTTATTTCCTCCTGGGTGGATAGTCATCCTTGACTTGTGTGCTTCGTCCAAAATGTTCTTCCTGAGATCATCGTCATTTGGCACACAGAGTCTACCTTTGCATCTCAGTGCTTCGTCCGTACTAATACTCCATATCTCTGGTTCCTTTGCGGACATCTTGGCAAACCATAACTTGAAATCCTCGTTCGACTGTTGAGCTTCCAAGATGCGGCTGATGAGAGTCGGTTGTACAACAAGACATCCAAGGTGTTGTCCTTCTCTTGATTCCACTGGTTGAAGGTCGAATTCGACTAATGTCTCCATTGCTCGCCATTCTCTAATCAAAATCGAAGCAACCAAAAGGCGTGGCCTCCGGCTCAGAGCGTCGGCTACAACATTTGCTTTACCCGGGTGGTATTGCAAAGAGAAGTCGTAGTCCTTGAGTAGTTCCATCCATCTCCGTTGTCGCATGTTCAACTCCTTATGAGAGAACAGGTACCTTAAACTCTTGTGATCTGAGAACAAGTCGAACTTTTCTCTATACAAATAGTGTCTCCAAATCTTCAGGGCGAACACGATTGCGGCTAGTTCTAAGTCGTGCGTCGGATAGTTCTTCTCATGCGGCTTCAATTGTCTTGATCCGTATGCGATGACATTCCCCTCTTGCATTAGCACACAACCAAGTCCTTGGTGTGATGCATCACTATAGATTATGAATTGTTCACCACTCTTAGGTATCGCAAGCACGGGTGCTGAGGTTAGTCTCTCTTTCAATTCCCGAAATGCATCTTCATGTTTATCAGTCCATTCGTACTTCATCTCCTTCCTAGTCAGGCTTGTCAACGGTCCTGCGATTCTAGAGAATCCTTCCACAAATTTCCGGTAATACCCAGCCAATCCAAGAAAACTCCTAACTTCGGTCGCGTTGGTTGGTCTGTTCCAGCTCAAGACTGCATCGATCTTAGATGAGTCTACGGAAATCCCATCCTGTGATATCACATGTCCCAGGAATTTAACTTCCTGAAGCCAGAATTCACATTTGCTGAATTTCGCATACAGACTATTGTCTCTGAGAGTCTGTAGAGCAATTCGCAGATGCTTCTTATGTTCTTCTTCCGTCCTTGAATAAATTAGAATGTCGTCGATGAATATTATAATGAATTGATCCAGATAGGGCCTGAATACTCTATTCATTAGGTCCATGAATACGGCCGGGGCATTAGTCAATCCAAAAGACATCACTAGAAACTCGTAGTGTCCATATCTCGTCCTGAAGGCAGTTTTCGGTATATCTTTCGGCCGAACTAGTAATTGATGGTATCCTGAACGCAAATCGATTTTTGAGAATATCCTTGATCCTTGTAGTTGATCGAACAGGTCGTCTATCCGGGGAAGTGGGTATCTATTCTTGATCGTGACTTTATTCAGCTCCCTGTAGTCGATACAGAGTCGTAGCTCTCCGTCCTTCTTTTTCACAAATAGAACTGGTGCTCCCCAAGGCGATGTACTCGGGCGAACAAAACCTAAGTCTTCAAGTTCCTGAACTTGCTTCTTCAATTCCAACATTTCTGTTGGCGCCATCCGATACTGGGTCTTGGAAATCGGCAACGTTTCGGGTGCTAACTCAATGCAGAAGTCTATCTCTCTCTTTGGCGGAAGTCCTGAGATACTTCGGAACACATCTTCAAAGTCTTGAATAACAGGGATCTGGTTGATAGTAAGCTCCGTGCTTGAAGTCTTAATCGTGGCTAGACAGCTCGTGATAAACATGTCGCTCAATGGTTGGCACTGAAATCTGATCTGCGGGCAACCAGGCGTCGAAAAGACAATGGTCTGACTAACACAATCCAGGTTAGTGCCATACTTCGTAAGCCAATCCATTCCCAGGATTACGTCGAACTCAGACATTGACAAGACTATCAAGTCTGCTGGGAGATTCCTATCCTCTAGTGTCAAGGGACAATCCTTGCACACCTTACCTAACTTAACGGATACTCCCAAGGGCGAAACGGCATTAAGGGTCGGCTCAAGTGCTAGGGGTAACAATCCCAAATCACGTACCATCTTAATAGCTATGAAAGAACGGGCGGCACGGATATCAAACAAAACTCTAACTTGACAGTGAAATAAAATGAGTGTACCTTCCAAGTTCTGCTGTTCCTCCGCATTATACCCTGCATTGTCAGGAATGATGGCATTCACCCTAACCTGTCCTTGCTGTCCTTGCTGTTCTTGAGCAGGCGCTCCATAATAGCCTCCACGTGGTGCTCGACAATCCTTGCTTATGTGACCAGGCTTATTACAGTTGCGGCAGACGAGGTCATTACGGCGGTTGGTCTTGGGGGCTGTGCAATACTTTGCAATATGTCCGGGCACTCCACAGTTGAAACATCCATCAATGTTCTGTCGCTGGGTGATGGGCTGTGCCTGAGGTGGTCCTCGCTGTTGATTCTGTTGTCGAGGAAAATTAGCTTGGGGCTTCCTTGTCCCATCCCATGTGCGCTTGGTTCCCTGGTAGTTGTTGGTCTGAGGTTTCCATCATTGATTGTTCCTTGATGATTGCGCGAAAAAGTTCCTTGGTTGGAAGGTCCTGGGTGGAGGTCGATTCACTTGTGGTCCTTGCACAGGGTAAGCATCCTTTTCCAAACTTGAAGCAAGACGGACAATCCCTTCAAACGACTGGCCCAGATGGCCTATCATCATGTGCCGGAGGTGTGGGTTGAGTCCTTGGTGGAATCGCTTGACCTTCTTGACGGAGGTGTCTATCATATGCGGAGCAAAACGGGAAAGTCGCTCAAATTGTGCAGTATACTCCCTGACTGTCCAGTTTCCTTGGGTTAGACTCAGGATATTCCTCTCTTGTTGGTCTCTTTCGTCCTCAGGGAAATACTTCTCGAGAAATCGAGTCTTGAATGCTTCCCAAGTCATTCTCCTTACAGCGTCAATCCCAATTGTGGCTCTCTCGGCCTCCCACCAGTTCGCGGCGGAGTAAGTTAGTTGAAATGCGGCTAGACGTCTCTTGTCAAGCTCACTGTACTCCAGGGCTTCAAAGATTAGCTCCAACTCTCGTATCCATTGCTCTGCTTTCCAGGACTCTGCCATGCCGTCGAACTTTTCGGGTCGCAGGCCACGAAATCGTTCCAACAGTTTATCGCCTGTCTGCCTTGGAGGGACAAAGTGGTTGTTACCATTGTCGTTGGTGGCATGATTGTAGGTATCGCCGATGTGCTCCATCCGTTGCATGAAAGCTTCGAAAACTCCAGTTGGGCCCATACCCTCGGGAATGGGTGCTCCCAGTCGTGCTTGGTTCCTTGTGGGTCCCACCATAGTGATCCGTGTGAGGTGTACCTATGAAGGATCTAACGATTAGCCGACAATCTCCTCGGGGAAATGATCATACTTAAATAACAGAAAGCATAACATGAATCAAAATCACAACCATAACATAATAATGAGACGATAACAGAAATAACCAAGAGAAACGATCTGCCATATATATATACCCAAAAGATGTACAACGGAGTACACAATAGATCATCTGTGTACCGCATAGTACATGATCCTATACAAGATCTAAACAAAAGAAAGATATACACAAAACCACTACTGGTGGCTACCTATACAAAAAGGCTACGGTCAATAGCTGTCTATGTAAGCGTCAAAAGTAAGCGGACAACATGTCCTAAAGTCAAACGTAAAAGTCTAAGTCCTAGAGGTACTGGACTCAAAAGTTGTCCACATCGGATCCATAGATGGAAGCCTCGTCCTCTGGGGCAACCTCAGACAAAACATCATCCTCATCCATGTCATCGTCATCCATCATGTCCTCATCCTCTATCACAACATCCTCGATCAGCTCGGGTCCATCATGCTCCACAACAGCTCCCAAATCCCCTGCATCAGCGGCCATGTCAGCCTGGGCTGCATCAAATGCGGCTGCAAGTGCCTCAGCCTGTACCATAGCCTGTGCCAACTCCGGTGCTCCAATCTCAAATCCATAGGGATGTGCAGCCATCTCTGCGGCCCACTCAGCTGCCAGCTGTGCTATAACTCCTCCTGGTAAGACTGGTACTACTGCATCATCACCTGCATCATCGTCTACGGCTACCTCCTCTCCATCTATCGGATAACCCTCTGCAACTACAATATCTACGCCAACTGGCATGTCCATACCGGCTGGGTCCACGGGGTCCTCCTCCTCTGGATCATACTCCGGCTCCTCGTCATCGGTGTCCTCGTCCTCATCATCCTCCATCTCCTCATCCTCCATCTCCTCATCTGCATCCTCTGGCTCATCATCGCCATCGCTCTCATCATCATCCTCCGGATCCTCATCTGCTGGGGGTGCATCAGCCATGTCCTCTTCTGGTGGGGGTGGAGGTGCTGCCCTAACCTCTGCAAGTAGAACCTGGTACGAAGAACGGTCTCGTAACATCAGTAGAGAGTCCTCCTCGATGCGTTTGAAGGTCTCCTTGCGGTAGATCATCTCCTGACGTATCACTTCTGGGTCCTGGGTCCCAAATCTCTGCTGCTCAATCCGCATGTCTCGCTCTGTCTCTGCAATAGCCCTCTGCCTAACCTTCCAGCCATAGTACTCTGGGTCTGCTGGCATAATACTACTCTCATACACATAGTATCCTCCGAACTCGTCTGGAACGAACAGCGGCGGTGCCATGCTACCTGAAAAGGGACTACCTTAAGTCAGAACTAATCTTAATACTTATCTATAGAATCTCAAGGTTCTAGGACAAGATGGTGTGGGACAATCTGTGAGCGAAAAGGTATACAACCTAGGCTCTCATACCAAAAATCCTGTCACGCCCCGGAACGGCAAAAATAGAGAAAAATAAATTTCCTTTTTGGGTCCAAAGGCAGTGACGGGTGAAGTCACATGATTGTCCACACCACGCAGTACTAAGCAATAAGAAGTAATAGTGTAACAATAATGAAGTCTAGGTTCTGATCACAACGTATCACAAAGTCAACAGAAGTTACTAACTATTACATATCAGAGTCTCAAATCAAATATAAGGCAGTGGAAGTACAAATGCCAAGGCAACATATGCCTGACTACAAAAAGATTCTAAAACGGTAAAGACAATTAGCTACAATTCTAGTCTAGTCTTCAGTTGGCATAAGGGTAGTCCTCGGCGTAGTAGTCTTCTTCAGTCTGACCTTCGTCACCGGCATCCTCCACAGGGACTCCGTCACCGGCATAGTAGTCCTCTCCTGCAGGCCCTTCACCTGTATAGTCATAACCAGGGTGCGCTGGAACGTAGAAATGTCCAGCAGCATAAACGCCGTCAGCTTAATGAAAGACGAGTGAGTTAAATACTAACAGGGTATCGACTATTGATATTATCACAAGTTATAAACCGTAACCAAATTAGAATTCAGTAAGGGTAACTCCTTTAATCAAATCAATGATCCGATTACTGACGTCCTATTCATTTTAAGATCGACAACGCGACACGATAGGGGAACAGACTCGACAGTAGGTCAACTCTATAACACACCATTGCTCATCCACCGCTTTTAAGAACATATGCACAGTTCACCGCATGTCATGGATACCACGTTAGTCCATCCCCCGCTTTTAAGAACATATGCACAGTCCACTGCATGTCAGGGATATAACGCTTTAAACAACAGTACATCATTCTATGCCACGACTTAGCGACGTCTACCAGTGATCACGGTCCACCGCATGTCATAGACACCTTCGTCTGTCTACCGCTTTTAAGAACATATGATTAGATCATCTGGCTATCTTAGGGAAAATGGTCCGGTTCACCACAAGTCATAGACACCTTCGTCTGTCTACCGCTTTTAAGAACATATGATCGACCAAAGCCCGCCCACGCAAGGTTCCCGAATCCTAGCAAACCTACTTAAGTTCAACTCTATCACCGATACATGACAATCCCAATGCGGCCCGACTACTCGGAATGAAATGAACGTCAACTCCAAAGGATTCACGACTATTCCGTTATCTAACGTTATAAACATTATCCATTAATCTTGTTATTACTACGATCCTATGTTGCATTATCTCGTTATCATGTCTGTATTACAATAATAAAGCATGCTGGGAAATACTGAACAGTAAATAAACAACTAAACAGTTATTACATTAACTAAACAAGTAAAATAGTAAACTGTAACTGCCAATCGATTGGTATAGATGTCAATCGATTGGTATAAAAGTGGTGTCAATCGATTGGAAGAAGGTTCAATCGATTGGTATAAAAGTGGTGTCAATCGATTGGATGACAATCCATGTCAATCGATTGCATAAAGTGTCAATCGATTGGAACATGAAAGATGTCAATCGATTGGTATAGATGTCAATCCATTGACACTTCGTCTTCTTCACAGAGAAGACTGCCCAGCAACATATAAACGGGAATACATGGTTTCTCTTCCATTTCTTCATTCAAACATGTCATAACATCAATGTAAGGCTACCAAGTGAGTTTAGAACTCACCTTAGACGTTAAGGGCGTGTTTGGTTGTGTTTTGAAGCTTGGAGCTTCAATGGTGGTTTCCCTCTCTCTCTCTCTAGTTCTCTGTCTTCTCTCTTCTCTCTTCTCTTTCTCCTTCTTTCTTCTTTCTGATCTTCTCCTCTTCTTCCTTCTTGTCTCAGTCCATGGATGTGTGTGTGTGAGTGTATGAATACATGTATATATGTGTGTATATATATATAAGTGTTTATATATACATAACACACACACAAACACTCCTTCTCACTCTCACTGATTTTTCTAAAAAGAAAAACGCAGGAAAAGGACTGGTATATATAAGGAGAGAGTGTTCACGTGGCCTCTCCTCAGCCAGAGCAAAAGAATCTGCCCAGCTGCCTCCAATCGATTGACATAAGTGTCAATCGATTGATACAATCAATCGATTGATATAAAGTTCAATCGATTGGTATCCAAAGCAAGGCAATCGATTGGAAAACTTGTCAATCGATTGGTATCCAAATTATACCAAGGTAAGGCCAAGCTCAAACAAGTATTAAAAGAAGCATACAGGGTCTAGTTATATAATATATTACAAAAATACAGGGTATTACATATACTAAATGCTGAATGGGAGTGAACAAGTCCTAATTACATGCCTAAATTTACATTTGTTAGTACTTTTTATCCTGTTTTGTGTATTTTTACTTCGTTTTCTGCTTTCTAACAAGTTTTGGAAGAAATCAAGTATTCCAGGCTAAATGGGGTACAAAAATAGAAGAAAAGAAGTTGAAAAAGGCAACTCACGCGAGCGGCCCGTTCGCGCAACAAACCAGTACCTCGCTCGCGTAGCCCGCTTGCACGACCTCCCAAAATTGTGTGCTAGCGACCCGCTCACGCAATCCATACGAAAAAATCAAAGACGCGTATTTTTGTGTGTTGAAGACTCCTATGCGAACAGAATTGCCTAATTACGTTCAGAAACATAAATAAAGCAGCTATAGTGCGAATAGGTTTCGGAAAAGCCTCCAAGCTTGCTTCAAAACTATATTTACTCTATTCTAATTCAATTTTGGGGTTACACACAACATTAGACACAACATTATATACATCCATATACAACTAAAACTTTAGCCATTCTAGAGAGGAAAGCAAGGAGAAGAAGAAGAAGACCAAGGATTCCCATGCCTCCTCCATCAACCTCTTGCTAATCTTCAATTTTATGGCCGCTTAAACCAAGATCTAGGATTTCAATGAAACCCTAGCCAAGTAATAGGGTGTATTTCATGTTTTTCTTTTAGTCTTATTATGTATGGATGATGATTACATTTTTTGAGGATTTTTATTAAGAAAATCATATTCATTAATGAAATCATTACTTTCAAAATCTATTCTTGTCTTAGATCTATTTTGGATGTGATGTGCTCAATAGTCTATATTTGTTGTGCTTGTATGGATTATTTACATGTAATATTGCTTATTGGAATTGTGATATTAAGTAGTTGAATAGTTCATGCCTAGGGAAGATGGAGTGTGCCACAACCCTAGTTTAGTGTGAGACACTCCATGCCAACCGAAGATGAATTATGTTGATGCTTGAATTGTAGTTATCTTATTGACGGAGGAATTGGGCTTGTAGCTACAATTCTCCATTATCATCCAACGTAATAAGCTAATTGAATGCATAGATACCCTTATTATGAAGCTAGTGGTGGATTTGCAATCCTAGGTTCAATAAACATATTTATCAAAACAACTTTTAATTGCTTTCATAGTTTAGATTTATTTTCACTATTCTTAGTTTAATTAAAATCAAAATCAAAGTTATGTTTTCTTAATTAATTAGACTTAGGATTTTTAAAATTAAAGTGCTTTAGTAATTCAATCTCTGTGGGTTCAACCTTTACTTCCACACTACAAATCCTTAGAATGTAAAGCATACTTTTATATCTTGATTTTGACAAGAACAATTTTTGGTGCCGTTGTCGGGGATTGCAAATTAATACCTTTAGTCTTAGAATCTTAGTTTAGTTAATACGTAAATCTTAGTTTAGTCAATGTTTGGTGCCGTTGTCGGGGATTGCAAATTAATACCTTTTTGTTATTCTTTTTCATTTTTGTTTTAAGTCACTAACTTTTCTTTTTGTTTTGTAGTTTCTCGAGTTACAAATTTGAGCATTTCAGAGTGGAAGAGTTTAGCACATCAAAGGAGCTTACGCGAATCAATTAAAAATAACCAAAATACAAGTAAATTGCTTCCTTTAAAATTTTCTTCAAACCACTGTAAGTCAGGGCGCTGAGATACACTATCTGCATTAGTTTAGGAGTGATTTGCACGTGCATTAGCTAGAAAAGTTAGGGCAGTGGGCTTTAATACAAATCACTGCATTACAGGATAACTTTCATGCATCATAGTAGTTGTGTGCTTGTTGTCTTATTTTACATTCTTTTGAACCTAAACTTGAACGTACTCTAAGAGTCAGTAGGTCTTCAACCCAAGCTTCTAGAGCTCGGTTGATATTAGACGACGAATCAACTATTAGACAACGAATCAACTTTGAAATTGTCGTCGTTATTTCAGGCCAAAATTTAAAGCACCCTTAAACATTTAAGAAAAACTTGAACTATTTACATTGAACCTATTCCAAAGGCTGACTTTGGAAATAATGGGAACAACAAAAATAATAGAAATAACCCTAACATACATCAACTCCCTCCACTAAAACATTATTTCATTCCTACGGCCTACACGCCACAATTATGTATCGAATTACTAGACGTGACAGCATCTCACTTTGAGATAAAGTCATCTACCATCGCGCTACTCCCTTAATTTCATGGTCGTATTAAAGAAAATCCTTATCATCACTTAGGAGAGTTCCAAGACATATGCTCTACATTGAAAATCTAAAATCTAACTGATGATGAATTAAAATTGCATCTCTTCCCATTCTCCTTACAAGATAAAGCTAAGTATTGGCTCCAATCTCTTGAGCCACACTATTAAAACATGGGAAGCATTACATACCGTATTTTTACAAAAGTTTTTCCCCATCACAAGAACTAATCAAATAAGAAAATCTATAATGAACTTTGTGATGCAAGATGGGGAAATGCTCTATGACACTTAAGAACAATTTAAAGAATTATTGCGCTCTTGCCCATATCATCATATTCTCAAGTGGCAATTGGTGCAGATCTTCTACGAGGGACTTGTTCCCACACTTCGTAATATTGTCGATGTCGTTTGTTCGGGTACTTTCCTACACAAAAGCGCCGATGAGGCATGGAAAATATTTGAAACGTTAAGTGAAAATTTGATGCATCAAAACGTGTCGGTACGTCTGGAGGGGTGCCTTCCCCCTCAACTTAAGCGAGAGGAGCGGTTCGAGTCAAGTCACTCAATTGAATTGCAAGAACTATCTAAAAAACTTAACCGATTTATGATGATGAACCAAACGATGGGCTCACCCTCTTATGAAATTTGTTAAATATGTTCCAATCCTTCGCATTCTATACTTGCATGCCCATCCGTATCTCAATTTCCAAAATTCGTGGAGCAACACATACTCTCTCTATTCAACAATTTTCACGAAATAGTTATAATCCTATGATGACTAATTTTTTTAATACTTACCGACCCCAGTTTCAACAAAGTCAATACCAATACCCCCTCCTAATCCTAACCCTTCAAGGGATAATGCTTTTCAGGAGAAGGTGTTGGCGCCCCTTAAGAATATCAAAATGCAAGTGCAAGCACAAGCATAAATATTGCACTCTCACACACAATCCATTGTGAAGTTTGAGTCCTAAATGGGACAACTAGCCAATGCAGTGAGTCGTAGAAATAAGGGTAAGTTGCCTAGTCAAACTATTCTAAACCCTAAGGACAATATGAGATTGAGGGTACGAGTGAGCAAGTAAATACTATCTCGACTAGGATGACTACCCGTGAGGAAAAAGTTATAGAAATTTCAAAAGATGATTCAAAAGATTTGAACATTAATTCGAATCAAGAGAAAGGTGAGGACACAAGTCAAAGTAAGAAAGAAGATGAACCGGTCCAAACTAATCATATTCTGAAACTGCCTTTCCCACCAAACATTGAGGAACCATAACGTTTTTCAAAGAAAGGGTCAAAAATTGAAGATATACTTGAGGTATTTAAACAAGTTAAAATCAATATTCTATTCCTCGATGCTAGAAAAGAAATTCTCGCTTATGCTAAATGTCTCAAACACCTATGCACTCAAAAGTGCAAGTTGTCCAGTCATGTCCCGAAAAAGGTCTTCCTCACTGAAAAAGTAAGTTCGATCTTCCAACATGCTCCTCCAAAGTATAAGAATTGTGGAATGCCTACCATTTCTTGTCATATAGGTGACACTTTAATCCATCGGGCTCTCCTTAATTTGGTACAAGTGTGAATCTGCTGCCATACACAGTTTACAAGTAACTAGGATTGGATGAACTTAAACCCACGACTGCTACCATACAATTAGCGGATTGTTCTGTTAAAATCCCTAGAGGAATCGTTAAGGACATTTTGGTAAAAGTTGATAAATGTTATTATCCTGTCGATTTCATGGTCCTTGACACTGAACCGGTGATAGATTCTAGGAAACACACTCTTGTCATTCTTGGTCGCCCATTCTTAGCCATGGCCAACGCTCATGTTAACTGTCGAACTGGGGTAATGAAAGTGTCGTTTGGGAACATGAACTTAAAATCAAGCATCTTTAACGCTGTTGATCAACCTCCTAATGCTAATGATTATCTATGTGTGGGGGATAGTGAGGTTAGACGAACTATTGAACCTAATAATAATACGAGTAAAAAAAATAATACAGTGAGTAATGAGCGGATGAATTTGAATAACCCGGACCCTAATGCTGAATTTACTCGGAAGGTGAGAAATCGATTTGAACATGATCAGGGGGAACCGTTGCTCGAGTTAAAAAATAATGACATTATTTCTGTTTGCCACCAAAGTCTTCCTCTTGTCTTTAAGGGTACAAAGACTGAGTTTCAGCCCCCATGAGTCTTGAGTTAGAATAGTCTAGCTGAAGATGTAAAAGACAGCGCTTTTTGGGAGGCAATCCAAGTTTTTATCGTTCTGTTTTCTCATTTTTGTACACTTTTTGGGTTATTTGAGTCGGTTTTGGTCATTCGGACAGGTTTGGGGGTCGGGATTTATTTTGAACTTATGTACATTGAAAGAAAAAGAAAAAAGATATTGCGCACGCGGCCAGCTCACGCGAGATTTTACCTTAGAGAATAATTTTTCAAATTTTTATATATAGCCTAAGATTCATGCCGCGCCTCATATCGCGCGCACGAGGGTCAATCGCCCGAGCGGCCTGCTCACGTGATCTGTTGAATGAGAAATTTTTGATTAACCATGAAAACAATCTCAGATTTGCGCGCGAAGGTCACTCGCGCGGCCCACTCCCGCGTGGGTTTTTTTTTTTGTGTTTTTTTCTGTTCTCTTACCTTCTTCCTCCCAAACCTAGTTAGTTGTTTTTTTTTATCTTTTTTTTTTTGCTCACTTAAGACCCTTTTAGGTCGAGTCTTTCTTTGTTTTGTTAGTTCAATTTATGCTTGTTCTTTTTTACTTTCATTGAGTCTTTTGGTTTTAGTTTAGTTTCTCAACAAGTATGCCACAGTCTGCATTACATATTTATTTCTTTTAGCTATCGTTGTTCTTTTGTTTGTTTATTTTCTTTTGTCAAGTATTGACAGGTGAATTAGTGACTCCATTTGGAGTAATTGAACTTTATCTCCATATTCATATACGTAAACCTGGTTTGTGATTGCCAAGATCGAGGTAATGTTGTTCCTTCCTTACGTACTCTCTTCTCTTTCATTTTATTGTTTCATTGGGGACAATGAAAGGTTTAGGTTTGGGGGTATGCACTTACATGCACATTATTATGCATGGATTTTTTCAAAAAAAAAAATCGATACTTGTGCTTAAATAAATAAGATTACCTACGATTTTCCTATCTTGAGTCGATACTTCTTGTTATATAACTTGGATTGTTATAGAATGGTAAACATGAGAATATGTGGTTAAACAGTTGCTAAAGTCATGCTGCGACGTTTTAGGTTATGTATCGTTCGAAAAGTAATTTTATATCATAGATTTACACAACAAAGCAATGCACTGCACGTAGTCACTTGAATACATGTTTGATGTGAATTGTAATATGATTCGGATCTCTAGATAACACAGTGTGGAGACTAAACCCGGTGAGCTTTTGAGCCTATCTTTTCTTTTTAGAGGGTTATAAATACCTTTTGTGTTTGTCAATTTCATTGAAATAGTGCATTAACTCATTGTTTAGTCTTATTATTCTTGTTTTGGTTGATAGTCAAGTTAAAATATTTGCTACCATGCTAAATAATCTTCCGTCATAAACATTGAATAACCATATGACTATAGGAAATGATGGTAGGCCCTCTATGTTTACCTATCTTGATAAATGATAAAAAAAAAAATTCTTAGTTTGCCCCTTTGAGCTGTTAAAATGCCCTCTTTCTTTAATCACCATTATCTTTTTTTTTGTGCTCCAACTTGACCAACTTGAAGTTCACCACTGAGAGATTCGTCAACTTTTAGTGTTGATAAGGCGGTGTGTTGATTGAGAAGAAGAAGAAGAAAACAAGATTATGTTTGGGGTAGTTGCCTTGGTATTCAATTAATATTCATTTCGAAAGCAACGAAAAGAAAAGGAAAAAAAAAAGAAGAGAAAAAAAAAAGAAGAAAGAAATAAAAAAAATTTATGAAAAGAAGAGAATGAAAAGATGAAAGTTGGTAGAAGAGATGATGAAAGAAATTGAATATGCATTACAATGCCACTCTAAAACAACTTAATGAATCATTTCTATTCTTTTTCATTGCCTGAGCCACGTTACAACCTTTGAAAAGACCTATTTGATCCTAGAAAATATGGTTTGGATATGTAAGCGATGGGAGGGGGATTAAAACATGGTAACAAATAATATTTCTTGACTGTTGGCATCCTATCCATGAAACTACTGTTCTTTCGTGTCATTCGTCTTTTACGAGTCATATGTGAGTGTTTCTTGTTTTGAAAACATATTTCCTTTGTTCCCATATATTAGAGAAATTACACCTATTTCTGAGTGTTTCATTTAAGAGTGTAATTAACATTGTGAGATTCGTAGTCGAAGCATAGTTGGATGGTTATCCGAGTCATATTCTAAGTTCATGACATGCGCGTGTTCATTTGACTACCACATCACATATGTGCAATTTTATGAGAAATTCTATTGATTTATACGATGCATATGCTTGTGATTGTTTTCCGTGACGTAGGTGGACGTTAAGTTTCGTTTCTTCTTGTTCGTTATTCTATTTCAAATCATTGTTTTATGATAAGGACTATTGAATGTTATGTTTTTTATTTTTAATAAAACTTTTTAAACATGTAATAAATTAAAGATGGTTGTGGGTATCTTATTCGACGAGAACCCTCACGAGACTTCACTCGTCCGACTAGGGACACCTAGAGGTTTAAAAGGCTTGTTGCATACGCTAAATGCAATTGCGATCCATGCGACAATGGAGTAGGTTTTTATTTTATTAGTATTTTGTTATTTTATTTTGCTCGAGGACTAGCAAAATGTAGGTTTGGGGGTGTGATCAAGAGTGAACAAGTCCTAACTACATGCCTTAATTTACATTTGTTAGTACCTTTTATCCTGTTTTGTGAATTTTTACTTTGTTTTCTATTTTCTGACAGGTTTTGGAAGAAATCAAGTATTCCAGGCTAAACAGGGTGCAAAAATAGAAGAAAAGAATCTGAAAAAGGCAACTCGCCCGAGCGGGCCAAACCAGAACCTCGCCACACGGTCTGCTCACGCGACCTCCCAAAATTGTGCGTGAGCAACCCGCTCGCGCGATCTGTACGGAAAAACCAAAGATGCGTATTTCTGTGTGTTGAAGACTCCTATGCGAACAGAATTGCCTAATTACGTTCAGAAACATAAATAAAGCAGTATTAGTGCGAATAGGTTTAGGAAAAGCCTCCAAGCTTGCTTCAAAACTATATATACTCTATTCTAATTCAATTTTGGGGTTACACACCTTTACACACAACATTAGACACAACATGATACACATTCATATACAACTAAAACTTCATCCATTGAAGAGAGGAAAGCAAGGAGAAGAAGAAGAAGACCAAGGATTCCTATGACCTCCTGCATCAAACTCTTGCCAATCTTCAATTTTATGTCCGCTAAAACCAAGATCTAGGATTTCAATGAAACTCTAGCCAAGTAATATGGTGTATTTTATGATTTTCTTTTAGTCTTATTATGTATGGATGATGACTACATCTTTAGAGGATTTTAATTAATAAAATTGTATTCATTGATGAAATCGTTACTTTCAAAATCTATTCTTGTCTTAGCTCTACTTTGGATGTGATGTGCTCAATAGTCTATATTTGTTGTACTTGTATGGATTATTTACATGTAATAGTGCATATTGGAATTGTGATATCAAGTAGTCGAATAGTTCATGCCTAGGGAAGACGGAGTGTACCGCAACCTTAGTTTAGTGTGAGACACTTCGTGCCAACCGAAGATGAATTATGTTGATTCTTGAATCGTAATTATCTTCTTGGCGGAGGAATTGGGCTTGTAGCTACAATTCTCCATTATCATCCAATGTAATAAGCTAATTGAATGCATAGATACCCTTATTATGAAGCTAGTGGTGGATTTGCAATCCTAGGTTCAATAAACATATTTATCAAAAAATCTTTTAATTGCTTTCATAGTTTAGATTTATTTTCACTGTTCTTAGTTTAATTAAAATCAAAATCAAAGTTATGTTTTCTTAATTAACTAGACTTAGGGATTTTATAATTAAAGTGCTTTAGTAATTTAATCTATGTGGGTTCGACCTTTACTTCCACACTTCAAATCCTTAGAAAGTAAAGCATACTTTTATATCTTGATTTTGACAAGATCAAAAGCCATACTTTATGTAGTTGATTTATTATTTTAATAATATTGGTTATTCCATTTTTATGAGAATCTGTGTGGGAAATGTTTGCATTATATTGTTTATTTAATATTGTATGTGTGTCTCTTATTCTATATACTAGGTGGTTTGGTGTGTAGAGTTCAGCTTACACATAGAAGATGAGACCGTCGGATCTTGTGTAATGTAAGATTTTGGTTTACAGTCTTAGATGGAATTGGACACACCATCGGTAGAACTGCAGTATGTTGATGTAGTAGGTTTGTCTTTATCACGGGAAACGATATAGTTTCATCTCACTATGCTGGTACACTTTGTGTATTAAACGGGACCGACTTAGGATAATTATCTTTGTACTGACTTATAAGATAATTAATACCTCATGGCTATTATAAGTGCTTATACTCTAAATCCTAAGTTAATTTATAAACACGTTCATTTGATAATTATGCTTTGATCCCTAAAAGGGTGAGATCCTTAAATGGGTCAATATCTCATTGGATTGGGTGACAATATTAATTGTGTGGTGGATATTAATTAATGATAGAATCCATATCTCAATTTTGTGATTGATGATATCCCCTTGAGAAAGCTTATAAGTTTTGATTATGTCAAACCCTACAGGTGGATTTTGTATCCGACATATTAGATAAGTTAAGCAGAGGATCTCAAGGAATTTTAAGAGATTAATTAAATATGATTGTCCATAGTTATATTTAATTAATGGATATCTGTAATCTTAACGTGGGAAGATAATAAACATTTAATAACATAGAGCTCGAAATATATTTTTGAGGTAAGGGTAGGAGTGAAATTATAATTCTTTAGTGGTATGAATTTTAATTTATGAAAATAAGAATCTGATCTAGATCGAATTAGGGTTTCCTAATTCTATAAGGAAGCCTGTTCCTTATAGACTTCTTATGGTCCCTATCGTAGCCTATATATATGCTGCTTTGGCTTTCTTCTCGGTTTGCATTTTTCTATCAAGAGTATTATAACTCAGAATAGAAAAGAGAGCGTAAAAAGAGAGAGCAGAAAACAAAAAGGATTTTGAAAGAGCCCACACTCAGTTCAAGATTCTGGTAACAGAGGAATACGGTAGAAGATCGTGAGCTGTTATCGAACCCGTGTTCTCGATTCATCTACTACAGCAATCCGTTTTTGCAGTTCAAGATAACCCTAGTTCTGCCCTTGTAGGGTTATTATTGCTTTCACGTAATTTTTGCACTACCAACTTATACACGCTATCAATAGATTTTGGGAATGCAATTTCTTACAATCTCGAAAGTATAAGTCTCAAGTGTCTCTCGTGTGCTATCTCACTCGACGAATAATAAAGGATATCGTCTATGAATATGATCACAAAATCGTCCAACTAGTCTTTAAAGACTCGATTCATAAGGTCCATGAATGCAGCTGGTGGATTAGTAACCCCTAATGGCATGACTAAGAACTCAGATTGTTTGTAGCGTATTCTGAAAGCTATTTTCCCTACATCTTCCACCTGTACTTTCAACTGATGATAACCCGATCTCAAATTTATCTTCAAAAACACTTGTGTTCCACGAAGTTGATGGAATAGGTCATCGATTCTAGGCAATGGATATTTGTTCTTGATTGTCAACTTGTTTAATTCTCGATAATCAACGCACATACGCATCGAACCATCTTTCTTCTTTACAAATAATATTGGAGCTCCCCTTGATGATATACTAGGTCGAATAAAGCCTTTGTCAAGTAGTTCTTGTAGTTGAATTTTTAGTTCTTTCAATTCTACGAGTGCTATTCTATATGGTGCTTTTGATACGGGTCGTGAGTCTGGTATTATCTCAATGGTGAGCTCAATCTCTCATTCAATAAGAACATCTGGTAAGTCATCTAGAAATCTATCTGGATACTCTCACACTATAGGAATGTCATCTACCTTTAATTCTGTCACCGAAGTGTCAATCACTGAACACAGAAATCCCTGACATCCCTTTCTTAACAACTTACCCTCTCGGATAGCCGAAATAAATAAGGTGGCGGTGTAACCCAACTCCCTTGGAAACAAAAGCTTCTGTGCACCAGTGATCGAAAATTAACTTCTTTCCGTTCACATTCTAACGTGGTTTGGTTAAGAGATAACCAATCCATTCCTAAGATCACTTCAAAATGGTTCACGACAAGCGGTATAAGGTCTACAGTCATCAACTTCTCATCTAGTTTGATCTCACAATCCTTATATCATAGACGTCGCTACCGGCTTACTAAGAGGTACTGCACTGGATAATTCGTATCCTAAAGGTGCCGATCTAACATTCAAATGTTCAACAAAATGATGCGACACAAATGAATACGTAGATCCCGAATCAATGAGTTTGCATGCTAGATGCGAACATATAGGCACCATACTTGAGACCACTGTATTCATGGCAGCCACATCTCTAGTGTTCATCTGAAATGATCTCCCTTCACATTGTTCTTTCACTTATCTCCCATCATTGGATTGATTTGGCTTCAACCCACTTGAAGCCATAGAACTAGCCCCTTACGTAGGACGTTTTCTTGGGTAATCTCTAGATCGATGTCCAACCATTCCACAATCATAACACTTGTCCCTCATATCAAGTGTAGAATTTTCACTATCCACTCCTTAGTTCTTGTTCTGAGAGTTATTCATAAAACATCGACCAGTGTGTGGTCAATTACAAAGTGGACAGATCGGTATATTGCTCGTTGTTATTCCTTGTCCACCGAAATTGGAACTAGAACTAGAACCTCTCACAAAAGGCTTGTTAAAAGATCCACCCTAGTTTTAATCGCTACCCTCATTGTTTCTCTTACCTTATTGGTTCTCTCTTGATCTCTCCATTCCACTCTCTACCACAAGTGTCGTTTGTTGTACAGCTGCAACAGTCGAGTGTTCATATGTCTCCACCCTCAAGTGGATATTCTCCCTCAGTCCTTCCTCAATCTTCCTTCCTCTATCCCCTTCCAACGGTACTGACCCTTTTTCGAACCTCAACAAGGCATTATACTTCGAGTGCATTCAGTTACTATTATATCTCCCTGTCGAAGATTATCGAACTCTCTCTTCTTCGCATTGTGAGCGACTCACGGAAACAACCGACGATTGAACTTGGCCTTGAATCCTTCCTAAGTAATTGGTACCCCTTGATCCAACACATTAATCCACCAATTCTGGTCTTCACCCCTGACTACATTGCTGGAACTCTCAATTTTTAGTGCATCGGACATCAGAATAGATCTAAAAATCCTCTCCATATCCATAACCCCATGCTCTAATAGCATCATGTCAGAAGGCCCGTGAAACTCCATCGATTTCTTCCTCGTAAATTGTTCTGGTACAGATCGTTCGCCCCCTATTCCTTGGTGCAGGCACAATGGCTATTGGTGCTTCCTCAAAAGGAGGTGTCAGAGGTAATCACTCCGCTATATTCTATACCAAATCCCCAATGTTCCCCATCATCTTAGATAGATGGTCTATATGGGTATGTGGTGATTGTTCACGTTTGCCACTCAAGATTCCCAACCTGTCAATCTCAATGCATAAATACTATGCATGTATGCCAATAATTGCAATCATGTATGCATAACAACATACCATATGCAGCAAACATCTTTACTATGTGTGGATGTATTTAAGAATATGTATCAAATCACTCAACACTCCACTCATCATCGAACGTTCCCAAAGTTTTGTTACCTATAGCTCTAATACCAATAAATGTCACGACCCATCCCAGTACATGCGGAAATAAGACTAGTGGCATGTCACCAAGGCTCATCCAATTCAATTAATGTAATAGCAACAGAATAAACATAAGTAGAAATCATAAAAATAGGGTTATAAAAAGATTTTCCCTTTTAACAACACATAAGAAATAATCCATTTTGAAAATAGCAATTCAGTCAACTGTGTCGGGGAATTAGTCGACTGCTTTGGAAATTATAGAGAACATAACATTCCAGCAGTCCAATCCAGTCAACTGTGACTCGAGTACAGTCAACCCTAGGTTCGTAAACCAGTCAACCAAGACTCCTCCAGTCGACTACTCGGAGTCCTGTAGAATATCTAGTTTTGGTGTTGTTTCCAGTCAACTGCAGTCGACTGCTTTCCTGAAAACTAAAAGAGAATTTAGTCCAAATAATGTGTCGAGTTGACTGAACCCCAAGGTCAGTCGACTATTTTTTCAATTCCTGCATATTTTGTAGAATTTATATTTTGTTAGGTTATCTAATCTCATTCTAACCAACTTAATGGAATTGCAAACATTACCAATACATGTAAAAGACTTTAGAAAGGATTTAATACAGTTATTAGAAAATCTTGAATACTATGTGGTTTTCGGTATTACAAAACATAATCCCCCTTATGGTTCATTTACAGTGGGGATATACTACAAAAGTATGTACGGAAGTTAGGACTCGCGTGCTCCCACAACCTCACTCCTCACGTTTCTTCTTTCCTTTCTTCTTGTCACTTAAAATGGAGTAAATCTCCACTGCTCAGTTATATGCTAAGTACAATTCTAAACATATACACATATGCCAATTCATGCTTTAAACATCTAAGACACATAATTTAGTCTCTAGGGAGGGAGACAGGCATTCATCCGGTATATCGACAAGCTCAAAGTCTACCAATCGGGATACCAATGGCAAGCCCAAAGTCTATCAACCATTGCACCCAACTGCTCTGGCAGGGCCTGTTCCTAAACCAAACAAGTAGTCGTCGCTACTATAACTCTCAAACATCGAGAGGCGTACCCCAGCATGAACTTGTACCAAACTCCCCTTTGACCCACAGTCATTTAGCATGCTCACATAGTCATACAAACATGCTTTTACTCGCTAAATTTAATGGGCCTAAATTAATATATGAGTTTTGCCCAGACCACAATATCATACATGATATCTAAAGCATCCAAAATCTCTTAAATCTCATAAGTCAAGAATTCATACCTCGAGCTACGGTCCTATAATTTTAGGAAAAGTGCTAGAAGTCCGATTCTACGCTGGATCGGTGATTATAAGCGATTCCTACAAGTATTAACATATTTTTCCCAAATTTTTAGAATTGGGGTTTTCATAAAACTTAGCCAAACACGGCATAACAACTATCAAAACGAAGCTCTTACCTCGATGAGCTCAAATATGAAATTTTGGAAAAAAATTTGACGATTGGAGGTTCGTCACTTGGCGTCGTGCGAAGCCCAAAAGTCCCCCTTTTCTCTCTCTTGGTTTGTGAGATATTTTGAAAATATCTCACAAACATCTATACATAGGCACAACTATCAAAAATTATGTTTACCTCTTCACAAGTTCTCAAAATTTCCAATTATCTCTCAAAACGTCGTAAACGTCCAAATTATCGATTCACGAGTGAAAACTATGAATTATAAAAGTTTTTGTCTAAGTTTCGTTTGTTGCCGTAATTACGTTCCGAAAGCTAATTTCGTGGAATTTTTAGATAACTTACCTTTTATGCAGCGTATCACATTGGTTATCTCTAATTCGTTTTGATTGATTTTTATCAAGATCAAAACTAACAGAAATTACACTACATAGGTAAATTTGCTATTCACAGTTTACTAGACAAGTCAAATAATATTTAAATCATATAAATGTCATTTAATCACACGAATGCCTCAATGATTATGGAATCACCGTGTCCTCACTTGACACCTTCGTTGATCACAGTCAATCACTTTCACAATTATCAAATAACATTGATAATTCTCAAAATTCCAAATACGCATTTAAAAGAATACATCTTTCCGGGATGGGTGTGACAAAAATTAATAATGTTGAGACAATTCTCATATAAAAAAAATTCACACTATCTACAAACTAAAATTTTAACTCTTCTTCTCTATATCCCTCCAATATTCTTGATTAAGTTTAGGTCAAAAACACCATTGATTTAGTTTAATCTCATTCTACTAAAATTACAGTCTCACCCCCACATTTTATATAAATATTTTAGAAAAGACCTACCTATTCTCCTGGGTGATTTTTACGAACGCCTATGGTAAAATCGCGGTGACCAGGCTCCACCTAGACCGATTTTTAAAACACTGAAGAACAGATAAATAAAAGAACAAGATTATGATTTTTCATTTATATATTTTTTTTTGTGTGTAAGTTTCAATTCATAGCATTTAATTTTGCTGTAGAAATTAGAAATTTCAATTTTACTAAAAATTCTTTTGAAGGTCGAATCAAGCGTTTTTGAAAAAGCTCCAATTTGCTACTATTAAATTGATTTTTTTTCAACTTTACTAAAAGTTCTTTTAAAGGTCAAATTAAGCGTTTTCGAAAAAGCTCCAATTTGCTGCTATTAAATTGATTTCTTTTTCAACTTTAAAATTAATTTTTTTTTTGAAAAAGCTTTAAAAAAAAGTCAACGGCCAAATGGACTCAAATTTTTTAATAATAATTGGTCACCCAAGGGAGATATACAAATAAGACAAGGGATTCAAACAAGTAATTTCATGGAGCAGAGAATCAAAGATAAAAGGTCTCATCATTTGAAATTACAGTAGCCCTATCTCTCTACATTTTCCTCTAATTTCAGCTAATTATGTAAACGTAACATATGTAGTTACCTACATTTTTTTTAAGCCTCGGCGTAATGAGGGAGATATATTAGAGACCAGTAAATATACCCCTAGTCAGGGGGGGACTTAATACTGAAACCCCTCAGTGAGATAAAAGGTCAGCTATACAGTAATGTTAAGAAGAAAGTGGCACTTCATTTGAGTCTAGTATGTTAAGATGACTCAAAAATAGTGCCACAATCAGACCAAAAAAATAGCTATTCCTAAGCTAGATTAGAGCCAATCAATCCATGGTTGAAATCTATGGACACCCTCCTTAGCAAAGTGATCAGCGAGCCCATTAGAACTACGAGGGATCTGGATGATCTCGACAGAACAAAGAGCTTTGATTCTATCCAAGAGTGATTGAATGGCATTTAACACATTATTTAACTTCCACAGTTTTGGGTTTTCTGTACTTACACAAGAAACGGCCACTTTAGAATCGCTTTTGAAGATAACGGACAAAGGCACGGCTGATCTACGAAGTGGCAGTTGGTAGGACATGGTTAGTGACTCGCTGATAGCAAGTAATTCTGAAATGTTTGAATTTGTCACTCCTGAGTTTGCCGAGAATAAGGCCAGTACTTTTCCTTCTAAATACTAAGAGCTCCCCCAATACCTGAAGGTCCTGGTTTCCCAAGAGAAGAGCCATCTACATTGAACTTTAAACTTCTTGGTAATGACACAGACCAACCTCTCTGTTCTTTTAATTTGCGTGATTGTTGAATAAGACAACTCTCCAAAATATTTCTCAAAAAATCTGTACAAGAATAGGAGAAGTTTGGGCTTGAGGATCGCAACCACCAAAATAGCCCAAGTTTGATGATATCAATAAGGTCAAGGATTGTTGTGTTTGTGTTTTGGAAAACTCTTTTGCTTCTCCAAAGCTAAATGGACCAAGTGATGACATCAAACATTGTGTTCCATGCTTACTTAGCTTGACTGATTGAATTTAATTCATGCCATTGGTGCCACCATTCCAGTAAGGTAATTGGTAGGCAGGCTTTCAATTGCCACCAATATAAACAGCTACCCCAAATCTGCCAGGAGACGTTGCAATTTAACAAGAGCTGATCAGCTGATTCCTCAACTGATTGGCAAAGAGGACATTTTGATGCTTCCTCATCTATTTGAAAAATTCTCTTTTCGTTTTTCTTTACTGCTATCTTGCCCTGAAGAGCCTGCCAACTTTATTCTCTGGCAGTAGTAGTCAAACACTTCTCTTGTAGTTTTTCTACATGGAAACTGAAATGTTTGTATTTGCATTTGCATAATATAGATATACTAGAAATTCCCTGTGCCCCACATGCACTACTCAAAAAAATTTGTTTAAACTTAAATTAATCATAGTTTTATGAAAAAAAAAATAATTTTGTACAATATTAATATTTGATCTATAGAGAAAGAAAGTGCTGAGAGAGAGGAAATAATATACAGAGAGATGGGAGGGAAATGCAAACGGTGTAAAAGATAGGGAGAGTTTCAAAATTTTCAAAATATAGATTTAAGGAAGCAATGAAGAGTGAGAATAATTTTGGACACTTAGATGATGACACACTAAGGGTATAAAATGTTCTAGTCATCAAAGACATTCCTCCTATGTTATATAGATGTTTTCCTAATAAATGATTTTATTGGCACAATGGTACATCTAGTTACAATCTTAATATTTAGGGTAAATTAGGATTTAGTCCAGTATGCTATACTTTTCTAGAAATATGCCCTTCTTAGAAGTTAGTGTAGAATTAGTTGCTCACTATTTTTTTGGATTAAAATCCCCCCCATAACAATATAGATACATAATACAGATATGATAACTGAATTTGAGGTATCAATTAATGGATAACAAATAATGGTCCCTAAAATGAAGGCATTTTCCTTATTTTACTCAACTATCATTTTGGTTTATATTATTTAACGTTTGAATGCTATATGCAACTATAATATATAGTGTGTTATTGTGAATGCAATCATGTTCATTCTTGCATCTGCGAAACAACATCAATGGAGTTCTGGGATTTGATCTTGGAGTTAGTTTAAAGATGAGAAATTTCTCTCTTAATATTTCTCAATTTTAAGTGAGAAATTTCTGAAGTTTTTTATAAACAAAGTGAGAAATTGCTTTTATTTGAGTGATAAATTTTTATAAAGCTTGAGAAATATCTCACTTTGTTCATGAGAAATTTCTTACTCAGATAAGAGCAATTTCTTACTTTGTTTATAAATTAGAAAAATAAAATAAATAATAAATAAATAAAACTTGAGAATTTCTCACTTTTGTTCATGAAAATTTTTGCACTTTTATAAAAGAAGTGATCATGTTTAAAATGAAAATTATCTCACTCAAATACGAGCAATTTCTCACTTTGGTTATAAAAAACAAATTTCTCACTTAATAATGAGAAATTTCTCACCTTTAAATGATCTCCAAGATCAAATCCCGGAGCTCCACTGATGTAGTTTGGCTGATGCAGGAATGGTGATTATATTCAGACTATGAGTATGTCAATAACACACTATAAATTATAGTTGCATATAACGTTTAATCGTGAAAGAATATCAACCAAAGTGGTTGTTGAGAAAACTAAGGTAACGTCTTGACTTTAGGGACCATTATTCTCTTAACCATTAATATCTCAAATTCAGTTACCATACTTGTGTTATATCTCTCTATAACACGCTTATCCTTTAAAATTGGGTGTTTAGTCTATAAATCATCTAACAATTTGGGAAAATTCTTAATTTAAATAGGTGATGAAGGATCAATTTCTCCACTTAGCTTCTAGTTGGACTAAATCCTATTTAAATGTGTGGTGAGAGACTACAACTTATATTTCTATAATATTTATCTCTAGCTCCAACATAATTACCATGAAGTATATTTTCTTTTAGATAGTCTTTTTTTTTTCAAAAACTAAATCAGCAAAAGGAAGTTAAGAACAAAACCTTGCGAAAATTTCACTCCGCTGACACATTCATACCTATATGGCAACATATTTTGGAGCCCGTGTTTGATTATTTGATTTAATGAGGGAAAATAAAAGTGAAGAGAAAACAAGAAGGAAAACTATGTCCCTCATGTTTTCATTCATGCTTAAATATCATAAATTGTTTTAAAAAAATTTTAAAATATAAATATAAATGAAGGGGAATGGCTCACTATATTTAGGCTTAGTTTGGCCCCCACGTGGCTTTTTAAAAGGAGCTTATGAAATTTATTACTAAGTTGTTTGATAATTTTATACAAGTGACCCGCTACTCTTCAAAAAGACATCATGAAATCAAAAAGCAACATTGATCTTTTAAAAGCTCCATTTTAGAGCTTTTAAAAAAAGCCCTAAGTTCAATTTTTTGCAAAGCTCATAAACTAGTTACTAAATGAATTAACATGAAATTGTGCTTTAAAAAAGGAGAAGCACCAAAATTGGGACCAAACTAAGCCTTAAAATGTTTTATTTATTTATTAGCTTATTCTTCTTTTCTTTTCTATTTTTTTCAGTATTTTTCCCACTAACCAAACAAAGGAAAACATTTTCCCATATGTTTTCTTTCCTTTTCCCTCGGTATATCCAAGAAACAAACAAGCCCAAGTGATCTTGTAAGTCCAAAATTTAGTATAAAACCAACAGCAAATTTCAGTGGCAGACCTACGTATAAGCCAGGGGTGACACAGACCCCCCGGGCTTTTGAAAATTACAGAATTACATGTAATATTTTATAGTTTTTACAAATAAGCCCTCTTAAAATTCACACAAGCCCCCTGGACTTTTAAAAATACTAAATTTACGTACAATATTTTATAGTTTTTAGACATAAATCCCCCTGAACGTTTGAAATTTCTATATTTATATGTAATATATTACAGATTTTAGAAGTTAACTTGTCACATCTTCAACAATAACACTCTGCCTCACCATCACAGAAATAGAAGTTAACTTGCTGTAGTTACTTTTGATACTTTTTTTTCCATGCCTTGAAGAGGAAATGTGGAGAAAATATGGGGGAAAGGGAAGAGAAAATATTAAATTGGTAAAGGTTTTGCACGGATTTTGAAGACTAGAAGTGGAGAAAATGGATCTTAGGGCCCGTTTAGATTGTCTACAAATTTTTGAGCTTAGGCAGAAGCAGATGCCCCAATGACGAGGACATCATAGACGCTAAAAAAAAATTATTAAAATCAAAATGTACTTTTGCAGTACCTATAGACTTAAGCACCTCTAGACTTGCTTCAATCAAAATGTGTTGTGAGGGCTTTAAAGTGCTTTCTTAAATTTTGGGTCTTAGAAGCACATTTGGGGTAAACGTGCTTCTTGGGAAGTAATTGTAAAAAGGGCCTTCAAGAATATTTGAATCTCAATATATCATCCTAATGTAAAAACATTAAAATGTTCTAAAATCCGCTAGGCGATTGTCACGACCTATCCCTCTACGTGCGGAATTAGGATACGTGGCACGCCATCAAGGCTTATCCAGTTCCATTAAAGTCAAATAGCAGCAGAAAACATTATTAAAATCAGAGTTATAAAAGTTTTGTTCAATTAAAACCTGTCCAAAGGAAATCAGCTTTGAAAACAGAGGTTCAGTCGACTGTGCTAGGGTCCAGTTGACTGTGCCTGGCAGAAACCAAAACCTAATTGACTGATCAGGGAACCCATTCGACTGAATCGGTTACTATTTGAATCAGTAGCTAAAATCTACAGTGGTCCAGTCGACTGAGGGATGGTCCAGTCGACTGATCTTGACACTATTCACTTCAGTGTCTAAACCCCACGGAATCCAGTCGACTGCTCCCCTGATGGGCAGTCCTGTTGCTTGCTATTACAACTCATGCTTCTCCACATCAATAACAACCACAACCACCACTGAATTGCAACGTTTTAAACCACAACTACAGGAGTTCAATTACAAGATTACCATACTACGGAACTAATCCATGATCCTATTACAACGTTTTACAATTCACCAATCCTTACACAAGTTTAGGATTTGAAACAAAAACATATACAATTGTGGTTCCCCGGCGTTCCTCGGCCTCACTCATCACGCTTCTTCTTGTCTTTCTTCTTACCTGCAATGGAGTAAATCTCCACTGCTTAGCTACATGCTGAGTGTACAAGTCTAACATATGCAATATATAACAAAACATGCTTTAATCTCATAAATCATATCAATAGTCTCTAGGGAGAAAAATACGCCTTCATCCGGTAGCGGCAAGTCCAAGCCTTAAACCGCGATGTCAATGGCTAGTCCAAGCCTACAACCATTACATCCCCCAAGTGCCCTGGCAAGTCCAAGCCTTAAACCATGCACAGTAGCCGTCGCTAATAAATTCTAAAAGAACGAGAAGCTTACTCCAGCATGAATTTGTATAAGACCACCCTTTGACCCACATAGACAACTCAACATGCTCGCGTAAATCTAGACATGCTTTTCACAATTTAGCGCGTGCATAATTAACGGGCCTACAATTAACACATGGATTTTGCCCGGATCTCAATTTCATGGTCGAAATATAAAAGATGTATTTCTCTATATTTCACAAGTTAGAACTTCATACCTCGTGCGATTTCCCCCAAACTTTGAAGGATCGACTAGGAGGCCAATTAATCGTCGGATTTTGAATTTGAGACGATTCCTACAAGTTTTATTGGGTTTTCCTCAAAAGTCTAGAATTAAGATTTTTACAAAAATTGGCCAAACACGGCCTAAGTAGTATCAAAACGTAGATCTTACCTCCATGAGTTCAAATCTTGAATTTGGTGAAAAACTGACGGACGAAAGGTCACCGATCGTCGTCGCAAAGCCCGTGGCAACAATCTCCCTTTTCTCTCTCCTCTCTCTAGATATTTATAAAGTTGTGAGAAATGAAATTCTCACCCTTCACTATATATAGACAAACTTCTCAAAAATCGTGTTTACCTCCCCGCAAGCTTCTCAAAACTTCTAGTTAACTCGTGAAACGTCGCGCACGTCCATTTTATGCCTTTACGAGTAAAAATTATAATTTACAAAAGTTTTCAACTAAGTCTCGTTTGGGTCCAAAAATGACGTCCGAAAACTAAATTATGTGGAATCTCTACACCACCTACCTTTTTATTTAACGTGTCACTCACGTTCTCACTACAGTTCTCAAAATGATATTAGAAATACCAAAATTACTAGAAATTATACTACACAAGCATAATTTCACTATTCACGAAATACTAGATATTTCCAATAACATTTAAATCATAAAAATGCCATTTAATTGTGCCAATGCAACATGAAAGGCCATGTTCCCGTGTTTTCACTGACACTTCACCATTAACTCACAGTCAACCTCAACTCAATATTAATAACATTAATATTTCCACGTGTTACCACAATCTCTTATTTTAAAAGCAGGCAAATTCTGGAACGGGAGTGACAACTCTCCCCTCCAAAAAGGAAGTTTGTCCCCAAACTTATACCATCTTCTCAAGTCGCCAAGACTTCATACAAGTATTTCCAATATTTACCTCATACACCGACCAAGCACTTTAATGAGGAATCACAGTCTCATGAGGAAAATAAATCCTCAGGCTCTTAAGGAAAATAAATCCTCAGAGTCCCAGTCTTAATCTGACAGAAGATTCAAACAGAATCCTAGCAATACCCCGAAGCATCTCGATAAATAAGAACATCGATACCGGAGTAGAACCTATTCCATAGTCAAACCTAACATTCAATCCCATCGCGATGTCATAATATCAACTCCCATATATCTTTATTTTACTTGTCACATTTCATTTCTGAAACTCCAAAGTTTCATCACATTACTCAAACCCAAGACAACAATTCATCTCTCATTCACCTATCTTGCTTTTCGACTAAAAGTCGTTGACAACACGTCTTAGCTGGTGCACAATCATACACGATTCTTCATCTCGAAGTGAACCAAAATCAAGCACTAACATTTACATATACCCAGTCAATAAGTCAACGCTTCAATCAACTGTTTCGCACTATAGATTCGATCCCTCATCCTGTTAACCACAAGATACTTGTAGAACGATAATGTGTTTTCTAACGACTTCCCATTTCTTATCGAATTACACTCTTTCTTCCCCAGAACGCCATATCATAATAACATCAGTTCAATGAATAGCACTTAGTCGGTAGTGCTTCGCACTAATATCCTCTCTATTTTTCATAATACTTATCATTTCGTTTTAATTTAACCAATCTTGTACCATACTTTCAATCACACGTGCCTCATCAAATACCATTCAGATTTTGAGCTTACATAACATCCCAAATCACCCACAATGAGGTCAAACATATTCACCATTTAGCTCTCCAAAGTCTGCAACCGAACTACTACCGATTGAAATAGAAGATCACACCTAACAGTTTTGATTTAGAACTTTCATCAAAGTCAAACACATTTCTTTCATGTTGTTCTTTTAAAACAAATTGATTTAAAATTACGCATAACACTTCATCTCCTTCTCAACACAATTACTCCTAATATCCATCGTAACGAATAGCATTGTTAAGCAAAATTTGACTTAGCCAATCATGTACGTAACACAAAGTGTATCATAACATATCCTCTTGTTCAGAACATACCCTGTTCCTGTCCTAAACCGTTGATCATTTACAATCCATCATGTTCACCTAGTGTACTCATACTCTGCGCCAATCACTTTTCTTTCGAAGATCTCAACCGCTATGCAGTCCATTCTCATATTAGTCTAGGTAGATTCACTACCATTTATGTAGTTTACAACTCTATAAGTCTTTGGTGTTTCACTTTCACCTTTGCACAAATCCATATCGATTACACTTCAATATCTCCTCTCTCACCGAGTTCCTGACAACCGTTCACACTAAGCGTATATTCTTTGTATACTATCTCAAGGCACCATACCTTATTCCGACATTCAATGTTTCATAACCGTAGTTGAATCTGACTCAATTTCCCATTTAACTTTCTAGTCCTTTATTTATGCTATTTGGGTCTCCAATCCTTATTCCTGAATAACCTATTGCTCACAGCATTAATACAATCCCCACATACAATCTGAGGATAAACCGGTACTTCAATCTTCCCACAAAGTATTATAACCTCACTGTATTCAATAAATTCCATATCGACTTCCAATTTACAAACCTTTCACAACAATACCCCAAGGAAAAATTCTCACTCCGGTAACCCATGCCAACTGATTCCTAACTGTCATCTTTCAAGTTCTTCACACTTTATGGATCTCATCAAGTTCTTGATTGATCAAAGCCTCAAATCATTCATTACCTCAGGTTACTCCAATACTTAAATCGAAGTCGAGTTCCCTTTGGAACAATACTCACGACCACTCCTTTAAAGTTATAACTTCCAATTAGCCAAATTTAGGTACACGACATTTCACCAACTCCTTTAGAATTCCTAAGTTCAGAACCTGCCCACATAGAACTCATTCGTTTGACAACCACCATTATGTCCCAAGCACTAAGCATACCATATCCTTCCACGATATCCATTTTCCAAGGTCTACTTGATACCTAATCACAAGTAATTAAAACAAATTTTCTTACTCAACGAAAGTTTTATTTTAAAACATTTTAAACACTTTAAAATTTTCTTAGGGTGAAATTCAACATTCTCAAAACTCTCCAACCTTGTTCGAATCCAGGACACTTAGATCGTATTTCATTGTATCCACCATTGTCCTCACCATTTTACATTTCTACTATCATATCCGATAATGTACTCAACGTAATACCATGTCTTCCTCCCATTCTTACCAATTCTGTTCACTTACTCATTAAAGCTTCATCTTTCCAATTTATATTCACTCCTCTCAATCTATATTGATTTACCCAAAGTCTAGTACGCAAAGTCTAAGCATGTCTTCCAATGTCTGAATCGTCCGTTTTGACTGTCCATCGATCTGAGGATGAAATGTAGTGCTGAAACTCAGTTTAGTATCTGTGGCTTCCTGTAGACTTCTCATAACCTCGATGTAAAACAACTATCACGATCCGATATAATCACTGTTGGAACTCCGTGTAGTCTTACAACCCCTTTCACATACAATTTTGCCAACCTTGAAGGTTTAGTCGTATTGATCAGTAGATAATTCGCTGATTTTGTCAATCTATCAACCATAAATCTTATCATTCTGATTAAACGATCATAGAAATCCCGAAACAAAATCCATCGTGATCCCATCCCACTTCACTTTGACACTGGAAATGGTTGTAATAGCCCCGCAGGTACTTGTCTCTCTGCCTTCACTTGCTAATATGCTGAACACTCAGACACAAACTTGGCAACTTCTCGCTTCATACCTCTCCACCAAAAGTTTTCTTGCAAATTTCGGTACATCTTGTCACTCCCCAGATGAATTGAATATTTAGTACAGTGAGCCTCCTCTAAAAGCCACTTTTGGATTAGCTTTACCCTTACCGTAGTCAACTGTATCATCTTAGGTCTTAACAACTTTCTTTCCCCAACTTCGATCCCACAAATCAGCTATTGACACTTATGCCCATACAACGCTTCATACTGTGCCATTTTTGATACTTGACTGAAACTCGTTACTTCTACTAACCGTAGTTTCAAACCGTCAAAGCATACTCTATCATCTCCATTCTTAACTCCTCACCTTAGGTTAATCCTTAAATACCCCTTCCCACTTATACAATCAATCTGGTAGCTTTCCTTACTAACCTGTATACTACATTTGAATCCACCATGGTACTACGAAAATTCGAAACCAGGTTCAGTTGAGAGATTCCTCAACAACCATAATACTCAAAACTCGTTGAGATATTTCTCAATTTCCAATACATACCACAAGATAGATTGAGAGATTCCTCAACCATCCAATCGTCTCAATACTGTACAATAAGTTGAAAGATTCTTCAACTACCTGATATACACCGTATATACTATAAGATACATCATAAGATAACCTCGTACGATTGTACCGTAGGTTAACACCGTAAGATAAGGTGAGAGATTCCTCACCGACCCCATACGCTAGCAATACATATTGCTAGACTATCTTTCTATCACAAAACCTAACTGTTCATCCTTATTCTCTTACGTCATAATGATTAATCAATGTCTGAAACAGAACTCTTATCAATCAATCTCAATCCAAAAACTTCACTACGAACAATTTCCTTCATTTTCTATGTGGACTATGCAAAAAATATCCTCTGACGTTCACTATTCAAACTCCGCTCTCGGTTAGATCCCTCAAAGGACACTCGTCACTATCGTTGAAAACATCTACCAATTCGATCAAAACCATTTTCTTTTCGCTTAGAAATTCCACTATTCATCACTACCAAAATATCATCTTTCCCTCTTTCCACAACATGCGGTCTATTATAACTCATGATAATGTCATCTCATCATACAACTCCACATCCGTATGATTCAACCGATTCACGAATGCATAAATACTATGCATGTATGACAATAACATAATCATGTATGTATAACAACATACAATATGCATCAAACATCTCTACAATATGTGGATGCAATCTAGAATATGTGATAATTCACTCAACACTCCACTCGTCATCGAACTTTCCCAAAGTTGTGTTACCTATTGCTTTGATACCACTAAATGTCACGGCCCATCCCGCTACACGTGGAATTAGGACACGTGGCACGCCATCAAGGCTTATCCAGTTCCATTAAAGTCAAATAGCAGCGGAAAACATTATTAAAATCCAATAAAATCAGAGTTATAAAAAGTTTTGTTCAATTGAAACCTGTCCAAAGGAAATCAGTTTTGAAAACAGAGGTTCAGTCGACTGTGCTAGGGTCCAGTTGACTGTGCCTGGCAGAAACCAAAACCCACTTTTCTCATCAGGTGTCCAGTCGACTGATCAGGGAACCCAGTCAACTGAATCGGTTACTATTTGGATCAGTAGCTAAAATCTACAGTGGTCCAGTCAACTGAGGGATGGTCCAGTCGACTGATCTTGACACTATTCACTTTCAGTGTCTAAACCCCACAGAATCCAATCGACTGATCCAGGGTCCAGTCGACTGCTCCCCTGTTGGGCAGCCCTATTGCTTGCTATTACAACTCATGGTTTTCCACATCAATAACAACCACAACCACGACTAAATTGCAACGTTTTAAACCACAACTACAGGGTTCAATTACAAGATTACCATACTACGGAACTAATCCATGATCCTATTACAACGTTTTACAATTTACCAATCCTTACACAAGTTTAGGATTTAAAACAAAGACATATACAATTGTGGTTCCCCAGCATTCCTTGGCCTCAATCATCACGATTCTTCTTGTCTTTCTTCTTACCTGCAATGGAACAAATCTCCACTGCTTAGCTATATGCTGAGTGTACAAGTCTAACATATCCAATATATAACGAAACATGGTTTAATCTCATAAATCATATCAATAGTCTCTAGGGAGAAAAATACGCCTTCATCCGGTAGCGGCAAGTCCAAGCCTTAAACCGCGATGTCAATGTCTAGTCCAAACCTACAACCATTACATCCCCCAAGTGCCCTGGCAAGTCCAAGCCTTAAATCATGCACAGTAGCCGTCGCTACTAAAATTCTGAAACAACGAGAAGCTTACTCCGGCATGAATTTGGATAAGACCCCCCTTTGACCCACATAGACAACTCAACGTGCTCGCGTAAATCTAGACATGCTTTTCACAATTTAGCGCGTGCATAATTAACGGGCCAACAATTAACACATGGATGTTGCCCGGATCTCAATTTCGTGGTCGAAATATAAAACATGTATTTCTCTATATTTCACAAGTTAGAACTTCATACCTCGTGCGATTTCCCCCAAACTTTGAAGGATCGACTAGGAGGCCAATTAATCGTCGGATTTCGAATTTCAGACGATTCCTACAAGTTTTACTGGGTTTTCCCCAAAAGTCTAGAATTAAGATTTTTACAAAAATTGGCCAAACACGGCCTAAGTAGTATCAAAACGTAGATCTTACCTCCACGAGTTCAAATCTTGAATTTGGTGAAAAACTGACGGACGAAAGGTCGCCGATCGTCGTCACAAAGCCCGTGGCAACAATCTCCCTTTTCTCTCTCCTCTCTCTAGATATTTATAAAATTGTGGGAAATAAAATTCTCACCCTTCACTATATATAGACAAACTTCTCGAAAATCGTGTTTACCTCCCCGCAAGTTTCTCAAAACTTCTAGTTAACTCGTGAAACGTCGCACACGTCCATTTTATGCCTTTACGAGTAAAAATTATAATTTACAAAAGTTTTCGACTAAGTCTCGTTTGGGTCAAAAATTGACGTCCGAAAACTAAATTATGTGGAATCTCTACACCACCTACCTTTTTATTTAACGTGTCACTCACTTTCTCACCACAGTTCTCAAAATGATATTAGAAATACCAAAATTACCAGAAATTATACTACACAGGTATAATTTCACTATTCACGAAATACTAGATATTTCCAATAACATTTAAATCATTTAAATGCCATTTAATCGTGCCAATGCAACATGAAGGACCATGTTCCCGTGTTTTCACTAACACTTCACCGTTGACTCACAGTCAACCTCAATTCAATATTAATAACATGAATATTTCCTCGTGTTACCACAATGTCATATTTTAAAAGCAGGCAAATTCTGGAACGGGTGTGACAGCTGTAGAGGGGGGACTAGCGCCTAGGCAGAAAATTATTGTTAAACAAAATTAATAATGAACAGACAATTCTCATATAAAAAAATTCACACCATCAACAAACTAAATTTCTAACTCTTCTTTTCCATATCCCTCCAATAATCTTGATTAAGTTTAGGTCAAAAACACCCTTGATTCTGTTTAATCTAATTCTACTAAAATTACAGTCTCATCCCCACATTTTAAAAAATATTTTAGAAAAGACCCGTCTAAACCCGCCTAATCTCCTGAGTGATTTTTAATGCCTATGGTAAAATCGCGGCGGCCAAGTTTTGTCTGGACCGATTTTTAGAACACTGAAGAGCATACAAATAAAAGAACTATTCTGAATTATTATTATTATTTTTTTCTTTTTTCTGTTATTTTATTTTATTTTTTGGTGTAAGTTTCAATTGTTTAGCGTTTAATACTGTTATAGGAATTAGAGATTTCAATTTTATTGAAAATCTTTTAAAGGTCGAATACAGCGTTTTTGAAGAAGCTCCAATTTGCTGCTCTTAAATTGATTTCTTTTTCAACTTTTAAATTAATTTCTTTTTTTAAAAAGCTTTAAAAAGTCGATAGCCAAATGGACTCAAATTTTTCAATAATGATTGGTCGCCCAAAAGAGATATACAAATAAGAGAAGGGATTCAAACGAGTAATTCAATGGAGCAGATGATCAAAGAAGAAGGGCTTATCATTTGAAATTACGGCAGCCCTGTCTCTCTATATTTTCCTCTAATTTCAGCTAAATATGAAAACATAACATATGCAGTTACCTGTATGTTTCATTCTCTGGCAGTAGTAGCCTTAACACTTATCTTCTAGTTTGTCTACATGGAAGCGGAAATGTTTGTATTTGCATTTGCATAATATAGACATACTAGAAATTGTTTGTGCCCACCCAAAAATAAAAGGGGTAATTAGCCGAAAGTGCATGTTGGAAGACATTTTCATTATTTGCTCCACGCGCCAAATCTTCTTAGTGGAAGGTCCATTTGAATTTGTGGACCAAACTGCCCATCCGCATAAAAAGTCACGCTCATTTCTTCCAGCATGCACTTTCGGCTAATTACTACCGACACCATTGCACTCTCAGAGATTTCATCCCTTTTATTTCTCTCTCTCTCTCTCTCTCTCTCTCTCTCTCTCTCTCTCTCATACTATCTAGAATCACCACTGACACCATTGCACCCTCCGAATACCATTAATTTGGCTGCCCCTCCACCTCACCATCACCAAACACCACCACTGGTAGGCTCCACCTCCATCAAGCACCACCTACGGCATCCACCCCTACAACCACAAACCACGGTCACCTCCAGCGACATTCCGGCAACACATCCGACCATCATTCGGCCGTCACCATAGTGACCCTGTTTTATGTATATTTTTCTTTGACCATACCTTTCTCTTTCTAGATCACTCTACATAAGTGTGTACATATACATACATATGAGAGGAAAGCAAGGTCCACCAATTGCTCGAGCTGAAGATGACATTGGTGGGGGACGGTGTTGACTTTTCCATTCAAGCAAGGACTTTTCATTCACATACATGTTGAATTTTTGGTTGGTTGATTTTTGGGGGTGATTAATGAAAATTTTATGGACTTCTCCGAGACTTGAGATGATAGTCAATGAGAGAGAGAGAGAGAGAGAGAGAGAGAGAGTAGTGATTAGTTAATTGTTTTGATATTTAGTTGGATGTGGTGTTGGGCAACCACTTTGTTTGTGTAATATTGTTTTATATATGCATTGCAAGGGATAAATTATAAACAGAGCATACCTTAGTATCAATTGTTCTTAAAATCAAAAATTTTGTTTGGGGGTGGTTTTTATTGTCTCTTGTTAAGGACTTTGTGAAATTTCACATAACTTTGTTTTCCCCTCACAAATTTCGCATAGCAAGTTATGTGAAATTTCATATGTTGGAGTGAATTTCACATAACATTTTTCCCTCACAAATTTTACCTAGCAAGTTATGTGAAATTTCAAACGCTAGAGTGTATTTCACATAACTTTTTATTTTTCACGAATTTCACATATGTGAAATTTCAGATGTTAGAATGAATTTCACGTAATCTTTTTTTTTTCACAATTTTCACAATTTTAATTTAAATGAAAACTCCTCTAGTCATTTTTTGGATAGAACTACCCCTCCTTATATGTCACGCTGGTGCAATTGTTGTGCAAAATTTCTAATGTGTAGTCAATCACACCAAATTATTTTGTAAACTTCAAAAATTCCTAACTTTCAACCCATAAATTATTTCACATAACTAGTTATGTGAAATTTGTTAAAAGAAAACAGTAATGTGAATTTTCACATAACTAGCTATGTGAAATTTCACTCAACTATCTATGTGAAATTTCAAAGTCATGTGAAATTTCACATAACTAGCTAGGTGAAATTTGTGAAAAGAAAAAATTGTGTGAAATTCACTGAAAAAGTAGTGTGAAATTTCACGCTGAAAAAAATTATGTGAAATTCACTGAAAAAGTTGTGTAAAATTCCACGCTAAAAAAGTTTTCACATAATATTTTTTCAAATGAGTAATGCTACAGTTTCCAATTTATGTATCCAAATTTGGTTTCCAACACAAGTGGTCTAGTGCTACATGTGTTGGAATCCAATTTGGGATACAAAATTGGGAAGCATAGCATTATGTTATGTGAAATTTCACATAGCTAACTAATTTTCAGATTTTCTTTTTGAGAAAATTTCAAAACTCTCTTGATTAATGCCCCATTCAAACAATGATTATATGATATTTTAAAGTTTCACATAACTAGTTCTGTGAAATTCATAAATTTTTGCATAACTTTTCACATAACTTTACAGAAAAAAGTTATGTAAAATTTAAAATTTTCATATACAAAACCCTTTGTCAAACAGGGTCTATAAGAAACCCACCTTGAAACATATTCTGCAAAACTTACAATTTCTCTACACATACCTTAATAGAACTAGGATTTGGTCAATTGGCTTCATAACCACTTCAATACTAGTCTCTTGGTAAGATATATATATATATATGTATAGATATACGAATATACAGTACAAATGTCAAAATGGGCTGGTTAAGGCTTCAACAGTCTCTGGGTATATAGAAAATGGTTGATTTAGGGCATCAAAATGTTAGGAAACTACGTTCTCAGAATCCGTTGACAGTGCGTATAAGTTGGTACAACAAAAAATTTCGTGAAATCTATAATAACCCTACAAGGGCGGAACTAGGGTTACCTTGAACTGAAAAAACGGATTGCTGTAATAGACGAATCGAGAACACGGGCTCGATAACAGCTCATGATCTTCTACCGTATTCCTCTGCTGCCAAAATATCAAACTGAGTGTGGGCTCTTTCGAAATCCTTTTAGTTTTCTGCTATCTCTTTTACGATCTCTTTTCTATTTCGAGTTATAATACTCTAGATGGAAAAACGCAAACTGAGAAGGGAGCCAAAGCAGCATATATATAGGCTACGATAGGGACCATAAGAAATCAATAAGGAATAGGCTTCCTTATGGAATTAGGAAACCCTAATTCTAACTGAATCAGATTCCTATTTCCATAAATTATAATTCATACCACTAAAGAATTATAATTGCACTCCTACCCTTATCTAAAAAATATATTTCGAGCTCCATGTTATTAAATGCTTATTAGCTCCCCACGTTAAGATTACAGATATCCATTAATTAAATACAATTACTGACAATCATATTTAATTAATCTCTTAAAATTCCTTGTGATCCTCTGCTTAACTTATCTGATATGTCGGATACAAAATCCACCTGTAGGGTTTGACATAATCAAAACTTATAAGCTTTGTCAAGGGGATATCATCAATCCCAAAATTGAGACATGGATTCCATCATTAATTTACATCCACCACACAATCAATATTGTCACCCAATCCAATGAGATATTGACCCATTTAAGGATCTCACCCTTTTAGGGATCAAAGTGTAAATATCAAATGCACGTGTCTACAAATTAAGTTAGGATTTAGAGCATAAGTACTCATAATAACCATGAGGTATTAATTATCTTATAAGTTAGTATAAAGATAATTACCCTAAATCAGTCCCGTTTAATACACAAAGTGTACCAGCATAGTGAGTTGAAGCTATATTGTTTCCCGTAGTCAAGACAAACCTACTACAACACCATGCTACTGTCCTACCGATGGTGTGTCCAATCCCATCTAAGACTGTAAACCAAAATCTTACATTCTACAATATCTGATGGTCTGATCTTCCGTGTATAAGTCGAACTCTACACACCAAACTACCTACTATGTAGAATGAGAGAAACACATGCATAATATTAAATAAATAACACAATACAAACATTGTCCACACAGATTCTCATAAAAGTGGAATAATTTATTTTATTGAATGAATAATAAATCAACTACATAAAGCATGGTTTTTAGTATATATCCCTAACACAAAATACAAGCATATTTTTCACTCCATTGTGACTTGAAAAAGAAGAACTAATTTTGGAGCTTTGAAGAAGTCCTGGCACAAGCTTAAACACAGCATTGGTGGTAGGGAGATGGTGGTCATTGGTACGATGACGGCGACTAGTGATGCGATGGCATTGACCAATGGTGCGATGGTGACGCTTGGTGATGCGATGGCGGCGTTGGAGGAGGCTATGGTTGGCTGGCGCTGGATTGCCTCTAACCTCCTCATCCTCCTCCTCCTCCTCCTCCTCCTCTCCCTCTCTCTCCCTTTCTCTTTCTACGTATCGCGGACTGGGTGTTTATGATATAGGGGTATTTATGGTCTTGGTTTTATGTACTTGGAATGTTCAAATGACTTATGATGGTTAAGTTTCCTTAATGATGGAGTTATCGGCAAAATGGAAGCCCGCCTGCGGGCGAAGGTTGTTCGCACCGTCAAGCGCTAGTGAATGTCAGCCCTGTCGTCTCATCCTTATTTCTCCAACAACTTCTGAGCACCCGCCCTCCAGTTTGAGAGGGAGAGCAGAGCAAATGGATCTTCTCCGTATAGGCGGCGAAGGCTTTCGCTTTTTATATGTTTATATACAAGAAAGTGGCGCAGTTAAAACTCAAAACACAATCAATAGAGTTTCCTCAAGAAGTGGAGTCGGTGCTCTCAGTAGTAGTCTTTCGAATATGAATTCACTGGCACAAACCAGCATAGAGTGCAGTCGCAACCAGTCGCCTGGAGATTGTTAGACCGTTTAGCTTGTTATGAGCGCATCTTACTACGAATGAATTGGTAAGGCAAGCAACTCCTCTTTCCAAAGAAGAGTGCCTGCCCGACCTATCTTAAAGTAAAGCTCTCCAGGTTAGCTATAGGTAAAGTTCTCCCCAGAGTCGGTTCAGTGGAGTAAAGGCAAGAAGAAAGAGATCCAGATTGCATAAAAGGACCTTTGGAGAAGATGCTTGCAAATAGAAAAAGATCCTCATTGAAGCAGACATGCTGAGGCAAAAGCACTGGCTCCAACGAACGACGCAGAATAGGACCACTTGCCACACGCGATAAATCCCGAACCTAGTATAGAGGGAAGGGAAAGAAACCTGCCTCCAAGAGAAAAAACGGGTTGGGCAATATACAAGTAAGATTCCAAATAATGCATTTTTCACCAAAAAAAAAAACTAAAAAAAAAATTTGTTTAAACTTAAAATAATCATAGTTTTATAAAAATAAATTAAACTATATAAATATTTGATCTATAGAGAAAGAAAGTGTTGAGAGACAGGGAATAATGTATAGAGAAAGATGGGAGGGAAATGCAAAAAGTAGGGAGAGTTCAAAATTTTCAATCAAGTAATACTTGGAACACAACCTTCACACAACTTTTTCTACACAACCTAAAAGATGTGTTTATCTCTCTCCTGTGTCACTGTATCACAAGAAAGAGATACACACATATTTAGGAAGGTTGTGGGAATGTTGTGTCCCAAGTATTATTCTTTTCAAAATATAGATTTAAGGATGTGGTGAAGAGTGAGAATAATTTTGGGCACTTATATGACACATCAAGGTTATAAAATGTCGAATACATTTTTGCTCACCCTAAAACTGCTCACCCTCCTCTCCCATTGGCTAATGCAGTGAGGTCCACTATTAAATGAGAATTAATTAATAGTGTAAAGTACTAGACCCCTCTGCATTAGCCAATAAGAGAGGAGGGTGAACAATTTTGGGTGAGCAAAATCGTACTCTAAAATGTCGGTCATCAAAGACATTCCTCCTATGTTATATAGATGTTTTACTAACAGGGCCACTAAGATGTCAGCCTTTTTGGGTTGGAAGTTTGTTATTATTGAAGGGGACTTCACTCCTCATTTGTAAGCCCTTCTCTAATTGGTATTCAACTCCCAAGTGGGAGATCGATTCCATTATTCGCGACTGCAGGAGGTTTATCTCTGCATTCGATGGTTTATGTCATGTGTCTAAAATTCACAGATCTGCTAATTTTGTAGTCCACAGTTCGGCCCAATGGGCCCATTGTTGTAATCTCTCGTGACCAATCCCTATCGATGACATCCCTCCTTTTGTTTTTGCCCCGAGAATGTTTATCAAAGGGGAATAGTTGTCCCCGATTTTGTTCAATAAAGTTTTCTACCGTTTAGCAAAAAAAAAACCAACACATAGGTACAATGGTACATCTAGTTACAATCTTCATAATATTTAGGGTAAATTAGTATTTAGTCCAATATGCTATACTTTTCTAGAAATAGGTCTTTTTTAGAAGTTAATGTAGAAATTAGTCCTTCACAATTTTTTAGGACCAAAAATACCCCATAACAATATAGATACACAATACATATATGGTAACTAAGATATTAATTAATGGATAAGATAATAATAGTCTCTAAAATTAAGGCGTTTTTCTTATTTTTCTCAGATATCTTTCACGTTTTAATGTTATATACAGTTATAATATATTGTGAATATAATCACGTTCGTTCCTGCATCTGTGAAACCGCATCAGTAGAGTTCTAGGATTTAATCTTGGAGTTCGTTCAAAGGTGAGAAATTTCTCACTCTTTCTCAATTATTAAGTGGGAAATTTTTTCACAATTTTTCACCAAGTGAAAAATTTCTCAAGTGTTTTTATAAACAAAGTGAGAAAATGCTTTTTTTGAGTGAGAAATTTTTTTTTATAAAACTTGAGAAATCTCACTTTGTTCATGAGAAATTTCTTACTCAGATAATAGCAATTTCTTACTTTGTTTATAAAAAAATAAATTCCCACTTTTGTTCATAAAAAATTTGGCACTTTTATGAAAGAAGTAATCATGTTTAAAATGAAAAATATCTCACTCAAATAAGAGCAATTTCTCACTCTATTTATAAAAATGAAAAAAAATTTTAAAATAAAATAAAAAACAAATTCCTCACTTAATAATAAGAAATTTCTCATCTTTAAACGAACTCCAAGATCAAATGTCAAAACTCCACTGATGCAGTTTGGTAGATGCAGGAACGAATGGTGATTATATTCAGACAATAAGCATGTTAATAACACACTATAAATTATAGCTGCATATAATATTCAAACTTGAAAGAATATCAACCAAAGTGGTGTTGAGAAAAATAAGGAAAACGCCTTGATTTTAGGGACTATTATTCTCCTAATTATAAATATCTCAAATTCAATTACTATATTTGTATTATGCATATCAACAATGATAGGGATACACATTAAACGACACACTAAACGACACACTGTGCTTTAAATGCATGTATCATGTGCTGTTTGAATTTTTCACACTTTTATGTGCATCACTTACATAGCACAGGGTACATATATTTAAAGCTTGTGTGTCGTTTAGTGTGTTATTTAGTGTGTATCTCTATCATTTTTGTATGCATATCTATAATCCATATAACACGCTTAACCTATAAAATTGGGAGTTTAGTCCACAAATCAATTAATAGTTTTTTTTTTTTTTTTGAAAATAAATTTAAATAGGTGAAGAGGGATTAATTTCCGTACTAAGTTTCTCAATTGGACTAAATCCTATGTAAATGCGTAGTGTGAGAGATTAAAACCTATTTTCTATAATATTTATCTCTAGCTCCAACATAATTACCACGAAATATATTTTCTTTTAGATGCTTTTTTTTTTTCTTTCAAAAACAAATCAGCAAAAGGAAGTTAAGAACAAAACAATGCGAAAATTTCACTCCGCAGGCACATTCATACCTGTTTCACAACAAATTTTGGAGCCCATGTTTGGTTCTTTGATTTAATGATGGAAAAGAAAAGTGAAGGGAAAACAAGAAGGAATACTATTTCCCTCATGTTTTCCTTCATATTTAAATAACATAAAAATTAAATTTTTTAAAATATAAATATAAATGAAGGAGAATGACTAACTACATTTAAAATGTTTAATTTATTTAACTTATCTCTTTTCTTTTCTATTTTTTTTTTTCATTGTTTTCTCCACTAACCAAAGGAAAATGTTTTCCCATTTGTTTTCTTTTCTTTTCCCTCAATAAATCCAAGAACCAAACAAGCCCAAGTGTTTGGTTCTCCAGAATGACAGCAATACAATTGAAAACTCCAAAATCACATGAGTCTCCAGAATGAGAAAAAAAAGATATCAAAACAGAACAATAAATTCCCCTAAAAAAAAAAAAGCAGAACTCTTAAGAATAACAATCTAGGGATGGTGTTAATGCAAGCACAAACACTTGGAGAGTAGCAGAAAAATGGTGATCATAACTTGCGTATCTGTATTTCAGAAAAAAAAAAATTGCATATTTGTAACAGATTTGCTTCTCCAAATCTTAGGTTTACACATACAAAATAAGATGTTCTGTATGAAATAATTCTTAGTCCGCGGAGTAAAAATCCAAATCTTATTCCGATACCTCATCAAAGTTGAAAAGGATAAGCGCAATGGGGAGGTGTCCAAGGACCAAAAAAAAAAAACACAGCTTACATCTAATACCAATATTGTCACTGTTTTTTTCCCGTCATACCTGCAACCACCTGCAAAAATGCAATATAAATAGTCAATTTTAATCAAACTAGTCTATCTATGGACCAGCTATTATGTGGAATGAATAGGACAGCAAATGTTATAACTATTTCTTTGTCATTTGAATTTCTGAGATGCTGAACAAGCATAAACCTTAATTTCAGCAAATGTACACACCGTTTCCAGTGCACGAGGCCCAGTAAGCACCAATACTTCATATCATAATATTGTTATTTAAAATTCATAAGCAGATGGGTCAATGTTATGTATACTAAGGCTTTGTTTGGTTCCTGGATTTAGTGATGCAAAAGAAAGGAAAACGGGACGGAAAGCACTTTTTCCTTTGTTTGGTTATCAAGGAAAGTACTTAGGAAGGATAAAGAAAATATAATGGCAAATAAATTAAATTTTTTGTATTTTGTGAGTCACTTCCCTCCCTTATTTCTCAAGTTACAACAATATTTTGAAAATTTTCAACTTCCAATGTTATTAAAGTGTGGAGAAAAATATAAGCAAAAACACAAGGGAATCTTATTAAAGTGTGGAGAAAAATATAAGCAAGAACACAAGGGAATCTTTTTTCCATCTTGTTTCCTTTCCCTTTCCCTTTCCCTTTCCTTTCATGAATCCTCAAATCAAACAATGCCTAAGGGTTTATGAGTCATCCAAATAAGATGACTTCAAATAAGCAATATCTACTAATCGTGGATTAGTATGTACCCTAATAGAGGAAGGGGAAAGGGAAATCCATGTCAAATAAATGGCTAAAGCACAGGATAAGATTTTGCACAGATTATTAATTGACTTGTGACACATCAGACGATAGATCCCAATCCCTCTCGGAAAAAACTTCAGTGCAGCTCCTTCAGTTGTTGGTGTTGTTCGTCACATGAACGTAAAAACGAGTTTGGACAAAACTGTAATTTTACACTGTTTTTACTGTTCATGTGAGGGGAACAGCACCAACCCTGTCCATCCCTTTCCTATAACACTGACGTGGCAAAGTGAGAAATCCACTAGATATATGAGGCCTATTTCAGTGTAAAGGATCCAGTGCAAACAATTGGTAGGTATGACCATGTAAAGCAAAAAATATCCCTAGCAGAGTAGTTCATCCTAGCGTATACATTATTACGTGTTTGCACCCAAAAAATACATTTTTGTAAGTCAAAATTTGTATAGACCGATTTTTTAATCGGACATACAGACCGATTGCAAAGATTAAGGACAAGTGATTGCGTCAAAGTTGGTAGGGCCGAATGAGTTTTGTTCGGACTGACTGCACCTTTATTCGGACTGGCCAACATCTGTTCGGGCTAAGCTAAGTCCAATTCGGACTGATACCTCATTTAGACGTATGTTCTGCCAAACATTAGGTTCAAGCGATGTTATAAAGGAACTGTAAGATTATCAGTTCTAACATGAACCATGCACTAGTGAACGCTGTTTTCATAATAAAATTAAGGGCTAACATGAAGATTTCCATGAAATATTTATCTATACGGAGTGTGCTACTTATATTTAGTTGATTTGACCTTGCTGCCAGGGAAAAAGAAGTTTCAAAAAGGGAATTGTTATTGCCACTCCATCATTGAACTAAGACACTCCATGGTACCACTCTCCGAGTATGTGGTACCATGTATGCAATGCACGACACGCATGGTACCACATGCTTTAAGAGTGGTACCATGGAGTGCCTTGGTTCAATGATGGAGAGACAATAGCATCACCCTTTCAAAAATTACTAATTGTTTTACACAATATTGAGTTTGAGAATGCTGGCTTCTATCACGAGTGAGCCTAAACAAGTACAGTACCCAGAATTAAAGCATTAAAACAAATGTCTCAAAATTTAATACTCACGTCACTTAAAGCAGGCTGGGGAACTTGCTTGGATGATTCAAATGAGTCCAGTATAGGCCTCACCACAGCTGGAAGGAAGAGGCCTGAAATTTTGACAAGACAAGAACAGTGAGCTGAAAAATCCCCCCCATGTTATAGTAAATCGACAAAAGTGAAGCTAAAGGCAATTGAGGTTACTCAGTAAATCATATTTTCTTAATACAAGACAAAATATAACATGCTTCAGAAAGAAGTTATAGACAATGAGGACTGAAAAATCCTTCCAAGTGAGAAAAACTCCTCAAAACAAATGAAGGCCCAACCAACTCCATACCATCTGTCAAGGCAGGAGTGCAGGACTGGTAAAGGCAACCCGACAACAACTCCCACTCTCTCTTTCTCTTCTTCAACCAAACAAAAAATGGTTTGAGAATACATTTTTTTTTTACGGTTAATTAGTGTTAAGTTCCCTGTTAGGAAAAGTTACCGGATAATAGACATAATGAAACTTTTTTACTGAAAAGTCCTCACATATACAACTGGGCAAAACAAATCCGGACGATTTTGTGAAATTTCACAAAACTTTCTTGTGAAATTTCACTAAAATTTCAAAGTTATGTGAATTTTCACAAGAAAGTTTAGTGACTTTCACAAAATCGTTCAGGATTTTTCTGCCAGTTTTATATTGAGGGAGTTTTCACTAAAAAAATTTCGTTGTTGGACCTAATTCTTAAAAAGTACTCTAAAATGGACTAAACCCTAATTACCCCTCTTCTTTTTCGTTTTCTTTTTTTTTTTCGAGAGCAGTTTAAGGATGCATTTACATGTCTATATTTTAACTACTTGTTCTTTCTAAATTTAAGAGGTTGGTATCCCCAAGGAATGGAGTTAACACTTCTTCTCAATCAGGAAATAAAAACACCTACTGATTGTAAGCCATAAACCTCTCCTCATTCTTAAGAAATTAACTCATTGTCTCTTAAACTCTTCACTTGAAATGGAGGAGCTATACTGATTTGTATTTGTACCCTAAACTCTTTCAAGACATTATAGCAAGAGAAGCATATTCTATTGGATCATGAAACAATTCAGTTACATGCCTTTTGGCTTTGAAGTCATCATTATGGAACATCATCCATAAAATCTAACTCTCCCAGTAGAATAGCCATAGCTTTTAAATGAATTCTTATTTCTTTCCCAAATCCAATTAAAAGGGATGCGTTATATTTCTAAACCCATTTTCACAAAATAATATTAAGAGTTAGGCACCATACAATTATTGCATGAATTGATCTAATTCTTATTGATGAGAAACACAATCCATCTATCAAATTGCATACAATATGTTCATTTGACAATCCTGTACATGTAAGATAGCACAGTCTTACCCACACTTGTACCAGCACTCACAAATGCAAACTTTTGATCCCCTAAAGAAAAATTTTATGCCCATGTACCCTGCACTCACATAGGACTAAGTGGGATGCCACAAACAAAGAAGCCCTAACAAATGGACCTCGGAAGCCCTGAGCCTTGCACCTCCAAATCCCAAAAATAAATAAATAAAATGACTTAAATTTCTGTGTATCGTAGCAGATAATTGTTTCATTTTGTTGATAAGAGGACAAATGAAAAAACTGAAATTCATCAAATCAAACTATAAAGGTGGGAATGTTCAGTCCAGATCTATGTTACCCAGACTCGGGTATGGGTGTCTGGTGCGGGTATGTATCTAGGTGTCGGACCTCCTCTAAATCCAAATCTTAGGATCCGGGAATATGTGTCTAAACGTTGGATACGGGTATGCGGACACCTTGTGAACGTATAAACATACTATGTTTCTTAATATCAATAGTTAGAAACCTCTTTGCCCACAATTTTAGGCTTCTACTTGCCTTTTCAACATCACTTGTGGAGGATCTGAGTGTCCGAATTGGGTACGGGCGTCGGACACAGGGATCGGGTACTTGGGGGTAGTAGGAGAGTCCAGGTAACATAGGTCCAAATTCTTGTATATATTCCTCCATTTTGTTGCCAACAGACAGAAAAGTAAAAATATTCTCCCCTAATTTTCTAAACCACGTCAAGAAAAAATTGACTAAAATGTGTGCCAATTTATAGTTATAGACTTGAAGGTGACTACAAAGTGATAACACTGAACTCGAGGACACAAGAAAGACACAAGACAAGCTCTAAATTCAAATTCGTAATAGAATCTAACTTAATGCCATTAGTGAAACAATCACGATCATACAATGGCTGAAGTTCAAACAAAACCCTTTTTTCCCGATCGTTGTTTTAAGGTAGAGTCAACAAGACTCATACCCTAAGATTAAATCTTTTTTCCACGCAAAATATTACTTTGTACAAGAAGTTCCATGATGTCCCAACCTACTTACCTCAACAGGCCTTTATTCGTCAACAAAGTGACATCTCAAATTTAAAGGATACTAGAAATACCTAAATGAAATTCTCAATTGAAATATGACGTTAGACGCATTTTGATGCACAGAAGTAGAAAATCTGAACCAGATTTGCATTAAGATTTATTCCTCTTCTCTTATAAAAAGGAAAGTTTACGACAATCCAAACCTTTATACAGAACACTTGCGATTAATGTCTTACTTGAAAACAGAGATACCTGATATCCTAGTCTATTTCCCTATGAGGCATCTCCTTTTAATCAAAGATGATGCAGAGAACCTATGAAATGAAGCACAGACACGGGCATGCCGACACAGATACGACACGAAAAATCCTAAAAATATTGCACGTCGTGTTGGACACGACACTGACACTTTACCTTCTTAGAAGTGTCCGTCTATGTAGCACGGACACGTGATGCATGTACGATTCGATACGGGTACAGTGGTATGGCTATTCCCAAAAATGTAGGGTACGGATACGGCTAGGGTATGTTGAATAAAAAAATATTTTTAGTTATTAAAAAAAAATAGCATAGCAACTAAGCAGTCTAGCAATAACAATATTGTTTTAGCATTACAAGTCCACAACATAATCTCAATTTCTTAAAAGTACCCGTGTCCCTACCGTACCCAGTGTCACAGTTTTAATTAAAAGCCCCAAAACACGGCCAGAAGAGTGTCTGACACGTACCCACACGTGTCGTACCCGATACTCGTACGGCAACCAAAATGAAATACCCGTGCTTCCTAGGTGTCTGTGCTTCCTAGCGGAGAACTCCACTGCCTTTTATGGCAATATGTGGTACAGCTGTGGCATATAGTGTTCCCTTCCAGGTTCAATTATTCCCAAACTCAGCAAAAGAGGAGTCAAAAAACCACTCATATGTCAATAGGGATTATATGTGGAAAATCTCATCTTCCCCACCAGGGGACTTTCTGAGATGTTGATGTTAATCTATCTGTAGTAAAAACTTAATCACAGGAGTCTGATCTTAATTCAGTACTCCAAAAGACTTTATTTGGATCATGACGATTACTTAATTTGCATCGGGTGTCTAATTTGCCTGCAAGCTTCGATAAAATGCTTGTAAAGTAATGACTTGCTTACTTGGGAGGTGTTTTGCATTTTCGGGTGTTCTTCTGGGAGTATTGGATTACGTAACAATTGCGTATGCGTTGTCGCTTTATTAATAAAATTACTGATAAAAAAATAAAAAAAAAACAAAGAATTAAAAAAAAAAAAAAAAAAAACCGAGACCCTTCCCAGGGGCGGAGGTAAAGAGGTTTAAAAAAATTCTACATTTCACTAAAAAAACAAAATTTTACAATTAGCCCCCTCTGAAAATTACAATTAGCCCCCCCTAATATTATAAAATTGTCATACTAAGCCCCGTTTCTCTTATATTTTTGTGCTAAATATAAAATCCCTCCTCCCTCCTATGTTTTTTGGTTAATTTTTTTAGCATAAATTTATATCATCTACACTAAATATACACAAAATACGTATAAATAGATCCAAAAAAAAATAAAATTTCGGGGCCCGAACAAACCTCTATCAAGCCTCCCTAGTATTAATTTCTAGATCCGCCCCTGACCCTTCCATAATATTTTCATTCAAATCTCCCACATCTACCACACACACACACACACACACAAAAGCTCTACTAACAAAAAGCAATTTAAAAAATAGGAATGAAAATACACAAAATACACAAACGAAATCAGAAGAACGATACAGCTATGTCTAAACCGAAAGAGACTTTATTCAGTCATATCATATACAATCGTCTGATCGAACTAATACAGAAGGAAACCAATTCAGAAACCAATTTATTTCTCGATCAATTTAGGTTAGGAAAGTAAATTAAGTTCGAAGTTAGGGTTGAGCAGTATGAGAGAGAGAGAGAGAGAGAGAGAGAGAGAGAGAGAATGTAGAGATACCAACGCCAGCAATGAGGCAAGAAGCGGCAACAACGGGCTCTTGCGCTACGAACATCCTCAGCTTCTCCATCACCGGCATCTTTTTTTTCTTCCTGTGTCCTCCCCCTCTCTCACTTTCTCTCTCTCCCGCTCGGAAAAGCGAAAATGAACCAATAACTCGGAATTTTTTACCCAAACATCACTTTTGGACCAATCTATACTGTTTTAACTGACCAATATATACACTATCCACTGTTTTAACTTTTTTTCGCAGCACATCACTTTTTTTAAAATCACTAGTTCAAGTAGCAACTTCACAAAAAAAAAAATGTAAAAGTCGCTAGTCCAACTCGACTTTTGGCCAAATGAAAAATCGCTAGTTGAGCTAGCAATTTCTCCCTTTTCACTTTCTTCATGTGAGAGATTCTAGTGTGTAATTCAATAGAACTAGCAACTTCTCATGGCGTGAGTTGGATTAGTAATTTCTACAGAATTTTTTTTTGGATGAAGTCGTTACTTCAAATAGCGACTTTAAAAAAGTGATGAATTTGAAAAATAAGTTGAAACAGTGATGGGAAGGGTAAGAAATTCCAATAACTTTATGGAGCGCACACATGGCAAGGCATATGAGTGATGCTAGGTACAACCCATCTACAATCATTTTTATTTTTCTCTTATGGCCCGTTTGGTTCATAGATTATTTTAGGTGGATTCTGATTACCAGAAATCATAATACTAGTAATCAATTTACTAGGAATCTGAATCCCTACAAAGTATTTGGTTTACAAACGGAATCCTAACTGAGTTTAGAATCCAGTGTTTGATTGGGTCAAGGAAAATAAAATAGGAATAATGTTAAATACCTAAGCTACCATTGAAGGCCATCCATAATAGGAGTGATGTTAACTTATACCTTCCACAAATACAAAGGCTAATTAAGATAGTATGAAATTAGAAAACCAAAACCACAGTAATTTTTTAGAATACCACCTTCAAGCTAGGATTTAGAATCTACCATATTTTCCACCTTTGGGTGGATTCTAAATCCAATGAGATCACAATTCAATGAATAATCTATGAACCAAACAAAGATAAACTTTAAGATTACTAGTAATCTTATCTTAGGGTGGAATCAAAATCTACCCTAAAAATTCATGAATCAAACGGCCCGTTAAGTGGTACTAAGGCCTATTGAAATTTAACCGGATTCATAATGCCACTTAGGAGAGAGAGATATATTGTTATAAATGAGTTGTACTTGTACCTCTAGCATTACTTTATGGCATATTGTATCATATCGCATATGACTAATTGTCGGGTCAGAATCAAGATCGGAATTCGGGTTGGAATATATATAAACCATTTTTTTTGGGTAAATTAAAACTTTTCTCACTTAAATTAAAATTTGGAGGCAACTTGGGAAGTAAAGAGCTCGGTTCTACAAATTTAAGTATTTATTAAGAGTTAATTTCTCGAATAAGAGTTTGTGCTCGGTATAGTAAAAGCCCATTTGGGTTAGTTGAAATATTAAGTGATGAAATTTTAAGTACTTAAATACTAACTGCTAAAACTTTAAGTACTGAAATTTGAATTGTTGAAATATTGTTTGGGTTAGCTAAAATATTAAGTGCTGAAATTTTAAGCCTGGGCACTGAAATTTAAGTGTTGAAATATTAAGCTACTTTTTCAATTGAATTTTTTCAGTGAGTTTTCAGCTCAATTTTTCAGCTGGTATTTTAAGTGCTGAAATTTTAAGACAACAACTATAACACCCGCATGCGTGTTATTGTTTTTCATTACATTGTCATACATGATAATGTAATGTGTCGTGCATTTTTGGCACACGATTGAGTGAGTGTTTACCCACGAGTTGTTTTGGGTGTCTGTGTTAGAGGACCCTCTGAGAATTTGTTGATGAGTATTTTGTGGTTGTGAAGTCTCTCCGTGTATGAGACGGTCACTGTGGAAATTTTAAATGCTTTTCTGAAAATAAATGTATACCTGTATATTTTAATATCTGTATTATTTTCTGGTTTAGAATATATATCTGTTGTTAGTTTTAGTATCCTAGTGAGGACGAATTAGCACGCTATTAATTTAGTAGGTTAATTAGCAACGTCGAGAACATCATGTAGAAATTCGCGTTTTAGCAACCAAACGTACGGAACTTAGTCAGAAACTTTTGTAAATTTGAAGTTTCACTTGTAAAGCTATGAATTAGCTGTGTAGAAAGTATCGGAGACTGTTTAAGAGTTTTGAAAACTCGTGGGGAGGTAAACGCAATTCTCGAGAGTTTTGCCTATATATAGATAGAGATGAGTTAGATATTTTCATTAGCTTACAACCTAAGTTTCCAAAAAGAGGCCAAAGGGAGATTTTGTTTGCTTCGAGCCTTCCGACGACAAATGACGACCCTTTGTTAGTCTGTTTTCTCCTAGATTCCGTATTTGAACTCCTTGGGTAAGGCCGTCGTTTTGATACCTATTAGGCCTTGTTTAGCCAAGTTTTCCGAAAAGTCATTTTTTAGAAATTTTCATAAAAGTTGATAATTGAAATTCTAATCGATAGGAATCGTAGTAGACGGACTTCTGCACGTTCTTTGTGCACGGGTTTTTTTTGGAACAAATTATAGGAGCGTTATTCGGAGGTGAGTGATTCAACCTTGCAATTTGGAATGATTTCTTGACATGTATTCATGTTATGTTTGAATAGTATGTGTTAATTCATAGAGCTATATTGTGTAGTTCATATTGGGCAATTATATTGATAAGTAGGGCCAATAGTATGGTGAAATGTTTTAATTACCAAGAGCACGATGATATGTATTTGAGCATGTTAAGTTGCTTATTTGGGTCAGAAGGAGCACGTGGTCAATAAGCTATTTTGTGGAGCCGATATAGGCATTAAGGTCGCACGATTGAAGAAAAGAATCGTGGGTCTTACCCTTTCGCGTGGAGTTATTGGCGAGGAGTCGCGGATTGGGAGTATGGAATGTGCACGTGAGTCTCCCGCGACTAGTATGAAATGTAGAGATGTGAATGCAATCATGTTTATCATTCATATGAATATGTTGATTTATTCACTAAGCGTTAGCTTAAACAAATTGAAATATGTGTGGTTATTCAAATAACCATTGGGAAAGTGATAGCGAGATGTTGGGAGTTCACTTAGAAGGCGACACATAGATGTTTATCTCGTAGTTTTGAAATCGAAGTGTCTGTCTCATTTGTTTAGTCAAGAGACTTGTACTACGAATAGATGATAGCCTTGTATATGTTTTATATTTTCATGTGTTGTAAGGATCACTTCCGAGTAGCTAGAACTTCGTTTTGTTTTAACTTGGAGAACATGGTTTGGGTGGGTTAAGTTATTATGTATACAAACCCGGAGTTCACGTTTTAAAATGTTTGCTTGTCAACTTCATGCCTTAATTTAATGTGGAGATCGTTCGAGGTCATAGGGTCGCTTGACCTTAGGCCAAATCCTAGTGCAAGAAGGATTGCTGTCAGAGGGTCATTCGACCGGTCGAAAGGGACAGTTTGACCGGTCGAAGTGTCCTCTGCTGTGAAGGATTATTGCCGAGGTTCATCCGACCGGTCGAAAGGGGTATCTCGACCGGTCGAAATGACCCCTGCATGAAAACTTTTTATATCCCTTCCGCAACTTATTTAAATATTTTGATTGATTCTTAGAGCACTTTTGGGACCTCTTTGAATATAAATTCATTCGTTTCAAAATATAATTACGTTTTCAAATCTATACGGATTTTACTGACTTCGGATGTAATGTTTCAAGAGAGCGACTACTCGTTGTTATCTTTAAAGTTTATTTTCCGCTGCTACAACTTTGAAATGAGTAGGAAGAGCCTCGGTGGCATGCCACGGGCTTTGATTCCGCTATTGTGGGATCGGGCTGTGACATTTAGTGGTATCAGAGCTATAGGTTTAGAGCATTGGGAGCGAGAGACGTTATATGCTGAGTGACGTCGAGTGGAGTGTGTAATTGTAGATATAATATTGTTATCATGATAGAAATGCTTCATGTGCTAGCATTTGTTGGTTGTGATGAACTATGCACATACATCTATATTATGGCATAGCATGCATAGTCATTATGCATTGAACTCAACAAGGTAAATTCTTGAAACGTCATGGCTGATCCACCAAGAGAGTTGTCACCACATTCGCGAATAGATCAAATAGTGAATATGGTGGGAAATTTTATACAAGCGGTAAGTGAAAGAGAGCAGATGAATGTTCAGCCTCCACCAGTCGAGATTCGCTATATCAATGCACCACCAATACCGCGACCTCAACACACAATATTGGAACAGTTTCATGAAACAAAAATCGACATTGTACCATGGACAAGTTGATATAGACTTAGCTGACCACTGGATGATGGATATGGAAAGACATTTTCGTCAGGTGATATGCACTGACGAGGAAAAAATTTTGTGCGCATCCGATACGTTGATGGGAGAAGCATTGGATTGGTGGAACAATGTGCTTGAACAAGGGAAGCCGACCACGTGGGAAGCATTAAAAGAGGAATTCAACCGACGGTTCTTTTCGCAATCAGCATATACTCAGAAACGTCAAGAGTTTGCGAGCTTGGTTCAGGGAGATATGATCGTGGGTGAGTATGTTTCTCGTTACAATGCTTTGTTACGTTTTGGGAAGACTACCGTTCCGACTGATAAAGATAAAGCTCGTAAGTTTGAGGAAGGACTTAGGGAGAATATCCGTGGCTGCGTGGACATGTTGCAACACCCGACTGTTTCTCTAGTTGAGGAAGCCGCCCGCATAGCTGAGAAGAGTGTCGAGCGATATCGACAAGGACAATAAGGAAAAAGAGCCAATGATAATAGAGGCAAGAATCAAGGAAATGCGAAGAAACCGTTTATGCAAAGTTCAGGATCGAATGTGGGAAGCCAAGGAGGGAATACGTTCGTAGGGGACTCGAGACCGTTGTGTCCAACATGTAACCTACGACACAGAGTAACCTGCTATCAGTTGACCACTTGCTACCTTTGCAAGTAATTGGGACACGTATCTAGGAATTGTCCTATGAATGCGAATACAACTACACCGAATACAACCTCGAACACTAAGAGCTACAACCCAAAGATGAGGGGAAATGTTTTGAATGTGGACAACCGGGACATATAGCGAAGAATTGCCCAAGTAAGAGACAATCGGGAATGAGTACCGGGGCATCGAGTGTGCCAAGCGGATCAAGGGTAGAACCTCGAGCGGATAAAGGGAAAGGAGTCACGCAACAACAAGGACGATACTTCCAACTCAGGCCGGGGAATACGGATGATACAGTCATATCAGGTATTCTTCCTATTTGTTCGTATCCTGCACGTATACTTATGGATTCTGGTTCAACGCATTCATTTGTATCACGTGACTTTGTTAAGCATTTAACTGTTAAATCCGGGTTGCTAGGATATGATTTATGTGTATCTGGCATGCCCCGGAGTAAGCCAAAAACAGGGAAAATAAAAATTTTCCTTTATGGGTTCGTAGACACGTGACTAGTTTGTTAACCGTCCTGTCCTTCTAACTCCGCACCATGCAATCATAAGGAAAATGCTAGAGCATAAGCATGACCTAAACTTATCAGAGTATAAATACAGCAGTGAAAATTAAACAAGAGTTACAATAACTTCAATCCTAATATAAGAGGCCATACTAATCAATTTACATAAGCTTAAAAACTTGAGAAACTGTCTATCAAATCTTGGGCAAGGCTTTATTCTCCTTGGCTCCACGGCACAGCATCCTGAACACTTCTATCTATCTCCCAACCTGCAACACTCTGGGCATATGGATGCCCAGGACGTAAAATGCTGTCAGCCTTGGAACGAGGCTGAGTAAGAGTCTCAATCGCACAATAATCAGTAAATACAAAAAATCTCTCAACTCACATCATAGTTTAGTATCTTAAGATATGGTTAATCTCTTATCAAAAGACGCATTCTTACCATGGACATAGCAGAGGTCTCAACAAGATAGGTAGACAGATAAACATAACATCATAGAATACATTCTTCAAATGCATGACCAATGCGACTCACTCCCAACTCTTATTTTTTTTCAAAACAGATACCTTTCAAAAAAAAATATTTCATTTTAAAACTAAAACTTTCCAAAACCAAGTCATTTCGAACCAAACCCTTTTATTCACCAAATAAATCTCATCATTCACTTTCTCTTTCTCATCCACTTGACAACACGCAGTATATCAAGGATGATAACATGTTATCACAACCAATTCATACTCATCCCTTGATAGGACACCAGACGTCTTCACGACGCACACTATCTGTAAACAATGAAACTGACACATGGGACGTCTTCAACCATGTGTATACACTCTCACCGGTCATCTACACGGCTGAGAAGTATATTAGACCAGTAGCCGGACGTCTTCAACGATACATGGGACGTCTTCAACCACGTATGCGCATCACCGGACGTCTTCAACGGCGAGAGGCGCGCTAGGAACCCTAACCGTTCATGTCCACCTGGCTCGTCAGCCGTTGATCCATCGGATCTAGAAATCACATCTCTTTTATATTAACATATCTCATCTTACTCACATTTTTATCAAACACCTCTCTTTCTCATACAATGCATCCTAACACATGTCATGAAATGCAAGTGAGTCCACTACCGATACTTATATGCAAAACCACTTTCATTTCTCTTTATTATTAACATAGCATGTGTTATCTAGTCTAGTTAACAACCATCGTAAAATGTGCATTTAACAGTTAGCAGCAGAAACATAACATATAAAATATGGATCACATAACATGGATTTGATACCAATAATCATATAGATATAACCCTTGACATGCTCACGTATGCGATAGCACTACCATAACATGCTTTGCATAGTCTTACAATTATTGGAATACATGTGGCATTATAAATCAGCATATTACTTATACAAAATATCATATAGGTAGCTTTTAAACATCTTATATTAATCTTATTAGGATTAGCGTGAGGTTAGGAAACTCACCTCGAGTCGCCGATCCTTGAAAAGCAGATAATGTCAAGTTTTACAATAATAAACGGAAGAAACAATAATGAAGAGTAAGTGCAAATCCAGGGGCAAAATGGTAATTTTACCAAATGAGGTTATAAACCTCAAGGTAGTGATCTACGTGTCATTATAAGTCCAACGCCATTGACTAGACTCAAATCGGAGTCCGTCGCATTTTACGAGGTAAAAAGGTAGGGCTTACTACACTAATGCAGGCCCTAAAAGACAAGCTGTATTTTCGATCGAGTCAAAAAGTCACTAAACTTTAAGTCTAGACATTATTCTAAGACTCTGGGAACTGATCGCGTAATTTTCGGAGTTCTAGATTATTTATTATGAATTATTGAAGATAACATATACCCGAAAATACCCGAAAAGGGATTTCAATACATAAATATACCTATACTCTGAAATCAGTACTTAGAAGTATTTTTATTAAATACTAGATATTAAAATACACTTACAGTATTTATCTCATAATTTTCGGAGCTCGTTTGGTATTTTTAATAATTAATATACTCATAAAATAGCTCCGTAACAATCATTAAAAATACTAGACTATAATATTATAGCTTTATAATTTACATTACATAATAAAATAGTCCCAGGGTCATTACCCTAATTTTCTAGAATTTATAAATACATATAGGAATTTATTAACTATTTAAAAACTATTTAAAACTGATATTTATTATTTTTCTTAACCATATAAATAATAAATATATAAAACATTAATGGTATAATTATAAACCATTTATAACAATTAAAATAATTGAAAATATTTTAAACTAATTAAAACTAATAATACTTATAATAATAATAATAATCTCAGGCCCGCGGGTCAACCCGAACCGACCCGGTCTCAAATGGGTGACCCAGATACACTCTCAAGGGGATCCAAATAGAAACTCATCCGGGTCAAACCGAACCGACCCGATCTCAACTGGGTAACCCAAATCTACTCACAAGGAAACCCAAAGGCGTGACCCGTTGGGTCAGACCCGGCTCGACCCGACCCGACCCGACCCTACCCTAATACGGATAGTCTGTTTATACTAATAAACTAACCAACCCATTAACCTAATCCGAACCGAACCTGGATCCACACCCAAACCCACTTCCACTAACAACGTGGCCCGCCCCATTTACCCGAACCCGACCCAAAGTCAGCCCGATGTCAAAACGACGTCGTGCTACTTAAAAAGACCCACGGGTTTTTAAACCCGACCCTAACCCGCTACCCTACCCACTTCTACACACAACTAAACCCACCCAAGACCCACAGGTTTCTTCTTCTTCTCCGACGATCCCGATGCCGCCGGCGGCCCGCGATTCGCCGGAAAACTTCTAAGCCTCCTAACTCTCTCATTTCTAACTCAAAATGCACGAGACGAACAGCATTGTGACCGGTTAGAGGCCCTCTATAACATACTAGGATATGAAAGATCAGTTTATTCGTTTAGACCTCCTACCAGTCCATTATTCTTTTTGGCCGAAAAAGGAATAATGGCCTGCATGGCCAATCAAACTTGATCCCAATGAAAGGCTGCTTCAATGGGGTCTAACTGGGATCATTTGGGTCTGTTTGGTGTAAATCTTATGAGTTTTAATGAAGGTTCAGAATCCAAGCTCACTCTTGAGCTTTAATGGCCGAATGGCCATGGTAGAGGGCTTAGGGAACTCTATTTGAATCTGCATGTATGATCTGCAGGTGCAAGGAGTACATGCAAGGTTCATAGATGAAATGGGGGTGTGAGTTTTACCTTATAGATGTCTCAGCCTCACTAAACTCGGATAAACTCTTCTCTCTTTCTCCTCCCGCATCTCTATTCTCTCTCTTCTGGTTCTGTGCACCGGAGTGTGTGTACACAGTGTGTATGTGAGTAGAGAGGGAGTGCAAAGAGGAGGAATGTGTTAGATATACAATGTATAGGGTGAGTGTGTATGTTTCCACTTCTTCTTCTCTAAATCTCTCTCACTCTCGGGTCTTTCCCTCTCTAATCTGCTAAGGCAGATTATGGTCAGTGTTATGTGTATGCAACAGAATGTATGTGTGTGTGCTGCATGTATACATATATAAGTAGGAGATAGGGTTGACAAGTGGCGTGTAGGTAGTGCCAAATGTTGTGGGGGTGTGCACATGTGTGACACATATAGTGGTGGTCTTGCATGCTTGCCACGTGGCCAAGTGAGGGGCCCACATCTCGGTTGGCGTGCTATCTTGCGAAGTGGGTACGAGACTGCAAATATGCACAAGTACAGGGTTGGGTACAAGTCTATATAAGAATTCAGGCGTGAGTCGTCTCTGAATATTAACTAAAAGTCGAGGCTACGATTTATAGTTTGATATTACTAAAATGTATGTGACGACGTCGCACAATTAATATTATTAGTACTATTGAAATAATGACGACGCTTAAGCCGCTAACTAAAGATTTCAGATGAATGGTTTCTATTTAGGATTATCCTAATGGACCTTCTGTAACCGTCAACATGGTGATGTCATCCCCTCTAATCCTATGTGGAATTTCTGGGGAAATTCAGGGTGCTACATCTCTACCCACCTTATCAGAGGATTTCGCTCTCGAAATCTAGAGTTTGGTAGGTCTCAGAAAGTACAAGGTTCTAATCTCATCTCAGATTCTAAGGTTGTGAGGTTTCCATCAGTTGATTCATCAAGTCCTTCTCCTAATTTCTCTCGAATGTCCCAAACATTCTGTAATACCATCACCATATAAGATTCAAAGTTCTGGCATTTGGTATGGTACCTTTGGTTTTCTATTTTGTTCAGTGCTGGGATTGATTCACTGATCTGCGTGCTCTCTTTCTGGATCTTTGTGGTGGTGGAGCATTGTTCTGAACTTCTTGTTTGGGGAAATCTTTGCGTATATGTCCAGCCTTTCCATAATTGAAACACCGCACCTGTTGCCCTGTGAGTTGTTTCGGTGCTGTGCATTCTTTGGAGTGGTGTCCAGATGTTCCACAGTTGTAGCAGATATCACGTTGCTTTGCGTGTGTTTGAACGACTGTCTGACTAACTTTTCTGTCATTGCTTCTCTATCTCGTGTTATAGTTCTGGATGTGTTCAGAGTTTCCTCTGGTGATTACCGACTACATTCGAGTGGTTGCTCGTGACACTTGATTGCCTCTTCGACTTCCTCCTAGGTTGGTTGCCTGGAACCAGTTATCTTTTCCTCTTTGTTGGTGGCTTTCTAGTTTCTTGCTGTTCAGGGCTATGTTCTCCAGTTGTGTGGCTAATTCGACCATTTCTTCAAATGGTTGGTCAAGGTATACAGCTGCTATCTTTTGAATGTCCGAGTTAAGTCCTTCGTAATATTGCAGTGTCTTATTTCGCTGAGTATCTACCATGTAAGGAGTAAATCGTGATAGTTTCTCAAATTTTGCTGTATATTCTTGTATTGTCATGTTGCCTTGAACTAGTTCTATGAATTCCTTTTTCTTCTTGTTTTTTTCCGTCCTTGGGAAGTACTTTGCTAGGAATTTCGTTTTGAATGCTTCCCATGTCATTCTCCTTGCAACATCTTTGCCCACTGTAGCTTCGACAGATTCCCACCAGTCTGCTGCCGAATACGTCAATTGAAAAACAGCCAAGCATCTTTTCTCCGTCTCGTTGCATTCAAGGGCTTGAAACATTCATTCCATATCGCGAAGCCATTGCTCAGCTTCCTATGCCTCTGTCATTCCATTGAAAGACCCTGGTTTAAGTGCACGGAATCTCTCAAGCAGTTTATCTCCTGTCTGATGAGCATTTTCGTTGTTGATGTCGCGTTCCAGGTGATCACTTGCTTACTCCACATGTCGGACAAGAGCTCCTATCAATCCTGTTAGATCCACTGCTGGAGGTATCACATTCGTTGGTCCGTTGGGTGGATTCTGAGCATTTCGGTTGTCACGCCCCGGAGCAGCCAAAAATAGGGAAATTTTAAAATTTCCTTTCTGGACCCATAGGGAATGACTAGTTACATTAACTGGTTGTCTTTTCTACATTCTACACATGGTTAACAGAGTAAGCGGAAGCATGAAAACACCTATTGGTATTCTTCAATAGAACTCAAAGGTCTGGGATCTAGATATTACATCATGAGTCTAAATAAAAGATCTAAAAAGGGCAGTCCAGGGCTATCTATTCTTATCACAATACATATCTAAACATTACCTCAGATAGAAGACAATAAAGCAAATTAAGTAATTCTAAATAAGACTATATCGGAGTCCTTCGCTTCAACTTTTACATCTGCCGCGTCCCTTTGGGTAGACCTCGTCTTGAGAGTCGTCACCTGTGAAATCTAGACGTGATATGTCCAGGGCAGGAAGGAGAGTCGTTAGCTTTTGAAGCTAAGTGAGTTGACCTAACCGATCACTCCTAATACAAACAATATTATACAAGTACAACAAATATCTCGAACTTGAATATTTGATAAGCATTATCTCAATACGTATGATTTATGACATGATAATATGAATGAGATAAGACACGATGCACCATCGATATGTTCGACTTTACTCGACCTCAGACACCGCAGTTGACTCATGTGACTTGTTACATTACCAGTGTAACGCCGTTAGCTCAGAGTAGAATGATTACGTTGCTATCGTCGCCTAGCAGGGCCCTATAGCAAATTTTGGTTTTAAAAGAGTGTAATCATTGAACTCTTAGGTCCTCATGACCTTGCCGGGAGAATAGAATAGTTACAGCGCTATCGTTGCCTAACAGGGCCCTATAGCATTTGAAAGGTAACTATTGTATTCTGATGGATACATTGCTATCGTCGCCTAGCATGACCCTATAGCGTATCAATCATCAATTCATACATAACTTCAATGTTTTCAATGGAAACTCTGGCTATCGTCGCCTAGCAGGGCCCTATAGCAGTTTCATCGTTGTTCCCATTTACTTGACTGTACCACTCGGACCACCGCGGTCCTTTCAATGTATATATTGATATGATTGGGTTAGTCCCCGTGACTAACCATGCAGACGTCAATGTTGACATCAAGACTCAACCATGTTCATATGAATGTTCATGTGACTATAGAAACGGAAATCATGATAAACAAGAATAGCAGCGAATAGTAACTAAGCATGGAGTGTAGTTAGCTAACATGCATTTGTTATATAAGCGTCAATATCACATTCACATAACTAATACTTATCAGTATCGTCCACACAGGACGTACTAGACATACATATATGATCAAAGAATAATTCTATAATATACCAAGTGAGTTAGGACGACTCACCTCGAAGCGGTTGCGAAAACACAAGCGTAGCGGTTCCTACAAAGCATTAAGATTACATAGAACATTGATTAATAAGTCTACTAAAATCAGGGACAAAATGGTAATTATGCCGGGTGGGTTCCTAAACCTCAACATGACGATCTAGACATCATTCTGAGTCTAACGCCATTGACTAGACTCAAATCGGAGTCCGTCGCAGGAAAGGCTGGGTTTTCTATACCAGTTTGGGCCCTAAAGATAAGCTGTATTTTTGACCGTGTTAAAAGGTCACCAAACTTTAAGGAGAGGTTCTAGACATTATACTAAGGCCCTGGAAACTAACCGCGTATTTTTCTGAGCTACGGTTTATTTATTATGAATTTCTAAAGTTTAAATAGTCTAATAATAGATTGCGGGGTCCCATAATTATAAAATATGATTTAGGGAGATATTTGACCCTTATAAATATTTTTATTAAATACTAGGCCTTAAATTAGGCTAGTAGTATTTTTCTCGTAATTTTCGGGGCTCGTTTGGTATTTTAAATAATTAAAATACAACCAAACGGATATTTTATAGGCAATTAATAATTATTAAAATATTAAAGCTAGGGTTTTATAAATAATAATTTATAACATAGAGGTACTAGACCTTAGAAAAATTTAATATAATTTTCCTATACTTGAAAAGGGTCATTAGGTATTTATTACCTAATTATTTTAATTTAAAATATTTACTTATTATTTATTTAAACCAATAAATAATAAATATATCATATGATAATAATAATCCCTATTTTCAGAATATAAGCATATTATAAAAAAATAATATTACAATTTATTAAAATATAATATATAGTATTATTGAAACCTTTATTGGATTTTTAAAACAATTTTAAAACCATTTATAATTATTTACCTATATTTATTAATACCAAATATATTATAATAAATATATTTGTACACTAATCTTGATTAATATATACTAATCTAAGTTAATATAATGTTAATTATTACTAAAACAGTATTTTAAAACATTAATTTGGATTAACAGAATACTTAGTAATATAAAATAGATTAATAAAACCTTAATTAAGGTTAACAGAATAATTAATAATATAAAACAATTAATTACAATTAACGGTAATAACTCACGGGTCAACCCAGATTCGACCCGAATCCAATGGGTTATCCAAATACAGACTCAGAGGAGTCCAGGACCAAAACTCGCGGGTCAACCCGATTCTAATCGGATCACCCAAATATACTAAGTAAAGGATTCAACCCGTATACCCAAACTCGAACCCAAACTGACTCACATCCTAACCCGTCTCGTTAACCCGAACCAGACCCAACCAAATCTGGTTGGATCCGACGCCAAACGACGTCGTTTGGTTTAATGAGCTTCGGGTTATTTTAAATGACCCGACCCGATTATAATTAAAACGATATAACCCGAATAAAAACGGGTCTGTACAACCATTGAAGCTCGGGGTACAATCAACCCAAGCACTAGGGTTCCGGTCGTCTTCCCCGGCGCCTAGCCCGCCGCCGGCGAGGCGCGTTTTGACCGGAAAACTTCCAACGGTCATAACTTGGCCATTTCTTCATAGAAATGGCCCTAACCGATGCCATTAGGACCGGTTTGGGACCCTCTCTAACATACTAGAAGCCTAGAACTTGGTTAATTCGTTTTAGGGTCCTACAAACCCATTATTCTTTTCGGTTTTCTTGAGGATAATGTTATGCATGGAGGTCCAAACGTGAATCTCTTTAAAAACCGTGACTAGGGGGTCTATCTGGGTCTTAGTGGCTCTGTTTGGTACAATTTTTAATAGTCCTAGTGGGGTTTGAAGATTTGAGCTCCGGTGAGGGTTCGTTAATGGCAGATTTACCATTTTCAGAGCTTAAGGCTCTGTTTGGTTCGTGTAAGGGGTCCAAGGGGGTGTGTGGGTGTGTATAAACCACAGAAATAACACAGGGGTGGGGATTTTACCTGAGGAAGCCTCGGTTTCTCCTTCTTCTTCTTTATCTCCGGCGTCTCTCTCTCCCTTCAGTTCTTCACTCTCTGGTGAGCTCTCTCTCTCTCTCTCTCTCTCTCTCTCTCTCTCTCTCTCTGCCTCTCCACCCTCATGCCCACACATAGATATACACACAGATTAGGAATCTGGTTGATGTAAAATGAAAGGGATAGAGGAGACATTTGATTGAGATGGTGTATTGGGGAAGGAAATGCAGCCGGCGGTTAGGGGGTTTGTGTGTGTAGTCCGGCGGTTAGAGAGGGGTGGGTTGGGTAAGGTAAGGGTCCAATGGTTAATGGGTAGCTAGGTTAGTACATACCATAATTAGGTTGATTCCTATTCCCATAATTGTATAGTTTAGCCGTCGCTTAGGTAGACGTGCAATGCAGTCCAATATTGATACAGATTTTACAGATTTGCGTGTTAATCAATCTGGATTGATAACTTACAGTCTAAGTTACAAATTTACGGACACGTAATATTTATAACGACATTTTAGAAAATACGAACTTAAAATACAGCTCCTTTTATTGCTAACGGAAATTTGCGGGTATTACATCGGTTTCTCCTAACCATGGTGTACGTTAACAAGGGTTATACCTACGAGTTGATACCTATTAGGTCAATACCTTATCTTACCTCATTTGATCACATAATAAGTAACAGTAACGGTTCATTGAGTCAACAGAGATTTCTAACATATAACGGTTGTCGCAACTACTACTAGGATCAAGGGTAAGGCATTCCTACCCTTGGTCTTTCTAGACTCTAGGCTGAGCTGACTGTTCGAGATTCATCTCAGGAAGTTCGTCAGTGCCTAAACATCTATCGACCAATGGTCAATCCTATATTCTTATTAGTAAATAACGTATAAGATGTAAGATTAGCAATTAATTAAAAGTAAGAATTCGTCTCATTCATACAATTATGTTTAAGTTAAGTCGCAAACAGACTATTACTGATCAGAAAATAAAAAGGTACAACAAAAGTACGAATACCAGTTCTACTAGTCTGGAATACATCAAAAGAAGTGGAACAGAATAAGATGAACTAACTGAGGGTCCAATTTCCATCTCTCTCGTCATCAGAGTTCGAGGTCACCTCTCCTAAGTCACTGGATGGTGGAAAGTCAATCGGAGGGATACCTATAAATGCATCCCAGGCTGGCTTTAGGGGCCAATCAGGGTCCTCTATCATCTCAAGCTCTGCTAGTGGGTCTTCACCTTGATCGTCATCTGAGTCATCATCAGAACCTACAGGGGTAACAAAATGTACTATGTCCTCTTGTGGCTCGGCCTGGTCATGGATCGCAAGGTTTCCAATGGCATGAGAAACCTCCTCCATCTCAGCAGACAACAAGCGCGGTGCCACTACTCTATGATATGCTAACTCTGGAACATGTCTCTGACGGAAGAAACAACGTGTCCACTTCCTTATACTCTGGCGAACTCTATGCCTGATGGTGGTGCTAACATGACCAACTCCTCGAGGCGCAAACTGTCTCTCCAAGGTGACTCTGTACAGTCCATCTGCAGCATCATACTCTATCTAGTGCTCCATGCTAGCCTGCCCAACACAGAAAACTAACTTAGTACTAATGCTAATTAAAGAAATATCTTAAAATTTCATAGTGATAAGGGGTACCTTTCTTAATTCTTTCTAAACCTTGAGTTATTGCCAACTATTCCAAGTCTGACTCCCTGAACCTATATTAGTTCCTACTTCTATATTTTACACTTGTAATTTGTATGGCTCAACTCGTCGCGGGGATCTATTAGTCATTCTTATAGACTAAGAGTATATAAGCTTAAATAAATTACCGGAAACAATAAAACTAATTATAAGCAAGCAGTACATCCATGTGAAAATATATAAGTCAGGCTAAAGATAATCTCCATAGATAGCTTTAAATATAGTGCAGCATAGTTACAAAAACATTTACATCAGAGAGTGCGAACGCTAAATAGGTACATAGTAGGGAATAGTGCCAAAAATAGATACATGAAAAGGCATACACATTACTACTACTACGTATTACATGCCTGAGTACAGCTATATACAAAAGATGGACTACTAGTCCTATTACAATAGAGCTCTAGGGCCTGGGAATTCCTATCCCAAAAGTCCTTCAATCATCCTGATCCTCGACCTTTGGCTTTCCCTTCTCAGCTATGTCTCTCTTGGGTAGTTCCTCGCCCACATTCTCAGTTGGGTCAACATTGACTGCGGAATCAGCATCCTCCACGGAATTGATCTCCTTTACCGGAACTTCTCCATCATCATCCTCCTCCTTATTTGTCCCCATGACTGACTCAGCGGTTAAGGGTGCATCAGCTATGGACTCCTCTTGTGCTGGGGGTGGCATAGCAAGAGGTGATCCTACGGGTCCTGGTGGGGGTGTCAGCTTAACTCAAAAAGTCATGACTCGGAGGGTATAGCAGTCCTGAGTCATCTCAGCTGCTTCCTGATGAACAAGTCTAAGGGTGAATTCTCAATATTGTGCCTCTCTCTGCAGGATCTCTGGGTCCTCAATTCCCAACACATGTACATCATGCCACATATTATCCTCCAAATGTCGTTGGGCACTCTGTCGAATCCTTTGCCGGTACAACACTGGGTCCGCAGGCTCTATACGATCTGGGTATACCCAATGTCCTCCCCATCTTGGACATAAAAGGGTTCCATGCTAACCTGTCCAATATAAACTATCATAATGTTAGTATCTTCATAAGTGGGGAAAAAATCTAATGATTTATAACTTAAAGTGCATAGGAGAAACGGTTAATGCCTAAACCTAGGCTCTGATACCACTAAAACCCTGTCACGTCCCGGAGTAAGCCAAAAATAGGGAAAATAAAAATTTTCCTTTATGGGTCCGTAGACACGTGACTAGTTTGTTAACCGTCCTGTCCTTCTAATTCCGCACCATGCAATCATAAGGGAAATGCTAGAGCATAAGCATGACCTAAACTTATCAGAGTATAAATACAGCAGCAGAAATTAAACAAGAGTTACAATAACTTCAATCCTAATATAAGAGGCCATACTAAGCAATTTACATAAGCTTAAAAAATTGAGAAACTGTCTATCAGATCTTGGGCAAGGCTTTATTCTCCTTGGCTCCACGGCACAGCATCCTGAACACTTCTATCTATCTCCCAACCTGCAACACTCTGGGCATACGAATGCCCAGGGCGTAAAATGTCGTCAGCCTTAGAACAAGGTTGAGTGAGAGTCTCAACCGCACAATAATCAGTAAATACAAAACATCTCTCGACTCACGTCATGGTGTAGCACTTAAGATATGGTTAATCTCTTATCAAAAGACGCATTCTCACCATGGACATAGCAGAGGTCTCAACAAGATAGGTAGACAGATAAACATAACATCATAGAATACATTCTTCAAATGCATGACCAATGCGACTCACTCCCAACTCTTATTTTTTTCAAAACAGATACCTTTCAAAAAAAAAAACATTTCATTTTAAAACTAAAACTTTCCAAAACCAAGTCATTTCGAACCAAACCCTTTTATTCACCAAATAAATCTCATCATCCACTTTCTCTTTCTCATCCACTTGACAACACGCAGTATATCAAGGATGATAACATGTTATCATAACCAATTCATACTCATCCCTTGATAGGACACCGGACGTCTTCACGGCGCACACTATCCGTAGACAATGAAACTGGCACATGGGACGTCTTCAACCATGTGTATACTCTCACCGGTCGTCTACATGGCTGAGAAGTATATTAGAGCACTAGTCGGACGTCTTTAACGATACATGGGATGTCTTCAACCACGAATGCGCATCACCGGACGTCTTCAACGGCGAGAGGCGCGCTAGGAACCCTAACCGTTCATGTCCACCCGGCTCGTCAGCCGTTGATCCATCAGATCTAGAAATCACATCTCTTTTATATTTACATATCTCATCTTACTCACATTTTTATCAATCACCTCTCTTTCTCATACAATGCATGTTAACATGTCATGAAATGCAAGTGAGTCGACTACCGATACATATATGCAAAACCACTTTCATTTCTCTTTATTATTAACATAGCATGTGTTATCTAGTCCGGTTAACAACCATAGTAAAATGTGCATTTAACAGTTAGCAGCAGAAACATAACATATAAAATATGGATCACATAACATGGATTTGATACCAATAATCATATAGATAAAACCCTTGACATGCTCACGTATGCGATAGCACTACTATAACATGCTTTGCATAGTCTTACAATTATTGGAATACACGTGGCATCATAAATCAGCATATTACTTATACAAAACATCGTACAGGTAGCTTTTAAACATCTTATATTAATCTTATTAGGATTAGAGTGAGGTTAGGAAACTCACCTCGAGTCGCCGATCCTTGAAAAACAGATAACGTCAAGTTTTACAATAATAAACGGAAGAAACAATAATGAAGAGTGAGTGCAAATCTCGGGGCAAAATGGTAATTTTATCAAATGAGGTTATAAACCTCAAGGTAGTGATCTACGTGTCATTCTAAGTCCAACGCAATTGACTAGACTCAAATCGGAGTCCGTCGCGTTTTACGAGGTAAAAAGGTAGGACTTACTACACTAATGTGGGGCCTAAAAGACAGGCTGTATTTTTGACCGAGTTAAAAAGTCACTAAACTTTAAGGGAATGTTCTAGACATTATTCTAAGACTCTTGGAACTGACCGCGTAATTTTTGGAGCCCTAGATTATTTATTATGAATTATTAAAGATAACATATACCCGAAAATACCCGAAAAGAGATTTAAATACATAAATATACCTATACTGTGAAATCAGTACTTAGAAGTATTTTTATTAAATACTGGATATTAAAATATACTTCCAGTATTTATTTCAGGGTCATTACCCTAATTTTCTAGAACTTATAAATACATATAGGCATTTATTAACTATTTAAAAACTATTTAAAACTGATATTTATTATTTATCTTAACCATATAAATAATAAATATATAATATATATAATATAATAATGATATACAGAATATTAAAAATAATATTCTATAATATAAAACTTAATGGTATAATTATAAACCATTTATAACAATTTAAACATTTTAAACTAATGCAAACTAATAATACTTATAATAATAATAATGATAATAATAATAATAATAATCTCAGACCCGCGGGTCAACCCGAACCGACCCGGTCTCAAATGGGTGACCCGGATACACTGTCAAGGGGACCCAAACTAGAAACCCGTTCGGGTCAAACCGAACCGACCCGATCTCAACTGGGTAACCCAAATCTACTCACAAGGAAACCCAAAGGCGCGACCCGTCGGGTCAGACCTGACCCGACCCGAGCCTAATACGTATAGTCCGTTTATACTAATAAACTAACCAACCCATTAACCTAATCCGAACCGAACCCGGATCCACACCCAAACCCACTTCCACTAACAACGTGGCCCGCCCCATTTACCCGAACCCGACCCAAAGTCAGCCTGACGTCAAAACGACGTCGTGCTACTTAAAAAGACCCACGTGTTTTTAAACCCGACCCTAACCCGCTACCCTACCCACTTCTACACACAACTAAACCCACCCAAGACCTGACCCAAACCCAGGTGTTATAACCCGAAACCCATACGGGTTTCTTCTTCTTCTCCGGCGATCCCGATGCTGCCGGCGACCCGCGATTCGCCGAAAAACTTCTAAGCCTCCTAACTCTCTCATTTCTAATTCTAACTCAAAATTCACGAGACGAACAACATTGTGACCGGTTGGAGGCCCTCTATAACATACTAGGATATGGAAGATGTCACGCCCCGACGTAGGATAAATAAGGAAAGCGTTTAATTTCCTTTATGGACCCGTAGGTCGCGACAGTTTGAAGGATCGATTCCGTCCCAAACGTCGAACAGCAAAACATAATAATCAGAGAAGAGCAATCAAAGCTTACAAATTATTCTAACTTAATAAGTATTACAGCACGGGTCATCTAAAGGCACAGACCGCCTTGAAATAAAACAATAGCTTAATGTCTGTTACAGTCATCCTTATAACACAAACAGTTTAAAACATAAAATAAATAAACAGTTTCCTCATTCCGAAAGCAGCCATTCTCAATTAGCATAGTCGTATGATTCCTCCTGGTTATAACCTGAAAAGCCTGGACACGAATGTCCAGGACGCATCAACGTCGTCAGCTTCAAGAAGCTGGTGAGTATTAAAAACATAACTTTGAATGTAAAACATACTCATTTACCTTTTTCCATTTTTCAATTTTTGCAAACTCAATCATTAAACCGCAGAAAGAATTCATTTTATAAAACAACAAGGAATATGTTAAAAGTCGTTCATTCATAGGAACAGATACTCGTGTATGAGACAATGCACCACACTCATCTTGCCGACTCTTTTCTCTCGACAGCCACAACAACCCACTATCTTACTCCTGGTATCTTTGAAACACTAAGATAGCCACACTTTAGCAACGGGGCGCCAGGGAGTGTCCAGTTTGCCTCACACTTTGGTCCGGGGTACCAGGGAGTGTCCAATGCCTCACACTTTGAATACCCTAACCGCCATGCAAATACCGGGGCAACCCCTCACGCAGTATCCAGACTCGAGTATCAGGGAGTGTCCGTAGGCCACACTTTAGCACTACCATGGGTGCCAGTGAGTGTCCAAGTTCGGCGTCACACACTTTAACGCTTCCATGGGCGTCAGGGAGTGTCCATATTTGCCACCGTCGCATTTCAAAGATACCCTCACCGCAACCTCAACCACAACCACAACCGCAATCTCAACCTCAAAAACTCTTACTCATCACATACTCTTTCCACACTACCATTACTCTTTTCCACACTGACTAACACCCACATGCATGTACCACTGACCCCACATGAATGATATGCACTTAAACATCAACAACAAGCTGAATTAAAGAAACAACGCGCGTACGGGGATTGATAAGTCATAATATAATGTTAATCATTCAAACATAACCAATAGAGTTCTGATTAACTAAATTTTCCAAACAGAACCTTAACAGTATATAAATTTCATGCCAAACAGTCCCTTATCACAAAAGAAGCAAAATAAGAAACTGTCAGAAGTCGCGCACGCGGGCCGCTCGCGCGAAAGGTTGTTCGCGCGGGCCGCTCGCGCGATATGCCCAATTTTCATTTTATAAATAAACTTTTCTGTCTGCCTGAAACAGCCAAGGTCGCGCGCGCGGATCGCTCGCGCGAAAGGTGTCTCGCACGACCCTCGCTCGCGCGACCATCCTAAAATTTCATTTCTATAATAAAACTCTTCTGTCTGCCTGTGGAAGCGAGGATCGCGCGCGCGGATCGCTCGCGCGAAAGGTCGCTCGCGCGGGCCGCTCGTACGATCTTCGCGCGCGCAATCGTGGCTCGAGATGAAGCAGAGACTTCATCTTCTCCGCAGAACTGCCCTGTTTCAGTAAAACAGGGTCTAAATTGACCCATTTCCATTCTGTGAGTTACTAGGCATTATAGTATATGTTTCTCTCCGATTTTTCACAAGGATTAAGAATCCAACATCAATTTAACATGAATCAATCTACAACTCTTGAATTTTATGAAAAACTAAATCATGTCAAAACTAATTTTCTTATATATTTTCTCATATGGATGAATTGGGCTCTAAAACTTTAACAGCACTTTCTAGGGACCATAATCTTTCTAAATCATCTCTAAAAACTTGTTTTGATTGAGTTGGGAAAATCTCCATTTTTCAAGCTATGAACTTCAACGTACAAACATCAATGGTGATTCTTCAAATTAACTACCCAAATCAGTAAATAAGGAATGGATTACATTTTGAGTGAGTTAGTAATACTCACAGATTGACAAAGATGAAGAGATGAGAATATGTTGAGAAAGAATTAGCAATATTAGAAATCAACTCTAAGCTTTGGCTATGGAGTCTTGAAGCTTCCTCTCTCTATAATTTTGCTGAAGAAAACTCTCAAACTCTCTGTGTTCTCTCTATTCTCTCAGGTTTCCAGAATGTGTAATGAGAGAGGTGTGTGTGTGCATATATATATAGAATAAATTGGTGGGCTTGGAGGCCAAGTTAAGCCTTCTACACTCTACAAATTCTTGATTTGTTCTCTAATTCAATTAGAACTAATAATTCAGAGTATACATACGTATATACACTGATGTATATAACTACACAGTTAATCCAAGAGCCACATAGGTGTGTAGGGGTCAAAGCAATGTTGTTTGGCAAAATAAGCTTATGGCATAACAATTACACATATAATGAGGCATCATCCAAACAAGGTACAAGGGAATCATGACTTGCCTTAAATGGAAAGTAGAGTATAGTCACATCTCACTTTACGTCTAAATCACAAACTGTGTAAGTTTAACGCAGCACGGACAGTTTTGAACATAAACTGGTATTTTCGGGGCGCGGTGGTCACCACAAAAATACAGGGGTTTCATTTTAGTGTAAGAAGTGATTTCCTGTTTTCATAAAAATACTGATTGAGTCAAAAGGAAATATTTCCACTATTTTGAAATACAGATTTTGAAATCCACACAGGTACTACTAACTTTTGAAAAAAAATTACAATTTGACCCCAAAAGAATTTTAATTATGAAATAAAACAAGAAGTCAGATTTAACATATAAGAATTGTATATAACAATGAGATTAACAATACAGATTAATCATGAAAATTCAAATTGAATTTAAATATGTCAAATGCAATTACAAGAAATTAAATGAAAATGCAGGTTATTACACCCTTCCTCCCTTAACCAGGATTTCGTCCCCGAAATCAAGACTAACTAGTCCTGAAACAACTCCGGGTACTTCTTCCTCATATCAGCTTCAACTTCCCACGAGGCTTCGCTCTCGTCATGGTGATTCCACTGAACCTTCACCAACGGAATATCCTTATTTCTCAACTTCTTAATACTCTGATCCAAAATCTTCACAGGTCTCTCCTTGTAAGAAACGTTATGATTCGTCTCAATATCGTCATAACTAACCACATGTGAAGGATCTCGTATGTACTTCCTCAACATACTCACATGAAACACGTTGTGAACTCCAGACATCTTCGGTGGTAGCGCCAGTCGATAAGCTACTTTCCCGACACGTTCCAAAATCTCGAACGGTCCGATGAAACGTGGAGCTAACTTCCCTCTCTTGAGACCAAAACGTACCACTCCTCGGGTTGGTGAAACCTTGAGAAGCACGTGATCTCCAACACTAAACTCCAAATCCTTCCAGCGTCGATCAGCATAACTCTTATACCGGCTCTGAGCGGTTCTCATTCTCTCCTTGACCAAAGAAATTTTCTCGTTGGTTTCTCTAACCAAATCTGGTCCCAACAATTCTGTGTCCCCAACTTTTGCCCAACACAATGGGGAACGACATGGTCGTCCGTACAATGCTTCGAACGGAGCCATCCCGATACTCGTGTGATAACTGTTGTTATAGGCAAATTCAACCAACGGCAAATGCGCTTCCCAAGATTCTTCAAAATCGATCACACAAGCCCTGAGCATATCTTCCATGATTTGATTAACACGCTCAGTTTGTCCATCTGTCTGAGGGTGAAAAGCAGTACTCATCTTGAGCGAGGTTCCCATTGCTTCTTGCAGACTTTTCCAAAATCCAGAAGTAAAACGTGCGTCGCGGTCTGACACAATTGACACAGGTGCACCGTGAAGTCGCACAACTTGTTGTATGTACATCCGGCTCATCTTCTCTACCGGGTATGTCATACTATAAGCAATGAAGTGTGCCGATTTCGTCAATCGATCTACTATTACCCAAATGGCGTCATGATTTTGCTGCGATCGAGGCAATCCTACTACAAAATCCATCGTAATGTGCTCCCACTTCCAACCAGGAATAGGCAGTGGTTGCAACAATCCTGACGGTCTCTGATGTTCAGCTTTGACTTGCTGACACGTCAAACACTTGGATACAAATTCGGCCACATCCTTCTTCATACCTTCCCACCAGAAATTTCTCTTCAAATCTTTGTACATCTTAGTTCCTCCAGGGTGAACTGTATATCTTGACTTATGTGCTTCTTCCAGAATATCCTTCCTTAACTCTCCATCACCTGGCACACATAATCTATTTCTACACCGATACCCTCCATCAACTCCCACTTTCCATTCTGTCGGGTCTTTTTCTGTCATCTTCACGAACCATGTCTGAAACTTCTCATCTTCTTTCTGAGCTCCAATAATGCGGTCGATAAGAACAGGCTGTAGGATAAGACATCCGAACAATTGTCCTTTTCCTTCTTCAGCACTCTGTACATCGAACTCCGCCAAGATCTCCAACGCTCGCCACTCTCTCACCATTAAGGTGGCGATCGTCTCACGAGTCTGTCGACTCAGAGCATCAGCAACCACATTGGCTTTACCCGGGTGGTATTCTAATGTGAAGTCGTAATCTTTGATCAGCTCCATCCATCTGCGTTGCCTCATGTTCAACTCTTTCTGTGTGAACAAATATTTCAAACTCTTGTAATCGGAGAACAAATCAAACTTCTCACCGTAGAGATAATGTCTCCAAATCTTGAGTGCAAATACCACTGCTGCTAACTCCAAATCATGAATAGGATAGTTCAACTCATTCGGATTCAGCTGTCTGGATCCATAAGCGATAACTCTGCCATCTTGCATAAGTACACACCCTAACCCTTGATATGATACATCACTAAAGATAGTGAACTTTTCTTCAGGCTTGGGTATTGCTAGTACTGGTGCGGTAGTGAGTCTCTCTTTCAACTCTAGAAAGGCTCGCTCATGATTCTCTGTCCACTCGAACTTCAGATTCTTCTTCGTCAACCCAGTCAAAGGTGCCGCTATTTTGGAGAATCCATCAACAAATCTCCGATAATAGCCTGCGAGTCCAAGAAAACTCCGAACTTCTGTAGGGTTGCTCGGTCTGACCCAGTTTGACACAGCATCGGTCTTGGACGAATCCACTGAAATTCCTTGAGATGACACCTTGTGTCCCAAAAATTTCACTTCTTGTAACCAGAACTCACACTTACTGAACTTGGCATACAACTGATGGTCCTTGAGCGTCTGCATCGCAATCCGTAGATGTTACTCGTGTTCTTTTCCTGACTTAGAATAGATCAAAATATCATCTATAAAGACGATGACAAACTGATCCAAATAAGGCTTGAACACTCTGTTCATCAAATCCATAAACACTGCCGGGGCGTTCGTCATTCCAAACGGCATCACCAGAAATTCATAATGACCATATCGGGTTCTGAATGCAGTCTTAGGTATGTCTTCCTTTCGTACCCTCAACTGATGATATCCCGACCTTAGGTCTATCTTGGAAAAGGTCGTAGCTCCTTCTAGTTGATCAAACAAATCGTCAATCCGAGGCAAGGGATACTTGTTCTTGATAGTCACGCGGTTCAATTCTCTGTAGTCGATACACAATCGTAGCGTTCCGTCCTTCTTCTTCACGAATAACACCGGTGCTCCCCAAGGTGATGTACTTGGACGTACAAAACCTAGGTTCTCGAGCTCTTGAACTTGTTCCTTCAATTCTGATAATTCAGTGGGGGCCATTCTGTAGGGAACTTTGGTGATCGGTATGGTACCCGGTATAAGCTCAATACAGAACTCTATACTTCTCTCGGGCGGCAAACCAGAAATGTCTTGAAATACTTCTTCGAAGTCCTTGACTACAGGTATAGATGATGCTGTCATCTCTGTACTAACGACTTCAATGTTGGCTAAACATCTTGTGAGGAACATATCTCCTGAAGGGTTACATTGAAAATCAAAGGGTTGATTCTCATTGTCGGGGAATGTAATCTTCTTCCTCGCACAATCCAACTTCACTTGATTCTGAGAGAGCCAATCCATTCCTAGGATTATGTCGAACTCCTTCATCGATAAAATAATCAATCTCGCAGGGATTTATCGATCTCCTAACCGTAGAGGACAATCTTTGCACACGTGTCCTAAACTGACTGTGGCTCTTAATGGCGAAGTAGCCTTCAAAGCTTTCTCTAAGCGATGAGGTAAGATACCCAATCTCCGAATTGTATTAACAGATATGAATGAAAGAGCAGCACCCGTATCAAATAACACTTTAACATGGGAGTTAAACAGAGTTAATGTACCTTCCACTGCTTGCTGATCAGGTTGAGCTTCTCCATAATCTCCTTCTTCACACGCAGTTCCATCATATCCAGCGGCATCAGGGATAACAGCATTCAAGCGAGTCTGACCCTGTTGACCATAAGTCACCTGCTTAGGGGCAGTGCAGAACCTACTGATGTGACCTAGTTCACCACAGTTGAAGCAGACTATTCCTTGCTGAGTAGCACGCCTTGGTGCCTTACAATCACGAGCCAAATGACCAGGGTTGCCACAGTTGAAGCGCTTTCCACTGCTACTTCCTTCTCCTACTCGGGGTTGAGTCGGATAGGTAATAGCCTGGGTCTTCTTGCTTCTGTCAAAATTCCTCTTCTGCCCTTGGGTACGATTCATTGGTGGTCTATTCCCAAAATTACCCCTTTGAGGCGGTCGGAAATCAAATTGCTTACGGTTCACTCGAGCATCCTCTTCCAGATCGGTAGCCAAACCAACAAGTCCTTCAAACGATTTATCCAAGTGGCCGAGAGTCAGGCGACGAATCTGCAGTGTCAGCCCTTGGTTATACTTACGGATCTTCTTCTCCTCAGTATCAACCAGGTGTGGAGCGAACCGAGACAGTCTTTCGAACTGTGTGGTGTACTCTTGCACCGACTTGGTTCCTTGCGTTAGAGCCATGAATTCCTTCTCTCTTCTATGCCTCTCCGTAGCCGGGAAATACTTCTCCAAAAATCTCCTCTTGAACGCAGCCCACGTCATCCCCATCGCAGCTCTATTCCCGATAGTAGCTATGACCGAATCCCACCAATCTGCGGCAGCATCGGTCAGCTGAAACGTAGCCAATCTTCTCTTGTCCATCTCGTTGCACTGGACAGCTTCGAACATGCGGTCCATCTGTCTTAACCACTGTTCCGCTTTCCAGGGTTCCGCGGTACCCGCAAACTGCTCGGGCCTTAGTGCACGGAATCTCTCTAGCAATTTGTCTCCAGTTTGACGGTCTCGTCGGTTGTCATTCGTATTACCGATTCTTTCTAACCGTCTGATAAATGCTTCGAACATCCCTGTAGGATCGGCAGCCTCGGGTGCTCCCTCGATCAGGTTCCTGTTTCTCCTCAGTCCCCCAGCCATTCTATGCATGATAGTGATAGTAGAATGAGGAACATGCATGCAATAGTGCTATAAAGTAATTCAAATGGCAACAATTTTCAAAAGAGTATACCTTATATATATAACTTCTTGTCAAGTTGATACAAAAAGCATGTATGGTCAGATCAATGCCTACCCTACCTGTATGGGTTAGGATGCATGCAAGAGTTAATGTTACAAAAATGGGTCATTTCCCTACACTCTAATGCATGTAATTACAGTTTGCAAAAAGAGATAGAGCTAATAGTCAAAAGTAGTTAATATGTACAAGGCGATATCTAAACGGTCAGTCATCGCCGTAGGTAGCCATCAACAGGTCAAGCGAGTCGGCCTGATGAAGTCGCTGAACATGGGAGGGGCCTGCCCCAAAGTTACAGCTGTGAGAGGTCATCAGTGAAGCAGGTCCAGGAACATCTGCCTCAGGCAAGGCTGGCTCAAGTGCAAGTGCCTCCTCAAGGTCGACTGCAAAGTCGTCCCATCCTAAGCCATCCACCTCGGCGTCCTCGGAAATAGGAGCGAACATAACGTCAACGTCACCGTCATCCTCAACAGCGGGGACGACCGGTGGAGGTACCTCTAGCTGTGCAAGGTGGGCCTGCACAACCTAAATCTCAAGGGAAAAATAGAAGGCATCGCTATTAACCAAGCGAACCATCTCAACGAGTACTAAGCGCTGAATCTATATGAAGTAAAGGATCTCGAAGCGAGCACGAGACAGGTCGACCAGTCCTAATGTGTGAATCTGATGCCAGAGATCTAGCTCGACGGTAGCAGCTGCACGCTGCCCAACAGCAGTGAAATAAAGGATCGCCGAAGCCGGCACTATCGCTCCCACAGTAACCCAATGCCCTCCAAAAGCATCAGGTACAAACAGGGGCTGAGCTGGATCCATACCTGAAAAGGTACTACTTAAGTCAGAACAGAATAACCTTAGGCGTTTGGGTTCTGAGTCTATCCTCCCTGTCGTATCATCGGGTATGTAACACTTAATGGAATGTGGAATCGGGTCTATACTGGTAAACCCTAACCTGGCTAAACTATCTTGAGATAAATCATAACCTGGCTCTGATACCACTAAATCCTGTCACGCCCTGACGTAGCATAAATAAGGAAAGCGTTTAATTTCCTTTATGGACCCGTAGGTCGCGACAGTTTGAAGGATCGATTCCGTCCCAAACGTCGAACAGCAAAACATAATAATCAAAGAAGAGCAATCAAAGCTTACAAATTATTCTAACTTAATAAGTATTACAGCACGGGTCATCTAAAGGCACAGACCGCCTTGAAATAAAACAATAGCTTAATGTCTGTTACAGTCATCCTTATAACACAAACAGTTTAAAACATAAAATAAATAAACAGTTTCCTCATTCCGAAAGCAGCCATTCTCAATTAGCATAGTCGTATGATTCCTCCTGGTTATAACCTGAAAAGCCTGGATACGAATGTCCAGGACGCATCAACGTCGTCAGCTTCAAGAAGCTGGTGAGTATTAAAAACATAACTTTGAATGTAAAACATACTCATTTATTTTTTTCCATTTTTCAATTTTTGCAAACTCAATCATTAAACCGCAGAAAGAATTCATTTTATAAAACAACAAGGAATATGTTAAAAGTCGTTCATTCATAAGAACAGATACTCGTGTATGAGACAATGCACCACACTCATCTTGCCGACTCTTTTCTCTCGACAGCCACAACAACCCACTATCTTACTCCTGGTATCTTTGAAACACTAAGATAGCCACACTTTAGCAACGGGGCGCCAGGGAGTGTCCAGTTTGCCTCACACTTTGGTCCGGGGTACCAGGGAGTGTCCAATGCCTCACACTTTGAATACCCTAACCGCCATGCAAATACCGGGGCAACCCCTCACGCAGTATCCAGACTCGAGTATCAGGGAGTGTCCGTAGGCCACACTTTAGCACTACCATGGGTGCCAGTGAGTGTCCAAGTTCGGTATCACACACTTTAACGCTTCCATGGGCGTCAGGGAGTGTCCATATTTGCCACTGTCGCATTTCAAAGATACCCTCACCGCAACCTCAACCACAACCACAACCGCAATCTCAACCTCAAAAACTCTTACTCATCACATACTCTTTCCACACTACCATTACTCTTTTCCACACTGACTAACACCCACATGCATGTACCACTGACCCCACATGAATGATATGCACTTAAACATCAACAACACGCTGAATTAAAGAAACAACGCGCGTACGGGGATTGATAAGTCATAATATAATGTTAATCATTCAAACATAACCAATAGAGTTCTGATTAACTAAATTTTCCAAACAGAACCTTAACAGTATATAAATTTCATGCCAAACAGTCCCTTATCACAAAACAAGCAAAATAAGAAACTGTCAGAAGTCGGGCACGCGGGCCGCTCGCGCGAAAGGTTGTTCGCGCGGGCCGCTCGCGCGATATGCCCAATTTTCATTTTATAAATAAACTTTTCTGTCTGCCTAAAACAGCCAAGGTCGCGCGCGCGGATCGCTCGCGCGAAAGGTGTCTCGCGCGACCATCCTAAAATTTTATTTCTATAATAAAACTCTTCTGTCTGCCTGTGGAAGCGAGGATCGCGCGCGCGGATCGCTCGCGCGAAAGGTCGCTCGCGCGGGCCGCTCGCGCGATCTTCGCGCGCGCAATCGTGGCGCGAGATGAAGCAGAGGCTTCATCTTCTCCGCAGAACTGCCCTGTTTCAGTAAAACAGGGTCTAAATTGACCCATTTCCATTCTGTGAGTTACTAGGCATTATAGTATATGTTTCTCTCCGGTTTTTCACAAGGATTAAGAATCCAACATCAATTTAACATGAATCAATCTACAACTCTTGAATTTTATGAAAAACTAAATCATGTCAAAACTAATTTTCTTATATATTTTCTCATATGGATGAATTGGGCTCTAAAACTTTAACAGCACTTTCTAGGGACCATAATCTTTCTAAATCATCTCTAAAAACTTGTTTTGATTGAGTTTGGAAAATCTCCATTTTTCAAGCTATGAACTTCAACGTACAAACATCAATGGTGATTCTTCAAAGTAACTACCCAAATCAGTAAATAAGGAATGGATTACATTTTGAGTGAGTTAGTAATACTCACAGATTGACAAAGATGAAGAGATGAGAATATGTTGAGAAAGAATTAGCAATATTAGAAATCAACTCTAAGCTTTGGCTATGGAATCTTGAAGCTTCCTCTCTCTATAATTTTGCTGAAGAAAACTCTCAAACTCTCTGTGTTCTCTCTATTCTCTCAGGTTTCCAGAATGTGTAATGAGAGAGGTGTGTGTGTGCATATATATATAGAATAAATTGGTGGGCTTGGAGGCCAAGTTAAGCCTTCTACACTCTACAAATTCTTGATTTGTTCTCTAATTCAATTAGAACTAATAATTCAGAGTATACATACGTATATACACTGATGTATATAACTACACAGTTAATCCAAGAGCCACATAGGTGTGGAGGGGTCAAAGCAATATTGTTTGGCAAAATAAGCTTATGGCATAACAATTACACATATAATGAGGCATCATCCAAACAAGGTACAAGGGAATCATGACTTGCCTTAAATGGAAAGTAGAGTATAGTCACATCTCACTTTACGTCTAAATCACAAACTGTGTAAGTTTAACGCAGCACGGACAGTTTTGAACATAAACTGGTATTTTCGGGGCGCGGTGGTCACCACAAAAATACAGGGGTTTCATTTTAGTGTAAGAAGTGATTTCCTGTTTTCATAAAAATACTGATTGAGTCAAAAGGAAATATTTCCACTATTTTGAAATACAGATTTTGAAATCCACACAGGTACTACTAACTTTTGAAAAAAAATTACAATTTGACCCCAAAAGAATTTTAATTACGAAATAAAACAAAAAATCAGATTTAACATATAAGAATTGTATATAACAATGAAATTAACAATACAGATTAATCATGGAAATTCAAATTGAATTTAAATATGTCAAATGCAATTACAAGAAATTAAATGAAAATGCAGGTTGTTACAGAAGATCAGTTTATTCGTTTAGACCTCCTACCAGTCCATTATTCTTTTTGGCCGAAAAGGAATAATGGCCTGCATGGCCAATCAAACTTGATCCCAATTAAAGGTTGCTTCAATGGGGTCTAACTGGGATCATTTGGGTCTGTTTAGTGTAAATCTTATGAGTTTTAATGAAGGTTCAGAATCCAAGCTCACTCTTGAGCTTTAATGGCCGAATGGCCATGGTAGAGGGCTTAGGGAACTCTATTTGAATCTGCATGTATGATCTGCAGGTGCAAGTAGTACATGCAAGGTTTATAGATGAAATGGGGGTGTGAGTTTTACCTTATAGATGTCTCGACCTCACTAAACTCGGATCAACTCTTCTCTCTCTCTCTCCTCCTGCGTCTCTATTCTTTCTCTTCTGGTTCTGTGCACCGGAGTGTGTGTACACAGTGTGTATGTAAGTAGAAAGGGAGTGCAAAGAGGAGGAATGTGTTAGATATACAATGTATGGGGTGAGTGCGTATGTTTCCACTTCTTCTTCTCCAAATCTCTCACACTCTCGGGTCTTTCCCTCTCTAATCTGCTAAGGCAGATTATGGTGAGTGTTTTGTGTATGCAACAGAATGTATGTGTGTGTGCTGCATGTATACATATATATATATATAGGAGATAGGGTTGACAAGTGGCGTGTAGGTAGTGCCTAATGTTATGGGGGTGTGCACATATGTGACACATGTAGTGGTGGTCTTGCATGCTTGCCACATGGCCAAGTGTGGGGCCCACATCTTGGTTGGCATGCTATCTTGCAAAGTGGGTGCAAGACTGCAAATATGCACAAGTACAGGGTTGGGTATAAGTCTATGTAAGAATTCAGGCGTGAGTCGTCTCTGAATATTAACTAAAGGTCGAGGCTACGATTTATAGTTTGATATTACTAAAATGTATGTGACGACGTCGCACAATTAATATTATTAGTACTATTGAAATAATGACGACGCTTAAGCCGCTAATTAAAGATTTCAGATGAATGGTTTCTATTTAGGATTATCCTAATGGACCTTCTGTAACCGTCAGCATGGTGATGTCATCCCCCTCTAATCATACGTGGAATTTCTGGGGAAATTCAGGGTGCTACAATATCATTACCCACTAGTGAACAGTTAGTTACTTCTTCGGTATTCAAGTCATGTGAGATCAGAATAGGTGATAAGGTTTTGAGCGTTGATTTGATTCCGTTGACACTGAATTACTTTGATATTATCTTGGGTATGGATTGGTTGTTGGCTAATCCAGCTAGAATTGACTTTGAACAAAAAAGAGTTAGTTTCTATCCGTCAGGTCAAGGAGAGTTTACTTTTTAGGGAAAGGGTGTGACTATACCGCCGTGCTTGATATCGACCATTCAAGCAAGAAAGATGTCGAAGAGAGGTTGTTCGGGTTTCTTATGTTCGATTGTTGACACACGAGTTCTTGGACCACTAGTAGAAGACATTCCAGTGGTTCAAGAATTTCCAGATGTTTTTCACGATGAGTTACCCGATGTATTTATTGAAAGAGAGCTTGAGTTCACAATAGAAGTAGTACCAGGGTCACAACCAGTATCCAAAGCACCGTATCGAATGACACCTATAGAATTGAAGGAATTGAAAGTTCAGTTATAGGAACTGCTTGAGAAGAGTTTCATTAGGCCTAGTGTTTCGCCATGGGGAGCTCCAGTTTTGTTTGTGAAGAAGAAGGATGGGACAATGCGTATGTGCATCGATTATCGGGAGTTAAATAAGTTGACTGTCAAGAACAAATATCCGTTGCCAGGGATAGATGACTTGTTTGATCAGTTGCAAGGGGCTCAAGTATTTTCGAAGATTGACTTGAGATCCGGTTTCCATCAGTTGAAAGTCAAAGAAGAAGATGTTGAGAAGACAGCTTTTAGGACTAGATATGGTCACTTTGAATTTCTGGTTATGCCATTTGGAGTGACTAATGCACCAGCCGCTTTCATGGATTTGATGAACCGTGTTTTCAAAGACTACTTAGATGAGTTTTTCATTGTGTTTATAGATGACATTCTAATCTATTCTAAGAGTGTTGAAGATCACGAACATCTTTGAGATTAGTTTTACAACGATCACATGAGAAGAGATTGTTTGGAAAATTGAAGAAGTGTGAGTTTTGGTTGACAGAGATTGTTTTTCTTGGACATATAGTATCAGAAAAAGGAATTTCAGTGGATCCTCAGAAGATAGAAGTAGATACCAATTGGCTGAGATCGACAAATGTGATAGAGATTCGAAGTTTCCTAGGATTGGCGGGGGTACTATCGGAGGTTTGTGAAAGACTTTTCATGTATAGCAATGTCGATGACACAGTTGATGAGGAAAGATGTTGCTTTTGTATGGAGTCCAGAATGTGAGGAAAGTTTCCAAGAGTTGAAGGGTCGACTAGTGAAAGCACCAATCTTAGCCGTTCCGTCAAGGACTGAAGGGTTTGTTATTTACAGTGATGCTTCATATAGGGGTTTAAGTTCGTTCTTATGCAATGTGATAAAGTCATTGCATATGCGCCGAGACAACTTAGACCGCACAAGAAGAACTATTCGACACATGATCTAGAATTGGCTGCCGTGATTTTTGCATTGATGATTTGGCGTCATTACCTATACGGGGAGAAATGTGAGATATATACAGATCATAAGAGTTTAAAGTATTTATTCACGCAACGAGATTTGATCATGAGGCAGAGAAGATGGCTAGAGTTGATGAAGGACTATGACTTGTCAATTCAGTATCATCCGGGCAAAGCGAATGTCGTCGCCGATGCTCTTAGTCGTAAAGCACCAACCAACACCGCATCAGATTTGACTTCTCGGAAAGAATTGATCCAAGACATAGAGAATTTGGAGCTTGAGGTGATTCCGAGGATTGAAGGTGGATTGATGTCGACGATTGTGGCACAACCACTCTTGATCCATGAGATCACAGAGAAACAACTTCATGACGTGGCTTTGAAGAAGATTTGTGATGAGATTTCAATGGGAAAGCAACCGAGATTTACATTTGAGAATAATGTTTTGCAATTGAGAGATAGAATTTGTGTACCCAACGAGAAGGAGTTGAAACAGAATATCCTAGAGGAAGCACATAATACGAAGTACACCGTTCATCCGGGTAGCACCAAGATGTATAGAGATTTGAGACATATTTATTGGTGGCCAGGAATGAAGAGAGAAATAGCACGCTATGTTTCACGTTGTACGAGTTATCAACAAGTGAAGGCCGAACGCCAAGTACCTTCGGGATTGTTACAACCGTTACCGATAGCCGAGTGGAAATGAGAACACATAACAATTAACTTTGTTAGTGGGTTTCCGAGATTGAAGAAATCAAATACTATCATTTGGGTGATCGTTGACCGTTTGACGAAATCGTCACACTTCCTACCACTTAGAACAACTAAGCCAGTAACATTAGCTAATTTGTATATTCGCGAGATCGTGAGACTACATGGTATTCCAGTTACTATTATTTCAGATAGGGATAGTAGTTTTACATGGAAGTTTTAGAGGGCCTTGCAAGAAGCAATGGGTACCAAATTGCATTTCAGTACTGCTTTTCATCCTCAGACCGATGGTCAATCGGAAAGAGTAATCCTGTCACGACCCCAAAATTCGATTTCAAAATTTTAGGCTCGAGACCGGCCTCTAGGCCTCTTCGTAATTAAATAGAGCTCTAGCGGAAGCAATCATAGCTTAATTCTGTTTATATATTGAAGTCTACATAAAGTCTTGAAAATATTATTACATTTGAAGGCATAACTCTTCTGAATATTCTACATATCTAACAATCATCTACTCCTCATTTGCATCAAGAAGATAATCTTTATCTTCTATCGAAATGTTCTGTTCTTCTAAGGGTTTTGTAATAGCCTATCATCGTCACTTCGTCACCTGAAAAGGGTTTTAAAAATATTTGGAGAGTGTGAGCTGAAGGCTCAGTGAATGAACATAACCTTGGAAATAATCATTTAAAAGGTTTGCCTTTTTAGAATAGATAAGATAATAACATTAAAATTTCATGCAATAAAATATAATGACAGGTTCTATTTGCATGGAAAATTACATCTTTACATAAATGTCAAATTACCAACCACCCACTCACACACACGTTCCTTTCATTACATGGTACAGTGATCAAAGTACAATCCTGCTAGTCGGGTTCATGGGTCCAAAGGACCAGCCACTTGGACTTCATTTCATCGCATACATAGGCTATACTTTATAATTTGTTGTGGTAGTAATTGACACTTTAAATAAATGAACATTTTAAATGATGGCATTTCAAAAGATACATGACATTGGAATAAATTGACATAATAAGTTTTGAATGCTAAAACCCTTCCAGAAACCAAGAAAAATGTTCCGAAAATAACTTTAGTAATTTTGATACTTTACGTATCATTAAAATCATAGTAGAATTTACTCATTATATATTGAGTTAATATAGAATTGAGAAAAGGTAATAAACACTCACATATAGAGTTGAATTAAATACAGGATACGAACACTCGCATATAGAGTTGAATTAAATACAGGATACGAACACTCACCTTGGTGACTTAGGATTTGACGATGAGATAGTTCCTACATCAATACAGGTAAAGGAACTAAACATTTAATATCTAATTGTAAATAGTGTAAAACTGTAATTAAGGCTTCTCTAGGATATTTATGTAAATATGCTAAAACTACTTCACTATAATGTTCTTTACACTACACTGAGTTCAACATCACTAACTAGACTCAATTTGGAGTCCGTAGTAGTTCCTACTTCAAAACAGAGTGTCCTACATAAACGTGAATTCTACAAATAAGCTGTATTTTAGATAATGTCGGATTGTCTCCAAACTTTTAAATATAATACTAGACGTTATTTTAAGACTATTGGAATTGACAGCATATTTTTCTGAGTTATAGATTATTTACTACGAATTTTGGAAGTTAAAATACTATTTTTAAATAGTTACTATTGAGTCATAAAGCTCATATATAATCTTCATAAGGGTGAGAATTTATTCGTTAAACTATTCTTTTATAAAATCATAATAAGTATTACTTTTCGTTTACCAATTTTATTACCCAAAGGATATAAAGGAATTAGCAATTAATCGTACTTAGTATCCCAATATTTCTAATTGTAATATCTATTTGTTATATTCTAATGATACAAAATAATACTGAAATATAAGGGATTTCATTCATTTAATTTATAATCTAACAAGGCCAAACTTATTTACTAACACTATTTTTAAAAATAGTCGTAACCGAACCGTAATTCCATTTTCATACCCAAATACCATAATTTAAGTGTGAAACTATTTTTAATGTTCATAAAATGCCACAAGAATATTTTGTATTTTTTTCCCATAGTTTAAGAAATATAATAGTTATAATAAAATAATCAAACCTCTATTTAAATCAATTGATAAGTAGTAAAATAATATTATTTTATGGTTTTATAATTAACAAAATTATAAAACAATATATATTATCATAATATCATTATAGAATATATAAATGATTTATAATGAGTTTTACAAAATCCCAGAATGACCAAAAATACCCTTTTTAAAAGTTTAGGGGTCATTCTGTAAATACACAAAAATGTGGAAAAACTTTCAGAAACTGAAAAATTAATATTTCAGATGGAAATAAACATAATTAGAAGTACTAAACTTGAAACTGTGATCAAATCCGATGTCGGTAGACCTTTATATGTTCGTTTAAAGTTTTCAAGGGTGTAAATGTAATTTTCGAAAATAAACTGGGCAGAATGTCCTGTTTGGACATATTATAATTCTAATCTTCTAATGGCCATAATTTACTCATTTCTTAACGAAATCAAGTAAACTCTATATGAAAATTGATCATCTCGACGAGCTCTATCCATCTATATCAGTTTGGGATCCTAGTTTTGAGTTAATAACGCGAATTTTGGATAAAACCGTGAAGTGGGTCTATGAAAAAAATTACGAATTCGTGACGATTGGTTAAGACTATGGAAAAACTGTTCTTGGGGGATTATAAGGGAGTTAATATCTTTCATTTGATATAAAGAAATTAAGTTTTTGTTATTGTTTTTCTGCTCGCTATTTTCGAACCCTTAACCATATATATGTAAATATATATCAACTGAGTTATAAAAAGAATTCATAAATTCAAATTGGAAACTTACCCAATTTGAATTACAGAGAGGGACAGAGAATCCAATTGACAGCCCAAGCTAGCTTCAATTACTCCTTGTATGTGTATATATAATTACATATGTGTGTGTATAAGGCTGAGAGAGAGAGAGAGGCAGAGAGGTAGAGAGTTGTAAGGGATGAGAGATTTGTTTGGGGGTAGGTGTGTATATATAGCTTTAGTAAGCTTGGGGGCCACAACACACACTCACACACCTACACCTACACGACACACACACACAATACAATACACACGCACACATATTGTGCACAAAAAAACAAACTGTTGATTTGGGCTCCAAGCAACACATGGGAAATTATCCCATGTGTTGAGCTCACACGATGTTGCACACGCACAGGTAAATTTTATACTGTAATCTCTTCAAATTGGTATATTTCTCTGACCAAAATAAATTTTTAATATTTTAATATACACTTTAAATTTTCAGGTCATTACATTCTCCCCTACTTAAAGAAGTTTGGTCCCCAAACTTGTCTTATTAGGTGCTTGAAAAGGCAATCATAATTTTAGAATAATTTCCTAATTCACAAACTCGAAATACATTAAAATAGTAAAATATCAAAATATTCTAACAGTTAGAAACGAAATTATTACACTAACTAAATAATCAGAATAGTCAATAATACCTAACATATTTCTCAAAAAGGACAATTCGGGTTCTTATATAGTATATAACTTATGTTTATATGTTCTGTGGTTAAAGATTGCCAAGATATACAGATAACTAACTCTTGAAAGTAAATTTTATATCAATCACTGTTTTGTAAGATAATTACAAGTTGCTTCATTGTCCTAAAATTTAATGGTTCAAAGCTTTAGGATTATGACTTTATAATAGTTCAAATACCTATCAGAATATATATATATATATATATATATAAATTCTAAGAATTCCCTTACATTTCCATTTCTTGAAAACTGTGTTTATCACTTCTAAAGTATTACCTAAATAATTGTTATCAATTCTTTCGTAATTTCTGGCATAAGCGGTATATTTTAAAATAGAATTTGATCATATTAATGAAAATAATAGCTACGATTAAAAGATATAGAAAATTGATTCAGTTTATTATTATGGTAACTAAAAGTAGAAATTACATGTGAAGTATGTTCATAGATTGTATTCTACAAAGGCACTATACAATATGTATTACTATTCAATTTGTCTATTTAACCATTTCTAAATTCAGGTAATTGAACTAAACATTAATAGATATGTTTTTTTTCAACTATAATGTTGGAATAGTAAATTTTATATTACTAACTTATGGTCCTGAGTTTGAATAAATATCATAATAGCATCTAATTGTTGTCTAAGACGCAACGTAGACCAATTACTTGTGTACTATACATATTATCCTAAACAACATTGTTAAGAAATAGAAAATACTAAATTGATGATTAATACGTGTGTTTTTTTTTTTTTTTTTGGTTGTAAATCACTTAAATGCTAACATATTATTAAGGCATATAACAATGCAAATTGAGAATATGAACTTAGATATGAAACACAAGCACCCTTTAAATACCCCGTATTACTCCTCAATCGATTGGAATGCCCATGTCTTGCAATACCATGCTTCCAGAAATTCTCACATAAAATGTAGGATGTCGTCGGACTGAGTAGATAATATCCATGTTGAAGATAAATCAATACTTCGTGATAGAAGAGTAAGATCATTACTTGATAGATAATTCAAATATTCGTAGTCATAGGATCTCCACATAGATAGATAAGAGATAAATGGCAGCAGCAAAATACCCGCTCACAATATCCGTAATATCAGCATAATGCGAAATTCATAATATCCGTAATATCAGCATCATAAGAAATCCAGAATATCCGTAATATCAGCATCATAAGAAATCCAGAATATCCGTAATATTAGCATCATAAGAAATCCAGAATATCCGTAATATCAGCATCATAAGAAATCCAGAATATCCGTAAAATATAATCCCCATCAGAAAACCAGATGACAATAAGGACCCATCGAAAATAAAAGATCTAGATATTCAAGATAAGAATTTTGAATATGTTGCCACTGTCAGCTCCGATTGTCGATATGATAATAAGGATTCAATTATCAATTCTGAATTCTCAACGCGTACCCCCCAATTATGCAAACACAATATGAATGCACCGAAACTATACAATAATGTGTATATATATATATATATATATTTTTAGAGTTATGGAACGTTAATTACTAGAAAAAATAAACAAATGTACACTTAGTAAAATACACAAATGTTTTATTACATTTTCTTTTAAGTCACATTTTCCACTACTATTTGATTAGTCCTTTAGCTTATTTCTAAATTTAGTCAATTGGAATATTACAAAATGGCAGGTATATATTATTATCCTGTACTAAGAATTTACTATAGTAGTTCAGTTATATGCGAGTATGGGTTAAGACTAATGAATAAGAATTTATGTTGTACCCAATTGCAATTTCTTTGGTGCTCTTCCCATTACTCCGTGTATGCGTGTTTCAACTATTGCAATATTTTTACTAATATTTCGTGGTTGTGTTCTCTAATCTTTTTTTTTTTTTTTTTTTTTTACAAAAGTTTTTTTTTTTTGAAAGTAGGTTCCTATTTTTATTTATTTTTTTTCCTACTTATTTAAATTCATATATTTAAGACACTAGTTTGTACCACACCTAGTAGTTGTTGTTATTAAACACTCTATAACTCTTAATATATTTACAATGAGTTATGAAACGTCACCTTAGGAGTTATTAATAAAATAGAGTTTGTTTTCGTTGTAACGTCGTTGCGTGTTAATACTATTTCTATTGGTAAATAGAGTTAACATTCCATAACATATTCTTAGTAATGTAAGACTTAGACTTCTAACTACAATTAAATTCTAGACTCACAGATATTCAAATCAGATATTTTAGACTAAAAATTCCATATACGTTCTAGCTATATGTCTTATCTCTCTTCCTTTTGTTTTTTCTATACAAAATGAGTCCTACTTCTAGACTTCTGAGCAAGATGATATATCTGGTCCTAAGCTGTAACCCAAACATCCTAATAAATTCTTATGTGTCTATATCTTAACCTTAGATTTCCTCATCATAATTTCTCTATGCTCTTCTAGCGGTTTGGGAGCTATTGCTCTGATACCAACTGTCACGACCCCAAAATTCGACTTCAAAATTTTAGGCTCGAGATCGGCCTCTAGGCCTCTTCGTAATTAAATAGAGCTCTAGCGGAAGCAATCATAGCTTAATTCTGTTTATATATTGAAGTCTACATAAAGTCTTGAAAATATTATTACATTTGAAGGCATAACTCTTCTGAATATTCTACATATCTAACAATCATCTACTCCTCATTTGCATCAAGAAGATAATCTTTATCTTCTATCGAAATGTTCTGTTCTTCTAAGGGTTTTGTAATAGCCTATCATCGTCACTTCGTCACCTGAAAAGGGTTTTAAAAATATTTGGAGAGTGTGAGCTGAAGGCTCAGTGAATGAACATAACCTTGGAAATAATCATTTAAAAGGTTTGCCTTTTTAGAATAGATAAGATAATAACATTAAAATTTCATGCAATAAAATATAATGACAGGTTCTATTTGCATGGAAAATTACATCTTTACATAAATGTCAAATTACCACCCACCCACTCACACACACGTTCCTTTCATTACATGGTACAGTGATAAAAGTACAACCCTGCTAGTCGGGTTCATGGGTCCAAAGGACCAGCCACTTGGGCTTCATTTCATCGCATACATAGGCTATACTTTATAATTTGTTGTGGTAGTAATTGACACTTTAAATAAATGAACATTTTAAATGATGTCATTTCAAAAGATACATGACATTGGAATAATTTGACATAATAAGTTTTGAATGCTAAAACCCTTCCAGAAACCAAGAAAAATGTTCCGAAAATAACTTTAGTAATTTTGATACTTTACGTATCATTAAAATCATAGTAGAATTTACTCATTATATATTGAGTTAATATAGAGTTTGAGAAAAGGTAATAAACACTCACATATAGAGTTGAATTAAATACAGGATACGAACACTCGCATATAGAGTTGAATTAAATACAGGATACGAACACTCACCTTGGTGACTTAGGATTTGACGATGAGATAGTTCCCACATCAATATAGGTAAAGGAACTAAACATTTAATATTTAATTGTAAATAGTGTAAAACTGTAATTAAGGCTTCTCTAGGATATTTCTGTAAATATGCTAAAACTACTTCACTATAATGTTCTTTACACTACACTGAGTTCAACATCACTAACTAGACTCAATTTGGAGTCCGTAGTAGTTCCTACTTCAAAACAGAGTGTCCTACATAAACGTGAATTCTACAAATAAGCTGTATTTTAGATAATGTCAGATTGTCTCCAAACTTTTAAATATAATACTAGACGTTATTTTAAGACTATAGAAATTGACAGCATATTTTTCTGAGTTATAGATTATTTACTACGAATTTCGGAAGTTAAAATACTATTTTTAAATAGTTACTATTGAGCCGTAAAGCTCATATATAATCTTCATAAGGGTGAGAATTTATTCGTTAAACTATTCTTTTATAAAATCATAATAAGTATTACTTTTCTTTTACCAATTTTATTACCCAAAGGATATAAAGGAATTAGCAATTATTCGTACTTAGTATCCCAATATTTCTAATTGTAATATCTATTTGTTATATTCTAATGATACAAAATAATACTGAAATATAAGGGATTTCATTCATTTAATTTATAATCTAACAAGGCCGAACTTATTTACTAACACTATTTTTAAAAATAGTCGTAACCGAACCGTAATTCCATTTTCATACCCAAATACCATAATTTAAGTGTGAAACTATTTTTAATGTTCATAAAATGCCACAAGAATATTTTGTATTTTTTTCCCATAGTTTAAGAAATATAATAGTTATAATAAAATAATCAAACCTCTATTTAAATCAATTGATAAGTAGTAAAATAATATTATTTTATGGTTTTATAATTAACAAAATTATAAAACAGTATATATTATCATAATATCATTATAGAATATATAAATGATTTATAATGAGTTTTACAAAATCCCAAAATGACCAAAAATACCCTTTTTAAAAGTTTAGGGGTCATTCTGTAAATACACCAAAATGTGGAAAAACTTTCAAAAACTAAAAAATTAATATTTCAGATGGAAATAAACATAATTAGAAGTACTAAATTTGAAACTGTGATCAAATCCGATGGCGGTAGACCTTTATATGTTCGTTTAAAGTTTTCAGGGGTGCAAATGTAATTTTCGGAAATAAACTGGGCAGAATGTCCTGTTTGGACAGATTATAATTCTAATCTTCTAATGGCCATAATTTACTCATTTCTTAACAAAATCAAGCAAACTCTATATGAAAATTGATCATCTCGACGAGCTCTATCCATCTATATCAGTTTGGGATCCCAGTTTTGAGTTAATAGCGCGAATTTTGGATAAAACCGTGAAGTGGGTCTATGAAAAAAATTACGAATTCGTGATGATTGGTTAAGGCTATGGAAAAACTGTTCTTGGGGGATTATAAGGGAGTTAATATCTTTCATTTGATATAAAGAAATTAAGTTTTTGTTACTGTTTTTCTGCTCGCTATTTTCGAACCCTTAACCATATATATGTAAATATATATCAACTGAGTTATAAAAAGAATTCATAAATTCAAATTGGAAACTTACCCAATTTGAATTACAGAGAGGGACAGAGAATCCAATTGACAGCCCAAGCTAGCTTCAATTACTCCTTGTATGTGTATATATAATTACATATGTGTGTGTATAAGGCAGCCCAAGCTAGCTTCAATTACTCCTTGTATGTGTATATATAATTACATATGTGTGTGTATAAGGCTGAGAGAGAGAGAGAGAGAGAGGCAGAGAGGTAGAGAGTTGTAAGGGATGAGAGATTTGTTTGGGGGTAGGTGTGTATATATAGCTTTAGTAAGCTTGGGGGCCACAACACACACTCATACACCTACACCTACACGACACACACACACAGTACAATACACACGCACACATATTGTGCACAAAAAAACAAACTGTTGATGTGGGCTCCAAGCAACACATGGGAAATTATCCCATGTGTTGAGCTCACACGATGTTGCACACGTACAGGTAAATTTTATACTGTAATCTCTTCAAATTGGTATATTTCTCTGACCAAAATAAATTTTTAATATTTTAATATACACTTTAAATTTTCGGGTCATTACAAATCCAGATTTTGGAAGACATGCTTTGGTTATGTGTACTTGATTTTCAGGGTGATTGGGAAGACCACTTGTCATTAATTGAGTTCCCGTATAACAACAATTTTCAATCGAGTATTGGAATGGCTCCTTATGAAGCTTTATATGGTCGTGTATGTCGTTCACCAATTAGTTGGACAGAAGTTGGAGAAAGAATGATTGAAGGGCCGAAAATTGTGCAAGAGACGACAGACAAGATAAAGGTAATACGACAACGGTTACTGACAGCTCAGAGTAGGTATAAGAGTTATGCTGACAATCGCAGACGACCGTTGGAATTCGATGTGGGCGATTTGGTGTATTTGAAGGTGTCACCTTCAAAGGGGATTACCAGATTTGGGAGATATGGGAAACTCAATCCGAGATACGTAGGACCTTTTGAAATAATTGGAAGAGTTGGACTCGTAGCTTATCGATTAGACTTGCCGATAGAATATGCTCAAGTTCATAATGTGTTTCATGTATCCTTTTTACAAAAACACTTAGCGGAGGATAGAGATCAAGTGATGACTCCGATGCCGAATGAGATTCAAAGTGATTTTACATATGTTGCATATCCGGTAGAGATCTTGGATCGGAAGGATTAAGTCTTGCGAAATAAAGTGATATCGAAAGTGAAAGTGTTATGACGTAGCCAAACGACAGAAGAGATGACATGGGAAATCGAAGATGAGATGCGTACTCAGTATCCACACCTTTTCGAGACATGAAGTATAAGTTTGGGGACAAACTTCTTTTAAGGGGGAGAGTATTATAACACCCGCATGCATGTTATTGTTTTTCATTACATTGTCATGCATGATAATGTAATGTGTCGTGTATTTTTGGCACACGGTTGAGTGAGTGTTTACTCATGAGTTGTTTTGGGTGTCTGTGTTAGAGGACCCTCTGAGAATTTGTTAATGAGTGTTTTGTGGTTGTGAAGTCTCTCCGTGTATGAGACGGTCACTGTGGAAATTTTAAATGTTTATCTGAAAATAAATGTTTACCTGTATATTTTAATATCTGTATTATTTTCTAGTTTAGAATATATATATCTGTTATTAGTTTTAGTATCCTGGTGAGGACGAATTAGCACGCTATTAATTTAGTAGGTTAATTAGCAGCGTCGGAAACGTCATGTAGAAATTCGCGTTTTAGCAACCAAACGGAACTTAGTCAGAAACTTTTATAATTTTGAAGTTTTACTTGTAAAGCTATGAATTAGCTGTGTAGAAAGTTTCGGAGACTGTTTAAGAGTTTTGAAAACTCATGGGGAGGTAAACGCAATTCCCAAGAGTTTTGCCTATATATAGATAGAGATGAGTTAGATATTTTCATTAGCTTACAACCTACGTTTCCAAAGAGAGGCCAATGGGAGATTTTGTTTGCTTCGAGCCTTCCGACGACAAACGGCGACCCTTTGTCAGTCTGTTTTCTCCTAGATTCCGTATTTGAACTCCTTGAGGTAAGGCCGTCGTTTTGATACCTATTAGGCCTTGTTTGGCTAAGTTTTCCAAAAAGTCATTTTCTAGAAATTTTCATAAAAGTTGATAATTGAAATTCTGATCGATATGAATCGTAGCAGATGGACTTCTGCATGTTCTTTGTGCACGGGTTTTCTTTGGAACAAATTATAGGAGCATTATTCGGAGGTGAGTGATTCAATCTTGCTATTTGGAATGATTTCTTGACATGTATTTATGTTATGTTTGAATAGTATGTGTTAATTCATAGAGATATATTGTGTAGTTCATATTGGGCAATTATAGTGATAAGTAGGCCCAATAGCATGGTGAAATGTTTTAATTATCGAGAGCACGGTGATATGTATTTGAGCATGTTAAGTTGCTTATTTGGGTCAGAAGGAGCACGTGGCCACTAAGCCATTTTGTGGAGCCGATATAGGCATTAAGGTCACACGATTGAAGAAAAGAATCGTGGGTCTTACCCTTTCGCGTGGACTTATTGGCGAGGAGTCGCGGATTGGGAGTATGGAATGTGCACGTGAGTCTCCCGCGACTAGTATGAAATGTAGAGATGTGAATGCAATCATGTTTATCATTCATATGCAAATGTTGATTTATTCACTAATTGTTAGCTTAAATAAATCAAAATATGTGTGGTTATTCAAATAACTATTGCAGGTATGAATACTGGGGAGGAATTGGAAAAGTGATCGCGAGATGTTGGGAGTTCACTTAGAAGGTGACACATAGAAGTTTATCTCGTAGTTTTGAAATCGAAGCGTCTGTCTCATTTGTTTAGTCAAGAGACTTGTACTAGGAATGGATAATAGCCTTGTATATGTTTTATATTTCCAAGTGTTGTAAGGATCACTTCCGAGTAGCTAGAACTTCGTTTTGTTTTAACTTGGAGAACATGGTTTGGGTGGGTTAACTTATTATGTATACGAACCCGGAGTTCACGTTTTAAAATGTTTGCTTGTCAACTTCATACCTTGATTTAATGTGGAGATCGTTCAAGGTCGTAGGGTCGCTTGACCTTAGGCAAAATTCTAGTGTAAGAACGATTGCTGTCAGAGGGTCATTCGACCGGTCGAAAGGGATAGTTCGACCGGTTGAAGTGCCCTCTGCTGTGAAGGATTATTGCCGAGGGTCATCCGACCGGTCGAAAGGGGTATCTCGATCGGTTGAAATGACCCCTGCATGAAAACTTTTTATATCCCTTCTGCAACTTATTTAAATGTTTTGATTGGTTCTTAGGGCACTTTTGGGACCCCTTTGAATATAAATTCATTCGTTTCAAAATATAATTATGTTTTCAAATCTATACAGATTTTACTGACTTCGGATGTATTGTTTCAAAAGAGCGACTACTCGTTGTTATCTTTAAAGTTTATTTTCCGCTGCTACAACTTTGAAATGAGTAGGAAGAGCCTCGGTGGCGTGCCACATGCTTCGATTCCGCTATTGTGGGATCGGGCTGTGACAACAACAAACTTTTATTTTACAAAATAATCACTTAAATTTTGAGCTAACCCAAACATGACCTAACTCTCTTACAATTAATTCTTTGTCAAACAAACACAGTCTTCGTTCTCATAAGAAATAGATAGTGAGACTTGGAATGTTAGACCTTCCAAAATAGGGCCTTACTCACCAATGGTTGTACATTCACCAACTACTAACATGTCCCCCACAACAATCAAAAACTACTCCAATAAGAGTTGCAGAAGAGGTTGTATAACACAACCCCATGTGTGTGCTCGTGCGTAAAATTTGGAGTGAAAATATTGACTATTGGATTACCAATTAAAAATGCATCAATAGTTGTAAACTTCGTAATGCATCATTATAATTAAAACATAAAAATTTCAGCTTATTTTACAATTAGAAATATAAGGTTTGGTCCCTATTTTGGACCATTAATAGGAATTGGTCATAGCCATATTGCATGTATAGTAATTAGTCCCTGATTTTGGAAGGTAATCAATATTTAGTCCCTTTTTTCAATTTGATAGAGATTTTATGGACCAATATGCCCTTCGTTACATACATACATACATATATATATATATATATGTGAGAAAATAAATGTCTCATTTTTACACGCTTCTCACTTTTTTGTGAGAAATTCTCACTTTTTACACAGCCTGTTTTTTAAGATCCGGATTATGTATATAGTAATAAAGATATATATAGTAATAAAGACTTAAATTTAGGAGGTTTTAAATTTAAACTCCAAACAACTATCTATATATAAATATATAGAGAGAGATAGGAACTCCACATATTATATATATATATCTCTTTCCAATTCTCTCTCTCTCTCTCTCTCTAAAATACAATCACACAAAAGGATTATACTCATCATCATCATCATCGTTGAGATGAAATTTGGGATTTCCGATGCATATTGAAGCAGCCATACCCAATTGGAGGGATACATTTTTCTGTTACAAACCATTAAAAAAGCTCCTCAATCACTTTCCGGTGACCACTACCAATCATCCTTACCTTTTGATTGATGCCGATGCCGTCATCGGAATTAATGATTTAGAGAGTTACATGCCATCTTTTGGAGGCTCTACATGATTGGTAACAATTTGTGTTGTGAATAAGAACAAGAAACTTAAGGCCCAGAGTTCTCGACACAGATTGATGCAAGAAAGAGAATCACAGATCGGAAATTCGAGAGAAGCACAGTCTGGAGTTCTGGTATAGAGAGAGAAGTGAGAATTTCTCTTTGAAAAGTGAGAATTTCTCACCTAAAAGTGAGAAAATTGTATTAAAAAGTGAGAAATTACTCGTCATGTCAATTTAAAAGGTGTGAATTTATTTTTTATTTTTTTTGGAATTCTTCTCGATAAATTGTTAATTGTTGATAAATTTATCATCAAATCCTCTCTATGTGTATGCTTATTTTTGTTTTAAAAAGTGGGTTGTTCTACCCTTTTAGTATGAGTGGGAAAATTTTCATTATTATACACATTAAAATATGAAATTCTCACTATTTTCAATACTTAGTCAATATAGTGAGCAATTTCACATTATTTTAGTGAACTCTCATTGATAATTTTATCAGTTTTTAAGTATGAAGTTCTGAGTACGTAGTGCGAATTTATCAAGAGTTTGTGAGAAATTTCTTGGTGATGGTGGACTTTATATGGAGATATTTTCTCAGTTTTTAGCTATATATGGTAACTGATTTATCATATATAAATTAGTTTATATATGTACATGTATGAACTGTGGAGTAAATGATGATAAATCAGTTACCATATATAGTTATACATATATATACATTTCTATAAAAATGATATAGGGGTATTTTAGTCTTCAAATTATGCAAGGGACTAATTTCTAGATTCGTTTTAAAAAATGACATATTTCTAATTAGATGCATATATTAGGACTATATATTAAATTACCCTTTTACAATCCATCCTTGGAGTGCACTTGGGATAAAGAGAGCTATAAACACAATACAAGGAGAGTATTTTTGTTCATCTTATTTTGCTCACACATTGCTTACTCAGGCCTCTATTGAGTAATGTGTCTAATTTTAGTAATTATTTTAATAATATATGGACAAAATGAGAATAAAATAGGACACATGTCATCCAATAAAAACATAAATGAACAATGCGTGAATAAAATATAGTGAGCAAAAATGCTCTCCAATTCAAAAGACCAAAACATCATTTTGACCATCAAAATACAATTTTCTGTTGAAGATGCTATTACCTACTAAAACTGATGAGTTTCAAACTAATGTGGTTCATTTCCATTTACTTTACCTATTCTTAATTTATTCAAAAAAAAAAAAAAAAAAATTCTTCTGATATCTTTTTCATAACCTCAACTATTCATTTTTCTTAAATTTGTCTCTAAACAAAGGCTGTTTTGGATTATGTGTGTATGATCGCGATAATCAAAATAGATTATGGTTAAAGTATTTTTAACGGTGTAATATGGTCAGAAAATTAGGTGAGTCAACATATACACATCTCACAATGATGTAGGCTAAATGAGAAAGTAGGGTATAAAATATTAGGAAAACTTAACTTTAACATACGGCTAATATTTTTTACCCTGCGACCAACCAGCAAAGGGATTGCCGGTCAAGAGTTGACTGGCAGAGTTGCTGTCGTCTGGTGGTTGGCCGGCAAAGGCTCTGCCCTTTTTTTTTTTTTTTATTATTATATATATATTTTTTTTAATTGTATCTTCCAAAAGCTTACCAACAAAGTGACTGTTGTTTGGCAAATTGGCGCCGAATGACATTCACTTCGCCGCTTGGTCACCAAATATCATTCATTCCGCCGTTTGGGTCCTACACTACTATAGTCCTCCATATTTTCGTATGGTAAATTAGCCTAAATTTATCCTATGATTCTCTATACCATTGAAGTTGCTCTTAGAATTGGTTGTATAGTTGTGGTATTTGAGTAATGTATTGTAAAAGTAGTTATGGTGGCATACTTGATTATATATTAGTTGCATAAATTCAAAAGTGACTTTGAATTTCCAAGACAATTATGCCCTTATTTTGTTTTACTATAATATTTTTGTTAATGTATATTACTATTTTTTTTTATATATGAGGGAGGAGGATGAGGTTTAAACCCCGAACCTATATATTGGAGGGGACTTATATATGCCAAGTTCTTTGCCACTTGAGCTATGCCAACATATGCTATATTACTAATTGTTAACAAAAATTATTTAGTTATACAGTTAATAAATAAAAAACTTATACTAATATATCATTACATTACTAATGGTGGTTATTGTTATTTATCAAATTAACACTGTTTTATGTCACTGTCTTTTTGGCTTTTAGAAAGATCATTTAATCAAATTGACATTGTTTTATTGAGTTATCACAAATAAAATTAGGGTTAATTACACGGACCTCTCCTCTATATTATAAAATTACACAGACCTCACTTGAGATTTGGATTTACATTACACACACCTCCCCTCTAAATTGCAAAATTTACAGAGACCCCCCTTCTTAATTTGCTAATGCCGAAAATAATCATAGTTATATAACAAAAAAAAAAACCCTCCTCTTCTCTCTCTCTCTCTCTCTCTCTCTCTCTCTATGGGAGACTTGTGTAATTTGCAATATAGAGGTGAGGTCCGTGTAATTTTGCCAAATCTCCGAGAAAAGTCCGTGTAATTAACTCATAAAATTATCACTTTTCTAGAGACAGTGACATGTTACTGTATATTGGTTACTAATTTTTGAATAGCTCAAACAAAACAAAAAAGAAATCAAATTTAGTGTTATGTTATTGTCTTTTAGTAATCAGTATCATGTCACTCAGTGTCTTTACCTAGGCAGCACGATAAAGACATTATCAGCTGCTAAAATAACCATATATTTACAATTCTTTATCTGTTTTGGACAAATTTTTCTTTCTTCTTCTTCTTTTTTGCTTTTGTGTTGTAGGCCAAATTTTCAAAATCTGTGTAATGGAAGTAAGGATTTTACACCAAAAAAAAGTGAGCATTTTTGTTCCCGAAAAGTTGTGAAAACCTGTGGCACTGAAAGAAAAATGTAGATCTATGGTAAGCCGCCTTTTTTTAAATCTTTTTTTCTCCCACATTACCCAACTAGACTTTCTTTTTTCTTTTATTTTTTTTTTTTTGTGAATAACCCGAACTAGACTTAAAATTCATGCAATTTGAGCCTTTTTTGAAATTTTTTTTTCCTTGACCTTTATGTATTAGTTTGATCCATCCATTCCTAGCATCCTCTATAGTCTACAAGTAACAACCTTATCTTTAGGCTTTACGTTACCCTTCCATGAAATACTCCTTGGACACATCCAAGCAGGACCCCCAACTTTTTTTTTTTTTACAAGTATATGACAAAATTGTCAAATTTGTTCTTTCTTCTGCCGATCGTCCATTCCCTCTTCTTTTCTATTTTAAGGGGCCCCAAAACGAAACCCATCTCTTCTCTCTCTCTCTCCAAATTCCTGAGCCTGAGGTATGCAGCACACCTCGTAAATCCCTCCTCATCCCCCAAGAAAATCATCAAAATTTTAAATTCATCAACCCACCCAAGTTGTAGTATTATGGAGAATTCGTGTGGGTTCAATATGTCGTGCGACAAGCTGGATCGGATGGCGAACTGGGTGGGGACCAGCGTAGCGGCGGCGTTCTTCGCCTCACTGGAACGCTGCTCCTGCATCAACCTCAGCACTTCACACGACGACTTTGACGACGACGAAGAAGAGGCCAAGGACCGCCCCCTCATGCTCTCCAAACCCATCTCTCTCCACTCCGACGATTCCACTCACCACTCCGACGTTAAGCTCCCTCCTATCTGACCACTTCTATATGTATCTATGTATATATATATATACCTTCTATGATTTTGTATCATGAAATTTGAATGCTTATGTGAGGACGAAGAAGAAAGAATTTTGTTCTGTTTCTATATGAATAAAATTTTGGATTACTTATTTGGGGACTTTTTTTTTTTTGTTTTTTTTTTTCAGGGTGGGTGTGTTAATTGGGTTTTTTGCGGATGAGAAGAAATTTTGTTAAGAATTAGAATTGTATTGGTGGGAATAAATAGACATATATGGGATTATCCATGTTTATTTTTCTGTCTAATCACTGTCTCTTTAATTGGGAAATTGTTAATGAGCTTGTGACATGAAAACTTTTTTTTTTTCCCTGTTGATTTTTGATAAAATCATCTGTTGTGGGTTAGAACGGAATTATGACCAATGGTTTTCTAATCAAAATTGCCTTCTTTATCCACCAAAATTGAGATGTTTTGATAATTTGATGTGCTTCTATTGGTTATATTCTTTCTCTTTAAAAGGGGAAAAAGAGAAAAGAGGGGAAGAGGGATGATCTTTAGATTGTCCCCAATTTTTGTTTTCTTGATGCCTAAAAATGAGTGATGATATGCTTCCGAAATTGAATCTTTGGTTCCCAAATACTTTGTTTTACTGCATGTTGTGGCAGTGATCGGTGGTATCACATATCTTCCGTTGGTATGGTTTGATCGATATGTTCTGAATTGGAAACATACACACTACTTGTATATATATGTTCTGAATGATTTTGTCTGAAATGTTCACTTTGGTACTTTGTATGAGATATGATGTTGTAGAATGCTTATGGTTGAGCTGATTTTGGATTCATATATATATATATATATATATACTAGTGGCGGACTGCGCGTAAAGCATGCAGTGCCCGTGGGTAAGCTGTACACCTGCTATCATTGGGGAGCTGTTACTAACAAGCTGCTGTTGAAATAAGAGTGTAGAAATGTGAAATCAAGAAATTACATTTATTGTCTTCACTTATAGTAATCAAAATTTAAGCCCCAAACATTTTGACAATTCATGGCTTCAACAAAAGGCTGCTACTTGGTTCTTTTGCCCGGTATTCTTTTTAGACTTTGGGGGGGGGGGGGGGGGGGGGGGGGGGACGATCGGCTTGTATAGCTTGACGACCCATAAGTTCACGCTTACTTGTTTGGTTGGTCACTTGTTTATGTTTTAACCTCCCGCCCTCCATGTCAACTGCGATAACAGAGAATTGTATGCGTGAACCTTTTTCTTGTATGCAAATTTGTACTGATCACATGTGATTATGAGCAAATATACGAGATTTTCATGGACTCTTAAATATATAGAAATCATCATTGATACGTATAAATGTAGGCATTTATAATATGAATGAATAGGTTGGGTGTTTAGTACATTTTAAATAAAGGAATCACAAATGGCAATTGTGTAGCTACAAATATGCCCGGACTTAAGAAATTCTGACTGTAACGAAGAAATTCAACTGCAGCGTTTGGGAACTCTTCATATTTTATCCTTTATACACCCAAAACTCATAAAAGTAGAGCAAACCCCTTTCAGCTTTGGTGTCGTAGGCGCAATAGCTTCATTTAACATATTATTTCTTAAAGTTTTATGTTACACATTACACATACATGTATACAGACTAAATAAGCAATAAGCAATTCTGAATGACGAATTTGTAGAGAGCCATGTTTTCAAGTCTTTTTTCATCATTCATTTCAAAGCACAACTTCATCGATAAAATTACAACAAACACTTTTCGAATCTTTAATTAAAAATTAGTTGAAGTGTAATGAAAAAGTACGCATAGTTCAGTTAAAGAGATTTTTTTTTTTACTGAAGCACATTAATGAGAATTGTTTTGATGGCAGCACACAATTATAGTCCCCGGCACTGTGTACATTTTTTTCTGACCAAATCAATAATCACAATTTATATATGTGAACATGTGTAAAGCCCCAACTGAAACCAGCAATGCGTTGCAAAGTCTGTTGACCCTTCGATGTTCATGTAGAACACAACAGGAGCAATTGTTGTGTAGATGTTGACGTGCCTGGAAGAAGATGTTGAGGATACAGGGAGCAGTAGCAGAAATTAATTGATAACCAAAACACCGGAAGGAATAAGCTAAGTTGCTAACCCGCGATGAGCAGCTCCGGTTTCCCTTTGATGCCGAATCAGCTAGCTGATATCTGGTTCTTTTAGCAGTTGAAAAAAAATAGGTTTTTTTTTTTTTTTTTTTCGGTAACCATGGGTGTCCGGGTCAGCTTGCGCGCACCTCGATTAATCCCACGAGGTCAGGGCATCCGGGTAAATCACCTGTGGCCAGGGTCGGCTCTGAAATGACCAAAATTGGCCGAGGCCTCAAGCGAATTTTCAAAGGGGCAAAAAAAATGAGGCCTCTATACTAAGTTTTATTGAAATTATAAAAAAAATAGGCCTAAAAATGATAAGTTTCATAGAAATTAGAAAGAAAAAAGGCCTAAAAATGATAAGTTTCATATAAATTTAATAGAAATTAGAAGAAAATAAGCCTAAAAATAATAAATTTCATAAAAATTAGAAAGAAATTAAGAAAAAAATAGGCCTAAAAATGAGGCCTAAAGTCGAGGCCCCATGCGATTGCTTTGAAAAATAGGCCCAGGGCCGGCCCTGCCTGTGGCCACCCCCTTGAGATTCAAACTTAAGACCTCTGAGTGTAACACGTAGAGACCTTGCCATCTGGGCACAAGGGAAATGGTTGGAAAAAAAATAGATGATGCTCAAATAGTTGATGAAAATCGTTGGGTGCCAGGTGAGAAATCGTTGGGTGAAGGATGAGAGAGAGAGAGAGAGAGAGAGAGAGAGAAATCGTTGGGTGCGAGATACAGTCTATACGTGGACTATTGGACCTGGACGATTTAATAAAACTCCACAAATGGGCAGTTTGGGTAGCTGACTTTATGAAATGAGGGTAGAGTAGGAAGTTCAAAAGTTTTGACATTCTAGCTTAATGAGCCGCTGTCTTCTCATAGTAGAGTAGTAGGTATACCTTATTTTTTTTAGGGGTTATTCTCTTACCTTGAACTGTCTTAATGATTCCATATTCTAATTTAAGAAAATCTAAGGTTCGTTTGATAACCATTTTATTTTATTTTATTTTTTAGTTTTTGTGTTAAAATTTTTTGTGTTTATTTCAAAAAAAAGAAAATTAAAAATGCGTTTGAAAATTTTACTTTGTTTTTTAAAAAGAGAGAACAAAAATAAAAAAATGCGTTTGGTAACTATATTTTTGTGCCAAAATTTTATAACTACTTAGTAAAATGACTATTTTGCCCTTAAAACTTCAAAATGACATAACTCGTTAAAAAAAAAAATTAGAATTTAATGTCGTCAAAGTCCATAAACTCATATTATTATAGAAACCATTTTAGAACCTAAAAATAAAAATACGTCGTAAAATGATCAAATTGCCCTTGGGGCTTGCATATAAGAAGTTAATATTGTAAAAATCTTTAAATAATACGGAGTGACCTACCCCAATATTTTTCGACGTTCTGGATCCAATAGTAGTGTCCATTTGACCCGAATATATTTGTAAAATGACTATTTTGCCCTTCAAATTTTAAAATGCCATAACTTGTTAAGACTAAACCAGAATTGAACGCCGTTAGAGCTTGTGAGCTCATATTTAAGATAAAGAACATTTGGAATCTAAAAAGTACATATATGGTAAAATGACCAAATTGCCCTTGGGATTTACATATATGAAATTAACATTGTTAAAAGTCTTCAAATAATACAGAGTGATGATGCCAAAAATTGGTAACATTAAAGTAAAGCAATTTAGGAGAGAGAGAGAGAGGCTATTTTTTGTATGTGGTTCGGCCCTGTTAATGAAGGTACCTACGTCCACGGGTGTGTCTGAGCACGTTCACTAGCAGATCACCGGCGGGCCTGGTGAGCCAACAAAGAGGGGCGGCACTACCAGTAATACCGGCCGGGTGTATGCATATAATGGTGAATTATAGAGGCGCTGTGTAGACTACAGAATTATCGGCCCCTTCAATGGGGGGTGAGAGGTCTCTTTTATAGATGTAAGAGACCTACTCTTACATGGATAAGGAAATATAATCCTATTGGGGTGTGATTGACACCAATCAAGTAAGTTTCCTAATCGTATTAGGATTGATTGACATTAATTGTGGGGGTTTCCCAATTGGATTAGGAAATAGATGCACTTTCCATTAGTCTTCTAGCTTGAGTAGGAAACTGCCCGTAATGATCGGGATCATGCCTGTGGGCCCGGCCGGGTTGTTGATTTTGAACCGCTCGGTCATATTTTGGGCGTATCAGCTGCCCCCCATTTCCAAGATTGGCCAGATGCTATATCGGGGCAAGTTTGGAAATTAGTTGATGCCACTTGCCACTGTCTGAGTGCTTGAGAAAGCTGCCTCGGGGCTTCTGAGCCTGGTGAGCCCGCTGGAACTGGCTGAGAGTTGAGACCCTGCCTAGCTCGGGACTTTTAGGTGCTCGGGAACTGACCGGGAGTTGAGACCCGGCCTAATTCGGAGTCTTTGAATGCTCGGGAAGTGACCGAGAGTTGAGACTCGGCCTACTTCGGAGTTTTTTTTTTTTTTTGCTTGAGTTAGCTCCCAGGATGGTTATCTTCTGCCCGTAAACCTTCGTCAAGGCTGTGGGTAGAAGGATTTTACCATGTTGGAAAAGCCGACCTAAAGCGTACTGCTCTAGGGTCCTTTTTTATGTTAGCTCCCCAGGATGGTTGTCTTCCGCCCAGGTAGCCTTCGTCAAGACTGTTGGGAGAAGAGCTTGACCATGTTGGTGGAGCCGACCTAAATCACGGTGCTTTAGGGTCCTTTTGCTCCTCTATCGTCGGCCAACCTAAGAGATTTTAGTCACCTCTATCGTCGGTCTGGACCTAAGTGGAGTTAATGTCTCTGAGTACTGTAGGTGCTCGGGTTGTCCAAGATTTTGACTTGGTTATCCGCGAGGCCTGTAGATACCCGGTGTGATTACCTGTTTAGTTCACTACGCCATCTTGCCCCCCAAGCTTTCGCTAAGACGAGGGTCTTAAAGAGGCTATGATCTGTAGGTAACCGACCTGGAACATGGTGGTTGCAGGGTCTTTTGAAGCTTGCCATCGTCGGCCACCTAGGGGGTTTGCCCCCATCGTCGGTTGGACCTAAGCGAAGCCGGTGCCTCGGTCGTGACCCCGAGGTCTTTGGTGCCTGGGTTCGGAGCCCGAGGTCTTTTAGTGCCTGAGTTCGGAGCTCGAGGTCTTTTGAGTGCCTGGGTTCGGAGCCCAAGGTCTTTTGAGATGCCTCGGGGTTAGGCCCGAGGTCTTTGCATGCCTCGGGGTTAGGCCCGAGGACTTCGTAGATGCCTCGGGGTCATGCCCGAGGACTTTGTAGATGCCTCGGGGTTAGGCCCGAGGACTTTGTATGAACTCTGACAATCGGTGAAGCCTTACGCGGTGATCAGGCAAGTACCACTGTAGTCGGGCTCATCTAGAATGATGGAGACAGGGGGTCGGATCAGGATCATCGGGCTCTTGATTTTTATGTGCTGGAGGCAAAGCCGGAACTGCTTGATCCTGATCGATGTGAACTGGAGGTCAGGTCGGGACTGTCGAACCATGCCTGTTGTGAGCTGGAGGTCCGGTCGGGGCTGTCTGACCCGAACTGCTGTGAACCGGTGGTCGGGTCGGAATTGCCGGACTCAGACCGTTGCGAACCGGATGAACTGTCAGAATTCCCGGGCTGATCTCGCTTTCGCTTACTTCTGGAAGACTCGTTGCTTTCTTGCTCGGTGTATTTGGTCTTCAGAAACTCTTCGGTGTCAATATATTTTCCAACCCTCTCAGAGAGCTCAACCAAAGTTTTCGGTCGGTTTTTGTGGAACGACGCGGCGCACTTGGTGTGTTGAACTCCCGAGCAGAAGGCTAGGATGGCAATTGTCTCGTTCAGATTGTGAATTTGAAGCTTCTGTTGGTTGAACCGGTCGGTGAACTCCTTGAGGGACTCATTGTTCCGTTGTTTGACTGTCAATAGCTGCATGTCTGGCTTTGGCCGCTCATGCATACCGGCGAACTGGTTGATGAACCGCTTGCTGAGTCGTTTGAAACTGCAGACCGATCGGGGCTCCAAGGAGTAGAACCACTGCATGGCCGGGCCTTTCAAAGTGCTGGGGAAGGCTAGGCAGTGTAGCTCATCGGAGTTGGTTGCTAGGGCCATCTGGACTTTGTAGGTCTGGACGTGGTCGACCGGGCTTCCCGAGCCGTTGTATGAATCTAGCCGAGGCTGCTTGAATTTGCGCGGGATGGAGAACCTCGTGATTTGGCTGGAGAACGGTGACTCTGTCTCGGTATTGGCTTGATTCTGAGCACAGTTTTGACCAAGTTTTTTTGGCCACTCCGTCAATCTGCTTCTGTAAGTACTTGATTCGGGCTTCCACTCCTTCCCGACCGGTATCTGAGGAGTTGGTCGGGTTGGTGGAAGAGGCTTCTTCTTCATGGCGGGGGGCTGTCCTCTGGGATCGGGCTCGGCTATAACCCCGGGTAACCGTTCGCTTAGGGACGACTCGGCTCTTGACCGAGTGACCCAAGACTGATTCCCGGGCCATATGTTCCTGCCTTTCCCCTCGGGCAGCAGGCCCACTGCTGACGTCTTTGACATCCTCAACACGGGACGGGTTGGCTCGGGCCCGTTGTCTGGTCAAGATCGGTTCTCGACCGTACGCAACGTTCCCGGGTCGTTTCCCGGCCATTGGAGGATTGCTTTGCTGGGCTAGCAGTGCTTCGATCTGTTGCTGGATTTGACGCTGGCCTTCCAAGAGTTGTGTGAGGGTGGCGGTGATTTGCTCAGATGTCAGGATTGCTGCAGTCGACGCCGGGGCCGAAGGAACATCCCGGTCGGACTGCTGCGCAACCTTCTTTCCCTTCTTTGGTGGCATATTGATCAGTCAAGAATTTGTTGATGAGAAGAATTGTCGTTTCCCACAGACGGCGCCAAGCTGATGATGCCAAAAATTGGTAACATTAAAGTAAAGCAATTTAGGAGAGAGAGAGAGAGGCTATTTTTTGTATGTGGTTCGGCCCTGTTAATGAAGGTACCTACGTCCACGGGTGTGTCTGAGCACGTTCACTAGCAGATCACCGGCGGGCCTGGTGAGCCAACAAAGAGGGGCGGCACTACCAGTAATACCGGCCGGGTGTATGCATATAATGGTGAATTATAGAGGCGCTGTGTAGACTACAGAATTATCGGCCCCTTCAATGGGGGGTGAGAGGTCTCTTTTATAGATGTAAGAGACCTACTCTTACATGGATAAGGAAATATAATCCTATTGGGGTGTGATTGACACCAATCAAGTAAGTTTCCTAATCGTATTAGGATTGATTGACATTAATTGTGGGGGTTTCCCAATTGGATTAGGAAATAGATGCACTTTCCATTAGTCTTCTAGCTTGAGTAGGAAACTGCCCGTAATGATCGGGATCATGCCTGTGGGCCCGGCCGGGTTGTTGATTTTGAACCGCTCGGTCATATTTTGGGCGTATCACAGAGTGACCTACCCCGAGGTTTTTCGATATTCTGGATCCAATGATAGGGTCCACTTGGCCTGAATATATTTGTAAAAGGACTATTTTGCCCTTAAAAACTTTAAAATGCCAAAACTTGTTAAAATAAAATTAGAATTTAACGTCATCAAAACCTGTAAACTCATATTATTATGAAGAACATTTTGGAACCTAAAAAGTATATAGATCGTAAAATGACCAAATTGCCCTTGTGGCTTACATATAAGAAGTTAACATTGTGAAAGTCGTCAATAATACAGAGTAACCTTACAGTATTTTGACGTTCTGGATCCAATGGTAGGGTCCATTTGGCGTGAATATATTTATAAAATGACAATTTTGTCCTTCAAACTTCAAAATGCTATAACGTATTAAGACTAAACTAAAATTGAACGTTGTCAGAGCTTGTGAGCTCATATTAAGATGAAGAACATTTGGGAAGGTACAAGTATGTATATATATAGTAATATGACCAAATTACCCTTGGGGTTTACTTGTAATATGTTAACATCGTTAAAGTATTAAAATAATACGGGGTGACTTACACTAAGGTTATTCGATATTCTATATCCAATGGAGGGGTCTATTTGACCTGAATACATAAGGGCAAAATGATTATTTTACTCTTAAAAATTCAAAATGCCATAACTTGTTAAAATTAAATCAAAATGCCTAAAAGGTATATAGATCATGAAATGATCAATCCTGGTTAAAACTTGACAAGTCATGGATTTTTAAATTAATAAGGGTAAAATAGTCATTTTACAAATATATTCATGCAAATATACCCCGCTATTAGATTCAGAATGTCGAAAAATATTGGGGGTAGGTCACTCTGTATTATTTGAAGACTTTAACAATGTTAATTTCTTATATTTAAGTCCCAAGGGCAATTTGGTTATTTTACAATCTATACTTTTTAGGTCATAAATGTTCTTCATCTTAAATATGAGCTCACAGACTCTGACGGTGTTTAATTATAGTTTAGTCTTAACAAGTTATGGTATTTTGAAGTTTGAAGGGCAAAATAGTCATTTTAAAAATATATTTAGGCCAAATGGACCTTACCATTGGATCCAGAACGTTGAAAAATATTTGGATACGTCACTCCGTATTATTTGACGACTTAAACAATGTTAGCTTCTTATATGTAAGCCCTAAGGGCAATTTGGTCATTTTAAGATATATCCACTTTTTTGGTTCCAAAATGTTCTTCATAATATTATGAGTTCATAGACTTTGATGATGTTACATTCTGATTTTATTTTAATAAGTTATAGCATTTTAAAGTTTGAAGGGAAAATAGTCTTTTTTTTTCCGGAAAGTATAAAAGGGAAAATAGTCATTTTACAAATATATTCAGAACAAATGGACCATACCATTGGATTCAGAATGTCGAAAAACCTCGAGGTAGGCCACTCTGTATTATTTGACGACTTTAACAATGTTAACTTCTTATATGTAAGCCCCAAGGGCAATTTGGTCATTTTATGATCTATATAATTTTTAGGTTCCAAAATAGCCTTCATAATAATATGAGTTCACAGGCTTTGACGATGTTAAAGTTTGATTTTATTTTAGCAAGTTATGGCATTTTAAATTTTAAGGGCAAAATAGTTATTTTACAAATATATTAGTCAAAATGGACCCTACCATTGGATTCAGAATGTCGAAAAAGCTTGGGGTAGGCCACTCTTGAAGACTTTAACAATGTCAACTTCGTATATGTAAGCCCCAAGGGCAATTTAGTCATTTTACCATATATATATATATATATTTAAGGTCCCAAATGTTCTTTATCTTAAATATGAGTTCAGAGGCTTTGACGGCGTTCAATTCTAGTTTAGTCTTAACAAGTTATGGCATTTTGAAATTTAAAGGGTAAAATAGTTATTTTACAAATATGTTCAGGTCAAATGGACCCTACCATTGGATCCATAATGTCGAAAAACATAAAGGTAGGTCATTCCGTATTAATTGAAGATTTTAACAATATTAACTTCTTATATGTAAGCTCCAAGAGCAATTTGGTCATTTTACCATATATATATATATATGCTTTTTAACTCCCCAAATGGTCTTAATAATAGAATGAGTTCATAGGCTCTGACGACGTTCAATTCTAGTTTAGCCTTAACAAGTTATGGTATTTTGAAGTATAAAGGGCAAAATAGTCATTTTACAAATAGATTCAGACCAAATGGAACCCGCCATTAAATCCAGAATCTCGAATAACTTTTGGGTATGTCACCTTATGTTATTTGAAGACTTGATTTGTTTAATTTATTAAATGTAATATTGAAGGGCAATTTGGTCATTGATTATATACTTTTTTGTCCCAACAAAAAAAAAAATGTATGAGTCTGACACGTTTAATTTTGGTTTATGTTAAATAGCTATGCTTTTAAAATTTGTAAAGGCAAAATAGTTATCTTGGATACCAAAATCAATTTTGCTTTTTTTGGAAGCTACTAATTTTTGTTTTCAGTTTTGGTCCCTTTTTTGAAATTGTTTTTGAAAAAAAAAAACAAAATTAAGTTTACCAAACACTTTTTTTATTGCCATTTTCAAAAAAATGAAACAAAAACAATAACAAAAAAACCAAAATAAAATGGTTATCAAACAGACCCTAAATATTCGAAATTTTTAACTCTGTGATTTCAATTGGTTTCTAGAATCTAGATCAAATAGATGCTTAACAGTTTTTATCACATTGGAAGTGTCTCACATTATCAAGCGCTTTTATTTAGTTTACTTAATTCTTTTCCACTTTACACGACGTTTTTGAGACTGTACTGTTTGTTTCTAATCTCTCTGTTAAATACTTGAGAGTGTCATGGAGTTGAACCCCACTTTGAGCCAAGTGTTTCAGCCATTAGGTGGGACGATTAACTCAACATGTGACAGTAACAATCTTCTCTCGAACGTATGAGGTTTCACAGTGACCCTCTCTGTTAAACTTGACTTGCTTTCTTCCATTTATTTCAACTCTTCTTGAATTGGCCAACATGGCCTCGAGATTTCTTGGACACTAGCTGACCGACACCAGCAGCCATAGTCGAGCCTCATCAACCCCAGTCGAGCCTCACCACCCTTTTTCCAACCCCAACCACCACCACTGAACCCTAGACCCCTCTCTGACCTCTCGACGACCCACTTAGGGTTCTCTCTTTCTCTCGACGACCACCCTAGGGTCCACTCCACCCATATGCGACCACCCTAGGTCCTTCTACACATATCGGCGACCACAAAATGCTGCTGGTATAATTCTTCTTTACCTCTAACTACCCTTCGGCAATTCTCCTTCACCCTGGCCTGAGTTTTCTCTCTCATATCCACCCTATAAACCTTTGTTTTCAACCATAGATTAGCTCGACTTTGTTGATCTGATCACAATTATTCACCTTCTTTTTCCTGGTCTGGATTCAGACCAAATGATGTGTCCATAAATCGGACAATTGCACCGAATTGGTGGTTGTGATTGCTGTTCGATTTTTGAGAGAGTATTTTTCAGGCTTAGAACTCACAATTGTGAGTCTCAATTTTATTTATAATGAAAGAAAATTACAATTGAGTCCTCGAACTCTAACTAATAACATAAAGATAAGAAAAATAAATAAGTAGACTTCTTTCAACACTCCCCCTCAAGCTGGTGCAAAGATATCTCTTATGCCCAACTTGGCGAGAATAAAAGGAAACAAACGACTAGTAAGACTCTTTGTCAGAATATCTACTAACTGCTCTCCTGACTCCACAAAAGGCATGCAAATTCTTCCATTATTTAGCTTCTCTTTGATGAAGTGTCTGTCAATCTCCACATATTTTGTTATGTCATGTTGGATCAGGTTGTGAGCAATTGTAATAGCAACCTTATTATTATATTATAGCTTTAGAGAGTCCTTGGGTCCAAACCCAAGATCTGATAACACAATCTGGATCCATTACAACTCACATACTCCTTGTACCATAGCTCTAAACTCTGCCTCTGCGCTGGACCTAGCCACTACTGGCTGCTTCTTGCCCCTCCCCATTACCAAATTACCGCCAACAAATGGACAATAACCCGTAGTTTGTCTCCTATCATTTATTGAACTAGCCCAATCAGCATCAGTATACGCCTCAACTGATGTATGACCATTCTTAGCAAAGAACAATCCTTTCCCTGGTGCTGACTTAAGGTATCGAATGACTCAAAACATGGCATCAAGATGAGTTTGTATAGGGGCATGCATAAATTGACTAATCACATTGACTGCAAAAGCAATATCCGGTCTAGTATGGGCTAAGTAAGTCAGTTTACCTACCAATCTCTGGTATCTGCCCTTATTAGCAAGTTCTCCTCCAGAACATCCCCAAGCTTTATGTTATAGTCCATTGGTGTATTCACCGCCTTGCTTCCTAACATGCTCGCCACTTCAATTCCAAGGATGTACTTTAGATTTCTCAAGTCTTTAATTTCAAACTCCTTAGCAAGATAGATTTTAATTTTTTCATTTTCTCTAAGTCTTCACCTGTGAGGACAATATCGTCTACATAGACAATCAAAGTAGTCACCTTACCCTATGACGAGTGTTTAATAAAAAGAGTCTGATCACCTTGGCTTTACCTGAAACCATACCTGACCATAGCTTGAGAGAACTGATCAAACCACGCTCTCGGTGACTACTTTAGTCCATGTAAAGACTTCTTATGACGGCACACTTTGCCTCCAGTCTTGCTATTCTCAAATCCAGGAGGAATATCCATGTACACCTCTTCTTCTAAATTACCATGCAGAAATACGTTCTCACGTCAAACAGATGTAAAGACCACTATAGATTTGCTGCCAGGGATAGCAGAACCCTGATGGAGTTCATCTTAGCAATAGAGACAAAGGTCTCCTGATACTCTACCTCATAAGTCTGAGAAAAGCCCTTAGCAAACAACCTTGCTTTATACCTTTCTATTGTCCCATTTACTTTGTGCTTCACAGTGAACACCCACTTATACCCCACTACTTTTTCCCTCGAGGATGATATCATCAAGTACCATTCTTGTGAAGTACTTTCATCTCTTCAACCATGGTAGATTTTCAGTTAGGATCATATAGAGCTTCTTGTACATGGTTAGGAATAGAAATAGAATCGAGTTTCGACACAAAGGGCCTATGAGATGAAGATAATCGAGAGTATGAAGCAAATTTAGAAATTGGATGCTTAGTACATTCCCTAGTATCCTTGCAACGTATGTCTAATTCATCAATAGAGGAAGAAACAGAAGAAGGAGAATTAGGAATACAAGTGGAAGGAATCAAAGGACTAGAAATACTTGGACCTTCATCACTTGAAGAAGACATTATAGTGGGATTGGATAGATGGTCTTCTTTTTTGTAGTCCCACAAATTTTTCTTCATTTATTCTTTGAATAGGTGAGTAGTTTCTTTCCTTTTCCTTCTCTACTTTCCTCCACTTTCTTTTTCTTCACTTCCACTTCACTCTCCCTCTTTCGTTTCCTAACTTTCACTTATCTCTCATTCTTTCTTTTCCTCACTTTCACTTATCTCTCCTTCTTTCTTTTCTTCTCTTCTCTTTCACCCTCCTCTCTTCCTATAGTAAATGGAACAATTTCCATAGGCACCTCTTCGCTCTTCTCTTTTTCCCTCTAAGATGGCTGTGAAGGCTAGAAGTATGACAATGTCTCATCAAAGGTAGCATCCATAGACACACACCATTTACGAGTGGGAGTTTGATAACACTTGTACCCTTTTGTGTAGGTGAATACCCAACAAAGACATACTTAAGGGAACGAGGACTAGCTTTCTTCGGCAAGGAGAGTGATTGTGGACAAAACAAACACAACTATATGCTTTAAGAGGAATGGGGAAAATTAAGGACGGATTAGTAAGAAATTCGATTGGACTTCTTTTACCAAGCACACGGGTAGGTAGACGATTAATAAGATATGCAGCAGTTAGGATGGCTTCTTCCCAGTAACTTGGAAAGTTGCATGGAGAACAACATGGACCTAGCAGACTCTAACAAGTGCCTTTTTTTTTTTCTCAGCTACTCCATTCTGATGTAGAGTATTAGTACACAACGTCTGATGGACCATGCCATGCTCTGAAAAATAGTGAGTGAGATCACCATAGATATATTCCCTCCTTTATCACACCGAACAATTTTGACAACTGTACTAAACTGGGTACATGTCATTTTATGGAATGTTTGAAAAATAGGAAACACATCACTTTTTTCTTCCATCAAATAGACCCAAGTTGTGCGAGTCCAATCATCGATAAAAGTGACAAACTATTTATATTCCTTCAAAGAAATAATAGGAGAAGGACCCCAAACACCGGTATGAATAATAGTAAAAAGGAATAGTACTTTCATTAAAATTGGAATTAAATGTAGCATGATGGTGTTTTCCGAGCTCACAAGCCTCATAAGAAATCTTGGAAACACTTTTATTTTTGACTAAGGAAGGAAACAAAAAACGAACCAAGAACTTGAAATGATAAAACATAAGAACTTGACTTTGATATCCAACTAACTTTTTGGCTCAGTGGGCATATAACTCTTTAGAAAAAGATTTGGATAAAGGCTTTAAACTTTCAATTTTCTTCTTTTGAGAAAGTCCAAAGCCAAACATAAACTACTATGAAAATAGTATAAAAGTACATATGTATACATGAATCATTTAATTCATTTAATCAATCAAATGGAGAGACACCATGATTGCCTAATTCCCAAATAGCCTAAATCCATAACCTGGATAAAAGATGAGTAAATTAGGGAGGTTGTGGAGAGGGTTAAACAAAGTTTTTAAAATATGTACTTTAATTTTTAATTATGCTGTAAAAAATTTTCAAACCTTTCTGTGAAACCGAATGTTCAATCGATTGAACAGAGGTTAATCGATCGAAGGTTCGATCGATCAAACCTATGTCGATCGATCGAAGTATGATAGAGAACTGAGATGCTAGTTTGAGTTATAATTTAGTGCATAAAGAATTTATGTACTGTGTGAATCAATTAGGAGTTCCATTAGTTACACATATTTGTTGTATATGCATGGATGTGCGTACAACTAACCTTCTTGCAGTAAGATTAGTCCGCTATCTCCCATAACACCAAGATCAATTATAAAATATTGTATTGTTTGAGATTGGTGCATGCTGTATTTAATTTTGTTTTGGTTTTAAGGCATGTGTAAAGGGCGCTGTGACTTCAATCCTACGAAAATGAAAGTCGCACCGGTTTCCCTAGCCTTTTTTATTTTCTTGTTGTTAGTTTCTATTTCTAGATAAATTGTAAGCTTCGTTAGAAGCATAGGTCCAATGTATAGAATTAGAAAACCCATGAAGATGGAGCTGGAGGCGTTCAAACCAAGAAGGAGGTTCTATGGAGTAGAGCCATGGGAGATAGAGGTATATGAATGCCTTTGTTTCAATTTTAGTTTTTTGTTTTATGTGCTTGGTTATGATTGCATTTAATTATATTATTACTACTTGCATACACTTAAAATAAGTTTTCTAAAATAAAATTCAAACATCATTTTCAACATATTAATAAACATTAGATGTTTATGGGTAATGTGTGGAAACAATTTTTTCAAAAGTAAAATCCCTTTTTACCAAATCTAGTAGGAGAGGGTCTTATTAATAACACCTACGATCTTCCATTAACGGTTCATTGTAAGATGAGTAGTGCATTCTGTGTCACCTCGCTAGGGGTGATCATTCCACACAGAGGATATACTATTCATTGGTTACTAGATGTGAACTTCCTATAGATAGGATCAATGGGACGTGTTAGAGGGTGACCACCATACGGAGGCGCTACTTGAGGCAGTTGTGATTGGATCCTAGTTAATGGTATATACTAGCTAAGCTATGGATAAGGAATCCCACAAGGGGCATTATTAAGAAACTTAGAGATCAAAAGGGTTCAAGAGTCATTACTTGTTTTGCAAGAGTTGCATAGCGGACAAGTCATGATTAATCGAAAGATCGAGTATTGACCATCACACGGAGGCTTTACTCTTTCGTTTTGATATTCCGGTGACTTTGGGGGCAATGTTCTGAATGTTGAGAAAAGTTTTTTCTCCTCCCGATCTACACCAAAAGGCAAGAAAGGGAAGAAGAAGGCTGGCACTGGTGGTCCAAGTGTTGGACCGGTCCCGAAGATTGCAAAATCCAAGGAAAAAGGTAAGGGCAAAGGGAAGGTGGGTGGCCAAGGCAAAGGAAAGTGTTTCCAATGCGGTGAGAAGGGCCATTGGAAGATGAACTGTCCAAAATTCTTAGTTACAAGAGTTCAAGGTATGATTGAAATACATATAATTGAAGTAAGTTTTATAACGGATACTTCAAACACTTGGTGCATTGATTCTAGTGCGACTAACCATATCTATAATTCGTTGCAGGGGTTCAGATAAACCAAGAATACAGTGATGGGGAGATCGTACTGACTCTGGGTTCTAGCGCAACCGTTTCTGCGATTGCTATAGAAGTTGTAGTTTTAGAGTTTTTGGAAAATTAGACAATAGTTTTATCAGATGTACTTTACATCCCTTTAATGAGACGTAATTTAATTTCAGTTTCAAATTTATCGAAGAACGGTTATTCTTTTCATTTTGGAACAAAAGTTGTCATTAAAAGAAATATTCTTTTATATGTTCCGGTGTTAAAACTAATGGCTTGTATGTGATTACTCCTAATATTTCTAAAGACTCTTGTATGGAACTTAATAACTCAGAGGTAACTGTACCATCTAAAAGAAATGAACCTTCCACTAATCCAATAAGGCTTTGGTATATAAGGCTTGGCCATATCAATCTAAATAGGATTGGTTGACTAGTCAAAGAAGGGGTCTTAGGCAATTTGGTTCTCGAACCAATGGAAGTCTCCGAGTCTTGTTTAGAGGGTAAGATGACCAAAAAGCCCTTTCTCGCAAGGGCAATAGGTCCAATGCATTGTTGGAATTAGTTCATACTGATGTGTGTGAACCAATAAATATTAAAGCAAGGGGTGGTTATGAGTATTTCATTACATTTACTGATGACCACTCTAGGTATGGAAATGTGTACCTAATGCAGCACAAGTCTGAAGCCTTTGAAAAGTTCAAAGAGTTTAGGGCTGAAGTGGAGAAGTAATTGAGCACACTTATCAAGGCCATTCGATCTGATCGAGGTATTGATGTAATACCCTGTATTTCGGTATATTAATAAGACCTGGTATTTCATTTCTATACTCGTATAAACTTTCTCTTCCTTTTGGTGAATTTTTTATACCAATCGATTGACATTGTCCCAATCGAATGACACTTTTCTGATACCAATCGATTGACATTGTCCCAATCGATTGACACTTTTCTGATACCAATCGATTGATAAGTTTCCCAATCGATTGACATTCAACCGACTAAAAGTGATTACGTGTCAACATTTCCAATCGATTGCCATTCATCCCAATCGATTGACATTGTTTCCAATCGATTGACTACAAATATCTGTTACCAATCGATTGACTGGTGTCTCAATCGATTGACATAAGCTGAGAAATGTTTTCTTCTTTCCTTCAGCTTTAAACGCGTGGCACTCCCATATCCCTATATATACTCGTCCATTTGTGGCCTTGGGTCACTTTGGCAGCTTGAGAGAGAGAGATATACCTCTTGTGAGATATATACATACATATATCTATCTATATCTCCATATCTATATACATATATACACACACACTACCTTGGCAGCTGAGAGAAGAGAAGGAAGAAGAAAGAAGAAGAAAGAAAGAGACAGAGAGGGAAGACAGAGACAGAGAAGAGAGAAAGAGAAGGAAGAGAGAGAAAGCTTGGAGGTTTCAAGCTTAACACACCCAAATGCACCCTAGGTGAGTTTCTAACTCACTTGGTCCCTTTATATGAAGTTTATATAAGCTATTATGATGTTTAGATGGGTTACATGCATGTTGTGTACGTTTATATATGCTGTTTTTACAATCTGCTGGAGAAGACGTAGTACCAATCGATTGACATGATCTCAATCGATTGACATCAGTTGCATCCCAATCGATTGAATAGGATTTTCAATCGATTGACATTATTCCAATCGATTGACATGTTTATCAATCGATTGATATAACTTTTGTTCCAATCGATTGACATATTTATCAATCGATTGATATAACTTTTGTTCCAATCGATTGAAACTCTGTTCCAATCGATTGACATGATCAGAACATGGTTTCTTTTGCCTGTTTATTATATAAGAAGTTTAGTTGTTCGATTCCTGTTTGGAATTCCATTATGCGACTATGGGGTAAGACGGGAGTAATGTGACACCAAAGATTTATAGATAATGAATAAAAAGAATATGAAGACATGGGTGACGTGTTGATTCTGATATGAGTTTGATATCCGATTTCTTTTAATCCGAGTAGTCAGGCCACATTGGGAATTGTCATGTGTCGATGTAGAATGGAACGTAAGTAGGTTTGGTAAGTTCCGGGAATGGTACGTGGATGGACGATTGGTCATGATATGCTCTTAAAAGCGGTGAGCTGTGCATATGCTCTTAAAAGCGGTGAGCTGGACCAAGAAGTCTTAAGATAGACTGGATGATCTATGATATGCTCTTAAAAGCGGTGAACCGGACCATGGTTCTTAAAAGCGGTGAGCTGGGATCATTAGTAGATGACGTTAAGTCGTGGCAATAGATTGATATGCCTTGTTCGAAACGTTATATCCCTGAAATGCGGTGAACAGGACCATTGTTCTTAAAAGCTGGGGACAGACTGACGTGGAGTCCATGACATGCGGTGAGCAGGACCATTGCTCTTAAAAGCGATGGACAGTATAAGGGTGTATCCCTAGAGTTAAACGATTGAGTCTGTTCATGAAAGATCAGAATATGTTGAGTTCAGTATTCGATTAACAAGACGATAAGGGTCGGTTTACAAGAAGGAATAGAGAAACAAGATATGGTTATAATAAGATGTTAACTCGTGTTTTCATAAGCTTGTGTTTACTTCAGATAATTGGTACCTCGTTAGTTTATGCTCACTCAGCTCTCAGTAAGCTGACGGCCTTTTATTGCCTGGACATTCCCCGTCCAGAATATCCTGCCCCTTATTCTGCAGGTAAGGACCAGTACACTGATGACTATTATCCAGAGGAGGGCCCCACCGATGACGGTTACGCCAGGGAGAATTATCCTTATGCCAGTTGAAGACTGAAGATGTTATAATTAGATTTAATTTCAGTTGTTCTGTTAAACCCTTTTGTAAGCGGGTACTTGGGCATTTGTTGTCTTCAGACCTGTTGTGATCCTGTGGACCATACTCTGATATTTTGTAATAGTTAGCACTGTGTGTTATTCTCAGTTGTTTACTATTGCTTATCTTTTTGAACTAGTACTGTGTGGTGTGGATTATTAGTGACTTTCACCTGTCATTCCTTATGGACCCATACAGGAAATTTATTTTTCTCTATTTATGCTGCTCCGGGGCGTGACAATTGAGTACCTCTCTAATGAGTTTATTGATCACCTTGTACAGAATGGGATTCTGTCATAATTAACTACACCTGGCACACCTCAGCAGCATGGTGTAGCGGAGAGAAGGAACTAGACACTTTTAGAAATGTCTAGGTCGATGATGAGTTATTCGGAGTTGCCATTATTCCATTGGGGTTATGCTTTGAAAACCGCTGCGTACATACTAAATCTAGTACCAAGCAAATCTGTTCCCAGGACTCCATGGGAGATGTGGATTGGGCACAAACCTTCTTTGCAACATCTACAAATATGGGGGTGTCCGACACATGTGCTGAAAGGAAAGATAAGCAAGTTGGATTCTAGATCGGAA